>OX453018.1:24805446-26103779 GCA_949699075.1 Asteroscopus sphinx
TTGATTATTTTATTGAAGAGTTTTTCCAAATGAGTTGTGTCCTTACCGTATGAATATCTATTCTGATAACGTACCTCACAGGAACAACAGGGTTTTTGTTACATGTTGTATATCCCATAGAGTGAAAGTGAATCGCGGGATGTAATTTATATTTCGGGATATAATATATATTTTATTCCGTAGTGAAAAGCCGGCTTCAGCATCTTAATTCACAAACAAAATAAAAGCGAACTTAAGTGGTGTGAGAGCTCTGAGCTCTGCCGTATGTTCTCAGCTCTAATGTTCAAGTGTTCTCAAGCATGGTTAGATTCAAGTGATATGTTAAAGTACTCTTTATTCTTTCACTGAAATCTTTTCAATACTCCTCGAGTGTTCTGAGAAATACCTTAACATGTACTTTAGAAATGTTCTATTGTGTGCATGTCTTAAAACATGACTGGTATTTGATAGGCAAAAAAAAATCTTCATATTTATAAAAAAAATATAGGACTGTCATTATAAAGTTTATATAAATACGAAAAGCAAAAAATTATAAAAAAAAATTAATTAACAAAAACAAAAAACCCGACTGCGTGTAAAAATAACAGAAAAGATATAAACAAGACTTATCAACACGCAGTCGGAGGCTACGTATGTTTTTGGTCATGAATTACATAATAGTTCATAGGTAGCCTCCGCCTGCGTGTTGATAAGTCTTGTTTATATCTTTTCTGTTATTTTTACACGCAGTCGGGTTTTTTGTTTTTGTTAATTAATTTTTTTATTTTATTTTTTTTAGTTTTGTTATGTTTTATTTATCATACTATAATGTTTTTTTTTTTTAAAGTCAAATTCATTTTTAACGTTGAATATTTTGTTGTTTTTTAGCATTTTTCATTCCAAATTACATTTAAACATATAAGTTGTATATATTTTTGTAAAGCATTTATAAAACCCTTTATTTTGATACCCCACTCGATAGTTTTTGACGGAAAAAAAAATTTTTTGAAGAGGTAATATGGAGCCAAAAAGCGGCCATTTTAATTTTTTAAATTTTGATGTACCCAGTGTCACTCTCAGAATTAAGAGGAATCTAACGACACCTCTCAATCTCAAATCCATCAAGCCGTTTAGGCCACAGAGCGTGCCAAAGAAATATACATACATACATACATACATACATACATACACTCGAAAAACATAACCCTCCTTCTGGCGCAGTCGGGTAAAAAAGATAGTCACCGCGCCACATATAATTAAAGTGAAGCACGCACCGTACCGTACTATGTGTGCGTAATTTTATTTATGATGCTATCCTGCCACGTGGTAGTCGATTGGCGTACTACGACGTTAGTGTATCCGTGAGGCACTCGTATTAACAAGCGGGTCGACTTACTTAGTGCTTCACTTTCTTTATATGTGGCGCAGAGCAGAGGCCTTCTTTTTTTCTCGTCCGTGATGACAGTGCTGTTTTCAGAAAATAATAAGCTATTGCACCTACTGCTAAAATATTATTTGTTTAACTAGCCTTTTGAAATACGATACAGTAATAATATAGCTTTAAATAAGGGGTTTGTTCGAGTTTGAGTTAAGAAATTGATACAGTCCTTTGATTAAACTTCATAATTAATAAGTTAATTATGCTGTAGGTATTGGATTTTCTTGGTTGTGAATACTTCGTCAAAATAAAGGAATTCATTTTGTTGTTCATTATGATATTTCTCGATATAATAAATATTGAATATAAACTGCCTCGTTGGTCTCAAGCGCGATTGCTAAGCGTAAGGTGCGCTTTGAAAATTAACATTGACACTTCGGTAAAGAATTAAGCTGCAAACCCACAGCGGGCGGAACTGAAACGCGACGGAACTGAAGGGTATCGTCGGCGGGTCTCGTCGTTTTGTAATGTACTGAACTGTATTAGACAGTGCACACAAACCCGTCCTGCCAGGCGTTTTGATGGCGTGACCGACCTGCCATACCTCTCCGCCGCCGGGCGGAAAGACAACGCCGGGCGGTGCGCTGGCGTTGTATTATATGGGAATACATAGTAATAGTCACACAAAAAGTGAAACGTTTTCATCTGGCGCTGTCATTCCGCCGCCGTTCAGTCCCAAGCGCGATCAGCCCGCAGTGTGATATGCACGCCGCGTCTACGTTCAGTCGACGCTCCGCCTCAGTTCCGTCCCGCCCACTGTGTGCCTGCACCTTAACCATATTGTGTCATAAAAATTAAAGGTGCCTATCGCGCGTTGGCGTGGAGTGGCATCCTTTCGTTTTTCATGTCATGAAATCCACTTTTTTTTCCATGGGTAAATCCTCATGGACGCATGGAGCCGGTGTTGGACTCTTACCGACTAAAATCACCACGGTGTTCCTTCAACTACCTTTGACCGGGGGCGTGGGAACCCTCTATATTCGCACAACCACCCCCGACAGCTCCCGGATCACCACAAGCAGTTGAGCCCCTTCTTCCCATGCGGCCTGACTTCAGCCGCACCCTCCCCGGCAATGCACACGGAATGCTGCACGTCACCTCATGGGCCCCGCCATGACGCATTTAACACGCCAATGTCACGGCCACGCCTGCCACAACAGCCACGCCAGCCACGGCAGCCACGCCTGCTACGCCAGGCAGCAGACTACCCTGAGTCCGCCCTTCGCCGTTCGTCGTTCCCCGTATTTTTGATAGAGGATTTCTTCCTCATCTCTCATCCTCCACTGTGCTCTCTGCTAACTTCAGAGGGACACCCGGTCACGTCTCATTGGCCCAGATCGAGCCCCTCCCGTGCCAGAATATTCGCCACGGGCAATAAGATCCCCCGATCCAAAGAAGAGTTATTGCCCGAGCCCAAAGTGCACCAGGGCACTAACTGGTGTTCTCTTCAGACGTATCGAGAAGGTTTTCTGGCCGGGGTAGGCGGAGCCAGTGTCGGACTCTTACCGACTAAAACCACCACGGTGTTCCTTCAACTACCTTAGCCGGGGGCTTGGGAACCCGTGAGTATTCACACAACTACCCCTGACAGGTCCTGGCCCGCCTCAAGCAGGCGAGCCCCTTCTCCCCGTGCGGCCTAACGTTGGCCGCACCCTGCTCGATGGCGCACACGGAACACTGCACGCCACCTCACCTCATGGGCCTTTACCAGCTGCGCCAACTACGCCGGCTGTGCCAGCTAAGCCAGCTGCTGGTCGGACAGCAGACTACCCCGAGTCTGCTGCTCGCAGGCCCTAACTCCCGTAATTTTTTATAGAGGTTTTCTTCCTCGCGGTCCGGGTGGTGAAGCCAAGACCCTCGGTCCCAAGAGGCGCGAGAACACTACTCAGTGGGCACTCCTGGGGTTACGAGATCGACGGGGGCAGGGAAGGACAGTCCCCCCGCTGCCTGCCCAGTGGCAGGGTGAGTGCACACCGGGCCCGCCCCTGCTCCTCCACTGTGCCCTCTGCTGATATCAGAGGGACACGTGGAACAACTCCCCACTGGCCCAGAACGGGCCCCACCCGCGCCAGAATATTCGCCACAGGCAATAAAATCCCCCGAAGGTTAATCCCTCGACAGGATTTTATTGCCCGTGCCCAGGATGCACCGGCCAAACAACTGCCGATCCCTCCAGACGTGTCCAGAAGGACAAGCAGCCGTCAGGCACACGTGGAGGTTTTCTGGCCAGCACCCCCCTGCGATCCGCACCGAGGTATCTTTCCAAAACTTATGATAACCCATAAGAACCCAAAAACCAATGAGATGAGAGTGAGTGGCCTATTTTCATTTGTTTCTGTTATATGTTAGGTTTAATTAGGTCCCTTGACGTACATTTATGGTCAGTTTTCTTAGAAATGTTAGTCAAAGGATTACTGTATCACTTGTAGGTCTTACAATGTTTATATTAATACAAATTATAATTTTATTCATTCGAGTTGACTTTTGTATAAGCCAGACTCATGAAAAACCTTTTGAATTATTCCTTTGCTAGGTTTTCGACTATTTTTTTTCTAGAAATATAGACTACATTCTGATACCTTATTTATTAAAATTTATTTTCACGGTTCACTTGATACCCTTGGCTGAGAATAGGTGAGTCTTTCATTTCGTGAGTCTCGTGTCATTTTGACTTCAATCAAAAGCGATAGTATAGTTGATAGTCGTAGATAATTATCAGGTGTTCACATCGATATCTGATGATTATTTTTGAGATCTTCTTTAGATTTAATTTCATTAAAAGTTTGTCGTATTCTCAAGATACTCAATATAACCAACAATACTTTTAAAATAGAGAACTTAAATAACTTTTTAACTATATTCAGGTTCCGTACCTCAAAAGGAAAAAACCGAACCCTTACAGGATCACTTTGTTGTCCGTCTGTCTGTCTGTCCTTCTGTCATGACCCTTTATTATCAAGAACGGATAGAGACATCAAGTTAAAATTAATTTCAAATACTAAGATCTACGGTCCTTTAAATTCAAGATTTGAAGCTCAACGCAAGCAAAGGATATGGCCATTTATGTCACTTATTTTGGCACTCGCAAACCCACTCATAAAAACCTATAGGTTACTTTAAGTTGACCTAGAGTCATAAAATTTGGCAACAAGCAAGGTCTCACAATATAAATAAAGGAAAACATGCGAAAATTGTTCATTTGTATTTATAATTTTATCATCGAATAAAAAAAATTGCGATTACAAACTGGTATACGAGGACACCCTTTAAAATTATGGAGGACGCTGTCTGAAAGAAACCCTTTCTACCACTACCTACGAAATTTTGTAGTCACACAGTGGAATAAAGTCCCTGCAATGAAAATGTGATAATAAATTAAATAAATAAATAAATATCTTTGGGACATTTTTACACATCACCATCTAGTCCTAAACTAAGCAGAGCTTGTGCTATGGGTGGGTACTAGACAATGGATAAATACTTATAAACTGTTTTGTTTTGTAAATACAAAAAAAGATAAGATAATAAGAAAAACCCAGACCAACACAAACACTTATGTTCATCACACAAATATTTGTGTCCTGTGGGAATCGAACCCACGACCTACAATAATACGATAATGGCACCCACATTGAACTGCTTCAAGAACAGACTGGACAGGACTGCATAAAATCTCCAAATCGCATGACGAACACCCATCACCTCACTAATCTACTAATGTAATTTCCATATAGTAATAATAATAAAAAATGCAGTTGGAGCATCGACCGTGATGTAGGCCGAGTATAGGAGAGTATTTTTTGTGTTCATCCTTCAATCCGACTTACCTTTTCGCTATGGCAATGTTCGGTGCTTATCCATAATTTATGAATATCAGTAAGTTAATTAATTACTAACAAAAATAAGGCAAACACGACATGTATTGTGTGATGGTATCTACGTAAGAAAGAGATATAAATATGAAACTGTGTGAACTCTCATAAATCTACGGGGTATCAATGGGTGGTACGGAACTCTTACTGCGTCCTACTAGCACTTGGGCGGTTTTTTTTTTCCGATTGTTGGCTTTTATTTAGCTTGCTGCGTTGTCTGTCTGCGTGGTGGAGTGAGTTTCTTATTATTTCTAAAATGTAAGTTTATATATAATTTCTTATGTTTTCGCGATCACAACACATTATATAATTAGACAAGTTCGCGTATATTATTTAAATTGATTTTCCTGACGTTTCGAAAGCTTTTCAGCATTCTGGTCGCAGAAAGACTAGCGTCTTTACAGATAATTAAAAAAAAAAACTAGCGTACAATTTTTAATTGATTCAAATCGTTTCGATGCACGCAGTAATCACTCACAATTCCAGTATCTTGTACAATGTAGCGTGCTGTTTGGGACTTTATTGTATATATTTAGAACTGGGTTCCCAAAAAAACTATGCGGTAGATTAAAATATATTTTTTGGAAAATTTCTCTTTACAGACATTTCTATAAAAATATTTTATATATTTAGATGAAAAAAAGAATAGAAATATCTGTAAAGACGCTTGTCATCTTAGTCTTCCTGCGACCACGAATGCTGCAAAGCTTTTGAAAAGTCAGGAAAACCAATTTAAATAATATACGCGATGTAATCCAGTTAAATTTGTTTTATAATTTAAGTCCAAATTCCCTGAAACATCTAGATTAAAGGCATCAATATTTAAAGAGAGACCTATGTCTGATCATGGATTGCGATAGCCTGTTTCTTCGGCTGAGTAGAAGTTACTGTAAGTTCTTAAGGCCTGCTAAAGTTTTAGGCGTTTGCAGTGTTATCTATTCAAAGCTTTAGTATGAGACGAACGTGACTTGACCGAAACCATTTATAATGCATGACGCTATTTTCGTTTCGTATTGAATAGCGTGAAAATTCAACCTCGGCGGTATTGCAGTTGTTTTGGCCAAAGGTAAATGCTTAACACCAGCAGGGCTAACATGCGCAACACGACAAATTTCTCGTTCAAGTCGAGAAGTTATATCATTATCAGTTCGTTTTGTCGATTATTTGTCGAGCTGCCACACAAACATCTCATCTCGTTCTGTCAAATGTGATTCTTGTCAACAAAAACTAACATAGCGCCTTAATTTTATTGATTTTTGATAATTTTAGATGAAAGAAGAAAGAAAGAAAGAAAAATGATTTATTGCCACAACAAGACGAGACAACAAGATGACGCATGTTTTTTCTCATCGTCGTTTTCATTGACGATAAGATATGACAAATTTAATATGCTTTTTAATGGGTTTTTTTACATGTATATAGTATAAGCATAGAATATAGAAATGACTTTAAAACGAAAAGAAATGAAACAGTTTTAATAATAACTAATTAATAAAAAAATATTATTTACTGCCCTTAAAAGAAAGAAATAATTACCTACTTAGTTAAAAATAAAGAGATGCTTTTTAAGATTTTGGAGGGGTAATCTGTCTTTGTCATGCGAGACGGACATATTGTACCAAGTGATGTGTAATTAAAATGGCGTAGCATTGACACTTTATATGACTTTTGTACCATTCATAAATTATTATGTACATCTTAAAATATTTGCCTTTTTTTTTTTGACTGCCTCGTTGGTCTAGTGGTTGCAAGTGCGACTGCTGAGCGTGAGGTCCTGGGTTCGATTCCCGGGTCGGGCAAAGTGTTATTGGATTTTTTCATTAGGAAATTCTCAGTAGCAGCCCGGAGTCTGGATTTGTGCCCGGTCAATGGCAATAGGCTCGCCCCCTATTACATGGGACTATAACATAACTGGCGAAATGTGGGTGTACTATTACACCTCTGCCTACCCCTTCGGGGAAATACAGGCGTGATGTTATGTTATGTTGTTGTTATGTTAAAATATTTCGTAACAATAATGTTGAGCCTTATATTTAACAAGATTTTACTTACTTTAATTTATTTCTTTATATTATTCACACGCCCCTAGCAGGCCCATGCTTACGACTTTCTATGTAGACTTTCATAAATCTTTTACGTGTGATCGTTTTGTTAAGAAATTGTTAACCAACGGCAGGAAAACGTGCGTGAACTGCTTCCCTTATGAACTAGCTTTAACTGGGGTAATGGGTTAGTATGATTATTACCCTGAGCACGATACCACCTTCGAGCGAAGTTAACCCCCTAAACGTGAGGTAAAAGTAGGTAAAAAATAAGAACAAGAAAACACTATTAAAAAAATTAAACCTTTACTCGGGTCAGTCTATAAGGAAATTCAATGCCAAAACAAGGAAAAAAATCAAGCTTTAAAAATGAGCTTTTCCTAACTTTCAGGCGATTTTCCACCAATCACTTTGCCATGGTAATTTTTTAACACCAACAGTTAACATAAGCACTTGAAAACTGTTGTATATATTACTATATATAACCACACAGATATACGCAATTAAAATTCAAATGCATGGACATCGTTAGTGAGAGGGAGACAGAATATATTGCGAAGGCGGATCGCACCCTTTAATTTTGTTCTCAATCGAAATTCAACTGTAGGTGTCAAGAAATTTAGGTTTATTTTTGGGTGTGCTGGAGAAAAGTTCAGTTCATTACAAAATGAAATGTAGGTATCGGGTGTAGGAGTAACGACGCATGCGCGAAACATACAGTCAGACATTAGTGTGTAGATGACCGCGGTAAGAAGTGCACGCCAGCGCCGCCTACCGGCCGACAAAAGAAACTAAACATGAAATTCGAAATTAAAGTGTACATAACATTGTGACAAATAAGTGATAGTGTGCTGTGAATAGCCTTTTAATTTTTTTATTGTGATTTTTTAATGTATTAAAATTTGAATTTTTAATGTGCGTTCGGCAGTGCGGCATAGAGCCTACAGAGGCTTTCTGAACACAGCACAGGTTCGTAAATTAAATTACTTTGTTGCGTGCTAAAACTCAGAAATTATAATGTAATATGTTTAAGTAATACTCTATTCCGACAGTCTGGCCACACTTTGCTGCCATATTTACTAATAATAAAATTTTGTTGCCTTTTTGTCACGATATAGGTACTGTTAAACGTACCTATATTTATCTTTTTATTACAAATTAACTGTGGCTTGTAATAAAAATGAAAATAATTGTATGTGGTTATATTTTATTTGTAGATGGCAATATATATATTTACATTGTACCCAGTGTACAGAAGGGTTAACTAAACTTTACCATATTACGTGCGTACCGTTCGATTTTTTTGTACTCTTTCTCGTAAACTGTTGGCCTCTTTTTGATGAGCCAATCCAAGCAAGACATATTCTGTAGAAATTGGTTGTAAAATATGATCTGTAAATTGATGTTGATGACTGAAAAATTGGTGTAATAAATTGGAAAGGAAGGCGCTTTTGTGTGAATACATATTCATCTTTTTCTCATGAATTCTTCGCTGCGTTTGATAAATAATGTACCATTTGCTTTAACTAAGCGTCTGTTACATATTTTTTGTTAAATAAATAAGTAAAGTAATTATTCTTACCATCTGATTTAAGAGTAGAAGATAAACATAAAAACGTTTCGTCCCACGCGTACTGTAAATTGAAACAGATAAAGAATTATTGTTATTCTTGTAATAAGATAAATGCTTTGGTAGCTAGGAGAAATATCTCTAAGCAATTTTCTACTCAGGTGAAATTCTTCAATAACTATTACCGGTAGTAGACTGATTTTCGTCTTATGAAGAAGAAGATCAGGGCCAATGCCCTATTGGATGCTTTATTAGTCATAGGAAGAGGTGATAACTGGAATAGTTATCACTAAGCAATTTTTTGTCCGTCCGTCCGTGTGGTGCCGGACTTAAAGAATAGCACCACCCTTATCTCTTCTCATGGGTGTCGTAAAAGGCGACTAAGGGATTCACCAGAGGATGGGCAGCAGCGTTCTCTGAGTATTTAACCAACCAACTGCGATCGCCAACCCGCCTGCCAAGCGTGGTGATTATGGCATATCCCCCCCTTAATTGGGGGAGGCCTATGTCCAGTAGTGGACGTCTTTCGGCTGTAATGATGAATTTTCTGTCCAAGTTATTTTCTAAAATATTTATGACCAGTGTCCGGTAGCACTGGACTGCGATATGAAGCTGATTGATTGTCAGGCGCGGATCCAGGATTTCGCTCAGGGAGGGGGGGGGGGGGCAATTTTCATGATGATTTCTATGAACTAGTCAGTCTCAGGGAAACTTCTTTTTCAAATACATATTTTAAAGAAAAACCGACCATATCAAAATAGACAAGTTTTTGATATCATTTTACAAATTACATGGATAATCGGTAAAGCCAGTTGCTTCTCAAAAGTCAAAAAACGTAGATGTTAATTTCTCCAAAATTCAGCTCACGACTTTTTTGACGATCTTTTCCTCAGATAAATGCCAATTTGTGTGCGCCCGTTCTTATTTAGCTAAATTGATGTGATTATGACGATTTTGGAAGTACTTAGGTCGTGGCTCAGGGGGGGGGGCAATTGTCTCTAGCCCCCCCCCCCCCCCCCCCCGGATCCGCGCCTGTTGATTGTCATCATATGCAGAAAGTGATTAGAGCTAATGCCCTTTTGGACGCTCTAATAGTCACAGGAAGAGGTTATCACCTCACAATTCCTGTAACTTAATAGCAAAGCAAAAGCAAAGAGAGCAATTTGTGTTTTCAATTCTAGATTACCACAGAATTAAAGCATAATTATCTATTTTCAACATCCAATACAGTTAAACACATATCAATGATAACAAAACCGCTTAGTATGTAAAATTCATAAAAATAGTAAAATGGTTCTGCTTACCATCTACTACTAGCTACTATTTAACTAGTTTTGTTACCACCAATATGCGTTTGACTATAGTTAGATGTTGAGAAACTGATAAGCTCTAATTCTAAGATGATCTAGAATTGATATGATGATCTAGATTTGATCTAGTCTCTTTCCTGTTAAGTCACAGGAATTTTGAGGTGACAATCTCTTCCCATGACTAATAGAGCGTCCAATAGGGCATTGGCCCTGATTCCTTTCTGTTCCGTCAGTTCTTTTTTTTGGGACAAGCCCGCCCTCTTTTGCCAACAACAGAGCAACTCCCGTAAGCCAGGATCTACAATGGTGACAAACCAGAAAAAAACGCTGAAACAATGAAGCTTGGCACGTCCCGGGATAGTGATTGAACTGTATTGAAACCCGCAATGAAAATAATCACATAATAAATTAGGAGGAGTAGGAAGAAAATTTGTTTCCACTTCCCTCCGTATTAAGCGGTAGAAAAAGCTCCCAGCAGACCGTTGCTACTGGTCATAGTCATTGAAGAATTTTACTAACCAGGAATTCTGAGGTGTGTACTGTATTATAGTAGAGCAAATCTAGTGACAGTCAGACTGTATTCGAACTGCAAACTAGCTGCAATAGCAGTTTGAATGCGGCTTTGGTGCAGTTGAAATAACTGCATCGACACTGCCGACCTGCTGCACTGTGACCGAGTCTTTAAACGTTCAAACTGCACGCTTACTGCAAATACTAATTAATCTGGATGGGCAGCAGCGTTCTCTGAGTATTTAACCAACCAACTGCGATCGCCAACCCGACCGCCAAGCGTGGCAATTATGGCATATCCCCCCCATTAGGGGAGGCCTATGTCCAGCAGTAGAAATCTTTCAGCTGAAATAATGATGATGATAATAATAATAATAATAATAATAATAAATAAATTTATTTGCCAAAAAGAAATAGTACAGTATTTTACAGTTTAAATGCTATCCTATAAAATTGTAGGTACATGCACTACAGATATGAGCTTCTGAAGCCAAACTAGGCATAGCCTGTATTTCAGCATTCAGTGCTTCCCCTCGGATGTCAATTACAATTTAATTTACTTAAGTTTTAGCATATTAAAATTATTTAAATTTACTTGACTATCAGTTTCATTTTTTAATAACAATAAAAGAAAATAAAAACTACGATAAAAATTAAAAAAGATGTTTAGATTGTGTGTGGGATGTGTAATGTATATGTGTGTGTTAGTAGTGTTTGTGTTTGTGTTGTCTGATGAAGTCCATTTAAAAGAAAACTTCTATTAAATGAATAAAATAATATTACTCTATAGAGAGATACAAGATATAGATCTTGTTAAGTTCAGGGGCATAATGATAATTGAAAACATGATAGTATTACTACTCCTTTGAATCTAACTGTAGCAAAGAAAACAGTTATATCATCCAACTCACAATCACTCTTTTCTGTTTTAAAGTGGTCTTTAAAAGCCTTTGTGTTGCTTTTACGGCTGGTTTCATAATGACATCAGTTGAGATGTAGGCTTAAATGAGCTTTCTGCAGAGAGTAAAGACAGAGAGACTCATTTGTCATGGTCATTTGTAGACGCTGTGAACAAATCCCAAAGTAATATTGTAGTTTCAAGGACGAATATAATTAAAATGAATAATAGGTTTGAAGGTACTGTTATTATAAAGGATTTCGATAATAATGATTGAATGCCTAAAAGCAAAAGTGATATCTTATATATATGAAAAGGCAAAGAAAAAACGGTTCAGTACCATTGTCTCCTTTGTTTGTCAACCGATGTTCTTTTTTTTTCTTTGTTTACAAGCTTTAGTGTTATCAATAAAAAAAATTGGATATAGTTTTTTTCGGCATTGTTCAATCAAAAATTTAATGAATTACAGTTGAATTTCGACCATTGGGCAACCGCTCGAAATTTTAAATGCACTAAATATTTATGTGAAATAGCGAAAAAATTTATAGATAAATGTGTGCCTTTTGTGTTATTATTCAGCTACATTTTGATAATCAAGAACCCGAGTCTAACAAACTCGAAAAATAAAACGGATTAATAATGCTATTACTGGCGTTAATACAGGAAGAAACACGTTAGCAACAACCATCGCAATATGACTTGGAATTTTAACCTTTCTTTAAAGAATACCATTCAAGTGTATAAAGTGAGAGAGTTAAAAGAAACTTTCAAAACAATCCAAGTTTCTTTACTCTCAGTTCTGAGCAAAATCATGCCTCGAAAAATCTGGCAACAGTGCCTCACGTTTTTAAGGGCAAATGAAGCCCTTTTAACTTTGCGTGGCTTAAGCAATTTCCCGTTTTATTTATTGGTACAAAACGTAACCTTCTATTATACACATACATGAAGAAAGCTATACTAATAAAGCCGTCAAAATATTGATGTCAAAAGTGTTTTGCTAAGTTTCCTTTTACTAAACCGTAGCTGACAAAAGAGTTAAAATCTATATCCAGTACAGGTTCCAAGTCTTGAAGTTTGCTTTAAGTCTTCGAAAACTGTTTTTGACAAGGTGATTTTTATGACTTAAACCATCTGGAAAATCTAGTTATTTATGCCAACAAACACCATGAATCGGAAATTTACGTTAGTTTATTTTTAATACGTTCTTAGAATTGGTGTCAATTGGACTTTATACTTTGAAAGTCAACCAAATCATTGTCTAGGTTTCTTCAGTGGTGCCAATTCTTTCAAACTGGTAGCGACTGGCTTGCTGTGATTTTGATTGGTCTGTAGTCTAAAAAATTAAGAAAAGAAAGTGTTTAAGTTAACACACGTCATTGAATACCCTCTGGTTAGGCCCATATTCAAAATTGTTATAAGATATCCTCGGAGAAACCCTTTAAAGCTCTCAGACTAATGATAATATTCAATAAAGAATACATTTTCATCAAAACAAACCTAACACGCAAAGATTTTAATAATATCGAAGCAATATTGTCTACCCACCGTAACTAATACAATAACGGACATAAGATTGCTACCCAGGTGTACCGCAAGGCACAATATTCGGTCCTTTCTTTAGTTACCATAATGACGCTTAATTTTCTCATCCAGCTTTAATTAATACCAATAATTTGGTCTAACAGCCGCTTTCTGAAGCTGACATCCCATTAATCAACAAATTACCTTTAGTGAAAATATTTTGTATGTTCTGTTGTCAGAAAATAAGGTAAAGTTGGATATTGATTTGAGTATACAGGATTATCAATCATTTATTTTCTACTTAGTTTTCATTACTGAGTTTTTTGTACTTGTAGAAATATTATCGACATTATACCTAAGCATAAGTGTAGGATATAAAATTTTACGTTTGTCAAATGAGAAATTAGTGATCGCATATTTAGTTATTTCAGCACACATTTCGATGCTTTATCACCTCAAATGGTACCCATGGGAACTGGTTGTAGTCCATTTGTAGCTAAAACCTTGAAAATAAATTTTGACTACATTAACCATAAAAAAATTTAACACACACTTTCTTAACCTAGCTAGGGTTTTTAATGAATTAAAAATAACGCTGCATTTATGGGAGATCATGGAAAGGTGAAAAAGCTTTAAAAGTTTATCACAAAATTGAGCTTAAGATTTCGGTATTCACACGTATGAGCTTAGTGCATAGTCTCGCATTTGTTTAGGCTGGACCCAATCACAACATTCATGGCAAAAGAGTAGGATGTTGACATAACAGTATACTGGCAACATCATTACCACTTTTAATTGCGCATTAATTAGTGGCCATTATTTTGGCATTAATTTCATTGACACTTACAACAACTTAAGAACCAGGACCATTCATAAAATCTTTTCTTCTTTTCTTCGAGCCAATTAAAATTTCATAAACCATAACATGGTAACCTAAATCTTTCAGATATTCAAGCTATTACGTCACAACTACACAATAGCTTTCCATTCAACGTGATAGCTTTTATATTCTTGTTTGTTGGGCGTGCCCGTTTGTGTAAACTTTAGTGTTGCTAGATTGCGGTAAAGTGTACCCTGCGAATAAATTAATGTTCCGCTAAAAGTGGAGTATTGTTTCATGGGGAATGGAAGAATGGGTTTTGTTGTCCGGTGTAAAAGAGGACACTCCTTTTCTTTTTTGAGGTATACTGTAAAAATATAAAGCAGAAACACAAACTTGCGGCTGAATTAAATGTTTTGACGACGTCTGTGGTCTAGTGGTTCGAGTGTCCGTTAGGTATCCGTGGTCAGACCAGATCACGAGTTCGTGGTTTCGATTCTCACAGGACACAATATATTTGTGTGATGAACATAAGTTTTTTGTGTTGGTCTGGGTGTTCCTTATGTATTATAAGTAAGTATTTACAAAAAAAAAAAGGATTATATCCATTATCTGGTACCCATAGTACAAGCTCTGCTTACGATCTTGTTGTTGTATTAAATGAAGCAGATATTTTTTTACTAACTTTTTGATATTTTTTTGTAATGTATAGAGCAGTAAATTGTAATGGCAAACATGTCTCTATCTATATCTTCTATACCATATCCTTGCTCGTAGTTTGAGACTAGATGGTGCTGTGCAAAAATGTCTAATAATATTTATTAATTTATTTACTTAATAGCTGTCTGACCAGAGCTTGAATGAAATGTCTTAAATTAAAAGAAAACAAAATTTAACCGGATTAAATCGCGTATATTATTTAAATTGGTTTTCCTGACGTTTCGAAAGCTTTGCAGCATTTCGTGGTCGCAGGTAGACTAAGATGACAAGCGTCTTTACAGATATTTCTAAAAATATATTTTAATCTACCAACCGACGACCTCTGTGGTCTAGTGGTTCGAGTGTCGGACTGCTGATAACGAGGTCGTGGGTTCGATTCCCACAGGACACAAATATTTGTGTGATGAACATAAGTGTTTGTGTTGGTCTGGGTGTGTTGCTTATGTATTATAAGTATGTATTTACAAAAAACAAAAAGTATATACGTATTATATCCATTGTCTAGTACCCATACCACAAGCTCTGCTTAGTTTGGGACTAGATGGTGCTGTGTAAAAATGTCCCAAAAGATATTTATTTATTTATTGTCTCATAATAATATTAAGTTGTCTAACCTTAACTTTTTAATTAAATAATATACAAAACACACGCATTGTAGAAAACTAACTACTTAGTTTTTAAGAACATTTTTAGTAATACCTATGGAGATTCTCTGAATAAATAAATAAATAATTATTAAAAAGAGAAATAGCACATCGTTAGATATTTGTCGTAGTCACGAGAAGACTACAGTATGCGAGAAAATTCCCATAACCACAGTCTAATACATCGTTAGATAGTACCAGATACATAAAATATTCACCCTATTCTGCAAATATAATTTCTTTAAAGGCGGAGCTTGTAAGGCACGGCAAAGAATTATGACCATACACATATATACAAATATATGTAAAACATATAAAACCGGCCAAGTGCGTGTCGGACTCACGCATTTAGGGTTCCGTACCACCCATCGACCTGATACCTCACAGAAACTGATTTAATTTACGAGAGTTCATCAAAACAAATCAACGCACCATGAGCGAAACATGAATTTTTGCATGTCTTTCTTACGCAGGGTACCACACTATGTTTGTACTATTTTTATTATTTGTTGCTAAACTACACGGTATGCACTATAATCAGACCAAGATTAACGCTGGTATGTGTTACAGTTTTGAAGATATACTAGGAAAAAAAACGTTGAAAAAAATGCATGTTTTTCGAGGTTTTTTGTATGGGGTCCCCCTTTGGTTTTAGACTTATTTTATTTTTAGTATTTGTCGTGATAGTCACCATAGTAAGACATATTCTGTGACTTCAACTGGTTATCTCTTACCGTTACAAAGATACAGCCCTGTGACAGACAGACGGACGGACGGACAGCGTAGCGAGAGTAATAGGGTCCCGTTTGGCACCCTTCGGGTACGGAACCCTAAAAACAAAGAAGTACCCATCTTCATGTCATTTATGGGGAAGTGAATCTGCTAAATGAAATGTAAAGTCAACGATGGGAATGTTTTATATACCTACAGTGTCACACAGTTGGTATATTTTTAAGATCAACTCGGGCAAAACCAAAGACATTTCTATACTGGTATAGTAACTTTATGGGCAAAACACTCAGCCGAAATGTTATCTTGAATGGTTTTCCGTGAATGTGAGGGGAATTTTCGATATTCGTAATTTATATTCACATAACCATGCAGTGGAACTCGCTGCGTCGTTCATACTAATACATAGACAAGTCACAAGCACAAATATTTGCACTGCTTCATTATCATCATCGGCCCATTATTGCTCCATAGCTAGGCACGGGCCTCTTCTGAAAATGAGAATAATTCAGGCCTTAGTCGACCACGCTGGCCTAGAGTGGGTTTGCGGATTACACACACCATTGAGAACTGTATGGAGCACTCTTAGGTCCTTACGATGTTTTCCTTCACCATTAAAGCAAGTGATGAAGACAGTCATCTTAGTCTACCTGCGACCACGAAATGCTGCAAAGCTTTCTAAACGTCAGGAAAACCAATTTAAATAAATAATATATGCGATTTAATCCGGTTAAACTTGGTTTTATTTAATGTGTAGTGATCGCGAAAACCTAAGAAATTATTAAGTGATGAAGACTTATTGATTTTTCATTTGGATTCATGAACATTTAGGGTTTGTTCTGCGAATCCTATGAAAATAGATTACATGTGACTTTTTAGGTTTCTATACCCAAAGGGTGCCAAATGGGACCCTATTACTCTCGCTACGCTGTGCATCCGTCTGTTTGTCACAAGGCTGTATCTTTTGAATGGTAACAGGTAGCCAGTTGATATTTTCTCAGAATATGTGTTGCCATAACTCCTATTACGACAAATACTAAAATTAAAAAAAAGTCTAAAAGCAAAGGGGGTCCCCATACAAGAAACCTCGAAAAACATGCATTTTTTTTCAACGTTTTTGTTCCTACTCCATATTCAAAACGGTAATACATACCAGCGTCAAACTTGGTCTGATTTTAGTTCATACTATGCAGTTTAGCAAAAAAATAATAAAAATAGGACAAACACATACAAATCTGGTGGTACCTGCGCACAGACCAGTAAGCTTCAAGACTCCGCATAAACAAAGTTTTGTATTCGAACGCAGTCGTAAAACGTTGGTGGGGTCAGGGGGGCGGACGGCGCGTTATGATTGGCCGGCTCAAAAGTTCGGTGGTATGATTCCTTATGATTGGTGCCGCTCGCTGACTGAGTGACGTTCCCATTGGCGGAGGGACGTATGATATGCAGTGGTAGAGCATATGCGTTGTGACCGGAGGTGTCCAGCTATCCGGCGTCTAGAGGCTTACTGGTCTATGTACCTGCGTAAGAAAGAGATGCAAAATTTTATATTTCACTCACGGTGCGTTGATGTCTTTTGATGAAATCTCATAATCTAGATCAGTTTCTATGGGGTATCAGATCGATGGGTGGTATGGAACCCTTACTACGTGAGTACGACTCACACTTGGCCGATTTTTTATCTTAACAGAGCCAATGGCTTTTGCGTAAGTTTCTTGTTTTTTCAGGTGTTTTTTTTTTTGTAAGCCCATCCAGAATACAGGACATAACCTAGTGCAATGTGGTAAAAATGTTAAAAAAAAAGGGTATTGGTATACAACAGCAATACATTCATAACAAATGCTTTTGACTTCGCCTTGGTTCGGTCATAAATAAGTACCAATTCATGCCTCGTAGGAAACAAATTGCAGTTTTCAGCGAGTTGCCGACGTAATAAACTACCGTATGTACAGTTTATTACGAATGTATGGGCCTGCTCGCCATGTTCTTCATTTCCCTTGACTATTGTGTAATGTAAACCTAGTTCATACAAAATGTCTACGTTTTCGTCGGATCCTACTATCTAAGCTACCGTGAAATCTGCTCGTGGTATCGAATTTAACTTCCACTTTGAAACCGTCTTTAAGCAGGTTCTAATCATACCTGTGAGCGATTATTTATTTTCACATTAAAAAAAAATCTTATTCAATTTTTCCCGGGATAAAAGTAGCTTATACGTGGGACACTCAGAAAGTTTTGCGAAACTAAAAAAAATTGTTCTATACGTACATATATTTTTATCAAATCATTTCAAAGTACTTTCCACCAGCCTCTATACAAAGATTCATGCGCCTAAACCAGTTTTCAAAACACTTTTTCCAGTCCGCCGCAGACACCTCGTTTACAGCCTGCTCGAACGCAGCCAGCGCATCTTCCGGCGACGAAAATTGTATCCCTTTGAGCTGATTTTTTATTTTTGGGAATAAAAAGAAGTCACACGGTGCTAGATCAGGGCTGTAAGGAGGGTGACCCAGGAGTTTGACTGGCGTGCTGTCCAGGAAGTCCCTCGTTTTGAGTGCGGTGTGCGCAGGTGCATTGTCGTGGTGGAGCAGTAGCCCGCGGAGCCCTGTGTTTGGTCGCTTGTTGCTTATAACAGAGAAAACTTCTGGCAAACATTTGGTAGTATACCATTCGGCATTAATGCTTCTTTGATCCCGTAAGGGAATTGATACCAAGTGGCCAGTCAAATTAAAAAAGCTAGCGATCAAAATCTTACCCCCGCTTCTAGATCGCTTTACTTTGGTAGGCGTTGGCTCATTTTGAAACACCCAAACAGTCGACTGGCGCTTGGTTTCTGGGTCGTATTGATAAATCCAGGACTCATCACCTGTAACGATGTCGTAAACACGCCGAGACGAGCCTGCTTCAAATTTGTTAAGCATATCACGGCACCATTCCACCCGGGCCTGCTTCTGAGCATCGGTGAGGTTGTGCGGCACCCAGCGTGATACTATCCTCCTCACGCGAAGATGGCTGTGTAGAATCTCGTGAACGCTTCCCGATCCAATCTTCAATATGTGTTGAATCTCCTGATATGTAATTCGCCTATTGTCTTGGATTAAATTTTTCACTGCTAGCACGTTTTCTTCGGTAACAGCCGTCAAAGGGCGACCGCTTCTTTCGTCATCCCCCAAAGTTGGTCGACCGCGCTTGAATTCGTTATACCAACGATACACGGTTGCCTTGGAAGGGCCTTCATCCATGAATGCCATTTGAAGTCTATCGTACGATTCATCCGGTTTCAGGCGACACTTGAAATCGTATAAAATCATAGCTCTAAAATGTTCCCGGCGCAGATCCATATTTCAGTGAGACACAATACTTTGAATTAACTCGCAAAAAATGTGGAGGGAAATTTTGAAATTGGAATTTACTTATTTTTACTTATAAATAATCATATTTTCGAAAAACATTATAACTGGCCAGTCTCCCATATATAAAAACTTTTTTTCGCAATACTTTCTGAGGGGCCTGGTATGTTAATCCGGGCAATGCGCTATCTGTACGCCAAATTTCACTAAAATCAATACAGTAGTTTTTACGTGAAAGAGTAACAAACATCCATACAAAAAAGTAGGAAGGATTTGTACGTAAGTTTGTCAATATTATTCTTTCGCATTTAGGTATGTAGCATTTTGAATTTAGATCTCGAATCCGATTGGTGAAATTTCGCAACGGTTGTTTTTGACGAGGCTTCGAAACCTGGCAAAATATTGTGTTCGGATTTTTCAAACTTGGAACAATATTTTGTTTGTGCGTGTAATGGTACCCCTCGAAGACTTTAAATCATGTTCCAATTTTAACTTACTGAAACCCTCCAAATATTGTGTTTACGTCATACCAAACATTTACGGGGGGAAAATGGTCTGTGATGTTTCACAAATTTCGGGTGTTTATTGTACCCTACCGGCATCGGGAACAGGGTCCAAGCTACCGGTGGTTAGGGAAAGAAAAAGGAAGGGTCTGAGATAAAGGAATTTCCTAACGATACGCGCCTTTTCCAGAATCAACGCCTTCTGTATCAAGCCATTGACTCAGCAACCAAACGCGAGGTCTTTAGGTGTTGGTCGAGACTCTTGGTTTTTAAACTTTTATTATTATTTAGGTCATCTGTCCACATAGGTGGGGGCCGTCCTAAGCTCCGTTTCCCAATACGTGGTCTGCACTCAATGACCTTTCGTTACCCAATAGTTGTCGGTCCTCTAAGACTTAGAGTCCATGCAATGTGGCACACTGCCACTTCAACTTGCTAATCCTAAGAGTTATATCGGTAACATTATGATGGCAGCTTTTGTGTACAAAACCCTAAAAATAAGTAGATACATAGATCAAGTATACTTTATTGTTTGCACACCATCAAAATTAATCTTAAGTTATAAAAAACATGAACACAGTACTAACAATTGGCAGTTTAATTTTATCGCTTAAAGCAATTTCTTACAGACAACCATTGGATGGAATTGAAATGTACAAGAAATTATAATGGGCAGTTGGCGGTGTGGTTGGCTTCCTTCTGCGAGACCGTTATGCTTCAGAAGGAGGCCGCAAAGCGAGATCGGGAGAGGGCCGATCCCACTCGTAGAAGGAGGCGCGCGTCGGGGAGGCAACCGCCCTGGCGCAAGGCACAGATAGGGCTAAGGGACACTAAGAGAGAGGGGACTCGAGGCGTCTATTAAGTGACCCTGGGGAGGACAGCAGTACATGGTGGTCGCGAGCTGCTGTGGGGGAAACAATATTGTTTTCCCGGGACGTGCCAAAGGCATAGCAATAGAGGAGCACCGGCGCGATCCAATGGAGTTCCCGGAGCTCCTCTATTTTGTGCAGAGGATGGCCACCTTGTGGTTTAGTCAGTAAGAGTCCGACATACCCCTCCGCCGTCCCCAGACGGAGGGTATCCATGAGGATTTCCACCCGAAAACAAAAAAAAGGTACTTTTTCAAGTATTTTAGTAGTATCAGAACTCCTTGTAAAAGAGCTCGTCCCGGTAAGTACTACCAACGTACCTAATTTTTGCCATCAAACAGTAATGCTGTCCTCCGGTGTGAAGGGCGTGGGTCTCGGTAAAGTTACAATTAGACTTTCCGTCTTCATGTCTCAGTTTAGCGACTGCGATTTGCAACAACCATTGCCATTTGCCATTTAGGCAATATCCTAGGTGGTATTGCAGTTGTTATGGGCAAAGGTAACCACTTAATATAAGGTGGGCCTTTAGCTCGTTTTGTCATACTATACCTAGTAATATATAAGTCTATGTACTATACTATAACAAAGATATAATAATTTCTTAAGTTTTCACAATCACTACACATTATAATAAAATAAGTGAACGCTGCAAAGCTTTTGAAACGTCAGAAAAACCAATTTAAATTAAATAATATTCGCGATCTAATCCGGTTACAACTTGTTTTATTATAAAAAGTTATAGGTTAGTAACTTAGTTTATAATAAAGACCAAAAATTTTAAGAATGCTAGCGACAACAGATTTTAATTGGGTGTAACTTCAAATACTTCAGTCCTATCATAATGCAGTCAATGGAATTATATCGTATCCAGATTAGAAATCAATCAATTTACTACGTACAAAACCTCAAAACATGGTTAAAATTAAACCGTTCCAACAAAATATGATTCGTCAAGCTAATTTTAAAACCAATAACTCGATTTACTGGGTTATTTTTGTCGTTAACTGCCTGTACAAACTAGGTACGGTCAGCGACATAAGTGTTATAATTGGTGAAGTCGAAGAGAAAAGAAGTTAATGAAATCTTAATTTATTTATCGTAATTTGACCAACAGCATTTAACAATAAATTTCATACTACAGATCTTTGTAGTAGAAAGCCATTAATAAGTCTTCACGAATAAGAACTAGGTACAGACAATACAGTCAATTCATTATGAACAAACATTTTTTCCAGGCTCTGGAAAAGCAACATAATATTATTTACACAATGAAAAATACAAAAGCTGGTGCAATGGTATTTGGGCTTAATTTCCAAACAACATTCATAACATGTTCATGTTCTATTTGGAACAATTGGAACCCAGCGATCGCGTTTTCGTCCCACACTTTGTCGCTTCAAAGATTTATATCATGGGATATTGGTACCCAGTTGCCCACGTAAAGCTACGGCACATATAAATAAGGCACGTGGGTTTTGGGGGGTTGGTTTATAGCATAGAGTTATTATACACGTCAGTATACAAAGTCTTTGGTTTATAGGAACCCGACACGCGACCGTCGATTTGTCACTATCGATTAGTTTTTGTTACTTTATATGCGATTTTTGGTTAGCTATCCGAGTACATTAGATTATGTTTGCCCTACCCTAATAATGTATAAGGTTGTAATAAATAAAAATTAATTTTAAAAAAAACAACGCTTAGGCCCGTATTACAGAATGAAACTTAATCTTTGATCACTGTTTAAAAGTATAAAAACAAAAATAAAATATCTCAAGCATATATTTAATGATCACAGTTTAGGTGGGTTCAGTTTTATTTTAACATGTTATCTGCATAGTTGTAAATTTTTACTTGAGCAGAGATTTGATTTATAATTACGCACGTGTGGTCGAGACAGTGCTTAAGCATAGATTTTCTTGCAATTTAAAGCTATATTCGTGTGATACGTTGTTAAATTTGAGTTTATAATTATCGCAAAGCCTTCGTCAGATGATCTGAATCTCTGATTTGGAAGAATACTTCAAAACCAGCTATATCCTTCGTTAAAAGCAGTTCATGCACACAAAATACTTACCAAATATCCTGAACGCCCATGCAGCTTTTACTTCAGCTGGGCACTCGGCGCTCATGGCCGAGCATAAATCCACCATGTCTTCAAAAGAGAAACAATCATCGTTCTTCGAGGAAAACACACTAAATATCCGGTCTTGAAACGGATTGTTCTGAAATGAGCCCATACTAATTACCAATGACTATGTGTACATTATAAGGGGCTCGTAGCGAAGCAACGACTGCGCGGATTGTACGATCTGCAAGGTTAAGCTGCACTTGCCGCGGTCAGTCTGTGGATGGGTGACCGTTTCGTTACACATCAAGACCCCTCCGTGCCTCGGAGCACGTCAAGCTGTCGGTCCCGGTTGTCATACGAATATCTATGGCAGTCGTTAATGGTAGTCAGAAGGCTGAAAGTCTGACAACTGGTCTAACCTCCGAATGTCAGTATTACCCAGTAACTGGGTTGCGGGGGTCTGATGGCAGTCGCTCCGTGTAAAATACTGATGTTCAGCCGCATCTGGCTAGACTGGAAGCCGACCCCAATATAATTGAGAAAAGGCTCGGAGGATGATGAATTATCGTATTAGAATAAGACCTATGCTCAAGTAACGATTCTATGCTTAAGTAGTGATCAGGTTCTTAAACATTAAATTGCTACTCCAGTAGGAACGTGTTTTGACGTTTGTTTCTTTGACTTTCGATCAGTTTCATATGACTATGAACCATAGATTATCTTTATTGTGCCTTTTTTATGTGCCTATCTTTATTGTATATGCACACTTATATCATTCGGAACGAAAGTTCAAACTTCGTTTGGCGATTGTAAAACGCGAATAGATCTGTTATATGGATCTTAAAAATGTTGCGGTCTCCGTCTTGCAGTTGTATTTTGACAGTATGGAAAGGGATAGGTACTGTTTAGCTAAAGAAATATCGCGTATTATCTCGACCTAAGAATTTGATTTATATTCTAGGAAAATCTGTATAATTTTGGAATAATTCATGGTTTCAGAGTCAGTTTCACATACAACCATCTATATTCTGAAGATCCAGTAACCCAATCCCTAAAGAATAGAGCTTCATTCAAAACCACACTTTGTTTTGGAAGCACTTTGGCAGTCGTATATAAAAAACCGGCCAAGTGCGAGTCGGACACGCGCAGTAAGGGTTCCGTAAAACAAAAAAAAGTCTAAAACCAAAGGGGGTCCCTTTGGTTTTAGACTTTTTTTTGTTTTTAGTATTTGTCGTGATACACCTCATAGTAACACATATTCTGAGAAAATTTCAACCAGTTACCTATTACTGTTCAAAAGATACAGCCCTGTGACAGACAGACGGACGGACGGACGGACAGCGTAGCGAGAGTAATAGGGTCCCGTTTGTTTGTCGGGTACGGAACCCTAAAAAGTAACTATTAACTATCCTATGTTAAAAAGTTTGTGCCGTACCTCTGTCAAATTTTCTTTCACTACAAAAATAAAAAAACTAAATTTTGACACATGCCTACGAATACGAGTATTTATCTACTTAAATTTAACTCGATTATTCTGTGGCCTTTAGTGGATCAACATGTTAAGGTGAATGCTACAGGGTAGCCCGCGAAATTCAAAATTCCTTGCGTTTTTTGCTAATTGTAGCTCTGTTTTGAGTTGTATATCAATCAAAATACGATTTGCGGTAGTAATAATAATATATCTACTGAATAATACTTTAAAAAATATAAACCTAGCTTTATAAGCTATAGAAACTCGATAATCGATAATTTGATCGTAGATTAATATAATCGAGCTTGTACAGTTTATAGAGCTAGGTTAATATTTTTGAGTATTATTCAGTAGATATATTGTTGTTACTACCGCGAATCATATTTAGAATTATACACATCGCGAAATACAGCTACAATTTTCAAAAAACGCAAGAAATTTTGAATTTCGCGGGCTACCCTGTAGCACTGAATGCTGAAATACAGGCTATGCCTAGTTTGGCTTCAGAAGCTCATATCTGTAGTGCATGTACCTACAATTTTATAGGATAGCATTTAAACTGTAAAATACTGTACTATTTCTTTTTGGCAAATAAATTTATTTATTATTTATTATTATTCAGGCTTATTCAGATGAAACATTTTTCTCGTGCATAGACTAGCTCACACGGAAATGTGTGTCGAGTCTACATTGCACGCGCAGCTCGCGTGAATTCGAGCTTAGAATTTTCAGCTGTGTTTAAGAATTTTATGTTGAATGCTAACCGGTTGCTACTTGAAAAGCTCACATAATCATCGTATTATATGGACGCAACCTAAATAGCTGGGCACAATATGCACACATGTGTTGGATGCACACAGAGAAACTGTAATACCTATAACGTAATATCAAAACATAGCTGTGTAAGAATTAGTGATGTGCCGGATCGTTTAAAATGCGCGGATACGGATACGAATAATTAGTGTCAAAATCCACGGATACGGCCCACAACTTTAGTAGTATTTTGTACTCTTTCGGCGCCGGTATGTGTGACCTTGGACCGACAGTTGACGCTTTGCGTTACTACTAATAGTACCGCGACGTTGTTTTGACGTGCACTGTGCGTTTTTTTGTTTATAGTTTAATGTGACACAAGATAGCATAGTTTACTGTTTGTTTTTGGAGACGTTATAAGTATAATTAAAATAATAATATGTGGTTTTAAGAAATAAAAAGTGATTTGGCTTGAAGTTAGAAGTATTTCATTGCTAACTTTCTTTACAATTTCATATAGATACGTAATGAAATGTATTAATGTAAAAGATCAATTCAAGATTCGCCAAAAATACGTCGGATACGGATACAATTACAGATCTTAATTTTTACATGATTTACGGATATCCGGCACATCACTAGTAAGAACAATTTTTTTTTTAAATATATTTTTGTTTGTGCATGGTTATTTAATAAATAAATAAATAAATATTTTTGGGACATTTTACACGTCACCATCTAGTCCCAAACTAAGCAGAGCTTGTGGTATGGGTACTAGACAATGGACATAATACTAATATACTTTTTTTTTGTAAATACATACGTATAATACATAAGAAACAACCAGACCAACACAAACACTCATGTTCATCACACAAATATTTGTGTCCTGTGGGAATCGAACCCACGACCTCGTGATCAGCAGTCCAACACTCGAACCACTAGACCACAGAGGTCGTCAGACATTTGTCAGTCGTCATTTGAAAGAAAGAAGAAAGAAAATATTTTTATTATCACACCTGAAAGCATACTACAAATGTTTTTAAATTAGATTATAATGTACTTACATAACAATTAAATCGAAATACGATGCAATAATATTGTATGTAATCCAGCAAGACAGTTGCATGTCGCAGGTGTGACAACAAGGTTCCCACTTAGCATAATGCTGGTTGTGATGTGGGACATAACTCGGCGCTGGTTTTCAGTGAAAAACCAAAACGTTGCATGTTTCTACATGATCTACATCTACATCTACGATAGATTTTGTAAATTGATACCTATCTATGACTCGTGGTTCAATACTTTCCAAATTACTTACTTACTTACTTACTTTACTTTTACTTTTAAGCTGTTACGTGCTAGGTATGGCTTTCACCACGACAGATGAAATTAAATGCTTCGCTGACACCTTTCTGAGCTGGTAGCCCTTTTTGCATGCCCTTTTTATTTATTTGAACGTACCTACTATTGTTTCCGATTTTATTGTGTGTACCACAGGAGGGAGGGAGGGGCTCGTAGCGATGCAATGACTGCGCGGATTGTACGATCTGCAAGGTTAAGCTGCACTTGCCGTGGTCAGTCGGTGGATGGGTGACCGTTTCGTTACACATCAAGACCCCTCCGTGCCTCGGAGAGCACGTTAAGCTGTCGGTCCCGGTTTGTCATACGAATATCTATGGCAGTCGTTACGGGTAGTCAGAAGCCTGAAAGTCTGACAACTGGTCTAACCTCCGAATGTAAGTATTACCCAGTAACTGGGTTGCGGGGGTCTGATGGCAGTCGCTCCGTGTAAAATACTGATGTTCAGCCGCATCTGGCTAGACTGGAAGCCGACCCCAATATAATTGGGAAAAGGCTCGGAGGATGATGGATGATGACCAACAATTTTTTTTTACTTTTCTTTCGTTTCTTCATTTTTTCTTTATTTTCTCTCTTTCCTTTCTTTCTTCGCTCCCTTTCAGGAATTTTGGTGCATTAAAAGAGCCTCCACGAGTGACGATATTTAATTGATCGTCCGGCGCACTCTGGGCAGACAGCCCCGCTATCAACCTGCTGACTGGCTAATCTTTTCCCCACGACATGAGCTATTATTATTATGTAGCTTATGTCGAGACGAAAAAAAAGAAGACTTATGTATACTCCTTAAAAGAGCACAGCCTTTAACCCGTGTGGGCATTGCATTTGGACAAACTTCACTATCCACACATTCGCTGACAAAACACACCTCAAATTCCCCAACGCACCGTCCAAAGCGAAAAAATCACGGCCACCATTAAATCTTTTTACGATACAATAGTGTTAAATCTTAGTAATAAAATGGCGAGATTTTGTATCTTTATTGAGCACTAAACTGTGGCTCACGGCCGTTTGTATGTGGTTTAAATAATTAGTTTTTTGCGGTTGTTTAATATAACAGAAGTAAATCTATGAATGTAAGTTCTGGCTGTTTCTTTTGCATTATAAGATTCCAAAATAGTTGACGGGAATGAAAGGAATCGTGCTATTTTTGTTTTTGTTTTTCTTTATCATCAAAAATTAATTCAATGGTTTCACTGCTTTTTAGGGTTCCGTACCCGAAGGGTGCCAAACGGGACCCTATTACTCTCGCTACGCTGTCCGTCCTTCCGTCCGTCCGCCTGTCTGTCACAGGGCTGTATCTTTTGAACGGTAATAGGTCACCGAATGAAATTTTCTCAGAACATGTGGTGTTATGCGGTGTATCACGACAAATACTAAAAATAAAAAATAAATACTAAAACCAAAGGGGGTCCCGATACAAGAAACCTCAAAAAACATGATATTTTTCAACGTTTTTGTTCCTGCTCTATTTTCAAAACGGTAATTTATACCAGCGTCAAACTTGGTCAGATTATAGTGCATATTATGTAGTTTAGCTACAAATACTAAAAATAAGACAAACATAGACATATGTAATGGTACCTGCGTAAGAAAGACATGCAAGACATTCGCGCATTGTGCGTTGATGTCTTTTGATAAACTCTCGTAAATTAAATCCGTTTTTATGGGGTGTCAGGTCGTAGAGAGGTACGGAACCCTAACTGCGCGAGTCCGACTCGCACTTGGCCGGTTTTCTGTTTTGTTTTGATTTAATTGAGTCTGAGTATAGGTTCATATTTGTTTTAGATTTAGTTTTGTTCTAGTTTTAATGTATGCACTTACGTATAAAATTCTTCAAATTTTTAATCCTCTTTAGCGAATCATGTAGCTCTTTATAACCAACTAGTTCAATTCCACAACATAACACACGAATATAACCTAAAATAGCAAAAAAATCTCTTCACAAGCGTAGTCTCGACCACAATTGAGTGATTACAGATCAAATCTCTGCTCAAACACCTAAACAGGTAACATTGTAGAATAAATCTGAACTGTGATCAATGAATCTATGCTTGAGGAATGTTCTAAATTTAAATGTCAACTCAAACTAGTTTAAAACAGTAATCAAAGCTTGAGGAATGTTCTATAATACGGGCTTAAGCCTAGTTTTTCTATTTTAAAAGAGAATCCGTTGAAAAATGAAACAGCAAATCGAACAGCTTTTCAAAATCCACCACAGTAATTGAAAACTTTTATCCAAACATTCTAGAGATTTTTAAAGTAAACTTTGGCTCCATCACGGGTATTTTACTGAATTCCTGGACCACTAACATTCTGGTAAGGTAAATCTAATGACACCCTATTTGCGTAAATCGATTTGGATCTTTAACTCGTATAACATACGGTTGGTAATCTATTTTGTTCGAGTTTGTAAAAGGTTCCCAATTCAATTGTGATGGCGGTTAACTTTTATTTTTTATTTTTTTATGAGATATTGATCTGCTCTTGACCGCTATCTAGACAGCTTTATCAAGATGTGGTCGACGATGGAGCGAACAAACCTATTAAGTGCCAATTCACTCCAGCTTTAAAGGCGTTAGGGTTGTAAGTGCCCGGAAATACAGATGCCGGCAGTGAATTCCACAACTTGGCTGTGCGCATTATGAAAGAGTTCTCAAAGCGCTTGGTCCTGATAGTAGGGATTTCTACCAAATGTGGATGATATCCTGCAGTGCGTCGTGTAGTCCGATGAAAGAAAGGAGATGGCGGACTAAGCTTATAGAGCTCTTGCGCACACTCTCCAAAGTACAGCCTGTAGAACACCGACAGACAAGCAACTGTACGTCTATGGGCTAAGCTTTGTCTGTAGCTTAGATTATACTAGCAGTTCATCACCAATTAGCCTCTCAGCTTTGCGTTGAATCGAGTCAAGAGCGGCAAGCTGGTATTTGGCGGAGCCATCCCATAAGTGACTGCAATACTCCATACACGATCCGACTTGAGCTTTATATAAAGTGAAAAGCTGTCCAGGTCAAGCTGTTTAAAGATTGCTTCTGTTTTGTATTTAATTTAAAATGGATTTAGCTGTTCCATTTTTCATCAAACAATTTTTTTGATTCTTTCTGATAATAAATAATTGCCAAATATAGTAAAATAACAAAAAAATATCTTAGGTACCTATAACGCGTTTTTGTTGGCAAATGAACGAATCAAAACTAAAAACAGATTTTCTAAACCTGGATCTTTGCGTCAAAAAAGTGACGCACAACTATCAAAATAAACAAAACCAAATACGACAGGAAGCAAAACAAAAATACAAAAGTTTGGGAAGATATGCGTCACATCCTTGACAATCGCAAAAATCGGCGCTAAGAGCCATTTCTTTTAGTTTTAGTTATTTTAAAGTGTTAAGAGTTATCTAAAATTTTAACTATACAACGTGTATCAGAAATGCGTGGTCATCTTTGAAGAGCTTATTCAGGGGATGCTATCGAACAACTTTTACTACGGGACCAACCCTGAAATCGCGAAAAAAAAACAGCTGATCCTTACATTTTGTCGAGCGACATCGATGATTTAGTAGGGATCAGCTGATATTTTTTTCGCGATTTCAGGTATGGTCCCATAGTAAAAGTTGTTCTATGCTATGGCCTGAATGAGCTCTTAAAATATGACCACGCATTTCTGATACACGTTGTATGTTCAGTATAACAGGGTGAACGAGGGACATATTCAATAATTATGGTAGAATGTGCACACACATAATGAAAAAAAATATCTAAATTGTGGAAAGAAAAAATCTCTTACGAGCAAGATATGAATCTGCGACTCCTGGCTCAGTACACCAGTGCTTTAGCCACTAAGCTACCGCGAACAATGCTCGTGGTATCGAAATAAACTTGCACTTCACTTTGGTTAAGAAACACTCTTTCTTAATAACATATCGCTGACGTCACCCAAAGTCGTACCGAAGTGGAAGTTAATGAGTCGCTGGTTCGAATCTTGCTCGTGAGCGATTTTTTCTTTTCACAATTCAGACCGTAAGATTTTTTTTTTTTTTTTTTTTACTATAAAGTACCTATAAGATACTTTATTTAAATTACAATCTAGCCATGAGGCTAGTAAGTAATTTAATTTTAACCTAAATTGCTATGTAAAAATGTTCTAAGAATTCGTCCAATAACTTTTCTTAGTTTCAGTTAAGAGGAAGACACTTTGTTCATGTGTTCTTTATAAGCACCACTTATCACTGCACCGCATGCGTAAATGCGTTAAAAATTATAAAATAATGAAAAAAATTATGAAAAGTTTGCACGATAAATCACGCGTACAGGAGAAAAAAAGCTCGCTCAAGCGCTGACTGTCTAGGAGTCTGTTGGCTAGTACAAAAGGCAGAGAGGGTGGAAATAGTGACTGATGGATGCTTCCATGCTAGGTGTACCACCTCACTGCATAAAACTTTGATTTGTAAGCGCGGAATAGTATCCACAATTATTAATGAAATCGATTGGAATAAAACTTTTTAACAAAAAATTGAACCGACGAAAACAGAAACTGAAAAGCGAAAAATAACTAATTATGAGTCGGCGGCAAACGAACTTTTAACAAGCAAAGTGCGTGCAAGTTGCAAGTGGCCGAGCGGAGAACGCATTTTTGGAAAGTAATTGTTTATCGTTGAAAATTTCACGTTGTATTTGATGTGACGTTGTTTTTATTATTTATTTAAAGTAATTTAATGATCTTCGTTGATTGGTTGTTTGGCGCCGACTCATAATTAGTTATTTTTCGCTTTTCAGTTTCTGTTTTCGTCGGTTCAATTTTTTGTTAAAAAGTTTTATTTTTAATTTTTTTGTGGTTAAATTCTAACTCCATGTCTCCATTATGTCGTAGTGTCTAGAACTATATTTATGTGTGTAAAGTTTCAACAGAATCAGTTAACAGGTAAGAATTCAGTGGGTGAACAAACACTCATCCCCTGTTTTACTACCCTTAGGGGTGGATTTTGATTTTGAAATTTAAATGGAACCAAGTTCAAGATATACCCTATCCATTAAAAAAATAATCATCAAAATCGGACCACTCTGGTAAAAGTTATGCGTGGTCATACATAAAAAAAAAAATATATATATATAAATACGCGTCGAATTGAGAACCTCCTCCTTTTTTTCGTCGGTTAAAAACATTTCAAAAATTAAGGTACCATTTGTTAGACTTATTTAGAATGAGAATCAAGAAGTGATCATGTTTCTTTAATAAGTCCCTCGTTCAACCAGTCAACTTGTATAATCAAAATTCATAAACATTCGTTAACAAAGTGCTGCGAACAATCATAGTGAAGCAAAAAAAACCGTGCTCCTTCGTGTACAACCAGCGCTCACGCACACACCATGCACCTGAATGATATTTGCTTTCGCGATGCTTACTGGACGATGTCGCGACATGTGTACTGAGAGGGGTGAGCACGGTTTTAGGTGCATGTGTGTGCGTGAGCGCTTTGTACACGAAGGAGCACGGTTTTTTTTAGCTTCACCATGTTTGTTCGCAGCACTTCGTCTATATTTTTATTAGAAACAAGACGTGACATACATACCTACATTAACTAGGTAATTAAAATTTACTAATTTTTATTCAAATATCAACTAATTTAATAACTTCTTAGGTTTTCGCGATCACTACACATTATAATAAAACAAGGTTTAACCGGATTAAATCGCGTATATTATTTAAATTGGTTTCCCTGACGTGTGTCCTGGTGTGCGTGCATCGAAACGATTTTAATTAATAATATTGTACGGTAGATTAAAATAATTTATTTTTTTAGAAATATTTGTAAAGACGCTTGTTATATTAGTCTACTGCGACCACAAAATGCTGCAAAGCTTTCGAAACATCAGGGAAACCAATTTAAATAATATACGCGATTTAATCCGGTTAAACCTTGTTTTATCAACTAATTTATTTCTAAAATCAAACAATTGGAATGTATTTACTAAATTACTCTTATCAAAGCCTGTAATTACATAAAATACCGCAAACATTTTGACAGTAATTCCCATTTAGCTCCAGATAATCTCGGAATAATCCAAAACGCGTCATACCCATTACCATCATAAATAATGATAATTCCATCCCCTACGTGGAATTGCCACCCCCTTTTATGCTCCTTTATGGTAATCGGTAGAACAAATCTGAGACAAAGGCATTTGTGTTTGTGAAATACGCGGTAGAACCACAGCAAAACCACGTAACATTGTGTATAGTCTTGTTTCTAATATTGTATATCGCATTGACGCATGCGCAGTGGGTATAGTCTGTCAGATAAATGTGTTTATGAAAATTACTTTTTCTCCCACTTGCTCGGAAATGGGTTCATTATACAAAAAAAGAATACATCAATCGGCTCTTTTGTATGGAACGAAATAACTGGCCAGTAATATCCAACACGACAAATAATAGCAATGGCTGGACAGTTTTTATATTTAAAAAAATTATGCTCCCGAGGTTTTTAAGTACACACTTACATAAATTAGGTGTTTTTAGGTACAAAATATTTATCATTATAAAGGCTGAAAGCGCATTTTTTTTTTTCAAAACTTTGGAAATAGAACAAGAACCGTGCGCGGACGAATTGGCACGAATGAAAATTAGATACTGTTGAATTAATTAATTTGTGTATTCTTTCCTCGCAAATGAGACAAAATTAATATACACGTCTCGGCCGAAATAGCAATTAACGGCCTTGTTTAGTTAAAAAGGACTCTGCTGGCGCCTCGTCCTTTTAAAATCACTTGGGAAGTCCAAATGTTACTCGGCCGTCAGTTGCTTCATTTCAGGCCTCGACAGTAATGTATTAATTCGTTACAAATTATGACATAAGAACCCATTTAAACCCGAAATTAACACGGAAAAATAATAAAATAAATAAATATATATAATTAATTTAAATTAAAGATAATACCTATACCTACTAAATTTTTGAAATTACCGTTATTGTTGATATTTGTTTTTGACATAGGTAATGTTGAATGCTGTCATCTCCCCTCTTTGAGGTGGGAGCTAATAACTGCGACACAGTTCTCTGAACTAATGTAGCTGTTAACTAACGTACACAAAACATGTAAATCAGTTAGTCCCAATAAAGAATTTGAATTTTGAATTTGAACTTAGCATGTAGTTTAGTGATTTAGAAAAAAAGTATCGCAATCGATTCACCTCGTGCTTATTAGGTAACAAACTACTTTCTCAATTTGCGTAAACAAAAAGTAACGTTTGCGTTTTGCGTTTTGCATAGCGGTTGCGGCCACTAGACTGACTAGACCAGCCATACTCAACCTTTTTTTTATAAGGGCCACAAACATATTTCAGTCATGGTGTCGAGGGCCGCAAGAAAAAAATATTTAGGTCTAAACGTAATTCCAAGATAACGATGTAAAAAAGAAGTTTTAACAAAGATATTTACATGTTTTAATATGATTTTTGATACTGTGAACACTTTTTCAAAACTTTATCAAGATCTGGCTTGTCGCTACATGCTAGTCTTATAACACATCATCCAGATGAGAATCTGTAAGTTTATTTCTGTAAACGTTCTTTGTGTATTTCATTTTTGAAAAAGACGATTCGCACACATACGTAGACCCAAATAATTTTAGTAGAATTTGGGCACATCTTTGGACGCTTTTATATTTTTGGGGAACAAAAAATCGCTGATAGCGCTCGGTCACATTCCCGTTCTGAAACACCAATTCTCCGATGGGAGCGAAATTTAAAATGGTTTACAATAAATTTGTAACTTTAGATGGGCCAACAACAAAGGCCTGGCGGGCCACATGTGGCCCGCGGGCCGCAAGTTGAGTATAGCTGGACTAGACCAACAAAGTAGACATTTGAACCTCAGAAATAAATTTTACGACAACAAAACTAAAATATTTACGGCCCATCTCTTACTACCGCTCAGTAAAGTGTTATAATTTAAACAAACTTGCTAAAAGATTGTTTAAATCTTGTATCACAAATAATAAAATAATTTGAACTTTGAGAATCAAAAACCGACATTATAAAAACAGTTTCGAAAACTTCCCGTTCGACCGCGCTAACGTAAACTATGGAAGTAAATATTTATATTAAAACGTTATTACAAGATTACATTTGCTGACAGCGGGGCGCCGAAAAATTACAGAAAAAAAATGTTCTGTCTATTTTATTGGGTAGTGAGTGATGGAGAATGAAAGCTGTGAAATAGTAATGAAGGGATTTTCAGGAAACTTTCAGGTTCTCAACGAAACGTGTAAATAAAATTACCGAGAAATACTTTTGATGTAACAAATATTATTTGAATATTTTTCTCATGATCTGACTGACTAGTTGTTCGCCCCGAATGGCGACCTGGCGATAAATGGTTTGACGGACTTAAACGGAATATAGTACCCAAGTGGCGCCCCCATTAGTAAAAAAAATATTACTTGCTGAATACATCATTTATCGAAAATTAATTTTTAACAATTGAAGTGCGAAAAACGGCCACTTTCGGATTTTTTTCTATCTACAACTACAGCGAACTATATTTTACAAAGTTAATAGTTTCTGATGAAACTACAGTACCTGTACTTCAATAGTTAAAAACGAATTTTTGAAAAATGATGTGTTCAGCGAGTAATATTTTTTTTCCTGATGGGGGCACCGCTTGTCTGCTACATTCCCCTTAAGCAATTAAGCTAATTAATTAAGCTGGATGCGGAAGGCAGAGGACCGAGCGTTGTGGCGCAACTTGGGAGAGGCCTATGTCCAGCAGTGGACTGCGATAGGCTGAGTTGATTGATTGATTGAATTATACTTTAGGAGTAAGCTGTTTTTAAGTGTGTTATAATAAAATTGTCGAATGCTCAAAGTCACTCAAAAGGCAATGGAGAGGTCCTGCGTGATCGAATCAGAAATGAGGAGATTTGCAGGAGAACTAAGGTAACCGACCTAGCTCGAAGATTTTAAAAATTAACTGGCAGTGAGCGTGGCACATTGCTCGCAGAACGGATGGCCGATGGGGCAGTAAAGTTCTGACGTGGCAACCACGTACTTGAAAGCGTAGTGTGGTTAGGCCCCCCACAAGGTGGACCGACGACCTGGTGAAGGTCGCGGGAATCCGCTGGATGCGGAAAGCGCAGGACCGGTCGTTGTGGCGATGCTTGGGGGAGGCCTATGTCCAGCAGTGGACGTCTTTCAGCTGAAATGATGATGATGATGATAATAAAATTGTATGTTATTGTTATTGTGTGCTGACTGTAGTCAGTAAATCATTTTGCACAATCAAAAGAAAATATAAAATCATTTTTGTACCACAAATTCACTACAAAATAAAAACAACGAAACTCTATACAAAAATAGCATTGATAAAGGTTGCGTATTTCAGTAATAACTCTAATAACAAACAAACACTTCACAACCACAACATTAATGGCGCTGTATTTTCCATATTTTCAATGCAAGTTTAGAGTAACATAGGAGCACGTTTAAATGAGAACCATCTCATATTTGTGGTGTACATATTATGTACGTTTCAAATTAATTTTACGCTGCAGTTTTATTAAAACGCTCTCCTGCTGAGAGTGGGATAACTGTTAATCTGACGTTAGCTATATTGCTCTATATGGAGGTCAGACAATTTTAAAATCCAGTGGTGAATGCAATGGATATTTTTGCGAAAATTAAAAAGTTGAAACCATTCATTAATTTAGTCGTTTGAACTAAACGTTGACTGCATGAGGTTTGCACAATCATCGTTGACGACGATCGTAGTTTTGCAGACAGTAAAGTATACTCTGTATATATATCTACATATTATAATTGGAACGAATGTTTTAATAGCTATACACAGAACTACAGAAGCTGCCATTTTAAGATCATTGGTGCATACATTCTAACTACGTAAGCTGGATCAGTGATTTAACAACTCGTTGCGAAGACTGCAAACACATTGGATATTCTTGGATACCTCTGTTGGCTTCACCAACCTGAACTTAGTACTAAGTAATCAGAATTCTGTTAATCAATTAGAACTTCTACGTCTATACTTATAAAGTGAGATTCCTGACTGGCTGACTGGTTCATTGCAGAACCTAAACTATTTAAGATGGAAATATGAAATTTGGACAGCAGGTTCCTTTTATAACGTAAACACCCACTAATAGAGATTTTTTTGGAAATTTTAACCTTAAGGGGGTGAAATAGGGTATTGAATTGTATATTTTCTCCTAGATCGATTAACACTCTCAGCAGCCAATGTGCTGATATTCTTCACGGCTAATGGCTTAATAGCCAAGATTAATGAACATCTCAAGAGGCTCATTAAGAGGCTGTCGTTAGGTGGCTGGACCAAAGGCCTAATGCAGAGAGCGGTACTCCTTGAACCGGCATGATTTGCGAAGAGGTTCCTCTCTATGGAGCACTAATTACCGGTAGCTTCGAACTTAATCCCGATGCTGCTGGAGAGTAGCAATTTTTATAGCTATGTAATTTTATTTATAAAAAAAAACCTAGACTTGGACCCACACGGTACGGCTGGTCAACAAATTTATAGTCGCTCAGCGGGTAATGGAAAGGGCTATGCTCAGAGTTCCTCTGAAGGATCGGGCTCAAAACGAGGTGATCTAACAGAGAACCAAAGTTGTCGACATAGTCCACAGGATAAGCAAGCTGAAGTGGTAATGGACCGGCCATATTAGATGAAGAATCGATAAATGTTGGGGTAGACATAGAAGTTTTTAAACTTTCGCGAATTTCACTCATATTGAACTAAGTTTACGGGACTTGTCGCCCACAATTAAATCAAAATATAACAAACATTTTGACTAACCTCGACGTTTCGGTCAAGTTGCATTGGCCGTGGTCACGAGCAGACTGAAGTATGTGGGTGTCATCGTCTTGAGCGGCGGGTGTTTTCTCGAACTACCCGCGGTTGGTTTTTCGTAACGTCGCTGTCCGTAACAAGATATGCTGAATCACGACACACAATGCTGACAGTTTCGGCGGACATACATGTAGACATACCACGACGCGAACACTTCTCGATTACCGGATTCCACGAGGAAGATTTTGATTTAATTGTGCGCGACAAGTCCCGTAAACTTAGTTCAATGGGGTAGACATGTTCTTGAGTGGAGACCATGAAACTGAAAATGTAGCATGGGATGCCCTCAGGCTAGGTGGAGTGACGATCTACGCAAGGTGGCTGGTAGAAGCTATAAGAATGGCCGAGGATCAAGGTGTGTGGCGTGCTATGGGAGACAGCTATATCAAGCAGTGGACTGCCATAAGCTGATTATAATGGTTTAGACATTTTTATATCTAAGATAGTGTGATGAATAACAGTAGGTTCAAAGTTAACGCAGACCAAATAGTGGGCATAAGCTAGTTTGAAAATAATAAAATGATGAATTATTAGCTTTTTCCTCTGCTAACAGTCTGACTAAATACGGTCTTAGAATGTCATAATATGTATCCCCTAATTTTAATTCTGTATTTACACGGCATGTCCCCTGGGGGATAGGGGATGAAAGTCGACGCTTGCGAATCATACACACTTCTTTAACGTTATCTACAAGGCTCTGGGGGATGAAACGAGCGCCAAAGGCTTTTAGCCGGTTATTTTATTGACTCATGTAATTTTCAAAAGGCATCGGTTATAACTTTTCAAAAACGATGATAGGTTTTGGCATCACGGTATTTATGGACTGCCGTTTGATTTTGAGAATCGTTTGAGCAATTTTAGTTTATTATAATTAATTATGTATAAGAGTGTGAGAGTCTAGTCTTAGTAACTAAGATTTTATGGTCTAAGATATTAAACCATGTTGTTTAACATAACATAACAACAACAAAAAAAAAAAAATGTTGTTTAAATACATTGAAAATCGCACCAGATAGCAACTGCACATGAATTATGTGTCCAGTGATCGGTTTTTAAGCCAATGTTTATTATACCATAGTAACCCATAAATATTGTAAATTATTATTGTTAATACCTTAATTTTAGAGTTCTCTAAACCGACGAGCATGCATGACGAGGTTAATGGACGTAGATGAAGCGAAAGAGGTGTGTCAGGATCGTAGCAGGTGGAAATCCATAGTCTCTGCCTACCCCAGTGGGAAGGAATGGGGGGTCTACTCGCGTTTCACGAACGACAAACGAAGTACGAACTTTCGTTCCGACTGATTCCTACATAATAAAGATAGGCACATAAAAAAGGCCCAATAAAGAGACTACGGTTCATAATCGTATGAAATTAACCGGAGATCAGAGAAACAAATGTCAAAACTTGATCATCGCATGCGATACAGAAACGATGGTAGACCGGAGTAGCAAATTGTGCGATGAATCGTACGATGAATCGAATATCGTCAAACGGGAGTAGACCTCCAGGCGTGATAATATGTATGTATGTATGTACTTTAATTTTGAGACATCATAATCCATACAAAACGATGTTAGTAACAATGAAACTTATAAACTATGTTAGTACAGTCGACTGCATGACAGTGGTAACACTTCAATTCGAAAACCGCCCTTACTGATTACGAAATAAAGATGCTGCTAATGTCAAAGTGTTACCACCGACGTGCGGTCGACCGTACTTATATAATTTTACTGACAATGTGGTTTTTATAAGATATCGCACTAAAGGGCTCGCATCATGCCTGTTGGCAATAGCTTTCAGGAGACTGTTGCCGCTGCCACGCAATCTGGTGAGCAAAGACGCATTATTTTTGCGCACGACCGCTGAAAAACAGTCTGTTCTGGCTTGCGCAAACATATTAGATGCACTTTACTAACGTGGCATCCGCAAAAGCGCCCTGAAAGTGTTCTTATATAGGATTCGCAACGCATTGACGACACATTTGGTACCTGAAGTGTAGGTACAACTGGTCCATAGGGAGCTCGAGTACACAGCGATGTACACTAAGAAATCTTTCCGTTGAACCACCACTACAGATGGGCACTGACGATGTATCCATTCGGACGTCGACTACTTCCAAAAAAGCTTGACTTGTTCTAAAAATAACCGCTTCGACCTCCTACGTAACTGTAGTTTCGTAATTAGTTTTGATAGAAGCTTTTTGAAGTAAAACTTCTTTACGCACGCTTGACTTGGGGAGTAAGCTGGCGAGAGCGATACGAAAAGTGTGATCGGGTGAGGCGAACGGACGGGGTAGTGTGGGACGTGGGGAACAAGGAGCGCGCGACGGCCGGCCACGACACAGCGCCGGCAGAAATACGCGCGCCGCGCCGCCATTCCTTTGTTCTAATTGAAATAGTATTGAGGGAGGTATAAGTTAGTGAAGTTTTACTTCAGTCGTGTGCTCTAAAGCACACTCGTTTTTTTTTCGCTTATAATGTTACAATTTCCGGCTCCCGCCACCAACACTTCCTACAAATAGGTTACATTTTAAATGTCTACAATACTTTGTGATTAGAAGTAATATTGATTAAGGTTATTTATTCATCCATAGTTATTAATTATTGAGTTAAATATCAACATTTAATAAGTAGGTATTATAATATTTTCATAATTATGTTATTCGAAAACGTTGTGACGTCACTACCGCTGATTATTTATAAAAATAGGTGGTAACGTTAAAAGGGGATCATTCTTCTGCTGTCGGTGGAACACAATAAACCTTGTTACTGGAAGTCTACAGTTTTTTCTTCAATTCGTTATTCGCTATCGTGCTGCAATCTTACTACCTACCAACCGGCGTTACAATAAGTAACTAGTTACGATGAAGGAATTATATAATTAACTTTGTAACTATTTTTTGAGTGAATTATGTGAATCTGACTTTTCGATACCAATTACGATCGAAGAATTATTTTTCGTTCTATTAAGCTCGCTACGGGAATCATTAACACAAAATCTTATTATTAAAAACGAAAATATATTAAAACTAACATAAATAACATACGTTTTCAACATCCACGGACATATTTGATTGTTGTATATATTATACATAATTGTGGCTACGCCATTCGGACTGTTGGATGCATCGTCAGTGGCACCCTTAAGGCTAAAATCGCCTGAAATCATTGTTCGATGGCAGCGGTAACTACGTGTAATGTAGCAGGATTCGTTCAAGGGATTTTGTCGACAAAATGTATCACCGGAAAGAATCGTGACCGTACAGTATGCTTTGAAAAGTCTGATTTTGACCGGATCTGTACCTATGGGCCAACATGTTCACCAGCACCGCTACGACCCTGCATTCCCGTTCCACATAAACAATAGCATCGTCTTTAAGGTCGTCAATCTCCAGGATGAACCACAAGGTAAGTAGTAGGGATTCGAGAGTTCTGGACCACTGACCCAAAGTCCCTTATTCGTCCGTCAGAGGGACAACGCAAACTAAAAAAAAAAAAAAAAAAAAAAAAAAAAAAGTTTGGTATCAAATTAAAAATCTTTAAACATCTAAAAATGCCATTTGTAGGAAAAATCTTTCCTTCAAATGGTCATTTTACAGTTTTGATAAAGTAAAAAAAAAAGATTTTTATTAAAAATGGCATTTTTAGATGTTTAAAGATTTTATAAAAATCTTTTTTGATATCAGTTTTGAGAAAGTAAAAAAAATATTTATTTTACAGTTTTGGTAAAGTAAAAGAAATATTTTTATTAAAAATACTGCTTTATGCTAAAAATATTTATATTAAATCTTTAAACATCTAAAAATGCCATTTGTAGGAAAAATCTTTCCTTCAAATGGTCATTTTACAGTTTTGATAAAGTAAAAAAAAAAGATTTTTATTAAAAATATTTATATAAAATCTTTAAACATCTAAAAATGCCATTTGTAGGAAAAATCTGTCCTTCAAATGGTCATTTTACAGTTTTGATAATGTAAAAAAAAAACTTTTAACAATGCAAGCTAACTTACATTTCTTTTTCTTACTTTTAAAGAAAAGTTTGTGTATTAGTACAATAAGTATATGAAAAAAATAGTTTTTATTGTTGAAATTAAAATACTGCTTTACGTGTAAAAAATTAAATATTGAATATATTGTAAATGTGAACAGAAAAGAGACAATTATAACAAAAGTAATAAAAAGTTAAACATTTCCAAATTCAAATATAATAAAAACATACAGCTTAACAACTATTTACATATGAATCATTATTATAATTTACTTGTGTATCACTAATATTAAAAAGTTTTGCATATACAATAATTTAAAAATATCCAATTCTGAGTTAACAACATTATTACTTAAAGCGAACATAATTACAGTGAGGTAGCTAATGTGCCAAAACATTTATAAAGCACTTATTGACTCATGACAAATACCTACAGCTGTATAGTTGTAGTTCAGGAGAATGTTCATGTTTTTCGTAATAAATTACATTATTAGTATTTAGATTACCTTTAAACCATAATATTTAAAACAAATATTATACACACACACACACACTTTATTTTATCCAATTAAACCCTTTGTGATGTTTTTGTAACCATTCTCTGAAGATAAAAATTTCGATCAATGAACAGTGTAGTTCGGCTACAGATCGTTTATAGAGTTCATGTCTAAGGCATTTTGTGTGTAACTGTCTCGGAATTCTATGCTTTATTTCGTTCTCTTCAACGAGGATTCTTGTAAATTTAGGACATCCTAATGTTTCGATATTGCAGCCTGGGAATCCTAATTCTCTGAGCAAATCTCGCTCGTATGTGCCGCCCTTATACAGCCATGTTTTAGGTTGCACTTCCTTATCAATTTGTTTAAGACGATCTTTTAGTTCCTCAATTGCTAGGTCCTCGGGCTCGTTTTCATATTTTAGACCATGGATATTATTTTGCACATATTTAATAGTCTTCTGATCTTTGAATGTTAGCGCTTTGATGTTGACTTCAGGCAGTTGAGCGTAAAACAGCCAAAATATCTTTTTCTCGGTATGCATCACGGCAACTTCTTTCATGGTAAATTTTCCGTTAATCATGAATCCTTCTATGTCAATTATTAGTGCCATGCTTAACGAAAAACAATACTCAAACAACAATGACAAAACAACAAATTTAACTATGGTTATGATTTTTGCATGAGTTTATATCCCATCTACTAATTAGATTAGAAAGTTAGGAGTGCATGTAAATTACGAAATCGTTTATCAGTAATAATTAAGTTGAAATGTCACATTCCAGCTTGACTATACGAATCTAACTTGTTGATTATTTATTTTTTACTTTTTAGTAAAGGAAATGTATTTTTCTTTACTACGAGGAATAATTTCAACTTCACTGTCATAAAAATTAAAAACATACAATTTTTACTCAGAAACTTAACAAAACATGTTTATCATATAATTATTTAAATCTAGGCATACTACAATATTGAACATTTTTATTAAATAGACATGACTTATAATTCCCCATATTCATCTTTTTGGTAATACTTTTGTCAACACCTTTCGCTTTTGCTGTGCAACTAGATTCATAATTAACGTTTTGAAAGTGCATATCAATACTTATCCGATATTTAAAAAAAAATTACTTTGCTATGAATTTATCCTCGACATCAAAAGCATACATTTTGATCTTAAACCTACCAATTATTTTAAAATGTTTTCATTCTTTTCTTTTTTAAATAACCTAATTTATTTTTACATCTTTTTTGATATCCGAAAACATTATTTGAGTCATAGTCTGATGTATCAAAGTATGTAGGGAGGTCTAGTTTTATATTATCATAAAAATCATTTATAAAAATTTGATACATCAAACTATCAGTATCTGTATATACTTAATAACTTAACTTTGTCGTTGAACTTTTTACAAATGTAGTTATAATGACAATCATACATAAGAGTTTTTGAAATATCTAAAATACAAAATCCTAAATAAATTGGTTTGTTATAGGTACTTATATTAATTTGGTTTTCCACAATTGAACCACAACAAAATTTTCTGAAAATATTGATAACCTATGGAACACTGTTTTTGCAATTAAATCTTGAGCAACTAAAATTTTATAGTGATTTTTTGCCAGTGTGTTACTAATTTTACATTGACCCTTTTTTCAATATTTTCCATCGTCTTACCAAAGACAGGATTGTTCATTAACTTGTAAGTCTTTTTCAAAATCTGATTTAGTTAATGTTTGGTTTTAATGAACTTTATTCACATTTTAATACATTGTTTTAGATTTCTGTAATGAATTATATATTTACATTTATTATTTAAGTTAGGCACTAACTTCGTTTCTTTAGTACTACCCACACAAATATTTTCTGGACATAAAGGAAAGTCTGAATGTAAGTCATGGAGTTCATCAGGGTACTCCAAATCAACTTGTAAAAAATACATCAGTCAAAAGCAAAACATGTGTTTTCAAATATAAGTCTGACTAATCTGACATAGTACTACGACAATGAAAGTGTAGCCAGATTACATTTGCATGATTGTAATCGTCGTTTCTAATATGAGAAACTGTGAGTGAGCTATATAATTGATCTTGGTTGCGTAGTGACGTTAGTTTTAAACAATTATAACTTGTCATAAATTCATATGGATAAACACCTTTCATTCTTAAACGAATACAATTTTGATTATTAGGGAAGTTTCTTTTTAATTCTCCAAATCGATCGTTATGAAGATTTTTAGTTAACTAATGTAAACTACATGATAAAAAAAAATTTAGGAATCTACGAATCTTTAGCAAACTTGTTGTTTTTTTTTTTTAACTTTTTAGAAAAGCTAATGTATTATTTCAACTTCACTGTCATCAAAACTTAATCCGTGAACAATAAAATGAGCGTCATAATTTTAAATAAATAACAAAAATCTCATGACTCAAGTTATGTAAAAAACAGGAATATGACTCCTGAACTCAGAATTACATATTTCATGTGCAACACCTCTAAATATACCTACCAGAATGCCAATCAAAGTCGTAAAAAGGTTTATCTGTTGATTCAGTTTCACAACTATGACAGATTTTATTGTTTGAAATAATATTTTTTATCTTTCTTTGTCCACAGAAAAGGATATTGCTTGAAGCAATTTTTTCAAATATTGTTTTTAGGTCTTTACTTAAACGTTTCATGAATACTTGTACATAATTTTGGACACTATATGTCTCATATTTTGATAATATATCGTCATACGAACACTTTACATAATACCCAAAACTATACACATCATATTTTTTTATATTATGTGTAAAAGCTTTAGATTGATCATTGGGACATGACAAAATTGGCAGTAAAAAATCTTCAGAATCAGCATACATTACAAAATATATTTTTAACATATTTTGGTATTTATCAAATTTTATTTTATTATATTTGATGTTGGCTAATCAAACCAATTCTTTTTTTAGTTTCACCATTTGGTAAGTCGGTACAAATGTGAGCGCGTCGTGCTGTTGATGTTTTTTTTTTGTCGGGAAGTAAAGTAAGCATGAATCACATATATAGATAGCATGACAATGATTTGAAATTTGCTTGCTAACTAACCGTTGTACATTTTTGATATGGCAGTAATGATAATTTGAATAGTTGGAAACGTATAATAAATTGATGTGATAAGATTTTCGACATTTAGTTAGTTAAAAATAACGGACCTACAATAGAATGTAACTTTTTTTTCTATATTAAATTCTAATCCAAAAACATTTAGACTGATCATATTTAATTTCTCCACTTTCGCCATGTCGGTGATTTTAACTGGAAAAGAAATACCATCAAATGTATGTTTATTTCCATGGATAGCACAAGATGTTACCTTATCAACGTTTCTATTTACAAGATATAAACCCGAAAGTAATGCCCACTTAAAACATAAATTGTCCACGTTTTTTACGTTTATGGTAGCTTTTTAGGGTTCCGTACACAAAGGGTGCCAAACGGGACCCTATTTCTCTCGCTACGCCGTCCGTCCGTCCATCTGTCTATCACAGGGCTGTATCTTTTGAACGATAATAGGTAGCCGGTTGAAATTTTCTCAGAATATGTGTTGCTATGACTATGACCCCTATCACGACAAATACTTAAAATAAAAAGGTCGATGGGTGGTCCGGAACCCTTCAATGTGTGAGCCCGACTCGTACTTGGCCGGTTTTAGTTTTTATGTCATTTGGAAGATCAATATATGAGCTACCACGTAGCGGATTAAATTTATTAACATTCATATCGAAACATATAATGTCTTTAAGACTCCAACGACTATCTTTCTTTTCGAATGCAAATTTTGCAATAATTATACTTTTTACAGTATCGTTTAAAGATGAATATAAAATATTTAAATCATCTCCTTGACAAATAATATAATTAAACGTTTGGAAGTCAAATGTATTTATTAACATTTTTAAATTTTTAAGCTAAATTTACTTTAAAACTGTATGTTGCACAAAAATACAAATATTTCCTCTTTATAATATTAGTATATATATAGATTAGTATAGATAATCCTATTACCAAAAGCAGATTCAACAACAGTAACATTTGATACTGAATTATGCAATTATTTTTATGAATGTTGCTATTTAGATGGTAAGTAAAGTACAGTATTACACATTTTATATGGCCCACCGATGTACCTGCGCAGATGACGCAATTTAAGCATGCAGGAAATTGGTTAACCTACGTTACGTACACCTTACGGGCATTGCATAAGGTTGATTATATTTTTTTTATGTTTCTGGTGTTTTCGTCGATCGTATTTTCGTGTCTGTGCGAACGAAGATTGACGACGCGCCTTATTTTCTATGTTGTACTGTACCACTCATACGCGATACGGTCGAGCACCTAGAAGATTTTATCAAAGTTTTTTTTAAAGGAATTGTTGTTGTTGAAGATGGGACTGGAATATGAATACAATTCAGAATAATTTTACTTCAGTTTGCGTATAGATTCAAGGGATGTTCTATGCTGAGTTTTGTTAAATTATTTTCATTCGTATTTTAAGATGTAAGATTAAAATGGGAATAAAGTTGATTGAATAAAGTATTACATAGTCTTATTTAGATTATTGTAGGATTCGTGTCAACCAACATTACATAGCATACCTGAGCTAGAAACGTGGTGAGTAATAGTAAATGTAAGCCATTAGCAAACCATCAGATGATTAAGAACCTTAAGGAGCTCACCTTAACGAGATTAATTAATAAAGGAAAGTAGAGCTCGATACTGTAATTAGGTGATTACAAATGAAGTAGGTCCTAATGAATGCAAGAAGCTAACTTTCCATCCATTGAAGATATAAAAAAACGGATGCTTGCATTCGATCGGGCGTGGTCCAAAACCCCTAATTTGATACCAAACTTTTTTTTTTTTTTTTTTTTTTTTTTTTTTTTAGTTTGCGTTGTCCCTCTGACGGACGAATAAGGGACTTTGGGTCAGTGGTCCAGAACTCTCGAATCCCTACTACTAAGGTATGCAGACAGGCAGGCAGGATCACCAAACAGCTCCTCCGGCTGTCAAAACAACATCTACGTACGGTTACAGCCGCCTACACCGACCACGGTTCATTTAACAAACACCTCTTTGTCATAGGTGTGACTGACAGTCCTCTGTGCAGAGCCTGCATGGACACAGAGGAAACAGCGGCCAACGTGCTTCTCAACTGCCCGGAGGTCGCCTCTTACAGGGCTAAGTACTTCGGAGATTCGGGTACTCTCCAAGAGACAGTCAGCAACATCAAGCGTCTGCTGGCCTTCCTCGAGGAGCTGGGGTGGCTCGAGTAAACAATTTATTCCCACCCACAAGCAAAATACACGCCGAGCGTGGGGTTGCGGATAATGGCCCGATATACCAATACCAATAAGGTTGTCAAAGATTAAGTTAGTAATTAAATTCGATTTTCTTACCTAATACAACAAATAACCACCTTTCTCTTAATAAATCGCCCAACAAGTAACTGAACAACTTTAATTAACTTAAGATAGACAAAATAGTTTCCTTTCCTAATAAATCGACACAAGGTGACGATTATTTTTTGCCCTGCACCCAACTTTGAACTTTACGCCTTAGTTACAAAGTTTATTTTTGTTCATGTGATATATTGTCTAGAAGAGATTGATGCGCTATAAAATAGTTTTTTCTCTTTGCCGTGTTGTTTCAGAGTAATATCGGCCAAACAATATTGGAGTTGGATACTGTTTTATGATGGTTACAGCTTGACGTGACATTCGATATATGGACGGTAATAACCAAAGCTCAAGCAAGTCCGTACCGTTTTGAGAAAGTGGCTTACAATACGCCATACGCAACATTTTAACTAGAGACGACCTTTAAAAGTATCTGATAACCTCCAAATTGACGCGGCCATCTTGCGCGATCTGTCAAAACTGGCAAGCCCCCAAGGTCACGTTAAGGTCACTCAAGGTCACGTATTTTTCAACAGATATTTAGAAGTTTCATTTAAAATACTCATGATTCATATTAAATTTCAACTATAAATAAATAAAATAAATAAATAAATATCTTTGGGACATTTCTACACAGCACCATCTAGTCCCAAACTAAGCAGAGCTTGTGTTATGGGTACTAGACAATGGATATAATACTTTTTTTTTTATACTAACATAACATAACATACATACATACATATTTTTTTATACTAACTATGTGTATATCTGAATATTTAATTTTACTCTGTATTTTTTTCCAAAAGACATCATACGCCGTTTTAATAGGTACGAATGTGTGCGTTAAATCCCATTTGAAAGTAATTAATGCAACGTGAAATTTTAACGGTAATATTTCATTTGATGTTACCGAAAAATACATAAAGTTATCAAAAAAGCGCTAAAACATTATCAAAGATTGTTTTCTTCTGGATTGACACTGTTGGTAATTACTATCTATATTGTTATACCGGTTCAATGAACTCACTTCTAGGCAGTTCGGTTTTATGTTCAGTACCTAACTATACTGATTTGGGTATGGTATAAAATTTATGTATACGTCGTAAATTGAAGGGATTGCCTCATAGGGCGAGTGGTATCAAGCGTTTAGACCCTGAATCGATATTCGGCACTGGAATTTTATCAGATAAAATAGACACAGGTTTGCCTTTTGTCAAATGGGATCTAATATCCTTATCTATAGATGTGAAGGTTGAAGGAATAAAGATACTAATGGATGTGTCATCAAAACAAAATATCTCTTAGGAAAAGTTTTGCGTAGGTACCTAATAGGATTAAACTACAAACTAACGGAATGCCACTAAGAATTCTTCTTACTATCCATACCATTTTGGTCTGTAAATCAATGTTGCCAACTCTACGCCCTAGTTTTAACTGTAATTTTCAGTTATTTCTTAAAAAAATACGCAAAAAATTTCTTAAAGGTGTCTCTATGTAAATTTTATAACATAAAAGTCATTTTTTGCAAGATCGTACATCCCTAGATGAATAGGGATGTACAATGTACATCCATTCATCTATACTATAATATTATAAAGAGGTAATATTTGTTTGTCGATCGATTAACTCTGAAACTACTGAACCAGTTTTATTAATTCTTACACCATTAGAAAGCTACTTTATTCAGAAGTAATTAAAAGCTATATTTTATTACAGTACGCGGCGCGGGCGAAGACGCGGGCATAGTCTAGTAATTTATAAAATTAAAAAAAGCGGTTGCTCTATGGCGGTCATTATGCAGTTTTATTATCCCGTAGGGTTGGAAACACTGCTATAAACACACCCACGAGACAAGAGTCAATAAATAATTGATGTCAACATTTTGTCTAAAAAAGAGAACAGATTTTTTTCATCTCATTTCTAACCTGAGTAATTCATAAAAAAGTGTTTTGCGTCAGTCTTAAATAGAACCAAGAAGAAAAACGACCTTGTATTTTCAGTTTCATTTATTAAGTTTATACAGAAAATGTTTTACCTACTTCCATTCAGAGATATTTTTCAAAATAAAAGTGGGTATTTATCTTCCTTTGAGTAAAAAAACCCGGCTAGTTCAAATCAGACTTGCGCAGTAAGGATCCCGTGCCACCCATCGACCTGATACTCCATGTAAAACACATTTAATTTATGAGAGTATATCAAAAGACAATGAACGTGCAATGAACGTGCACCTTTGGTGAAATGTGAATATTTACATCGCTTTCTTACGCATGTCTATTTTATCCATAGATTCTACTCAGGGTATATGTCAAATCTGTGATTTTACCAAAGACATTTCTATACTGACGTAGTATAATACCTTTATGTATTTTACCTTATTTTTATTATTTTTTGTTTAACTATAGAGTATGCACTACAATAAGACCGTATTTGTATAATATTACAGTTTTTAAGACAAACCAGTAAACAAAAAAAAAAAAAATTATGTTTAAGACTTTTATTATTTGTCTTAGTAGAAACTAGTGACACAATTTTATTATATTCTGTGATGTAATAACCAATCCCCAGAGACAGCCGGTGGCAGTAAATGACATTTCTCTGCCAATGCCCGACTCAAACGAATTAAGAAGATCAACGCCATCTATGGGCTGCACAGTAATTTACATACAATAATTGACTGGCCTAGCTCAGCGTGACAGATCTGTCCGTACTGCATCTAACAGAGTAAACATATTAATTAATCAATTATATGACTGATACAGTTAGATAGCAATTGTCTGGAGTTAGATTCAATTAGCGGGTAGTTAGTGACGTCACAGCTAGCGTTGATTAGGGATGTTTAGTGGTGTTGCCTAACAATCGATAGTATCGAAAAAACCCAAATCATTCATACTATCCATAGGCCCATCGATAGTATCAATTGGAAGAAATCCAACAAAACTATCGATAGTATCAAAGTAAGTATCTTAACAATAGTTTGAAACTATCGATAGTATTGTTATCGATAGGCCTATCGATAGTATGACTGATTTGAGGGGGGACTATTGATAGATCGATAGTAGATTTTTATGCAACACTAAATAATTTCTAAATTTCAAGATAGTATGCATTTTTTTATTGTTACATCTTCAGAAAATAAAAAATTATTATCATTCAACTCAGCCTGTCGCAGTCCACTGCTGGACATAGACCTCTCCCAAGTTGCGCCACAACGCTCGGTCCTCTGCCTTCCGCATCCAGTCCCCCCCAGCCACGTTCTTTAGGTCGTCGGTCCACCTGGCAGGGGGGCGCCCTACGCTGCGTTTGCCGATACGCGGTCTCCACTCAAGGACTCGTCTGCTCCAACGGCCATCGGTCCTTCGACAGACATGGCCAGCCCACTGCCACTTCAGCTTACTGATCCTACAAGCTATGTCGGTCACTCCGGTTCTTCTCCGGATAATCTCGTTACGGATTTTATCCTTCAAAGAAACTCCAAGAATAGCTCGCTCCATAGCTCGCTGAGTGACTTTAAATTTGTGGACTAGCCCAACTGTCAGTGTCCACGTCTCGGCACCGTAAGTCATGACTGGCAGGATGCACTGGTTGAAGACCTTTGTCTTCAAACTTTGCGGTATAGGCGACGAGAAGACTCGGCGAAGTTTGCCAAATGCTGCCCAGCCCAGACGGATCCTTCTGTCGGCTTCTTTCTCGAAGTTGTGTCTACCAAGCTGAATTGCCTGCCCTAGGTAGACGTATTCCGTTACAACTTCGAGTGCCGACCCTTCGACGAATATTGGCCTCGGCATGACATGCATATTGAACATGACTTTAGTCTTGTCCAGATTCATGCCGAGACCGACACGTCGAGAGGCCCCGTTTAAACTGTGCAGCATTTCGCCCAGTTGTTCCAGTGACTCAGCCATTACAACGATGTCATCGGCAAAACGGAGGTGCGAGATGTTCTCGCCGTTAACGTTGATACCCTGTCCAGTCCAGTCCAGCGTCTTGAAGACGTCCTCCAACGCGTTAGTGAACAATTTCGGGGATATTACATCCCCTTGTCTCACCCCTCTGCGCAGTTGGATTGGCTTCATCTTTTGGTCCTGGAGCTGAACAGTCATGGTAGCAGCGTTGTATAGGCATCTCAGCATCTCTATATACCGCTCATTAATGTGACATCGCTGAAGAGCATCCAGAACTGCCCAAGTTTCGATAGAGTCGAAGGCCTTCTCGTAGTCCACGAATGCCATACACAGCGGCTGATTGTACTCTTCAGTCTTCTGTATGATCTGCCGAACAGTATGGATGTGGTCTACGTTGCTGTAGCCTTTTCGAAACCCAGCTTGCTCTGGTGGCTGGAATTCGTCGAGTCTTCCGGCGAGACGATTCGTGATGACCCTCGAGAACAGCTTGTACACATGACTCAGGAGTGAGATGAGTCTGTGGTTCTTCAGAAGGGTTTTATCCCCTTTTTTGAAGAACAGTACCACCGCACTCCCGCTCCATGCCTCCAGTGTAGAGCCTTGTTGGATGACGGAATTAAACAGACTCTGTAGCTCCTTCAGGACCGGAGCCCCGCCTGCTTTTAGGAGTTCAGTAGTAATGCCGTCATCGCCCGGAGCTTTGTTGTTCTTAAGCTGCTCGAGGGCCGCCCTAATCTCGCCCTGGTCAACGTCCGGAAGATCCTCGGTGTAATGGCGCGTGAGCTGGGCTCTTTTGTCGTCATTGCTAGGAACCGCTGGTCTCGCCGTTTTCGTGGAATACAAATGCCCATAGAAGTTTTCGACCTCATCAAGCATCTCGATCTTAGAGGTAACAATTTTGCCATCCGCGGCTTTCAGTTTCATCAGATGGGTCCTCCCTAGCTGCTGAGCGAAAACTTTCGACCCCCTATTTTGCTCAATCGCAGCCTCAACGGCGCGAGTGTTGGAGCGGCGGAGGTCACGTCGCATCAGCTTCCTAATCTGTAGGTTTAAGGACCTATTATCTGATGAAAACGAATGCGCGGCTGACATTTCCCGTCTTTTCCTCATCAGATCGAGAGTCTCAGTCGAAAGCTTGGGCATCTTGCTTCCACGCTGCGGCGGAAAGAATTTTCGAGACAGTTCCTGCAATGTTTTGACTATGGTGTTGGTTTTCTCCTCAATATTGCCAGTGGTTTCCAGCGAGTCGAATCGATTTTGAAGTTCCGCTTGGAACCTTTCGGAGCCCGAACTGGTTATTATTATTATTATCATTATTAATATACAATATTTATTACTATACAAATACATTGGTTTATAATAGGTTTTGGTCTATTTTATTTATAAGTTTTCTTTTCGTAATAATAATGTTGAAATGAGCCACGATAAATAATTATTTATTATTTATCTTTTAATCACGAAACACACGGGCTCTTTTTATTACTTTTTAAATACTGAAACATCAAAAAAAATTCTTATAATCCCACGAGATAAAAGTAACTTCCATAAAAAAAGTGCGACATTAATAATTTATGGACCTAGATAACGCTAAAAAGATAGCATTTACATAAAGTGTATGTCGTTAAGATAAGTGCTTTATATTACACATTTTGTAAAAATATCAATTTACTTTACAAGAGTTTTGTTACAAAACTGTATAATTAACTTGAGGAGGCTACTCATTTTACTAAGGAATTGAGTTAAGATGAAATAATGAAACTTTTTTTAAGGTTTTTTTCCAAAAATAGGTTACCAACACTGGGTTTTATTAATTGGCATTAAAAGCTTTTGACGAGTCCTTGAGTGGAGACTGCGAATCGGCGAACGCAACGTAGGGCGCCCCCTGCCAGGTGGACCGATGACCTGAAGAACATGGCTGGGGGGGATTGGATTCGAAAGGCAGAGGACCGAGTGTTGTGGCGCAACTTGGGAGAGGCCTATGTCCAGCAGTGGACTGCGATAGGCTGAGAAGATGATTAAAAGATTTTAAGAGATGGATGTGTGTAGTGACAAGAATGGATAAAGTAAGAAATTAATATATCAGTGGGAGTTTCACCAGTTATAGAAAGCGAAGAGTTGAAAGGAAATCGTGTGGTTGGTATGGGCATGTAATGAGGAGGGATGACACGCATGTTACTAAGTTATGAATATGAATGTTCATAGATGGAGAGGGAAAGACAGACCAAAGAAAAGATGGATGGATTGCGTGAAGAATGATATGGATGAAATAGAGTAAATGATGAGATGACGGCTGAAAGACAGAAATGGAAGAAGAAAACGTATTGCACTGACCCAAGTAAGGGACCAGGGCAGCAAGATGATGATGATTAAAGGATATTAAGAGATCGCATTGTACAATTTCAAGTAGTGGGAGGGTATATATTTATAAACAGATTTTTTCTTTTTTTTAAATGGGGATGCTGATAAAACATTAAATAAAATCACGGTGAGAGACAATCACGTTCTTGTACCGCCAAAGGAAACAAAGGCGTTTCTAACATTTCTGGACGGGAGCCCATCCAGAAGTTAGGGTTATGACGTCGTATTGTTTTAGGAACTAATAACGTTTTAATTACTATTATTTAGACCAGCGTTCATTGACATTAATTCTCTGATTAAACTATCGATTACTCAAAAAAATTACTGGTTTTGTGGGTAAACAAAAGTAATTTAACCAGAGAGAGAGAGTTATACATTATAATAAAACAAAGTTTAACCGGATTAAATCCAGAGTATTATGGTTGGTGAAATCAAGCCTAAGTAAAGTCAAAGTCAAAGTCAAAAGCTTTTTTAGAATAATCATTTACATGCACTTTCACAACGTTAATTATGAATCTAGTTGCATGGTTCCAAAAAGTTGGTCCTATGGAGATGAGCCAACAAGAAACTCCATGGATATACTCTGTTCAAATAATAATAGTACAATGATTTGTTAAAATACCTCCGTGCCTCGGAGAGCACGTTAAGCTGTCGTTCCCGGTTGTCATACGAATATCTATGGCAGTCGTTACGGGTAGTCAGAAGTCTGAAAGTCTGACAACTGGTCTAACCTCCGAATGTCAGTATTACCCAGTAACTGGGTTGCGGGGGCCTGATGGCAGTCGCTCCGTGTAAAATACTGATGTTCAGCCGCATCTGGCTAGACTTGAAGCCAACCCGAATATAATTGGGAAAAGGCTCGGAGGATGTTGATGATGATTTGTTAAAATACCTATATAATTTTTATCTAGCAGAATAGGCTTTTCACATCTTGTACCCTAACATTTATTAAAGGTTGATAATATACGGTTGGTATAACTATTACAAATAGAAAAGAAAACAAAAAACCATCTCAACGTTGTAACGAAAAGAGCAAAACACCACAAAGAGATGCAATATGAAACAAAAAAGCAACACTCAATTTTCTTCCAAAAGCTTAAGACAAAAGCCATCAACCGCAACATCACCTAAATCTAAGTTTATCTGATAGCAAATGTTCATGACATGACGCCGATATGAGCGCATATGGAGAGTAATACGAAAAAGGTTATCGCTTCACGCCAACGCTTCTGATACTTTCGGCTAACGCTATTGAAGATGCTGAGAGTTTGATAGCTACTCTATAATTTTGTATTCATACGAGATTTTTTCTGGGATAATCAAAATTTGAAGAAATTGATTTAAGAAGTCATTTAAATAATTTGATGTCAACATGAGGGGAATTACAGTATTTATGTAGTGCGCTTGGGAAGGCGTCGTCTCCTTCTGCGAGGAGGTGATGCTCGCTAAGGAGGCGGCGGAGACGGTTCGTGAGGCGATGACCTCTCTTCCCATCCGCAGGAGACGACCTGGGCGTCGTAGGAGGGCGTATGCCGACCTCCAGCCACCCTAGGTGTGGGCCTGCAGGCGGCGGACTCGGGGTGGCCCGCCGCCCGACCAGTCAAGGCCCGTGACGGTGGCGCGTAGTGTTCCACGCGCGCCAGTCAAAAGGAGGGTGCGGCCGTTGTGGTTGCCGCACGAGGAAAGGGGCTCGCCTGCCAGTGGCGAGCCGGGACCTGCCGGGGTTGGTTGGGCGAATACGGGAGTATTTCCCACGCCCCCAGCCAAGGTCGGTAGAGGAACACCGTGGTGATTTTTAGTCGGTAAGAGTCCGACACTGGCTCCGCCTTCCCCGGGCGGAGTGCGTCCATGAGGATGTTCACAACGGAAAAAAAAAACGGTATTTATGTAGTGTGATAAATTAGTATGAACGCCTATAAATAATTGAAAGCAGATGATGAATGAACGGGAAGTATGTGTGTGTCTGAAGGAGTGAATGGCTGGGAGAGCGCTGAGGTGTACAACGTTACTTTTTAACCGACGAAAAAAAGGAGGAGGTTCTCAATTCGACGCGTATTTTTTTTTTTTTTTTTTTTTTCACGCATAACTTTTTACAGAGTGGTCCGATTTTGATGATTCTTTTTTTAATGGATAGGGTATATCTCAAAGTTGGTCCCATTTAAATTTAAAAATCAAAATCCACCCCTAAGGGTAGTAAAACAGGGGATGAGTTTTTGTTCACCCACTGAATTCTTACCTGTTAACCGATTCTGTTGAAACTTGACACACATAAATATAATTCTAGACACTACGACATAATGGAGACCTGGAGTTAGATTTTAACCACAAAAAAATGAAAAATAAAACTTTTTAACAAAAAATTGAACCGACGAAAAGTGAAACTAAAAAGCGAAAAATAACTAATTATGAGTCGGCGCCAAACTACCAATCAACGAAGATCATTAAATTACTTTAAATAAATAATAAAAACAACGTCACATCAAATACAACGTGAAATTTTCAACGATAAACAATAACTTTCCAAAAATGCGTTCTCCGCTCGGCCACTTGCATTGCACTTTGGTTGTTAAAAGTTCGTTTGGCGCCGACTCATAATTAGTTATTTTTCGCTTTTTAGTTTCACTTTTCGTCAGTTCAATTTTTTGTTAAAAAGTTTTATTGTTTACACTATTTGAGAAACTAGTTTATTCAAAATCAACAAAAAACAAAAAAAAAACTCTATTTGGTTATTATGGTTGAATTCAGTACATCAGCGGATCGTGAATAGGACGTTAAGGTCCAGGAAGTTCATCGGTTAGTTTCCGTGCATCAGGTAGTCCCTGCATGACATCAGGTAGTCCCTTCATGACATCAGGTAGTCCCTGCATGACATCAGGTAGTCCCTGCATGACATCAGGTAGTCCCTGCATGACATCAGGTAGTCCCTGCATGACATCAGGTAGTCCCTGCATGACATCAGGTAGTCCCTGCATGACATCAGGTAGTCCCTGCATGACATCAGGTAGTCCCTGCATAACATTTTCCACTTTTTCCGCTACCAACTGGGGAACCTACAGTGGCTATAAAAGCATATAACATTGTGATTCTGATCAAACTAATTTCTTAGATTGCATACACAAAAAGTACCGTATAAACTGCTGCGTAGCCATGTTAATATAGAATAACAATAAATAGAATTATGACAATCGATGTAAGGTGTAACATAAATAACGGTGTAAATTATTCAAATAACAGCGTGTTTGTGTATTACCATTATGTTATTTTCGAAATCAATCTTACATTTTAAGTAAGAGAAATAAGTAGATAGTAAACAAGAATCTTGATTCTAGATGAATAATTCCTTCTAGAAATCGGATAGCTTGTTAAATTTTATTCATTTCAATTATTATTATATCAGCCGCGGACTCCGACTTTCGTATGTACATAAATCTTAATATATAAAACAAAGTCGGGTTAGTTACATCATTTATAACTCAAGAAAGGCTGGTCCGATTTTAATTAAATTTGGCATACGGATAGAACATAACCCAGATTAACATATAGACTTTTTATTCCGGGAAGATGAACAGTTCCCGAGGAATGCGCGATAAACGACATTCGCGTGGGCGAAGTCGCGGGCATAGGCTAGTAAATAAATAAAAATCAATCATCATCATAAATCCACGTTCCACCCTCACCATCTTGACGTTTTACGGTCTAATACCGTACGTTTTACATAGGTTTTTTACCTCAAACTGCAAAAACGTATAAACAGCTTCCGTAGTCTGTTTGCTCGAACAAATTCGACATGGGAACCTTCAAAATCAGAGCATTCGCCTTTTTAAAAGGTCACCAATGCATCGGCGACTCCTCTGGTGTTGTAGATGTGTACGGGTGCTGGTGTTCCCTTGCCATCACTCTATTAAGGTTACAAAACAAAAAATTGTTAGAAGAAAAATTACTTCAAAATCCATTCACTGTAGTTACCTGTTAATTGTATTTTCTTGAATTTGTCCTTAGGATCACAAATTCATTAATTCAGGTCACTATTTATTACCACTCTCATTATTATCATACACAGCTTCCTCACCAGAATTTGAATTCAAATTCAAATCATGTTTTGCAAGATATGCCTTCTTTGTGGAATATTACTGCTTTCTTTAGTTGAGTAACTCTATTTCGATCGTTTTAATAATATTTTGCCCTGCAACGAACCTCAAGTCGTATTATTTACAGCTTGGATCTCCAAGTAAATTTTAATATTCCTTAATTGATTCCCTTTTAAAGTACTCCATTGTGCCGATCCATTGATCGTGTGAAACGACATCAGATATAAGAATTTCTCTGCAAACCTGATATGCGAATCCATAATTTGATATTAAATATTCAATCTGCTTATTTTAGTTATTTTTGTAGTTTTCTTATTCTTGGTTTTTGTAGCTGGAGAATATGAATACATTTTACTATTCCGACCCTTTAATTTGTCTTATGGCTGTTTGAATACAAGCTATAAAAAAATCACCAAAGGGATCTTTGGTGATTTTTTTATGGTTTTCCTGTTACTTTATGTGGATGATATGATTATTTTTATGGTTTTTAAGGTTCTATTTATTAGCTTTTACGTTTTATTGGGTATGTTAAATATGAGAAAATACTTATGTAGTTTCTAATTTATATCTGGCTCAATATAGGTATCAATAACGTAAAATCAGATTCGATTAGATCTTAGCGGGTGTTTTATTATATTCTATCTATCTATCTACCTGCAACTGATAAAATCCCTTTATAAAATCATACGATAGTCACAAGTTAATATCTGAAAATAAGATACCTTCCACGTCCTAGATAAAGATAATACCAAACGAATCATTGATAACAAATAAATTATGATAATACTATATATAGATAAAGATAATACCAAACGAATCATTGATAACATATAAATAAAGATAATACTATATATAGATAAAGATAATACCAAACGAATCATTGAAGTGCTATTTTTGTATAGACTTTACACCCGGGTAGTTCTCTGATTTGGTGCAAATTGAACGAAATTGCGAGAAAAAATATTATTGTTTTTTTTTTCTACGCCTATGAAAAGCTACATTAAAATTATACATTATTATGTGACCATCAGCTGCACCAAATCAGAGAACTACCCACCAACACAAATAAAAAAGTGCCAATATTGCGACACTGATGTATACAGAATTGATCCCGAGCTATCCTGAAATTAATCGCCTACCCTGTTTAAAATTAGAATGAAATTTTTGTAATTTAGAAGGGAATTGAAGTTGAAAAGGATAATGAGCAATTTCTTTATATAAAAATGAAGGAGGGTAGAAACAATAAGAGCATAATATAAATGAAGTAGGTATGAGAGGGTTAGATAAAATATTATTGTTTGTGAGAATGAAATAGGTCATAACGGGTACCATTATATCTTTTGATACTTATTTTATCAGTAGGTCAGGTAGCGGTAGAATGATAAGCACTTGTAAGTACCACTCAAATATTTTAAGTGCTTTGTACTCAAAAATTCAGTTACTGATTGTGCTTCACTGAATTATGCATTGACAGAAAACAAGCGGCTCCACGAATCTTTTACAAATAATGGGGTACCATATAAGTACATGTAATATTGTATTTTTGTTCTTATTTATGTTTCTCCTTACATTTTCGCTTCGAGTCTCCACTTTACCTTTACTAAGAAACTGGCAATGGCAGGATAATGCCGACTGTTAGTGAGATGTCATTAATTAATGGAATATTGATGAGCCGAAACATGTCGAGAGAAGTGAAGTACATTCCCTTAACCACTTACAATTCCCATGGGGTGTAAATGTGGATTCTGCCCATAATTAGAAACCACACGGCAAATAAATCCAATATATGGAGCAATTAATCTTCCGAAGGCCAACCACGCGGGTAAAATAAATTTTACAGCTTTCAGAAAAGTTACTTATAGGTCATCCATCTTAATAAATCGGCCTGTTATCGGATAGTGGTAAAAAAAAGATTAGTAGGTATTCAAAGAATTCATATTTTTTACACAACAATTTTATAATCTAACCCGTTAAATTCACAATTTTGAAAATTTAAAGGCTGGCTGGAAAGCATCTCAGCAAACTACGTATTTACGAAGTAAGAAATACAATTTTATGAAAATACCCAATTATCAAATAGCACTGTTAATCCTGGCTTACATGAGTTACAAAAGCAAAACATGAGTTGTGCCAAAACTTATTTAATATCCCATTCAAAACTAAAATTCAACCAACACCAGTCATGCACAAAGAAACTAAAATTTAAATCAACGGTACAGTAAAGTAAATTAATACATTCAGTCCGTGAGTTGCTCAAACAGAATACGGACATGATCAAAGCAAAGCTGGGAGATAATTTCAACATATTTATAACTTGAAAGGCCTTGAGCTACCTGTCATGGAGTATGTTGAGTGGCAAGTATTTACGCTGTTGGGAGTAAATTAAGGGTTTGTGTGAGGTATTTAGTGGAATATTATGAATATTAAATGGCGATATTCATACGTTTCTAGTTGGAGTTGAAGAAACTAATGTACATGGATAAATGAATGATGGAGAATTTATAGTAGATTAACTGATATCATATCTTTAGTTAATCAGCTTTTATATTGTTTATTTATTTATTTATAATTTATGTACACACAATAACATATGAAAGGAGACAGCATTAAAATTATTTAGTACAAAGGTACTGCTTATTTCAAAGAAATTTCTACCAGCAGACCTGCAAGAGGAGAAATAAGTAAGAAATTTAGACAACAGTGTGTAAAAAGATAGGAAACTTAAAATTAGTTCTAATAAAGCAATAGATACTTAAATAAATACGTATAAATTATATAGGTATAGGTAAATATGATATAAATATTATGGAATAACAAATTATGAGGAAAGGTAATGATGTAGGTATATGTTTTGATGCATTGTTTGATAAATCTGTTCTCAGCTCAAAAGTGTCATGGAAACTAGACCATGACATACGGAATCTAATCTAAGGCTCTTAAAAGATTGATAAGGCCTCCTGATACTGGCTGATACTCACTAAAACCGATTTTCGATGAAGATTCTTTAGACAAAGTAGTTCCTGACAATATGAAAAGACAAATTATCTTCCAAATCAGTCAGTGCTTACAAATACTTCTTCATTAGGCATGACCTAGATCTGTTAAATGTTTTTGGAACTAGTCCGTTTACTGCAAAAGGTTATAATGAATTTGCTCTTACTTTGTTACTGTCAGGCACAGATTGTGATGACGGAGTACACATTAAACCATTTTACACTGTAGAGTGCGTCTAAAACAACGCTCTAAATTAAACCACATGCGGCAGATACGGGTTTCGCCCACAGTTTGCCGATAACGGTATTAGATCTTACCACACTGTTTAAATTTAAGCGCCTTTAATATGTGTTGAAATTCCAATTCCAGGGTGGTAGATAAAATCGAAAGGTATTTCACGAAAATGGTTCATCATAGTACATTTCAAAGTTTTATTAGACTTTTAAATATTCTAAAGATTAAATCCATGACTCTAAATTCCAATGCAGTGTGCATTTTGGTTTCACAATCAAAATCTCACTGAAATTAAACACGATTAACAAAAATCTGAATTTCTTATTGAAGGGTTGAAAATCTTAAGGGACTAATTGCCATGTTGCCTGGCAATATCCAATTAGGTCCAAACAACAATACAACTGGAACTTATACCCTTCTTTCTTATACAATTCATGGCTTTTCGATTTGAATACTATCACCACCACGGAACAACAAAGAAGGGGAAAGGCTATTACGATTACTTAGTACGAGAACCAGTGTCGCCAAACTCACACATTTACAACTGAAATAGTACATTACAATACACAAAAACGCGACGTGAGTGGGTCCCAATTTAGAATTAAAATTGGGCCTACAACTCATACAGTGTTTTTTCTAAATATTTCTTAATAACTAAGGTATTTATTACTCGCCGGTGAAAATAAATCACTCCTTTTGATATATTGAGGAACTAGCTTCTTGCCTTGCAAGTTTTAACAGCACAGGACGGCATTTTAAACTAATAATAGCTCCAGCTTTGCACAGCGATAAGTTCTGCGAGCAACTAAATGCGTCGTTTGATCATATTAGGTTATGAGCATCATATTCAAAGTTGCTTTCTTCTTTCATTCTTCATTCTTCGATTGTGTGTTCACCACAGTCCCTTGCTTCTTCTTCTTCTTGTCCGACGATTCTTTTGTAATAAGAGTTAATATATTATTGTGGAGCAGAATTGAGTCACGTCAACAGCATTATCATTGGTCTCGCACAGGTCTTTTATTGTGCAGGTGATATTGCACAGAGAGCAGAAAAGGTGGTGGGACATTGTCTGTGGAAGACTACATAGTCTCATTGTAACTCATGTGTGTATCCCAATCTGACTAAATTAAACCTGCAGCGACGTTACTAACCTAGTTTAGAAGTTAGTTTAGCGATTTCCAGATAGACCACGGAAGTTGATGGCCTACTAGGAGCTCTTCTGCTGGCTCAATATAGTCAGCTGGTGGAGGGGTTTTTGTAGCCACTGTCTTTTGCTGGACATGGACGTATCCCAAAATGGAGTTAATTTACGTATTTACTACTAAACCAATTAAGCGACCAAATCAACTGCGTCTAAAATAGATGCGCTCACCTAATTAAACCGCATGTGGTAACCACAACTAAGTTTGAAACTCTAGGACTAGTGTTTAGAATATCTATGTAGACTTGTGTATCCTGTGTAAAGTGTAGTAGCCATTCATTATACTTGTAAACAGGATTTTCAAATATATCTGAAATTTAAAATAATATTATTTAACCAACTAAACTATCAAACTATTTATCATAGTTAGTAACTATACTGTACGAAAACAAAACAAAATAAATTATGCTTTGTGTTTCATAGAAATGGCAAGAGCGTCTGTTAATGAGGTTAAAATAGAACTTTGAGCCTCTATTTAAATACACAATATAAATAAATAGGACTTCAAAACATACAACTACAGTAAGCACTTGAATGTAATATTATTTTGAGTACAAACATAGAATCTGCTCGCAGAAAGTTTTCAAGTCTCTTTAAAAACTGTTCAGAGTATTCAAACAGCCTACATGACTAAGTTTTCACAATAACACATTGTGAAAACTTAGTCCAACACTTCAACTTAACATTTGTCTAAAAGTACTAAAGAAATTTTCTCAAATCCTCAAGCTATCACTAAATAAATTTTATAATGATTTTTATAAAACCAATGCAATAAATTGATAGATTGATAATCAGAAAAATCCAATTTTATTAAAATAACGAAAAATGAATGCCGAAACACTGTGCCGATGACGGTAAAAATGTTCATTTTTAGTAAATTTAACCAATAACATTACAGTCCTTCTTAATTTTGGTGGCTTGTTTAGATCCTCAGACTATTTTAATAATATTGCCAAAAACCACAATCTCTTTAACGGCAAGCCCATTATCATATAAACGTTAAACCTTAGAAAAGCGTATCTTTTAGTTCTTTATGAAAACGCCTCCTATCTTTTCTTTATAGAAGCCTATGTTATTCGAATGTTTTCCTTTTATCTGAATTCTTTGAAAAGAAGACACTCATTTTAATAATGTTTGCGGAGGGACTGAAGAACTTTGATAGGATACCTAGACCGTGTTTGGTCTGAATACTTATTCCTTTATTCATGGATTCGATTATGTAAGTAAAGCAGATATAAAAGGGACTTAAGACAATAGATTTATGATTTGCCTAATTTGATTGCTGTGGTATACATCTCAATGTAGACAACTTTATCTCCCTCAATAAAAATGCCTTTTTGAGAGGCAAACATTCAACACCAATTCATACAAGATAAGTATCAATAGGCACAGCATGGGTAGGCCCTTGTTCGACCTGGTGAAGGTCGCGGGCATCCGCTGGATGCGGAAAGCGCAGGACCGGTCGTTGTGGCGATGCTTGGCGGAAGCTTCAGTCCCACAGTGGACGTCTTTCGGCTGAAATGTTAATGATGATGATGATGATGATGATGAAGTATAAATAATTGGTACCCTTGCAAAAAATCATTTCCGATTTAAACCGGAACAATCCAAGATAAAGAAAATTAAGATATTAATATTACCAGAATTTTAAAGTAATGATATCATTTCCATTTTATCCTTTAAGGTGACATGAGTTTATCATTTCTTCATCCGAACAATCAACTCCAATACATTTAATAATGTCAGAACAATAGATCTCAGCATCAATTGACCTAAAACCTTCGTCTGAAGACTCTCCATTGTCATAAAATTATTTATCATTTGTCAGTTTCCATCTTTGATGTTGGAATCTTTTGAATTGGGTCATAGTACCAGAAGTGGAAAGGAATGAGGCTGTTATTTGTTTGTGAGGAAACGAATTGTTAGCGGAAGAGAAAATATAACTTTTTTATATTACTTCCTTCTACATAGCTATTATTCCATAGGTAGATACATTAAACCCTATCACACACCTATAGTTTGCCAATTGCCTACACTATGGCCAGTGGCAGGTCGCCTGGGGCTTTGCCCGTGTGGATGTCTTCTATCGCGTATTCCACAGGAACCTCTGAGTTTTTCGAGATAAAAGTAGCGTACTTATGTGCTTGTCCGGGTTCCAGATTATCACTGTACCAAATATCAATCAGTTCTGAAGTTTAGTCGTGAAAAACTAACAAACAGACAGAGTTACTTTTGCATCTTTAATATAAAATTAGTGTAGCGACATCTATACCGCTACATTGGAACTAACACTAAAGTTGTCAATGACGACAGCAATCCCGAATCAAGCACGAAAGTAATGTAGTGACATCTATTCCGCTACATGAGAACTATCCTGTATCACGCACGCAGAGTATGACATGAACTTAGCATATATACAAGCGCCCAACATCAACCGTTGGGCGTAGCCCGCCAGGCGCAGACCCAGCTTAGTTGGAGGATCCTCTCTTTGGTTGGAGGAACATGATACCTCGTACCTCCACAATAGTATGGATTGGGTGAGCCTAGCACTGTTTACAATATCTTACAAAACCCATAACTAGTTTTCCTGATCTAAAAATCGAACCCTAAATTGCGTTGCTGCCCATAACTATCCCTATTATAATGTAGACCTCAGTCTTCCATGCTGGACTGATGCGGGTTGACGTATACACTGCGTCTAGAACTGATTTCGAGCTTTAACAGGTGTTTAATTTGTTTGCGATAGTTTTCTTCACGAATCAAATTCTGATCTGCACCAGAATTCCAAGACTCACAGGTATGGACCGGAATCTAACTCAGCCTCTTCTGCATAAAAGGCAAGCGTCCAACTACAAGGTCATCACTGTTTAGCTAAGACACGCTTTCCAGCACATATACTCTCAAAACTGACTAACAGACAACGGCCATCCTAAACCGGTAGGTCTGATCATCAATTCAGTCTATCGCAGTCCACTGCTGGACAGAGGCCTCTCCAGAATTGCACCACAACACTTGGTCCTCTGCCTTCCGAATCCAGTCCCCCCAGCTACTTTTATCAGGCCGTCGGTCCACGTAACTAGAGGACGCCTTACATATGGGTCGGTGCAACCGGTGGGTCTAGGAGAATGAAATTTCGCATTAGAGAGGGTAAGTGAGCCCTATGATTTTTTAAATAATGGGTAATCATCATCATCATTTCAGCCGAAAGACGTCCACTGCTGGACATAGGCCTCCCCCAAGCATCGCCACAGCGACAGGTCCTGCACTTTCACCAAGTCGTCGGTCCACCTTGTGGGGGGCCTACCCACGCTACGCTTTCCAGTACGAAACGTGGTCGTTTACAATGGGCCTGATAAGAAGACTCAAAGTCACTTAAAGGGCAATGGAAAGGGCTATGCTCGGAGTGTCCCTGCGTGATCGAATCAGAAATCAGGAGATTCGCAGGAGAATGGAAGTGACCGACATAGCCCGAAGAATTGCCAAACTTAAATGGGTAATAAATAAATAAAATAATGGGGTAAATAAATTGGGGCAGAAAGTTGGATGGTTCCTGAGCTATTACATATGGGAAATCTCATTGAGCACACAGCTAGAAATCAATAAGGGAGTTTAAATAGTTGATAATGTTGTTCTATAAACAGCATGCAGTGACTGGTACTTTACACAAGCATTGCGAATTGTACCAATTTTGATTGTTTATACAGTGTACACTATTGCTATTGTTGACTATTCGAATAATTGCTGACAGCTACGCGTTTGGAACTGAATGTTAAATACGATTGTCGACATGTGGTTTTCAATTACCAGTGTTAACGGTAACATGCTATACATACATACATGTATAGCTAGAAAGCTGCTGAATATCACAAATATCTACCTAACCATTTGATAGCGAAACGAGCTTAAGGCCTACCTGATGTTAAGCGGTTACCTTTACCCGTAAAAACTGCAATACCACCTAGGCAACCCTAAATGGTACCGCAAGTCGGTTCGCCAAACTGAGACATGAAAATGGAAAGTGTCATGTGATCGTAATTTCACCGGCACCCGTACCCTTCAGACCGAAACACAGCAATGCAAGCGTCACTATTTGGCAGAGAAGTAGGTACGATGGTAGTACTTCCCCGGACAAGCTCTTTCACACAGGATTTCTACTTGTAGTAGTACCTTAAACTTTTCTTAGAATGTTCTCGTGTCGGAACAAAGACTTTCTTTGGGTCGTTGAGCCGGAGATGTATTATATCATCATCATCATCATCATTTCACCTGAAAGACGTCCACTGCTGGACATAGGCCTCCCCCAAGCATCGCCACAACGAACGGTCCTGCGCTTTCCGCATCCAGCGGATTCCTGCGACCTTCACCTGGTCGTCGGTCTACCCTGTGGGAGGCCTACCCACGCTGCGCCTTCTAGTACGCGGTCGCCACTCCAGAACTTTACTGCCCCATCGGACATCCGTTCTGCAAGCAATGTGCCCCGCCTACTGCCACTTAAGTTTGGCAATTCTTCTGGCTATGGCTATGTCGGTTACTTTCGTTCTCCTGCGAATCTCTTCATTTCTGATTAGATAACGCAGGGACACTTCGAGCACAGCCCTCTCCATTGCCCTTTGAGTGACTTTGAGTCTTCTTATCAGGTCCATTGTGAGCGACCACGTTTCAGTCTCCACTGCTCAAAGACTATAGCTTAGTCTATAGCTCAAGGAAACTAAAATAAATTCTCTCTTCTCACGGTATTGTAAAACACGTTAACAAACAAAAGGTCGGGGGTTCAAATGTAACGCGTTGATCTATTGTGAAAACGCGGTGTTAACTCAAGCTCATTAAGCTTTATTAGTAGGATTAACTGGTATACGTCTGGGTTTCTGTATAAACATTATGAATATTTATACATATATTTATATATAATCACGCTCATATTCCAATTAAAAACCGGCCAAGAGCATGTCGGGCCATGCTCAGTATGGGTTTCTCAGGGTTCCTTAAGTAGGTGTAATTACAAACGAATCAAATCGAATATTAATCATCGCTATTTTAGTTTTTGCAATAATCGGCAGCATTCGGGACTCAGAGCGTGTTGTTAGTAGCGCCATCTAGTGATAAATTCAAGAAACCAAATTTAAGAAGTGTGTCATGTCAAAGTTACTTTTTGTGATTTTTTCAAATAGTAAGTAGCTAAAGGAGCTTTATTTGCTGAGATCATTTTTCTCTAAGATCAATGAGCTTTGAACTAGGACGTTTTAAGTATTTTTCAGTTTTCTCTCTATAACTCAAAAAATTATAATCACATTATACTCGAAATAATTTTAAAAGAGAGTTTTCACAAAGTTTATCAATGTGGAAGATTATAACTTTCTACGTTGCATAGTTTAGAAATGGCAGGGGGGGGGGACACATTGCAAGCCACTTTGGCGGGCTATATTTCGCAGATGGTACACCCGATAAAAAAGTGGTGTATAAAACATTACCTTCTTTTTAGTAGACCTATTCAATGATACCCCACACAAGGGGGTGCAGTGAAAAAAAATTTTTCATCCCCATTTCACATGTATGGACGCCACCCCTAAAATACGTAAAAACGATTTTTTTATTGTTTTAAAATTGAGATCTATATGTAGACTATTTTTTAACATAATTTCATTTACTTATGTATATAACTGTAGAAGTTATTAAGCTGTAAAGGATTAGGACAGATGGACAGACGGACAGACGGACAGACGGATGGACATGACGAAACTATAAGAGTTCCTTGTAGGACTTCGGAACCCTAAAATGTAGAACAATATAATTTGTAGTCTTAAGCAGTGGTTTACTGGACATTGAGAACTCCTGTTTTTTTTTATAGGAAGCAGTGATAGCCTAGTGGTTGAGCGCTTGCCTTCTATGCAGGAGGGTGTGAGTTCGATCCTGGCCCGCACCTCTGACTTTTCGAATTCATGTGCAGATTTATATTCGATTATCACTTGCTTTAACGGTGAAGGAAAACATCAAGAGGAAACCTGTACACCGGAGAATGCTCTATACAGTTCTCAATGGTGTGTATAGTCCGCCAACCCGCACTAGGCCAGCGTGGTGGACTAAGGCCTTAACCTTCTTGTACTGAGAAGAGGCCCGTGCCCAGGAGTGGGACAGTAATGGGCTGGTTATGTAAAACGTGCTAAAGGCCCACCTGATGTTAAGTGGCTACCTTTCCCCATAACACGTGTAATACCGCCTAAGCAGTTACCTAAATAGTACCGCAAATCGGTTCGCCAAACTGAGACATGAAGATGGAAAATCTCATGTGATTGTGATTTCACAAGCACCAGTACCCTTCAGACCGAAACACAGCAATGCAAGCATCTGTATAGCAGAAGTAGGTACGGTGATAGTACTTCCCCGGACGAGCTCCTTTATAAGGAGTTCTACTACTACTAAAACCTGATGCAAAGGTATTACCCACAGTAATTATCTCAGTAGGCAAGCAAGGCAAGCATTTTATTTGACTTTTGTTTATCCTTGTACCAGCGACTTTGTTGACATTACCAATCTTTTAAATAGTCAGTCAGTTGGTGGATGGGTGACCGTTCCGTTACACATGAAGACCCCTCCGTGTCTTGGAGAGCACGTTAAGCTGATCCCGGTTGTCATACGAATATCTGTGCCAGTTTTTACGGGTAGTCAGAAGCCTAAAATTCTGACTACTGGTCTAACTGCCGAATACCAGTATTACCCAGTAAATGGTTTGCGGGATTCTGATGGCAGTCGCTCCGTGTAAAATGCTGATGATCAGCCGCATCTGGTTAGACTGACAGCTGACCCCAATTTAATTGGGAAAAAAGGCGAGGAGGATGATTTTGGGGGATTATGTAATTTTCTTACTTTACTCGTACATTGAGTTCAAAATATTGATATCTCTCCACAGACCATAAGCTTATGCTTTAGCACTGTATAACCAATGATATTTAGTAAAAATATCACGCTCACAAAACAAACAAAAATAATTTTCCGCTTGCAGCGGCAGCACACATACAAATTATTTTTAACCGACTTCAAAAAAAGGAGGAGGTTATGTATTCGGTGGGTTTTTTTCATTTCTTTTATATTTCACTACGCCTTTCATTTTTGCATTACACACAGCGGTATTTTGAAGCCTTAATCGACACGAACACGCGGCCAGCGGAAGAACGGTACGTATCGTTTACTTGTACCGACTGAGGTTATAAGACGATATTTAGCTCCTTTTGTACGCTTAATTTTGGTGCGCTAGTAAGGTATCTACCTCTTTTTATATATAATATCATTGTGTATAACAGCCGCCGCGCCAACAATCGGTTCACTCCGTCAGCGAGCGCCACCAATCATACCCCCAAATTTTCGAGTTGACCAATCACAACACGCCGTCGTACCCAGGTGCGCCAAAATCTTACGAAATTATTGTGTTCTCATGATAACAAATTGGCTTATACGCGCGGCACACTATGATGGCGTTTTTGTCATTTTCCAATAGTGTTGTGACACATTTCATATTATTAAAGATTGGGTCCAGGTTTATTACTTTAACCAACCCGAACTAGCTATTATGAACAATATCTACATAAAGTAAATAATTTATCAAATTATTCAATAAACATAACGTCTAGCCATTTTAATTAATCGCTATTTAATCAAATTTTCTGTGACACACATAAAAAATACAGTAGAAATAAATAGAATTTGTATTTGAATAATAGATTCGAAATTCGAAAAATTATATTGCTATAGCAGTGCATCACTATTGACAATTAAGTACGGCAATTGTTCCTTCATACGTAGCTGTCAATATTTACGGATCTTCATGAGCAGGCAATCGTAAAAAACGCCATCATAGCGTGCCGCACCTATAGATACAGGTTTGTCTCTTTCCGAATTGTTCTTCGTTAAAGAATCCCTAGCATTGTCGGAACCTCACAAAACAATTGAAAAACCATGAATCGTGTCCACGAAACAAAAAATAATTATCAGCACAATGAAAAGTAACAAACAAAGGAAAAAACCTGATACATTCCGCTCTCGCTACCACAGTGTTCAAAGCCTTCAACACGCTGAGCTTAACTGAAATGCGACTTAGGTCTTGCAGGTTAAAGTTCATATTCCCGTGAACGTCCCACAGTGATCCGATTATGTTTGATGAAAATTGCCGGAATCCGATTTTCCAGTCAGTTTCCCGCGTCCCACTCAAAGAAGACTTACATTGGCTTTAAATAAATATATGAGTAATAGTTTTAAAGTCATTGTATTGGAAAATTGAGCTTTTCATTTTATGGGATTATGTCTGCGTCGATTTTCAGATATTTCATATTTATTACACTATTTTTTGTCTACCGCCATTTCGTATTCCATGGCCGCTATTTCGATTCATGAATGACTTATGTATGACTTATAAATTTACATGAAAATTATAGATATTTATAGTTAACACCTTTTATAACCTGCTCCATTCATGGAGAATAAGTGCTATAAAACTTAAAAAACCGGCCAAGTGCGAGTCGGACTCGCACAGTAAGAGTTCCGTACCTCTCAATGACCTGATACCCCATAAAAACTGATTTAGTTTACGAGAGCTTATCAAAAGACATCAACGCTCAGTGCGCGAAATATGAATTTTTGCATTCTTTAATTTCTTACGCAGGTACCACCACATATGTCTATGTTTGTCTTATTTTTAGTATTTGTTACTAAACTAGATAATATGTTCTATAATCTGACCATGTCTGACACAGGTATATATTACCGTTTTGAAGATAGAGCAGGAACAAAAACGTTGAAAAAAATGCATGATTTTTGAGGTTTCTTGTATGGGGACCCCCTTTGTTTTTAGACTTATTTTGTTTTTAGTATTTGTCATAATACACCTTATAGCAACACATATTCTGAGACAATTTCAACCGGTTACCTATTACCGTTCAAAAGATACAGCCTTGTGACAGACAGACGGACGGACGGACGGACAGACGGACAGCGTAGCGAGAGTAATAGGGTCCCGTTTGGCACCCTTCGGGTACGGAACCCTAAAAATAAGAATAAAAACAAACTACTAGAAGTCAAAGTCAAAGTCAAAGTATTTATTTTGCGTAAAATAGGTTGGTTACAAGATCTTATTCAATTATGAAAAACATAATAATGCTCTCTATTTTGCTAACATACATTAACATGCAAAATTAAGGAAATCATTTACACCACAAAAGCAGTTATTTAGTAGCCATACCTTTAATTTTTTGCTCATTAGCTGTATGGGGCCTTCTTTAAATCTCTTTGGAATCTTATTAAAAACTTTTATACACATGCCATAGCAGCTCTTTTGCAATAAGGAAGTCTTTGGACAAAATCCCATAACAAGGTTTTTAGACGACCTTGTTTTTAGAAGATAAATTAAGCCATCTAAACAAACCCAGACAACTTAAATCCACATGTTTGTTGATTTTCTAAATCAAAAACAGTTTGTTTGGTAAATGTTTAACACAAAGTAAACACCTGGTTTTGATGAGAGGCGCTTTTGACGTCAATATAAATAAAATAAAAGCTCTATTATCCATACCTAATATTATAAATGCGAAAGTAACTCTGTCTGAATGCATTAATAAAAAATAGCAGACATATGATGATATGATATCTTTTCAAATCAGGTAACAAACCATTTTACCATTTTTAACATGAAATAGTAGATTGTTACACAAGGGTCGAAAGGAATCAATTCCCATACGAGGTATTTAGACTATAGATTTAAGTATCGTTTCTTTGAAATTTCTGATAAAAGATTTTCGATTCCTGTATTTGCCTCGTCTTTAACCAAACCTGGGGTCAACATTTTAGAATCACTTGAACTAATTTTTAATCAAATATTAGTCTATAAAACTGAGAAATTGAATTTCGGTACAGAAAAAGTTAGTATCCAGGCAAATTGTATAGTCTTTCTGAAATTTTAAATATGGAACACACTGCATTAGCACCGGTGCCGGGCCGTCCCGCTTAATAGGGTTTTTTTTTAATTCTCACTGGCTGTTTATAAACTCACAAGACCGCGGCATTTCTTTCGATATTTTTCTTAATTATGAAAATAAATTCGTAGCCGACTATCTATAGTTCTATTTTTAAAATTCATTCCCGCCCTAGGGAGAAAAGCAATTACTATGAGTCTTTCCCGCCCTAGGGAGGGAATCAGCGTTTTCCACCCGCTACTCGGATCAAACAAACACTACACTTTCCGAGTATGAGAAATGAAACAGTAGATTGTTATACAAGGGTCGAAAGGAATCAATTCCCATACGAGGTATTTAGACTATAGACCACGTCTTTTTCTTATCTTCGTTTTTTCTCGTCCAATATTCTGGCTCGATGAATGTTGCTCTTTGTTTTCGTTAAGGATTCGGCTAACAGAGACGGCTATTATTTTAAAACTGTCCATCGGCATTTCTTGAACGTTTATGTTGCAACCGCAGCCAGACCGGTCACCAGTCGGCGCACGATTTTCTTCACAATTACACTTTTTATCAATGTTCATTGTCACCTCGCTTATTTTACTTCGTTAGATATTTAATTAAATAATTTCGACATTCCCGTTTGATATTGTGGACCTTTGGAAGTGTGGTTTCGATTTCGAATTGATAACGAATTTTTCAGAATTTTCGCTCAGTTTTGATAGCCCTGATTTAATTTTTTATTTATTTATTTATTTATATTATTGAGGACCTCCAACAAAAGATGTACACAAAAAAATCACAAGTGACAGATACAGGATTCTATCTGGTGTACTCCTTCACTTGCAGGAGGCCACAGCATGCACAAATTTAATGACTAAGCTAACTTATAATTAAGGTGAAAGTATCTAACTCAATTAAAAACAAAACAATATGTAGGTAATACATATATCTTCCCGCTTTCAATCGAGTCAGACACTTTTTAACCGACGAAAAAAAGGAGGAGGTTCTCAATTCGACGCGTATATATATATATTTTTTTTTATTTTTTTATGTATGACCATGCATAACTTTTTACAGAGTGGTCCGATTTTGATGATTCTTTTTTTAATGGATAGGGTATATCTCGAAGTTGGTCCCATTTAAATTTCAAAATCAAAATCCACCCCTAAGGGTAGTAAAACAGGGGATGAGTGTTTGTTCACCCACTGAATTCTTACCTGTTAACCGATTCTGTTGAAACTTGACACACATAAATATAGTATATAGTTCTAGACACTACGACATAATGGAGGCCTGGAGGTAGATTTTAACCACAAAAAAATGAAAAATAAAACTCTTTCTCTTAGTCTTGTCTTGTTTTTTTTGTCTTTGTCTTAGTCTTAGTCTCAGTGGAAAATACCCTGGGATGCGTTCATGCATTCAATATGTCGCTCAACGACGGCTGACGATGCACGGTGGATCAAATTGCTGCACCAAACCAACTTTTAATAATCATAAATTGACTTTGTCACTCGCGGTGCAATCTGACTTAAAATGTGTTGTTGTTTTTTACAAACAACACACAAGTATTATATTTATAAAGAAAATAGATGTTCTAGCTACCATATTTTTTATATTTTTATTTAAACAGTGCTCACCACTCATCGCTAGCGATCAATTGATCAATTAATACGTCAATCAAACCAAACTTTTCATATATGAAGTACAGATTTAATTTTCCAATTTTTGCCCGTAGTTGTTAAATCTCGACTGCCTCGTTGGTCTAGTGGTTGCAAGCGCGACAGCTGAGCTTGGGGTCCTGGGTTCGATTCCCGGGTCGTGCAAAGTGTTATTGGGTTTTTTCATTAGGAAATTCTCAGTAGCAGCCCGGAGTCTGGATTTGTGCCCGGTCAATGGCAATAGGCTCGCCCCCTATTACATGGGACTATAACATAACTGGCGAAATGTGGGTGTACTATTACACCTCTGCCTATCCCTTCGGGGAAATACAGGTGTGATGTTATGTTGTTATGTTGTTAAATCGAAACATAATTAATTTTTCTTTATTTCTACAACGAAAAAAGAAAAGATTTTTTTTTTTTTTGTTATACATCGTGTATATGACAATACGAAAATAAATGAAAACACGGTTATTATTAGCCTATAGAAACATTTTAAACACTAAACTTGTCTTAAACTAAGTTGTTTATCGAAAATTTAAAAAAAAATAACAAAATAATTATTATTTTTATTTTTTAACGCATTTTACGCATGCGAAGCGAAATCTAAAGATTTAAATTGTGGAAAGAAAAAATCGCTCACGAGCAGGATTCGAACCTGCGACTCCTGGCGTCACCCAAAGACGTTACCATAGTGGAGGATAATTTCGATACCACGAGCAGTGTTCACGGTAGCTTAGTGGCTAAAGCACTGGCGTACTGAGCCAGGTGTCGCAGGTTCGAATCCTGCTCGTGAACGATTTTTTCTTTCCACAATTTAAATCTTTAAAATAAATATTATTATTAAAACATCGAAATAATAAGCAACACCATTTGTAATAATCTGTAATCATTGAGAAAGAGTGTTTAAAATTAAATGGACTCACACAGGTCTTTGACCTAACGATATTTGCCTAGAAAAATGATTAAAATTCAAAATTAATGAAATTAAGCTAAGCTACTAACTGGATTTGATATTTTTTTTGTATACGATCAGAGGACGTGATACTCTGTACGTGGTTTTAATTAATGTCGTACTGTCATATCCACCCTGTATAAGCAGATATAAATTGAACAATTTAGTTCAGATCAAAGGGAGCTTTATTTTAGCAACAAGAAGATCTGTTAATGACTAACAGAAAAAAGAGCTATCAAGTCTCAAACAATAAAAGCTAAAAACCGTTTAATTGCACTTGGAAAACTTTCAGAAGATACTTCTGAAGTAATCCAGGACAAACAGACAAACATTGCCAATATAGTTGCCCATTAATGTTTGAGTGTCGAATCATTAAGCTCATTTCAGTCTTTAATTAATCCAGCAGTAATTTTTATGAAGCTTTTTTTAGTGTTCATTGGACGTTTCTAGATTTTGTTGTGAACCGAACAATCTCAAAAAGACGTGAAGCGAATGAAGGATTTTGTGATGGCTATACTCGGTGAATTTTCGTTGGTTTTGGAAACGAAAAGGGGTCATTGTACTTATCATTATGAACAACTTTAACTATGGGACCAACTCTGAAATTGCGAAAAAAATATCTGCTGTTCCCTATATTTTGTCGATTAATGTGAACACAAATGTAGAATGAACACAATACAGTTAAGACGCTGACAACAGCCAAATACCCCAAATAGGCTTCTTTTAAAAACATTTTTAGCTGTATCTATTCAGTTTGTGGCAGTGAAAAAAATATATGTTAATCTTGATCGTATTTTCTAAAACTGTATTGTGGCCAAAACACGTTTTTTTGAAGTTTTCTCGATAGAAAAGAATTGTAAACTAACCTCTTAAAACATGTTTTAAAGCAAACAATCTCTATTATTTACTAAATATTATAAATAAAATTAAGAAAACATTTGAGAAAGACAATACTCTAAACATTTGTTGTTTCTGTTTTTCAATAAGCTTATAGTTTTTTATAAAAAAAATTTTTTGTTAATTTTCATTCAAGTTGAGCGGCGTATCCGACCTCCCTCACTCAGCTCGTTGCCTCTCTTTCAGTTCTGTATGAAACGACAGTGACCGCAGAAGTCTGATTTTTTAGGTGTTGTCAGCCTCTTAACATAAATAAGGTGTTTTTAGATAGATAGATGGATAGAATATTCTTTATTGTACACCAATAACATTATTAAACTTAGGACTAACATGTAAAATAAGGGTACATTGGCGGTCTTATCGCTAATAGCGATATCTTCCAGACAACCTTTGGATGGACAAGGAAGACGTGAAAAATAGATGTTTTAGGTACATAATATTTATTATTTTAAAGGCTGCATATGCATTTTTTTTAAATTTGTAAATAGAACAGGATCCGCGCGCGGGCGTATTGGCGCGAATGAAAATTAGATAGTGTTGAATTAATTTGTGTATTGTTTACTCGCAAATGAGACAAAAATGCTATACAAGTCTCGGCCGAAATAGCAATTAATGGCCTCGGGCACCTCGTCTTTTTAAAATCACTTCGGGGATGCTCGGATTCGCCTCCTCCTTCCAATATTACTCGGCCGTCAATTGTTTTATTTCTGACCTCGACAATAATGAACTATTTTTGTTGTTATTTCTATGTCTATGTATAATCTATACTAATATTATAAAGAGGAAAGATTTGTATTTTTGGCTTATTCCCGCGCGCTCCAGGATTTTCTTCCCACGGGCTCCAAAACGAAAAAATATTGTAATATTAATTCAAAAATCGGTCCCATGAGCTCCATGGATTTCAAAGTACAGATTGCATAAAAGTTAATACGTTATTAGATGTTTTTTATTTTTTATTTGACGAAGCAATCATACTAACGAACGGAGAACTGCGAGATGCGAGTCTGACCATGCAGCAGTTGTATGTTTGTAATGAATAAACTGAAAAACTGCTGTGCCGATTTCATTTATTTTTTTCACCATTAGAAAGCTACATTCACCCTGAGTAACATAGGCTATTATTTTCATGTCCACCCGTGCGAAGCCGGGACGGGCCGCTACTAATTTATAAAAAAAAATATATCTTTGGGACATTTTTACAACAGCACCATCTAGTCAACTATGAGAGGCTTTTTTCTGTATGTAAAGTACTCCCAGTACATGAAAAGGTCAAATACTTAGTGGTTTTAGAGCAGTTTTATAATGATCAATTTAAGGTGCGGGTGCAAAACACTTACAATACAAGGCGTGTTAGAGAGCGTAAGTTAGTCCGAGCACCAGTTAAAAACTATTATGGTGAAAGAACTAATAAGTATTTGACCCCCACATTATTTAATAAAATTGATTGTATAAGAAATCTTTACGGCGGAATAAGTAAATTAACCCTAAAAAAAAAAAAATTGAAAAATGTGCTTCTCACAGAATTTGCCGCAAGCGAATGTGGTTAATCGTGTTGTTGTTTTCGTTATTTTCATACATAGCTGTGAAAGTGACGAGAACAATAGCACGGTAACACAGTACGGCTGCGCATCGGGCTGTAGGTTCCCGATGTGGGCTGGCCTTGCATTGTATAGGTTTTCCTTGCAACGCGGGGTCAGCTTGTGCTGGAGTTGTGTAGCTTGATGTGTGGCCGTGCGTACCATCACGTCACTTTAATTTAAGTTAGATGTTTACTAGCAATAAGAACCAAATTAAAAACGAGCGCTAATCCCGCCGACAAACTGTTACACAGTTTGGCGGGTTTATAAAATGTGTAAAAATGTTTTGGTCCTGAATAAATGATTTATTTATTATTTATTTATTATTATTAGTCCCAAACTAAGCAGAGCTTGTGCTATTCGTAATTTTCATCTTGCGATTTTTATAAACTAGTGTACAAATTCTATAGCTGATAAAACCAGTGCCTGTTAAAATATTTTCCCGGAAAAAAACCGTATTTTATTACAATTTGTCTTCGTTCCTTCTTTAATAACTAGGTCGTATAATTCATTCGTTAGCTTTTGATTTATGACTGGCAATATTTGGAAGGACCTACAAAAAAATTAAAGATTTTTGAATCGCTGAATCTTGGAAGAATAAAAATGGCGGACGCAATCTCACTAAGAAAAGATTGAAGCACTTCGTTTTTTCCAAACCCACTATAATTTCGACATAATTTTAACACACCGGATAAATATTGTTATTTTATTTATGACACTATGACAATGACTACCATCACACAAGATTTGTTTCGTAATAGCGGCTTTTTGTCTTACTAACTATGGGTGTGAATTGTGCGTGCCAGCCCGTACTTTTAAGCGAGCCATCTTACTATGGATGCCTCACTTTTTGTTTTGCGAGATTCCGTCCGACTTTTTTTATTCGTCCACGCGCTGAACTCAATGTTAGACTTTATATAGATACTAAGATGAATGAGTAGTAGCAAAATGATGATTATTATTTAAGTGATATTACCTACAGAGTTTCTTTAAAAAAAATACAACATACTAAAATTTCTATTTAGCGGTCGTTTCAAGCTAAACAAAATACTTATTATTTATCGTGATAACAACACAGTTCGGTTTGCCGTTCATTTCTTGAAAAACCGGCCAAGTGTGAGTCGGACTCATGCAGTAAGGGTTCCGTACCACCCGTCGGCCTGATGCTCCATAAAAACCGATTTAATTTACGAGAGTTCATCAAAAGACATCAAAGCACCATGCGCGAAATATGAATTTTTGCTCTTTCTTACGTTGGTACCACCACATATGCCTATTTTTGCCCTATTTTTAGTATTTGTTGCTAAATTGCATAGTAAGCACTATAATCAGACAGGTTTGACGCTGTTATGTATTACCGTTTTGAAGATAGAGCAGGAATAAAACGTTGAAAAAAATGCATGTATTTCGCGGTTTCTTCTACCCCCTTTGGATTTAGACTTTTTTTTTCAGTATTTTTCGTGATAAGTCATAGCAACACAATACATATTCTGAGAAAATTTCAACCGGCTATCTATAACCCAAGCCAAGACCAATATTGCCGAGGCCAATATTCGTCGAAGGGTCGGCACTCGAAGTTGTAACGGAATACGTCTATCTAGGGCAGGCAATTCAGCTTGGTAGACACTTCGATAAAGAAGCCAACAGAAGGATCCGTCTGGGCTGGGCAGCATTTGGCAAACTTCGCTGAGTCTTCTCGTCGCCTATACCGCAAAGTTTGAAGACAAAGGTCTTCAACCAGTGCGTCCTGCCAGTCATGACTTACGGTGCCGAGACGTGGACACTGACAGTTGGGCTAGTCCAAAAATTCAAAGTCGCTCAGCGAGCTATGGAGCGAGCTATGCTTGGAGTTTCTTTGAAGGATAAAATCCGTAACGAGATTATCCGGAGAAGAACCGGAGTGACCGACATAGCTTGTAGGATCAGTAAGCTGAAGTGGCAGTTGGCTGGCCATGTCTGTCAAAGGACCGATGGCCGTTGGAGCAGACGAGTCCTTGAGTGGAGACTGCGAATCGGCAAACGCAGCGTAGGGCGCCCCCCTGCCAGGTGGACCGACGACCTAAAGAACGTGGCTGGGGGGGACTGGATGCGGAAGGCAGAGGACCGAGCGTTGTGGCGCAACTTGGGAGAGGCCTATGTCCAGCAGTGGACTGCGATAGGCTGAGTTGATCTGTAATCGTTCAAAACTATACAGACGATGGACGGACGGAGAGCGTAGCGAGATTAATAGGGTCCCTGTGTACACAAATAAACATTTTGATTGATTTGATTTGATTGATTGATTGATTTGGCACCCTTTGTGTACGGAACCCTAAAAAGAACTACTCTTTGTATTATCTCATGTTGTTTTTGTAGCTGTGAATTTAGAATTTAAATTAAAAAAATTCTATTTGAAATAAACCTCATTACAGGCACTTTTAAAACGTCATAATCTAGTTGCACGGTTCCAAATTGTGGGTCCTATGGAGAAGAGTTGGCAAGAAACTCCATGGATATATTCTTTTCAAATAATATGAGGTACAATGTTTGTTTATTACATAATTGGAAACTAGTACTGGACTGGACTTCCTCGTTGGTCTAGTGGTTGCAAGCGCGACCTCTGAGCGTGGGGTCCTGGGTTCGATTCCCGGGTCGTGCAGAGTGTTATTGGGTTTTTTCATTAGGAAATTCTCAGTAGAAGCCCGGAGTCTGGATTTGTGCCCGGTAAATGGCAATAGGCTCGCCCCCTATTACATAGGACTATAACATAACTGGCGAAATGTGGGTGTACTATTACACCTCTGCTTACCCCTTCGGGGAAATACAGGCGTGATGTTATGTTTTTATGTAGTACGGTCGACCGCACGTCAGTGGTAACACTTTGACATTAGCAGCATCTTTATTTCGTAAGCAGTAAGGGCGGTTTTCGAACTGACGTGTTACCACTGCCATGCAGTCGACTGTACTAGTTTCAGATTCTTCACGCGGCGACGTCACGTAACAAAATGCGCATACGGTGACATACCCAAAAATATTATATTGTATCTATTTAGATCTGATCTTCGGATCTACATTTGATCCACTAATTATTGATACAGCTCAACGGTGTTTTCCCTTTAGAGAACGATGGAGGTGAATAAATAAAGTCTATAAGCTTATTATGTTTCATTGTAACACTTGCGAACATCATACTCTGTTGAAGATAGATAAATATATAAAAAGTATATTTAGTACAAAAAAAGACACAAGACATAAGTAAACAGAAAATACCTGCCTAACTAACAAAATCTAACTATTTTCACAAAAGAAAAAAAAAAGGATTTTTTTTTTTTTTTTTTTCTATAGTATAGGATGGCGAAACGAGCTAAAGGCCCACCTGATGTTAAGCGGTTACCTTTGCCCATGACAACTTCAATACCACCTAGGCTGTTGCCTTAATGGTACCGCAAGTCGGTTCGCCAAACTGAGACATGAAGATGGAAAGTCTCATGTGATTGTAATTTCACCGGCACCCGTACCCTTCAGACCGAAACACAGCAATGCAAGCATCACTATTTGGCGGAGAAGTAGGCACGGTGGTAGTACTTCCCCGGACGAGCTCTTCAAAAACTCAAACTCAACTTCAAAAACTCGGAAGAAATCAATGTTTTTTTTTTGTATTATCTCGCAGTGCAAGTGCATGAATAAATGTGATATGTGTCTCAGGATTGTACCAAATGGGTGTCCAGCTCAGCATTTACCAGATTTTATACCTGCGCTTGGATTCTGCTGGATCCCTGCAGTGAAATGAATTTGATGTAATAAACAATAACCTATTTTAAAAAGAGTATATCCTTGGAGTTTCTTGCCGAATCTTCTCCATAGGACCCACAATTACGTGACAGAATTTTAACACACCAGATATATAGGTATTATTAATTTATTTATCTACACTCGTATCGTAAAATTCGAATTATGAACTCGAAAGTAATGTCATAATGACATACTTTACGCACATGCACCTGTTATGAATTTAAAAAGTTTCATTACGATACAGTTTGCTGAACAAAACAATGCGGTAATTTAATTTTTTTTCCATAACCGCACACTTGAGCCTAACTAAGGAGTTTTTAATGCCACTTCGACCTAACTAAGGAGTTTTCAAACCTTTTTTTTAGCAGTCGTACAGTTTGGCACCAATGAGTACACAAAATTCAGGGTGGCGCCACTTGTCATACATTGAAAATTTTTATCGTTTAAAATCGCGTTTTTGGCAGAACTTTTGATTGTCATATTGCTTTTAATTATATTTAAGTGTTTACAGGCATATTTTTTGTATTATAAAACAGAGATTGACGGAATCCTGACAAGGATAGAAAATTAGTTCCGATTATAATGTTGTCGCCAGACTATATTTTATTATCTGTGTAGGCGCGCACCAGAGCGCGTGCGCGGCCGCGCGCCTGGCCTACTGGATTTGGACATCGTTACTTGTAAATTTATTGTTATTGTTTACGTTATTATTATGGTTTTGTATGCCGAAAGTTTTATTCTGGGCAAAAATATCTGACTATAGCAGTGATACTGAACTGAGGAGAATATGACCCCGCCTGAATTTTTGGATGCAGCAACGTAAATGACTAACAATCTTTTACCAGAGAAATCAAGAAAAACAACGACAATGTTACTAAGATTTTGACTTTGGTATTTTATTTAAAATTGTATGAGTGTAGATAAAATAGTGTATGAAACTGACATAATTAGGTATTAAAACACTCGTGTGATACTATTAAAAACCTCGCCTACACTCGTGTTTTAATAACCCCTATTATGCAACAGTTTCATAAACTACTATTGTGACACCACGACAATGACTACCGTCGTACGAGATTTTTTGCGTAATCGTGGCTTTTTGTCTTACTATACGAGTAGGTGTGAATGAGTGCGTTCCATCACGTACTTTTAAGCGAGCCGTTTTACTATGGGTTCTTCACTTTTTGTTTAGCGAGATTCCGTCTGCCTTTTTTATTCGTCCTTAGTACACGCACACATTTTAATAGTAGAAAGAGCTCGTCCAGGGAAGTACTAGAGTACTACCACCGTACCTACTTCTCCGCCAAATAGTGATGCTTGCATGACTGTGTTTCGGTCTGCAGGGTACGGGTGCTGGTGAAATTACAATCACATGAGACTTTCCATATTCATGTCTTAGTTTGGCGAACCAACTTGCGGTACCATTTAGGCAACAGCCTAGGTGGTATTGCAGTTGTTATGGGCAAAGGTAACCACTTCACATCAGGTGGGCCTTTAGCTCGTTTCGCCATCATACACTATAAAAAAAACACACAATCTCTCTTCATTCTACAGAACAGTCAATACACCCGTACGCAATCATTTTAATGGGTAATATACCCACAAAAAGAGATCACCCCAAGCTCTTTAAATAAACCGGGTTGTTTTCAAGCGGCCTTCGTGAAATCCCCTCTGGTCAAGTACAGACTACAAACAAAGGTTTATATAGATATCCCTCGTAGAATTTGAGAGGGTTTCAACGTTCCTTTTCGGGCAAAACTCTGGTATTGTTTTAGAAATATAAAGTACCTACCTTTCATCTTTTTTCCCGGTGTGGGGTGGACTGCAAACAATTGGTTTTCACCTCAGAACTTTTTGGTTGCGTCATTAGCTGTGTCAAGTTAAGCGGGTTTTGGCTTGACAAGTTAAAATCGGAGTGTAATAACCTGGCGTTCCAACGTTTATATTTGCAGGAGGGTCTAAGTTCAAACCCAGACTGCACTTTTTTAAATCATGTCTGGGTCAGATATATATAATTTGATTATAATTTTTATCATTCAGGACCAAGTGCTTTGAGAACTCTTACATAATGCGCACAGCCAAGTTGTGGAATTCACTGCCGGAGTTAAAGCTGGAGTGAATCGGCACCTAATAGGTTTTCTCGCTCCATCGTCGACCACATCTTGACAAACCTGTCTAGATTGCGGTCAAGAGCAGATCTACATCTCATAAAGAAATTACTTTAATGGTAAAAGAAAACATGTCTGGATCAGTATTTGATTATCACTTGCTTTAACGGTTAAGGAAAACATGTGAGGAAATCTGGACACCAGAAAGTGCTCCATACAGTTCTTGATAGTGTGTGTAGTCGACCAGTCAATAGGCTAGCGTGGTTGACTAAGACCTGAATTTTTATCATCCCGAGAAGAAATCAAATCAAATCAAAATGTTTATTTGTGTAGAACGCCGTGTCCAGCAATGGTGTTTTTGTCTGCGTTAGACATAACTTTACAAATTAATTACTTACACCATATAAACTTAGTCTAAAATATTTACACATTAAATTATTAAGAAAATGTTAAATACAATTCCATTCTTTATTCCATAAATCACATGTGTTTTAAATGATCTTAATAATAATAAAATTGTATCAGCTCTCCCTGTCGGGCACAATTTTTTTATACAATTTGCGTAATACGACGACGACGATCAATATTTGATGACGTCTGTGGTCTAGTGGTTCGAGGTTCGGACTGCTGATCACGTTGATTGGTTTGATTCCGACAGGACACAAATATTTGTGTGATGAATATAAGTGTTTGTGTTGGCCTGGGTGTTTCTTATGTATTATAAGTATGTATTTACAAAAGAAAGTATATAAGTATAATATCCATTGTCTAGTACCCATAGCACAAGCTCTGATAAATTTGGGTCTAGATGGTGCTGTGTAAAAATGTCCCAAAAATATTCATTATTTTATTAATAGCTTCCATCTTATGTTCAGTAGGTACACAGATGTCACACTTCGTGCATGGTAAAATGCAGTTAATTATAGTTTAAAGGCTGGGTCAAACTAACTGCTGCGCGTAGTCGTGCGACTAGCGCGCTTGGTGTGTCATCTCCCATACGATTTCATGCATTACAACGTCACCTGCTGCAACGCGACGCGCTGCGCTGTGATGCGCTCCAGTTAGTTTTTAAATCTTTGTTAGTTTATAGGTTAAAAAGTGTAAGAATATTATAATGTAAGAAATAAGGGAGCTATCAACAAACTGCATTACAGTTTGGCAGAAGTAATATTTTTTGCAAAATTGTTATTTCTGAGAATAAACATTTTTTCTTCTTTCAACATTATTATGTCAAATCATAACAATATTCATTATGACGTAAACTTAAGTTTGATATTACAATTTGTTGACAAAAATAAATAAATTGATGATTGATTTATTCACAAAAATGTTTATTTTTGTTTATAAATAAAAACTCTTTGCTGCGTTTTAAAAATAAACTGTAAAGTTATAAGCACTAGCGATAATATAAAGTGAAAAAATCACGCGTGCGTTATAAGTTACATTATGAACCTAAAAGCGGTGCAATAATAGCCACTTTACAAGCAAGTGTGTTGATGAGATAATTAAAAGTCGTACATCGTCACCATAAATATTGAGGTCATGCAATAAACATGAAAAAGGGTTTTCCATCACAAATCATCTAATTTATAACCAACCCGTGACCTAAAATCATGAAAAATCTTGATCTCAATCGCGAATACTTAAGATATTCCTCGAGTTATCAGAATCTTAATCGAATGTCAATCATCCTTCACATCGCAATGAATCAACGTTACTCCATTTCGACCTGAGTATAACAGGTTTACTTCGATATTAAAACATTATATAAAGCACTACGTAGCACTTACCCTTAAGGCCCTTACAAACTTAAAGCAGGTCAGTATAGCAGCGCGGGGCATGAGAAGCACGGCACACATGTTACACTCATCATCCTCCTGCCACTATCCCAATTTATTTGGGGTCAGCGCAGCATGTTTTTTTCTTCCATACATCTCTATCAGCCGTCATCTCCGTGTTCACTTTCTTTCTATTCATATCATCTTTCACACAATCCATCCATATTTTCTTCGGTTTCCCTCTTTTCTTATAGCCATCAACATTCATACTTAAAACTTTCCTCGTAACATGCTCCTCATTCCTCCTCATCACATGTCCATACCATGACAGTCTATTACTACATAACTTCTCTGTCACTGGCGCTACTTTCAGACTCCCTCTTACATATTCATTCCTTATCTTAACATTCTCATCTCAGCTGCATGCACTTGCCTCTCATTAATTCCTTTCGTAGCCCAACATTCCGATCCATACAGGACAGCAGTTACACTAACCACACATGTTACACTAAAACTACTAAAAGGCAGAGCGTTTTGACGGCATGGCCGTAATAAACTGCTTTCAGTGTGACGTAACTTATGGAGTCATATAATGGGGCAATCCGGCAGTTGACTACTGTTATAAATACAAAAAAAAAATGTTATTTAAAAGAAGGTACAGAAACAATAACATTTTTGAAAATAATAATTAAAACCATTAAAAATGAAACGGATACACGCTTAAGTTTTTGGATTTTGGGTGCATTTTCTGACCTTATCGTGCTAAACGGACATTGTACAGAGAGATGTCAAGTTTCTATGAAGGTTTGATAGTGCTGTCTCTGTCTAGTGAACAAATTGAAATTGCTTATAACTAGAACATTTTATTGAATACTTTATTGGTTTTTTCACTGTTGCTTAATTTTCTTGAAACAGTATCGGGTTCTCCAATAAAATTAATAAAATAATTAGTCACCTTCCCTATTCCTGCTTGATACAGTTTACATTTATTCTTCAAAAAAAATGTCTTCATTCGATGTTTTGCATATTATATGCAAAACATCGAATCGCTGAAATCTGTTTTTCAAGAAAATGGTTTCCTCACCTTAACTAGTATTTACATATTGGAGCTGTTTATTTGTCAAAAATAATATTCATTTTTTTAATCAAAAGTGTAAATCTAAACCAATATAAAAATGATTTGAATTTAATAATATAATCTATTAAAAAAGTACATATCACAGCTATACAAGTATTTAACCATTTGCCTGTAGAATATTTAATTATGTTATTGTAGTGTCAGACTTCATAGTTTGTATTTACTATTGCTACACCCACCCGATTGGGTAGGCTGTTCATACCAAACTTTGATAAATACCTAAATTAAAGCGCAAACCACACACTGCGCGGGTAAGTGTTGGGTGCGGGTTGGCCCCGCGTCGGATGGAGCGCGGAAGCCGCGTGCGGCCTTCGCTCTGTCTGTAGTGGCGGGAGACACGCATGGCTCCCGCGCTCCACCAGACGCGGACCCGATACGCACCCGCGCTGTGTGTGATGTCGTCCTTTTTTTTTTTTTTTTTTCGAATGGGCTCTCGCAGGTGGGACCGAAGTCCCATTTCTGCTTAACCGGACTTAGTTGGCGGAGAGTCCCATGTGGGACTCCATTCGCCGAAGGTTTTTTCCCTACATACTTACAAACTAGATGCGCGCGGCATCAATACCGCGCGTAAGCGGGCGCCCCCCGAGGGGGGGGCTCGAACCTCGCTGGGGCATTGCAGGGGGACCCCGCAGTTCCTATGTCCCCCTAGCAGCCGTTGCTGCATCGAATTGGTTTCCTCGAAAGTAGCGGACTTTCGGTCCCTATCGGGTGACGTGCTAAACGCCGTGAAGCGGCAAGCCTCGCCGGCGAGGCTAAGACCTACCTAGAAAACCTAACCAGTGGCTACGCAATAGCCTGCTCCTAGGAACTACTCTAGAGCATAGGGCCGGTCTCGCGTGACGAGATTATCTCCGGTTGCTTACACCGTGAGGGCGTCCCCAGGGGGGAGCTCGGACCTCGACTCAGGGTGCAGCAGGGGGACCCCGCCACTGATCCCCCCAGCAGCCGGTGCTGCGTCGGCATGTGTTTCTGTTTCTCGAGAGTCGGACTCTCGGATTCTGTGTGTGTGTCGCGTCGGTCCTCGCCGGCGGGGACGATATTTTGGACGACGGCGTCGGAGTGTGCTTGTACTTTTATCTGACTCCTGGAGGAGTGTAATAGCGTCATCGGGCTCAATGAGTGTGTGTCTGGGACGTCGGGTTTTGCTAATAGCAGATGGCTGGTAGACGGTGGCCGCCACGACCAAGGGGTTGGGGTGCTTGGGAGCGGAATCGAAATAGCGTTTTGAGACACGCTTGAAAAACTGCTTGATGGTCGGCAGTTTGAGGTCTAGGTGGAGGTCGACATTGCGTACGTACCAGGGGGCGCCTACGGCCCTTCGCATGAAACGGTTTTGGAGGGTTTGGAGTATGTGAATTCTCACCGGCTTAACGTGTGCGAACACAACGCTAGCATAGGCGAGTATGGGGCGGATACAGGTGGTGTATATCCTTACTTTGAGAGGAGTGGGCAACTTACTGTGCGCATTGAGTAGGGGGTGGAGACGTCCGAGGACGAAGGCGGCACGGTTTTTCACCTTGCGGATATGCGGTCTGAAAGTCAGTCTACGGTCAAGGATCACGCCAAGGTATTTGGCTTCTCGTTGCCATGGGATCTGTTTTCCGAACATTGAGACTGGTACGCTTAATTCTTTACGATACTGTGACAGGGGTCTCTTATCGAAGAGGACCGCTGCACTTTTTTCGGGATTGACTTCGATTCTCCATTTCCGGAACCAGTCACCTAGGGTGTTGGCCGCGGATTGGAGGGTACGAGAAATAGCGACATGGCTCCTGCCGGAGTAATAGATTGCCGTGTCGTCGGCGAAAAGGGCAATACGGGCTGCACCGCATTTTGGAATATCGCTGGTGTACAGCGTGAACAGTAGGGGGGAGAGCACGGAGCCTTGTGGCACACCGGCGTGAATGGGATGGGGGGAGGAGAGAGCCCCTTCTATGCGATAGCAAAAGGTACGATTCGATAAGTAGTCTCGGATGATGAGCACGAGACGATGTGGCACATTCATAGTGTACAGCTTATATAATAAGCCGTTGTGCCACACTTTATCGAAAGCCTTTGCTACGTCGAAAAAGAGAGTACCGGTCATTTGACCGCGTACGAAGCCTGCACTGATGTGTTCTACAATGCGGTGCAGTTGATTAACGCAGCAGTGCTTTGTACGAAAGCCAAACTGCTCGTCGGGAAGGAGTTTATTTGAGTCGGCGAAATCTTTGAGTCGCTTATAAATAAGCTTCTCGTAGATTTTACCGAAGACATTGAGGAGACTAATCGGCCGGTAACTACTCGGCTCGGCTTTTGGTTTGCCCGGTTTTGAAATACCGATTACCGTAGCCTGTTTCCAAGTGATGTCGTCCATATAAAAACAGGTTAATATACCCGCCGCGGGCATGACCCGACCCGCGCCCGTCCCGCACCCGCGTTGTGTGATTTGCGCTTTTTGTACAAAAATAAATAAAAAAATTGGACCTTTTTACACAGCACTATCTAGTCCCAAACTAAGCAGAGCTTGTACTATGGGTACTAGACAATGGATATAATACTTATACTATACCTACTTACTTACTTACTTAAAGTTTGAGCAATAAATGTCTTTGTCTTTGATGTGTTGTGTCGGTTTTAAAACCGGCATACAAGGCAACTGCCTTGCGATCTCACGCGCTGCGCCGGCGCGGCGGATCTAGAGCAGGGCAGGAGCGGTGCAGTTCACCAGCGGGCCCGCGCAAAATTTTATGATGTGTCGTATTTCATATCATTCCTTGTATTTCAACTTGCGCGGGTCCGCCTTCAACCCTAGCTGCTACTTACCTGCTTTTAGTTTTATTGGCCTTTACATAAATTATCGCTTAGTAAGCCCATAAGTCCTACGTTAATCCCATTAGGTACGTTTGTAAGGCCATTACCACATATCTCGCAAGCGCAAATAATTGGGAAAAAGAGCAACATTCGCGTCGTATGACCTGGACCGACCCTTATCAATCAGGTGTCAGCCCTAAATACGGACAGATAGCGTGAAAAATGTTTCGCGTTCAGATGTACGTGATTGGTATCGAGAATACGTTAGACTCAATTAATGAATTGTTTGAAGATGAATACGAAAATCATCAGAATGGTGATAGGTAGGTTAGGTTAGAACTATGACCACAATAGGCACGAGCCGAGCGAGCAAAGCAAGCGGTGCCGCGGCTGCGCCCGGCGAGTATTAGAAACGAATTGTAGCCATTATGGTTCTATTTGATTATATCTAATTGTATTATACAGTGTTATTTATAATACATTAACAACCCTTTAAGGGATGACTGAATCAATTTGAACAACTTCTATTATGGGACCAACCCTGAAATAGGAAATAAAAAACTGATGTCTCATACATTTTGTCGAGCGGCTTGGAAGATTTTGCAGGGACTACTTAGCTGTTTTTTTTTGCGATTTTAGGCTTGGTCCCATAGTACAACTGTCTTTGTTTTCATTTGGTGTATGTACGATAAAGAATATAATAAATAAAAAAAGTTGTTCGTTATGATGAGTACAATGACCTCTTAAAAGGACCTCAGCTAATAATATTACACCTTATACGACGTGTTACTGAAATAACTGAAAACCTCTTAAGGGGTCATTTTACTCATCAGTATGAACAACGTTTACTATAGTACTAACACAAAAATTGCGAAAAAAATATCAGCTGTTCCCTACATTTTGTCAATTTATGTAAACACAAATGTAGGGAACAGTTTTTTTTTTCGCGATTTCAGAGTTGATGCCATAGTAAAAGTTATTTATACTGATGAGGACAATGACCCCTTCAGAGGTTTTCAGTTATTTCAATAACACGTTGTCACAGATAATATAATACTATAGACGTTGTATAGATTGCTCCGATATTCTACAGAATGTCGGAATAATACCACAGATTAGATAATAGTTACTACGTAACAGATACATCGCTCACATACAAAAGCGCGATTATATATGTATTCGCGCAAGCGAAAATATATATGCTTTGTTAGCTTACATCGTATTAATAATCCCAGGCATTAGCTGCAAGCAGAAATATACCTTCTGTACGCGTACCGAGAATTGAGGATGCCCTACTGATACTTGTACTCTCGGGAGTACGCTAGCCGTCAGGCATTTAACGCGTAATGGAGCCGTGATAATACTTCACATTACCGGTAACACATACCAGTGAATCTTCTCATGATTGAATCAATCAGAGCTCTTTGGCAGCTAGACTATAAAGTTATAAACGATTGAAAATATTTGCGTTTTATTGTGAACTGTATCATCTTTCACAATCTGTCGACAGTTTATAATCTCGCTAGATTTATTACAAGCACAGACCAGTAAGCCTCATTATAAGTTAACGACGCTTGTAATAATATGACAACATATTATATATATTGAACTATATTAACGGGACTTTTCGCGCACAATTAAATCAAAACAAAACTTACATTTTGACTAGCGTCGACGTTTCAGCCTAGTAGCATTAATAAATAAATAAAAAGCAGTACCTTTGTGCTCAAGTGTTTGTTCTGTATGTTATCTATTATAAAATGTGTTGTGTGTACATAAATAAATAAATAAATAAAAATAAATTTACTTTCCAAAAAAGGTGTAAAAACACTTCTTACAAATAACACTAGACAATATAACTAGAAATAAGAGTGTTTCGAATAGAAATGTCCATAGAGTTATTATACTACGTCAGTATAGAAATGTCTTTGGTCTCGATGAACTCTGGTACCCAAGGTAAGATTTAAATTGTGTTATGGGTACCAGCGTTCTCGCGCTTAGGTTGTTCAATTCAATTCAATTCAATTTTATTTATTTGCTAACATGGGTACAAAATGGTGTTATAAATTATTTATTAATTATTTATTTATTATTAATTAATTATTTTTAATTATTTATTGTTGTTACACCAACAGTTACATTGTAGGAAGAAAACAGTATTAGAATAACATACAAAAATAGAAATTGGTGCTATGTGAGAGTGTATAATTGACAAGATTCTATAATGTCGTTGAGCGAGAGCCGTTCTACAAAAGTGTTTTTTTTTGGTATCAATAAAATTATAAAAATACAGTTTACATACTCTAGATATACCCAAACCACGATTCGACAAACTGAGCCTTCGGTCAAAGGTACGTCGGTAAAAGAAGCCATCGGCAAATAGTGTTTCGACGAAAAAAAAATCGGGGAAACGTGCGTCGGCTAAATGTCTTTCGATTTTCGACCAAGTGTTGCATCGGGGAATGATACGTTCGACGAATAGTTGTCGGTAAAACGTGTTTCGGTGGATCGTATTTCGGTGAAACGAAGTGCTCCCGTGTCGGACATACTTCATAGTATCTACAGTTTTTAATAGCATTCAGTTCATATCTTAAAGAAGAGTGTCTGCGTAAAATGGTGCAGAGAACAAAGAGCTTCCTCACTGTGAGAACTTGGCAATCGATATACAGAGTCGTGGTAGAATACCTGAACGGTTTGGAGGTCATAACTTTAAGGACAGCTCTTTGTGCTCGTTCCAGTGATAGAAGGGAAGTTTTAGGTGCTCCACCCCATGCTGTGATGCAGCAGTTTATTAGAGACTGGCATAAGGCAAAATAAACAGTTGTTAGAGTTTTTTAATCCGCAGATTGTCTTAATTAAAAAAAAAAATACACTTTCGATCCCTTGATGTAAGGTTACTAATAGGATGGTATTGGCCGTGGTCACGAGCAGACTGAAGTATGCGGGTATCATCGTATTGAGCGGCGGTTGTTTTCTCGAACCACCCGTGACATAAATAAAATAAATAATAAATAAATAACGTTTATTTCACCAACAATTTGTACAACCACTTATAGCAAAAACTTATGGGCTAATATTTACGTAAACATCATATATATAGATAGACAACCCTCCAAGGAGGAAAAGGGAATTATCGTATATTTGTATTACGATCATTCGCTTTTCTAAAAACACAGTGGACGAAAAAAGTCTAGATCAATATTTCCTTAAGGCACCTTCTAATTTGGAAAAATTGTTTGAATACAGAACGGAAACAAAACGTTGAATGTTTTTCAAGAAGAACCTTTAAAATCTATTTTTTTTCCGAATGGAAACCCTAATATTATTCCCATAAGGAAATGGAAAGCAAACAAAAGGACCGACGAGGGAAGGTTAATATACGCACAAGGGAAAATAAATAGCGTTAGGAATATCCTGAGAAAACCCTTGAATAAGAAGAGTAGGTTTATTTTAATAACTTAGGTTTCCGCGATCACTACACATTACAATAATTACATCGCGTGTATTATTAAAATTGGTTTTCCTGACGTTTCGAAAGCCTTGCAGCGTTCGTAGTCGCAGGAAGACTATTCAATACCATACCACCACTACCACCATGTAATGAAGTTATTTTTTATGTGCACCTACCGCATGTCGTCTTGTTGTGGCAATAAATCATTTTTCTTTCTTTTCTTCTTTCTTTCAATTCAATAAAATAAACTATATGTCGGAGAATAGACACTTTTATCGAGTCAGTATTTAATAAGAGTTACTTTACAATTGCAAATCATAGCCAGTGTCTGCATATCAGAGGGCAAAGCGGGTATGTTAAATCATAGTCACATTAAGACTGTCACTAACTCGAGAGTAGTGTAATTTTAAGGTTAGGATTAGTAAGATAGTAAGTTACAAGTTATTTCGACAAAATTACACAATACAAAGTCATGTCAGGTTATAGAACGTCCTACTTCTTCAAGCACTCCAGCAACTAACTATATTTTATAACTTCGGGTTGTTGTTGATTCGCCTTTCACTTCATTCGACGTTCGTTCGTATGACGTTTAGGAGTAGATCAACGTCCGTGCTCATGACCACGCGCCGACATAATATATAAGATTATATTTCAAAAGTTTCTTTTAATCTACCGTATCATATTTAATTATTAAAATCGTTTCGATTCACGCAGTATTCAATCAGTGTCATAATGTTTTAGAGTGTAGCGTGTTGACTTGATTATTTTTTTAACTTGGTTCCAAACAAGTAGTATCTGCCAAGCATCTTCTCTTTTAATTTAATTAATTAAGATGTTTTTTAATTTCAATAGCATCATCACGGAGCATTCTAGGTTTTCCTTCGCCATGATATGTTCGTAGAATGCTCCGTGAGGCTATTTATATTAACTAGTGAACACTACCTGTCGGTTTGTGGCGCATCGATATGATATACTTTGTTGAAACTGTTATGTAAGTAATAAAGATAGTACAGAGTGTGGAATTGTGTGAACGTATCCGAACAGATTGACGAATGAACGGGAAGTGACGAGTGAAAGGGTTTCCGGGAGACGAATGGCCGTTCCATAGAGTAGAAGACGTTGCTCTGTAAGATATTTTCTTTTAAATTGTGATCCGTGCTCAATATTAAATTATTCCATCTAAAATCATCAGCGTTTTTATCCTCGAACCCTACAAAGCCCGTCCTAACTTAAAGTTATTTAATAATTTCTTAGGTTTTCGCGATCACTACACATTATAATAAAACAAAGTTTAACCGGATTAAATCGCGTATATTATTTAAATTGGTTTTCCTGATGTTCACGTTTTCGTTCGTTCGTTTTTCGTTTTTTTTCACTGTAAAAGGTAATGATATTGTGAGTAATTACTGCGTGCATCGAAATGATTTTAATTACTAATATTGTACGGTAGATTTTTTTTTAGTAATATCTGTAAAGACGCTTGTCATCTTAGTCTACCTGTGACCACGAAATGCTGCAAAGCTTTGAAAACGTCAGGAACACCAATTTAAATAATATACGCGATTTAATACGGTTAAACTTTGTTTTATTAAAGTTATTTTTTAGTCACAGACATAGTAAAAAATATAGATGAAGTGCTGCGAACAATCATAGTGAAGGCAACAAAACCGTGCTTCTTCGTATACAAAAAAGCGCTCACGCATACACATACACATATCAATTTTTAAAGTAAAATAAATATCAACTTTTTCTGTGTCCCAGTTTTCGTTTTTGTTGATTAATTATTTGTAGAAGCCCTCAAAAATTCTTAAAATTGCCTATTTAGATCGCTGTGTACAGAGGCTTAGTGTATAAATTTGACAACTACTAATGAAAAAGGAAAAACATAGCGACAGAATACATATTCATTTCTTTCAGTTTATGAAATATCTTCTAAATTGGTCCAGTTTCGGAGGCGAAAACAGTCGAGAGCCAAACCTCGAATTATGACTTTTTTACTAAGGCTATTCAGTTGGAGCTGCAGTTGTCCTTATCGCACTTATTTGAGGCTGTGTGCTCGCAAAGCGACAGCGATAGTTTCTTCAAATACCTAGTATAGTATAATATAACGTGCTGGTTTCTGCAACTCCACGTCAAAGCGTGTATTTTGCGTACGGGTGAGAACTTACTCGATCCACCCCAACTCCTCGAAAAAGGCCAGCAACGCCTTGGTGTTGCTGGTGATCTCTCTGAGAGTACCTGGGTTACCGAAGTACTTGGCCCTGTATGTGGCGACCTCAGGGCAGTCTAGAAGCACATGGGCTGCTGTCTCGTCTTCCACCATGCAGGCTCTGCACAGTGGACTGTCCGTGGCCAGTTATAGCAGCTGTGACTGTACGCAGCTGTTGTTTTGACAATCGGGGGGCCTGTTTCGTGAACCGGCCGTGGATTGTGGGAAGTGCCTCCTTGGCCTGCCTGCACTCACCATGGTTCAAATACCTAATATTCAAATGTCTTTCTGCCCGCATTTCCTCGACAAGTCGATATAATTCTTTGCCTGACGTAACTCAAGCAAAGACAGTTCAAAACTTATCTTATATAACGTGAACTTCACCTTTGCCAGAATCGCTTTAATAGCTTACGTAACTTGGAAGTCTAAAAGAGCTATTTCGATAAGCTAATAGCCCGGGCACTGAGGTTGTCGGCAAGTGTTGAACGCTCAGAGTTTGAATAGGCGTATATTGTTGCAAGTTGTTGCAAGTTGTAAGCTAATCGTAATAATATGGAATTAATACTATTTGTACGTGGTGTCCATAGCCCAATAAACAAGGGAGATGTGGGTATCCAGTCTCTGCGTACTCAAATTGGAAACAGGCGTTATAGTATGAGTAGATTAGTTATTCAATGTTCATTTTGATAGTCACTCGGTAACATTGTTTTTTAGTATTTAAATTGTTTTCTCATGAAAGAGATTGCTATTTTAACACTGGAAAAAAATAAAAAATAAAGAAATATCATACATAAGTTTCAATATGAATACCTTCGTGACCTTTCTTCTTCTTATCTTATCTTCTTCCTTTCTTTCTTATCTTTAGATATTAAATTGTGTCAGAAAAACAGGCGCAGTATAATAATTATGTTGAACATCAGCTGTATAAAGGCACTAATAATTTTAATGCGTATATCCAACGCAATGCATGCTAAAATACACCACAAACAATAATAAATGCCCACAAACTAGTAACACTATCAAGCTCCATTGCACATAAATAATCGTATACCCACGGTTCCTCATTTAATTGCATTAACTGGGCATTATTACCTGTAACGGGAAATGTTCCCACAAAATGGGAAACCACAAAATTTTCATGATCCGAACCCGTCATATATATTTGTTGGCAATATTTTATCTTTTTTCCGTGTGTTAGGTCGATGTTTCAGTATTAATAATAAATAAATAAATTCATTTATTTTAGAAAAATTATTCCATAGATTGTACAAATATTTATAAAAGATGAAAATTTTAAACTACATTGCAATTTTGTTGAGTCTAATGTATTAAATTAATAATAGAAAATAAAAAATGTCAAACTGTTTATAAAATAATTAAAAATTAATATTTAAACATTTATATTAAATTTGATGTCCTTTTGTTTTCAGAAAAGCGGGCCTGCACCTATCAGATTCTCTTTTAGAGTGAGTATAATTATTGGCGCTTATTAAGTGTAAAAAATTGCTGGAGATATTTGCGTTGGCGTTGTGCAAATGTAAGGAATTAGGGAAGACCGCATTCATTTCAGACGTAGTTTTCTCTCATGTAATTTTTTTTATTCCTACCGTGAGAAATAGCCCCTAGTATTTTTTGGTTATGTCATAGAATATCTAATAGTACTAACGTACAGAACGGCCACTCACCGCCCCCCACCAATTCAAGATTCATCAACCGCGCCCCGCACGCGCCCTTAGTTTGACGGCACTTGGACTGCAATCGTGCAATGGATGTCACTCGCCAGTCGCTATACAAGCAAGCCACCTCTGGGAACTACTGAGAAGCGCTTGGAACCCAGTTGACACTACGAGCGGCGGTATGCTATATGTGTGTGTGCGTTCGTATACAGACGTAATCTTGTGTATGTAGGTGGCGCTGCATTCATATTGTATTAAGTGTCCGCGGTGTGGTTATGTGTAAAATTGATCAAAAAAAAATGTGAATACCTCTGATTACCAGTAAGAGGCGCAAGCTAACATTTATTATTTATCATAAAATATTTACGTCTATTTCTGTTTGCCCTGCTGCCGTCACTCCACTGGTGGGGGGACCTTGTGATTGCGAATCGACGGGCCCTTAAAACTAATAAAGTCCTATGAAAAAGGTAACAATAGTACAAATAAATGAAAGCTTCGTGATACATCTGATACATCTTTGGCGAGCCTAAATGTATTTATAAAGTAAATCGCGAAAGAATCAATCAGCTGTTCCCTACATTTGTGTTCACTTAAATCGACAAAATGTAGGAAACAGCTGTTTTTTTTCGTGATTTCAGGGTTGGTTCCATAGTTCAAATTGTTGAGTACAATAGTCCCTTAAAAAATGCTAATGAATGCAAAATCATCCAATAAGCATAGCCAAAATAAGTACTATAGTCGGGGTGGGTCAGTGTAAATGATTAGGGCTTTATTAGATGGCATAAACTTTAATAAAAAAAAGGTATAAGACACCAAAATTACAATAAAATGTCCACACACGTCAGAACTCTGTCTCCATAGACTAAAAAGTGTCCTACCATAGAAGCACGACCACAGACTACTCTATTAATTGGGTCGTCGCGAGGCGCATACTCGGTGCGTTCGAATACTCGTTAGTGTGTTGGAGAATAACGCGTAGGCGCCTTGCCTCGACTCGTGCGATGGGGGAGCATCCTGTGGTTCCGTACATTCGCTATAGTACCTAGTAAAACAAAACACATTTTTCTCCCCATAAAAGCAGTAACTGCACCATAATAATGATATTAACTGACTACCTATTAAGTATTCCCAGCGTAACAGGAAACATGGTAACCACAACACAGGCGAGGCAATTTAGTGAGGGATTCCCATTTCCTTCTTTTAGCCACCCGTCTCGTTACTGACAATTGGAGTAGGGTCTAAACGTGCTCAGTTCCCGCACCTTAGTAGGTCAACAAAATTCTAAGTAGATAATTCTAAGAAGCGGGCTGAAAGAGTGAAAAAATAACGTGATTTTGGCGTTGTATACCCCGTAGGGGAACAAAGATGTTCTGTTGTACGGTCCCCTAAAAAAAATCTACCACTAGGGTAGCATAATTACGTAATTTACCGAAAAAGCGCGAAAAATACGGATATTTACGGTAATTTTTATAGATTATGGTAAAATTACCGGTGACATTGGGTGGTATTTCTATTTCTTTCTACTTTTAAAAGTTTTTCAAATTGTCAAATCGTTTTTAGAGACTTGTAAGGCTAAATACGCAAATACTTAGGTACCTACAATTCAAAATCACCAGAAAACACACACACATTGTAAGCCACTTTGGTGGGCTATATTTCGCAGATGGTATACCTGATAAAAAAGTGATGTATGAAACATTACCTTAATTTTAGTAGACCTATTCAATGATACCCCACACGAGGGGGTGTAGCGAAAAAAAAATTGTCATTCCCATTTCACATGTATGGGCGCCACCCCTAAAATACGTTATCAAGATTTTTTTATTCTTTTAAAATTGAGATATATATCTAAACCATTTTTTAACAAAATTTCATTTACTAATGTTTATAATTGTAGAAGTTGTTAAGCTGTAAGGGATTAGGACAGACGGACAGACGGACAGACGGACGGACATGACGAAACTATAAGGGTTCCTTGTAGGACTACGGAACCCTAAAAAGGTAGATACGTTACTAGTGCAAAAAAAAAGCGTACAAAAGGAGCTAAATATCGCGTCATAGCTTCAGTTGTTCTCGCAGTACAAGTAAACAATACGCACGGTCGACCGCACGTCGGTGGTAACACTTTGACATTAGCAGCATCTTTATTTCGTAAGCAGTAAGGGCAGTTTTCGAACTGAAGTGTTACCACTGTCATGCAGTCGACTGTACATACCGTTCTGCCGCTAGCCGCATGTTCGTGTAAAGTTTCAAAATACCGTTGTGTGTAATAATAATGTCCTCCCGGCCGAATTTCGGTCACGGAGGCCAATCTCATTGGAGACTAGCCATCTGCGCGGGACATATTATAGTGCACAAGTGTGTGCGCAAACACAGGTGCACTCTCTATTCCCTCACTCTCATAATCCGATGGGACGGCAATTCGACACGACCGGAGAGAGATTGTGTATATGTGTAACGAAACGGTCACCCATCCACAGACTGACCGCGGCTAGTGCAGCTTAACCTTGCAGATCGTACAATCCACACGCTTGCTACTTAGCCACGAGCCCCTTACCGTTGTGTGTAATGCGTAAATGAAATGCGTAGTGAAATGTAAAAGAAAAAAAAATTTGTATGTGTGCCGCCGCTGCTGCGCAGGGAACATTTTTTTTTTTTTTGTGAGCGTATAACTTATATTTACTAAATATCATTGGTCTACACCAGTGTTAGTATTACCTTACTGTTTAAGTAAGGGAATACTTCAGCCATCCTGAAAATCGACCAATAACCACTGATGTGTTCCGAATTGGTAGATCTACAACATTTATGAGCAAAGAGCTGGCAGTCCATTGTCTTGTATTGTACGGAATACTCATAGAACGCCATACATATAACGAATAAACCATATTTGAAGTGCATTATTGCAAGCATGACAAACAACGCCTGAACGGTACATGATTTACTCGACCGTTATATGTTTGGGCAGGCCAGGCTCTAGGCTTTATAATAAATGAGACTGGCAGGGTTTGGGAATCAACGCAATGTACCTTAACATAACAACAACAACAAAAAGGTATAAGACACCAAAATTACAATAAAATGTCCACACACGTCAGAACTCTGTCTCCATAGACTAAAAAGTGTCCTACCATAGAAGCACGACCACAGACTACTCTATTAATTGGGTCGTCGCGAGGCGCATACTCGGTGCGTTCGAATACTCGTTAGTGTGTTGGAGAATAACGCGTAGGCGCCTTGCCTCGACTCGTGCGATGGGGGAGCATCCTGTGGTTCCGTACATTCGCTATAGTACCTAGTAAAACAAAACACATTTTTCTCCCCATAAAAGCAGTAACTGCACCATAATAATGATATTAACTGACTACCTATTAAGTATTCCCAGCGTAACAGGAAACATGGTAACCACAACACAGGCGAGGCAATTTAGTGAGGGATTCCCATTTCCTTCTTTTAGCCACCCGTCTCGTTACTGACAATTGGAGTAGGGTCTAAACGTGCTCAGTTCCCGCACCTTAGTAGGTCAACAAAATTCTAAGTAGATAATTCTAAGAAGCGGGCTGAAAGAGTGAAAAAATAACGTGATTTTGGCGTTGTATACCCCGTAGGGGAACAAAGATGTTCTGTTGTACGGTCCCCTAAAAAAAATCTACCACTAGGGTAGCATAATTACGTAATTTACCGAAAAAGCGCGAAAAATACGGATATTTACGGTAATTTTTATAGATTATGGTAAAATTACCGGTGACATTGGGTGGTATTTCTATTTCTTTCTACTTTTAAAAGTTTTTCAAATTGTCAAATCGTTTTTAGAGACTTGTAAGGCTAAATACGCAAATACTTAGGTACCTACAATTCAAAATCACCAGAAAACACACACACATTGTAAGCCACTTTGGTGGGCTATATTTCGCAGATGGTATACCTGATAAAAAAGTGATGTATGAAACATTACCTTAATTTTAGTAGACCTATTCAATGATACCCCACACGAGGGGGTGTAGCGAAAAAAAAATTGTCATTCCCATTTCACATGTATGGGCGCCACCCCTAAAATACGTTATCAAGATTTTTTTATTCTTTTAAAATTGAGATATATATCTAAACCATTTTTTAACAAAATTTCATTTACTTATGTTTATAATTGTAGAAGTTGTTAAGCTGTAAGGGATTAGGACAGACGGACAGACGGACAGACGGACGGACATGACGAAACTATAAGGGTTCCTTGTAGGACTACGGAACCCTAAAAAGGTAGATACGTTACTAGTGCAAAAAAAAAGCGTACAAAAGGAGCTAAATATCGCGTCATAGCTTCAGTTGTTCTCGCAGTACAAGTAAACAATACGCACGGTCGACCGCACGTCGGTGGTAACACTTTGACATTAGCAGCATCTTTATTTCGTAAGCAGTAAGGGCAGTTTTCGAACTGAAGTGTTACCACTGTCATGCAGTCGACTGTACATACCGTTCTGCCGCTAGCCGCATGTTCGTGTAAAGTTTCAAAATACCGTTGTGTGTAATAATAATGTCCTCCCGGCCGAATTTCGGTCACGGAGGCCAATCTCATTGGAGACTAGCCATCTGCGCGGGACATATTATAGTGCACAAGTGTGTGCGCAAACACAGGTGCACTCTCTATTCCCTCACTCTCATAATCCGATGGGACGGCAATTCGACACGACCGGAGAGAGATTGTGTATATGTGTAACGAAACGGTCACCCATCCACAGACTGACCGCGGCTAGTGCAGCTTAACCTTGCAGATCGTACAATCCACACGCTTGCTACTTAGCCACGAGCCCCTTACCGTTGTGTGTAATGCGTAAATGAAATGCGTAGTGAAATGTAAAAGAAAAAAAAATTAGTATGTGTGCCGCCGCTGCTGCGCAGGGAACATTTTTTTTTTTTTTGTGAGCGTATAACTTATATTTACTAAATATCATTGGTCTACACCAGTGTTAGTATTACCTTACTGTTTAAGTAAGGGAATACTTCAGCCATCCTGAAAATCGACCAATAACCACTGATGTGTTCCGAATTGGTAGATCTACAACATTTATGAGCAAAGAGCTGGCAGTCCATTGTCTTGTATTGTACGGAATACTCATAGAACGCCATACATATAACGAATAAACCATATTTGAAGTGCATTATTGCAAGCATGACAAACAACGCCTGAACGGTACATGATTTACTCGACCGTTTTATGTTTGGGCAGGCCAGGCTCTAGGCTTTATAATAAATGAGACTGGCAGGGTTTGGGAATCAACGCAATGTACCTTAACATAACAACATAACATCACGCCTGTATTTCCCCGAAGGGGTAGGCAGAGGTGTATAGTACACCCACATTTCGCCAGTTATGTTATAAGTCCCATGTAATAGGGGGCGAGCCTATTGCCATTAACCGGGCACAAATCCAGACTCCGGGCTGCTACTGAGAATTTCCTAATGAAAAAACCCAATAACACTTTGCCCGACCCAGGAATTGAACCCAGGACCCCACACTCAGCAGTCGCGCTTGCGACCACTAGACCAACGAGGCAGTCAATGGCAGGCAATGTACCTTGTAGGTAAATAATGAGTAGATACCAGTGGCGAAAGGTCCATATAACGCGATTTCCACCGGATTCCCTTTAGGAATTGATTAAATACAGACCAACGACATTTCTATGCTAATTTATTGTTCCAAAGTACAAAAAAAATATGTAAAATTAAATTAAAATTGTCAAATTGTTTTTTTATTTTATTGAAGCATGGGCAGCAGCGTTCTCTGAGTAATTAACCAACCATCTGCGATCGTCAACCCGCCTGCCAAGAATTAATAGCCATTTATTTTATTATTTTTTTAACGCATTTACGCATGCGAAGCGAAATCTAAAGATTTAAATTGTGGAAAGAAAAAATCGCTCACGAGCAGGATTCGAACCTGCGACTCCTGGCTCAGTACGCCAGTGCTTTAGCCACTAAGCTACCGTGAACAAATAAAAAATAATAAAAACAACAACAACAATAATAATAATAGCCATTTTTTTTTATCCATATAATTCTATTAGACATAAAATAAAGAAAACTTAACAACTTATAATAATAACTTCTTAGGTTTTCGCGATCACTACACATTATAATAAAACAAAGTTTAACCGGATTAAATCGCGTATATTATTTAAATTCGTTTCCCTGACGTTTCGAAAGCTTTGCAGCATTTCGTGGTCGCAGGTAGATAAGATGACAAGCGTCTTTACAAATATTTCTAAAAAAATATTTTAATCTACCGTACAATATTATTAATTAAAATGGTTTCGATGCACGCAGTAATCACTCAAAATATCATTATCTTTTACAGTGTTGTGTGCTGTTTGGGGACTTGATTATTTTTAGGACTGGGTTCCAAACAGATGGTAGCTGCCAAGCATCTTCTCTATTAAAATTAGGATGTGATGACATAGGCCTCTCCCAAGTTGCGCCACAACGCTCGGTCCTCTGCCTTCCGCATCCAGGGGAATCCATCCTTTACCTTATTACATGTGCAGAACTAGTTATCGTATTTTATAAATAGTTATTTGAATAAAGAGACATGCCAAGATTGTTCACTAAATAAGACAAGACAGAAAAAACAGACCTTATAATATAATATATGTTTCATATTGAATGCAGGAAAGTAAACCAAAATCACAAGGAAAACGACAAAGTTACGAGAAGATAGATTTTCATTACAAGCTCCATTTCCCAATAACTCCAAATAGTTCCCAATAAATATTTGTTTTCTCACGAAGTCACGAGAATTTATCACATGATAAATCTTTCACAGCACCCGTATCATCGTATTTGGCAACTTCTATCGCCATCTGGCTAAAAGTTAACTTATGTAATAATCAACGGGCATTTACGAAAATGGACTCCTTATTTTATCACTAGGGAAATTTCCATGTTTTTTCTAACCTAGTGTAGCAAAATTAGACTCTATTTTCAAAGCAACTAAGTTGAGATTTGATCAGACGCAAAAGTTTTGGGGTTGGACAGTTGAACATGCATGGGGAATTTATCTTATTTGCGTCTATCTTTCTTTGCATCTTTGATCATAGTGATAGAAATATTTTTAGACTAATCTGTTTTCATTTGAAATACCGTAAAATCAGGCTAGAATGACCTTGCCCCCAGATTTTTGCGATGATGCTAGTTATTTGTTTTTAATATAGCTATTTGAAATAGTTTTAGCGACAGATTTGTAATTACAGTTATAATTTTAACTATGCCAAGATCAACCGCTTAATTATTTATTGGGATGATGCAAAATAAATGAATGACAAACTGATTAGGAATAAATTGTTAATCTCCCACTTCCTCTTTTCTATTTCCTTTTTATTGGAAAAACCACAAAACTTCCTGGCATCAAAATTTTAACTAACTTCGAACCATACTATAAAAGTTTTAGTTTCAACGACGGTCAAAATAATATCTTTCTATATTTAAAAACCACATCTACTAAAAAAACAACCGCGCCACCGATTTCCTCGAATCAGCCACAAACCCAAACATCCATCAAAATTACTGAGTTTACATTGCTATACATAATAACTGAGCTAAAAGTATCTTCATGTATTTACAGTAACGGTATGAGCTAGTAATATTTAATAGAACTTCAAGTAATCCCAGACCAGATGCCCTTTCTTCTTAGGTAAATATAGACAATAGAGGCTTATAGACAACCTCAATTTTATATCAAACGAATTGAGTAACAGAAGCTATTTTTGCATGTACATAATTATGTATTAGGTATAGTCACAGATCCAAATCTGGATCCTTTAAATAATGCTTCTAACCCAGCTTAATATTTTGTTATCATTCCTGAAAATCCAGTCTTAAAGTTGTATTGTCTGTGATATAAATGTCCTTTGTCGATTGTTTATTTATTGTAACAATGAATTCATACAGTTTCACCAATAAATCAAGAATGTTTGTTATGCCAATGACGACAGCGACCGTTAACATCTGATTTGACGTATCGTGGGAATGACTGATATCCTGCAGTGGACGTTTACCAGCTTTTTACGACGGTTAATAGTCGTACACGCAATATTCTGGACTGAAATATGTTATAATAAAACAAGTTTAACCGGATTACATCCGTTCCGTGTTCCGTGTGGGGCCGGACATAAAGGATTTCACTACTCTGTCTCTTCTCATGGGTGTCGTAAAAGGTGACTAAGGGTTTCACCAGAGGATAGGAGGCAGCGTTCTCTGAGTATTTAACCAACCAACTGCGACCGCCAACCCGCCTGCCAAGCGTGGTGATTATGGCATATTCCCCCCTTTTGGGGGAGGCCTATGTCTAGCAGTGGACGTCTTTCGGCTGAAATGGTGATAATGATGATGATCCGGATTACATCGCGTATATTATTTAAATTGGTTTTCCTGACGTTTCGAAAGCTTTGCAGCGTTCGTGGTCGCAGGAAGACTAAGATGACAAGCGTCTTTGCAGAAAATGCGTTTTTTTGCGTTAGTGTTTTTTTTCTTTTATTTGCGTTTTTTTTCTGAAATATGTTCATAGATCTTTCAACATCCGATAGCTCCCAGAGTTTCTTCACCATTAAAATTGAACTAAATCTTCTTAAGCTCATAAATTTAACAAAATAACACAACAATGTTTCTAAATTTACTGTGCCGTTTTAAAATAATTTTAACATCATAGTTTACTCTGGAATAGAATGCTGTTTATTACAACACCCGTTAATATGAATGTTTCCATTATTCAAGAAGATCCCGAATTATTTCGTTTTGTTTGAAATGGAAAGTTTTTAAAGCAGAACAATGATGGTGGATCTGAAATAACTGAATTGTTTGACATTTTGAAAAATATACGGTGTATAAAACAAACTCGATTCTGTGTTTTTTTTTATCTGATCGATCTCTGATTATGTCTCTGTTTTAGGTGCTTATAGTTTTACCTCTCTTGTGCTAATGTTTGAGAAGCAAGATTACTTAAGTACCTATTTTTTTTTTATTCTTTCTAATAGGCTTGCGTTTTACCGTTACCTCACCAGATGTAAAGCGATGGTGCGGTCGACGATGATATACGCTTGTCCAGCGAAAACCTATTCACTCGAGCCTTGAAGACCACCAGATTATATTTATCAGGAAACACAGACACAAGCAATTCCATTCCTTAGATGCATGCATACTGAAGCTTTTAAGCGATTTTACTAACAGATCATGGACATTACATCTCATAGTGACAATATCATACAGCTACGCTACTGGTGATATAGCTACTTCTTCACTTAATTGAACTCGTGCAATACGATGACCAGCAAACATTTTTACATTACAATCTTTCTCGTTTACGCCCACGTCAATGAATATTGCAACTGCTATAAAAGATTCCACATATTACCCAACTAGTGTAATATTTCTACTAAAAACAACACGGAACTCAAACAGACTGATAAAAATAGTTTTGTTTGCACAGAATTCTTCATTGATTTTTTTTACCCGATTGATTATATCGAGCTCCTAGAATCACTGGTATTTTGTGGAATCTACCATTCAATAAATTGTTCTTTATTGGAATTACGAACTGTGACTGCTGTTAGGAACACCTAGTTTACAAATGTCATATCTAGAAACTTTTTTATGGTATAGGATGGCAAAACGAGCTAATAATATAAAAAGAAAGAGATAGTATTCAATTATTTTAATTTGCGACTTTTTTGTTGGCAATTAATGTGATTACCAAATAGGGTAGCGTTTTCTTTCAGTTGAAGTGAGTTTTACTGAATATTTTTGCAATTGCATTTCACCTGTTTTTGTATTTAACTTGGTGTTGTATTTAACTATTTTATTATACACAAAATTCTATTCGATTGGTCAAACTATCACATTGTTCGATTGTTTCAATTTTCCAATTCCATTAATTGTAATTTTATTTTCTTTTTTTTTATCTAATTTCGTAAACTTTAAGTCTATTAACCTAGATAAAAGTAAAGTTGACGATAGGCTAAAAATGTATTCTTTTTAAAAAGAAAGTATGTGGCAAATCAATAAATACTTCACAAATAACAAGGTCGTTGTCAAAACATCAACCTTACCACGCTTGTTATGTCCCATCTATATTTCGTTTTCTGTTACGGTTAATTTTTTCCATTGTTTTTCTTCCTGTCAAAACAATCTGGAAGCATTCATTTACACCCAGATTGGCCTTCAAATACACACGTAACACGTGTTCAACCTACTTATTTCGTTAGTCTATCTTTACCGATACATACATACATCAGATCAGCCTACATAATTCAAATGGTCAAATAATGATTTATCATTATCACCTCGTAAACCTCTTTATGTCTGTTGTTATTATTTGTGTGTATTATAATCTGAGGAAACTGTTTCTGGATATTGTTTTACCTATTTGTATACTTAATTAATTATGTTAGTTACTACCTGTTTGTTTTCTAAATAAAGTGAAATTAAATAATCGTTCAACGTGCAACCTGGCTTTCTAAACTAAAGATAATTGATTATTAATTTAAACCATAAGTAGCCTTAATGTCAAGGGTTTTGGTAGCTCATCTTTCCCAAAAACCCCAACCACAAGGAAATAACTATGAAGGTATAAAAATTGTCCAGCAATGATTAAAACTGCGGATCTGTATGGATCGGAATGTTGGGCTACGAAAGGAATGGATGAAAGGCATGCAACTGAGATAAGAATCTCTGTTTTAACGAGAATGGATAGGATATGGACTGGGTATGTAAGAGGGAGTTTAAAAGTAGCAACAGTGACAGACTATTTGAGTAGCAACAGCAGATTGTTATGGTATGGACATGTGATCGAAAGGTATGAGGACCATGTTCCGAGGAAAATTTCAGGTATAAATGTCGATAGCTATAATAAAAAAGCAGATCAAACAAAACATGAATGGATTGTGGAAAATATGATATGAATAGAAAGAAAGCGAACACCGAAATGACGGCTGATAGACATGTACGGAAGAAAAAAACATGTTGCACCGACCACAAATAAATTGGGATAAAGGCAAGAAGATGATGATGATGAATAGTATAGCAATCTGTGATTTGCCGTATTCATTGCCCGAATTAATGACTCTAGTATTGCAGATACTACTAAGGTCCACCTAACTTTCGACATTCAGTAACTAGAATATCAAACGAATTTCTTTCAATATAATTTATAGATTTCTTCTACCATCTGTTAGCTTCCTATTTTTATATTCTCTTCACTTTTATACTATTCCCGAGATACGCAAAGCTCTATCATAAACCGTAACGTTCATACTACCGCTTAACCATGTATACCCAGATCGGGAAGTTTAACGCAATTTTATGGGTGATTTAGATTACGGTGAAGAGTTTCCAAGTATTCGTATGTTTAACGTACGTTTTGTATGAAGTTCAAACAGATCAGTAACAGAAATATTCGCCTAAATCGTGCGTAGTATCTAGTACCGGGTTAATATTTCTTTAAAGTGTATTTCTACGAATACTTTTCATTAGAGATGTACTGAGTTCAGGTTCAGGTACCGAGTAACCGAATACCGAGTTTTACTCGGTTTTGTTTCCGCCGAGTTTCTCGGTTTGGGTTTACGCAGGTTTGGCGTGAAAACACGATACGTGATCGCAACGACACAGGCTGTGCGCGAGTGGCACATCCACGACATCTTACCGCCAACAATGCTGGCTCATCAGACACTTATTAATTAATTGTCAACAAATAACGCACGGAACGCGTTTATTGCATTCAACTAGCTTTAAGCACAGCTTTGAGTGTAAAATCACGACAATTACTAGTTACTTTGTGGGTAGTGACTATTCGAAAAATAAATAGACATAAAAGATCACTTTATTCTACATTATTCTTACTAACCGAAAACTCGGCACTTGAACCGAGTTACACGGCCGAGTACGAGTAGTCCAAAAAATGCCGAGTATGCCGAGTAGCGAGTAATAAACGAGTACTCGGCCCATCTCTACTTTTCATTATCGACATCATCATAATCAGCCTATATTAGTACACTGCTGGACATAGGCCTCTCCAATGGCACGCCACTGACATCGATCCACGGCCACTCTAATCCAGTTGCTACCAATACCAATACCTTGCCAATATCATCGCTCCAGCGAGCCTGAGGGCGTCCTACCCTACGTTTACCGAAAACGAATAATGTTGCTAGCTATTTATTATGAGAGCATCAATAGATTGGAAGCAAACAAGTGAACATGACCATAAAATGAAATTAGTCAATTATTGGCACTCTTTGCAAGCAGTAGTGTCAGCAATATAATGCATCCGAAGCAATACTCGTTGTTTTCCACACCTCTGACTTTTCAAATCGATGTGTGCGGTTCAGGACTAAATCGTGATGAAATCTGCACACCTGAGAGAGCTCCACAGTTCTCGATGGCGTGGGTAGCAAGTAGTCTATCAAACCGCACAGCGTACCAGCGTGGTTGACCTTCTCATTCGAAAAGAGGCCTGTGAATAATAATTGCCTGATTGTGTTATGTTATACATTGTTTACTATTTGTGTCTCTGCAAAGAATAATAAATCAGCCTCTTTCTACAGAGTGATTACCAAGGCAGCATCCATTTTATAACTCTAATAACATTTTAATCTGGTTACATTGTAACGGTTTTAGGAACAAAGTTACCACTTTCGTCGCTACCACTTTTCCCCACCGAACTTTTTTCTTTATCAGTCATATTATCAGCCTCGCATTAAGATTATTTCGAAGTCGTACAAAACTATTGAGGTTCTTATTAATTTTCTCTCTTTTGAAAGTAACATTCTTCACCTTTGCAATAAGTTGCAGGTGAGGCGAAACTTCGCTTTAGTTAAGTATGTATTTCTAGTGTTCCGTGGTATGCTAAATAATCCACGAATACTGGGATCATTGGGGCTACTCGTTCCTAACACTAGGTTGTGGCAGGGGCCAAGGGATATGCTGTTTGAGGTCCCGGTATCCCGTACAAACATTCTAAAATTTGCACCGTTCGTTCGAGCAATAGGAATACTTAACGTCATCTGGCAACGGCTTGATATTTTTACTTGCTCTTTGGCGGAATTCGAGAGGGTGACACTTAATTATTTGTCTTCTATGTAACTACATTGTTGAATTGGCTAAAAACCAGTAATGACAAATTGTATGTTGTGGAATAAAAAAAATAAAGTGTAGAAGATGTCAATCAACTTATTCTATCGTGTTAATAAACATGTATAAAAAACAGAAACTATAATATTAAAATATCATAAAAGTAGACTTAGGCGTCGAAAAATTCCTCCACATCACTGTCATCCGGAAGCATGCCCAGAAGACTGGCAGCGTTGCCACGTTGAATGGCAACGCTTATTCTTTGCCCAAAGAACAAGCCAGCCCTCTGGTCACGCGAAGTGTCGACCAGTCTCTTAGATATTTCCTTGAAAAGGAGCCGTGCGCTCCGACCCCATGGCCCGAGCGTTTCGACCCCAAACGGCCAAATCATAGCATCTAATAAGATTACTATATTTGCGCCGCTTGAGGGTCTCCGCAGCTGCAGCGGCAGCACAGCCGTATATTGCAAAGATTTCAGTCCAAAGTCTTAAGACTGATCACAAAAGCTCCTTGGTATGTCACCAATAACATACTGCATAGAGATCTTAAAGTGACAACAGTTGAAGAAGAAGCAATCAAGCAAACAAAAAGATACCAACAAAGGCTACTCAAACACCCTAACAATCTAGCAAAATCACTGATGTCAAGAAAACCTCCTATTAGGAGACTGAAGCAAAAAAAAATACCTCAGGACATAATAACGATGAGTGAAACCTAGTGAGGGGTGCATCAGTGGATGCATACCCAGCAAGCCTGAGAACTGTGAGAAGTGACCAAAGTACAGCTTATTGTCCTTTTGGGACAGATTGCAGTAAAAAAGGGGAATAAAAAAAAAATAAAAAAAAAATTTATAATTGCGCCGCTTGAGGGTCTCCGCAGCTGCAGCGGCAGCACAGCCACAGCCCGCTGAGCTAGGAAGATGGGATGGAGCAAGGGTGTCGACACAGGTTGCGTCCCACACCAGAGGCCTACCCAACTTGCCTTGGTCACAGTGGCGTGCTTTGCAAATAGGCAGTTAGGCAGTACCCAGTGCCTTCCAAATTCAAATTCAATAGTGGTGTAAATTACTAACTTTTTCCAAAGTAGGATGATTATTTACCTTTTAAAAGACCTATTAATGATAAATTAATCTACCTACATAAAAAAATCTATAACTTACACCACCATTAAATTCAAAGGAAGTAGGCCAATGCACGCCACTGCTTGGTCAGTCCGTGGATGGGTGACCATTTCGTTGCACATTGAGATTAATTAATTAATAATAATACAATGTACTATAAAACAATCACATATTTTTCGTAACTTTTCACAAATAACCCGCTATTTTAAGAAAACTAACAGACTATCCTCCACCTCTTTCATACACAATTAATCTATCACCATACACTTAAAAAAACGAGAAAAACATCTCTTATTTCCTCACTTTCATAAAAATATGATTCGGATATCATCTCGGACGTAGCCGCAACATAAACAAAAGATTGATGAATACTTTATTTGACCTTCAATCGATTTTTCTTTCCATTGCTCAGTATTTTTATCACAAACAGGCCAAACAGCGGAAGATTGGATTTAGTTTCCGGGCGTTTTTATTTTATTTAGTTTTTTCTTGTAAGTATTAGCACAAATTTTGCTCTAGTGATGATTTTTATCAATATACTTTGAGTGATAATTTGATACCGTTTTGAAATACAGTCCTAGCACGGTGACTCATATTTATGTTACTAAAGACAGGGCGGACTAAAGGCAACATAAAATGTACCCCGGTAATAGATCCTAATTGGTCCTAAGTCGCGGGCAGCCGTCTTCAGTGAGATGGTACATTTTTTTCTTGTACGGCAAATGCGTCAGGTTAGGGTTTCAATAACCATATTAACTTTTTAATCAATGCCACAGCCAACGAGTCCCTAGCACTAGAAGTAACTGATTCGAATCGAACGATTTTATGGATGAATTGACGGAAGATTGACGGTGTGCCTAATTCTTCTATCGTGTCGACATGAGCTACATGATGATAATAGCTCATGCCGTGGGGATAAGATTAGCCAGTCAGCAGGTTGGTAGCGGGGCTGACTGCCCAGGGTGCGCCGGATGGTCAAAAAAATATCGTCACTCGTGGAGACTCTTTTAACGCACCCTAGGTGAGCCTAATGATAACCAGAAAAACGTCACCACGAAAGAAACCCAATAAAATTTCTCAGAATATTCCAAAAATATCTTATTTTATTTATTTATTATTTATATAATTGTTTATGCACGACTAGGCACAAAGGCGGTCTTAAAGCCATAGGCGTTCTCTACCAGACAACCTTAGAGTAATGCAGAGACAAAGAATAAGGTAGATGCACCAGTAAAGTAGTAAAATATGTTTAGTACTACGGTACGGGAGTTACAGAAGATGGTAACAATTATGGATGGTGCTTTGAAGAGTAAAGGAATGAAAGTTAATGTTAGTAAGACAAAAGTTTTGGTTTTTGAAAAGGAAGAAGTTATGACAGAGTGCATTATTTTGATAGGTGACGAAAAGGTGGAACAAGTGAAAGATTTTGTATACCTGGGTTCCATGTTTACAAGAGATGGCAAGCATGTGAAGGACATTGAATGGAGAGTGAGTGCTGGTAATCAGGTGAATGGGGCACTACACACCTTCATGAACAGCCGCAAAGTGTCGGAAAAGGCACGGCTGGCTGTTCATGGGGGAGTGTTAGTGCCTACACTTATGTATGGTAGTGAAAGTTGGGTATGGCAGAAGAAACATGAAAGCAGAATAAATGCAGTAGAAATGAGAGCTTTGAGAAGTATGTGTGGTGTAACTTTGAGAGATAAAGTAAGGAATAACATGATAAGGGAGCGTCGTGGAGTGAAAGAAGATGTAGTGACAAAGATTGAGAAAGGTATGTTAAGATGGTTTGGACATATAGAGAGGATGGACGAGAGGAGATTGACGAAACAAGTATACGAAGCGAGTGTGGATGGAAGAGTTGGAAGGGGACGACCTCGGCGAACGTATCGCGATCAAATCGCGGATGTTCTCAAAAAATGCCAGGTTAAGAGTTCTCTAAACCGACGAGCATGCATGACGAGGTTAATGGACGTAGATGAAGCGAAAGAGGTGTGTCAGGATCGTAGCAGGTGGAAATCCATAGTCTCTGCCTACCCCAATGGGAAACAGGCGTGATAATATGTATGTATGTATGTATGTAGTACTACGGTTTTATAATTACATATAATAAAAATAAATAAATACCTATGTACATTAAACATATAATAATAGCGAGTCAAGTTGAGTCGAGTCAAAGTCTTAGTTCATGAAAGGCTATTTCGTATTATGTTAATCAAACCCGGCAGTGAACCGTGGACTGATCATGAAAGGGTAAATCTTAATTAACTTTAATTAAATTTAACTACGACGAAATTAAACAACCTGGAGCGGTCAATTGAGGTAGTGTAAAGATATTCCGATTAAGTCAACCATGGTTATGTACCACAATTTCAATTAAATTTACCTAGGGTTACAGTTAGGGTAGTTTGATTTAAAACGTTAAGCAAACAATGACTATGTAATGAAGTTTAGCAGTTAAAGTTAATGGATAATTAGAAAATACGAGGTAAGGACTTCTTAAAAAAAAGACGTGTGGCACTCGGAGACTGCCGCGGTAAAGCTATTGCATAGCATTTTTTATGTAAATACAAAGAGGAGGTGCCTAACGCCGAAACTCTAAGCAGGCATGAGTCACCAGATTGCGGGGCGAAGAGGGGGATTACGCATGCGCAGTAACGCCGATACAACCAATGCCACCTAGAGGCGATTTGCAGAACTAAAGAGACAAGCGTGATATTTCAAAATGTCATTAAAAGTTCTGCTATTCATCGATAGATGACAAAACTAAAAAGTATCACCGCTGTGCCGGTCGGAGTGTGGGGTGTTAGGTTATTTTCGTTACGGAATTTCTGGATTCGGTCTCCACGCTCAAGGCCCGCGATAGAAGCTATGCAATAGCTTAAGCGCAGTAACGCCGATACAACCAATGCCACCTAGAGACGATTTGCAGAACTAAAGAGACAAGCGTGATATTTCAAAAAGTCATTAAAAGTTCTGCTATTCATCGATAGATGGCAAAACTAAAAAGTATCACCGCTGTGCCGGTCGGAGTGGGGGGTGTTAGGTTATTTTCGTTATGGAATTTCTGGATTCGGTCTCCACGCTCAGGGCCCGCGATAGAAGCTATGCAATAGCTTAAGCGCAGTAACGCCGATACAACCAATGCCACCTAGAGACGATTTGCAGAACTAAAGAGACAAGCGTGATATTTCAAAAATTCATTAAAAGTTCTGCTATTCATCGATAGATGGCAAAACTAAAAAGTATCACCGCTGTGCCGGTCGGAGTGGGGGGTGTTAGGTTATTTTCGTTATGGAATTTCTGGATTCGGTCTCCACGCTCAAGGCCCGCGATAGAAGCTATGCAATAGCTTAAAAGAACTTTCCTAATAGTGTGTAACACAATCACAATGACTGTAACATAAATTTTGCCGAAGGGGCTCGCCTGCTTAAGGCAGGCCGGGACCTGTCGGGGGTGGTTGTGTGAATACTCACTCTCTTGGGACCGGGGGTCTTGGCTTCGCCGCCCGGACCGCGAGGAAGAAAACCACGATATAAAAAATTACGGGAGGTAGGGCCTGCGAGCAGCAGAATCGGGGTAGTCTGCTGCCCGACCAGTAGCTGGCGTAGCTGGCACAGTCGGCGTAGTTGGCGCAGCTGGTAAAGGCCCACGGGTGAGGTGGCGTGCAGTGTTCCGTGTGCGCCACCGAGGAGGGTGCGGCCAACGTTAGGCCGCACGGGTAAAAGGGGCTCGCCTGCTTGTGGCGGGCCGGGACCTGTCGGGGGTGGTTGTGTGAATACTCACGGGTTCCCACGCCCCCGGCTAAGGTAGTTGAAGGAACACCGTGGTGGTTTTAGTCGGTAAGAGTACGACACTGGCTCCGCCTACCCCGGGCGGAGTGCGTCCATGAGGATTTCCCTACGGCAAAAAAAAAAATAATGCAGCCCGTATTTCCCATGGATGAATAAAAAAAGGCGGTCGGAATCTCGCTAAACAATAAGTGAAGCATCTAATAATAACTGAATGCAATTTTATTTGACTTATTGTATAAGCTAGCCCTTTAAACTAAAGTCATTAATAAATTCTAGTTCCCTATGTTCTAACTAGATGGCGTTGTACACTATTGTACATCGCGCTATGGTTTCGTTCCCAAGCTTTAGTAAGGTCTCCGGGTAATTAAAATAAATTGTCTTCGTCAAAAGAAACATTGGTTTTATTCATGGTCATTCGAGTCCGATACTGTGACTGATGCACATAGAAGAGTGAGTTTGAGCAATACGACGGTGGCGCCCCCTACCGGTGAAATTCGGCAACATAGTGAGTTATAGTGTTTGTGACAGTGGAATTGAGTGATAAATAACTGGACCAACTGTAAGTACTTTGAAATATTTCAAAAAGTAGTGATTCAAGAATATTAAGAAGTTGTGAACATTAACTTAGAAAATTTAGTTAAAAATCTTGCATGGACTTGTAAAATTTTAAAGTGTGACCAGACGGGGAATCCATGCTCAATTTCGGCTAAGTGTTTTGAAACACTTAGAATAATTTTGCAAAAATTAACTTGTAATAATTTGGAGAAGATAGAACTTAATCAGTTTTGCAAAAATTGGACTTGTAAAAATTTCAAGAAATTTTAAACATAAACACTTTGTAAAATGGATTCGTCGATAAGATTGCAAGTCGATATCAATAAAAAGATTGAGAGAGGATACAGCAATTTTAAAAAATCTCCTAAAGAAAGAATTTCAGTTAGCTACTTAGAAACAAGGCTTGAAAGTTTGGAGAAACAGTGGTTGAATTTTGATGAAAATCATAGAAAACTAGTAACTGAATCTAAAAGGGACGAGTATGAAAAGTCAGATTATAATGTAAGTGACATGTATAGTCAATCGGAAGATTTATACATGGAGTATAAAACAGCATTGAAAGAGCGTTTGAAAGCTACTGCGGAAAAGAAAACCACTTCTGACGACTGTACGAAAGACGGCAATCAGATGATCCAGAATGATGTGAAATTACCGAGAATCACAATACCAGCATTTTCGGGTCACTATTCTCAGTGGACAACGTTTCGTGATCTTTTTAAAACATTAATACATAAGAATCAATCACTAGAGAACGTACAGAAACTACATTATTTAAAAAGTTATCTAACCGGCGAAGCTGAGCAACTGTTGCGACATCTACCTATTACCAATGATAATTATTCTACTTGTTGGAACCTCTTAGAGCATCGATTTAATAATAAGAAATTTATAACAGATTGTATTTTAAAAAGATTTTTAAGCCAAAAGAGTTTAACCACTGAATCATCTAATTGTTTAAAAGAACTTTTTGATACTTCTAGCGAGTGTCTCAATGCTTTGAAAAATGAAGGTATTACTATTGAAAATTGGGATCTCATTGTTATTTACATATTGTGTTCTAAACTAGATAATGAGTCTCGCAAACTTTGGGAATCTAAAATTTGTAGTTCAACTAATGAATTGCCAACATTGAAGCAATTTTTAGATTTTGTAGAACACAGATTCAGGTCACTTGAATTTTTATGTACTAAACCAGGGAAGAGCACTACCACAAAGTCACATCATGTTGTAAAAAATGCCATTGAGAATAAGTCTTCTTCATGTAGCTATTGTTCTAATAATAATCATAAGATAGGAATTTGTAAAGAGTTTGCTAAGGAAGAGTTGTCATCGCATCGTAATTTTGTCCAAACTTCCGGATTGTGTTTCAATTGCTTAGGCGCAAACCACTTGGTAACCTCGTGTCGTTTGCCCACAAGATGTAGAATTTGCAAAAGGAAACACCATTCGTTGCTGCATTCAAATAATAATAACCAACTAACTGATACTGTGGCATCAACCAAGCCATCAGTTGATAGTACCAGTGTTGTTGTAACCGCAACAACATCACAAGACGAGACCGAGGTAAAAAATATAACAAGTTGTTTTTCTAACACAAAATGTCATGTTGTTTTAGCAACAGCTTTGGTAAAGGCGGAAACTAGCAGAGGGTCTTATATAACGCTAAGGTCTCTAGTGGACCAGGGATCACAGGCATCCTTTATAACGGAGTCTGCAGTCCAACTACTTGGGCTAAAAAGAATGAATTGCAACAGCGTTATATTTGGAGTGGGGGGTGAGGATAATGCTTCACTCGATTGTAAACATGTGGTTTATATCAAACTACAATCTCTCCAGGATCCTACATTTACCGTACAAGTCAAAGCATACGTTCTTAGGAAGTTAACTTCATTTCTACCTGAAAGAAAAATTGTGGTCCAGCAGTGGCCTAACTTACCAGTTATGAAGTTAGCAGATCCGAAGTTTAACATACCAAATAAAATTGATTTATTGCTTGGAGCAGAAGTTTATTGCCAAATTATAACTGAGGGGTTGATAAGAGGCCCACCAGGAACACTTATAGCACAGAATACCAGGCTGGGTTGGGTTTTATCTGGCAAGGTGGGTGGTGATAGTGAAACCAATACTATGATCAGTAGTACTATCATCACTATGCATACTAACATTTGCGATGAAGATTTTAATCTTAAACAATTTTGGGAGCTCGAATCAGATAACTTCTCTCTGGGTAAAAAACAATTCACTCCAGATGAAAAACGTTGTGAAGACATTTTTCAGGAAACCACCAGACGCGATAGGTCTGGTAGGTACATTGTAAAATTACCATTTAAAGATGATGATCCGAGCTGTAAATATAGCAAGTCACGGGATATTGCAATAAAAAGATTATTATCTTTAGAAAACCGGTTCTTAAAATCACCCGATTTAAAAAGTAAATTTTCTGATGTTATTTTAGAATATTTAAAGCTCGGTCATATGCAAATAATACCTAAAAAAGAAATTGATAAACCAGAAGCAGTTTACTTACCTTACCATGAAGTAGTTAGAGAAGATAAAACGACCACCAAATTCAGGGTTGTATTTAATGCTTCTAGTCGCGACAATAATGGAGTTTCACTTAATAGTAATCTTATGGTAGGTCCGACTTTACAAGCTGATCTAAGGCACACTCTTATGAGGTGGAGGGTCCACCCCATTTGCTTAGTAGCTGACATCGTCAAGATGTACAGACAGGTGAAGGTGACGGACCAGGATGCAGACTATCAACGTTTAGTGTGGAGAGCTGACTCTACAGAAGATATACAACATTTGCGTTTAGTACGAGTCACTTTTGGGACTGCTCCAGCACCATTCCTGGCAGTCAGAGCGCTTCACCAAGTCGCTTATGATGAAGGAGACCAATTCCCACTAGCATCTGAAAGAGTATTACAAGATTTCTACATGGATGATCTTCTTAGCGGTTGTAAGTCTGTATCAGAAGGAAAACAAATATTTAATGAAATAACTAAGCTACTAAGCAAAGGAGGGTTTGAGTTACAAAAATGGTCAAGCAATAATGATGAACTACATAAGGAAATAAGCGAAGAAAGCAAAACAACAGAAAGCAACCTAGAACTAAAAGAAAATGAAATAATAAAGATATTGGGACTTACCTGGAACCGACGAACAGATGAATTCGAGTACTCCGTTCAGCTACCGCCAATCTGTGAACCTGTAACAAAAAGAAAAGTTATATCAGATATAGCCAAGTTGTTTGATCCAATGGGATGGATATCACCAGCAATTATAAAAGCCAAAATTATGATTCAAAAGCTTTGGCTTGCAGGAATAGAATGGGATGATGAATTACCACCTCAGCTCTTACATGAGTGGACTACTTACCGTGCAGAACTCGCTGAACTTACCAAATGTAGACTTCCACGATGGATTAACGTCAAGGAGAATAGTACCATGGAACTACATGGATTCAGTGACGCATCTAGTGAAGCTTATGCTGCTGTGGTCTATATGCGTGTTGTGGATGATACAGGAAACGTCTTCATTCATCTGGTAACTTCTAAAACAAAAGTAGCACCGATTAAGCAAGTATCTATTCCAAGGCTCGAGTTGTGTGGTGCTGTGTTATTAGCTAAGCTATTACAGGAGGTCTCAGTGGTCTTAAACATTTCAAAAACTAACATACGGGCTTGGACTGATTCTACAGTCGTCCTAGCTTGGTTGAGCAGCCATCCAACCAGATGGAAAACCTTTATAGCCAATCGGGTTTCAGAGATTCTAAATATTTTAGACAGGGACCAGTGGTCACACGTATCATCTTCGGATAATCCAGCAGATTGTGCATCACGGGGCATCAACCCGTCAGAATTACCGATGTTTCAGTTATGGAAAACAGGGCCATTATGGCTGAAACATGAATCTGAAAGCCATGATAGAAAACAAATATCAGACACTAATTTAGAAGAAAAGTCAAAGAAAGTTTATCACGTTACACAGAAGGATGAATTAGAGTTATGGACCAAGTTCTCGTCTCTTCGTAAATTAGTTAGAGTTTTAGCTTATTGTAGAAGATTTATAAAAAAGTTAAAAAACGTACATGATCGTAACTTACCTGTATGGTTAACTAGCATAGAATTAAATGAAGCTCTTCATATTTGCGTAGAACAGTGTCAAAACTTGAGTTTTCAGCAAGAAATAAAAGATATTAAAAAAAATAAGACAGTACATAGAAAAAGCAAACTTACCTCATTGAATCCGTTCCTAGACGACTCGGGTATCTTGAGAGTCGGTGGTCGTCTTGAGAAAGCTGAGATTAAAACTGAAATAAAACATCCAATGATATTACCATCGAAATCTCACCTTACCGATTTAATCCTGGCTGAAGCTCACAGTAACACGTTGCACGGCGGACCACAGCTTATGGTCAACTATCTGCGAACTAAATACTGGGTTATTGATGTTAAGAATCGAGCAAAACTGGTTGTCCGCAAATGTGTTGTCTGTGTAAGACATGCTGCACAGACCAGAGATCAACTGATGGGACAATTACCTCCAGCTCGAGTAACACCAATTCGAGCGTTTTACCGAAGTGGTGTTGATTACGCGGGTCCCATACAGATTAGGACTTCTAAAGGTAGAGGTCACCAGTCTTATAAGGGTTACGTATGCCTTTTTGTATGTATGGCTACAAGAGCCATACACTTGGAAGCTGTGAGTGATCTCACATCACAAGGATTTCTTGCAGCTTTTAAACGGTTTGTTGCTAGACGTGGGCATTGCGCTGACATATTTAGTGATAATGGTACAAATTTTGTGGGTGCCGCACGCGAACTCCGTAGTTTGTTCGCACAGGAGAAGTCAACCTTGACGAAAGAAATCGCCGAGTGTTTGTCAAACAACGGCACTACGTGGCACTTTATTCCACCATATGCCCCGCACTTCGGCGGGCTATGGGAAGCTGGAATAAAGTCCACCAAGCACCATCTGAAACGCGTAATTGGTAATGCGACTCTCACATTTGAAGAGATTTCAACTTTATTGTACCAAGTGGAAGCTTGTTTAAACTCTCGACCAATGTCTCAATTAAGCACTAATTCTCAAGATCCTACACCCCTTACTCCAGGACACTTTTTAATAGGTGAACCATTAATTGTCGTACCGGAAAACAACTATGAGACTTCATCTATTTCATCTTTAAAACGTTGGCAATTGACACAAAAAATGCTGCAACACTTTTGGCGTAGGTGGTCAAGTGAGTATTTAAGTCAATTTTTACATCGCTACAAGTGGGCAAACAAAACACCTGAACCAGAGATCGGTGATTTAGTATTAGTAAAGGAGGATGGTCTCCCTCCAGCCAAATGGCTTTTAGGTAAAATCACTGATAAACATCCGGGTTCGGACAACATTACGAGGGTAGTTTCTCTTAAATGTAAGGATGTCGTAATTAAACGACCAGTAACTAAGTTGTGTGTGCTACCTGTCACTCAGTGAAGTGACATATTTTGCTTGTTTGAATATTGTTAAAGTTATAAGTTTTGTCATTTTTGTTACTGTATTTGTAAACAGATTTGTTTTTAAAATTGTGTTCTGTTCTTAGCCACCATGGCTGACTAAAAGCTTTTGTTTTTAAACTATATACAGTCCATTTCGAATGAGGTTTGTTCATGGTGGGCGGGAGCAATGGACATTCTGTCCATGGTGGGCGGAATGTATAAGCTAGCCCTTTAAACTAAAGTCATTAATAAATTCTAGTTCCCTATGTTCTAACTAGATGGCGTTGTACACTATTGTACATCGCGCTATGGTTTCGTTCCCAAGCTTTAGTAAGGTCTCCGGGTAATTAAAATAAATTGTCTTCTTCAAAAGAAACATTGGTTTTATTCACTTATAATAATTATCATCATCATCATCCTCCGAGCCTTTTCCCAATTATATTGGGGTCGGCTTCCAGTCTAGCCAGATGCGGCTGAACATCAGCATTTTACACGGAGCGACTGCCATCAGACCCCCGCAACCCAGTTACTGGGTAATACTGACATTCGGAGGTTAGACCAGTTGTCAGACTTTCAGGCTTCTGACTACCCGTAACGACTGCCATAGATATTCGTATGACAACCGGGACCGACAGCTTAACGTGTTCTCCGAGGCACGGAGGGGTCTCCATGTGTAACGAAACGGTCACCCATCTACAGACTGACCGCGGCAAGTGCAGCTTAACCTTGCAGATCGTACAATCCGCGCAGTCATTGCTTCGCTACGAGCCCCCCCCCCCCCCCCCTATAATAATTATCATTATCAATAAATAACTATGAATTAATAGTAAGGCAGCTCGATTACGATGTACGGGCCACACCCATAGTAAGTCTAAAAGCCGAAATTACTCAACAAATCTCGTGTGACGGAAGTCGTTGCCGTAGTGTCACAAATAAAATAAACATATCGGCCGCCTGGTGTGTTAACATCCTATAGAACAGCGGTTCTCAAACTTTTTTGGTCACGGAACCCTTTTGACAAGCAAAATACTTGACGGAACCCTACAATAAAACAATAGTTTTTAAAAGTGTATTCTTTATTATATAAGCATAATAAAAGTACAATGTAACAGTTACTAATTATTACTTACTTTAACCACATGCCAAGTACAATAATAGAAGATATTAAAAATGAAAAAATCTTAACTAATGGGAGGTATGAAACTGTTTTTTATTTTTCATCAATTGGTTGATATCAGGTTTGATAGAAGACATTTGAAGTCTCATATCAGGTTCGGCGTCCAGTCTATTGCGATATTTTGTTTTCGTGGCTGCATAGGTTGAGAATCCTGTTTCGCACAAATATGTTGTTGGGAACGGGAGAAGAATATTCAGAGCCATTCTGCCAAGCATTGGATATTCATCACGGATTCTGCACCAAAAATCGTTGAGAGGCGTCGTTTTGAACAGTGACTCCATACTTGTGTCTGATGACATTTCTAAAAGAGATTCATATATCTCGTTTGACATACTTTCGGGCTTTTGCAAGTTGGGTAAAAAAGGATTATGAATCCATGAATTCAGCTTCATTTTTGTATTATGTTCTTCGGGAAAATACTTTACAAAAGATGCGCGCATCGAAGTGAGATATTGGACCAATTCTTCAAACACATCATCTTGAAACATTTCCGAGTCGTTATCGCTAACAAACTCACTGAGTGACGTAAAGCTTTCTATTTCTCTCTTACCAACGCAAATAATCCAAAAATCTAATTTTCTTTTGAAGGCAGTTATTTTGTTATAGGCCTGGAACACTGTTGTCTGTTTACCTTGCAATGATAAATTCAATTCGTTCAGTTTTTGAAAGATATCCGCCATAAAAGACAATCGGAACAACCAAGTTTTATCATACAAACGGTCTTTCAAATTAAAAGAAACTGTATCTGCTGAAAGAAACATTTGTAACTCGGCTCTAAGTTCAAATAGCCTTGTTAAAGTTTTACCCCGAGACAGCCATCGCACTTCTGTATGGAGCAGCAGTGTTTTATGTTTGCTGCCATAATCTTCACACAATAATGAGAACAATCGGGATTGTAGTGGTCGTGATTTGATAAAATTAATTATTTTTACCGCTTCATCCATAACTAATTTTAGATTTGACGGCATTTGCTTCATCGCAAGTGCTTGTCTATGCAGAATACAATGGCTGGAACTACAATTAGGCGCTTTACTTTTTATTCGTGATACTGCTCCTGCTGTTTTACCTGTCATCGCCTTGGCCCCATCTGTACAAATGTCAATGCAATCGTTCCAACTAAGATTATTTTCTTTAAAAAATATGTTTATTTTATTAAAAATTTCTTCCCCGGTAGTGTTTGTGGGCAGGGGTGAACACATAAGCATGTCTTCTTCAAAAGAACATTCATATGGATATCTCACGATAACCAGCAAGATAGCCAGACCAGTGACATCAGTTGACTCATCCATTTGCAAGGCGAATCGTGTTTTTTGTAGACGTGCAACTAGTTCTTGTTTCACGTAGCTTGCCAGATCATGGATTCGCCGTGAAACAGTATCGTTTGATAGCGGTACAGTAGAAAGATGCTTTGCAGATTTTTCATCGAGCATACATTTTGTTATGTCTAACACACATGGCTTTATTAAATTCTCAGCGATAGTGTGCGCTTCACCTGCTTGTGCAATGCGATAGCTAACTAAATATGATGCCTCCGTGGCCTTTTCATTGATAGTTTGTGTTACATGCATCATATTTTTTTGACTTTCCAATAACTGTTCTTTTTTACGAACAAAAAATTCTTTATTCTTGTCTTTAGACTCGGGGTGTACAGTTTCTAAATGTCTGCGTAATTTGGCAGGTGCCATGGAACTATTAGGAAGCAGTTTAATACATAACATGCAGAGAGGTGAGCCGTTGGAATCAACAAATCCGAAACTGATATATGATTCATCATACTTCCTTTTTTTCGTCTTTGAAACCGTGGAGCTTGACGTCGTGGCATCATCGTCTGGATCGGTAATTGCTGTATTCTCCGCGCGTACTGCTTTTGAACATTCAGCGTCATTAGAAGATGTCGTTGCAACACGTTTAACACCTTTAAGCCAACGTTCCATTCTTCTTTATTAATAATGTTACACGTCAGGATGGTAGGGTCAAAATAATGCACAATCGTTACTGCGTTTATGAGACAAAGTTTAGTCCAAAGAAGAAATGTACAAAACTGATACAATCAGAATACAGCGGGCAGTAGAACTTACAAGAAGGCAGCAGGCTAGCCAGCTTGTAAGTAGGTAGGTACGAACTTATCGCTCCGAACGCTAATCGTCAACTGACTGACGAGGCGCGACTTTTTTTATATAATAGCGCTTTTATACTTAGTCCTAGACTCGAACTCGAACATTCTCAAAAATACTCGAGTCGGCGCCTTTGATAAACAAAAAGCGGAAATAAAAATATAAATACAAAAAAATGCGTTGTAAACAATCTCGACTTTATGCTTTTGAAGATAGAGCCGAAAGTCGCTTGTTCACAACTATAGCGTCTAATTCAGAGGCGGCTTTTATCAAAGGGACTGCGCGCTCACAAGTATACGCGCGGCGGGCGGATTCAAAACGTTCGACCAGTGACCAGAGAGAGGTGTTTTGTTTTTTTTTTCTAAATTCTTGCGGAACCCCTACAGGGGTATCGCGGAACCCTAGGGTTCCGCGGAACACACTTAGAGTACCGCTGCTATAGAAAATGTAGTTGTTTTAGGAAAGTTTAGTGCTTCAATATTTTCTTAGTTAGATTCCGTGTTCTGTGCTTTGTGTTCGTCCGTGGTATTGCCCTTATTTAGAGTAAGCACATACCTCTCCACCTGCACCTTCAATGCTGTAAAAGGGACAAAGTATTGAAGATTGAGCGTCAAAGGTGGATCTTGGCAACCCGCCAGGTAGAAAAGAAACGATCTCTTTACTTGACTGAGGCGAAGTCGTTTGGAAGTTTTGTGGTGCTCCCACAATATAGTGTCTTAAGTATAAGGCGAACAATAATATCAATCAAACTGTAGATGTTATTTATTTATACTGGGTGTCAGGGAAACGCTCCCAAAACTGAAAGGCTATTATTATACTACTTAAACACAATCGAATACCAGTAACCATTAGCCTTATACTCATTGTTTTAGTGATTTGGTATTTTGCAAACCCGCAATGTAAAGCATACAAAACTCGGGATCAATGCCGCGCTTACCTAACCTCCGCTACGCTCGCTACGACACGGACTGCGTATGCGAGCGGATGTCTTTCACCCCTAGCGCCAGCTGATATTTTATTTGAATAACATTGCGAACTTTATAAAAATCAAGTAAATAAATGGGGTTTTTTTGCAAATCAGTTTTATTTAACTGCCCAAAGCTGGTTATGTATGAAGAATGCAAAAAAATATGAAAAAAAAAACTAAAAAAAGAAGCGCATTTTTTTAGTTTTGGTTTGGTGTCGTATCAGTAATCACCAGCACTATCACCTATCTTCGTTTTCGGAAGTGACACTTGAGCGAGTATTAAGTGATATCTATCCATCAATCTGTCTTCTATACTTATAAAGACAGATGTCCTATGACTGACTTAACCCATCTGACGACGTCCACCAGTCTAACTACGGACACTGTAATTTAATCAGTCTAACCAAGGACACTGAACAGTGGCCGTGGTCAGATCAATCTAACTAACTGATCTGACCACGGATACCAGTCTAACTACGGACACCGTAATTTAATCAGTCTGACCAAGGACACTGAACAGTGGGCGTGGTCAGATCAATCTAACTAACTGATCTGACCACGGATAGCTAACGCATAAACGTAGAGCCAAAACTACTCATGTTAGAAACTTAGGACAATAGATTCCTTTTGTAACGTAAGCACCCACTAAGAAAGGATTTTTGGAAATTTCAACCCTAAGTGGAATAGGATGTTAGAGTTTGTTTGAAAAATCTTTTCTCCTGGATCGATTCACTTAAAACTTGGGAAAAATAATCTTTAAAGTATGTAATGAAACACTTACGTTTTCTTTTTCCAAAATTTCTCCTATAGGAGGGTGCCATAGAGTTATAAATTTTGTACGGGAGAGTGTTATTGCGTGGCTGGATTGAGTCGATACTCGGTATAAATAATCTTTTAAGCAATTAATCAATTACTTGTTTCTCGATTTTTCGAAAGTTAGTAAAAAAGAAGTGTGTGTGTGAATTTTTTTTCTTGTACCTACCTATGTAAATGCTTCATCATCATCATCATTTCAGCCGAAAGACGTCCACTGCTGGACATAGGCCTCCCCAAGCAGTTTGGGGAGATATGCCATAATCGCCACGCTTGGCAGGCAGGTTGGGGATCGCAGTTGGTTGGTTAAATACTCAGAAAGTGCTGCTGCCCATCCTCTGGTGAATCCCTTAGTCGCCTTTTACGACATCCATGAGAAGATATGGGTGGTATTATCACCTCTGATATAATGAAATAAATCCTCCCTCATGTTATATTTCAACTATATCTATTATTTATTTATTTATTTATTTATATTATTGAGGACCTCCAACAAAAGATGTACACAAAAAAATCACAAGTGACAGATACAGGATTCTATCTGATGTACTCCTTCACTTACAGGAGGCCACAGCATGCACAAATTTAATGACTAAGCTAACTTATAATTAAGGTGAAAGTATCTAACTCAATAAAAACAAAACAATATGTAGGTAATACATATATCTTCCCGCTTTCAATCGAGTCAGACACTATTACTACAGTTATCGTAAAAGCCGGACAAGTAACACGTTGAAAGATCATGAACATTTATTTATGTGTGTTAAAATTAACGACAAAATATTTATGTCAGGAAGAATAATTATTAAGATGGCGCTGACTTATTGTGAGTAGTAAATTATTATTAATAAGTTTTTAGTAATTTTTACACAATATTATTTAGCTTCCTGAGTAACGAATAGTTCTTAACACCTGGGGCCGTATTATGAGCTTTTAAAAAACCATGCAAGTTCCAGGCAATCCATTTAACTGCCTTGTAAAATGTCGTATTATGACATGCGTAAACCTGGCTGACTTCTGGATGGATAAGTTGTCTATGGCTGTCTTTTAACTTTTGACGGTGACGTTTAGGAACAAGATTAAAACAAAGAGATTTCAATACATCTTATTATTTTCTTATTACTTTAAATTAATGTTTTAAACAATACGTATTAGAATGGCGTAAGTGCTATGTGTGATATTATTTGGCTTAAAATATGTAATAAAATACAAAGAAAATAATTTTTCATTTCATGTTATTTAGTTCAGACACAGACATAGTAAAAAATATAGACCAAGTGCTGCGAACAATCATAGTGAAGCCACCAAAACCGTGCTCCTCCGTGTACAAACCAGCGCTCACGCACACACATGCACATCAAACCATGCTCACCGCTCTCAGTACACATGTCGCGGCGTCGTCTAGTAAGCATGGCCAAAAAAATATATCTTTCAAGAGCATATGTGTGCGTGAGCGCTGGTTTGTTCACGGAGGAGCACGGTTTGATTGGCTTCATTGTGATTGTTCGCAGCACTTAGTCTATATTTTTTTATATGTTGTGAATGTCTGCCTTGAAGCGTCGCTTTCCAGAAACGCAATTACTTCGTAATAATCGCACATGTTAGTGTTAGAATTATTATTATTACCAAACGAACTCAAAGCAATTCAATAAAAGGTACTCCAAGACAGCTTTTACTGACTGGTTTCTAATGTCACTTATTGACTGAAAAAAACAGAAATGAAACGTCAAATAAGCGTTCATAATACGGTTATCGCTAGCCAGTCAGCCAAAATACGGGCAGAAGTCGGCTTGTAGTGTCACGTGACCGCTGACTCGCTGGCAATTGAGTTACTAATACGAATTTGCCAGGCAGTTCACTTTACAGCGAGAACTGCCTGGAAATAAGAGTTCATAATAAGGCCCCTGGGGCCGTATTATGAGCTTTTAAAAAACCATGCAAGTTCCAGGCAATCCATTTAACTGCCTTGTAAAATGTCGTATTATGACATGCGTAAACCTGGCTGACTTCTGGATGGATAAGTTGTCTATGGCTGTCTTTTAACTTTTGACGGTGACGTTTAGGAACAAGATTAATTTTTTTGTCGGTAAGTTACGGTTTTAATTTTGTAATGTATTGATATTAAAAATTCAAAATATTAGTTGCATGAACACAAAAGTATAATTAAATATTTAAAGCATCGTATTTTGCCTACAACAAAAATAATAATGTGTTGATTTTACCACATTTTACTAAATGTATATTTATATGAATGGTTCACGGTGTTACGCTTCCGAACGACACCCCATTTAAAAGTCAGCGGGAAGTTAATCGTAGGTGGGCAAAGAGTATATAATCACTACGTTTAGTAGGTGGGAACAAAGAGATTTCAATACATCTTATTATTTTTTTATTACTTTAAATTAATGTTTTAAACAATACGTATTAGAATGGCGTAAGTGCTATGTGTGATGTTATTTGGCTTAAAATATGTAATAAAATACAAAGAAAATAATTTTCCATTTCATGTTATTTAGTTCAGACACAGACATAGTTAAAAATATAGACCAAGTGCTGCGAACAATCCTACTGAAGCCACCAAAACCGTGCTCCTCCGTGTACAAACCAGCGCTCACGCACACACATGCACATCAAACCATGCTCACCGCTCTCAGTACACATGTCGCGGCATCGTCTAGTAAGCATGGCCAAAAAATATATCTTTCAAGAGCATATGTGTGCGTGAGCGCTGGTTTGTTCACGGAGGAGCACGGTTTTGTTGGCTTCATTATGATTGTTCGCAGCACTTAGTCTATATTTTTTAATATGTTGTCTGCCTTGAAGCGTCGCTTTCCAGAAACGCAATTACTTCGTAATAATTGCACATGTTAGTGTTAGAATTATTATTGTGGATTATTATTACCAAACGAACTCAAAGCAATTCAATAAAAGGTACTCTAAGACAGCTTTTACTGACTGGTTTCTAATGTCACTTATTGACTGAAAAAAACAGAAATGAAACGTCAAATCAGCGTTCATAATACGGTTATCGCCAGCCAGTCAGCCAAAATACGGGCAGAAGTCGGCTTGTAGTGTCACGTGACCGCTGACTCGCTGGCATTTGAGTTACTAATACGAATTTGCCAGGCAGTTCACTTTACAGCGAGAACTGCCTGGAAATAAGAGTTCATAATAAGGCCCCTGTACTCTTTAAAAAGTTAGTCAGATGAGTGCACAGACATAGTAAAAAATATAGACGAAGAGCAGCAAACAATCATAGTGAAGCTAACAAAACCATACTCTTCCTTGTACACACGGCTACACATCAAGCTGTACATTTCCAGTATAAGCTGACCTCGCATTGTAAAGGCTTTCCGTACAATGCGAGGTCAGCTTAAACTGGAAATATACAGCTTGATGTGTAGCCGTGTGTACAAACCAGCGTTCACGTACACATATGCACATCAAACCGTGCTCACCGCTCTCAGTACACATGTTGCAGGATCGTCCATTAAGCATCGCCAAAAACAAATATCCTTCAGGTGCATGGTGTATGCGTGAGCGCTGGTACTAGTATTATTACTGATTCTATGGCGCTCGTTTGTACACGGAGGTTCTATGGCGCTCGTTTGTACACGGAGGTTCTATGGCGCTCGTTTGTACACGGAGTTTCTATGGCGCTCGTTTGTACACGGAGGTTCTATGGCGCTCGTTTGTACACGGAGGTTCTATGGCGCTCGTTTGTACACGGAGGTTCTATGGTGCTCGTTTGTATACGGAGGTTCTATGGCGCTCGTTTGTACACGGAGGTTCTATGGCGCTCGTTTGTACACGGAGGTTCTATGGCGCTCGTTTGTACAAGGAGGAGCACGATTTTGTTAGCTTCACTATGATTGTTCGCAGCACTTCGTCTATATTTTTAACTATGTCTGTTGGTATGAAAAAACTGGTGCTCCTTCGTACACAAACTACAAACCAGCGCGTACACACATGGACCTGAAAGATAATGTTTTTAGCTATGCTTACTGGACGATGCCGCGACAGTGTACTGAGAGCGGTGATCACGGTTTGATGTGCATGTGTGTACGTGAGAACTGGTTTGTACACGTGTGTTGTTTCTGTGAATTACGTTATCAGAATCGATATATCGATTAAGTAGTATACTTATCATCATAATTTCAGCTGAAAGACGTCCACTGCTGGACATATGCCAAAGTCGCCACGCTTGGCAGGTGGGTTGGCGATCGCAGTTGGTTGGTTAAATACTCAGAGAACGCTGCTGCCCATCCTCTGGAAAATCCTTTAGTCGCATTTTACGACACCCATGAGAAGATATAGGGTGGTGCTATTATTTACGTCCGACACCACACGGAAATGTAATACTTATAAAATGTAAAAAAAAGGTTTTAAAATAATTTTAAAATGTATAACACCAGTCATAATAAAAACCCTGTAACTCGTGACAAAAATAGTCCAATCTCATTAGACAGTGACAGCACAGCCTCCCACAGGATTTGCGCAAAAATAACGATGAGAAAAGGATCATACCCGGATTACTGTAATTTGGAATACCTACACAGTAGTCGGGTTTCTGTTAAAGTAACGAAGAATAATGTTTTTGTGGCTGACAACAAAATATAAAACATTAACAGTTCAAAATGTTTTATTTAGAAAATACTGTTTTGTAGGTATAGGCTATATAGTAAGTAGTATAAGTACTTACTTGCCTATACCTGCTGCTAAAGCCTGTGACTTCGTCCGCGTATATTTAATCCGGTTTAAGTTTTATCGCGTATCCCTAGGAAACTATTTATTTTCCCGAGATAAAAAGTAGCCTGTATATTAGTCCAAGTTATGGTCTATCTGTGAACCAAATTTCAACCAAATCCATTGAGCCGTTTCAGCATGATCGACGGATAAACAAACAAACAAATAAACATGCATACTTTCTTATTTATAACATACTAGCTTATGCCCGCAGCTTGGCCCACGTGGATGTCCTTTATCGCACTTCCCTCAGAAAATCTTCATCTTCTCGAGATAAAAAGCCTATATTTTATTCCAGGTTATTTTCTATCTGTATGCCAAAAATTGTATCTAAATCCGTTCAGCTCTTATAGCGTGATTGAGTAACAAACATCCAAATATCCAAACATCCAAACTTCTTCACAAACTTTTTTTTTTTTGTGGGGTTTCGTAGGATTAGTACCTAGACAACAGTACATAGTTGTAAAATTTTTACAAGTTTGCTCACCTCGTGTACCAACATTACCTTCAATATTTTTTTGCTACTAAGTAGTACCATAGAATACACGCTGAAATTTGAATCGCTTATTTCCCGAAAGAGGGTCATTGTACTCATCATTATGAACAACTTTTACTATAGGACCAATCCTGAAATCGCGAAAAAAAATCAAGTGGTCCCTACATTTTATTGATTTAAGTGAACACACACACAGGGAAGCTACGCAATATCTTCTCGTCCAAAATACCGCAGTGTCTCAAGACGAAAGTCTTTAACCAGTGTGTGTTGCCAGTAATTACTTACGGTACTGAAACGTGGTCGCTCACAATGAGCCTGATAAGAAGGCTCAAAGTCACTCAAAGGGCAATGGAGAGGGCTATGCTCGGAGTGTCCCTGCGTGATCGAATCAGAAATGAGGACATTCGCAGGAGAACGAAAGTAACCGACATAGCCCGAAGAATTGCCAAACTTAAGTGGCAGTGGGCGGGGCACATTGCTCGCAGAACGGATGGCCGATGGGGCAGTAAAGTTCTGGAGTGGCGACCGCGTACTGGAAGGCGCAGCGTGGGTAGGCACCCCACAAGGTGGACCGACGACCTGGTGAAGGTCGCGGGAATCCGCTGGATGCAGAAGGCACAGGACCGGTCGTTGTGGCGATGCTTGGGGGAGGCCTATGTCCAGCAGTGGACGTCTTTCGGCTGAAATGATGATGATGATGATGAAGTGAACACAAATGTAGGGACCAACTGATTTTTTTTTCGCGATTTCTGGGTTGGTCCTGTAGTAAAAGTTGTTCATAATGATGAGTACAATGACCCCTTTTCGGGAATTAAGCGACTCAAATTTCAGCGTGTATATACTAACGACGTAGTACAGTATACTAAAAATAGCTACCATCAACTATTTCATGTTTGCCTTGTTAACTTTTAGCCACAAATATTGCATAAAAATTCGTTTGAAAATGAGCCAAGTATGCTTTTTACGGGCAAAGCCTCGGGCTCAAGCTAGTCTTTATTTAAAATGAAGCAAATATTGGGTTAAGTTTTTTTCACAAAGTTGTCGTTAGCAGAATAACTGTTATTACCTATACGTTATTTTTAACGCCACTTGGGTATCGTCGGAATGTTACTCTGAAATACTTTATTATTACTGCGTTAAGCGGGAGTTTGTAATAATTTTCCTTTGAATAGTGAAGTGCAAAAATATTACACAGTTTCTCATTGTTGGCGCGCTAATCTGAATGTGAAAGGAAAATAATAAAGTTTTCTCCCACTTGCTCGGAAATTGTTTCAATATTCAAAAAAGAAAGAATACAACAATCGGCTCTTTTCCGTACGCAACGAAATAACAGGCCAGTAATCAAATCAAATCAAATCAAATGTTTTTTTATTTCAAATAAACCTAATTACAGGCACTTTTGAAACGTCAGGCTCTACTTGCACGGTTCCAAATTGTGGGTCCTATGGAGAAGAACCGGCAAGAAACTCCATGGATAAACTCATTTTAAAATAGTTTATACCATATTGAAGGGAGCTTAACGACCCGACACTAACGCCACCATCAGCATGACATTTAAGTGAGCATGACAGACTCATACTGCTAGACAACATCCAACACCACAATAATTGAAATTGCTGGACACTTTTTATTTTTTAAATTATGCTACCGAGGTCTTTAAGTACACACTTACATAAATTAGGAGTTTTAGGTACAAAATATTTATCATTATCAAGGCTGAATGCAGACTAATAAATCATTAATAAACATTTCATTATTATTATCAAACATTTAAGTAATTATTTTAATTATAATAATAGTTTTATAACATTATATCTTCAATCAATTTATAAAAGATATTGGAGTATTACTCATAGAGGAAATTTACAATAATTATGTCAACATTAATAGGTCGCTTAGTGTGAATTTAAGTTGTTATTCTTGACTTCAAAAAACTCTTTCAACGTATAAAAGCACTTCAGGCATAAGTATTTATATATTATGCCTTATTTATATCTCCTTACAACATGTATGCAATAAACCGATTAATTGATTGATTGATTGATTGACAGTAATGTACTATTTTTACTTGACGTTGCCACGAGATTTTAAAAACCATTTTGTTCGACGATGTTTTAATCGCCGATAGAAGATAGTTGTAGTAGAGCTCCTTTGTGAAAGAGCTCGTCCGGGGAAGTTCTACCTCCGTACCTACTTCTCCATCAAATAGTGATGCTTGCATTGCTGTGTTTCGGTCTGAAGGGTACGGGTGCCGGTGAAATTACAATCACATGAGACTTTCCATCTTCATGTCTCAGTTTGGCGAACCGACTTGCGGTATCATTAACGCAACAGCCTAGGTGGTATTGCAGTTTTTGTGGGCAAAGGTAACCGCTTAACATCAAGTGTTTCTTTAGCTCGCTTTACCATACTATAATAAATATTTAAAAAACAAATGGAGTGGCTTCATAAAGGATTTAAAAATATAAATTATGGAAAGGAGAATTAGCTCAAGAGCAGAATTGAACTTGCGACTCCTGGTTCAGTACACCAGTGCTAAAGCTAGCTACCATGAAATTTGCTCGTGGTGTCGAATTTAACTGAAGTTGTAACGGAATATGTCTACCTAGGGCAGGTAATTCAGCTTGGTAGACAAAACTTCGAGAAAAAAGCCGACAGAAGGATCCGATTGGGCTACGCAGCAGTTGGCAAATTTCGCCGAGTCTTCTCGTAGCCTATACCGCAAAGTTTGAAGACAAAGGTCTTCAACCAGTGCGTTCTGCCTGTCATGACTTACGGTGCCGAGACATTAACATTGACAGTTGGGCTAGTCCACAAATTCAAAGTCACTCAGCGAGCTATGGAGCGAGCTATGCTTGGTGTATCTTTGAAGGATAAAATCCGTAACTAGATTATCTGGAGAAGAACCGGAGTGAACGACATAGCTAGCTAGGATTAGAAAGTTGAAGTGGTAGTGGGCTGGCCATGTCTGTCGAAGGACCGATGGCTGCTGGAGCAGACGAGTCCTTGAGTAGAGACGAGCGAATCGCCAAAAGCATACACTGCTTCTGGCGCCCCCCAACCAGGTGGACCGACGACCTGATGAAAGTAGCTGGTGGGGACTGGTTGCGGAAGGCAGAGGACCGAGTGTTGTGGCGCAATTTGGAAGAGGCCTACGTCCAGCAGTGGACTGCGATAGGCTGAGTTGGATTGAATTTAACTTCCACGTTATGTCTTTGGGTGTCACTAACATCCCATTGAGAAACTAACCATGTTTCCTAACTGACCCGGTTAACTTGTTATAAGTAACTTGTGTTAAGTTATATAAATGTGGTTACCCTTACTAATTAAATCAACTTTTTTTTTTATTACTAGGAACTTTTGTTTTAAATGAGCTTTTGAAAGATAAAAAGATTTAATTGATTCAATAAACATCCAAATAAATAAATAATCATGTATTTCACAATTTGTACACAGGAAATCCATCTATTAGGGTAGCCTATAATAAAAACAAACTGAGGGATACGCAGCATATATAGTCTAGCATAGATAGCATTTTATGTGGGTAGTTCAAACATGTAAAACGGCGATTAAAATAAACAATTATTTAGATTCCGCTATTTATTTTTAACAAATAGATTAACACCGACGCGGGCTGTAATTCTATTACAAAGAAAACTAATTTTACCAATAAAAAAATCTGAAAACAGAGTTTCCATTTGAGAATTACTCGCTTGATACATTTATTTGCATTTATCTTTGAACTTTCTCTAAACGTTTTACACTACTAGACGTTTTCGCGTGTTTTGTACTACAGAAAAGCGAAAAGCTTGAAGATAAAGAAAGAAAGAAAAGAAAGAAAGAAAGATTTTATTTAGCACAGGACAGTGACAGCACAACAAATAACATTAAATAAAGTACTAAAATATATATAAGTAAAACATGAAGTTACCCGACAGGTACCAAGATGATGACAATATTCCATAAAATTTCTTATTGAAGTGGTTTATGAGGTGTTTCCGTGGTTTATGAACAGAAATAGAGTAAAATGGTTGTAATCACAATTTTACTTGCTATTCATGCGTGGCAACTTTCGAACAAACTACGCCTTACATATTGACGTCATTATTAAAAAAAAAATACTTTAATCAAATGTACTTTACAGCTTTTGTTTTTGCAGTTAGAAACAGCACAATAAGGTATTATTGCGGGTTTTTTTTACAGTATTTATAGAAACAAGTCATAAGGCGTACTGAGAAAGGCTTTGAAATGCGCTGCACTATGGTGCAGAGTGTTGGCACGCGCGCCCTGCCCACTTTTCCATTCTTTCTATTTCTGTGGTGGTTTCCGTAAGGGTTTTTAACTAATTTCAGGAATCGAATGGGCTATACATACTCCTTTTACCGGTCAACATACATCATCGATTCACCAGAGGATGGGCAGCAGCGTTCTCTGAGTATTTAACCAACTAACTGCGATCGCCAACCCGCCTGCCATGCGTGGCGGTTATGGCATATCCCCCCCTTATTTGGGGCAGGCCTATGTCCAGTAGTCGTCCTTCGGCTGAAATGATGATACATCATCGACGATTTTATCTTGTATTGTATTTAATCTTACTTATTTAATTTTTATCATTATTTCCTACCAATATCACGCCACACTGATCGACGTTACTCTGTCGACGCCGCCGGCTGTCGCTGAAAACCAGCGCTGTGGCTCTGCTCGATGCATGAGGCACAGCAATATGCTGAGCGATGGCCGTTTTGCGCGGATGTGACGCATATCTTACCACATTTCTTGACCCTGTACCTGTATTTGTTGTGTTTTACTTTGAATTTTTTGGTAATTTCATGCGTCACATTTGATGCAAACAAATGATTTTGAAGTAAAACTTCTTTAAGCACGCTTGACTTGGGAGTAAGCTGGTGAATGCGTTACGAAAAGTGAGGCGAACGGAGGGTGTAGTGCAGGACGCAGGGAGCGAGGCGCGCACTAGGCCGGCCACGACACAGCGCCGGCAGATGTACGCCATTCCTTTGTTCTCATTGAAATAGTATTGAGGGAGATATGTTAGTGAAGTTTTACTTCAATCGTGTGGTCTAAAGAACACTCGTTTTTATTCTTTCTTTCTTTCTTTATCGACTGGTAATTGTCGTTGTCGTTAACAAGTAAAATGTAAGAAGCAGGATAATATGGATGTGCAACTGCACTCTTTGAAGAATTTCTACCTACAACCTACGCTTCTGGATGACATACTTGCGAATAAGTTCGAGTACTTAAGGCTCTACGACCTTTTTCTCGCGCGTGTCAGCCTAAGTACGCGTAGGTACTTAAAAACTGACGAAAAAGGTCATCTGCGATCCAATTGGTTATAAATCTTACTCGTAAGCTCACTTTTGACAGGTTTTCCTTAGTTTTGAAGTAAAAAAGGACTTACTGTCACATAACTGAGCCAAGTAAGTTACACAAACTATAAACTCTATTTCTGTGCTATAAACACTGCGATCTATAAATACGCACGTCTATCGCCCACTTCACGGTTTCAATAAAGTATAATGCTTTTATTTGAGTGACCTATGGAAACGTTCAATGCAAGACACAGCTTAATGAAAGAAAAACAAGACACAGCTTAATGAAGGAAAAAAAAAGAAAAAAAATATTGTCCCAGTTAACGCTACTGCAACTTTTTACAAAACTAAAGGAAAAATTAACGACCTTTTCTAACCTAGGGGACGATTCTCGTGCAATCGACTTCATCACGAATCCGAATAAAAAGTCGAATTCGAACTTTTCTCAATTATAAATCGAGATGAGCTATTCTGGAACTGTCGTGCCTGAGATATCTCGAAGGAAAGCCGCTCGGGTTGCTTCGACTGGTCGGGACCGTTCGAAACGTGCAACTCGAATTCGAAACACATCAAATCTCATATGTGCTGTCGTCTTGTGAGCCTAAATTTCTTTTTATATTAGTACTTAGTTTACAAAAGTTAAAAGTCAGACATTATTTTTTGGGAAAATTACGTACATAGAACTATTTTTATAGTGTTTCACTAACTGTGATTTTAATTATTATTTGAACACAACACTTGAATTAGAAAACCACCTTTACTGCTTACGAAATAAAGGCACTGTCAATATCGTGCGGTCGACCGTACTAATTTTTATTTATATTGGGCACCTATTATGTTTTTATACTAATTGTATTTAAAAACGCATTAAATAATGGCCCAAAATGCATCGCGCGACATAAATCTGTTTAAAATGGCAACATTTTACTCCTTCGAATCGTGATTCTTCGAAGGATTCGAATTTTATTTCGATTAGTGCTGAGGACACAAGATTCGTGAAAACCACTTCGAGTTTCGACATTTTATAGTAAAAAAAGAGTTCGAATCACAATCTCTATTTCGAGATTATCTCGAAGCAAACGAGAATTGCCCCCCTGAAGAGTAACAAACTTAACCTGTACATGCAAGCTTTATACACAAAACAATATATTTTAATAACATGCGAGAATATTCAACGAGTTGCCAACAACTGTAGCGAGTTACTACGTTAATTAGTATGACGTTACGACTTGTTCAACTTTTGATCCTCTAGCTTTATAAATTACATAAGTACAACATGTGTTAGTATGGGAATTTGTATTGGTTTTGTGATGGTAACTTTTAAGTGGTAACCTAAAAAGTTATATTGTCAGACTTTATATTACTTACTTCCAAATTGGTACATCGTGCTTAGAGAAAATTGCATGCAGCTGAGATGAGAATGTTAACAGAAATGTGTGGTGTAACGAGAAAAGATAGGGTTATAATGAGTATGTAAGAGGGAGTCTGAAATCCTCTTCGTTGATAGTTTATCAACTGCTGGACACTTATTAGTGCTTGTCCAGAGTGCAAACGCGGGCGCGGCGTGGTGTACTCAAACAACGACAAGCTAAGGGCGCGTGTATCTCAAACCGACTCAAGCTAATCGCGCGCGTTGTAATGGCTTCTTCGATGGAATTGAATGTGGAAATGCTTGGACAAAGTGCAAACGCGGGCGTGACGCTTTGTGCTCAAACCAAACACATGAACGACAAGCTAAGCTTAAAATCTTTACTAACTGACATGATTTAAATTTTGTTTTGATTTTATTTTATTATTAAATTAAAATTAAATTAAAAATTCTTTATTTCAGGCATCTAGTAGACCCATAAACCAAATCAAACAATTTATAAATAAAATAAAATAAATTACAATTACATTAAATAATATACCTACACACATAAAAAAATAAAAACAATCATGAAACAATAATAATAATTAATATAATCAATTTTAAATTTATTATATCAATTATTATTATAATATGATGGCAACTTTACCCTAGGTTCGCCCACTACTGATTATGGAGTCGCATCCAGTGGGCGAACATCGGGCTGTCCCACCTATCAGCCAGCGCGACCAGGATGGTGTTGGAGCTGCCGCGCCAGCGGCCGAGCAGTGACGCGCACCTTTTACGAATGATCGCATGAAATCCGTCGACCTGCGCGTCTGCGAACATACCCGACGCGCTGCAGAAACGCGGCAGCCTCAACAACACCCTGAACGCGTTATTAAACTGGACGCGCAAATCGCTGTATGACCGCTGGGTGTAGTGCACCCACAGGCTGCACGTGTAAAAGGACTGGCAGTAAGCCTTAAACAACGTCACCTTCACCGGTGCTGTACACCGTGCAAACCTGCGGGCTAACATATTGCAGCGGACAGACAGCGACCTGCGCTCCCTTTCAATGTCTGTGTTGTCCTTTAGGTCCGCGTCGACCCAGTGTCCCAGATACTTGAACTATTTATTTTGTTAATTTTCTTACATGTTAAATATAATCTAGTGCCCTTTACTTCTGGCATGATTTTAATTATGTATGATATTCTTTTAATTGAATTAAACTTTGTACGACATGTTTTTTATGATATGGGAAATAAATGTTTTTTTATTTTTTTTATTTAAGCAAAAGTAGCGCGCCACGCACCCGCGTTTGCACTCCGGTCAAGCACTGAAAGTACCGACAGTAATGGAAAAATTGAGTAGCAACAGACTATCATAGAATAAACATGTTATGCGGAGGAATTAAGAGCATTACGAGTTTAAAGTATGAATGTGGATGGCTATGAAATTAAATGAAATGTTTATTTTTACGAAACATGGTACATACTGGTGTTACATAAATAATAGTTCTGCATGTTTCGCCAGCCAGCTGGCATACAAAATTAGAGACATGAATTTATTTATAAACTTATTTACAATTATTATCACAAATTAATAATATTACATTATTCAATAAATGGATTAAATAATTCTTATTCTTATTGTATACATTTATGTTACAGTAGGAGAGTTTATGTACATCGGCGAGATTAAATCAAAACTAAGAAAAAATGTCAACAACTATTAATAATAAAAACTACGTGGTGGTTTTTAGTCGGTAAGAGTCCAACACTGCTGGGTCCGCCTTCCCCGGGCAGGGTCCATTTTAGTCGGTAAGAGTCCAACACTGCTGGGTCCGCCTTCCCCGGGCAGGGTCCATTTTAGTCGGTAAGAGTCCAACACTGCTGGGTCCGCCTTCCCCGGGCAGGGTCCATTTTAGTCGGTAAGAGTCCAACACTGCTGGGTCCGCCTTCCCCGGGCAGGGTCCATTTTAGTCGGTAAGAGTCCAACACTGCTGGGTCCGCCTTCCCCGGGCAGGGTCCATTTTAGGATTTTCCCCACAAAAAAAGGGCAATCGGTATGACAAATGGACTATGGCAAAAACAGCCACAGATATTTTTAAGCAGTGTGGCATATTTGCATAGTCGTTTATTATCTGTTCCTTATTGCAACCACAACATTCAAATTATCTTTAATGCAAAACAAATATTTGCCTATGTATGGCGTGCGCTACAAAATGTTCTGTTTCCCATACAAAGTCGTTTTATTTAAATTAAATTTTAGTAATGTACAAAGAGAATATAACCAGTTAACCACTACGTTAAGTAATGTGGTTGCGATATGGAATAGATCATACTGAACAACTAAACAAATTTTCCGCATGCCAAAAAAAAATATCAAGTATAATAGTTTATTGTATGTAACGATTTGAATTGTGGAAAGAAAAAAACGCTTACGAGCAGGATTCGAACCTGTCAGAAGTCGCAAAATAATTAGTAAGGGTAGGCATATCTATACGACTTTGAATTAACTGCAAAGTTAGTCGAGTCGGTTAAGAAATACTGCTTCTTAATAAGATATCGCTGACGTCACCCAAAGATGTACAAAAAGTGGAGGTTAATTTCGATACCACGAGCAGTGTTCACTGTAGCTTAGTGGACTGGCGTACTGAGCCAGTAGTCACAGGTGCGAATCCTGCTCGTGGGCGATTTTTTCTTTCCACGATTTAAATCGTTAGATTTCGCTTCGCATGCGTAAATGCGTTAAAAATAATAAAATTATTATTGTTTCTAGTCAATAAGAACAATTTTTCATCAATGGAGTTGTCTCGGCTGATTATAAGCAATTCATTTTCAATACCTATTGCCATTGCAATTCCATAAAAACTAAACAAAATTTTCTCTTCTCTCTCTAATAACCGAAAAATCCAAACCCAAAAATAAAACAAATTGAAAACAATATTATGAACAAAAAGTTGTAATCTTTGTAAAACTACAAATTAACGAAATGAAATCATAGCTAAGCACTTTGCTGTTGAGTGGGCTTGGTTACCATGGCAACGCGCCATAAACAAACCTCAAAAGTTGGTGAAAGGAATTAGTTTCGCTCGATATATTGTTGTTGTATCGGAGTTATACAAAAGAAAAAAAAAACTTTAATTTTGATGTTTCGCTTTATGATAGATTCTAAAAATCCACGCCACGTCTTGTTATAATAATGAGTAACTAAAATCCCGTAAGAATACCATAAAAGCCACAGAAATACCATACTCTCTTAAAGTTTTAACTGGCTACTTAATACGGTTAAAAAGATACAGGCCTGTGACAGACAAACGGACGGGTAGCGTAGGCAGCGTAATAGGGTCACGTTAGCACCTTTTGGGTATAGAACCCTAAAAGGTATTTTTACCATCTTCTCGTCAAAATGTGTTTAAGTCAGTCTTACCAGACTTATTTGAAAATCAAAAATATTAGTTTAACCTGTACTGAGATGAAGAAAGATATCTGATTTGATTTTCAGATGAATTCACTAAATCGCTCGCCAAAATAAAATTGAATACCTATAAAATCTTGAGAAACTCAGAGAATAAAATAAAAATAAAAAAAATGCACAGCTGTTCTTTGGTTTCCTAGCGATTATAACCGTCACAAGTAGGAGTAAAAAAAAACGATATAAACTTCATTCTACTAATACCCAATTCCACAAGAATATTACCTAACTTAACTTCTTCTTAATAAAATTAAGAATACGAAAGTATGGATGTTTGTTTGATTGTTTGTCCTTAAATCACACTGACACACTGAGACACACTGTTTGTTTACAAATAGGTAAGTATTGAAATGAAAAATAAAAATGGTTTTTTTATTGATTAGTGTTCAGTATCAGTGGTATAGTCACCTCCTTAAATATGGCACGAATGCAGTTCAACATGTTCTATACGTAAGGACACAACTCATTGGGAAAACTTTTCAGTAAAAATAATCAAATTAAATATTAAATCATTAATTGTAAATTGAAAGTGATTAAATGGGTTAGTCCCGCCTCGTCACGGTTCCGATTCGTCATCATAAAAAAACATATCTCGATTCGTCACTGTTTTAAATCACTCAAAACTCACTAACTCAGTGATCATATCAATAAAAATAATCAAATTAAATATTTAATCATTATTAATTGTAAATTGAAAGAGATATAACCACTTTTAATAATGATTTAATATTTTATTTGATTATTTTATTTGAAGTGTTTTTCCAAATGAATTGTGTCCTTAGGTACGAATATCGATTTTGATAACGTAGCTCACAGGAACAACAGGGTTTTTTGTTACATACTGTATAGATATTACATTTTTTTTTTTTTAGAGCAGGCAATACCTCATCGTTGTCATTATTTACAAACATCTAACCCTACATTTTCGCTGGAAATACTCGCAGCATCAAGCACATTGTTACCCCAAGTAGTGCCATCAAGGTGGGACCAGATTCAGACAAGGTCGGATGTATTTTTAGGCCTCAGACCTAATTGCCATACTACGACAGACGCTGCTTATACAACGTGGATATGACAATACGACAATAAATGAAAACACGGTTATTACTAGTCTATAGAAGTATTTTAACCTTTTCACCGCCTTTGACACCTATAGAAGACGAACGATTTTGTGCCCTCAGCGCCACGACTTTATAACTTTGTACTAACGTCCATACAATATTTGACTTCTATAGAAGACGTGGCGCTGAGGGCACGAAAATCTTTACGATGCCGTGGCGATGAAAAGGTTTACCACATAAATAAATTGTTTATCGAAAATTTTAAAAACTTTTTTTTTTACAAAATAAATATTAAAAGATCGAAATAATAAGTAACATCATTTGTAATCATCTGTAATCATTGAGAAAGTGAGTTTAAAATCATATGGACTCGCACAGGTCTTTGACCTAACGATCTTTGCCTAGAAAAATGGTCCTGCATTTAAAATTAACGAAATTAAAATAATAACTTCTTAGGTTTTCGCGATCACTACACATTATAAGAAAACAAGGTTTAAACAAGGTTTAAATTAAAATAATTTCCTGTGGCTAAGTTATTAACTGGATTTGATTGATTTTTTGTATACGGTCAGAAGACGTGATACTCTGTACGTGGTTTTATTTAATGTCGTATTGTCATATCCACTATTATACAACTTATACTCTCAAATGAGGGGGCCGGGAATGTTCTTGGATGGGAAACGAGGAACAATTCGGTGATTAGTAGTTAGGTAGGTACTGTGTATCTTTTTTAAATGATTTCAAATGATTGGTGGAAATAAGATTCTTGAATTTATTTATTTACTTATGGATCTCCAACAAAGGATTCACAAAATACATGGCATATTATAAGTAAGTACAAGTGTGTTCGTTTGAGTTGTGCTAAGAGATAGCAGCATAGTAGTGAGGACACGGCCCTTCATACCCTGGCGCACTGTCCTGCTTGGGAGGTGCAGCGTCGTGCTCTCACTGCAGCAATTGGGGGAGACCTCTCGCTACCGGCCATGGTCAGGGCCATGGCTGACAGTGGGGGGCCTGGGAGGTAGTCACGAGGATATCATCTCGCAGAAGGAAGCGGTGGAGCGGGTCAGAGGGAAAGACTCCCTCGCTGATCCGTTCCGCCGCAGGAGGACGGCGCAGGCGGCTTTATGGTGACCTGATGCCGCCCTAAGAGAGGCCAGTGGGTGATTGGGGAGCCTATCATCTACACTGCAATTCCCTCAAGCTGCGGTGTTGTTCCAAGTGTGCACGGTTATCGCTGTCAGAGAGTTTAGGTTAGAGGTGGAAAGCCCTGAAGAAGTGAGCCGCACTGAATGGGTTGCGAATGCACTGCATTGCAGTTCTCGTGGCCCATCCACCCAAGGCAAGAGTAGGCACACGGCGGAGTTTTTAGTGGGTGCGAGTCCCACATAACCACGCCACCTCCCCGGGTGGTGTGACACGCGACAGCCATTTTCCCCGTCTCGAAAAGAAAAAGGAGATCGAAGCATGCACTTTTAACTAGGTAAACAAGATGGAGGTTAAAAATAAAATAAAATCAAGGTAAAGCAAAGCAACATAAAAATTAAAATAACACAATTTACCAAGCAATTCGCTGCAGTCCACGACTCCATTAAATAATTTGTATAAAAGTCAGACGTTTTCCTTCTGTCTTCCAATGAAGTCATTTTATAATTATTTTGTCTTTCTTTGTACCTAATAACTTTTTTAGCTAAGAAGTCTTCGTAACAAAAGTGATACAAGAATCGTCTTTGAATACTTTAACATGCATTTGAAGAAAAACCAGCATTCATTTTGCGTAATAACACAAGTTTTATGTTGGGTTTGGTACGTTCCTAGAAAAGCAGATAATAAAAGCACATTTATTGATTCCTCGGTATGCAGGAACCGTTTTTTACGTGGGGAAATCCTCATGGACATACTCCGCCGGTGTGACGGAGCCAGTGTTGGACTCTTACCGACTAAAACCACCACGGTCTTCCTCTGCTAACCTTTGGCTAGAGGCGTGGGATACGATCTGCAGTCTCCATCCACCCCGACAGGTCACGGCTCGCCATTTGTAGGCGGGGCCCTTCTCCCCGAGTGGCCTAGCATCGGCCGTACTGTGACTGGCGCGCCACTGTCATGGAATCTGATTCATCTGTTTGCAATGCACCAGCATTGCTTGTCCTTAAGAATGCTTATAAAAATTTTTTTGAAGAGATATGGAATAAAAGTTTTTTATTAAAGACACCTTATCTACCTTAGACGCATAAAAAAGGCGGACGGAATCTCGCTTAACAAAAAGTGAAGCACCCATAGTAAGACGACTCGCTTAAAAGTACGGGCTGGCATGCACACATTCACACCCATTTTTTATTCGTCCGAGTTATCTACACTAACATAAATAGTCGTAAGTTAACCATAAAATACACCAAATCTAAAAAAAAAAAACGAAATAGAGATATGAAATCTGATAAATTCTAATTGTTTGTTTGCCTGTTACGAGCCCTAAAGACTACTACTACTTTCAACAACATACAAACATAACCCACGGTCGGTTCCCATTATTCTAGTCCATCCAGAGGTTGTCTGGAAGAGACTATCTTGTACGATAAGACCGCCCATTGTTCTTACATTATCTTTCTGTAAACTACTGTCGTTTGGTGTATATACAGTCGAGGAATGAAAAGGTTCGTCATATTAAGGTATATTTTTGCTTGTACTGGCCACAGACATAGTAAATATTTTTTTTTTACAAAAAATTGAACCGACGAAAACAGAAACTGAAAAGCGAAAAATAACTAATTATGAGTCGGCGCCAAACAAACTTTAATCAAGCAACGTGCATGCAAGTTGCAAGTGGCCGAGCGGAGAACGAATTTTTGGAAAGTTATTGTTTATCGTTGAAAATTTCACGTTGTATTTCATGTTACGTTGTTTTTATTATTTATTTAAAGTAATTTAATGATCTTCGTTGATTTTTTGTTTGGCGCCGACTCATAATTAGTTATTTTTCGCTTTTCAGTTTCTGTTTTCGTCGGTTCAATTTTTTGTTAAAAAGTTTTATTTTAAATTTTTTTGTGGTTTAATCTAACTCCAGGTTTCCATTATGTCGTAGTGTCTAGAACTATATTTGTGTGCCAAGTTTCAACACAATCGGTTAACAGGTAAGAATTCAGTGGGTGAACTCATCCCCTGTTTTCCCACCCTTGGGGGTGGATTTTGATTCGTCCTCTCTAGGACGGGAAAGTCTCATAGTAATTGCTTCCGTCCCTAGTGCGGGAATGAATTTAAAAAATAGAACATAATTTAGTGAGGTAGTCGGCTTCGTTTTTCTTTTACATAATTAAGAAAAATATCGATTTAAAAAAAAAATGCGGTCTTGTGAGTACATAAACAGCCAGTGTGAATTAAAAAAAATACCTGACGGACGGCCCGCCGCCACCGGCGCAGTATGTTCTACATTCGAAATTTAAAAAAAAAACTGTGTAATTATGAGGGATACTAACTCGGAAAGCTGTATCGAAATTCAAAATCACGGTTTTATAGACTAATATTTGATTGAAAATGAGTTCAAGCGATTCTGAAATGTTGACCCCAGAATCGGATAAAGACGAGGCAAATACAGTAATCGAAAATCTTTTGCCAAAAGTTTCAAAGGAACGATACTTAAATACATACAATGATTTTATGAAGTGGCGAAGAGACAAAAAATAGGTACGTATTTTTGAAAAAACTACTATTTTTTACTTTCCTTATATTTGAAATGAGAAGTAGAGTGTTTAACTCGGGTGAAAGTCATCAATTCCTACTCGGACTATAGACGTCTAAAAACCTCGTATGGGAATTGATTCCTTTCGAACCTTGTAAAACAATTTAATATTCTTTGCCTATTTATGTAATTATAGATAACATTAAAGGAATCATTTCTTTCTTTCTGTCAGTAGTTAACAATCTAATTCTGCGCAATGGATCGCGGATTCGATTCCAGCACGTTAGCAATATTAACTTTTTTAATGCATTCCACAATACACGAGAAATACCAGTAGTAGAATAAATACAACCTTTTTTGATACAACCCTTTGTGATAAGAGCTATTTGGGACTGATTTCGAAATGGACATTAATTCAATTAACAAAGGATCCTTTTAGCCTTAACTCGCGTAAAAAAACTTTTTGCTTTGGAAAAAGTAACGAATTGTGTCAATTACTAAAGTAATCTTCTTCTTCTGATAGATTGGGTCTTAAAATGAATATGGACAAGACAAAGGTTATGTCGAATTCCCATAGAGTACCCATTCCCGTAAACATCGGAGAATCTACACTCGAAGTTGTTGACGATTATGTCAACCTAGGACAAACTGTCCAGCTAGGTAAGTCCAACTTCGAGAAAGAGGTCAATCGTCGAATCCGACTCGGTTGGGTTATATATATATATAATATCTTCTCGTCCAAAATACCGCAGTGTCTCAAGACGAAAGTCTTTGACCAGTGTGTGTTGCCAGTAATTACTTACGGTACTGAGACGTGGTCGCTCACAATGGGCCTGATAAGAAGGCTCAAAGTCACTCAAAGGGCAATAGAGAGGGCTATGCTCGGAGTGTCCCTGCGTGATCGAATCAGAAATGAGATTCGCAGGAGAACGAAAGTAACCGACATAGCCCGAAGAATTGCCAAACTTAAGTGGCAGTCGGCGGGGCACATTGCTCGCAGAACGGATGGCCGATGGGGCAGTAAAGTTCTGGAGTGGTGACCGCGTACCGGAAGGCGCAGCGTGGGTAGGCCCCCCGCAAGGTGGACCGACGACCTGGTGAAGGTCGCGGGAATCCGCTGGATGCGGAAGGCGCAGGACCGGTCGTTGTGGTGATGCTTGGCGGAGGCCTATGTCCAGCAGCGGACGTTTTTCGGCTGAAATGATGATGATGATGACTAAAGTAATCTGAAGGAAACATTTTCCTAGTAATCGTAGGTCGTAAGTTCGTATTTTATTAGTTCTACAACAAGCATTACTGCTACAAAAGACGTAAAAGTTTTATCGCCACGCCTCCAATTTAGTCTACAACTTACATTTTAGTCACATTTGTAACAGATAGCAACTTTGTTCCGAATCTAAAGGTGTACCTGTATAACAAATTGATACCTCTGGTCTTACAGGTCGTAAAAGACAATTAACCGTAAATGATATTTTGGCGTACAGGTATTTTCTACTCTATATACATTTTCTACTTAGAATAGAAAATGCCTTTACGCTAAAATGTTCTTTACGCCCTTTGAGCCTAGAGGTATCGTAATGTTTGTTGGTAGGCACTTGGTAGGTCTTTTATTTTTTGTAAAAAAAAATATAAACGTCTCAGGTATATTGCTTACCTACACTTAACACTTGTAAAAATATTTTATTTAGGCCTAAACAATTTCTGCCAAAGGACCAAACATGCGCAACCCATAGCACAGAAATAAAAATGTTCAGCTATTGCTCTAAGTAAGTCATTATAAATTAACTAGCCTATGCCCGCGGCTCCGCTCGCATATAATTCGGATTATCATAGAAAAACGTTATAACATATGCCCCGAGAACTGATTATCTTCCTGGGATAAAAAGTAAAAGAACATGGTCTACCTGTGTGCCAAATGTCATCCAAATCCATTTACAAAACAAATTTTGCATTTAAAGTACGTGGGACACTCAGAAAGTTTTGCGAAACTAAAAAAAATTGTTCTATACGTACATATATTTTTATCAAATCTTTTCAAAGTACTTTCCACCAGCCTCTATACAAAGATTCATGCGCCTAAACCAGTTTTCAAAACACTTTTTCCAGTCCGCCGCAGACACCTCGTTTACAGCCTGCTCGAACGCAGCCAGCGCATCTTCCGGCGACGAAAATTGTATCCCTTTGAGCTGATTTTTTATTTTTGGGAATAAAAAGAAGTCACACGGTGCTAGATCAGGGCTGTAAGGAGGGTGACCCAGGAGTTTGACTGGCGTGCTGTCCAGGAAGTCCCTCGTTTTGAGTGCGGTGTGCGCAGGTGCATTGTCGTGGTGGAGCAGTAGCCCGCGGAGCCCTGTGTTTGGTCGCTTGTTGCTTATAACAGAGAAAACTTCTGGCAAACATTTGGTAGTATACCATTCGACATTAATGCTTCTTTGATCCCGTAAGGGAATTGATACCAAGTGGCCAGTCAAATTAAAAAAGCTAGCGATCAAAATCTTACCCCCGCTTCTAGATCGCTTCACTTTGGTAGGCGTTGGCTCATTTTGAAACACCCAAACAGTCGACTGGCGCTTGGTTTCTGGGTCGTATTGATAAATCCAGGACTCATCACCTGTAACGATGTCGTAAACACGCCGAGACGAGCCTGCTTCAAATTTGTTAAGCATATCACGGCACCATTCCACCCGGGCCTGCTTCTGAGCATCGGTGAGGTTGTGCGGCACCCAGCGTGATACTATCCTCCTCACGCGAAGATGGCTATGTAGAATCTCGTGAACGCTTCCCGATCCAATCTTCAATATGTGTTGAATCTCCTGATATGTAATTCGCCTATTGTCTTGGATTAAATTTTTCACTGCTAGCACGTTTTCTTCGGTAACAGCCGTCAAAGGGCGACCGCTTCTTACGTCATCCCCCAAAGTTGGTCGACCGCGCTTGAATTCGTTATACCAACAATACACGGTTGCCTTGGAAGGGCCTTCATCCATGAATGCCATTTGAAGTCTATCGTACGATTCATCCGGTTTCAGGCGACACTTGAAATCGTATAAAATCATAGCTCTAAAATGTTCCCGGCGCAGATCCATATTTCAGTGAGACACAATACTTTGAATTAACTCGCAAAAAATGTGGAGGGAAATTTTGAAATTGGAACTTACTTATTTTTACTTATAAATAATCATATTTTCGAAAAACATTATAACTGGCCAGTCTCCCATATATAAAAACTTTTTTTCGCAATACTTTCTGAGGGGCCTGGTATAAGTGTAACGTAGTTTGGTCTCTCTACAACACATGATACAGTTTATACCAAAAGACAAAATATTTGCGAAAATGTAATACATACCAACACATGAATGAAATCGCGCATTAGGTTACGTAAAAACCTGTAATAACCTTAACCTCCCACGTACACACGGCTACACATCAAGCTGTACGTTTCTAGTATAAGCTGACCTCCCATTGTATTGGTATTCCTTCCAACGCGAGGTCAGCCTTTACTGGTTTTTTACAGCTTGATGTGTAGCCGTGTGTACCTCAGATACCAAAAAGCATCGCGAAATTAAGTGCAAACACCGTGCAACATTCGCCGGTCTATGAGGCCTTCATGTCATATTTAGCAGCTCTGCCCCTCGCCATTTGAGGGGTCAAGGCGTTTCATTGTTTACGAACTTTATTTGGAGAACCCTTTTTAGGCCGTTTATTGTCAAATCTTACATCACACAGGCAGTTTAGGGTTGGAATTTTCGGACCCCATTAAGTGATATTTTGGATTTAAAGGGGATAGGCATTATATTTTTTGGTGGTTTTTTTGGATGAATAATCGTAAATATGTACAAGATGATTCAATAAAATGGGTCAGTAGGGAGAAATTTTAACCTTTAAGAGCTAGAAAAAAAGAAAAATAAACCGGCCAAGTGTGAGTCGAACTCACGCAGTAAGGGTTCCGTACCACCCATCGACCTGATACCCCATAAAACTTATTTAATTTACGAGTTTATCAAAAGATATCAACGATCGTACGCGAAATGTGAATTTTTGCATCTATTTCCTACGTAGGTACCACCACATATGTCTATGTTTGCCGTATTTTTAGTATATTTTGCTATACAATATAGTATGCACTATAATCAGACCAAGTTTGACGATAGTATGTTTTACTATTTCGAAGATAGAGCAGGAACAAAAACGTTGAAAAAATGCATGATTTTCGAGGTTTCTTGTATGGGGACCCCCTTAAGTTTTAGACTTTTTTACGTTTAGTATTTCTCGTGATAGACACCATAGTTTCAACTGGTTATCTATTACCGTTACAAAGATACAGCCCTGTGACAGCCAGACAGACGGACGGATGGACAGCGTAGCGAGAGTAACAGGGTCCCGTTATCATCCTTTGGGTACGGAACCCTGAAAAAGAGTAAGGAAACTTTGTTTTAAGGAACCAAGGCACAGATTAGATAATAGTTTGGTTAGCGCTAAAGTATACAAGAGTGATACTTTATTAGTATTACAATCTAGCCTTGAGGCTAATGAGCAATTTAGGATAAAATATTTAATTTTATTCTGAATTGCCATGTAAATTAAAATCTAAGAATGCGTCCAATAACTTTTCTTAGTTTCTATCAAGGGCAAGACTCTTTGTTTGTGTGTTATTTATATCATCATTATGAACAACTTCTATTATGGGACCAACCATGATATCGCGAAAAAAAAAACAGCTGATCTCTACATTTCGTCAATTTTTGTGAACACAAATGTAGGGATCAGCTGATATTTTTTTCTCGATTTCAGGGTTGGTCCCATAATAAAAGTTGTTCATAAGTGGTTTTAAAGTATGAATGTACCTATAAGAAAAAAAACCGGCCAAGAGCATGTCGGGTCATGCTCAGTATTATAGGGTTCGTTAAGGAGGTCTAATTACAAACGAATCAAATCGAATATTAATCATTGCTATTTTAGTTTTTGCAAACAGCGCCACCTAGCGCTGAATTTAAGAAGTGTCTCATATATTTATTTATTTATTTTTATTTATTTCCACAAAAAAAAAAACAAAATACATACATTTGGCAGATACAGTGTAGAACATAAACCAGTTTAGGTTTTTCTGTACACCGCTTGGTCCGTCGACATTCATTACAACAAGATGTGGGTGGGTGAACACGACGCATCGCGCTCGCTCGCCCCGTGCAAAAATTCTCAAATACCCTCAACTAATTTATTCATATGATACACTTCGTAAATTTAGCGCTAGATGGCGCTGTTACTTTGTGTTATCAATATAATAAATAGAAAGTAACTAAAGGAGCATTATTTGCTACGATCATTTTTCTCTAAGGTCAATGACCTATGAACTAGGAAGTCACAAGTATTTTTCAGTTTTCTCACTATAACTCAAAAAATTATAATCACATTATACTCGAAATAATTTTAAAAGAGAGTTTTTATAAAATTCTATCAACGTGGAAGATAACAAGTTTCTACGTTGCATAGTTTGGAAATGGCAGGGGGGGGGACACATTGTAAGCCACTTTGGTGGGCTATATTTCACAGATGGTACACCTGATAAAAAAGTGATGTATGAAACATTACCTTCATTTTAGTAGACCTATTCAATGATACCCCACACGAGGGGGTGCAGCGAAAAAAAAATTTTCATGTATGGGCGCCACCCCTAAAAAACGTTACCAAGATTTTTTTATTCTTTTAAAATTGAGATCTATATCTAAACCATTTTTTAACAAAATTTCATTTACTTATGTTTATAACTGTAGAAGTTATTAAGCTGTAAAGGATTAGGACAGACGGACAGACGGACAGACGGATAGACGGACAGACGGACAGACGGACGGACATGACGAAACTATAAGGGTTCCTTGTAGGACTACGGAACCCTAAAAAATGGATGTCTACAGATTTATGTTTCCATATGTTTTTTTTACTCCACTATGGCTATGTCTATGTACAATACTACTAAAATACTTTATTACTCTAACCCTGACCTTATTCTTTTATTCCAGATTCAGTAATCCGCAGCCCGGCGAGGGTTGGCAGTAAAACGGCGGTCAACGCCACGATAGATACGTAAGTACCTACATGTATACGATACTTTACTTGGCAATACAGATACCTTAGTTCACATGGTTTCGTATAACCACAGATAATATAATACTATGTATAACAGAGCGCATAAGATAATAGGTTACTTTTCTTAATTAACAATAGTAATTTTTTTTTTGTATTCCGAATGGGCTTGACTGCCACATCACCTGATATTAAGAGGCTGACAACACCTAAAAAATCAGACCTCTGCGGTCACTGTTGTTTTGTACAGAACTGAAAGATAGGAGGGATTTCGGGTGCGCCGCTCAACTTGAATGAAAATTAACAATTTTATTTTTATATAAAAAAATACGTGTGGCACTCGGAGACTGCCGCGGTAAAGCTATTGCATAGCATTTTTTATGTAAATACAAAGAGGAGGTGCCCTAACGCCGAAACTCTAAGTAGGCATGAGTCACCAGATTGCGGGGCGAAGAGGGGGATTACGCATGCGCACTTGCGCAGTAACGCCGATACAACCAATGCCACCTAGAGGCGATTTGCAGAACTAAAGAGACAAGCGTGATATTTCAAAAAGTCATTAAAAGTTCTGCTATTCATCGATAGATGGCAAAACTAAAAAGTATCACCGCTGTGCCGGTCGGAGTAGGGGGTGTTAGGTTATTTTCGTTACGGAATTTCTGGATTCGGTCTCCACGCTCAAGGCCCGCGATAGAAGCTATGCAATAGCTTAAGCGCAGTAACGCCGATACAACCAATGCCACCTAGAGGCGATTTGCAGAACTAAAGAGACAAGCGTGATATTTTAAAAGTCATTAAAAGTTCTGCTATTCATCGATAGATGGCAAAACTAAAAAGTATGACCGCTGTGCTGGTCAGAGTGGCGGGTGTTAGGTTATTTTCGTTACGGAATTTCTGGATTCGGTCTCCACGCTCAAGGCCCGCGATAGAAGCTATGCAATAGCTTAAAAACTAAAAGCTTATTTGAAAAACAGAAACAGCTATGTTTTAGATTATTGTCTTTCTTAAATGTTTTCTTAATTTCATTTATTTTATTTTATTTGGTAAATAATAGAGATTGTTTGCTTTAAAGCATGTTTTAGTATGTAATTCTTTTCTATAGAGAAAACTTCAAGAAAACGTGTTTTGGGTGCAATAGAGTTTGAGAAAATATGATCAAGATTAACATATATTTTTTCCACTGCCACAAACTGAATATATACAGCAAATTTTTTTTTTTTAAGATTTTTTTTTAAATTTTTTTTTAGTAGTACTAGAGCTCCTTTGTGAAAGAGCTCGTCCGGGGAAGTACTACCACCGTGCCTACTTCTCCGCCAAATAGCGATGCTTGCATTGCTGTGTTTCGGTCTGAAGGGTACGGGTGCCGGTGAAATTACAATCACATGACACTTTCCATCTTCATGTCTCAGTTTGGCGAGCCGACTTGCGGTACCATTTAGTTAACATCCTAGGTGGTATTGAAGTTGTCATGGGCAAAGGTAACCGCTTAACATCAGGTGGGCCTTTAGCTCGTTTCGCCATCCTATACTATAAAAAAAAAAAAAAAGCCTGTTTGGGGTATTTGGCTGTAGTCAGCGTCTTAAGCCATGAAATAATTAAAACAATGTGGAAGTGCAGCGTAGATCCGCAACACTCACTCAATCGCTCTATTTTCTCGCTGTGACACGATGACGTCTCGAACGCTTACGTGAATTTTAACGTGTTTTGGAGGAAAGCTTTCATGTTCCTCCAACCAAAGAGAGGATACTCCGACCAGGCTAGGTCTGCGCCTGGCAGGCTACTGCCCAACGGTTGATGTTGGGCGCTTGTATACAACATGTGACAAAAACCCTGTTGTTCCTGTGAGGTACGTTATTGAGAGGACACAAGTCATTTGGAAAACTCTTTAATAAAAATAATCAAATTAAATATTAAATCATTATTAAAAGTGATTATATTATTTTCAATTTACAATTAGTAATGATTGAATATTCACTTTGATTATTTTTATTGGTATTAATCACTGCGTGAGTGAGTTTCGAGTGATATAATCACTTTCAATTTACAACTACAATTACAATTACTATAAACAATTTTGACTGCCTCATTGGTCTAGTAGTCGCAAGCGCGACTGCTGAGCGTGGGGTACTGGGTTCGATTCCCGGGTCGGGCAAAGTGTTATTGGGTTTTTTCATTAGGAAATTCTCAGTAGCAGCCCGGAGTATGGATTTGTGCCCAGTTAATGGCAATAGGCTCGCCCCCTATTACATGGGACTATAACATAACTGGCGAAATGTGGGTGTACTATACACCTCTGCCTACCCCTCGGGGAAATATAGGCGTGATTTTATGTTATGTTATGTTATGTCAATTTACAATTAATAATGATTTAATATTTAATTTGATTATTTTTATTGAAGATTATTTCCAAATGAGTTGTATCCTTACGTATGAATATCGATTCTGATAACGTACACACGGCTACACATCAAGCTGTACATTTTCAGTATAAGCTGACCTCGCATTGTATAGGTTTTCCTTACAACGCGAGGTCAGCCTTTACTGGTTTTGTATAGCTTGATGTGTAGCCGTGTGTACCTCACAGGAACAACAGGGTTTTTGTTACAATTGTATATGCTAAGTTCGTGTCATACTCTGCGTGCGTGATACAGGATACTTCTCATGTAGCGGGACAGATGTCGCTACATTACTCTTGTATGTGATTCAGGATTTCTGTCAAAGCTCGGAACCGGTTTGTGAAATATATCGGTTAGAACCGGTTTATTGCGGTTTAGCTCCGAACTTTTCTTGAGAACGTGAACTTTTAAAGAACTTTATCCTAACCTAAATTAACCGGTTCAATCGACGAGCGCCAAGTAGGAAAGAAAAGAAAAGTAGATAATTACCCATTTTAGGATGATTTGCAGCGGAACTGATTGAAGCAATGAAATAAACGTTCGTCCCGAAACTGAAATTTTATTTCTGCTGAATGAAAAATAAAAAAAACGGTTTTTGTTTATATTAACCGGTTTTTATTGCTCTATACCGGTTAATTCGAAAAAAACTTTAGGTAAAGGTTCCTCAAAAAACCGGTTTAAAAAACCGGTTTATTCGAACGAAACCGAAATTTAAAGGTTTTGCGTCAAGTACATAATAACGGTTTCAAAATTTAACCGGTATCCGAGGCCTGATTGCTGTCGTCATTGACTCCAACAGTGTTATTTCCCGTGTAGCGGGATAGATGTCGGTACAGTGTACAAAAATTATAGCAGAACGAAAAATTATAGCAGAACGAAAAATTATAAAAACACACCAGATAAAGCAAAGTTTATTGTCTCCAGATTACAAAACTCCTTTGTCCAAATTTTACTTCATTTAAATCTACCCAAGTTATCTTAATTCAATATCATCTCAAGGTACCTATAATAAATAACGAAAACATATTTTTCTCTCAAAAAGCAATTACCCAAGTCTTTGTTAAACTTAAAGATACTTAAATAAGGCCAGTTTTAGACAAAGATAAACTCGTAAACAGATTTAAAAAGGTACTTGAATAATTTTTACAATCCATTTAGTTTAAAACTCTGTTTGAATGTAACTTTCTTGAGTAATGTTTAACAAACTCTTTGAGTTATCTTTGTTGTACAGTTTGGGGGTATTCAATTAATACGGGTAAAATGTTTTAGGCGAGTGTTATGGAGCCTTTTATTCATAATACAGAGGTCATCTAAGGCACTATTTCAGAGTGGCTACAAACGAAATGGAATGAAATTATTTATTCTGCTAATTGGATATTAAAATCAATTTTACGAGTCAGTTCTTTTAAAAACTGGATTGCGTTGACTCTGAGAAGAAACGTCGAAAAAACTCAGGTATCAAACTTCAAACTCTCTTTTAAAGTTCAGACAATTATCTTGTATTAGGTATTTGTGAGAGGACAATGCAACAGCTAAGTATAATATAATTTTGGCAAGGTGTTGATCAAATCGCGGATGTTCTCAAAAAATGCCAGGTTAAGAGTTCTCTAAACCGACGAGCATGCATGACGAGGTTAATGGACGTAGATGAAGCGAAAGAGGTGTGTCAGGATCGTAGCAGGTGGAAATCCATAGTCTCTGCCTACCCCAATGGGAAACAGGCGTGATAATATAAGGTTGTCTAGTAGAGAACGCCTATGGCGTTAAGACCGCCTTTGTACCCTGTTGTGCATAAAGAATTAAATAAATAAATAAATATGTATGTATGTATGTTTTGTCGTTTTACATAGAAACCATTAAAACTTTACCAGCCCGAAAAGCAGACATAATAGATAAATAAATAATCGTCATGCACAATATACGGTATAGATACTAAAAAGTTTTAAAATTTGGCCCAGGAAAATAGTAGGTACCTACCTATTTAAAAAAAATCGGGATATTTTGACATCAGCTTCAATTATGTATGTAAATTTTAGTTTATACAAAGGAATTAATGAAAGGCAAGTGCATGCAGCTGAGATGAGAATGTTAAGAGGAATGTGTGGTGTAACGAGAATGGATAGGATAAGGAATGAATATGTAAGAGGGAGTCTGAAAGTAGCGCCAGTGACAGAGAAGTTAGGTAGCAATAGACTGTCATGGTATGGACATGTGATGAGGAGGAATGAGGAGCATGTTACGAGGAAAGTTTTAAGTATGAATGTTGATGGCTATAAGAAAAGAGGGAGACCGAAGAAAATATGGATGGATTGTGTGAAAGATGATATGAATAGAAAGAAAGTGAACACGGAGATGACGGCTGATAGAGATGTATGGAAGAAAAAAACATGCTGCGCCTACCCCAAATACATTGGGATAAGGGCAGGAGGATGATGATGAGTATATACAAAGTAATTTATTAATTAAGTTAGTTTAGTTTAATTAAGTACTTAAATTTCAGACTTTTTACTACTAAGTGCACCAATAAAGTAACTTCTCTTTGTCATTTCCATGACATTCCAGTCCATTCAATGGTCGTTTTACTATCGCCGCCGTAGAGATAAGACCGCCAGTTGTACGTACACTTTTTTTTCAGATCCGAAAATCCATAGATTATACAAAGACACACATATTATACAAACATTACAATGAAACATAATTAAAACATTTTTACCCTTTATTGTACACACAATACATATTTACATTGATTTTACAGTAGGAAAGTTTAAGTAGGTACATCGGCGGCAAACCATAGAGCGATAGAGAGATATTGATATTAGAGGACAGAAACAAGTGCACAACAGAAAATAAACCTACTTTACTAAAATATTTACACATAAACATAATAAATAATTGCATATAAAAATTAATTTACCCAAGCAATCAAAATAAAATTGAAACAAATAAAATTACAATGACATGTCAGACTAAAAATTAAATTAAATTATAAATCATGTCAGCTAATCAGCTTATTTTTTTTTAATGTCATAAATCACCTTTTTATTCTAATTAAATTCTTTAGTAATTAAATAATCTATTTACAAATGTATAATATTTACAACACAAATGTAAAATACAAGTACAAAATAAAATTATATAAAAAGGCGTGCTTAGGCGTCAAAGTATTCCTCCACATCGCTGTCATCTGGAAAGTGCCCAGAAGACTGGCAGCGTTGCCACGTTGAATGGCAACGCTTATTCTTTGGCCAAAGAACAAACCAGCCCTCTGGTCACGCGAAGTGTCGACCAGCCTCTTCGCGATTTCTTTAAAAAGGATGCGCGCACTCGGACCCCATGTCCCGAGCGTTTCGACCCCAAACGGCTCAAAGTCATAGTTACCTGATAGGTTACTATATTTGCGCCGCTTGAAGGCCTCCGCAGACGCGGCGGCAGCACCAGCACAGCCAGCCGAACTAGGAAGATGTGATGGTGCAAGGGTGTCGACGCACGTTGCGTCCCACACCAGAGGCCTACCCATCTTCCATGGCAATAACGTCATGCCGTCTGGTCTCTTCCCATTGTCTCGTACCAAGCCGTTAGGTTCTAATACAGCTGGCACACCGGCGGTGGCAAGAGCACGACGAATAATGTCATTAATGCTGGCGTGCCTTGCTATGCGCCCCGCGCTCCTATAACAGGACAGGCCATGGTGTCCGAGGTCGTCGACAGGTTCGCCGCAGTGACACCGATGTGAAGCAACACAAGGAGCGCCCAAGCGTAGGCACGTAGCGAGCCGGAAACTGGTGTCGTCCAACATAGTACCTATGTTGGACGACGGAAGTGCCTGGAGCCAAAAGCCTGCCTCCCATTCGCCCACAGCCAGCAGACGAGCACGCTCAGCAGTATTGGTAGACGTATTTACTAAATTATTCCGTACCAACCTGCAGAGCGGCTCATCCCACAATCTCTGGGAAGACGGGTTGACAGGCAAATCCGTGTTTGTTTGTTTCAGCTTATTAGATTGAAATTAAGTAAAACTATAAATTATGTCAGACTATGAAATTTAAATTTACATGACAAGTGGGGAGGCACTGACATGAAGCAGCATCCATCTCTGCAACAAGGGTGAGTGCCACCAAGGTACTCTGTGGTCCCACCGCTCAGACAACGCGATCAGAATACCATTCGAGTTGCCAAGTAGGCGATTCAACTATTTTGTATTTGTATTTTGTATTTGTACTCTTACTGTGCAATAATAAAGAAGATTATTGTTATAATTATCAGCGTGTTAAACTTTTATCTATCAGTCATTCAAACACAAAGGAAATGTTTAGTTAAATATTTTCAAAGATTTTATCTATTATCTAGATGGTAAACTTTCATGTCAATAACAATCTAGCTCACTGACCTACTAAACCAAAACAACCAGTAATTTCGATACAAAATAGCTAAAGACCAATTATAATACAATTGCGTGCCACGATCGCTAAAGATTACTGCACGTAAAACTTATCTATCCATCGTTATGAATAGATAGATAGACAGGATTAGCGATGCGCGATGCATTAATTTTAAATCGATTAGTCATGTCACTGATACGAAAAAGTAGTCGATTGTTCAAATATATCGATGGGTCCGAGTCTAGACCAAGTTATTGTCATAGTTCTCGATTTTTCTCTCGGACTTAATGGTCTCGAGTCGATGTAATCGCGAATTTAAGCTTAACGGCAGATTGGCGCACAGTCGAGAGAATCAGCCCCCCTAGCCAAGTTGACAATCTATAATCGTCAACGCTAATAGAAAATAATTCGTTCGAAAAAGTCATTCGTTGTTCATTTTGATTGTTTTCTGCAGCGTTGACGATTGTAGATTATCAACTTGGCTAGGGGGGCAGGACTTGGACTCAATACTCATCGAGACAATAAATAGTCACCGGTTGTCAAGGACAATCGAGAATTAACAACGGTGACTGAGCGATCGCATTTGTAGCAGCAGTAGTTTGACTCGAAAAAAAAATCTCGATCGATTTATCGGAGAATGAGGCGATTGTTGACTCGATTGAAAATCTATTCGACTGTGAGAATCGCCCATCTCTAAACAGAATACACAACTAATAACTGCTATAATAATCTAACTACTAGTCGTAACTGGCACGACTTTTGACATAGAAACTTTGTAAACTTTCGCCTTTTGTATTCTTGTTGTTGAATGTGTTTTGGCAGGTTTGGGCGAATTTTGTATTTTGTTTTACCGGTATGTATACGTAATTTCTCTGCAGTATTAGGGAACGTATAGGATATATTTTTAAGGCTAAGGCTAGAACAAACATACCTACAAAGTGAAATTAAGTACCGTCAAAAAGTCTAAACAGGTCTTCGGTATAAAACACATGTGGAGGCATACAACGTGTTATTGAATTAACTCAAAACCTTAAACTAGTTTGTCCAGAATCGAGAGTAGAATCCATTACACTACTTTTTAAAATAGGTAAATTGTTACCAAAAAATATTTTCAAACCATGCCGAGTCTAAAAGTTTCATACGACGACGCGGCGCTCAGCGCAAAGGCGAGCGAGACCCAGTAAAAAAGTGTGATGGCAACTTTTGGGGAACATTTGCTTGCTAAAACTATTAAAACTTAACTTAATTTTAAGAGGTTATTTACCTCCTGACACAGTAGCATCGCGGCACATTCGTGAATGAATCTAGCGCTATGAATCGATTTTAGTAACCGCGATACTAAAAAAAATAAAACTTTTTAACAAAAAATTGAACCGACGAAAACAGAAACTGAAAAGCGAAAAATAAATAATTATGAGTCGGCGCCAAACGAACTTTTAACAAGCAAAGTGCGTGCAAGTTGCAAGTGGCCGAGCGGAGAACGCATTTTTGGAAAGTTATTTTTGGTTGTTTATCGTTGAAAATTTCACGTTGTATTTGACGTTTTTTTATTTGTATATGTGACGTTGTTTTTATTATTTATTTAAAGTAATTTAATGATCTTCGTTGATTGGTTGTTTGGCGCCGACTCATAATTATTTATTTTTCGCTTTTCGGTTTCTGTTTTCGTCGGTTCAATTTTTTGTTAAAAAGTTTTATTTTTCATTTTTTTGTGGTTAAAATCTAACTCCAGGTCTCCATGATGTCGTAGTGTCTAGAACTATATTTATGTGTGTCAAGTTTCAACAGAATCGGTTAACAGGTAAGAATTCAGTGGGTGAACAAACACTCATCCCCTGTTTTACTACCCTTAAGGGTCGATTTTGGTTTTGAAATTTAAAATTGACCAACTTCGAGATATACTCTATCCATTAAAAAAAGAATCATCAAAATCGGACCACTCTGTAAAAAGTTATGCGTGGTCATACATAAAAAATAAATAAATATATATACGCGTCGAATTGAGAACCTCCTCTTTTTTTCGTCGGTTAATTACAAATATCTTCTACAATAATAAATTAAAATTAATAGTTACTTTCCGTATCAATTTATTATAATAAAAACTAGTTGGGGTGTCTGAGGTATTGAGTTATTCCAATAATACATTGTATTCATACTACTACACAAAATATAACTTATCGCGTAAAACTTATACCCGACTATTAATTTTCAGGGAAACATTTTCAATTTTTCAGCCAACATGCGATTGCTTGTGCCAATAAAACCTAGCCTTATCAATTACTACATAAAATATTTCAATGCCCCACATACAAGGCCACTGCAGTATTTTACCAACAAAGTAGGTACGCCATTGCGTATTTCAGTGAAAATAATGTAGGCAAAAAGTTCAAGACGAAATCTAGAAACAAAATATTACGGTTTCAATACACTTGGGGCTCTGTTCTTCATACCTTTCGAACATCTGCGTAGAGTTTTTGCGTTATACAGTGACGGATTTAGGCCATGAATACGGAATCGGATGAATAACCTACAACGTTAAATTAAATTGGCGAAACTTCACACACATGATGACTATCAATTTATCTTGTTCTTTCTCTTCCATCAAGTCATATTTATGCTTAAGGGGAATGCCATCATCATCATGTGAGTGGCGCATCACATCATTTATCGAAAATCCTTTTTAAACGATTGAAGAACAGGTACTGTAGTTTAATTACGGCCAAAATTAATATCCAAGCTATCCACGATTTGCCCTACTAGAGATCGAAATTTGACATAAGCTCCATACAAAATATGTCAAATTTCCATCTCTAGTAGGGTAAATCGTGGATAGATTGGATATTAATTTTGGCCGTTAGAAACTATCAACTCTGTAAAATATAGTTCGCTGTAGTTGTAGATACAAAATATGCAAAAAACTGCCACTTTTGGCGAATTATAATTTACAGAGTTAATAGTTTTTAATTAAACAACAGTACCTGTACTTCAATTGTTAAAAAAATATTTGTGTATTCAGCGAGTAATAATTTTTTTACTGATGAGGGCGCCATTTGGCTGTTACATTCCCCTTAAGTCTTTTTTATTACCTATAATGGTGACAACATAATGTACATGTATATACTTAAAGCTCGATTTCGATCGCTCAAGACGATTTCTTCCAGACAACCTTAGGATGGACAATAAGGGCAAGTAAAGAGAGGCGTAGCACGCAGTGTAACAACATAATAGAATACATATATCTATAACACGACTACATAAACTCATATTTATGTAGTAAATACAATATAACATGTCTTAATATTACATAATGTACATTATGTAAATTACAGTAATGATAGGTAGTGATCCTTTACCAGTTCCTTTAAAACGCGTTTTTTCTGATTTTTCGTATTCAAAAATGTATTTTAGAAACACTTAAACCTCATTAATTTCTACTGTTATATTTTATCCATAATAATATACGAAGATATAGAAGCATAAACTTATGTTGATGTCAATTTTTTTTTTGTTTTTTTTTTTTTTCTGTAATTTAACTGGCGAAATGTGGGTGACCTATACACCTCTGCCTACCCCTTCGGGGAAATACAGGCGTGATATTATGTTGATATGTTAATATTTTTTTATTTTTTTTAAATAAACATTTTTCTATTTAATATAAGTTTCTAAATAAAACTACACATCTATTCACAATAATTCAATTCTATTCTATTATTTCAGATAAATTATAATAATAATGGAGAATAAGATTGAACAAATTCTAAACACGTTTCTGGCTTTATTGAGAAACTTCTAATAAGTAACACCAACTGACTGAGAAAAGGTCACTACGTTATCCTTGTGATAAGCTGCAAAGAGCGTTCGCTGGCAGCGGACGGTAAAAAAATGCCTTGGGCGAAAGCGATAGCTGCCGCCTGGCGGCAAGTCTTATCTTATCGTCTTTTGCTACGAGATAAAGCCATCTATCAATCATAAGTATATGTTATGTTGTTCAGGAATAACACCAATACCACCATACCATTAAAACCATTAAAACGCGCAAGGCAACCAAAACTTCAAATAAATAAAGTCGGAAGTACTTCAACGTGTGTGATAAAAAAGAGTTTATTTTTTGTATATGAATAACAATTATTTTTTTGGATAACCATCAATATGCAGGTAGAATAATAATAATAATAATAAATAAATATCTTTGGGACATTTCTACACAGCACCATCTAGTCCCAAACTAAGCAGAGCTTGTGGTATGGGTACTAGATAATGGATATAATACGTATATACTTTTTTTTTGTAAATACATACTTATAATACATAAGCAACACACCCAGACCAACACAAACACTTATGTTCATCACACAAATATTTGTGTCCTGTGGGAATCGAACCTAATAAATTATTATTCTACTTTTGTACCATTTTTGACATCTTCATACAATTTTCACGTCTAAATTAGGGTTTAAAGTTGACGAAATTCAAAATTGCCGCCATTTGCAAAAATATTTTTCTACCCTCTTTGTAATTTTTCATTTTCATGCAAATTACATGAAAATTATAAAAATAGGTAGGAAATATTATCGAGATTACGAAACAATAACATTATTGTATGGGTTTCTTATCAGAATATTGAAAAATCTTATAAGAAATGCAAGTAGGTACACAATAGGCGGGGCCAAGTCAAGTTCAAGGACGCGATGGCCATTTTGTTTTTTTTAAATCAAACGATTCAGGGGATAGGAATGACACAATCCTGTTCCAATATCTTTTGAATCTTATTCAATTTGTTTTTGTCAACACAGTACCTGCCAAGTCCAGCCCTGTCACACAGGGGACGGTGGTGTAAGCAAAAAGAAAAATATTAATATATCTCCCTAGGCCGTCGTTTTGCTCTGCCCGACCCCTTTTTGCGATTGAACATTGTGATTGCTTTTATATTTCGTTTGTAAGTTTATTGTTTGTATGTTCACCGTTGCTAGGAATTATTTTGTCCTTTTTGAGGTTTATTCCACTTTGTTCACCTGGGTAGAATTTATGGTGTCTTTATTTCACCTCGGAATCATTTGATGATTTGATGTGAAATGATTCGACATTATTGGTGTCATTTGTTCACCTTGGAACTAAATCACCCAGGTGAACAGGGGCAACTATTTTTATTATTCTTAGTAACTGTCCAGTGCAGGCCAATTTTAGGAGGCTATTAACATCTAGGATTTAAAAAATAAAGTTTAACTTAAGAGTTGCTGCTTTTTTTCTCGGATGAATAGGTATATAACCTCTAGGATTTAAAAAATAAAGTTTAACTCGTAGCTGATTTTTTCTCGGATGAATAGTTTTTTTTTTTTTTACGAGTGTGTTTACAGCAAGCAACAAAATTTTTGTATTTATGTATGATAATAAATAAACATTATTGGAGTAGAGAAGACAAACTTGACTATTATTTACCGGATTTTGTGATTTTATGACACTCTTTATAAACATCATTTACCCAATTAAAAAAAAACGAATAAAATACGCCTACTACTTACGGGTTCTTCTATCTATCATGTGGAGACCTACACACCTGAGAGTGCTCCATACAGTTCTTGATGGTATGTCTAGCTCACCAACTCGCACTAGGCCAGCGTGGTGGACTAAGGCCTTAACCTTCCCAATCTGAGAAGAGGCCCGTGCCCAGCAGTGGGGCAGTAATGGGCTGATGATGATAATGATGTTGATAATAATTAAATTTTTTATAGTATAGGATGGCGAAACGAGCCAAAGACCCACCTGATGTTAAGCGGTTACCTTTGCCCATAACAACTTCAATACCACCTAGGCTGTTGCCTAAATGGTACCGCAAGTCGGTTCACCAAACTGAGACATGAAGATGGAAAGTCTCATGTGATTGTAATTTCACCGGCACCCGTACCCTTCAGAACGAAACACAGCAATTCAAGCATCACTGTTTGGCGGAGAAGTAGGTACGGTGGTAGTACTTCCCCGGACGAGCTCTTTCACAAAGGAGCTCTACTACTACTAAAAAAAAAACAGAATCAATGAAAATCTAAACAAAAAGTGATTCCGTCTGCCAATAATATTAATAATGGTCGACGACGATGGTTTGACGACCTTTGTGGTCTAGTGGTTCGAGTGTCGGACTGCTGATCACGTGGTCGTGGGTTCGATTCCCACAGGACACAAATATTTGTGTGATGAACATGAGTGTTTGTGTTGGTCTGGTTGTTTCTTATGTATTATAAGTATATATTTAAAAAAAAAATATATATATAAGTATTATATCCATTGTCTAGTACCCATACCACAAGCTCTGCTTAGTTTGGGACTAGATGGTGATGTGTAAAATGTCCCAAAAATATTTATTAATATTTATTATTTATAATGGATAAAACCAACATTAAAAAAGGTAATTTAAGAAAGAAAGAACAGGTATCATTTCTCGAGGGAAGAAAAATATAAGGTGAATTCCTAACCTAAAATACAATGAAACTTTTACAAAGAATGAAAATTATAATAGGGATAAAATGGGGTAAAACGTATTTTTTGTATCCTTTGTAATGAAAGTGAGCTTGAAGATATTCTTTGAGGGGTCAGTAGAATTTCAAGCAATGTTTAAGTAGCTGGTAGTTGCTTCATTCTGCATTTCCAGTCCAAGATATTCTGCATCGCTCCTTTCATCAGGTGTATTCATTCAAGATTAGGGCGGGACATACTATAGGGTCGGCACGCTATGATGGCATTTTTGACGTTTGCCTGCTCATGAAGATCCTAAATATTGACAGCTACGTATGAAGGAATAATTTCCGTACTTTATTATCAATAGTGATGCACTGCTACGGCAATAGAATTTTTCGAATTTCGAATCTATTATTCAAATTCAATTTATTTTTACTGTTTTTTTATATATTTCACAGAATAGCGATTAAACAAAATGGTTAGATGTTATGTTTATAGAATAAAAAAAAAAAAAAAAAAAAATAACGTTTATTAGCAACCAAACAAGCGATTAAACAAAATGGTTAGATGTTATGTTTATGAATAATTTGATAAATTATTTTACTTTAAGTAGATACTACTCATAATAGCTAGTTGGAGTTGGTCAATAACTGGTCCCAATCGCCAATAATTAGAAATGTGTCACAACAACACTATTGGAAAAACGCCATGATAGCGTGCCGCGGGTATAAAGGGATGAACCAAAAAATAATAGGCAACATACAGGATGTTCAATGGCAAAATAATTGGCATGAATTGAATTGAATTGAATTGACTTGGTGAAGGTCCCGGGAATCCACTGGATGCGGAAGGCACAGGACCGGTCGTTGTGGCGATGCTTGGGGGAGGCCTATGTCCAGCAGTGGACGTCTTTCGGCTGAAATGATGATGATGATGATGATGAATGCTATTCGTCCGTGTGGTGCTGGACGTAAGAATTGCACCACCCTTATCTCTTCTCATGGGTGTCGTAAAAGGCGACTAAGGGACCAGAGGATGGGCAGCAGCGTTCTCTGAGTATTTAACCAACCAACTGCGATCACCAACCCGCCTGCCAAGCGTGGCGATTATGGCATATCCCCCCAACATACATATGCTTGGGGGAGGTCTATGTCCAGCATTGGATATCTTTCGGCTGAAATGATGATGATGAATGCCACACGGAGGGTAGTAATTTAAATATTTAAAATAGGATATTTTACTTACAGAAGACTTCATTTTATTCTTTAAATCAAATACTACTCTTTCATCCTGTGTGGGCTTGCGTTTGACCGCTACCTCAGTGGTGCACGCTTGCCCAGCAAAAACCAATTCACTTGTACCATAAAGACCACCCATTCGCTTAGAATTTACTAGCCTAAACAATAGTTCAGAGAAAGTTTCGTTTATACAACGTATTATTGAAATAACTGAAAATCTCTTAAAGGGTCATTGTGCTCATCAGTATGAACAACTTTTAGTATGGGACCAACACTGAAATCGCGATAAAAAAAACAGCTTCATTCATACTTCGTTCATACTGATGAGTACCTACAATGACCCCTTAAGATGAATGTAGCGGCCAAGTGGTGGTGGTGCAAAAAACGGCCACTTTTGCCATTTTTTCTATCTACAACTACAGCGAACTATATTTTCCAGAGTTAATAGTTTCTGATTAAACTACAGTACCTATGTACTTCAATTGTTAAAAACGAATTTTCAATCAATGTATATAACGTACCTTTATCCACTAAATGTAAAAGAATGCAAAAAATCTGTACAAAGCTGGTTGAAAAAAAACACCTATCAGGACACTGAAAACTTACTAATAATTCCCAGCTAGCTGACGCTGCTCTAAACACACACACACACACCCAGACTCACCCCCATCCATACTCACCCACACCTACCCCCATATACACACCCTACATATAACCTCACATCCTCTTTCACCCTATCTCACATCCACTTCTTGCATAATAGCTAATATATTATTTTAATATTGTATACTAATATTACTATTATCAAATTAATTTAATTAATGTTTTCTTAAAGTGCTTTACTTGTACTGTACCCCATAAGTGGAAGTTCGCTGATGCCTGTGATACAGTGTTTTGTCCAACGGTTCAAAATTACTGATAATGCCCTTTTAGTATGTACAGTCAACAAATCGGAATCATGACCCACGATAAGCTTAATATCCTACAGACATTCTAATACAATTAGGTTGAATTTGGCTTAAACAGATATTTCCCTGGCAACAGACTTGTTATCAATTTTGTTAACTATTGACAGTGACAGCTAGTTTACCAGTAAAATTATTGTTCTAAATTTTATTCTTGATATCCAAATATTGTTATTTATTTATCATTGATTGCGTGAAACAGAGGATATTATAAATTAAATGTATGTTCCACATATTTGGCCGTTAAGTTATGAGTATTGTTTGACACCTTTTCATACTTGACATTTTATTAGTTGTCATTTTTATTTTTATTTTATTAATGTTCTGTAATCGAAAAAGTTAGTATAGGGTTCTTAAAAAATATAGCTGTTTGTAGGAAACCATGTGAAATGACAGCAAATTCGAAATTCAAAACATAATTCCTGCTTTATCAAAAACATAATTTCCAATACAATTATAAATCTATTGCATTGATAACAAAGCTCAAAACGGCACAGACCTCTGACCCGTTTTAATGCAGTTTCCGTAATATTCAAAATGTCCTAAGTGCAGCATAGAAGAAAACCTTACTGTTTTGACGATTTCAAACGAATTATCAGCTGCGTGGGTCATGATTCCGATTTGTTGACTGTACCTACCTACTTAAACTCATTTCTGTTAAAAAAAGCCAATAAAGAATAATTTATTTAGTGCCAATAAAAGAATTTATTTAATGATGTATTCAGCGAGTAATATTGTTATTACTGATGGGGTGCCACTTGCCAACTACATTCCCCTTAAGAGGTTTTTAGTTATTTCAATAACTCGTTGTAGAAATCATGATTATTCTTGAACGAAGCTTTTGTAAAGACGGATAGTCCTTTAATCTTATAAATCATTCATGGTTTCATTCGAATATACCAGCACATAATTTATGATTGATTATATTATAACTCATGAATATTTCATTGTATTCACGTAACAGATGCTTACCACAGACCTAGTAATAAATATAGACGAAGTGCTGCGAACAATTATAGTGAAGCCAACCGTGCTCCTTCGTATACAAACCAGCGCTCACGCACACATCATGCACCTGATATTTGTTTTCGCGATGCTTACTGGACGATGCCGCGACATGTGTACTGAGAGCGGTGAGCACGGTTTGAGGTGCATGTGTGTACATAAGGATGTATGTATGACATAAGTATGCTCCGAGACAGATAATATAACATAACATCACGCCTGTATTTCCCCGAAGGGGTAGGCAGACCCACATTTCGCCAGTTATGTTATAGTCCAATCCATGTAATAGGGAGTGAGCCTATTGCCATTACCCGGGCACAAATCAAAACTCCGGGCTGCTACTGAGAATTTGCTAATGAAAAAGCCCAGTAACGCTTTGCCTGACTCGGGAATCGAACCCAGTCGACCACTACACCAACGAGGCAGTCGGAGACAGATGAAGAAGATAAAGTTTTATGACTTATGTTAGAGTAAAGACACCTATATTTGGATGGTAGCTCCAACCTGTACATTATGACCATCGTGAAATCAGACAGCCAAAAGCCCAGCACTTAGAGGTGCGAAGCCTCACGTAACCGCACAGCACCTACGAATTATCCTTCACATTCGAGTGCTGTTAAATTATGCACATATTGGGAAAATAAATAACTAAGTAGGTGCGTACCTTCATAATTTAGTGGGGTCTACTTAGGTCGCTAGGGATGAGAATAATAATAATATTATGGCACCATTTCGAAAAACGCCGGCAGTACACAATATTTACCGTACCTCTCTACCCCTACAACTCATGACCTTAATTTTTTTGCCCATTATCACTGACCTGGAAAAAATGTTACAAAGATTCTTACACGAGTGCAATGAACTTTAAAATGGAGCCAGAATTTAGAAGTATGTTTTTAGCAAGGTTGAGACTCACACGAATCCGCGTACTGGCAGGTGCAGCGTGGGTAGGCCCTCCACAAGGTTGAACGATGACCTGGTGAAGGTTGCGGGAAAATCCGCTGGATGCAGGAACCACAGGATCGATTGTTTTAGGGATGCTTGGGGAGGCCTTTGTCCAGCAGTGGACGTTTTTCGACTGAAATGATGATGATGACGATGATGACATGAATCCACACTTAATAATTATTTCAAATCCAAAAGTAGCTCCAAATTTTTGTTTTTTTTCTATCTAAACCTCTGAACCAATTTTTATGAAACTTGTACAGAGATAGTCTGGAAATCGTAAAAGGACATAAGATACTTTTATCGCGAAAAGGATTCCTACGGAATACGCGATAAACAAAACCCACGCGCGCTGAGCCGTGGGCGACCTCTAGTGTAGTTATAAAGTAAATAATTATAAGTACATCAGCCCATTATCACTCCAAGGTCATTGGCTCGAGAAAGCTGGCTGTAGTCATCATCATCATGGTCATTTCAGCCGAAAGACGTCCACTGCTGGACATAGGCCTACCCCAAGCATCCCCACAACGACCGGTCCTGCGCTTTCCGGATGCAGCGGATGCCCGCGACCTTCACCAGTCACCAGGTCGTTGGTCCACCTTGTGGGGAGCCTACCTGCGCTGCGAATTCCAGTACGCGGTGCCACTGCAGAACTTTACCGCCCCATCGACCATCCGTTCTGCGAGCAATGTGCTGTATGTTGTTTTTACAGCAGATCGATACAGCTGTCAGCAATAAATCTTTTTCCAGAGGTAGAACAGAATATTGCCAATAGTTGTTCATGATACAACAAGTCCATCTATCTACGAAATCCAATCACACGAGAAACTATTTTGATTGGTGTATGTAATCTACTTGAGTGGAGACCGCGAATCGGCAAACTCAGCGTAGGGCGCCCCCCACCAGGCGGACCGATGACCTGAAAAAGGTGGCTGTGGGGGACTGGATGCGGAATGCAGAGGACTGAGTGTTGTGGCGCAACTTGAAAGAGACCTATGTCCAGCAATGGACTGTGATAGGCTGAATTGATTGATCTAATCTATACCCCAACACCAGGTTTAGTATGTATGAGTTAGGGACGCGAGCGAAGTATGCGAGTGGCATTACTTTTCCCTCGCTACTCCGCTGTTTACCCACTCTATTAGCTCGCAAAGCACTTCTTCCTCAGGCAAGGTACTGCTCCATTACACCACTTAAATTTGATGGAAATACACATAGTTTTGTAACTTAGCCATGCCCTCGTTAACCGTTTAGCTTCCTAATATGGTTCTGGTGGAAAGACACCCTTACTCATGAGAAACCCTATTCATCATGGAAATCCATTATCAATCTATCTATCTATACTATAATAAAACTGTAAAGGTCGAAAAGTCTGTACATTGAGTATTTTTTCGCGAAAACCGGCTAGGGGGACTAGAAATAAGCTATAGAACACGAATCAATCGTTAAAAAAATTTATGTCTGTCTGTCTGTCTGTCTGTCTGTCTGTCTGTCTGTCTGTCTGTCTGTTTGTTACCTCATCACGTGAAAACGGCTGAACGGATCGTAATGAAACTTAGCATTTGTATTGGTATTAGTCTAACTTAAAATATAGGGTATGTTTTATTTGAATCGGTTGAGTAGATCCAGCGATACAGCTTGACCCCTCTATTGTATTAAGTTGCATACAAAGTAGAGGTCATGATTGTTGGTTGGATGCTGGTTGCAGGTTCCTAAAAATACAACTGGCTTCTATTAGTATTATAGAAAATATAGAATAACATAACATAGCCCATCACTGTCCCAATGCTGGGCATGGCCCTCTTCTTGGATTGAGAAGAGTTAAGGAACTGGATATTGTTAGTGTAATAGATTATCATAACATAATCAGCTCATTACCTACTGCCCCACTGCTGGGCACGGACCTCTTCTCGGAACGAGAAGAGTTAAGAAACTAGAAAATATAGAATAACATAACGTAGTCAACCCATTACTGTCCCACTACTGGGTATGGCCCTCTTCTCAAAATGAGAAGATGTAATGAACTGGATATTATTAGTATTCTAGAATAACATAACATTACCAGCCCATTACAGTCCCACTGCTGGACACGGGCCTCTTCTCAGCATAAGAAGAGATGTGGTTTGTGTTATAGAATAACATAATCAGCCCAATTACTTCCCACTGCTGGGCACGAGCGTCTTCTCAGAATGAGGGAGTTTAGGGCTAATTCCATGAAATTCCATCACCTTAGCCGGTTGGTTGTAAAAACAAAATATAGTATGGTCGGTAAATAGTGTAATCGTCTGTGTAGGCGCTTATATGTATATATTTGAAGATATTGTGTTCATAATTATGACACGATGTTATTTTCCGACATCCACGCGGACGGAGTCGCGGGCACAGCTAGTAATTAATAATTCAATAAAGATGATTTAAAGATTACCAGCACAAAATTTGACAGAACAACAGAACAGAAAAACCCAGAACAGTGACATTTGTACCCCACCTTACACAGTTTTTGTTAACCACCCATAAAAGGCTCTCGGAAGACATGATTAACGATTCCCCTAATTCACAATTTATTTGAGTAAACTTGGGTACGTAGGGGCTATCAATCAATATGGCCAATATTTTGTCGTTCTGCTGACTAATTTGTGTTTGAAGGCTGCCAAGTTTGGGGTATCCAGCATTTGTATAAGATCAGTTGGTAGGAAAAGTTTGGGAATGCTTCAAAAGTTTGTCGATTTAGGATGTGTTTAGGCATATTCTGCCTGAAGATGTTATTGTTGTTGTTAAGATCGTAGGTTTTTTGTTTAATTCCGTATGTCTAACTAATACTTCCTACTTCGATGAAATTTTGATTGTGTCAGTTTGTGTTTCTTTTCCTAATTTTTATTTCCCTGATCCTATAAAATAATCAAAGTTCAATCAAAATCATAGCATTAAATGTTAATAAAATTCACCAGCATATTACCAACAAGCCTATAAAATATTTAGTTCCGTCAACAACTTGCAAATATATTTCTTACTCATTCCTTTTTGCTTAAAGGTTTTGAGGTTACGAGTGTATCCATCCAATTAGGAGCGCTTTCGCTTGAGATATTTTTGATCACCCATGAGAAAGTGTCTAAAAATAAAAATGTGTCTTTTTGTTTGGTGAAATGGCGTAGATAAACATACAGGATGTATTTGGATACTGCGATGTGACAATCAAGATAAAAGGCAATTTTGAATCCAAGCTCCTTTTTCTGAAAGGTTTTACGCAAACGCAAAAATTGACTTATCAGTTGTCAAAAATGTGTAGGTATCTGTTTATTGATAAAGGCCTTCAGGAGCCCGTTGAATTACAAAGCAGAAAGTACGAAGACAACGATCAAAATCAGCATATTTACAGCAAGTAGCAACAGTATATGACCAGGTAGAACCGCCATTTACCGGTTAGTTGCCTTCTAAAGCGACCGAGGAACTAATGTTTTTCCGTAACTTCGATGAACTTTATCAAAGGCATCAGGTTTATTAAAAGGCAGCTCATTATCTTAAAGAGAATATCGTTTTGAAAAGGTCTTGCCTAGTAGCGCTTAAGCAGCAATATTGACGCTTACTATTAACTCGGAACGACTCCCATCAGAATTTTGAAACCAAGATACTGGGACTATGCCGAAATTATAAGTTTAGACTGATTGTTAGACTTTACAAATTGTATTATTCTCGTTAGTTTTCTCATAAAGTTCTCATCATTAATTTAAGAGTTTGACTCTCGTGGTTGACCACGTTGGCACGCGTTGGCGTAGTCTATAGTTTGTTAGCTTGTTGTTGTTGGTGCTGTCTTGTTGTTTGTTTCGTAGTTTTGTTGCCTCTTGCCTGTATAATAAAGAATACATTATCTTTATATCTTGTCGGTGGAGTCTTTTCCATTTTTCTCTGCATTTGGCTTCTATTTTGACATCCTGATAGGACAATACATCTATTTTTCCCTTTACTTGTTGCATGAAAGTTATTTTCGGACTTCCTCTCTTCCTTTTCCCATATGTCTTCCCTTCTATAATAGTAAATATTTAAATTGTGGAAAGAAAAAATCGCTCACGAGCAGGATTCGACACTGCGACTCCTGGCTCAGTACGCCAGTGCTTTAGCCACTAAGCTACCGTGAACACTGCTTGTGGTATCGAAATTATCCTCCACTATAGTACGTCTTTAGGTGACGTCAGCGATATCTTATTAAGAAACAATGTTTCTTAACCGACTCGACTAAATTTGCAGTTAATTCAAAGTCGTATAGATATCCTACCCTTACTAATAATTTTATTATGTTTTAACGCATTTACGCATGCGAATCGAAATCTAAAGATTTAAATTGTGGAAAGAAAAGTAATAATAATTATTAATTAAGTTAATTAACGGCAAAGTTAGTCGAGTCATTTTTCTTTTTTAACCGACGAAAAAAAGGAGGAGGTTCTCAATTCAACGCGTATATATATATTTTTTTTTTTTTTTTTTTTTAATGTATGACCACGCATAACTTTTTACAGAGTGGTCCGATTTTGATGATTATTTTTTTAATGGATAGGGTATATCTCGAAGTTGGTCCCATTTAAATTTCAAAATCAAAATCCACCCCTAAGGGTAGTAAAACAGGGGATGAGTGTTTGTTCACCCACTGAATTCTTACCTGTTAACCGATTCTTTTGAAACTTGACACACATAAATATAGTTCTAGACACTACGACATAATGGAGACCTGGAGTTAGATTTTAACCACAAAAAAATGAAAAATAAAACTTTTTAACAAAAAATTGAACCGACGAAAAGTGAAACTGAAAAGCGAAAAATAACTATTTATGAGTCGGCGCCAAACAACCAATCAACGAAGATCATTAAATTACTTTAAATAAATAATAAAAACAACGTCACATCAAATACAACGTGAAATTTTCAACGATAAACAATAACTTTCCAAAAATGCGTTCTCCGCTCGGCCACTTGCAACTTACACGCACTTTGCATGTTAAAAGTTCGTTTGGCGCCGACTCATAAATAGTTATTTTTCGCTTTTCAGTTTCACTTTTCGTCGGTTCAATTTTTTGTTAAAAAGTTTTATTCTTTCTTTCTTTCTACTTTTTTATTTGATTTGGCTACAGAGAAAAAATTAAACTTTCGGGTTTCGTTTATGAAGACGTCATTAGGGTGGGACTGACGATGTATCCATTCAGACGTCGTTATACGGCCAAAATTAATAACCGATATATCCACGATTCGATCGATCCTATGTCCAGCAGTGGACTGCGATAGGCTGAGTTGATTGATTGATTGATTGATATCCAGGATTTGCCCTACTAGAGATAGAAATTCCATACACATAAAATGTATGGAGCTTATGTCAAATTAATTTTGGCAATTAATTGACTACTTTCAAAAAAGCATGACTTGTTCTAAAAATAACATACGTTTTCAACATTCACGGACAGATTTTGGAATGCAGCCACGCCTTTCGGATGCATCGTCAGTGGCACCCTTTATTCGATTAGCGTCTTTTTGAATAAAAGTGATATTTACTAAGAAAAAAAAAGTTACATTTTGACAGAGAAACTAGAAATTTTTCCCTATTGTTTCACTTTACTTGTTGTTTAAGAAAAAATGTTTTGGGCCGGTGTTCATCAACCTTATCTCTGATTAATTCGGCAGATTACTCGAAAAATGTATTGGAATTGAGGGGAAGCCGTCGCTTAATCAGACAATTATCGTTGATGAGATCAAGCCTTGAAGTTATTAAAGTGAATAAAACTAAATGATACGGAATCATCCTATTCAAACCGCGCGCACACAGGAACATCTCTCGTTGTCTGTGTGTAAATATGACATAATTTAAGGTTCCTTAGCGGTTATTTATAATCATTTCAAATACCTCTCGTAGTACCTGATATCCTAGTATTTTTGTAGGTTTCCTTTGGCATTGTCCTAATTAAATGTATTTTTTTTTTAGTACGGAACCATTCCAGTAATAAGAAGTAGTAAAGGGAAGGCGTATACGAAAAAAGGAATGAGAGTGAGCGTGACAGAATCAATGCTAAGTTCATTTGACTGACCAGCTGGCTGATATTAAGGGTTGTTCGTAGCATCGACTAGACTAGATATCGATGTATTTATCGACAGAAAAGAAAAATCAATATTTCCGTAAGAAAACGTAAAAAAAAAATTGTTGACCTTACGTGTTGAATATTTATTAGATTCGCCTCATGATCCTCAAATAAGTAAAAAAAAAAAAACTTATATAAGTTAATAGTTAGAAAAATAATAATCTTTTTAAGAAAATTTCCGAATGTCGAACACGACCTCTTAGACAAAGATATATACATGATCTATGCCTACGTGAGTCAAATACCACCCTTATGCACAAAAGTATGTTTTGTATGGCCCCTAAAATATTCAAAAAACTACCTAATGGTATAAAATGATTGAATATAATGAAATTTAAAAGTAAATTACGGACGCTATTGATTGCCAAAGCTTATTATACAATTGATGAATTTTTTGAATGATATTTTATAATTTATTTATTTACAAATTGTTTGACATTGATTGGGTATGACATTATACTTATAATTTTTTTTTTTACTTCAAATTGTGATTATTCGTTAAACTTAGTATGTAAACTTTGAGATTGAATTTGATTTTATTTACTTTTAATTATTATTTTTAAAATTGACATTGATTATAAAAAAATAACCAGCCCATTACTGTCCCACTGCTGGGCACGATTGATTGATTGATTATGATTTTGTTAAATTTTAATAATCGTAATGCATGAGTGTAAGCCAACTGGCAGATTTTGTGAATCATAAAATATGTATGTGTACCTACCCACATTAGAATTAAGATCTTCTGTACCAAAATCACACCAATAAAGATTCTATTCTATTCTATTATATGATCACGCATTTCTGATACACTTTGTATATAAGTCATATATGTAGCTTATTTTATTTTGTGTACAATTACGAGTATTTGTATTTTATTGTCTATGAAGTTCTAAGAAAACTTTAAGGCCCGTACAAACCAAAAGCAGGTCAGTAACAGCAGCGCGGCACACGTCATTCTAAAAGGCAGGCAGTTTTAGCGTTTTCACGGCGGGCCCGCGACATAACTGCTTTCATGTGTGACGTGTTGTATCAGTCGTAAAACAATATAACTGCCTCGTAACTGCTTTGACGTCACACTGACGCGGCGCCCTTCCCCGCTCCCGGTGTGACAAGTTAGTATGGTGGCCATTGTGATACAACAACAAATGGCATAACACGAAACAACTTAAAAAAACACCTTGAAGAGGAATTAAAACCTAATAATGACTTGTAATTTTATAACACTAAGAAAAAAAATCATTCTATACTTTTGTAAGTAATTTGCTATTGAAAAGTAATATGAATTAGTTGAGGGTATTTGGGAATTTTTGCTCGTGTTCACCCACCCACATCTTGTTGTAATGCACATCGACGGACCAAGTGATGTGCAGAAAAACCTAAACTGGTTTATGTTCTACACTGTATCTGCCAAATGTATTTTTTTTGTGGAAATAAATAAATAAATAAAATAGATAAACGCTGCCGCGCTGCTCCTGCTCTACGCATCTCACGCGCCGCACTGCCCAGTTTGTCGCCGGTGGGTCTAAAGCAGGTCAGGAGCAGCGCACTTTGCCAGTAGGCCCGCGCTAATATTTGGTGTGTCATGTTTCATATCGTTTCTTGTATTACAACATACGCGGGCCCGCCCTTAACCTGCGCTACTTCTCATCTACTTTTGGTTTGTACAAGCCTTTATATATATTATTCTGGCTAACTATCACTGCCAGCAATTGCCAATCATCTAATTACAAAGACCCACCACCAAGTTTTACCATTAACCAAATAAAAAACACAATCAAACTTCGCTAACAGAACGATTAAGCAAGTTATAATTGAAAACGTTAACCCTATCGCGCCTAATCTTCGGGTCGTCGGGACCGCCCCACTTGTAAAACTTACTTAATCAAACTGTCCCGGAGTATAAAAAAACCCGGGATCTTTTGTGTTTTTTTCAAAACACGAGCGGGTTAAAAATTCATTTGGGGTTTGATGGCGAACAAGCCTCGATTCTTTAAAGGTCGTACTCATTTATCTGCATCCTTTTTAAGGGTCGATAAAGTTTCAAGAGCTGTGCGGTAGGGGCTGATTATTTATGAAATATTTTATTAATTTTTGAGAGAAACATACAGTTTTACAATATGAATTAGAAATAAATACAAACAATACTTAAACCAAAACCAATTTATTACAAAATCGGGTTGAGTAATAGGTTTAGCCCAAGCTGGACTCAAAAGCCTTTTTTATGTATGCAGTTACCGTTGCCCATAACAACTGCAATACAACCTAGGCTGTTGCCTAAATAGTACCGCAAGTCGGTTCGCCAAACTGAGACATGAAGATTGAAAGTCTCATGTGATTGTAATTTCACGGCATCCGTACCCTTCAGACCGAAACACAGCAATGCAAGCATCACTGTTTGGCGGAGAAGTAGGTACGGTGGTAGTACTTCCCCGGTCAAGCTCTTACAGAGGACTTGTAGTACGGTGATTCTGATTCCACGAGATTATATTTCAGAGCATTTTTATTATTATTATAATTTGTCTACAGTACTTGCTCCGGAAGCAGCATTCTCTGAGTATTTAACCAACCAACTGCGATCGCCAACCCGCCTGCCAAGCGTGGCGATTATGGCATATCCCCCCCTTAATTGGGGGAGGCCTTTGTCCAGTAGTGGACGTCTTTCGGCTGTAATGATGATGATGACTTGCTCCGTTCATGTTCAAATCAGTCAACGTCCTAACACAACTCAGCCCAAAAACTTTAATAAGCTGCTGTCACACAACGCAACTATGTATAATCAATACATGGGCCTCAGAAATAAAATCGACCTGTGTAACCAGGTCGCCTCAGGGTCACATTGTGTTGAATACATGTGACTATAATTCGATATTTTCTCTTTTGTTGATGCGTTAGTTTAATGTAATCACATTAGTCTGTTGGGTAAAAAAATATAGTTTTTTTTTTGTTCTTGCGTTTTTACGGTTTATGTCAAAAGAATATTTTCTTTTTAAATGTTTGTTTTTTTGTGGCTAGGAATTAATCGTTTCGCTTATCGCAAATGTTAGCATTTTTTTGTCTAATTGATAACATCACGCCTGTTTTTCCCCTAAGGGGTAGGCAGAGGTGTAACAGTACACTCACATTTCGCCAGTTATGTTATAGTCCCATGTAATAGGGGGCGAGCCTATTGCCATTGACCGGGCACAAATCCAGACTCCGGGCTGCTACTGAGAATTTCCTAATGAAAAAACCCAATAACTCTTTGCCCGACCCGGGAATCGAACCCAGGACCCCAAGCTCAGCAGTCGCCCAAGTTCAGCAGTCTCAGTGACTGCTGAACTTGGGCGTCTGCAGTTGTCAAATTGAGTATTTAAAATAGGCCCATAACTACTAACATAATTATAAGAAGGTATGTTATCCTAACAGCGTCCGTGTGGTGCCGGACGCAAAGAATTTTACCACCCTATAAAATCTTCTCATGGGTGTCGTAAAAGGCGACTAAGAGATTCACCAGAGGATGGGTAGCAGCGTCCTCTGAGTATTTAACCAACCAACTGCAATCGCCAACCCGCCTGCCAAGCGTGGCGATTATGGCATATCCCTCTTTGGGGGTCTATGTCCAGCAGTGGACGTCTTCCGACTGAAATGAATGAATGACGAAAGAATGTCATGCTAATAATGTGGTCCTTGCTTTATCATTGGTAAAGATATATAATAATATATTCAAAATTTTAATCAATAGCATAGGTACGTAAATTATAGGAATCGGGAATAAGGACATAATAATATAAAGTTTTTGGTTATTGACCAACGCCCTAAAATACTACTTTCTTATAGGTTTTTGTATACCTATTGAACCTTTCGAGGCATCAATTAATAACCGTAATAGAACATTAATTATTGTTCTCTAACAGGGGTTCCTTGTGGTGCAAGACATAAAGAATTGCACCACCCTATCTCTTCTCATGGGTGTCATAAAAGGCTACTAAGGGATTCACCAGAGGATGGGCAGCAGCGTTCTCTGAGTATTTAACCAACCAACTGCGATCGCCAACCCGCCTGCCAAGCGTGGCGATTATGGCATATCCCCCCAACATGCTTGGAGGAGGTCTATGTCCAGCAATGGACGTCTTTCGGCTGAAATGATGATGACGATGATTAACAGGGGTGTAAGCACGGTTTTTAGTAAATAATATTATTATTTTATTAGATAGAATAGATAGATAGATAGAATATTCTTTATTGTACACCAATAACATTATTAAACTTAGGACTAACATGTAAAATAAGGGTACATTGGCGGTCTTATCGCTAATAGCGATATCTTCCAGACAACCTTTGGATGGACAAGGAAGACGTGAAAAATAGATGGGGGCAGTATGTGGTGCACTTTCATAAAGTTTACTAATATTTAATATAATAAATAAATAAATATTTACCTACCATAGGAAATATTACATGTATAAATATATAAAATAAATTCTAATATATATCCATAAATATATACCAAATATATATAATATATACAAATGTAACAACAAATAATATTCTTTAATAAATAACGAAATAAAATACGTGTATATACCAGTGATAACAGTTTAGACAGAGAGATAATGTTCCTTTACAAGTTTTTTAAAAGAAGCTAGCGACTGAGCACGTCTTATAGGCACAGGTAATGCATTCCATAAACGAGCAGCTTGGACTGTGAAGGATTTGTCATAGAATATAGTTGAATGTGCTGGCATCTGAAGTCTCAAGTTTTCCGATGATCTTAAGTATCGAGTATGTGTGTCATGAAGGAACATAAAACGTTCTTTGAGATAAATGGGGGTTTTAGGATTAAACAGAGTACTGTAGAGAAGTGATAAAATATGAGTATTCCGGCGAAGCCGTATTGGAAGCCACTTGAGCTTAGTGCGAAATTCGGAAACGTGATCATATTTGCGCAAGCCAAATATAAATCTGATACAAAAATTTTGGAGTCACTCAAGCTTGTCTAATTGTGCTTGTGTAAGATCTAGATAGCTGGCATCGGCATAGTCAAGGATTGGAAGAAGAAGGGATTGGGCAAGCGCAGTTTTGGTAGCAGTTGGGAGGAAATTGCGTAATCTCCTCAAGGATCCCGCTGATGCAAACAATTTGCGACTGAGTTCTTGCAGCTGATGACCCCAAGAGAGGTTTCTGTCAATGTGGATCCCGAGGTTTTTGACTGAGTCACTTACAGGTATTGTGGTACCATCAAATATAATTTGTGGAAGTTGTGACCAGTCGATTCTGGTATTCAGCCAATTATTATTAATCAGTTTATATTTTATTTATATTTTGTTTGTTTTTTTTTTTTTTTTTTTTTTTTAGTTTATTCATCTTGTTTAGCCAATGTTTTGTTTACCCGTAATCGGCGTACGTACATATAATGACAAACCTGTACTGCATTGTTTGGTAATTGATAATATGTATGCTGTGGGCGAACTTTGTGCAATAAATAAATAATAAAAATAATGACGACGTCTGCGGTCTAGTGGTTTGAGGGTCGGACTGCTGACTGCTGATCATGAGGTCGTGGGTTCGATTCCCACAGGACAGAAATATTTGTGTGATGAATATAAGTGTTTTCGTTGGTCTGGGTGTTCTTATGTATTATAAGTATGTATTTACAAAACAAAAAAATATATAATTATTATATCCATGTCTAGTACCCATAGCACAAGCTCTGCTTAGCTTGGGACTAGATGGTGCTGTGTAAAAATGTCCAAAAATATATTTATTCTTTATTTTATTTATCTGTACCTACAGTCAAATACTAGATTGGCTCAAACGGCCATATAATAGGTAGCGATTTTCTATGAATCGATGTCAAGGAAAAGGCCAAATATCGTCTGACCTCGGTGACCCTAACCTATTTCCCGAAATAATATTTTTATATTGATATTATACACCTGGCTATGGTGCCTACCATAAGAGATAACTATGATATTTTTTTAGGGTATTGATGGATGCGGAAGGCAGAGGACCGAGTGTTGTGGCGCAACTTGGGAGAGGCCTAAGTCCAGCAGTGGACTGCGATAGGCTGAGTCGATGATTGATGATGATCTTTTATACGGTTTTTTAATGATTTAGTAGTTGTAGAGTTCCTTGTGTCTTTTGTTTGTCTGTCACATGAGACTTTCCATCTAGTTTGGCGAATGCGATTTGGAATAACAAATATAGGCAACAACCAAGTGATATTGCAGTTGTTATGGGCAAAGGTAACCGCTTAACATCAGGTCTTTAGCTCGTTTCACGATCCTATGCCGTAAAAAACTAACCTAATTTATTTTAACGGTATTCCTGAAAAATATGTTAGACTAACAAATAAACAAACAAACAAACATCCATCCTTTCATTTATTATATTAGCTGAATTAAACACGTAACGTATTCAAATTTGTTATGAAATGGTATTCCATTAAAGACACAATTGGTGCAGTGATTGAGAGATCGCCCACTGCGCAATGGGTCGAGGCTTCGACTCCAACGTGAAACAAGCATTGGTAGGATTTGCGCATGTGACACATTTACGATATTATTTCTAACGCATTTACGCATGCGAAGCGAAATCTAAAGATATAAATTGTGGAAAGAAAAAAATAGCTACCGTGAAACCCGGCTCGTGGTACCGAATTTAACTTCCACTTAACTGAGCAATTTTTTCTTTCCACAATTTATATCTTTATATTTATGATATTTGCATGTGTAAATGCAAAGAATAAACAGCAGGAACAAAAAACAAAAAAGTTGTACAAAGATTTAAAAAAAACTATAAAGATGGCCGAAGCACTTGTGGAGGAACGAGGTGGGATCCAATTCCAATCAGGTGGGGTAATTTTGTAAGGCGAGTCGCATCTACCCAAAGCACACCTTGGACACTCAATACAATATAAAAGCTAGCACCACCTACATACACAAGATTACGTCTGCATACGAACGCACACAAACGCATAGGTTAGGGATGCTCGCCGCTCGTAGTACCGACTGGGTTTCCAGCGCTTCTCAGTAATTCCCAGAGATGGTGTGTTTGTATAGTTATCAGCTTTCTTGAGGGAAATAGTCTCCTTGACAGCAATCAATATGGCTTTAGACGTGGGAAGTCAACCGAAGACGCAGTTCTCGCTCTCACAACGGCTCTTACGTCATATTTGGATAAGGGAGACAGATGCGTGGGTGTTTTTCTGGATCTCCAGAAAGCCTTCGACACCGTCTCATTACCTATCCTACTTACCAGACTCGAAAACGTTGGCATTAGAGGTTTAACCCTAGAGTGGTTCAGGGACTACTTATCCGGCCGATCACAGCTAGTACGTGTTGAAGGGTACGTAAGTGACGATGCAATATGCAATTACGGAGTTCCGCAAGGCAGTAACCTAGGACCGACGCTATTTCTTATTTACATCAACCAATTGTGCCGGTCTGCCGTGCCCGGACTAGATATACTCATGTTTGCTGATGACACTGTGTTGCTTTTCCACGCAAACACGTGGGAGCGAGTTCTTGAGATAGCTGAAACAGGTTTGGCTGAAATAACAACATGGTTGGAAAGTAGCCTGTTATCATTAAATGCAAATAAAACCAAATATATTTGTTTTAGTAAGACAGCTGCAGGTTATCCTAAAATGGATCCTCAACTTAGGATACACACATTTCCCTGTAATAGAGGAATGGACCGGACTAACTGCGTATGTGCAGCTCTATCTCGGGTCGTCTCCATAAAATACCTTGGTGTGGTTTTAGACGAGAAGCTTACTTGGGACACTCACATAGCATCTTTGACTGCAAGGATGAGGAAAATGATCTTTGTTTTTAAAAACCTTCGAGCAGTTGCTAACCAACAACTCCTTATCCAAACCTACAGAGCGTTGTGTGAGTGCTTGATTAGGTACTGCATATGTGCTTGGGGTGGTGCAGGTACAACTTACCTCATTGCTGCTGAACGAGCTCAACGGGCGGTTCTTAAAGTTCTTATGTACTTGCCGTTCAGACACCCAACGACCTTGGTGTATGAGAAAGCCAGTGTATTATCGGTCAGAAAATTATTCATATTTGAAATTGTTAAAAGATACCATAGTAGAACTGTGCCAACATTACCAGAAATGACTAAGAGAATATTTCACTGCCCGGTACCCTGGGTCAAAACATCCTTCGCACAAAGACATTATGTTTTCTTAGCTCCTCGAATCTATACTATATTGAATAAAAAATACAAAATGAGGAAATTTAGTCGCATACAGTTGAAAAGGATGCTAATTGATTGGCTGAGTAGTATAGACTATGATGCTACAGAAAATATTGTTAAAGTGACCCAGTGACACTCGCGATCCACACCCTTTCAAACCACTTACCTCGCATAAATTACATCTTACAAACACACCCCACGCACCCAACACACCACACACGAACACTACACACGCACACTCACACCCCACATACCTAAACACGCACAAACACCTTCACTTACCATAAACAGACGACACTTTTTCTTCAATTTGTCTTTGTTTTTAGCTTTATTTTATCACTGCATGATTTCCTTTTTATTTTTATTTTATTGTAATCATATTAATGGCATACCTAATCCTGTAACTTATTTTTAAGGGGAACAAACTGGCTCCTGTAATACAGTAATTATACTAGCGCAGGAGTCAGGGAATTCATAAAATGTACAAAGTAATATGTCAATGTCAATAAATAAATAAATAGATAACACAAAGTAACAGCGCCACCTGGCGCTAAATTTAATAAGTGTGTATATGACACACTTCTTAAATTTAGCGCTAGATGGCGCTGTTTGCAAAAACTAAAATAGCAATGATTAATACTATCTATCTAGGGTCAAAACTGTTGCAAATATTATCCGTTAATCAATTATATTTAATAGTATGTACCTACCTAAATAAACTCATTTTGTTAAACCATTTTTAGTGTCAATAAAAAGAATTTATTATTATTATTATTAAGGGCTTCTGCTGATCTCTTTTTGTTTGATACAAATGTTAAATCATTTTGAAAAATTCAAATTAAAATTAACTTTATTTGCTCAAAATGTGGTACAGAGGATGGTACATTCTAAATAGGTGCAAAGACACATTTTGCCATATACGTTAATCAATTTAACTAAAGTAAGTAGTAATAAAAAATCACTGGACCGATTGTTATATTTAATAAACAGTTATTATAGTGACTGGCGATTGACATCCATAGCACGATTGCACTCCAAGTGCCGTCAAACTGCGGGAAAATGTACTTTGTGACTGCGGGCACGTGCGGAGCGCGGGCGGGGAATCTTGAATTGGCGGGGGGCGGTGAGTGGCCGTTCTGTACGTTAGTACTATTAGATATTCTGTGCCCATAGGTTGATTTTAGGCGTCCGTACTTGCTAGCTGCACGATAAATCTTGATAACGCAATTCAGGATTTGTGACGTCAGTGGTAGCTCGCATGTAGCGCAATAGATGTCGCTACACACACTTTGCGTTCCTCTTGGATTTTTATACAAATTTTTGTTTTGTTACATAGTTTAATAACCCTATATGTTTGTCCCCAGGATTCTCCCACCCAGAGATGCCTCCGCAGGGGATATTTAGCGCGCTAGAAGACGATTACATAGAGGTGATGTCGAGGAGAGGACAAAGTCGGTCGCCGTAGCCCACAGTAACTGTTCTGTCCACGAGACGAGAGAGGAGAAATCACCAGTGAGTGTTTATACAAATACTTAATAATGAAAGAAAAATAAATAAATAATACAATACAACCTGAGAGTAATAAGACATAAATAAATAAATATTTTTGGGACATTTTTACACATCATCATCTCAGTCCCAAACTAAGCAGAGCTTGTGGTATGGGTACTACACAATGGATATAATACTTATATACTATTTTTTTTGTAAATTCATACTTATAATGCATAAGAAACAACCAGACCAACACAAACACTCATGTTCATCACACAAATATTTGTGTCCTGTGGGAATCGAACCCACGACCTCGTGATCAGCAGTCCGACACTCGAACCACAAGACCACAGAGGTAGTCAAAGTAAATAAAGTGATAGTATCATTTAATTTGGGGTGCATTAAAAGAGCCTCCACCTGTGACGATATTTAATTGATCGTTTGGCCCACCCTGGGCAGTAAGTCAGATAAAAAGTCGTGGTGTTTAACACCACGACTTTTCTTTTTTTTCTTTTTAATTTCTTTTCTTTAAGAAAAGAAAAAAAAATAGACAAATTGCAATATCAATAATAGAAAAACAATACTCACAACACGCTACACTACACTTATAGATAAAAATTGTCAGCCAGCAATATTTTTCCTCACTAAACTATTATTGGCACATTAGTAACATAAACAGATTTTCCCTAACTTTCCCTTTCAGCAACAAATATGACGGATGATTTTTCCACACAATTGAGTATGGACGAAAGCCAAGGAATAATACGAATTATTTCGTCGTAAAGCTATTATTTTTCCATTCATAATGTTATCTGGGCAATTAGAGATGTATTATCTGCTTGTTTTCCAGGAAAAAAATATATCTGCCATAATGTGGATACATCGGGTGCCAAGTAATAGTAAGAGAAAGCGCATATTACACATTTTTTGTCAATAGTTTTGTCGAGTTGCTAATTGATTTTTTGATGTGTATATTTGGAATACATATAAATGATTGATGAGATAATCTAAATAGCAGTTCTCATGTGATAAAACTATTAGCTAAAGTGGAGCATGAGTTATAACTTATAACAATACACATTATAACAACCCATTACTGTCCCACTGCTGGGCACGAGCCTCTTCTCGATATTAGAAGTTATAACAATCGTAATGATAAATTATAACAATAATTAATTATCCTAATTAGAAAATTACAAAAATATATATATCTATGAGCTCTAAATCAAGTACCTAAGTGTTTCGCAGTACAAGTTCGAATTCACTTTCAATTCGAATAAAATAAAATTGAAAAAGAACACTTGGCCGTTCTCTATGCCAGCCATAAAGACAAACAATTTCGACTCGCAAAAATCTGAAATGTGCGGCAACTCTTACAGAAAAACTTAAGTGTCGTAATAATTTATGAATGTCTAATATAATCTGTAGTTTTAACCATAAACGTTGTCAGTATAATTGATAAATGGTACTAACTTAATAATTATATTATTTTCTTTTTACACATAATGTTTCTCCCTACAATCTTTCTTCTTAATATCAGAGTCGTATATTAACAAACTTTGTTCTTCTTTAACTTTTTATTAATATAGGTTTATGGGTAGAAAACATGTCTTCAAACTATAAGTCCCTGGGATTGATTTATAAACTGATCAAAGATTCCAATAGTTTGCGACAAACTTTCAACCTGTTTCACCTTTTTGTTAAACAAGAAAGTATAATTACAATTATTTAAATAATTAAAACTAAGCCAATCACATTAAAACTAGCTGAAGCCTGTGGTTTTGCTCACGAAGTGTGCAGAATAATTCCACGTGTTAAATCCAGGACCAGGTGTGGCTGGGGGGGACTGGATGCGGAAGGCAGAGGACCGAGCGTTGTGGCGCAACTTGGGAGAAGCCTATGTCCAGCAGTGGACTGCGATGGGCTGAGTTGATCGATTGAAATCCAGGACCATGATCTACCTGTGTGCCTTTCATCCATATTCGTTCAGCCATTTATTCGTCATTGAATAACAAACGTCAAAAAATCTTATCTTATTTCACGCGATTGAATTCTCGTGCATTAGCTAGTTTTTTTTTCGTGGGGAAAATCCCCAAGGATGCACTCCACCCTGGGAAGGTGGAGCCAGTGTCGGACTCTTACCGACTAAAAACCGACCCTTGGCCGGGGGCGTGGGAAAAACTCCCATATTTGCTCATCCATCCTCAGCAGGTCATGGCTCCCCACTACCAGGCGAGCCCCTTCTCCCTTGCGGCAACCACATCGGCCGCATCCTACTCTCGACTGTCGCGCGCAGAACACTACGCGCCACCGTCACGGGCCTTGACTGATCGGGCGGCGGGCCACCCCGAGTCCACCATCCGCAGGCCCGTCCACACCTAGGGTGGAGACACCCCACTAACTGACCCACACACGCAATCATCATTCTATTACTATCCCACTACAGGGCGCGGGCCTCGTCTCAGTATGAGAAGTTATAACAATATGCTATTGTTATTATTGAAACCCTGAAGTATCCCACTGCAGAGCAAAGGCCTCCATACTCTCCTTCCACTTTTCCCTGTCTGATGCTAAAAGAGACCAGTCTTTTTGGAAGGAGTCCAGCTCATTCTGCTATCTCCATCTGGGCCTTCTGCGTTAACGACTGCCGTGTAAAGGGACCCATTGAGTTGTCAGTTTAGCCCAGTGGTCGACTGGCATGCGGCAGATATGTCCAGCACAATTCCTCTTTAGAGTGGCAGCCTTTAGTGACGCTAATATACTAATTAGAAAATTAAAGAAAAACAACTCCAAATCCCAGAAAAGTTCTAATTTTTCCTTGTCTCCCCAGAAATGAATCTCCTCAACATGGACGCGGAGAATCGCGTAGTCTTGAACGTCGGCGGGATTCGCCACGAGACGTACAAGGCGACTCTGAAGAAGATCCCGGCGACCAGGCTCTCCCGCCTGACGGAGGCCCTCGCCAACTACGATCCCGTCCTCAACGAGTACTTCTTCGATAGGCATCCTGGAGTCTTTGCACAGGTTCTGAACTATTACAGGTAAGGAAATTGTTGTCACCTATAATCATTATCATCATCATCATCACATTTTACAAAAAAAAAGGAAAAATTTATTTTGAGAATTTGAATTTAATACAGTATTACAAAGAATAGCATCACCCCATCTCTTCTCGTGCGTGTTGTAAAAGACGATTATGGAGTTCACCATACGATGAGCAGCAGATTTCTCTGAGCATTTAGTCAACCAACTGCAATCGCCAACTCGCCTGCCATGCGTAGTGATTATGGCCTATCCCCCCCTTTTGGGGAAAGCCTATGTCTAGCAGTGGATATTTTTCGGCTGAAATTATGATGATGAATGATAACGGATAATGATTATGCTCGATGCAATAAAAAACTAAACACATGCATATGCATTCTTCTCATAATACTTCAAATATCATTCGCAAATAGATCAAAATCTGGGTTTGAATCCAGGAGATCGTTAATTCCAGTTATTGTCCGAAGTATAGGTGACTTGACACGGGAAACAGATTGACATGAAGGGACTGCTAGTAATTTATGTTTCTTACTATTACAGTATATGTGACTAGGTACAAATAATTGGCAGATATTGATAAAGTTTTTAAACTTATCTAGAAGACTTTAGTAGGCTCTAAATGCACTTCTAGGCTGCTTCGTCGATACTCTCCTGACAGACCGTCATGGTCGTCACTTCAGAGTTAGAAAGTTATGGACGCTTGAAAATCCGTTGACATTACTCACGTGCCGTTGCTTTCCTAGTGCACTCATAAAGAGTATCATTGATGGAAGCCTTAACTTGGTTAGTCCAACGCATAGGTTTTGTCTTCGAGATTTACTTACACAACAAGACACTCCACACACGCATTTCCACGTCTAGATACGCTACACACCAGATAAACATTCTGAAAATTAACTTTTTCCCGATAGATGTTTTTTTTATTTTTTTTCCTTTATTGTACATACACCAAACGAAAACAAAGACAGAAGGTAGTTTACAAAAATATTACCTATGTAAGTACAATGGACGGCCTTATCGCACCAGACAATCTCTTCCAGAAAACCTTTAAATGGTCTAGAAGAATGGGAACCGATCGTGGGTAGTTATGGTGTACAAGTAGGTACGTTTCGTACATAATATACTTAAATATAATAAGCTCTTAAGAGGTTTTCAGTTATTTCAACTACATGTTTTATAAAGCATGGTTTTTTTTTCATTCAGCCTCAGGACTGAACCAATGCCCAGCATTGGGACCACAGAAATAGATAAATGGTTGTAATCACAATTTTACTTACGATTCATGCGTGGCAACTTTCCGAACAAACTACGCCTTACATTTTGACGTCATTATTAAAAAAAAAAACAAACAAATGTACTTTACAGCTTTTGTTTCTGCGGTTAGAAACAGCACAATAAGGCATTTTTGCGGGTTTTTGTTACAATATTTAAAGAAACAAGTCATAAAGCGTGCTGAGAAAGGCTTTGAAATAACCTGTACTATGGTGCATGGTGCTGCCACGCGTGCCCAGCCCACATGGCCATTCTATCTATTTCTGTGATTGGGACAGTAATGGGCTGATTATGTTATAATCTCAAAGTAATAAGACATAGAGTGTAGTTTCATTCAAAGTTCCGCTCAAATTTGAAGCACAAAAACAATCGATATGTGCCCACAACATAATCACTGCCCACAACATAACATTTTAATCAGTCCATTACTGTCCCACTGCTGGGCACAAGCTTCTTCTCAGTATTTTCCTTAGTCCGTATTTTCGCCGACACACAGGCGCAGGTAAGCTGTACTAAACGTAGCCTAAAGGCCAACATGAATTTGCTTCACTCCGCGTGTGACTATTGCGGTTCTAAGCCTAATTATTCTAAGGTAAAACAACACTATCTTCCAAATAGAATTACGTCTCTTTTCAATCCAGTTCGTCTTAATAGCACCTCAATTTCCACATTTTATTTCGGCTAAAGGATGAGGCAATAAGATTTCTAGGCTTGATATACAGAGTCGTTTAGTGGCATTGACATTTCAAGACAAAAGAGACCTTTTATACAAATGTCAGACATTTCGTACAAAAGGTATCCTATATTAGGCAAATAGGGATTTAAGAATTTTTTATTCAAATACAAGACCAACTCTCAAACATTTTGGTAGACCATACATACATTACCTGCACACCTGAGAGTGCTCCATACAGTTCTCAATGGTGTGTGTAGTCCGCCAACCCGCACTAGGCCAGCGTGGGGGACTAAGGCCTTAGCCTTCTCGTACTGAGAAGAGGCCCGTGCCCAGCAGTGGGACAGTAATGGGCTGGTTATGTTATGTTATACATATACATTTGTAACTAGCAAGTAAATTAATATTTTAAAGTTCAATGACTCTTCAAGCAAATCCCGAATGAGTTTTGGAACGAAATTCCTTATCGCTCGTTACACTCCAGACACAAGTGTCACAAGAGAAATAAGCTGAAAAAAGTGTAAATATCGACCGTCACGACACTTTTGCTCTTAACATTACAACCATGCATGTAGTGCAGTGCAGCTATACATGCTGAAATTGTAATCGCTTCTTTCCTGAAAAGGGGTCATTTTACTTATCATTATGAACAACTTTTACTATGAGACCAACCCTAAAATCAAGAAAAAAAAATCAGTTGGTCTCTACATTTGTGTTCACTTAAAACGATAAAATGTAGGGACCAACTGATATTTTTTTTCGCGATTTCAATCTTGGTCCCATAGTAAAAGTTTTTCATAATAATGAATACAATGACCCCTTTTCAGGAAAAAATAAGACATAGAGTGATAGTTTCATTAAAATTTCCACTCAAAGTTGAAGCACAAAAACAATCGGGGAGTGTTCTTCGCCCCCTTCATTTCAGCCGAAAGACGTCCACTACTGGACATAGGCCTCCCCCAATTAAGGGGGGGATATGCCATAATCGCCACGCTTGGCAGGCGGGTTGGCGATCGCAGTTGGTTGGTTAAATACTCAGAGAACGCTGCTGCCCATCCTCTGGTGAATCCCTTAGTCGCCTTTTACGACACCCATGAGAAGAGATAAGGGTGGTGCTATTCTTTAAGTTCTTCGCCCCCTTGGCTGAGATAAATGAACACTGATTTTCGAACACATTTTGGTTTGAACGTAGAAGTACGACATATTTATTTACTTTCACCCTGCTATAGCATGCTTCATAAACACATTAACTCAATTCACTTGCACTCACACACATATACACACGCAGACAGAGTCCAACCTCTCTTGACAAGATAACTCGATAACAGGAAACTGGTTTAAAATTAGATCTGTAGCAGAAACAGGCAAGCATACAAAGAAGAAACTTTAGAGAATTAATACATAGAGTGATTCAAAGTTTATTCAAACCGCTTAAAGTTGAAACAAAATAAAACCAGCCAAGTGCGAGTTGGACTCACATAGTTAGGGTTCCGTACCACCCATCGACGTGATACCCAGGGTATCACGTCGATGGTCGTTAGCTGGTTTTATTTTGTTTCAACTTTAAGCGGTTTGAATAAACTTTGAATCACTCTATGTATTAATTCTCTAAAGTTTCTTCTTTGTATGCTTGCCTGTAATTGTAACTTGTAACTGATTTAATTTAAGAGAGTTCATCAAAAGATATCAACACACCGTGCGCGAAATATGAATTTTTGGATCTCTTTCTTACGCAGCCACCACCACATATGTCTATGTTTGCCCTATTTTTGTATTTTTTTGCTAAACTAAAACATAACTAACATAACTAGTATGCACTATAATCCGACCAAGTATAACGCTGGTGTGTTTTACTGTTTTGAATGAAGATACAGCAGGAACAAAAACATTGAAAAAAATGCATGTTATTCGAGGTCTCTTGTATGGGACCCCTTTGGTTTTTAACTTTTTTTTTAATTTAAGTATTTTTCGTGATAGACGCCATAGTAACACATATTATTTGAAAATTTCAACTGGTTATCTATTACCGTTACAAAGATGCAGCCCTGTGACAGACGGACGGACGGACGGACGGACAGCGTAGCGAGAGTAATAGGGTCCCGTTTGGCACCCTAAAACATATCGATGTGTGCCCGCAAGCGGCGCGTAAAATGTTTGCCAGCACACACAGGCGCGCGTAAGCTGTACTGAACGGAGCCATTTCTGGTTCTTAGTTGCTTCAAATTGTGCGCGCAGAATTGGTATCAACTGTAGTTATTCTAAGTATGTGTGTTTATGTACGAGGGTGTAACACCGCTAATTTCCTGACTCCAGGCTGCTACTGAGATTTTTTTACACTTTTTTCCCAATCTGGGAATCGAACCCAGGACCTCTCGCGACGACTAGACCAACGATGCTGTCAACTTCCAGTGTAGCATGTGCCTAAATATCAGTGTTTTACAGAAAAGAAAGCTAAAATATTTATTCTAAGCCAAAATATTTTTAGACCCTCAAAATTCTTTTTAACAAAAATCATCACGAAATTTCTTCAGTAGTTTTTGGAACTACATGTATAGGTGTCTGACTTTGCGACCAAAGGCCCAAAATTTTCCGAGAAGCCACAAGGGACGGGATGTCAACCGCAGTATTTGGGGGAGGTCTGTGGTCGGGCCAACCTACGCAGCGGTACTAAGGGCTCGACGTATGAATTTTTCCGTAACACATTTGGCAAAGGGTTATTGCGTGTAAAAGAAAATGGATACAATTTTGTATGCTGTATTTTTTATAATTTTTTTTAATTCAATCAAGTTAAAATTATAATAAAACAAATTTAACTGGATTATATCGCGTATATTATTTAGATTGGTTTCCTGACGTTTCGAAAGCTTTGCAGCGTTCGTGGTCGCAGGAAGACTAACGAAGACTAAGAAGACTAGGAAGGAACGCTGCAAAGCTTTCGAAACGTTAGGAAACCAATCTTAATAATATATGCGATATAATCCGGTTAAACTTGTTTTATTATAATATGTAGTGATCGCGATAACCTAACAAATTATTAAGTTCAAATTGTTTTTATTTCAAATAATTATACCATATTTTATTATTTTTTAACGCATTTTACGCATGCGAAGCGAAATCTAAAGATATAAATTGTACGCCTTTATACGCCTACACGATTGTGTAATAAGCCTGATATAATTATAAATAAACACATCTGCTATATTATTATTCAGGCAATACCTACTAAACTAAACAGGTTTCATGGATCTTAAATTACGTGTAATAACAATATATCGGGTTTACAGATTTAACTAAATCCTAATCTTGTAACCGTATAGGTACCTATTTAAATGCCAGAATAATTTAATTGTTTTGTCTCCCTCTAACATACGAGTAGATATGATGTTTTGATTGTTAATGACTTTTGTAATATTAGCAGAGCTAGTATCTCTTTTTATTAAGTCTATGTTCTAAACAGTTTTTGTTTCTATCTATGTTTTCTTCTTTCTGCCTACTAATTGTGACTGTAGTCTCTTTTTTTTTTAACAAAGTGTCTCTGTTAGTTGTGCTTAATAAATGTATTTCTTTCTGTCTTTTCTTAAATATTTGTTTTGTTGTTGTTTATTTCAAACAACAAATTGAAATGCAATTGAACGCTGCAGGTGTTGTTTTCCCGTGTTGTTTTCCTGGGTTGTTTAAATGTGTTCAAAAATTGTTTTAGGTACTCAAACGAAACCTTAGGAAGAAACAACAGATGATTTATGTTTTTTTTTACTTGTACAAGAAGGCGGTCGCGGCTTTGCCCGCGTTGATATCGTTTATTCTGCATCCCTCGGGATGCAGAATAAACGATACGATGCATGTTTCTCTTCCCGGGACAAAAGTAGCCTTCATATTAATCCAGGACATGGTCTATTTATTTGCGAAACTTCATCCAAATCCGTTTAGCCGTTACAACGTGAAGAAATAACAAACATATATTCATACATACTCACAAACTTTCGCATTTATAATATTAGTGTGATAAATAATGTAAAAGTAATAATGAATAATTACTTTCATTTGTTAAATGAAAGTAGCTGGGCCACTGGATGCGGAAGGCAGAGGACCGAGTTTTGTGGCGCAATTTGGGAGAGGCCTATGTCCAGCAGTGGACTGAGACAGGCTGAGTTGATAAAATAATGTACTGGTGTGATCGCAGCAAAAATGACTTATAAATACGTTGACTTATACGAAACCTTAGATTTCCAGGAACTAATCCAATCTATTGCCGGCGCCAGACTTGGCAAATATGCGCAAATATACGTGCCATCTCTCCGATACAAAATGAACTTTATTTCAATAGATTTAGCGTATATTATAGCGGCCAAACAACGCAAATCTTTGGACCAATACGCTAAGTCTGGCGCAGGCACATGACTATATGCTTCTCCGAAACGACCAGCCATTCCCCGCTTCTTGCTGAACTAATTACTAAAACAGGCCTATAGTCTATAGACTATAAATCAATATGGACTAAACATAAAGTAACATTAATCAATCTAAGCCATATTTAAGGGTTTGACCCGAAATGACCCGGAATTTCCTTAGTTTGTCGAAGTTGGGCTCTTATCAGTAAAATTAATTTGAATTCCGTAATCGGAATTATGAATTGTTCCGTGTGGTGCCGCACATAAAGAATTGCACCACCCTATCTCTTCTCATGGGTGTCATAAAAGGCGACTAATGGCCAAAAGTTATTATCAAGTCTATCCACGATTTGCCCTACTAGAGATAGGAATTTGACATAAGCTCCATACAAAATATGTCAAATTTCTATATATATATATAGATTGGATATTAATTTTGAACGTAAGGGATTTACCAGAGAATGGGCAGCAGTGTTCTCTGAGTATTTAACCAACCAACTGCGATCGCCAACCCGCCTGCCAAGTGTGGCGATTATGGCATAACCCCCCCTTTTGTGGGAGGCCTATGTCCAGTAGTGGACGTTTTTCGGCTGAAATGATGATGATGAAGAATCGGAATTATTATCACGTGAAAACGTGTAATGCGATAAGGAAGTGAATTGAATTGAATTGAAAACTGTTGTGAGTACTTGTTTTTGTGAAGAATCTGAGAAAGAAATACGGTCTGTACCTGACTTTGTTGACTTTGAGAAAATGTGTAGAGTATTGGAACATCGTAACATGCTGAATTTTGAGTCATTACAAAAACTTGGAAACAAAAAACATAGACTCGCAGTGTGTAACTTTTTATTAGTAAATACTTACCAACCATTTTTTTCGTTAATCAGAAAGAATTACTTATTACCACTTTTCACTTCTTCAAGTTGAATGATAATAGACGTTTTAATAATAAAAATAGCTGCCAGTCTTCGAAATCGATTCTATTATTCATATAAAGTCTAATGTTTTCGTTTCCAGAACGACAAAAAATTCACTGTGTATATTGTCACATCAGAAGTTATTTGTTTTATTTTACTTTATTTGGAAAACAAGCAGATAGTAACAAACAAGTATACAAATAGATAAAACAATATCCGGAAACAGTTTCCTCAGATTATCATACAAATATAATAACAACGGACATAAAGACTTACTGGAGTTACTTATTGAGTTGAATTACTCAAACTTAGGTTTTCTAAACTTTGAATAAGGTACCTACTTAAATGATGCCAAAATGTTTTTAATACAAATTAAGAGAAAGGTTTACGTCAAGGAAAATACTACTATTGCACAGACTACATGCCCTTTTGTAAAAAAAATATATTCATGCCATAATCCCATACATAATATACTTTTATCTACACTCGTATCGTAAAATTCGAATTATGAACTCGAAAGTAATGTCATAATGACATACTTTACGCACATGCACCTGTAATGAATTTAAAAAGTTTCATTACGATACAGTTTGCTGAACAAAACAATGCGGTAATTAAATTTTTTTTCCATAACCGCACACTTCAGCCAAACTAAGGAGTTTTTAATGCCACTTCGACCCAACCAAGGAGTTTTCAAACCTTTTTTTTAACATTCGTACAGTTTGGCACCAATGAGTATACACAAAATTCAGGGTGGCGCCACTAGTCATACATTGAAAAATGTTATCGTTTAAAATCGCGTTTTTGGCAGAACTTTGGATTGTCATATTGCTTTTAATTATATTTAAGTGTTTACAGGCATATTTTTGTATGATAAAATAGAGATTGACGGAATTCTGACAAGGATAGAAAATTAGTTCCGATTATAATGTTTTCGCCAGACTATATTTATTAACTTCTTAGGTTTTCGCGATCACTACACATTATAGTAAAACAAAGTTTAACCGCATTAAATCGCGTATACTATTTAAATTGGTTTCCCTGACGTTTCGAAAGCTTTGCAGCATTTCGTGGTCGCAGGTAGACTAAGATGACAATCGTCTTTACAGATATTTCTAAAAAAATATTTTAATCTACCGTACAATATTTATTAATTAAAATCGTTTCGATGCACGCAGTAATCACTCACAATATCATTATGTTTTACAGTGTTGCGTGCTGTTTGGGACTTGATTATTTTTAGGACTGGGTTCCAAACAGGTGGCAGCTGCCAACCATCTTCTCTATTAAATTATTCTTCTTTTTTCTCTTTTAAATAAGATACGCGATTTAATCCGGTTACACTTTGTTTTATTACTATATTTATTATCTGTGTTGACGCGCGTGCGCCGCGTGTGCGCGGCCGCGCGCCATGGCCTACTGCATTTGGCTTTGGATTGGATTTGTTACCAAGATTTTGACTTTGGTATTTTATTTAAAATTGTATGAGTTTAGATAAAGTAGTGTATGAAACTGATATAACTAGGTATTAAAACACTCGTGTGATACTTTTAAACTCACACTCGTGTTTTAATAACCCCTGTTATGCAACAGTTTCATAAACTACTAATACAGAATCCGTTCGTGAAAAAAAAGTACTGCAAGCTTAATTACTTACACTGGCCCTTGTATATTGGTTTAGGCAGGCATACGAAGCACGGCATAACAGTTCAAACAGTTTCAAACAGTAAGGATCTTGATTCCATTTTATTTTATTTTATAGATAACCAACTTCGATCTTTTTTAGGGTTCCGTACCCAAAGGGTGCAAACGGGACCCTATTACTCTCGCTACGCTGTTCGTCCGCCCGTCCGTCCATCTGTCTGTCACAGGGCTGTATCTTTGTAACGGTAATAGATAACAAGTTGAAATTTTCACAGAATATGTGTTGCTATGAGGTGTATCAGGACAAATACTAAAAACAAAAAAAATATCTAAAACCAAAGGGGTCCCCATACAAGAAACCTGGAAAAAAATGCATTTTTTTCAACGTTCTATCTTCAAAACGGTAATACATACCAGCGTCAAACTTGGTCTGATTATAGTAAGTAATATGTTGTTTAGCAACAAATACAATACAACAGGACAAACATAGACATATGTGGCGGTACCGACGGAAGAAAGAGATGCAAAAATTCACATTTCGCGGACGTTCGTTGATGTCTTTTGATAAACTCTCGTAAATTAAATCAGTTTCTATGGGGTATCAGGTCGATGGGTGGTACGGAACCCTTACTGCGTGAGTCCGACTCACACTTGGCCGGTTTTTACCTGACTGCTCCAGAAGGAGGGTAATTTTTTATACCTGACGGCTACAAAAGAATACCTAATCGACCCCGAAATTTTTTATATTTGGATCACATTCGTATTTTCAATTAGACTGCAAATCCTTAGATCGAGGGATCTCAAAATAAATTACGTATCAATATAAGTAGGTATTCCAAAGGAAGGTAGGTATCGGGAAAAGGAACGGGAAAAATATTACCAATATGCACGTACATCCTACTTTTAATATTAAAAATGCGAAGGTATGGATGTTTGGTTGTTTACATAGATAGATAGATAAAACGTTTATTTAGCACAAAAACAAGACACAGGACATACAAGTAAAAATACAATAAAAAAGTATGATATGTGTCTCAGTATTGTACCTAATGGGTGTCCAGCTCAGCATGTGCCAGGTATTATACCTGACGCTGGTATTCTGCTGTATCCCTGAAGTGACGTACGGACGTCGAGCAGACCAGATACATGAGAAAAATTAAGAATGATTGCTTTGCGTTTTTGTGTGTTGTTTTTAATGTGAATATAATAACACAACATAAACACCCGCCATAAAAACCAACTATACCTACCTCCCTCAAGACTAAAAATGCTAAATCAAAGCCCACAGTATATGGCAATTAGAATATTTAATAAACTACCACAAAGTATTCAAAATGAAACAAAACTTATAACATTCTATAGAAAACTAAAATCATTTCTTATCCAAAAATGTTTTTACTCAGTTGAAGAATTCCTAAGTACGCCAATCTACAAATACTAAATGAAAACTGAAACAAACACATACGTACCATACATAAGTAGAACATACTTATTATATAAAACGAAATAAAAATAATTAATACGGCGATCTACCAAGATTTAATATTATTATAAGATACTAGAACTGTGTTACTATACCTTACTAATTTAAACTAGATACCTAATTAACTAATTTATAATAAATTTATAAATACACTAATATTAAATAACTAATTAAATTATCTTATTTAAATATTTAAATATTAATTAAATATATAATCGATAATAATTTACTAATATTAATTAACTGACATAACTTACTAATAAAGCCCTCAAATTTGCTACGCCTGTAGAAGGCCGCTAAGTTTTAAGTGCCTCAATGTATTTTACATATATAAGATCTAAAATTGTACACTTAGTTGCAAATAAATGCTTTGAACTTTGAACTTTGAACTTAACAACAAAAAAAATGAAAAAATAGGTAGGTAGTAGGTATGTTTGTCCTATAATCACGCGGCTATTTCTATTTTTATCATATTATTACCATGTTTCTATTAACTCGCTTTCAGTCAAGTCGGTACACACTTTGCAATCGATTTTAAACGAACTTCCCGAAAGCCAGTTTACTGTAATCATTTTGTATTTGATGTAACAATAGAATCCCGATGTTCCAATTTCACACACAATTTGCTGGTTTCCGATTTGGCGATCGATTTGACCCAAACTACCAATAGTTCTGTGGAATAGGCGAAACTTATCTCTAGAGGTCCTTATTTGTAATGTACGAAACTAGTTCTGTTAAGATCAGATCTCTTTGAATGGGTCTTGGTCCAAGTAACGTCGGAAGATGATACGGTATTTAAAGTATTCAGTACATAATTAGAATCTTATGTTGTCTAAGCCCATGAAAATCACCCCATGGTTATTTTGTAATTATTAAAAAAAAAAAAACGAGGGCCTCGTAGCGAAGCAACGACTGCGCGGATTGTACAATCTGCAAGGTTAAGCTGCACTTGCCGCGGTCAGTCTGTGGATGGGTGACCGTTTTGTTACACATCGAGACCCCTCCGTGCCTCGGAGAGCACGTTAAACTGTCGATCCCGGTTGTCATACGAATATCTATGGCAGTCGTTACGGGTAGTCAGAAGCCTGAAAGTCTGACAACTGGTCTAACCTCTAATGTCGGTATTACCCATTAACTGTTTTGTGGGGGTCTGATGGCAGTCGCACCGTGTAAAATACTGACGTTCAGCCGCATCTGGTTAGACTGGAAGCTGACCCCAATATGATTGGGAAAAGGCTCGGAGGATGATGATGATGATGATTTAAAAAAAGATATTCTCTAAAGCTGCAAACCCATAGCGAGCACAACTGAATCGCGACGGACCTGAAGCGTATATCGGCGGTGGGTCTCGTCGTGTTGTAATGTACTGTATTACTGTATTAGATAGTGCACACAGCGACGTCCAGCCGGGCGTTTTGACAGCGTGACTGATCCGCCGCCGCTCCGCCGGGCGGAAAGACAACACCGGGGGATACACAATAGATACGCTGGCATTGTATTAAATGAGAATGCATAGTAGTAGTCACACAGACAGCGCAGTGTTTTCTTCTGGCGCTGTCATTCCGTCGCCGTTCAGACCCGCGTGCGATCCGCCCGCAGTGTGACATGCATCCAGGTTCGGTCGACGCTCCGCCTCAGTTCCGTCCCGCACACTGTGAGCCTGCACCATAAGGGCATGGTCTGTTACAATCGTCATTCAATCAATCAATCAACTCAGCCTATCGCAGTGCACTGCTGGACATAGGCCTCCCAAGTTGCGCCACAACGCTCGGTCCTCTGCCTTCCGCATCCAGTCCCCCCCAGCCACGTTCTTTAGGTCGTCGGTCCACCTGGCAGGGGGGCGCCCTACGCTGCGTTTGCCGATACGCGGTCTCCACTCAAGGACTCGTCTGCTCCAACGGCCATCGGCAATCGTCATTCCGTTTGCTTATAATGGAACTATAGTCACAGCGGTAACACTCCGTGTACGTGTGAGCTCGCTCGCCGGTGACCTTGAGCGAGCGCGTGAATGCAATAGGCCTTGGCTGAGGCAGCCGAGAGACTGCCCGTTCCACACGCCGCGCACCACGCACGGCCCCCGCGCTCGCCCCGACCTGCACACATAGCCGCGAGCAATTCTACGAGCACACATGCTTAAGTGTCGCTTCTTGTCGTTAGTATATATTCTGTGCTATAGTTGTCTCTCGCCAATGCGTTTGAGGTAGACGGCCTACAAGATTCACATTATTATTTATTTATTTTCCACAAAAAAATACATACATTTGGCAGTTACAGTGTAAAACACAAGTTTTTCTGTACACCGCTTGGTCCGTCGACATTCATTACAACAAGATGTGGGTGGGGGGGAACACGACGCATCGCGCTCACACCATACAAAAATTACCATATACTCTCAACTTTTTTCTCAATAGCAAATTACTTACCTTTGTAAGTAATTTGCTATTTGTACCTTTGTACAGATTTTTTTTTCTAAGTGATATAAAATTATAAGTCATTAGTAAGCACCAATTCCCCTAAAAAGTGTTTTTTTTTTGTTTTGACCTCCTTACTTTGAGCATAGATTACGTAATACTTACTCCGCTTTGAGGTACCAGAAAGAAGAAAAAGTAAATAACGATGGAATTTTTTCTGAAGACTCTCCAAATCCCGCTTTTTAAATCTAGAAATTCTAAATAGGTATACTTCATAAATAAGTATTTAAAAGCACCAAGCATATTGAAAATCGCTCAGCAATTTGCACATTTTGTAGGTGTCAAATGCGTGAAAATAATTGGTAGGACCAAACTCGAATATTCAATATGTAAAAATATATCGAAGCAATTTTATACGAGTATGTAAAATCGGCATTACATAAGAAGACTTTCAGGAATATTTTATCGGCTAAAAGGGTGGTTTTATAAGAGAATTTATTGCCGAAACTCGTTACGGTAACCGATGGAATAAATAAAAACTGGCCAAGTGCGAGTCGGACTCGCGGAGTAAGGGTTCCGTAACAACCATCGACCTGATACCATAGAATAGGTAATAATACGAGTATAGAAACGAATCTCTTTTACACGGACCCCAAATGCCACCCTATACATACGTACTTCCCTCTTCATCTCCTAACGTCCCTCTGTCGTCCAAGCGTGCTGCCAGGGCTGTTAGCTTCTAAATATTAAATGCGTTATGAGTTGGTTTAGTTGGAAAAAATATTTAAGACTGTTCTTTACTATGAAATCATTATTTTATCCTAGTTTTACGTAATAAGCAATTTATATTTACTTACTAACATTATTTAATTTTATATTTAGGTAGACACCTACTTCACATATTTAGATAATTTGCACTAAATGAAATGAGTTTAGTACCTACAAATGACCCACGGATAGCGAGAAAGAGAAAAACCGGCCAAGTGCGAGTCGGACTCACGCAGTAAGGGTTCCGTACCTCTCAACGACCTGATACCCAATAAAAACTGATTTAATTTACGAGAGTTTACAAAAAGACATCAACGCCAGTGCGTGAAATATGCATTTTTACATGTCTTTCTTACGCAGGTACCACCACATATGTCTATGTTTGTCTTATTTTTAGTATTTTTTGCTAAACTACATAATATGCACTATAATCTGACCAAGTTTGACGCTAGTATATATTACCGTTTTGAAGATAGAGCAGGAACAAATATGTTGAAAAATATGCATGTTTTTTGAGGTTTCTTGTATGGGGACCCCATTTAGTTTTAGACTTTTTTTTGTTTTTAGTATTTGTCGTGTTACACCTCATAGCAACACATATTCTGAGAAAATTTCAACCTATTACCGTTCAAAAGATACAGCCCTGTGACAGACAGACGTACGGACGGACGGACGGACGGACAGCGTAGCGAGAGTAATAGGGTCCCGTTTGGCACCATTCGGGTAGGGAACCCTAAAAAACAAATGGTTAAATGTGTAAATACTTCTTGGATACGTTTATGTGCCGAAAGAAAGAATTGAAATTCGGGATTGAGATGAATATTACTTATGTTTTTTTCGTTTCCATCTCATAAAATCTTTTGATATTTTTTTTTCGTGAGGTAATCCTCATGGATTACCTCACGAAAAAAAATATCATGGAGGGGCTCGTAGCGATGCAACGACTGCGCGGATTGTACGATCTGCAAGGTTAAGCTGCATTTTCCGCGGTCAGTCTGTGGATGGGTGACCGTTTCGTTACACATCGAGACCCCTCCGTGCCTCGGAGAGCACGTTAAGTTGTCGGTCCCGGTTGTCATACGAATATCTATGGCAGTCGTTACGGGTAGTCAGAAGCCTGAAAGTCTGACAACTGGTCTAACCTCCGAATGTCAGTATTACCCAGTAACTGGGTTGCGGGGGTCTGATGGCAGTCGCTCCGTGTGAAATACTGATGTTCAGCAGCATCTGGCTAGACTGGAAGCCGACCCCAATATAATTGGGAAAAGGCTCGGAGGATGAATCCTCATGGATTTGTGTAAGTGTCGGACTCTTTCCGAGTAAAACCACCACAGTGTCTATCTAACGACCTATAACCATCTTCTTCTTCTATCGTGTCGACATGAGCTATATAATGATAATAGCTCATGCCGTGGGGAAAAGATTAGCCAGTCAGCAGGTTGGTAGCGGGGCTGACTGCCCAGGGTGCACCGGACGATCAATTAAATAGCGTCACTCGTGGAGGCTTTTTAATGCACCCCTACAACCTATATACGTTAATCCCTCGTTATCCAAAAAATCTGATAACAAATCCCTAGATACCGATTATCCTTTGTCCTTCCAATTTAAGGGTAAAAATGTTCATACATCATCCACGATCAAAGATACATGTGTAACCTTTAACGGTAACAAACCCTTTTGTTATTGAAATCTATGGAAATCGGAAACCCCTTCGTAATTGTGGTAGTGGAATAATATTTTTCCTGTCGATCCGTATGTTCTCTGTCTGCTGTGGAATGGTTGGTTTTTCCTGTCGATCCGTATGTTCTCTGTCTGCTGTGGAATGGTTGGTTTTTCCTGTCGATCCGTATGTTCTCTGTCTGCTGTGGAATGGTTGGTTTTTCCTGTCGATCCGTATGTTCTCTGTCTGCTGTGGAATGGTTGGTTTTTCCTGTCGATCCGTATGTTCTCTGTCTGCTGTGGAATGGTTGGTTTTTCCTGTCGATCCGTATGTTCTCTGTCTGCTGTGGAATGGTTGGTTTTTCCGTTTCGGTTGCATTTATTAGCCTGTTGATCTAAGAGTGAAAAAATACCGGCTGCTTTCCGTCGAATTGAGGTATTGCATATAAATATAGTACTGGTATAGTGTCTGTAGTTTGTATTTTATACATACATACATACATAGGCCGAGGCCGATATTCGTCGAAGGGTTGACACTCGAAGTTGTAACGGAATACGTCTACCTAGGGCAGGCAATTCAGCTTGGTAGACACAACTTCGAGAAAGAAGCCAACAGAAGGATCCGTCTGGGCTGGGCAGCGTTTGGCAAACTTCGCCGAGTCTTCTCGTCGCCTATACCGCAAAGTTTGAAGACAAAAGTCTTCAACCAGTGCGTCTTGCCTGTCATGACTTACGGTGCCGAGACGTGGACACTGACAGTTGGGCTAGTCCACAAGTTTAAAGTCGCTCAGCGAGCTATGGAGCGAGCTATGCTTGGAGTTTCTTTGAAGGATAAAATCCGAAACGAGATTATCCGGAGAAGAACCGGAGTGACCGACATAGCTTGTAGAATCAGTAAGCTGAAGTGGCAGTGGGCTGGCCATGTCTGTCGAAGGACCGATGGCCGCTGGAGCAGACGAGTCCTTGAGTGGAGACCGCGAATCGGCAAACGCAGCGTAGGGCGCCCCCCTGCCAGGTGGACGGACGACCTAAAGAGCGTGGCCGGGGGGGACTGGATGCGGAAGGCAGAGGATCGAGCGTTGTGGCGCAACTTGGGAGAGGCCTATGTCCAGCAGTGGACTGCGATAGGCTGAGTTGATTGATTGATACATACATAACCAGCCCATTACTGTCCCACTGCTGGGCCTCAGTACGAGAAGGCTAAGGCCTTAGTCGACCACACTGGCCTAGTGCGGGTTGGCGGACTACACACACCATTGAGAACTGTATGGAGCACTCTCAGGTGTGCAGGTTTCCTCACGATGTTTTTCTTCACCGTTAAAGCTAGTTATAATCGAATATAAATCCGCAGATGAATTCGAAAAGTCAGAGGTGCGGACCGGGATCAAACTCACACCCTCCTGCATGGAAGGCAAGCGTTCAACCACTAGGCTATCACTGCTTTTTTATGCATTATGTTGCATTATGTTTGATGCGCAAGTAGATTGTCCAAAAAATACACATACATACATACATATTATCATGCCTGTTTCCCATTGGGGTAGGCAGAGACTATGGATTTCCACCTGCTACGATCCTGACACACCTCTTTCGCTTCATCTACGTCCATTAACCTCGTCATGCATGCTCGTCGGTTTAGAGTACTCTTAACCTGGCATTTTTTGAGAACGTCAAGATAAAATCATCATCATTATTTCATCCGAAAGACGTCCACTGCTGGACATTGGCCTCCCCGGAACTGTTTTAGCGAGGATATGCCATATTTTAACACTCCAGATATATTTTTTTTTTTTTTTTTTTTTTTTTTTTTTGTTATTTTATTTATGACACCACGACAATGACTACCGTCACACGAGTTTTTTTTTATTCGTCCAAGTGCAGTATTGTAATTATTTTCATCAAAACTGCTTTGTCTGTGTCGGACAATTCTTTAATTAGGTTTAGTAGCGTGTGTAACAGAGAATATTCACTACATAGTTATGTGGTGTGATAGTATATTTTCATTTGTCATCAAAATTTTATAATTTATAAACAAATGGAACAAGAATTTTTAAGTGCTTAATTCTACGTTCACGAATTCTTTCAATAACAAAACACACCCACATCATCACACTTGCCCAGTCTTACACAATTCTTTGTTTCCAGAACCGGCAAACTCCACTACCCTACAGACGTCTGCGGGCCACTCTTCGAAGAGGAGCTGGAGTTTTGGGGCCTGGACGCCAACCAGGTGGAACCGTGTTGCTGGATGACTTATACACAGGTTGGTAGCAAAATATAGACCTGAATGGTTTATAATTTGTCCTAAATATTACTCTAATCCATGAAGGAAATTTTGTAAAGAGCACTGAGAAAATACGGCTCCCAGCTGATGAAATTGAAGATAGAGTAATTCCACAGGGATGTGACTGTTACAAACAGACTTTTTACTTTTTTTTAAATATATTAAAGATAAAAGTAAAAGATTGGGTGACAACTGTATCATATAGTAATTATTTTATTATTTTTAACGCATTTACCCATGCGAAGAGAAATCTAAAGATATAAATTGTGGAAAGAAAAGATCGCTCACGAGCAGGATTCGAACCTGCGAATATTGGCTCAGTACGCCAATGACCCACTAAGCCACTGACATCACCCAAAGACGTAGTAAGTAGAAGTCAAATTCAATACCACGAGCAGTGTTCACGGTAGCTTAATGGTTAAAGCACTAGCATTATAAGCCAGGAGTCGCAGGTTCGAATCCTGCTCGTGAGCGATATTTTCTTTCCACAATTTATATCTTTAACGACTTTACCTAAATCATATATCTAAGAAAACATATAAATAGTTATAATTGGTCATTATTTACGGCTATACTCACGTGATTCTATCGGGTGTGCCCAACTATTTTCGTGACGTGGGTTACAAAAACTAGGAATAAAAACTATCGTTACCAAGTTATACATAAATGTTTGGGCTAAAAGTAAAACTTAGCATTGACTTTTTGTGTTCGTACAATGTAATACAAAACCTTATACCACAAAATACCTAATAGTACTATCGTACAGAACGGCCACTCACTGTCCCCAATGTGCCAATTTAAGATTCCTCACCCGCACCCCGCACCTACCCGCGGTTTGCCGGTAATTGGACTGCAAGATTGCAATGGATGTCAATCGCCAGTCTCTATACAAGCACGCCATCTCTGAAAACTACTGAGAAGCGCTTGGAACCCAGTGGCATTACGAGTGGCGAGCATCCCTAACCTACACGTGTGTGCGCGTTCGTATACAGACGTAATCTTGTGTATGTAGGTGGTGCTAGCATTTATATTGTATTGAGTGGCCGAGGTGTGCTTATACCATAAAAGATTATATTTATAACAGTAATACACCTCTTCTTTCAAGTTAAATTTACATCTTAATGTTGAAGTTCCTTCATATTTAAGTTATTCATACCTACCGACGACGACGACTTTAACTAAATCATATATCTAAGAAAACATATAAATAGTTATAATTGGTCATTATTTACGGCTATACTCACGTGATTCTATCGAGTGTGCCCAACTATTTTCGAGCTCGACCGGAGCCTTTAATCATGAGCTGGTTACGCGGCGGCGGCGTCCGGCGTTAATGGCTCCGGTCGATCTCGAAACTACTCGGGCATACCCGATAAAATCACGTGAGTAAAGCCGTAAATAATGACTAGTTATAATCATAATCATTATTATTATATATATTATTCATTATATATTATTAATAAATTAATTAATTCATTCATTCATTCATTCAATCATAAATCATAAATCTTAATTTCACCAAATAGAAAAACTCACAAATAATTTTTGGAATTTTGAATTATGAATTTAATTATATTATTTATATTTAAGTTTCTTCATAACTATTTACATTATAAATATTTAAGTTTCTTCATACCTATTTACATTTTTTCAAACGTGTAAATTTATTTTTTCGTTGGCTAAGGTTTGCCAACATTTCCTTACAAACTTTAGTGGATGACTTACGCACAAATTTTAAAAGCCAGCTAGAGGAACATGCCAGTTTGACGTATAATTTGACTGTACCTAAATAGAATATTCAAAAAATTGCTACGCTTTTTAAGAAAAATACCTTTTATAAGCTGCAATAGCATCCACCCATTTATTAATAAAATTATGGAAAGTGTTTTCCAGAGCTTTCCATCCAAAAAATTCAATCCGAAACTCTCTTTAATACAAACACTTCTTTATTTTCTTCTTCAATTATTTTTAATTGAACTTCTTGATTCTTAAACAGTAATAGTAGAGCTCCTTTGTGAAAGAGCTCGTCCGGGGAAGTACTACCACTGTAACTAATGCTCCGCCAAATAGTGATGCTTGCATTGCTGTGTCTCGGTCTGAAGGGTACGGGTGCCGGTGAAATTACAATCACATGAGACTTTCCATCTTCATGTCTCAGTTTGGCGAACCGACTTGCGGTACCATTTAGGCAACAGTCTAGGTGGTATTGCAGTTGTTATGGGCAAAGGTAACCGCTTAACATCAGGTGGGCCTTTAGCTCGTTTTGCCATCATATACTATAAAAACCGGCCAAGAGCATGTCGGGCCATGCTCAGTATTATAGGGTTAATTACAAACGAATCAAATCGAATATTAATCATGGCTATTTTAGTTTTTGCAATAATCGGCAGAATTCGCGACTCAGAGCGTGTTGGTAGTAGCGCCATCTAGCGATAAATTCAAGAAGCCAAATTTAAGAAGTATGTCATGTCAAAGTAACTTTTTGTGATTTTTTCAAATAGAAAGTAGCTAAAGGAGCATTATTTGCTAAGATCATTTTTCTCTAAGGTCAATGACCTTGGATGAACTAGGATGTTTTAAGTATTTTTCAGTTTTCTGTCTATAACTCAAAAAATTATAATCACATTATACTCGAAATAATTTTAAAAGAGAGTTTTCATAAAGGTCTATCAATGTGGAAGATTATAAGTTTCTACGTTGCATAGTGTAGATATGGCAGGGGGGGGACACATTGCAAGCCACTTTGGCGGGCTATATTTCGCAGATGGTACACCTGATAAAAAAGTGATGTATGAAACATGACCTTCATTTTAGTAGACCTATTCAATGATACCCCACACGAGAGGGTGCAGCGAAAGAAAAATTTTCATCGCCATTTCACATGTATGGGCGCCACCCCTAAAGAACGTAAAAACTATTTTTTTATTCTATTAAAATTGAGATCTATACGCAGACTATTTTTTAACAAAATTTCATTTTCTTATGTTTATAACTGTAAAAGTTATTAAGCTGTAAAGGATTAGGACAGACGAACAGATGGACAGACGGACAGACGGACAGACGGACAGACGGACAGACGGACAGACGGACAGACGGACAGACGGACAGACGGACGGACATGACGAAACTATAAGGGTTCCTTGTAGGACTACGGAACCCTAAAAACAGAACTAAAAACAACTGACAGCTGCAAGACATTTTATATTCAGCTAAAAATCCTAACATTTTCGTGTTAATATATATTTGAAACAGCACTATTCGTTAAGAAAAATAATAATCTTTTTAAGAAAATTTCCGAATGTCGAACTCGACCGCTTAGACAAAGATATATACATGATATATGCCTACGTGAGTCAAATACCACCCTTATGCACAAAAGTATATTTTGTATGGCCCCTAAAATATTCAATAAACTACCTAATGATATAAAATAATTGAATATAATGAAATTTAAAAGTAAATTACGGACGCTATTGATTGCCAAAGCTTATTATACAATTGATGAATTCCTGAATGATATTTTATAATTTATTTATTTACAAATTGTTTGACATTGATTGGGTATGACATTATTATATAATAATTTTTTTGACATCAAATTGTGATTATTCGTTAAACTTAGTATGTAAACTTTGAGATTGAATTTGATTTTATTTACTTTTAATTATTATTTTTAAATTTGACATTGATTATGATTTTGTTAAATTTGAATAATTGTAATGCAAGTGTGTGATTTTTTGAATCATAAAATATGTATGTGTACCTACCTACTTTAGAATTAAGATCTTCTGTATCAAAATCACACCAATAAAGATTATATTCTATTCTGTTCTATTCTAAAAAAAAAACAACTGGCAGAAGCACAAAAACTCATGTTCTTGCTAATGAATCCGCGACATAACCAAAACCCAAATTTACTTTGACAATACGTCAGTATTCAAAAAAAAACAAACGAAAAAAGTTACACTAAAAATTAACCTCCTTCAGCGAAGAAAAGGCCAAAGAACAAGCAATACCCCAATGTCAACATAGAAGATATTTAATTCAACACTAGTGGCATAAAGTTGCATCAAATTGCATCAAAAGCCGTAATATGCATCAACATATTTACGGCCACTCCTCACGTTCGCGTCGCAAAGTTTTCCTGGCTGGCGCGGATTCACGGACATATAAGGTTTTACGTCCGTGAAATATCTATAAGGTTTTACGTCCGTGACATATCCAGCTAAGTGTTTCGTTACCTTGTTTCTTGTTTAGGTATTTGTTTTTGGTATACCTAGTTCGTTGGAAGCTATGTGATGAAATACAAAAAATAAAGAATATTCTTAAAAAGTAGAAATAACAAAACAAATTGAGATCTACATAATAAAATACTTCAGAAAAAAAGTTTTTCTTTTACAGAAATGTTATCTACTGTCTTTTAATACAGGAACGTGTGTCGCTGTTTGCCGCTACCAACACGTAAATACGCAATTACGCCCACCATGTTTCTAGCATACAATGAAAAATAAATTAAACTTAAAAACAATCCGCTCTTAAGCCCGTATTCCAGAACGATACTCAAGCGTTGATCACTGTTTAAAACTAGTTTTGAGTTGAGCTTTGATTTTAGAACGTTCCTCAAGCAGAGATTTATTGATCACAGTTCAGCTGAGTTTAGTTTTATTTTATACTGTCACCTGTTTCGGTATTTGAGCAGAGATTCGATCTGTAATCACCCTAGTGTGGTCCAGATTACGCTTGAGTAGAGATTTCTATTCTATTTCAGGTCAAATTCGTGTGTTTTGTTGTTGAATTAAAGTTTATAATTACCGTTCTGGAATAAGACCGATACTCAAGTAACGATTCTATCCTTAAGTAGTGATCAGGTGATTGGAGTTTAAACTGTACTTGAGGAGGCTTCTGTAATACGGGCCTTAGATATCCTCATAAGGTCAAACGACCTACTTTTAGTACATATGGGCAGTAGTCGTATAGACACAAGCAAGCTTTTTAAATCATCAAATATCGGCACAAGGACTTATTTTGAGTAGATTGGGTCGTCATTTATATCGGTGGTATATATAATATATGGTAATGGTATAGGTTTACTTACTTACGAGGATATGATGCAAAATACAATTGTTGTGACTCTGCGTTCTAAACAGCACTGATTATCAAGCAAACGGTTCGCGCACTGGTGCCCTACAAGACACCTGTACGCGGCGACAAGTTCACTCGCCTTAATCACTTCTATTAGCTTATTATTTAGATTGATATGTTTGAAACGAATGCTAAAGAAAATTACAGTACTATGAATCCGAATTTCCAACAACAAAAATTTCACCCTAGACAGAAAAATAATAACTGTTACATTATACGTTACACTCCGACAAACTATTATAAAACTAAGGTTCCATTTCAACCACAATAATAACAAAAACCCTAAACAAAACTCCACTTTCCACCATTATATGAAAACATTTTACACCACAGTGCAAATAGACGACGTATTACGAGCTCGGTATTCCGAGCGTGCAGTTTATTGTGCACTGCAGTGTACGTGACGAATATGTTAGCATGTCATTCGGACGTGAAGCGCTGGTTGGAAATGACTTTGGAAACTAAATGTTGATCTTGTTTCTAACTTTGGTATGAATAACTAGATTTCTCTAGGTGAATGGGATTAATTAATTTATTTATTTATTTATGTACACACAACACGTTTTATTATAGATAACATACAGAACAAACACTTGAGCACAAAGGTACTGCTTATTTCTAAAAGAAATTTCTTCCAGCAGACCTGCGACAGGAAAGAAGGATAAAAGAAATACGTATACACAGTGTGTGACATTAAATACATACTAAATATAAACATACTTACGATAATAAACTATAAACTACGTGTACACACCTATACCAATAAAAATATATATATAATAAATAAAAAATATGATATTATAGTCAACACCGAGAAAATAAACAACTTATTAAATTAAACGATCAATGTACTGAGGAAAGGTCAATTCAATTCATTTATTTTGCGAAAATGGGTACAAAAATCAGATGGTAATTTAAAAAAGAAGTAGGAAACATATGCCATATTCTGCTGTGCATAATGCTAAGCATGCAAAATTTAATACAAATACATTAATTAAAGTTGCAATGTCATAATACCAAAAATAAACGAAATAATTTATCATCATCATCATCATCATCATTTCAGCCGAAAGACGTCCACTGCTGGACATAGGCCTCCCCCAAGCATTGCCACAACGACCGGTCCTGTGCCTTCCGCATCCAGCGGATTCCCGCGACCTTCACCAGGTCGTCGGTCCACCTTGTGGGGGGCCTACCCACGCTGCGCCTTCCAGTTCGCGGTCGCCACTCCAGAACTTTACTGCCCCATCGGCCATCCGTTCTGCGAGCAATATGCCCCGCCCACTGCCACTTAAGTTTGGCAATTCTTCGGGCTATGTCGGTTACTTTCGTTAATAATAATTAATGTCAGTCTCATATTGTCATATCGAATTACACAAGTATATAAAATTATCATATAGTCAAATTCTCTCATCTAAATATTCCTTAACACTATAGTAGGCCTTCTGTATCAAATACCCTTTGACCTTACATTTAAATAATGGCATGCTTTGAATGTCTATAATTGCATTAGGTAATTTGTTGTACAACTTGGGAGCCATGCAGAACACACTTTGAGTTAAAAGTGTAGTTTTACTTGGCAATCCCCAGACTTTATTACTGTAACGGATACTACGATACCTTTCATATAGGTGAATATTACAACGAACAAACATAACGCATTCGTAAATGTATAGGTAAAGTCAAAATGGTAAAAGGTAATGTTCTTTGACATTTTTCTTGAACACAGCTATAGTTTTAGAATCACGTATTTTAGGGGGAAGCAAGTTCCATAATCGCACTGCATGGACAGAAAAAGAAATATTGTGTATTCTTGTTTTACGTAAGGCAGAGAGATTTAATCAAAGTTGAAGTCACAACATGATTAGAATTTGATTATCACATGCTTTGAACATGTATTCTACCGCAAAATGATTGCAATATTATGTTAGTCAGTTTGCAAGTTACATCCAGTGTTGTTTACTATGGGGACCTTGTGTCGACTGGAACAAATTTCCGTGCGTTCAAGCGTTTTTGCCATACCTGTTATTGGAATCAAGTGTTGCTCACAAATAGGACCCATAAATCACTAGTTTTTAATCCTTGGTGCTAGGCAGCTGGGCTTAACCTAGTTGCAAACATTTCTTTATCTTGCGCCTATGGCATTTTACTCTATTCTGTTTACCGGTTGATACGGGGGGAAGTGGAAACAAATTTTCTTCCTACTCCTCCTAATTTATTTTCTGATTAATTTCGTTGCGGGTTCAAGACAGTTCAATCATTTTCTCGGGACGCGCCAAGCTTTATTGTCTCTATTGTATTGTTGTTATTGTTGGTCGCTATTGTAGATCCTGGCTTACAGGAGTTGCAGCTGGGAAAGTATGGCGGACTTGTCCCAATAAAATATGCTTTGAACATACATACATACATAACATCACGCCTGTATTCCCCGAAGAGTTAGGCAGAGGTGTATAGTGTACCCACACATCACCAGTTATGTTATAAGTCCCATGTAAAAGGGGGCGAGCCTATTGCCAGTAGCCGGACACAGTAGCACAAAACCAGACTCCGGGCTGCTACTGAAGATTTCCTAATGAAAAATGCATGCAACAATTATGCTTTAAAAGTGAAGGAAATCATCACTAGAAAACCTATACACCTGAGAGTGCTCCATACAGTTCTTGATGGTGTGTGAAGTCCGACAACCCGCTGTAGGCCAGCGTAGTAGACTAAGGCCTGAATCCTTGTCAATCTGAAGATAAGATCGTTAACTAAGTGTTTCACAAAGCCTTAAGACTAAGGTCTTCAATCAATACGTCCTGCCTGTCATGACTTACGGAGCCAAGAAGTGGACACACACGGTATAGCTGGTCCACAAACTTAAAGTAGCCCAGCGTGCTATAGAAAGGGCTATGCTCGGAGTTTCTCCGAAGGATCGAATCCTAAACGAGGTTATCCGACAGAGAAACTAAGTTGTCGACATAGCCTACAGGATTAGCAAGCTGAAGTGGCAGTGGGCCGGCCACATTAGCCGAAGAACCGATGGCCGTTGGCGTAGACGTGTTCTTGAGTGGAGACCGCAAATCGGCTAACGTAGGGTAAGACGCCCTCAGGCTCGGTGGAGCGATGATATTGGCAAGGTGGCTGGTAGCAACTGGATGCGAGTGGCCGCGGATCGATGTCAGTGGCGTGCCAATGGGGAGGCCTATGTCCAACAGTGGACTAATATATGCTGATGATGATGATGGCCGTGAACTCTGCACGTGGTATCGAATTTAACTTAATCGTAAGATATTGTTATAAGGAAGTATAATATGATTTACATGCTACGATGGGTGTTTAAGACGAAAAAATTAAAATCTGATCTTCCACCACGGGTCATTTACGAAAGCGCACCACAGAACAAATAAAAGAAACATGCTGATTTGTAATTTTATTTTATTTCTTTTATTTAGACGTGGACTCATGTTATCAGTACACAGGTGTAAGCGTCTTCCCATATTCTCGTAAAAACAATATTGCACCTTGCCACACTCGCTGAAAGAAATGTGGCGTACACATGTACAACAGAAAACCTTGCATTCTCATATATAATAAAAATAAAATAAAAACATGCTGAGTCAAATATTCCAATTACATTCCGCGGCAATGGAAAATACTCAGAGGTCCTACAATTATTGCGGTATTGTATATATTCATGTGTTCACGCCCCTTGTCCTTATGGCATGAATAGCGTTATTGGCATGTTGACATGGGTTTGTTTATAATATAAAGTAATGAGAAGATTCCCAGAGTAGGTACGATCGACCGCATTAATGGTAACTAACCATATTCAATTCAATTCAAATGTTGTTTATTTCAAATAAACCTAATTACAGGCACTTTTGAAACGTCAGGCTCTAATTGCACGGTTCCAAATTTTGGGTCCTATGGAGAACCACATCAATAGATCGACAATCGATCGATCGTAACACCCCAAAACAATTATGTAAAATTAGCACCACAGAACACATAATAGTAGGTAATACGTACAGAATGGCCACCGATTTCCAAATATAGTAAAAGCCCCAGTTACCGACAGTGCCCCAACAAACAACATTGCCCAACATTGTTCGACAAAAAAACTAACTTCAGAAAATAAGAGCAAAATTATAATTTGGTATACGGTTAAATCATCATCATCCTCCGAGCCTTTTCCCAATTATATTGGGGTCGGCTTCCAGTCTAGCCAGATACGGCTGAACATCAGTATTTTACACGGAGCGACTGCCATCAGACCCCCGCAACCCAGTTACTGGATAATACTGACATTCGGAGGTTAGACCAGTTGTCAGACTTTCAGGCTTCTGACTACCCGTAACGACTGCCATAGATATTCGTATGACAACCGGGACCGACAGCTTAACGTGCTCTCCGAGGCACGGAGGGGTTCCGAGGTGTATCGAAACGGTCACCCATCCACAGACTGACCGCGACAAGTGCAGCTTAACCTTGCAGATCGTACAATCCGCGCAGTCTTTGCTTAGCTACGAGCCCCTCTGGTATACGGTTAAATATTATCTAATAAACATTGAACTGTTACATATTGCACCACAAGTACGTCAAAAAGCATCACGAAACCAAATATGTATTTAGAAAAATACTTGTGATCGTCCCTTAAAGTGTCGATAATTGGGGATGTTACGATACTTAGGCACTACGTATTCAATAACAATCATTGTACTTATCTAAGAGCCGTGTTACAGCCCTATGTACTTTCGCACATATTTTCGTGTACAAACTGGACCTCGCCATGTAATAATTATGGAAGAGTAGTACCAAAGAAATCTCAATTATATAGAATTATTATTAATTAAATTTTAACGATTTAAATTATGGAAAGAAAAATCACTCACGAGCAGGATTCGAACCTGCGACTCCTGGCTCAGTACGCCAGTGCTTTAGCCACTAAGCTACCGTGAACACTGCTCGTGGTAACGAAATTCTCATCCACTTGGTACATCTTTGGGTGACGTCAGCGATATCTTATTAAGAAACAGTGTTTCTTAACCAACTCGACTAACTTTGCAGTTAATTCAAAGTCGTATAGTAACCTACCCTTACTAATTAAATAATTTTCTTTAAATTGAAATTTTCTTGACATTATTGTAATTTCTTGACATGTAATTATTTTTTTACTTTTCTTCGAATTGAAATTTTCTTGACATTATTGTAATTTCTTGACATGTAATTTTTTTTTTCTATGGATTCGATTATCTGAAATAAATGAATTTATTATTATAGAACTGTCATCTATGTCTTTAAACCGGAACGCGTGTCGCCGGTTTGTCGGTACCAATTTTCTTTTTCCAAAATTACTTCTAAAATAACCTGCAATAGGATTATAAATTTTGTATGGGAGAATATTATTGCATGGCTGGATTGAGTCAAAACTAGGTATAACGAATCATTGAAGTAATTAATGAAATACTTTTATTTGAATTTTTCGAAAATTGTACTCTACGGGGGTAAAAAGGGGTGTTAAAGTATAAATGAAAAATCTTCCTGGGGTCACGCTTGACACAAATAATCTTAAAATTAAATAATAATAAAGAAATACGTATTTTTCTTTTCCCAAAACTATGACGGGGACATTATACGTGGCAAGTCAAGACTTTTTACGGGGGCAAGGGCGCAAGAGCCCTGCTAGTATGTTAGACCGTGCTTCGGATTAGGCTTTTAAAAATAATAGAGTTTGTTATTCCACATTTTTTTATTGAAGTACGTGGGACACTCAGAAAGTTTTGCGAAACTAAAAAAAATTGTTCTATACGTACATATATTTTTATCAAATCTTTTCAAAGTACTTTCCACCAGCCTCTATACAAAGGTTCATGCGCCTAAACCAGTTTTCAAAACACTTTTTCCAGTCCGCCGCAGACACCTCGTTTACAGCCTGCTCGAACGCAGCCAGCGCATCTTCCGGCGACGAAAATTGTATCCCTTTGAGCTGATTTTTTATTTTTGGGAATAAAAAGAAGTCACACGGTGCTAGATCAGGGCTGTAAGGAGGGTGACCCAGGAGTTTGACTGGCGTGCTGTCCAGGAAGTCCCTCGTTTTGAGTGCGGTGTGCGCAGGTGCATTGTCGTGGTGGAGCAGTAGCCCGCGGAGCCCTGTGTTTGGTCGCTTGTTGCTTATAACAGAGAAAACTTCTGGCAAACATTTGGTAGTATACCATTCGGCATTAATGCTTCTTTGATCCCGTAAGGGAATTGATACCAAGTGGCCAGTCAAATTAAAAAAGCTAGCGATCAAAATCTTACCCCCGCTTCTAGATCGCTTCACTTTGGTAGGCGTTGGCTCATTTTGAAACACCCAAACAGTCGACTGGCGCTTGGTTTCTGGGTCGTATTGATAAATCCAGGACTCATCACCTGTAACGATGTCGTAAACACGCCGAGACGAGCCTGCTTCAAATTTGTTAAGCATATCACGGCACCATTCCACCCGGGCCTGCTTCTGAGCATCGGTGAGGTTGTGCGGCACCCAGCGTGATACTATCCTCCTCACGCGAAGATGGCTGTGTAGAATCTCGTGAACGCTTCCCGATCCAATCTTCAATATGTGTTGAATCTCCTGATATGTAATTCGCCTATTGTCTTGGATTAAATTTTTCACTGCTAGCACGTTTTCTTCGGTAACAGCCGTCAAAGGGCGACCGCTTCTTTCGTCATCCCCCAAAGTTGGTCGACCGCGCTTGAATTCGTTATACCAACGATACACGGTTGCCTTGGAAGGGCCTTCATCCATGAATGCCATTTGAAGTCTATCGTACGATTCATCCGGTTTCAGGCGACACTTGAAATCGTATAAAATCATAGCTCTAAAATGTTCCCGGCGCAGATCCATATTTCAGTGAGACACAATACTTTGAATTAACTCGCAAAAAATGTGGAGGGAAATTTTGAAATTGGAACTTACTTATTTTTACTTATAAATAATCATATTTTCGAAAAACATTATAACTGGCCAGTCTCCCATATATAAAAACTTTTTTTCGCAATACTTTCTGAGGGGCCTGGTATAATAGTACATTATGATACAAGTGAGCTAAGTTGACTATTCTACTCGAGGCTGGATTGCAGCCCGAGCCGAAGGCGAGGTAGTAATGGAGCCGAGGGTATAATAGCCAATGCTCAAGGGTGTCATACGACGTTTTTCAACACACTTGCGAGGAAAAAAACATAAATTTACACACACGCATACACACATTTTAGACAGATATTGAATTTGTGAAAAATGATAAGAATGGCGCGCGGACCGCGCGGTGACACACAGCTATGCGCGCGCAGGTGGTCGAAGGAAACCGCCATACACAGCGTAATACAAAAATGTTATAAATTGATTTTTTTATTTATAACACAAAATAATATTAATTTGTTGACAAAAATTAATAATTTGATGAAATGAAATGTTTATATAGCATATTTTAATTAATAGAGTTGATTTATTCCCAAAAATGTTTAATTTAGTTCAGGCATAAAAACTCTTTGCTGCGATTTAAAAATAAACTGTAAAGTAAAAAGCACTAGTGCAATAATATAATGAAAAAAGCACGCGTGCGTTATAAACCACATTATGAACCTAAAAGCGATGCAATAAGAGCCACTTTACGAGCAAGTGTGTTGAAAAAATAATAATGAATGACAATTTATTATTCCTACATTTTGAAACAAAACACCACTCGGCAATGCATCACCGCTTTCAAACAGATAGCAAAAAATTAAATAATCCAATTACTTTCACAACGAAATGGGAAATTCAGGTCCAATAATTGTGGGTCCGATATTTTCCTATTATTTCGACCAATGCCCGATACGGAATATTTTTGCGGTCCTACCCTCATATTTTATATCATGCTGAATCGAAACCTTTGTCCAATTAATTCTGGTTTCAACTTAAATGTGAAATTAAAATGGGATAGGCCGTGGCTTGCGATATTATTTTAATTTATTTCCGTTTTGCGGTCTACAATTTTGTTATTCTTCTCTGAATAAATGAAAATCTTTTTTTTGTATTTTTATTGTTGATTACTATACCAATGTTTACAGATGTTACTAAACAGAAATAGTATAATAAAGTCAATGCCGTTTCTATCAATATGAATTATAGTGCTTCTAAATTTGACTTCAATTATCTACAGGACTAAACTAGACATCTGAATAAAATTAAAAAATACAAAATTGGCAATTTCAAACATGGATTTCAAACCACTAATATGATACAGAAATAATTTGTTGTCCTTCTAAAAACGAGAAACGGAAACTATATTATTATGTCGGGTTTGTTTTGTTTCTTGTTTTCTTCGATTTGATAAACCACAAGTCCTGGTGAAGTAAAACCGATATGTACCTAGAATGCTCCGTGAGGCTTAATTTAAAATAAAAAAAACCGGCCAAGAGCATGTCGGGCCATGCTCAGTATTATAGGGTTCCTTAAGTAGGTGTAATTACAAACGAATCAAATCGAATATTAATCATGGCTATTTTAGTTTTTGCAATAATCGGCAGCATTCGCGACTTAGAGCGTGTTGTTAGTAGCGCCATCTAGCGATAAATTCAAAAAGCCAAATTTAAGATCTCATGTCAAAGTAACTTTTTTGTGATTTTTTCAAATAGAAAGTAGCTAAAGGAGCATTATTTGCTGAAAATTTTTCTCTAAGATCAATGACCTTTGAACTAGGACGTTTTAAGTATTTTTCAGTTTTCTCTTTATAACTTAAAAAATTATAATCACATTATGCTCGAAATAATTTTAAAAGAGAGTTTTCACAAAGGTCTACCAATGTGGAAGATTATAACTTTCTACGTTGCATAGTTTAGAAATGGCAGGGGGGGGACACATTGCAAGCCACTTTGGCGGGCTATATTTCGCAGATGGTACACCTGATGAAAAAGTGGTGTATGAAACATTACCTTCATTTTAGTAGACCTATTCAATGATACCCCACATGAGGGGGTGCAGCGAAAAAAAATTTGTCATCCCCATTTCACATGTATGGACGCCATCCCTAAACTACGTAAAAACGATTTTTTTATTCTTTTAAAATTGAGATCTATATGTAGACTATTTTTAACAAAATTTCATTTATTTATGTTTATAACTGTAGAAGTTATTAAGCTGTAAAGGATTAGGACAGACGGACAGACGGACGGACATGACGAAACTATAAGGGTTCCTTGTAGGAGTTCGGAACCCTAAAAACATCCTAATTTTAATAGAGAAGATGGTTGGCAGCAACCACCTGTTTGGAACCCAGTTCTAAAAATAATCAAGTCCCAAACAGCAAGCAACACTGTAAAAGATAATGACATTGTGAGTGATTACTGCGTGCATCGAAACGATTTTAATTAATAAAAATGTATCTAATATCTTGCTTCTTTCTTTAGCATCGGGATACTCAAGAAACCCTAGCAGTCCTGGACCGTTTGGATCTCGACACAGAGAAACCAACGGATGAGGAGGTGGCCCGCAAGTTTGGCTTCGAAGAAGACTACATCAAGGGGACCGTCTCGTGGTGGCAACATCTGAAGCCTCAGATGTGGTCGCTATTCGATGAGCCTTACAGTTCTAATGCTGCAAAGGTAATGATCAAGATTTTAAAACGACATCATTTACTTTCCACATATTTTTGGAAAGTTTTAACGAAAATCTTTTATACGAATATCTAGTTTAAAAAACTAAACTGTGCTTTTTGACCTAAAATAATGTAAGATAATGTTTATTTAATCAAAGAGTACAATAAATTAAATACATACAATGAGGCCTATGTCCAGCAGTGGACGTCTTTCGACTGAAATGATGAAACATACACTTATGATGATTGTACAGCGTATCATATACAATAGCATACTGACTCCCAAACTGAGACATGCTCGTATTTCAGGAGTCTGCTCTCAGCTTTAGATTTTTTATATATAATCACCCTAGTTTGTGGACCGCAAGTTGTACAAATGTACATAGCAATGTAAAAAAGAATGATATCTTACTTGACACGAATAAAAAATATTGTTGGTACAGCCAAGCCCGTAACAAAAAAATACTCAAAGTAATACTTTCTACAATGAATTATTACTTCACCTAATTCTTTCCAATAACGTTATAATCGACAACTACTGGACATTGTTCTGTAACTCGCCATCCCGAGATTTTGATAAAAAAATCCTTCTTGCATTAATTGGCCAATCCAAGTATTTTTGCTTTCTTATAGATTCTAGAAAGTACAATTTCTGGTCTAATTAAAATTCCTCCAATAAAGCTTCGGTTTCCAAATCTAACGTGGATTTTCTTGACTTTGTAGTAATTTATCAAATCAAATCATTTTATATTATTCAAATGTGGTAAATACAGAGTGGTGGGGTACTTAGATCAATTCGATACATTAACCATTTCACTTTATGGAATAGAATTTTTCACATAAATTATAATTATGATTACATATTTAGTTTTAAGTTCATTAATGAAGTAAAAATTTTTTTCACATAGCCATGTAATTAAAAAACATTTAATTTGTTAGATCAACCCTATGAAATAAGAATCTGAAATTTCTAAATTCAAAACATCTGGCCAACTGTTTGAAATTAAAGTGGCACTTCGAATTCTTCAAAAGCTCAAAATGTAATCTTTTGACTTTATGAAGTGTAAAATATTGTGCAGCAATCTACAGAGCTCCTTTTACAGGCTGGTTTTTATTCAAATTTATGCAAAGCTTTATATTCCAATGCCGACCTTTCAGGGTTGCTACACGAAGTCTCTGTAAACTATTTATTTGTATTCAAAATTTGCAACAGAATCTGAAAGAAAGTGATATTTCAAATCTTTGTAAAATCTGTTTCTAGAAACTCTTGACTCGTGTTTAGACCAAATTTTAAATTGTAGAATGAAAAATTCACTCGTGAGCAGGATTCGTACCCACTACTTTTGAACATCAGCTCTGCTTGCGAAAATATAATTCATGTTTATAGAGTTGATACAAGTACCATAGTAAGTAAAATCATTGTAACTAGCATAGCCAATACTGGAAAACAATCAATCAGATTGATCGAACGAGGACTGTATTGAATGAATCTATAGAACTTATCATGATATCACTTGAGTTGAGAAATCACTATTCGAGGCAAGTGTTTTATACACGCTTAAAATTTAGTCGCTTCAAAAACGCTTAGAGGTCATTGTACTCATCATTACGAACAACTTTTACTATGGGACAAACCCTGAAATCGAGAAAAATCTGCTGATCTCTACATTTTATCGATTTATGTGAACACAAATTTAGGGATCAGCTGGTTTTTTAATGTAATTTCAGGGTTGGTCCCATAGTAAAAATTGTTCTTAATTCATCCTCCGAGCCTTTTCCCAGTTATATTGGGGTCGGCTTCCAGTCTAGCCAGTTGCGGCTGAACATCAGTATTTTACACGGAGCGACTGCCATCAGACCCCCGCAACCCAATTACTGGGTAATACTGACATTCGGAGTAGAGTAGAGTAGAGTGCCGGACTAGTCCGTGTAGTGCCGGACTTAAAGAATAGCACCACCCTTATCTCTTCTCATGGGTGTCGTAAAAGGCGACTAAGGGATTCACCAGAGGATGGGCAGCAGCGTTCTCTGAGTATTTAACCAACCAACTGCGATCGCCAACCCGCCTGCCAAGCGTGGCGATTATGGCATATCCCCCCTTAATTGGGGGAGGCCTATGTCCAGTAGTGGACGTCTTTCGGCTGAAATGATGACTGACATTCGGGGGTTAGACCAGTTGTCAGACTTTCAGGCTTCTGACTACCCGTAACGACTGCCATAGATATTCGTATGACAACCGGGACCGACAGCTTAACGTGCTCTCCGAGGCACGGAGGGGTCTCGATGTGTAACGAAATGGTCACCCATCCACAGACTGACCGCGGCAAGTGCAGCTTAACCTTGCAGATCGTACAATCCGCGCAGTCGTTGCACCGCTACGAGCCCCTCCTTGTGTTAAAAATTGTTCTTAATTATGAGTACAATTACCCCTTTTGGTTTACGACACGACTTAATTATTAGCGTGTATATCACATTATGTCCTTACATAATCGTTTCAAGTAAAAGATACGTCATTGCGAAAGCCTACTTTAAAATTAAAGTCATAAAAGGCACTGAATTCTAATTAACTATCCCCAACACTAAAGCCACTTATTTCTTGAACTCCTTAATGTCCTGTCATTAACATATCTCATTACCGAGGTACAAGCTTTTCGCTGTACTTGTTTTTTTCCTCAAAACAACCTTTTTAACATTTGCGAAAAAACTCCGCTTGTATAAATACTATCATTTGGCTCGTTAACCGTTCGTGTTTCAGTAAATAAAAAGCACCCTTAATTCCAGCAATAAAGACCCTGTATTTACTTTAATTATTTTTTACATGAGAATGTAAACGTAGTAATTTTTATGTCCCGCTGAAGGGCAAAGGGTTGGCTGTGAAGGCTGCTTTAATCTCTACAAAAGTAATGTTGATCTAGCCGTTAAATGACTCCGGGAATTTAAATGACTAGTTGAATGAATTGTAGTTTAATTTAAGGTTTGCGTGATAATAGTTTTAACCCTATAAATTGGATTGCTACTGCGGGCTAAAGCGTGTGCTACACGATGAGCAACCAGCCTCCCCACCAAGGTGACCTTGATGGGAAGTTGGTCGCTGCCATCATCATCATCATTTCAGCCGAAAGACGTCCACTGCTGGACATAGGCCTCCCCCAAGCATCGCCACAACGACCGGTTCTGTGCCTTCCGCATCCAGCGGATTCCCGCGACCTTCACCAGGTCGTCGGTCCACCTTGTGGGGGGCCTACCCACGCTGCGCCTTCCAGTAAGCGGTCGCCACTCCAGAACTTTACTGCCCCATCGGCCATCCGTTCTGCGAGCAATGTGCCCCGCCCACTGCCACTTAAGTTTGCTGACATTTGAGTTTAAGGTCGCTGACAGCCATCATCAAATTAAATTTGGTGAAAAACCACTGTCTACATAACCTGATGGTGACCTTGCAGGTTGCCAACTGGCAACCAGCAAGGTCACCTTGGTGGGGAGACTGGTTTGTCACCGACGCACCGTGTAGCAGACGCTTTAGTATCATTTTGGACTCACCTGACTTTTTATTTTCAGATCATCGGCGTCATATCAGTGTTCTTCATATGCGTGTCAATAATATCGTTCTGTCTAAAAACTCACCCGGACATGAGAGTGCCAGTGATTAGAAACTATACAGTGACGACAGCCAACCAATCGCACAGTTGGGCGTTGGACAAAGTGCAAACAAACGCCCATATAGCGTTCTTCTATATAGAATGTGTGTGTAACGCGTGGTTCACGTTAGAGATCCTCGTTCGTTTCATATCATCCCCAAACAAATGTGAATTCGTCAAATCTTCCGTCAACATAATTGACTACATTGCCACCATGAGCTTCTACATCGACCTCATCCTGCAAAAGTACGCTTCGCACGTCGAAAACGCGGATATCTTGGAGTTCTTCTCCATCATCAGGATCATGAGGTTGTTCAAACTCACAAGACACTCCTCGGGTCTCAAGATATTGATCCAGACCTTCAGAGCATCTGCAAAGGAGTTGACGCTTCTAGTGTTCTTCCTTGTGCTGGGGATTGTTATATTCGCTAGTCTGGTGTACTATGCGGAGAGGATCCAGACGAATCCTCACAATGACTTCAACAGCATACCTTTGGGCCTGTGGTGGGCGCTGGTGACGATGACCACCGTTGGATATGGTGATATGGCACCGAAGACTTATGTCGGCATGTTTGTCGGAGCACTCTGCGCGTTGGCTGGTGTAAGTATAATTAATTAATGATCTAATAAGTCTTCTGACATTATCATTGTTTCTAATATTCTAAACAATGAAAACAAAGTGTTGCGAAATTTCAGATTTCTAATTCTGGGGTTCAATAAGATTCTCACTGTTCTGTTTTAATACCTACATAGAAAAAGTTGAGTGTATTATAATATTATTATGTACACTCCTCATTTAAAAATAATGTTTTCAATATTAGTAGATAATTATGGAGTTTTTTTATTATTTCAAAGACCGTGTTTAGCTGATCCATATAGTATTCAATTTCAAACAAGTTTTCAAAAATATATTTTACTATTAATTGAACGATAAATAATATTTATATTTAAACCTAAACAGGTGCTTACGATAGCTCTGCCGGTACCAGTCATAGTATCCAATTTTGCCATGTACTACTCGCACACACAAGCAAGAGCAAAACTTCCCAAGAAGAGGCGGAGAGTCATCAATGTGGAGCCAACGAGGCCACCTATGCGTGAGTAATAGACAGTGAACATTTCACATGAAACGACCTCGTTACTCATTATTTAGAATATTACTACTTATCAAACCTTAACGTTCCTAAAATACGAGATAAAGTTAGTCAAATTCATAATAAACACAACCAAATAAGTTGCTACTTACAGTATTAAAACATCAAATTGAATAATAATAGCACCTGGACGTTTATTCACAATGACAATACGCAAGTACTATTCCACGTCACAATTTTCTTTAAAAAAACTTAGACTACTCTACCATAGGTACGTTTATAGACACAAATCTTTAAATGCACAAACACATGGACCCGGAAAAAAATTGTGTCGGTCACATTTACGTAAGTTTTTGCTGGCACTGCTTGCCTAGCAATTTTTCCATAACGGGACAATCATATTTTAAATTCAGTTCCTATATTTGATATTAGTACCTTATTTTTCCACCTGTAAATTGACGGTAACATGGCCTCGCTATATTATATGCCATAGTGAATAAGGTCGCTAATGTAACAGCAACATCTTTAACAGAAAGAAAGAAAGAATTTTAAATCACACTTCTTTGCCGCAGCTACGACATGCAAAGTTACTTTTGTTATGTTAATACAAATTACAACTATGTATCACTGTAATTCCTAAAATGTACCTAATGAAGTTATTTTTTATGTGCACCTACCGCATGTCGTCTTGTTGTGGCAATAAATCATTTTTCTTTCTTTCTTTTTTCTAAATAATTTAAAATTGGTTATCCAGGTGCTCCAGTACCAGGTGCTCCTAATGCCTTGACTGGCCCAGGCATGGGGCCTCAGGTAGTAAATCGTAGAATGAATGCCATCAAAGCCAACCATCCCAAGGACATGATAGGGCCTAACATGGGTAAGTTGTATAATAAGTATAATAAGTGTTTAATGTTTGCAATATATTTGAAGCTGTGGATAAAATAATATATGTTACATATTTGTAAAAAAATAGCTTACTAAACAATAGATGAAATGAATAGTTTAATGTGTTAAATTAATTAAGCAGTATAAACAAAAAAAAATATCAAAAAATTCACATTCAAAATTATACACGACTTTTTATGTATTAAAATTTATTCATAGCTTCACAACCTCATTGTGAAACACTTAAAACTGGAATTAGGATCCATACTGTACAATATTCTTGGACAAAATTTATTTCTCCTTGAAGACAAATTTTAATATTAAAATATGTCTTCTTGATCCACTTGTAGTTTTAAGCACTATAAATGTTTGAAATCACGAAGTAGAAACAAAAATTTGATGGACATAATAACAAACTGGCGTTTTCACAAAATTAGATGAACATATCACATTCACTAATGATATTAAACATGAAAAAAGACATTATACAATTGGTAACTTACTAACATGACTAATTAAGCAAAATCGTGCTTTTGATTTAGATGTGGCTAAAAGGATATTGTCAATAACCTTGGAAGTATTGACAACCAAACAAAAAATACTCCTACTTGGCTTCAAAATATGTATTTTTTTATATCCGTAATAACAGAGAGTTCTATAAGTAAAGTAATTATTATATGATAAATTCATTATCACTCTTAATGTGTGTATATGCTTGAAGGCACAAGTTAATTAACAACAATATGAAGTTCTCGGAGAATTTAAATTTTAGAACACAACCCTTCAAATCCTCTTAAATTACTCAACAAACCAAACTTCATAAATAAGTTAAGAGACTTTCCCTGGCATTACAAAGGCATTGACAATGTCCTTCATAACATAAATACTAATAAACTAGTCGAGTGACTAACAGTAGCTTATGCAATGTAATCCTCCACAGATGGTGATCGTAGCGAGCTAGAAGCTATGATCCAAACTACACCAAACAACTGCAAAAGAAAAAATTTAAACATGCTTTAGAAAGCATCACACAACGCCGTTGGAACCGAACGGGCTTTCTATATCGCCTGCACACTTGGATTTAGCTTACAGGAATGCTAATATATCTTTAGTCACTAATCAATCATTACCATTGTCATTATCATGTATGCACACGGCAGTATCTTCAGGCAGCACCGGATCCACCGTCTAAGTCCCTTTGCTTCGAGGGGATGAAGGTTCGGGAATTTGTATATCTGTGTTTGTACCCCGAACTTTTTGCTTTGCTTCCAAACTTTGTGTTGTTGTAGACTGTTTATAATTTTGTAATGTTCTTTTTTCGATTATTTCATTTTGCAATACTCGTGAATGCTTCTTTGGTCAATTATTACCTATAGGTGTAAATAAAAAATGTTGATCGTGTTATTCTTTTTAGATAGTGATATTCAGTGTTTTTTTCAGGCAACAACCACACACCTCCACCACCACTAATTAGTCAAATCAAAACAAACGAAGTATCGAAATCACAGCCCGACACATCGGTACACTTTTAGCCATAAACTTGACACTAATATTACACTAACACAGTGTCGTTATTGTGCTTTTAATTGTACAACCAACTGTTCGTGTTTTCTTAGCACTAGTTTATTGTCTTGTGAGAGTCTGTCAATGTAACAATGCGTTCTTTTATCATTATCTTTCAAAATGTCTCGTTGTTACCTTAGCAATTTTAAACCACTAACACAAAATTAATTTTATATGACTATCCCAAGTAGCATGCTAATGCATGATTGTTGAGATAACTTTCATAACCGTTGGTGTCTTTTTAGTATAAAGCTAGTAAAATTGATATAACTATTTGATTTCCTACAGTTGCAACTTTGATGCCGGGAATGGACCTTTCGGTCACAACTCGTCTGTCTCCGAGCCCCCAAGGTATGAGTCCCGCGCTCGCAATTGCAATACCAATGATGAAATCCGTAAATATAGTACCAGCACAATGTTTCGACAACATGGCGTATCACAGCGAGAAATCTGAAGAAAAAGAGGTTGATAGTAACAAAGAAAACAGCAAAACTTGCAGCCGTCAAGAGTCTGTTGACAGCGATAATACTGTTAGAGTGATGAACTTCAAAAATAACATATTTACGGATAAAAGCAATGAAGAAAAAACAGATGCTCGTACTCCACTATTGAGGGATCATAAGATCGAGTCATTGGATGAAACGAAGTTAAGGGATAATAAGATGGAAAAAAGGAAATCGTCTGCTTCGACATAACATTAATAATATATATTGACCAATAGTGCTAAGAATGTGTTCGAAAATTTGCTTGCAGTAAGGAAAGTTTAAACAAAGGAACGGGGGAACAAAAACCAAGGAAGAAAGATTTATAGCTATGACATGAATAGTGCCAGGAGTGAAAGAAAAAGCTAGAAAATCTGATGGCTATAATTAGCAAGCATCTAACGAAAGAATGATATTACAAAAGTATTTGAATTGGAAGACTTCAAAATACGATTTATAATACCTAAACAAATATCAGTTGGTATCGGTTATAATAGTTGCATAAAAGCCTTTTTGAAAGCAGTTACGATTCTATATAAAATTTATATAAATAATCATCATTGATATAATGTCTTTTACTCGTAAGTGTATTCAAGGCCGTGATAGATGTAAGATAGCTAAGTGTTTACAGCACTTATTAACATTTTATATCACATACGTATATTAGAATAGCTGCTATCACAATCTAGTAAAGAAAATAATGTAAGCCAACGACCAGTATAGATAGGCCCCTTTTAACTCTTTCCTGCATAACCATAGTCCTGATCTTGAGCGTCTAGTTATACTGGTCGCGTAGTCATCGTTAATGACCAGAAAATTCGTAATCATAGTGAAGTATGTTTACTGTCCATTAGTGAGAGAGGTGAAGCTTGTTTAGGTTTAATAAATGCAAATATTAAACTTGATTTACTAAACAAGCAACGTTTTCTGAATCAGTGTGGAAAAATAAGAATACCTACAAAACTACAGAATACGCAGTTTCTAATCCCTAATGTACTCAAAATTCGCTTGACTTGCTGTCATTTCTATGATATTATTATACATGGAGTCATTTTCTGACCGTTGATAAAATTATGTCAAGTAAAAAGGTATGACTACGTTGGTATCATTGTTATAATTATTCTTAATTATGTTCATAAACTAAATGAGCATCACCTTTTGTCAAATAAGCTAAAATAATTTTACTGTAAATACTAGTAGCGTTGATAATTTTGTATCTTTAACAGTTAAAATAATCACTAGACAACACATATCATTGGCACTTTCTTTCATTCTTGGTGTTATTATACCTGTTTTACATGTATATAGATAAATATAAATAGGATAAAATATACATTATAAGCGTAGATAGTGTTATATAAATTATTTAACTAAATGCAATGCAGTAAATGGCTGAAAATTTTGCTGGCGTTACAAAATCACAAATAATGGTACGACAAGTGAATCTATGTAATGCTAAGGATTCAAACTTGAGAACTTGAGAGCGTTTTCATAGATTACAGAGTTTACACAAAGCTAACCCTTTCATTGTGACTTGAAAAAGATTAATGATAATGTTATCATAGCCACACATAAACGAAAAAACTTAAGACCTGCCGTGACATCTCATGTGACCTCATTTTCTTTCTCTGAAAATAGATAAGGCAAAGTAATCCTGCCAGACTCCACATAGGCTTCTCCACATTTCTGTTATTGAGAGTCTTAAGATCACGCGTATTCATACAAACATTCCTGAAACGCGAAGAGTTGTATACAAAGTAGCGATGAAAGGGTACCAAACGCTCGAAAACGAATAGAAAATGTTAAGTGGGTTTTTATTGTTTATGAGTGTTGCTTAGCAACATATATGAAAAGTTTTTTCCTTAAAAAATTTGTGAAAAGCGTGTCTAAATTTGGGGACCCTTAATATTTTATAATATTAATAAAATATTGTGTGGGTTTTATATATATTTAACGTACTACATTGCGTAAACTACAAGCAGTTTGTGTTGGCTCTAATTCGCTACCAGTATTTATTGTGATAAACTTGGATAACTATCGCCTAGTGCAGCTAATGATCACAGTTTCTAAATGGCAAGTTGTGTCTAGAGTTAAATAACACGATAAGACTCTACTAGTTAATTTTATGATAATAAAATTAGTTTAGCACAATTATTATAATAGTGTGATGAAATAAAATTGACACATTGGTTTTGACATACGTTAAAAAGAGAAAAATTACTGATTTAAAATCAGCAACAATATTTGTAATCAGAGAAAACACCAAAAAGAGAGCTGGTATTATTATATAACATTATTTTGAAACAAAACATAGTCGTCAATATACAATATTTATATATTATGACTTTTGACTACGATAAAAAATGTGTGTTGACATTCAAATACATATAACAGGTAGTACATATAGTATTTAGTATTTTAGAGCTCAAAATTTAAACCAAAAAGTCATGACCTGAAACCGACGATTTTAGCGGCATCTAGTGGTAGCCTAAGATCAGGTCGATAAAAACTGCTTGTAGAAATGAACGCTCCTGTGGCATTTAAATCGGTACCATATCGAAGTTATCAATTATTTGACTACTTATTTTTACTGTATAATATTAACGCATAAAAATGTATTTAACGCATGAAATGCAATAAATTTTAATGTTATTTAGATAGCACGAAGTTTTGTTATAAAATGTATTTTGTATATAATTTAAGACGTAATGTTTAGCTATAAATTGTATCATAATTTATGATCTAATTACGTTTTGTTTATAACCAACTGCTGATCTTAAACTTAATACTAAATTGTTACTAAGGTCATGTAACATATTGAATTCCGTTTAAAATACCATCAAAATTTTCCACTGAAGGAAAATGTAGTAATTCCCATGCAACACATGCAGTATATTTTATGTAATTTTAACACATACACGAAAAACAAATGAATTATGTATATTCACTGCACAGAAAAATGAGAAATCTAATAAGAGCAGTAAGTAGAATTAACGCCATTATTGGAGCTATTTTGTTGTCTTTGGGCCGTGACCTTAGTAACATTCGATTATTTAGTCTGAAGGTTAGCCTACCGAAATTAAAATCGTTTTGAAAGCGGACAGAGATCGTGAAAGGTTAAAAACACACAGATTAAAATAATAAAATGAGATTAACTATAAAATAAGTAGGCCTAATTAATTTATTTTAATAATACAACACTTAAAACTTTGAGACATAAAATTCACTTGCATAGGCCTATAGTAGTATAAGTGTGGTTGCAGAATATAATAATTATGTCATCTAGATTACACCTTGTGGCTCGAGATTATTATACTCATTCCCTCGTGACAATGTTACTTAATTCCCTACAAACCCTACTTTAACAAATCTACGCAAAACTAGCATGCAAGGGGGATAAAACAAAAGAGGCCCAGCCATATTATAGTGTGCGAAACAAAGCTTTGGAAGTATCTACTGTTTATACAACACACGTACAATGGCAAAGCCAGTGTCAGCGGCGGCCGACAACCCTATTTGGAAATAATTTATGACCTCACCCCGACCTAACAAGGCTACACCTTGGCGTATTCATCATCTGTGTTGTTAAAATTCATATAAATTGCCTGACGGGCCTTTAGCAGTGTGGGGTCTGCTTGATACTACGTGACAAGGTTTCGTGAAATCACGTAACTTGTAATTTATGAGACTAACGAATATGTTAATTATTGTACTAGCTATAGACTTGGACTCCAAATGGAAGCCACACACTGTGGACCAGCATTTGATATAAAATTAAAAGTACCTACTGACTGCTAGTACTCATTTAATTTTCAAACTATTCCCCAACGGTTAAAGCTCAAGTAAGACAATAATCAAACGACAGGGAGTCGAATGTCAAACATGGTTTATCACTTAGTGACTTTTATTTATTACTGCAATGTTTAAACTCACATACATTACTATTGCATTTTCCAGCGATACCGATGCATTGGTTAGCACTATTTTAAATTCTGCCTCTTTAAGGAAAGGATATAAAAGTAGAAGCGTCTTTATCAATGGTTTTATATCGTTCAAGTGCCATAAATCATCTCAGTTGTCTTTCCGCTTCACAAATAGACTCCATTTTCAAGCTATCTTGAAAACTACTATTTGTTGCACCACACGCAAACCTGTCATAGCATGGTTTTGGAAAATAAACTGCACTAAAAATGTTAAATTTAAGCCAAAAACGTTTGGAAATCACTTTTTTAAGTCTACAATACCTTGTCGTCAAGCAATTATGTTATCAATTATAATTAAAACTAATATAATTATTTTTTTAAAGTCGGCTAATTCGTAATTTAATTATATTAAAGTATCAACTTTTATGTATCGTGCACGAACATGACCGAAAATATTTGATTTGGTATCAGTAGATCAGTCCTACTGCAGTATTTTCGGCGATGCCTCCAGTTGTAACCACTCTATTTTATCACCTCTTAACATGAAAGCAGTATTAGGCCATAATTCTCCATTTAAAAGTCAAACTGTATTTACAAGCCTAACATTACGATCGATAAGTCCATAAGGGAGAAAAATGAGCCATTACACATTGTTTATGGCAGACCCCTAAACTTTCACGATCTCGGCCCAATCTCGAAGCATTCAACATTATTACAAGCACCTAGCGTGTAGCTTTATTATTTACATCTTTTTGATGCTAAATATAAATTATGTAAATAAATTTTAAAAGCGGATTTAGAGGACCACGGACAAAAAGTTTTATACTTAATTCTTTAAGCCTACTCGAAGTTGCGATTGCGAGATTCATTTGAGACTTGTTAAGATAAGTTTGAGTTTTGCACTTAAAAAGTAAGTAAAGATATGAGACGAAAATGAGTATCGTAAATTTTGTCGCCGTGATTATAACTGAAGTACCAAAATATCCAACAACAAGTTTATTAAAAAATGTTTATTTCAAAATCAACACATAATCGAATTTTAAAACGTCATGTTTATTTTATTTCTAACAGATTTATTATTAGTATTTTATGTGAGCGTCAAAATTATGAAAAATAATATGTTAATTTATAAACATTGCTATTTTTGTTGTCTCTAAAAGGATTATTACAAATGTTTTTGAGTCCAAAGTATGTTCTTCCAGATTCAAATGAGCTTTTAAAATTTTCGATTACAGAAAATTCTTAATGAGTTAATACGACCAATGCAAAATAAATAAATTATAGAGGTCAAAAATATGTTTCCGATTATTTTTAACGCCACTATAAGTGTACAGGAGCCTTACCACAACCTTTTACGTAGCGAACCAATTCCGATGCAGATCAATTTAGAGTCAAGTATTGGATCGCTAATTTTCGTACCATGACCTTGTTAATACTAAACCTGAACTGAATCTTTCGTTCATAAAATGAATGAATGAAATTTGTCTCTGGTCCTGTTCTGCTTCTCAGTGTTAGAAAGAGACAACGCTATACGAATATCGCATATTGGATTTCATTCTCTCGATAGCGTTCTGAAATCAAACTCTGGAACTTACGGAAAGTTACGGTTATTATATTATTTAATATTTAAGTATAAAAAAACTTAATTAATAATTATTAGTGCATAAAATAGTCACATATTGAATGAACGCGTCTTTATTTTAAATCTACTCGGTGATTTGAAGTATGAAATATTCCTATTTAACTATAAACAGGAAGACGTACAATTTTAAATAAGTTTTAGAACGTACCTGTCATATCAACGCGTTTGTTTATAATAGTTGTTTTGAAGTGATCACAGACATAGTAAAAAATATAGACAAAGTGCTGCGAATAAAAATAATGAAGCCAAAAAAAACTGATTTTTCGTGTACAACCAGCGCTCACGCACACACCATGCACCTGAAGGATATTTGCTTTTGCGATGTATACTGGACGATATGCCGCAACATGTGTAGTGAGAGAGAGTGAGCACGGTTTGAGGTACATGTGTGTGCGTGAGCGCTGGTTGTACAAGAAGGAGCATAGTTTTTTTGGCTTCACTAGATTGTTCGCAGCACTTCGTCTATATTTTTTACTATGTCTGTGGAAGTGATTTAGAAGTTGTTTATTCACTGACTGATTGTTTGCTTTATGTTATAGATTTAACAATGGGGCTTACAATGGGGTTATTTGTCATGTGTAACTGGTACCTACACACATATAGATCTTGTATTAACTTTTAATCGCCAAGCTTACATTAGTGGTGAAATATTTTAATAGTGTATCAGTTATTAGTGAAACCACCCGCCGCAGCTATTTTTGGTCAACTCGAGTACCTATGGGAGTTAAATACAACTATGGGCTACAATAAATCGACCCAAGCCAAGGATTACGCAAGTTTTGGAAATGAGTAGCCCTAAGCTAGATTCCCCACAGTGATGGTAGTAAAGGATTGAAAAGTATGGTGCAAGGTACGTAGAGTTAAACCCATATTTATACGAGTGAGTTTGTTAGCTTGGTGAAATAGGTATGTTAACATAGTTAGTTGTACCCTTATTTTTCATGTTAGTCCTAAGTTTAATAATGTTATTGGTGTACAATAAAGAATATTCTATCTTATATCTATCTTTAACATAAGCAGTCCATTACTGTCCCACTGCTGGGTACTCTTCTTCTCTGAATGAGAAGGTTAAGGCCTTAACTGCAAGGCTATCACAATTTTTTTTAATATGATAAACATATTGTAATGAAAATATGGTTCAAACCTAAACCTTCACTGTATCTTTTCAAAAATTGAACAAGGATTTATTATTATTTGGTTTCATTTGGTACTTAGAATAATTAATTAAAAAATATATTATTTAATTTTAGGGACAGACTGGAATTACTACAAATAATATAAAAGCTTCTCTCCGCAAAAGACTGCAGGAGACCAGTCTGATGGCTCTGGATTGCTTGGAGTATGGATAGCCATTTCAAGAAGTAAGTTTAATTTATTTTACCATGCAACCCTTTAGATGTTATTATTAATTTTTTAAACTAAATTACTTAACTGTAATTAGAAGTTTTACTATTTCTGCCTTGGGATGACTGGTATAAAACTAATCCTGTCGTATTCCATGGACATATTCTCATCCCAATCAGTCATCCTAACCTGTTTCGTTGTGATTGAGTTACAAACATCGTAACATTTGCATTATTAGTAAAAATAGGGTTCTGAGAATATTAATTTATTAAATGGATTAGCATAATATTTAAGATAAATTTATTGTTTTACAGATTAAGTATACACTCGAAGACAAAGAAAATGTGCTAAGAGACACCCAATGTCCTTCTGATGACACTTATTCCCTGGATATTCAAGTCTGTGTAGTGGCTCTCTGGTGTGCCGGGAGCTGCATTTGATTATTGATGTCATCGTAATAAGAATTTCCTGCAACATGTTACATTTATCTGTTATAAAAACAATTATATATTTATATGCGTCTTTATTTAGCACCTTTAGTTCACATTATAATATACAAAGTGTTATTGAAACAACTGAAAACCTCTTAACCAATGATATTACATTCTTAAGGGGTTAATGTACTCATCAGTATGAACAACTTTTACTATGGGACCAAACCTGAAATCGTGAAAAAAAACAGCTGATCCCTACATTTTATCGATTCATGTGAACAAAAATGTAGGGGACACCTGATATTTTTTTCTTGATTTCAGGGTTGGTCCCTTAGTAAAAGTTGTTTATACTGATGAGTACAATGACCCCTTAAGAGGTTTTCAGTTATTTCAAGAACACGTTGTATATTACATTATAAGAAAGTAGGTACCTACTTATATATTCATTGATAAAATTATGTAGGTACACACAGAGAATTCTAATAGGTATCATATTGAATAAAGCACATAGGCACATTCATTTTTTTTTCTATTGTAGAAAATAATAATATATTATTAATGCCAAAAACCTATTTTGTTTTTTAGTAAACAATTGAAATTTTACTAATTGTATTTATTTTACCTACAAATCATAGCATCCATCATCTTGGCCGAACCTGGGTCATTGGCTAGCAACGCCCTTGATGTGATTACAATGTACTCTGTGATGTGCACTCATGTTTCCTTTTGGCCTTGGATGTGCCCTTGTTCCATAAAACAACAGAGCAGTCAATATCTGAAATAAATTGGTTTATTATTGGTATTTCATAAGTTATTCGTGGTTGTACCTATATATAATCCATATGGGTATTTAGAAGTAGACTAAGATAGGTTGACATAGCAGGTTGTTAATATTGTATTATAGTATCATGTTGTTCCTAAGTTTTTATTATTGTTACTGGTGTGTACACCTTTGTTGTAACAAATTATATCTATTATATTATTAGGTAGATAGTTATATTATGGCATATCTCCCCTACTTGGGGGAGGCCTATGTCCAGCAGTGGACGTCTTTTGGCTGAAATGATGATGATGATGATTATTAGGTAGATAATCTGTTTTTTTCATTACTTAATCCTATTAGACAATGCAATACATACCTATTTAATATTATTACTTAGATAGTTACATCTTTTCGGTAGTTTTTCGTTTTTTTACATAGGTATATGTATTATGAAGGAGAAGTCTTAAAAGAAGTTAAATATTTATGATTCTTACCTTTAAGAGGTCCCATAATGGTCTTAGTTCATTACACAGATCTAAGAAAAATAATTGTTTAGAAAGCCGGCTCCCATAATGGAGTCTTGTTCTTCCATTTGAACAATAAATCCGGCTGTTCCTTTATTCCCCATGTTTGATTGCAGCATGAAGTTCCTACTTTCCTCATTATTATCACACTCCATAAACTCAAATAAAATAGAATTGTCAGACATCTAAAATAATACAAAAGTATTTTTAGGAAAAGTCACTTTTAGGTAATTATCACAATAATTAATATCATACTTGGTTTTTTAATTTTATAATTAACATAAGACACGAATTACCTTTAAATTATTAAACTTTTACTTAACTTTGTTATACAATAACGAAAACTATTCACTTCTTACTAAGAAAATATCAACTTTAATTGAGTCGTATTATTTGACAGATAGCGAACCAGTTCAGACCGTGCAATCGAGGTCCCGGTACGAATAGAATGAACGAAAGCAAGATTTGCGACTCAGTTTAGACTTTGTTCTGGCTGATCCAAAAGTGTGAAAAGTGTCACGCGTATTCGATGTCAGGGTACGAAAAAGCAAAGCGTATCAATTTAGGTCCTCAATTGAATCGTAATAAGAGGTTGTGGTAGGGCTCCAGTACTGTATTTTAATAAAGCTGGTTTAAACAAGATGCGAATAGTTTTTCAAAATAAAAATAAAATACCTCTACTAGGCACTAAAGCCGTTTTATTGCATGCCTATTTAAATGGTATTTAATGCCTATAGTACAGGCTGCGGCCTAGTTTAGGTATCAGCGTCCTTACCTTCCTGAATGTCTTATACCCAATTTTCTAATTATTCTTTGATTATAACTTGTACAAATACTGTATTGTGTGGGTTGCAAATAAATAAATTTATATTTATATTATATTTATATTATTTATTAACATTTTGTAAAATACTGATGGTATACCAGTAATGTTTTCCAATTGATATACAGTGTTAATCTCCGTGTCTTCAAGTATGAAATTTTGGATGTAACTCGAAGTATCCCGGCACGGTGTGAGACACTGTGTCTTATTTGGAACACTCACGAGCAATGACGTAGGTATAAGGCTTTCACAGTGAGTAAACAGGGCTTTGATGTTATTATATAGCGTTCTATATATACTTATACAATTTTGAACAATACAAAAACAAATTATTTGAAATTATTGTTCATTAAACATGTGAAATTATGTGATTGTTTTATTTTTCTATCTTTTTAATCGACCTGTGATAGTGGGCTCCAAAATCCCGACAAAAAACGACGTTGATCGATGATACTTTTGACTTCCATTCTCAGATAGGGCCTAGCATGTACTGCGGTTGTGGTTGTGGTTTTTTAAACCGACAAAAATGTAATGTATGGATTTCTATAGGAGCGCACGCACTAGCAGTTTCTTTCCTCGACTGGAAACCATATTGCCTATATTTTTTGGGCGGATTAAAACAACGCGTGCTGAACCGCAGTGCGTGCCAATACCATAAACCTTAGTCTCCTTTTCTAAATCATGATAAGACCAAAGAGATAAGTTAGACGAGTATTGGCAGAGGATAGTCCACTGCATGAAAGCTTCTAAAGAGGTAGCCCAAATGACGTATTCAAGGTACGATCAAAGTTGCAAATACAATTCACAAATCCGTGGGACAATTGTGTAATGCATTCACTTTGACATTAGCTTTCATTTTGAAATTAAAGCAATATTCATTGCGTGGTACGCAGTTGCCGATAACACGGATTATCAAAACACACGGAGCAATAAACATTGAACCCAGATGATTGCGATCGCGAGTGAGGTACGCAATTCGGCAGCAAACCCAACATTAAACCTATAAACATTTATCAGTCTAGAACTCTGGATGGTAGAATATGTAAATGTAATTATTGTTATCTACAACGACATCTATGGCACAAAAAACCCTTTTAAAAGCTTTAAATTTCAAGGCCAGTATAAACCAAAAGCATGTCAGTAGCAGCGCGAGGCATGAGCAGAGCGGCACACGTCATATCAAAAGGAAGGCAGCTTAGGGTTTTGACGGCGGACCCGCGATATAACTGCTTTCAGTGTGACGTGTTGAGTTGAATGTCAAACAATACAACTGCCTAGTTACCGTTTTTTTTTTTTTACGCAATAACCTGCCACTTAAGTTTGGCAAGTCTTCGGGCTATGTCGGTTAATTTTTTCTCCTGCAAAACTCCTCATTTCTGATTCGATCACGCACACTCCGAGCATAGCCCTCTCCATTGGGCGGGGCACATTGCTTGCAGAATGGATGGCCGATGGGGCAGTAAAGTTCTGGAGTGGCGACCGCATACTGCAAGGCGCAGCGTGGACAGGCCCCCACAAGGTGGACCGAAGACCTGGTGAAAGTCGCGGGAATCCGTTGGATGCGGAAAGCGCAGGACCGGTCGTCGTGGTGATGCTTGGGGGAGGCCTATGTGCAGCAGTGGACGTCTTTTGGCCGAAATGATGATGATGAATAATGATGCAATAACCTATGGGTCCTAACCAAAATCTGTTACATCTCACGTCCCCTTCGCCCCATCATCATACAAATACACTAAAAATAACCCTAAAAATATAATTAATTTAAGTGTACCTACCTGTAAGGGCCAGGGTTGCTATAAACAACGTTAATACTCTCGTAAAGTGCCTATTAAACCGAATGTTCGGCTAGATACGAGTGACCCTAATAGTTTATATTGTTAGTGGGTGATACAATTTGAATGTTTCATGTGGGCCTGATACTGCAGAAGAAAAAGCTAAGGTCCAATTATACGTGTATCAGAAATGCGTGGTCATATTTGAAGAGGTTATTCAGGGGATGCATATGGGACCAACCCTAAAATCGCGAAAAAAAAATCTGCTGATCCTTACATTTTGTCGAGCGACATCGATGATTTAGTAGGGATCAGCTGATATTTTCGCGATTTCAGGGTTGGTCCCATAGTAAAATTTGTTCTATGCTATGCCCTGAATGAGCTCTTAAAATATGACTGCGTGGTTTTCTGATACACGTTGTAGATTGTGATAAAACTGGAAATAAAGAAAAAAAAACAACATAAAAGAGATAAAGGAAACACCGGTACAGAGATAGATTATATTAATGAAAGATAAAGTAACGTCCTCGAGTGTCTAATGGCTGTTGGTCCTTCTCGATAGGTCTAGAAGGAACAACAGTTTAAACCCTAGGCCTGGGCAATAATTATTTTTTGGGGGGCCTTATTGTCCGTGATTGATAGGTCCTGCGGGCGGCGGACTTCGGGGTAGTCTGCTGTAGCTGGCTAGGCTGGTGTTGCTGGCGCAGATGGCGTGGTTGGCGAGGCTGGCGTGGTTGGCGAGGCTGGCGTGGTTTTCGTGGCTAACGTGGCTCCCGTGGCTGTTTTATAATACGTAGAGTTTTATAATAGTTTGGATAGGGAGCAGCGCAGGGCGCCCAACAGCCCATTGGTAGATTAATAAGGTGTGTGGGCTCTAACTTTAGCGCATGGTTTCTTTATGCGAAATTTGCTGCGTTAAGCGCATTGTGATTGACGCACACTATTTTATTTCATATAAAGCAATAATGTACTCATTGAATTTGTCTTTGAACGCAGCGGCAATCGCAGCGTGAGACGTAATGCGTCAAGCAGATTAAAAAAATATTTATCTTTATAACATTTGTATGAAGTATTCTAGTAGTTTATTGCGTGAATCGTAGTGGCGATCGCATACTATTTTTTTAAATGCAAACCTTTTTAGGGTTACGTACTCAAACGGGACCCTATTACTTTCGCTACGCTGTCCGTCCGTCTGTCTATCACAGGGCTTTGTAACGGTAACGGTAATAGATATACCAGTTGAAATTTTCACAGAATATGTTACTATGGTGCCTATCACGACAAGTAATAAAAATAAAAAAACGTCGAGGGGTGTTACTGAACCCTTACTGTGTGAGTCCGACTCACACTTGGCCGGTTTTTTTTCCTAACGCAGCGTTGTCTGTGTATATCAAGATTCCTCCAGATAGTTTTAACGCAAAAAAAATTATTACGTTTCACGCAGCGTTTAATTAATTAATTTATTTATTTATTAATACACACAGTAATATGCAACCTTAGGATTGCACGAATACAAATTCATGACAGTGATTTTTGGTTTTATGGTTACAATACGGATCGCATGTCATCATCATCATTTCAGCCGAAAGACATCCACTGCTGGACGTAGGCCTCCCCCAAGTGCAGAGGATATGCCATTGCCATAATCGCCACGCTTGGCAGGCGGGTTAGCGATCGTAGTTGGTTGGTTAAATACTCAGAGAACGCTGCTGCCCATCCTCTGGTGAATCCCTTAGTCGCCTTTTACGACACCCATGAGAAGATATAGGGTGGTGCAATTCTTTACGTCCGGCACCACACGAAACACGAAGTAACATGTGTTAAAGAAGATGTCTTGAAGAAGTTATACGTGTTCATATAAATTGTCAAAATGTAGGGACCAGCTGTTTTTTTCGCGATTTCAGGGTTGAATAATGAATAACCCCTTAAGAGGTTTTCAGTTATTTCAATAACACGTAGTATAACCCGATACATAACCTTCACAGAATACTTGGAAAATTTTCAATCTAAATGCAACTTCAGATCTAGTAAGCATTAGGCGAGATGTGAACCGTCTTACGAGCTGTCGGCTCCCGTTCCGTGTCCAGATGATGGTCGCGCCATCTGTTAGAAATAACCTCGGATATACAGCTGTCAGCTGCCTCTATCAATAGAGTTGTGAGTTGAAGTCGTTCTAAGTTTGATATGTAATATAATCATAGTCTAGCCACTCAAAACAGACGTCCAACTCGAAAGTTAAGTGTCCCAAGCTGCCTTTAAAACATAAATAAATAAATATTATTCGGACATTTTTACACAGCACCATCTAGTCCCAAACTAAGCAGAGCTTGTGCTATGGGTAGACATTAGACAATGGATATAATACTTACATACTTTTTTTTTGTAAATACATACTTATAATACATAAGAAATACCCAGACCAACACAAACACTTATGTTCATCACACAAATATTAATTTGTGTCCTGTGGGAATCGAACCCACGACCTCGTGATTAGCAGTCTGACACTCGAACCACTAGCCCACCGACGTCGTCAAAACTGTCAAACAATGTCCCGAGTTGCCTTTAAAAACTGTCAATGTCAATTTTCGTTGAACCACTGTATGGAACAGATAATTACACTGTGGCACAGATAATATAATACTATAATAGCTGTAGTATTATCCAATATTTGATATATAGGGAAGAAAGACCTAAAAACGAACGCTCCAAATGTTTGTTAGATTTTTATAGATTTTTATTAGATAGATATTTTACAACCTTATTCTTAGTTTATACCTACTAAACCTCTTAAGGGGTTATTGTACTCATTATTATGAACAACTAAACTAAGTGCTGCGAACAGCCATAGTGAAGCCAACAAAAACCGTGCTCCTTCATGTACAACCAGTGCTCACGTACACACCATGCACCTGAAGGATATTTGTTTTCGCGATGCTTACTGGAAGATGCCGCGACATGTGAACTGAGAGGGGTGAGCACGGCTTAAGGTGCATGTGTGTGCGTGAGCACTGGTTGTACATGAAGGAGCACGGTTTTTGTCGGCTTCACTACGGTTGTTCGCGGCACTTAGTCCATATTTTTTACTATGTCTGTGCTTGAGAGACAGTGTTTTGCTATTTCAAAGCACAATCCGTGTACGACAGTTTGGATAATAATACATAGTATGTATAGTTACAATTTCCCTACATTTACAAAACAAGCTTTATGTGTTTTGGCGTTTGTGGTGTATTGGGGTGAGTTGTGTGAGAGAGCGATGGGTGAGAGGTGTGTGTGTAGGGTGTGTGTGAAATGTATGAAGCAGCTGTTTTTTTTTTGCGATTTCAGTGTCGGTCCCGGGACCCATAGTATAAGTTGCTCATAATGATGAGTACAATGACCACTTAAGAGGTTTAGTATAAACTAAGAATAAAAACAACATAACATAATCAGGCCATTACTGTCCCACTGCTGGGCACGGGCCTCTTCTAAGTATGAGAAGGGTAAGGCCTTAGTCCACCACGCTGGCCTAGTGCGGGTTGGCGGACTACACACACCATCGAGAACTGTATGAAGCACTCTCAGGTGTGCAGGTTTCTCGATGTTTTCCTTCACCGTTAAAGCAAGTGATAATCAAATTCTATTCCGCACATTAATCCGAAAAGTCAGAGGTGCGGGCTAACTAAGAATAAGATTGTATATTTTTATTTTATGTTGTGCATGTCTGTACATATGCATATAACCACTCGAGTGACCTTGGGTACTGGTAGTACCCAAGCGTGTTTTGCCTCAAAGTGGCCTTGGGTATTAGTAGTACCCAAGCGAAGTGAATGTGGAGTACCTCATGAATATGCCTAATATTTTTCCAACTAAGAGTTATTTCATTTTGGCAATATTACCATCTAGTTCCTCATGAATAACCCAACATTTTAAGGTACGGCAATACTACAATCATTCAATCAATGATTTAATATAAATATTTTTTATTCGGTCTGTTGCACCTACGTCTCGACTTGGCGGCAACGAATTTACCTTATTCTTATATTTTTTCGATACAATGTGGTTTCATTTAATTTATACATAAAGAATAATCACACCATGCATTTCAAACCATAAAACATCTAGGTTAACAATTCACTTTATTGTTAAAATTATTTTCATAAATAAGACAAAAAATGCTTAATGTTTGTGTTTGCAACCGATTATTTAAGTGAAGAGATCATAAATTAAAACGAAAATGTCACGGGTTCAAGTGGCCTATTCATAAGCATTATAAAAAACTTCAATTGTAAGCAAACTTCTTAGAAAAAAAGTCATAAATAACGTTTTTTGTAACATGGGCGGACCGCGCATTTTTTCTCGGCTGATAACGTAATGTCGATGTCGTGGTCACTCAACGGTTAAAAGACAGATGCGCCCGGTCACTCCAGCGGATAATCACCATATATATGAATTGCCATTATCGCCACGCTTGGCAGGCGGGTTGGCGATCGCAGTTGGTTGTTTCTAAACTCAGAGAACGCTGCTGCCCATCCTCTGGTGAATTCCTTAGTCGCCTTTTACGACGCCCATGAGAAGAGAGAGCAAATAAATAGGCTCAGTTTAGCAAAAATGCCAGACAGCTAGTGTCTGGCGCTGGTTTTCAACTGGACCTTATTTTGAGTGTCACGGATGAAAATCCGTTAAAAAAAATGTTACAGTAAACAAAACTCATGATGATATAAATAATAAATTTATCTGTCTGAAATTCACCACACAACCCGTATTCTAACATAAAAGAATCCAAAAGAATACTAAGGCCCGTATTACAGGACGATACTCAAGCATTGATCTCTGTTTAAAACTAGTTTTGAGTTGAGCTTTGATTTTAGAACGTTCCTCAAGCAGAGATTTATTGATCACAGTTCAGCTGAGTTTAGCTTTATTTTATACTGCCACCTGTTTCGGTATTTGAGCAGAGTTTTGATCTGTAATCACTCTAGTGTGGTCCAGACTACACTTGAGTAGAGATTTCTATTCAATTTCAGGTCAAATTCGTGTGTAATTTGTTGAATTAAAGTTTATAATTACCGTTCTGGAATAAGACAGATACTCAAGTAACGATTCTATCCTTAAGTAGTGATCAGGTGATTGGAGTTTAAACTGTACTTGAGGAAGCTTCTGTAATACGGGATTAAGTACCGATTACACTAGATAGTCAAATAGATCACTCTTGAATCTAGGTAGATATTGCAAACATGAACACAACTGAGTCTATAAAACTTCTCGCCTATTTCCGCCATATCGGAAAACCGGACAAGCGGCAACCTTATTTTCGGACACCGGCTAACTGTAATGTCTTCAAATGAACAGGTTCAGGGCACATTGCTCGCAGAAATGATGGCCGATGGGGCAGTAAAGTTCTGGAGTGACAACCGCGTACTGGAAGGCGCAGCGTGGGTAGGCCCCCCACAAGGTGGACCGACGACCTGGTCAAGGTCGCGGGAATCCGTTGGATGCGGAAGGCGCAGGACCGGTCGTTGTGGCGATACTTGGGGGAGGCCTATGTCCAGCAGTGGACGTCTTTCGGCTGAGATGATGATGATGATGATGAACACAACTGAGTCTATGAAACTTCTCGCCTATTTCCGCCATATCGGAAAACCGGACAAGCGGCAACCTTATTTCCGGACACCGGCTAACTGAAATGTCTTCAAATGAACAGGTTCTATAAGTGATAGTTAAATATAATGTTACTACTGCTTTGAGCATAACTAATATAATGTTACTACTGCTTTGAGCATAACTAATATAATGTTACTACTGCTTTGAGCATAACTAATGATAAGTGACTAAGTAATGGGCTTTTAAATGAATGACTACCGGGATTTCAGGAGTTAATACAGGAGTTTCACCCAACAGATTGCCCATGACAAAATTACATAACATAACATGTGTTATGTTATGTTGAAATCCACTGCACTATGGTGCAGACTGTTGGCACGCACGCCCTGCCCATTTTTCCTTTCTATCTATCTATTTCTGGGACACACACCATCAAAAACTAGGAGCAATCTCAGGTGTGCAGGTCTCCTCACGATGTTTTCCTGAAATGCATAGTACCTAATATTATAGAGGATGATTTGTAATTCGACCTTTTCCATGAAAGGGATTACTAGAGCTCATTTGTAACAGAAATGATCTCGTGAACCCGTGTTTGTCTGTTGGTCTGATTCAAAATCTTAAAACTGCTATAACTAGAAAACAAAATTTGTTTTCGAGTTATAGCAGTTTTAAGATTTTTTTTTATTGTCCGTCTTCGGATGGAAAAATGCCAATTGTGAAAAATCTATCTTACTTTGGGCACTTAATCGACACCTTCCTGAAAGCTGATAAATGAGCAATTACTATCATATAAAATTCATGGCCAAATTTTCCATAACCTCGGAAATAAATGGTCATAGATCACGAGTTATAAAATAAAATCATCTAAGTACCCTTACATTGCAGAGAATTACTCAAAAAAAAAGTATTATTTGGCGTACAAATCACAGAAATAACATCCTCATTTCATAAGCTATCGAAAATGGTACAGATGTGTTCAAGTTTCACAAAGGCTTGTAAAAAAACCTAGTATAACCCCTTTCATGGAATAGTTCGAATTACAAAATACAATGTACCAGGCCCCTCAGAAAGTATTGCGAAAAAAAGTTTTTATATATGGGAGACTGGCCAGTTATAATGTTTTTCGAAAATATGATTATTTATAAGTAAAAATAAGTAAGTTCCAATTTCAAAATTTCCCTCCACATTTTTTGCGAGTTAATTCAAAGTATTGTGTCTCACTGAAATATGGATCTGCGCCGGGAACATTTTAGAGCTATGATTTTATACGATTTCAAGTGTCGCCTGAAACCGGATGAATCGTACGATAGACTTCAAATGGCATTCATGGATGAAGGCCCTTCCAAGGCAACCGTGTATCGTTGGTATAACGAATTCAAGCGCGGTCGACCAACTTTGGGGGATGACGAAAGAAGCGGTCGCCCTTTGACGGCTGTTACCGAAGAAAACGTGCTAGCAGTGAAAAATTTAATCCAAGACAATAGGCGAATTACATATCAGGAGATTCAACACATATTGAAGATTGGATCGGGAAGCGTTCACGAGATTCTACACAGCCATCTTCGCGTGAGGAGGATAGTATCACGCTGGGTGCCGCACAACCTCACCGATGCTCAGAAGCAGGCCCGGGTGGAATGGTGCCGTGATATGCTTAACAAATTTGAAGCAGGCTCGTCTCGGCGTGTTTACGACATCGTTACAGGTGATGAGTCCTGGATTTATCAATACGACCCAGAAACCAAGCGCCAGTCGACTGTTTGGGTGTTTCAAAATGAGCCAACGCCTACCAAAGTGAAGCGATCTAGAAGCGGGGGTAAGATTTTGATCGCTAGCTTTTTTAATTTGACTGGCCACTTGGTATCAATTCCCTTACGGGATCAAAGAAGCATTAATGCCGAATGGTATACTACCAAATGTTTGCCAGAAGTTTTCTCTGTTATAAGCAACAAGCGACCAAACACAGGGCTCCGCGGGCTACTGCTCCACCACGACAATGCACCTGCGCACACCGCACTCAAAACGAGGGACTTCCTGGACAGCACGCCAGTCAAACTCCTGGGTCACCCTCCTTACAGCCCTGATCTAGCACCGTGTGACTTCTTTTTATTCCCAAAAATAAAAAATCAGCTCAAAGGGATACAATTTTCGTCGCCGGAAGATGCGCTGGCTGCGTTCGAGCAGGCTGTAAACGAGGTGTCTGCGGCGGACTGGAAAAAGTGTTTTGAAAACTGGTTTAGGCGCATGAATCTTTGTATAGAGGCTGGTGGAAAGTACTTTGAAAAGATTTGATAAAAATATATGTACGTATAGAACAATTTTTTTAAGTTTCGCAAAACTTTCTGAGTGTCCCACGTACGATCTACAGATCAAATTGTGTGCTTGCATTTTTCAATAAAATGTTGAAAGCTAATTTGGACCTATCCTTACTGGCAGCTCAAAATTCTTCGCACATCTAATCTATTCTTTGAAGTCTCCAATTTTTTCAGCAAGGTGTTTAGGTATAAAGTGAATTATGTGAAAATCCTCGGCAGCTTCGTAGCTGAGATTATCCGAGACGCTTACAACACGCTCCCGCATCCGTGGCCCCATACATGGCACGTAACATAATAACGTTGCAAAATATTCTTTTTTTATAAGACGAGACGATGTGAACAAAAGTCGTGCGTAGGTAAGTATGTTCGCACCTCGTTCTCACGTTTCAAGAAGGATTTTTTTTTAGATTTTACGAGAGGTAGGGGTTTACTGAAAAGGTTGGGGGAGACTTCGAGTAGAAATTGATCGTGTGGACGGTGGTTGGTTAACCAAATTGCGTTGACCTTCCAACGACTTGGTAGAAAGCGCTGCACTTGCGACCAAGGGCAAATAAAGGGCGTTTAGTTGGCGTTCCAATCATGTGGAAGCTTATTGCCCATCCGCACGTATTCAGTTTGGTCAAGCAAGACGGTGAGACAGGACGCACGTATTAAAAGTAATAACTATGGCAAATGAGCGTGATCTATTAACAGAGTTTTTAGAACTGTATTGGGATCTACCGTGCATGGGATTTAGGTTCCGACAAGTATAAAGACAAAAACAAAAAAAACAAGCATGGAAGTTGTTAAAAAATAAAGTGAAGTTCATTAAGCCTGAAGCATACATCAAACAAACAAAGGAAAAAAATTAACATACGCGTACTGCATATAAAATTTTCAATTATTTTGTCCTTTTTCTTTTCTTTCGCATATATGCATAGAAGAGCTAAAGGCACTCCAACTTTCTGATACTTAGAAAGGTTTGGCGCCATTGTCTAGCCTATACAGCTGCTTACGGTCAACTTAAGTTGAGCTAACCACTCCATCGCGTAGCGTAGAATGAAAATAAAATTCAGTCAACTGAATTTTATTTGTGGTTGGTTCTGACCGTGTAGAATGTCTTTAAGTAAAAGGAACCCGTTGGCACCTTTTGGGTACCCCAAAAATACTGAAATACGACATTTATTTTTTTATCCTAAATTCATTAAAGGTTCACTAATGAGACAAAGACAAAGAGAAAAAATCTATTGTTTCAATAAATACCCAAATAATGTTTATTAATCTATTGTTCTGTAGAAAAATAATGAGCGAGTCCAATCCATAAACACAACTACGTATAAATTGATATAACCACAAATCATTTCGTAAACGTTCCGTTTTCTTATTTATATTATAGCTGCGGATCCCTAAAAAAAGTTCGCAGTACACATCAAAGAGGAAAACCAATATAAATCACAGCTAGTGCTGTTATTTAATATTTTATATTCCGGGAATGCAGCAAAAACACGGGACTGGAATTATTAATGAATATATGTGCATTTATAATTACAGGATTGCGATAGATATTTAAATTTTAAGAGAAATATGTTATACACATTTTGTAAATATTTTATAACATGAGCATGCATGCATACATGGGCATGTTTTGTATGCTTTTTCAATATACATGACATGCCGAGGCCAATATTCGTCGAAGGGTCGGCACTCGAAGTTGTAACGGAATACATCTACCTAGGGCAGGTCATTCAGCTTGGTAGATACGACTTCGAGAAAGAAGCTGACAGAAGGATTCAGTTGGGCTGGGCAGCATTTGGCAAACTTCGCCAAGTTTTCTCGTCGCCTATACCGCATAGTTTGAAGATGAAGGTCTTCAACCAGTGCGTCCTACCTGTCATGACTTACGGTGCCAAGACGTGGACACTGACAGTTGGGCTATACCACAAATTGAAAGTCGCTCAGCGAGCTATGGAAAGAGCTATGCTTGGTGTTTCCTTGATGAATAAAATCCGAAACGAGATTATCCTGAGAAGGACCAGAGTGGCTGACATAGCTTGTAGGATCAGTAAGCTGAAGTGGCAGTAGACTGGCCATGTCTGTCGAAGGACCGATGGCCGTTGGAGCAGACGAGTCATTTAGTGGAGACTGCGAATCGGCAAAAGCAGCGTAGGGCGCCCTCCAGCCAGGTGGACCGACGACCTGATTAAAGGAACTAGGAGGGACTGGTTGCGGAAGGCGTAGGACCGAGTATTGTAGCGCCACTTGGGAGAGGCCTGTCTGGCTGAGTTGATGATGATTGATGAGCACATACTCTGCATACAAACATATTGCTATTTAATTCCAGACTGTGTTTGTATATTTGTAATAAAGGAACTGAACGCATTTGTACATATTGTGTAGAACTGTAATATGCTGGCACCCCACAATCTGACTTTTGAGGAAGTATATCACTGATGGAAGTGAAGAAGGCTTTTCAGGAAAATAGGTTTAATATCTCAGCAAACTGATAAACTAAAACAAACTTTAAACTATCCAGATAATACATATTTTTCCACACAGATTGCTAACATGTATATTTTTATAATAAACACGATCGGTAGATAGATTGGTAGATCGCAGTGTCAAGTACCACAGCTGCTGCTGATACCGATTCTCTTCGCATTTTACTTTAATCAACGTCACGAAATAAACCAAATATGGTTTAATCGTATACATAGGCTATAAGTATGTCTGACCGCCAACCCGCCAAGCGAGGCGATTATGGCATATCCCCGCAACATGCTTGGGGGAAGCCTATGTCCAGCAGGGGATGTCTTTCGGCTGAAATGATGAAAAATTATGTCTGACCGAGCTTGAAACTACGCAAAGCTACGCAATATCTTCTCGTCCAAAATACCGCAGTGTCTCAAGACGAAAGTCTTTGACCAGTTTGGTTGCCAGTAATTACTTACGGTACTGAAACGTGGTCGCTCACAATGGGCCTGATAAGAAGGCTCAAAGTCTCTCAAAGGGCAATGGAGAGGGCTATGCTCGGAGTGTCCCTGCGTGATCGAATCAGAAATGAGGAGATTCGCAGGAGAACGAAAGTAACCGACATAGCCCGAAGAATTGCCAAACTTAAGTGGCAGTGGGCGGGGCACATTGCTCGCAGAACGGATGGCCGATGGGGCAGTAAAGTTCTGGAGTGGCGACCGCGTACTGGAAGGCGCAGCGTGGGTAGGCCCCCCACAAGGTGGACCGACGACCTGGTGAAGGTCGCGGGAATCCGCTGGATGCGGAAGGCACAGGACCGGTCGTTGTGGCGATGCTTGGGGGAGGCCTATGTCCAGCAGTGGACGTCTTTCGGCTGAAATGATGATGATGAGCTTAAAACAACTATCAACCAATATCTACAAAGTATCTAATACATTAGTACATGTTGCATAATAATAATCAATGAAGTGAATGAGTGAAGCCAATTACATCAATAACAATTTAGTGGGGATCGATATGTCGTGGGAATCGGCAGGCTGTGTAACACAAATATTAAGATATCTAGTACGATGATTCATTTTTTTACTTCATCGTCATAATTCTGTTTCATTTTAAAAAAAAATACGGAAAAGCTGTTTGCGAAGCGAAGCTTCTATCATCATTGATCGCTCGGTCAACGTACACGGTGACGTAACGGCTCGGAAGTAAAAAATGACACCGTCACCGTTAAATTTCCCTAACTTTCCCGGGCGGCTAAACAACTGTCTCGAACACACACAGCTCTGCACTCACACGATCTATCCGCTCTTGCTTAGAAGCTACGCTTCTGTCAGACATATCCCGACGCCACTCGCTTTTTTTCTACGCTTGACTAATGAGATTTGAATTACAGGTTTGGCTTGAAAACGTGATTTATATATAATAGGCATTTTATTATTTTAAAAAAATGCGAATGCATATTTTTATTAAGTATGTAGTGTTGCCAGATCGATGAAACGAAAATACGGTGCATAGTGGGTTAAAATTACCAGAAATTCGGTATTTCAATTTAAAGAAATACGGCAGATTTACGGTGACAAATTTTCATACTTTTCTGCCTTTATTTGTAGGCAATATTGGTGATTGCGACGCAGTAGCCGTCGAAAAAAAAAATGCGTTTTCTGCAAGTTGTAGCTCTATATCACGTTGTATACCTATTGATCTGAATATTTTTCGCGCCAATAATCACAATAATATATTAGATAGTACTAGGTATTTAGTAGTAATAGTAGTAAAAACATCCTAGCTCTATAAGCTCTACAATATTATTTATTTATTTATTTATTTAAGCCCTTTATTCCGAAAAACGAAGACAGAAAACAATATTGATCAATAGCCAACAGTAAAATTTACAGTATGTCTCGAATTTCGGTGTGCCTCATGGCATAGGCCTCCTCTAACCATTTCCATTGTCGTCTATCGCGAGCAACCCTCCTCCAGTTTGGACCTTGGGCTTAATTTCTTCCTCCCACCTGGTAAACTGTCTTCCTCGATGTCTACAATATTAAGTTACTATCAAATTATCGAGTATCGAGCTTATAGAGCTAAGGCATTATTCAGTAGATCATCATCATCATCCTCTGTCGGACATAGGCCTCCCCCAAGATTCAGTAAATGTATTGTTATTATCGCCAACCCGCCTGCCAAGCGTGGCGATTATGGCATATCCCCCCAACATTTGCTTGGGGGAGGCCTATGTCCAGCAGTGGACGTCTTTCGGCTGAAATGATGATGATGATTGTTATTATTGCCACAGATAATATAATACTTATTATTGCCACAAATCATGTTCCGATCAATATACAACGTGAATTAGAGCTATATTTTGCAAAAAACGCAAGAAATTTTAAGTTTCACATGCTACTAGGTTTGATTGACTTGAGTAACACAGTAACAATTGTTATTATTATTAAGAGCCTGTACAGTCCCACTGCAGGGCAAAGGCCTCCCTACTCTCCTTCCACCTCTCTCTGTCTGTGGCTAATAAGGACCAGTCTTTTTGAAAGTTGTCCAGTTCACCACGCCATCTCCGTCTGGGCCTGCCGCGTTGGCGTTTGCCATTTGTGGGGGCCCATTGGGTCGTACGTTTGGCCCATTGGTCGTCTGGCATGCGGCAGATGTGTCCAGCCAGTAACAATGACACATTTATTTTTTAGCTTACTACCAGTTCCAGCTTAGGGTCTCAAAATTACGGTAACTTTCATAGACCGTAATTTATGACTACGGTAAGTGGCAGAAATAAAAACAAAAGCCAAAATTACGGCAGATCTGCCGTAATTACGGTGCATATGGCAACCTCTTAGTATGTATAACATAATACAATTAATTTGCGCACTGGTTAAAAAGTCGTCCTGCTTAGATTTCGGGATGCCAGAAAAAGTTAAGACATTGCACATCACTGAAAGTTGCCAAAAACCATATATTTGATTGTTACATCAGTTACATTAGCATACAGCAATTAATGTAATTGCTTTTGACCTGATGCGGGCTCGTGGAAAAATGTCGTCGACTTTGTCTTACGGATTTTGTCTTAGGTCTGGACAAAAATAAAGTGGACGTTAGAGGACAAGAAAAAGATTTTTTATGTACCACGTTTTTAAAATAAAAGCCAGTTAATATTGCATTGTCATCATGTTTTGAGCTGAGGAAACAACACATAAACATAACATAACATCACGCCTGTATTTCTGTATTTTTATAAGTGTAAACAATCTTATTTACTTTTTCAAGATGATGAAACTGGTCTACTCAAACATTTTCAGATTGTGAATGTCTTAAATACCGCAGTGTCTCAAGACGAAAGTCTTTGACCAGTGTGTGTTGCCAGTAATTACTTACGGTACTGAAACGTGGTCGCTCACAATGGGCCTGATAAGAAGGCTCAAAGTCACTCAAAGGGCAATGGAGAGGGCTATGCTCGGAGTGTCCCTGCGTGATCGAATCAGAAATGAAGAGATTCGCAGGAGAACGAAAGTAACCGACATAGCCCGAAGAATTGCCAAACTTAAGTGGCAGTGGGCGGGGCACATTGCTCGCAGAACGGATGGCCGATGGGGCTGTAAAGTTCTGGAGTGGCGACCGCGTACTGGAAGGCGCAGCGTGGGTAGGCCCCCCACAAGGTGGACCGACGACCTGGTGAAGGTCGCTGGAATCCGCTGGATGCGGAAGGCACAGGACCGGTCGTTGTGGCGATGTTTGGGGGAGGCCTATGTCCAGCAGTGGACGTCTTTCGGCTGAAATGATGATGATGATGATGAATGTTTTCGACAAGGTCCGCATTTGCGTACTGAGCAAGAATCACCATAATTTAGTAACCATAGAAAAAAATGTAAGACCAAAGTCGTTGCGCTGTTTGTCATACTTACCCACATATAAGACACCTAAATATAATAATGTTTACGGATCAAGGACGTGGGTATACATGCTGCCATCAATACTGAATGGTCTACCTATCAAAATCTACAATTAAATAAATGCTAAAAACTGTAAAAAAGTACTAAAAAAACATTTTCTTTCTTATAATTAATTTTATACTTGTGGGTACCTATATATAACTTTGTATGTTATGCACCCAGATGATGTGTCTGTATACCACTGTTAAACCCGCGATGGTTTGTGTGGTATATACCTGTTATCATTATGTAACTCAATTAGAGTTAATTAACAAAAAAAAAAAAAAAAAAACAATCAAGCTAAACTTACAAAATAATAAAATTCATTCCATTTCTTACAAAAACTTACAGCTATCAAACCTCAGCTTTGTCAGTCTTAAGTTAATAAAAGTGTGAGATTTAACCCCTCACGGCGGGGTCGTGTCGACCCTAACACATCCATCACTCACAACGAGAAGGTTACAACTTTCTTACGGATACTTTCTACCCCCGGTGTATAGTTAATGAGTTTTTAATCAATCAAATTAAAGTCGGCTTTATTATGAACGTACATATTATTATTTATATGTGAATTTATTGAGTTCTTTATTTATTAAGTAGTACACGACATAATCAGATAATTGATAAGTTACACAGTAACGATAAGCAAGTACAGTCGACCGCACGTCAGTGGTAACAGTTTGTTAATGGTAGTTTTTCTAATTCATGTGTTAGCATGCGATCGACTGTATCTATCTTTCAATTTCAAATTAAAAACAACACTAACGGCGAAAATTAATATCTTATCTATCCACGATTTGCCTTATTAGAGATAGAAATTTTAAAATTCAAAAATTCAAAATTCAAAATTATTTATCTGTCAAACATAGGTATGATGTACAGTCAACAAATCGGAATCATGACCCACTCAGCTGATAATTCGTTTGAAATCGTCAAAACAATAAGGTTTTCTTCTATGCTGCACTTAGGACATTTAAAATATTTTATTGGTAAACTGTCACTGTCACTTGCTAAAAAATTGATAACAAGTATGTTGCCAGGGAAATATCTGTTTAAGCAAAATTCAACCTAATTGTATTAAATGTCTGTAGGATATTAAGCTTATCGTGGGTCATGATTCCGATTTGTTGACTGTACAAGACATGGTGTTAATTTTTAAATAATCCAGTATCACTATGTTTTGCCTTGATAGGCGTACAAATTTGGTAACATAAAGATAAAGATAATACTTATTACAGATTTGTGGAAATTAATTGTTTAATAATAATAACTGTTTTACATAAAATGTATGGAGCTTATGTCATATTTCTATCTCTATAGGGCAAATCGTGGATAGATTGGTTATTAATTTTGCCCGTAAATCATTTAAATGAATCGCTAAGCGTTTTCAGGTATATTGGTGTGTGCTTCCACAAAGGTCCACCACCTTCACAAGGTGGACCGACGACCTAGTGAAGGTCGCGGGATTCCGCTGGATGCGGAAGGCGCAGGACCGGTCGTTGTGGCGATGATTGGGGGAGTCCTATGTCCAGCAGTGGACGTCTTTCGGCTGAAATGATGATGATGATGATGATTGGTGTGTGCTAGCTGGCATGGTGGCGAATTTATTATTCATAAAATTTGTTTAATTGTAATAAACCAATTACACTATTCAATGACAAACAGAGACGCGTTGTTCAGGAGCAACGACGTCAATATATAGACACACGATCTCATATAAGCAGCATGTTCCAAATTCAATTGACGCAACCGTTGATAAAATTTACGTGTGTTCGCGAGACAGCTGTCAAGTGAACTAATGACAGATGACAGTGTGGTTCCGGAACCATAAGATAAGATCAAATTTATTCAGTTACAAATACCGTAACTCCTGTAACCATGTTGTTCTTCTAAACAGCGCATCTACTCTCATATAAGCAGCATGTTCCAAATTCAGTTGAAGCAACCGTTGATAAAATTTACGTGTGTTCGCGAGACAGCTGTCAAGTGAACTAATGACAGATGACAGTGTGGTTCCGGAACCATAACTCATGTAACCATGTTGTTCTTCTAAACAGCGCATCTAGTACGTGGTACATATATATCGATGTTGAGGAGTTTGTTGCACCGTTTATTCTTTCAAGCCTAAACACTAGAGGAAGCTGCTGTAAAGAACAGGCGTTTCTGGTGGCTGTGTCGTCGGCAGAAGTTCAAAACAAACTAGTTCATCATCCTCCGAGCCTTTTCCCAATTATATTGGGGTCGGCTTCCAGTCTAGCCAGATGCGGCTGAACATCAGTATTTTACACGGAGCGACTGCCATCAGACCCCCGCAACCCAATTACTGGGTAATACTGACATTCGGAGGTTAGACCAGCTGTCAGACTTTCAGGCTTCTGACTACCCGTAACGACGTATGACAACCGGGACCGACAGCTTAACGTGCTCTCCGAGGCACGGAGGGGTCTCGATGTGTAACGAAACGGTCACCCATCCACAGACTGACCGCGGCAAGTGCAGCTTAACCTTGCAGATCGTAAAATCCGCGCAGTCGTTGCATCGCTACGAGCCCCTCAAAACAAACTAGTTAATTTAATTAAATCTATTTTCAATCAACAATTGTGAGTTTTAGCGACAGTGTGATGAGCTGGACCATTACTACATCGACTAGAAATCATTGTCAAAAATCGTGCCGTACGGAAATCAAGTAGGGACGTTTTTGCCCAACAGTGTTATAATAATAATAGCTGAATTTTGGTCACGGCGGCCAATTTCAACGGAAACTAACCATCTGCGCGGGACACTATACATGCTGAAATTTGAATCACTTATTACCTGAAAAGGGGTCATTGTACTCATCATTATTACTAGCACTGGGAAGGATCGTGACTGTACACACGGCTACACATCAAGCTGTACAAAACTAACAAGAAGTAAAGGCTGACCTCGCGTTGTAAGGAAAACCTATACAATGCGAGATCAGCTTATACTGGAAATGTACAGCTTGATGTGTAGCCGTGTGTACATCTCAATTCTGTTAACAACGCTGTGCAAAAAACTTAAATGTAAAATAAACATTAATAATGCCTTATAAAGTTAAAGGAAATTCAATAAAACCCATTATTAAAAGGCTTTTGATTGATGATTATTAACATAAAACTGAGTTTAGAAGATAAACATTTCCGTAATAAATATTATGATCGATCGATTTGAATATTTTGGCTATGTATTGCCATAAAGTTCTGCTAGATGTGCCTGAGCGAAAATAAACGCAACCAACTTTTATAGCAGGCTTCATGGCCAAAGTTGTCAGTCAAGAAATTTGTCAGTCAAGGACTTACCATAAAGAAATGTTTTTTTTTCTATATGAGTTATTTTATTTTTCTTTGGATATTGACAAAATATAACTATGTGATCATTATGTAACGAGAGGACACTGGCTCGTGAAACACAGTTAGTGCAGTAGGCCAATTCACGTAACTAAAGAAGTGCAGTTGCAGTGCAGTCGCAGTGCAGTCGCAGTGCAGTCGCAGTGCAGTCGCAGTGCAGTCGCAGTGCAGTCGCAGTGCAGTCGCAGTGCAGTCGCAGTGCAGTCGCAGTGCAGTCGCAGTGCAGTCGCAGTGCAGTCGCAGTGCAGTCGCAGTGCAGTTGCAGTGCAGTCGCAGTGCAGTTGTAGTTAAGTTTCGATCAAAACAATACTAGTTGAATAACATAAAAGTGGAAGTAAATGATAAAAACATTAATAAACGCCTCAAAGAACTGCTAATCGATAAATGATATTATTAAGTATACACTGAATCAATTTTTGATGATGACTTTAAATTTTTTAAATGTTATTCCTTTGATTTGAATAAAAAAATTAATTAAAAAAAAACAAAAAAACCCGACTGCGTCTAAAAATAACAGAAAAGATACAAACAAGACTTATCAACACGCAGTCGGAGGCTACGTATGTTTTTGGTCATGAATTACATAATAGTTCATAGGTAGCCTCGGCCTGCGTGTTGATAAGTCTTGTTTATATATTTTCTGTTATTTTTAGACGCAGTTGGGTTTTTTGTTTTTGTTAATTAATTTTTTTATTTGTTTTTTTTTTAGTTTTGTCATGTTTTATTTATCATACTATTAATATATTTTTTTGAAAAGTCAAATTCATTTTTAACGTTGAATATTTTGTTGTTTTTAGCATTTCTCATTCCTAATTACATTTAAACATATAAGTTGTATATATTTTCGTAAACCATTATAAAACCCTTTATTTTGATACCCCACTCGATAGGTTTTGAGCAAAAAAAAATTTTTGAAGTCACATAAAATGGCTCCAAAAAGCGGCCATTTTGATTTTTATAATTTTGATATACCCAGTGTCACTCTCACAATTAAGACGAATCCAACGAAACCTCTCAAGCTAAGATCCATCAAGCCGTTCAGGCTACAGAGCGTGCCAAAGAAATATACATACATACATACATACACTCGAAAAACATAACCCTCCTTCTGGCGCAGTCGGGTAAAAAGGAATAACGTTTTAAAGAATTATTGTTTGATGATTAATGTATAATTAAAGCTATCTAGAGAAATGTCTATATTGTAAATAAATGTATTTCAATTTATATTGTGAAATTATTTATTTTAAAAGAATTAAACTTTTACAGATGACTGAAACATTTATTTTGAGTATGAGATAGAATTAATTGCTGTTTACTTTAATGATTTAAATTATGCTACTATTCGAATTGGATGAAATTGTTGTGCCCGACAGGGTTCATGTGGACGGACACACGGTAATGCAATAAATATTGAATAGATTTTTTTTAATCAAAAGCAAATAACGGCTGAGAATCTATTCATTCAACTGCTCATGTATGTATTCGCTGAGAATGTATTCAATTAACTAAAATATAATAGCTCAAAGCTAGACAATTAGAGAGAGATACGTATCAGATATTTGAAATCATTTCAGCATAATGGTATAAATATTGTTGACCTTTACGAGGGTTGATGTATGCATGCCATCAGTTGGGATTAAATATGTACTTTAATTCCTTTTTTCAGCATTTCTTCTCAGAGGTAGTCACATAGAAAATCGAGCTCTGATCGACGCCATCTCATTTCAAAAAATAACAAAGTTGTAAAACTGATTTTATCAACGAATTTGCAAAATAAATAATTTCGTTTCATACGCACCTACTATGAGGAAAATGTAGCTTTCACGGAAGTACAAAGTACTTTATACAACTAATATGACCCTTAGATTTGATGTAAGAAACCGGAACGCACTTGATCGTGTCAAGCGCACTCCACTCGTGTTCGACTTGAGTACAATTAATATAACCGCTCTGTAGCTCTTGAAAGCCCTTCCGCCGCTGCAATAATTATGCTTTATCGGTAAGGTATCGGAAAAGAGTATAAGTTATTTAATATATACGCGATATTATTTTATTTAGATATGGCATGCTTAAGTACCAATTTTTCTATATTATTGGGCTTATTTATTACTGATTCTTCAATAATAATGGAATTTTTTAATACTGATTCTTCAATATTAATGGGTTATTTAGTACTGACTCTTCAATATTAATGGGATTCTTTAATACTGATTAAATAAATAAATAAATATTTTTTTATTCACAAAAAGTTTTACATCAAATATCTGTAAAGTCCCTGACTTCTGAGCTAGGTACAAACCTGTGTTATAGAAGTCAGTGTCTTCTCCCATTAGTTTAACACAAATAGTGAATATTAATGGGATTCTTTAGGACTGGTTCTTCAATATTAATAGTATTCTTTAATACTGATTCTTCAATATTAATGGGATTCTTTAATACTGATTCGTCAATATTAATGGGATTCTTTAGTACTGGTTCTTTAATATTAATAGGATTCTTTAGTACTAATTCTTCAATATTAATGGAATACTTTATTACTGATTCTTCAATTTAAAATTTATTAAGGACCAGTTTTTTTTTTTTCATTGAATAGAGAAATAATATTACGATCCAGTGGATTGAATTCTGTATAAGGCTTTACAAAAGCCTGTTTATGGTATACAACAACGCTGACACCTCTCTTATAACAAGCATACTTTAATTCATTTCGAGCTCATCGAGCTGTGTTAGTTTGTGCTGTAACTATACGAGATAATATGAACAGATAGACTGGTTCCAATTGATCTACTTATGAAAGAAAGAAAAAAAGAAAGAAAAATAGTTTATCATCACAGTTAACGACGCGCAACATTTAAACAACAGTGATAAACACAACCAGGTAACTAATAGGTGGGTTTACATAGAAATTAAAACAAAAAAAACATGGGTAAAAAATTATAAAAGGACAGTCGATATAAAATATAAGAAAAGTATAGTTGACCGCATGACAGTGGCAACACCCGAGTCTGAAAACCGTCCTTACTGCTTACGAAATAAAGGTGCCGGCAACGCCAAACTGTTACCACTGACGTAAGGATGACCGCACCGCACTTATCGTTTTAGTACATCAGTTTTATTAAGGTTCTAAATAACTATAAATTTCTAATCTCTTTGACCGAGTGGCAGCATCCATAACATCTTGAGATCATGGGTTTGATGTTGATTCGTAAGTTGGGTAAAGTATGATTAGGTTATTCAATTACATTATGTGAGCACTCACCTTTAAAATATCTAACTTTGGGATACTGGGCATTTGCTTACTAGTATAGCAACTTACTGAGTATAGTATTTGCCGAGCCCACTTTCATGATGACAAATATTTATATATACTAGTCTCTTACAAATTACAGTGGATTTGGTTTAAGTTCTAAGCTCCGTGTAAAATACTGATCGTCGCATATGCCTAGTATGCGACGATCAGTATTTTACACGGAGCGCAACCTATTTAGGGAGATACCAAAATCCTAAGGTGAGATCAGTTGTCAGACTGTCTTAAATAAATACCATAGATATTCGTATGCCTAACGTATAAGCCGACAATCCGATAGTTAGTTGACTATTGTAAAAAATTACCAAAACTGTTATATTATTTAAAAGAAGGCACAAAAAGGACAATATTTTAGAAAAAAATAAATTAAATCCATGAAAAGATGGAAGAGATACACGCTTTTTAAATTTTTTGAGAGGGCTTTTCTGTCCTTGTCGTGCGAACAGGATATTGTACAGAGAGATGTCAAGTTACTATGAAGGTTTTGAACAATGACGTCATTCTTTGATAGTACAGTCGACTGCATGACAGTGGTAACACTTCAATTCGAAAACCGCCCTTACTGCTTACGAAATAAAGATGCTGCTAATGTCAAAGTGTTACCACCGACGTGCGGTCGACCGTACTGTCTCTGTCTAGTGAACAAATTAAAATCGCTGATAGCTCTGACATTTTATTAAATATTTTATTAGTTTTTTTCACTGTTGCTTATATTTCTCGAGATTTCTAATTTAAAAAAATCAACTTTCCTATTACACGTGTTCTCCGAGGCACTGAACTATCTCGATCTCAAACGGTCATCCATCCATGGACTGACCGAAGAAAGCACAGTTTAATCTTGTAGATCGTACAATTCATGTGGTTAGTAATGGCCACAAGTGGAACGGTATAGGTATTTGGCCACAAGTGGAAAGGTATAGTATTTTATTTACTGAAGGTACTTGGAACTAAAACCATGACTATTCCATTGCTGTTCTAGATCTGTGTTACCATTGTCCACAATTCCGTGCCCTCAGGGATTCATTATCCGGTTTCAAATACATTGTTAACTTGCTTATTTACTTATCCTCACGGTCTTTACAAAACAGCGTAAATAAAACTCTAGGTAAGCAATTTTACTGTTCGACACGGTCATCAATTTTATTTAAAGCTCCATTAATAAGTATACCATGCTGGTTCAAAGGCTATTTATTTGTTTTGGATTTTTATTAATTTAATTTTTATGCCATCATCACTTCTGGTAGTAAAAGGATAAGCATTTACTTAAAACCAAGCTATGTCCAAATAAAGAATAGAAACAGGCGTTATTTTGGGCAAATCCATGACTAACAAAATATGGATCGACAGGAAGTGAAATAGTCAAAAGAGTGCGACTTTGAAATCTGATTTCTATTCCTATTCTTTTTCTGTCCATGCAGTGCGATTGTGGAACTTGCTTCCCCCTAAAATACGTGATTCTAAAACTATAGCTGTGTTCAAGAATAATGTCAAAGAATATTACCTTTCCTCAGTACATTGATCGTCTAATTTAATAAGTTGTTTATTTTCTCGGTGTTGATTATAATATCATATTTTTTATTTATTATACATATATTTTTATTGGTATACGTAGTTTATAATTTATTATCGCAAGTATGTTTATATTTAGTATGTATTCAATGTCACACACTGTGTCTACGTCTTTCTTTTATCCTTCTTTCCTGTCGCAGGTCTGCTGGAAGAAATTTCTTTTAGAGATAAGCAGTACCTTTGTGCTCAAGTGTTTGTTCTGTATGTTATCTATAATAAAATGTGTTGTGTGTACATAAATAAATAAATTAATTAAATAAACTTTGTTTTAACCTAAGTATCACCCCATGTACACCCGTATTCAAGCAAATAAATGATTGATTCATTGATTTGTATTCAACAGGAAGGGACTCATTTTGAGCATTTGATAAATTGATTAATTTTGTATTAAAAATTTTCCTTTTATTTGTGACACTATGTTATTTAGCATAAAATAATCCTTATGATAAAGCCTTTCGATCGGTATGATAAAGCTACAAGGTGATTATTTTTCTCATGTAACGGGTTCGATTTCCGGTTCAACCATGTAATTATTTAAATATCTATGAACGCAGTTTAGATTGTTTTTTTAAATTCAAATAATGTCTTCTTTCAGTAAAATGTTCCATCTACAATATTCAAGGTACTTTCCCTCCATGTGGCATATCCGTGGGACGCCTTGTATAATGACTCGAATCATATTAGTTTCGCAAATACCGTCAACAGGAATAAATAAAATAGCCGCCGTACATTTAGCAAGCACAGAAAGTGTGAACTTCGGCACTTTTTTTTTACGTAAACGATCAATAACAGAGTTGTATTCTTTGTCATTTAAACGAGTATGTGTAATGTTATGTGTGAAAATTTAATTAGGTAATATGGATTATTATTACAATATTATTCTTATTTTTTATTTATGCCAAACATATAATAATATCGACTGACTGCCTCGTTGGTCTAATGGTTGCAAGCGCGACTGCTGAGCGTGGGGTCCTGGGTTCGATTCCTGGGTCGGGCAAAGTGTTATTGGGTTTTTTCATTAGGAAATTCTCAGTAGCAGCCCGGAGTCTGGATTTGTGCTCGGTCAATGGCAATAGGCTCACCCCCTATTACATGGGACTATAACATAACTCGCGAAATGTGGGTGTATTATTACACCTCTGCCTACCCCTTCGGGGAATTACAGGCGTGATGTTATGTTATGTTATTTAATAATATATTTTTTGCACTAATTTTAGTGGAAGTAAAGTAGTGAAATGCGCGTATGTAATGTTAGTGGATTTTGTGTGTGTTATGATTGTGTAGAATTAAAATTAAGTATTGTGACTCCATATTTTGCTAGATATGTCGCTGGCTATGATATGATTGTCAATGTAATTAATTAAATCGCAAGCAGTTTTAAACTAAAAATGCATAAGATATGTCTAATTAGCAGAAAGCCTTTGCGGTAGACATGTTTTTGCAAATCCCGCAAAAACCGCAAATCAGCAAACATAGCGTGGAATGCTCTCAGGGTAGGTGGAGTGACGATCTTCGCAAGGTGGTTGGTAGAAGCTGGATGAGAGTGGCCGAGGATATAGGTCAGTGTCGTTTTAATGAAGAGGCCTATATCCAGCACAGGCCTCTTTAATAAGACGAGGCTGACGACGTCCGTGTGGTGCCGGACGTAAAGAATTGCACCACCCTTATCTCTTCTCATGGGTGTCGTAAAAGGCGACTAAGGGATTCACCAGAGGATGGGCAGCAGCGTTCTCTGAGTATTTAACCAACCAACTGCGATCGCCAACCCGCCTGGCAAGCGTGGTGATTATGGCATATCCCCTCTTAATTGGGGGAGGCCTATGTCCAGCAGTGGACGTCTTTAGGCTGAAATGATGATGATGATGATGATATCCAGCACTGGACTGTAGTCTGATGATGGAGTCTAATTATGTATTTTCTTTGAGACCAGACTGCATCACAAGTCCTATTGGCCAGTCAAGAGTTACTCTGACTAGATAAAGCTCAGTTGTGTTGTACATGTTGGCTCGTATTCTAAAAAAAAACAGCTGAATTAAAAAAAATCAGGGCGCGACTGTAAAATTTCCATATACCTTAACACAAAAGCAATAATTACAAACCATTACAGGTATGTCTAAGCCAATATAAATTGAATAGCTTTAATTAATTCTGAACTGGCTTCGCTGTGTGGATTAAGTACCTAATTCTTGTTTGATGGTACGTTTAAAGAGGCTATTGTTGTGATAAACGATGCTTTAAAGGGCGTTTTACTAATAAATTGTGCTTCAGTACTAATCTCTTTGTTCACACACGTTAATACGTGTGTGAACACACGTGTGTGTGTGTGTGATACTTAATAGTATCATTAAAAAAAACAAGAGAGAGAGTTATTTTTCACGTTCTTCATGCTCAGATGCGTCGGGCGCTTAATCGTTTGTTTGTAGATAGACATGATTCTTTCTTTCTTAACTTATGCGATTACCTATCCGATTGCCAAAGGTGGTTATGAATGGCAATCTCCTCAATACTACCAATTAGTATACGAGTATTGAGACCTTTACGAGCAGATTAAAGAAAGCTATAATATAACTTGAGAGAAAACAGAACAAACAGCCACAATGAGGAACAAACAAGGAAAGCCATAAAAAAAAAAATGTAGGTCGCGTGAATAATTTGTATAGATTTAATTACTTCTGAGTAGCTACTTAGGTTCTAATTGTTGTAGATACTGTGAAAGAACGAGATATCATGTTCCTTCAACAAAAAGGGAGGATTCTTAAACAAGGCGGGGTCTTATTGCCTGGGGGGCGCTGCCAAACGGTTTTTATTTGTTACCGGTCACGCTCGGCGTCTTGCTTGACGCGGACTAATAGCAAAACGCCCCAATTAGGACGTTTTCGAGTCTTCAGTTTGCACGTGCTAGTAATAGTTGTGTAACCCCACATTACTCTTACGAAAATGCAAACCCAGGATAACCTTCCTCTGGTGACCAAAAATAGCCTGACGTTCTATTTTGAGGCACCATAAAAATAGATTCTCCCTTATTTCGTTTTAATAGTTTTCCTACATACTTCACAACGAACGCACATTTTGTTAAGAGTTCAAAGATAAGCCTCTCGAATGGTTTGACATGTACATTGAACATCACAAACAATTTTGTAACTTAACACCTAAAGCTACGATTCGAAATTATTTTGCTCAAATTCTCTTGATCATTTTCATCAGTAAAGGAAGGCCGTCACGAGGATGTAGACCTTATAACTTTGTATTAAGGGTGTTGAAATATGTCTCTGTTAAGTGAGGTTCTGTAACCCGGTAGGCGGAAGGATTTGGAACTTTTTCATCGAAACATCGAGCGAGGGGCGCCAATGTTCCTGTTATCTGATATTTGTAGTTGCTATCGTCAATATAAAGTGTGTTTTGTTTGGAAAAAATCCTTATTTTGAAGGTTTTGTACCAAGGACGTAATAAAATCAGCCAAATGCGAGTCGGACTCACGCAGTAAGGATTCCATACTACCCATCGACCTGATACCCCATAGAAACTGATTTAATTTGAGGTTTAAGATAACTTTATTTCTCACAAGAATACAATCGAATGATTGATGAAAGTGAATACTTACATGAGAATTAACTAATAAAAAAATTGAAAAATTTGTTAGGCATATTGCAAAAAATAAACATTAGAAACTAAATATTTTGAAGGTAGTCCTAAAAAATGCAATGTTCATTTGACACTGGCTCTAATATAAAACAACAATTTACGAGAGATCATCAAAAGACATCAACGCACCGTGAGCGAAATATGAATTTTTGCATCTCTTTCTTACGCAGGTACCACCCACCACATATGTATATCTATGTTTACCCTATTTTTATTATTTATTGGTAAACTACATATTATGCACTACAGACCAAGTTTGGCGCTGGTATGTATTACGGTTATAAAGATAGAGCAGGAACAAAAACGTTGAAAAAAATGCATGTTTTTCGAGGTTTCTTGTATGGATCCCCAATAGCCCCCATCCAAGAAACCTCGTGTGTGCGTGAGCGCTGGTTTGTACACGGAGGAGCATGGTTTTGTAGGCTTCACTATGACTGTTCGCAGCACTTCGTCTATATTTACACTATGTATGTGCCTAAAGGAAAAGAGAATAGAAGAAAGAATAGAATAGAAGAATAGAAGGTAGAGAATCTTATATGGCAAGCAAGCAAGAGTTTAAATAAATAAAAGTTGAGCTGTTACCAATGATATTTAAAAGTAAAGATATGTTACTTGCGCTCGCAATTTGAAGACTCAAAAACGTCCTAATTAAGACATTTTTATTTTAATCTGCGTCAAGTAAGGCGTCTAGCGTGACCGGTAACAAAAAAAATAAAAAAATGCCGTCTTGTATGTACAGAAAGTGTTCCAATTATGACGCGAAAGTAACTTGAAGTAACCAACTTACTTAGTTTGTGCTAGTTATTGTGTATTGTGCTTTCGCTGCGTACGGCACATTTTTTTCGTTTGTTTTTTTAGGGTACCTAAGATATACCTATACTTTTAAATATGGCTGTTACCCATACAAGCGTTGACGGTAACATCGCAAACAATCTACACCATAGCCACTAAGTTACAATCCCCTCAAAACGATTATTAACTTTAATTATAGTTATAAGACTCGCCCCATTATGTTAATAACCGTCAAAATAACTACTTAAACGCCCCAAAACTGAAATTAGTACTTTAGAAAGATTAGTATAGCATTACAACTCCATTATCCTCCTTCTAATGCCCAGATAACAATCAGAAGACTATAAAAAGAACGGCAGACGTTTTAAAATCTAATAAAATAAGCAATTTACCAACAAAATAGAAAGTCGTTGTGCTTTTAGAAGGACATTGGAGCTTAATTTCAATCTTGAATTGTTTTTTAGTAAGCAGTTCCTGGTTGAAATAACCTGGCATTTAAGATTTGGCAAACTAAACCACAGAAATATATAAATCATCAATTTTACTTGCAATTCATGCGTGGCAACTTTCGGTCAAACCACGCCTCCCATGTTGACATCATTAATTTTTTTAAATTTACTTTAATCAAATTTACTTTACAGCTTTTGTTTCTGCAGTTAGAAACAGCGCAATAAGGCATTTTTGCGGGTTTTTGTTACAGTTTTTATGGAAACAAGTCAAGGCGTACTGAGAAAGATTTTGAAATGCCCTTCACTATGGTGCAGAGTGTTGGCACGCGCACCCCGCCCACATTTCCATTCTATCAATCTAAGTGGGTCCCGAAAAACGTGCAACGGCATCGCGGCAGACCCAGGCGAAGATGGCGGGACGAGCTGGACTCGTATAGAAAAGACTGGTGCACAATTTCACTTGACCGGAAAGAGTGGAATAAGGAAATGGAGGCCTTTGCCCTGCAGTGGGACAATATAGGCTGAAAATAATAATAATAAATAATAATATCTATTTCTGTGAACTAAACAGATACACACAACATGGCGCAGCGTATAAGTAAAAACTGTATAATTGCTGAATGTGCACTGTGAACATGTGAACTGAAGTGGCTCGTGCGTCAGATACCTTAAAGTCAGACAACTCGTCAAACCTGAGGATATCGGTATTACCCAATAGCTGGGTTGCGAGAGTTTGATGGCAGTCACTCCGTGTAAAATACTGATGTTCAGGCTTATCTGGTTAGACTGAGAGCCGACTCCAACATAATTGGGAAAAGGCGCGGAGAAAAAAGATGGCTGAATGCGCTTGCTAATGAGTACAGGACCAATTTCTAAAACTAGCGCAGAATGTGACAATACAATGAATAAACAACCAGCCAAGTGCGAGTCGGACTCACGCAGTAAGGGTTCCGTACGATCTATCGACCTGATTAGAAACTGATTTAATTTACGAGAGTTCATCCAAAGACATCAACGCACCGTGCGCGAAATACAAATTTTTGCATCTCTTTCTTACGCAGATACAAAGGCTTATGATTGCCCTATTTTTAGTATTTGTTTCTAAGCTAATTACATGGTAGATAAATGTTTCTACACGATTCAAGAGTTTAGCAAAATGTAAGTTTGTAGTGATAATATACTATTTTCAGAATTAATGTAATGTTTTAATAATAATGTTTACCGATAATAATAATGTAAAGTAAGTAGTAATAATAAGGAATAATAGTGATAATGTATAATAATAAAATAATAAAGTAAGTTGAATAATAATGTAAGTTTAATTATGAACTCTTTTATAATAATACTGTGTAATAATGGGGCACAATAATAATAATTTACAATAATAATATAGTTCAATTGGTTTCATCTATTGGTCTGAAGGGTGTGGGTGCCGGTGAAATTACAATCACATGAGACTTTCCATCTTCATGTCTCAGTTTGGCGAACCGACTTGCGGTACCATTTAGGCAACAGCCTAGGTGGTATTGAAGTTGTCATGGGCAAAGGTAACCGCTTAACATCAGGTGGGCCTTTAGCTCGTTTCGCCATCCTATACTATAAAAAAAAAAAAAAAAAAAATCTATACTGGATTTTTGCATGCTTAATACAAGCAGAATATAGCACTGTTCCTAAACCACCAATTTTATATCTGGTACCACCTGTATTCTACGCAAATAAATTATTCTTTCTTTCTTTCTTTAGTATACACAATAATCAGACAAAGTATGACGCTGGTATGTATTACCGTTTAGAAGTAGAGCAGGAACAAAAACGTTGAAAAAATGCATGTTTTTTGATGTTTCTTGTATGGGAACCCCTTTAGTTTTAGTTTAATTTAAATTTTTTGTATTTGTCGTGATAGGGGTTATAGCAACACATATACTCAGAAAATTTTAACCAGCTACCTATTACCGTTCAAAAGTTACAACCCTGTGACAGACAGACGGACTGACGGACGGACGGACATCGTAGCGAGAATAATAGGGTCCCGTTTGGCACCCTTTGGGTACGGAACCCTAAAAAGAAACATTTACTAGGGTTCCGTACCCAAATATTTATTATGAAAAATAACATGACATTTGGCACGGTCGAAACAGTAGGTATCGCAAATAACACAAATGCTTTGAAATCTACCCTCATATGTGATTTTACACCAAAACGTTGGACATAAGCCAGTAACGGTCGAAACTCAGTTACTGGAAAGCGATACAATACAATAAAACTTTAAGACACACAATACAACACGAGATCAACTAAAGACAATAAGTGAAGAAGTAAAGTAAATCCACTCTACACAAGGTTTGATTACAACAAACAAACTTTCTCAAAAAGAGCCGACAAACGAAAGAAATCGTCAAAATCTAGGTAAAATTTTGCTTCATCGTCATCATCATTTAAGCCAAAAGACGTCCACTGCTGGACATAGGCCTCCCATCACCACAATGACCTGTCCTGCGCTTTCCACATCCAGTGGATTCCCGCGAGCTTCACCAGGTCGTCAGTCCACCTTGTGGGAGCCTACCCACGCTGCGTCTTTCAGTACGCGGTCACCACTCCAGAACTTTACTGCCCCATCGGCCATCCGTTCTGCGAGCAATGTGCCCCATCCACTGCCACTTAAGTTTGGCAATTCTTCAGTCTATATATGTCAGTTACTTTCATTCTCCTGCGAATCTCTTCATTTCTGATTTGATCACGCAGGGACATTCCGAGCATCTCTTTTGCCCTTTGAGTGACTTTGAGCCTTCTTATCAGGCCCATTGTGAGCGACCACGTTTCAGTGTCGTAAGTAATTATTGGCAACACAAAACCGACGTTTACCAGTACAAGTACCAGTATAGGTAGTAGTATGAGTAAGATCTATGCCGACAGAAAACCTCCACGTGTGTCTGGCAGCTGCTTGTCCTTCTGGACACGTCTAGAGGGAATGGCAGTTGTTGGGCCGGTGCACCCTGGGCACGGGCAATTAGTCTCCTTTGGACCGGGGGACCTTATTGCCTTATTTAATATTCTGGCATGGGAGGGGCCCGATGTGGGCCAATGGGCCAATGGGAAGTTGCTTCGCGTGTCCCTCTGAGAAAGCAGATGGCACTGTGGAGGAGCAGGGGCGGGCCCGGTGTGCACTCACCCTGCCACTGGGCAGGCAGCGGGGGGACTGTGCTTCCCTCCTCCGTCGGTCTCGTAATCCCAGGAGTGCCTGCTGAGTAGTGATCTCGCGCCTCTTGGGACCGAGGGTCTTGACTTTACCGCCCGGACTGCGAGGAAGAACACCTCTATAAAAAAATACAGGAGGATGGGCCTGCGAGCAGCAGACTCGGGGTAGTCTGCTGCCCGACCAGCAGCTGGCGTAGTTGGCGCAGTTGGCGTAGCTGGTAAAGGCCCGTAAGGTGAGGTGGCGTGCAGTGTTCCGTGTGCGCCACTGAGGAGGGTGCGGCCGTCGTTAGGCCGCACGGGGAGAAGGGGCTCACCTGCTTGTGGCGGGCCGGTACCTGTCGGGGGTGGTTGTGTGAATACTTACGGGTTCCGACGCCCCCGGCTAAGGTAGTTAAAGGAACACCGTGGTGGTTTTAGTCGGTAAGAGTCCGACACTGGCTCCGCCTACGACGTACGACGGCCGCGACAAGCCGTGCACGTCAAACAAAAAAAAACGCTAAATTAAATGTAACATTGAGTGTGATTCAAGATTACATTAGATATAATTAGTAAACAGAGGTTTTATTTACATCATCAACAGTTGCTTTAAATTTCAAGTTTTTTAAATATGTAATATGGTATAAAAGCTATCCAAATCGATTCTCCTGATGATTCTGAACAAGGTAGTTTCTCTGTAAAAATGACTGTAAGTGAGAGCGGATGAAGTCAGAGAGCACCTCCACTTCCAGACGGTCGACACTGACTGACTGGTCTGGACTCTGGACCTTGTGCTTCCACCCGCTCTTGACTGCAATGGTCCAGTTTTGTCAAAAATTACCTTTTTTTTCCGTGGGGAAATCCTCATGGACGCACTCCACCCGGGGTAGGCGGAGCCAGTGTCGGTCTCTTACCGACTAAAACCACCACGGTGTTTCTTCAACTACCTTAGCTGGGGGCGTGGGAACCCGTTAGTATTCACACACCCACGCCCGACAGGTCTCGGCCCGCCACAAGCAGGCGAGCCCCTTCTACCCGTGTGGCTTACGTCGGCCGCACCCTCCTCAGTGGCGCACACGGAACACTACACGCCACCTCACCTCATGGGCCTTTACCAGCTGTGCCAACTACGCCAGCTGTACAAGCTACGCCAGCTGTGCAAGCTATGCCAGCTGTGCCAGCTACGCCAGCTGCTGGTCGGGCAGCAGGCTACCCCGAGTCTGCTGCTCGCAGGCCCTACCTCCCGTAATTTTTTATAGAGGTTTTCTTCCTCGCGGTCCGGTTGGTGAAGCCAAGACCCTCGGTTCCAAGAGGCGCGATTACCTGGCAATACTTCTGTACCTTTGTTTTCATCGCAAAACAAATTCCGAAACTCAAACAAAAAGATTCTGAAAACCTCGCAACATTAATAAAATAAAAGAAACTATTTCTTTTCTTTTAAACAAAAGGGTTGGCTCTTGAATAAACAGAGCTGTACAATTGTACATTGTACGAGCTGATTTGAGAGCAAACATAATTAACAGACGGTAATTTGTCTCGTGTCTGAAAAACTTGGAGATTCTGTAGAAATGAGAGTGTAAATGGGAATGAAGGGGTGTTTTTCTTTCATTTCACTGCTGTGGTTGCAGGTGAGACTCCTCGAACGGTTTCAGTAAATTGTTACATTGCATATTTTGTTTTTGCAACGTTTCCCCGCACTATTTCTTCTGTGTCGTGGGTTTTCACCTGGTGTCCCATCGTTATGCTTCATGGAGATACTACCTATCTCAAATCAAAGGAAGTCCATAAAATACGAAGTAACAGCAAATAAAAGTCTCACCCCGCAAGTTCCCTTGTTCGCTTGAGAAAGTGCGTAGGGGACTGCTTAAAGCAGCTCTGAGTGGTTATTATTTTGACCTAGACGCGCAGTTTCGCTACTACGTAGTTATTTATTATATAAGTATAAGCATAAGTGCTATGGGATACTCTTTATATCCGGGCCCGGAACAACTATATCTGATCTGTAGCCTCTGTAGGCCATAAAAATATTAATTTGCAACTAACATCAAATTACGATAGGGTTCATCAATACGACATCTAAAAATAAACCAACGAGCTCAGACTTTGCTGGGGCGATAAAATTAAATAATTCATACCGCTGCGAATAAAAAATGGCATCATTGTAATAAAATATCCAGTCCCTCAAACTTCGCAGATAATCATAAGTTTGCTCCCACTGGAACTGGGTCAAAGTAAAAAATACTCCAATATTTTGCGCGAAAAAGTCTAACTTTACCTGACAAGCTGTCTGAGTTTGTGTCTATTTTCTTATACTGAGTTCACGTTATTTGTTCAACGTATGAATAATTTGATACCTTCCTTCCTTTTTTTTTTTTTTTTCCTTGGAGAAAATCCTCATGGACGCACTCCGCCCGAAGAAGGCGGAGCCAGTGTCGGACTCTTACCGACTAAAAACCACCACGGTGTTCCTCTACCGACCTTGGCCGGGGGCGTGGGAAATACTCCTGTATTCGCGCAACCATCCCCGGCAGGTCCCGGCTCGCCACTGGCAGGTGAGCCCCTTCTCCCCGTGCGGCAACCACAACGGCTGCACCCTCCTCTTGACTGGTGCGCGCGGAACACTACGCGCCACCGTCACGGGCCTTGACTGGTCGGGCGGCGGGCCACCCCAAGTCCGCCGCCCGCAGGCCCACACCTAGGGTGGCTGGAGGTCGGCATACGCCCTCCTACGACGCCCAGGACGTCTCCTGCGGATGGGAAGAGAGGTCATCGCCTCTCGGACCCTCTCCGCTTCCTCCTTAGCGAGCATCACCTCCTCGCAGCAGGAGACGACGCCTTCCCAAGCGCTCTAGCTCCCGACCATAGACAGAACCACGGCTGGAAGCGAGAGATCGCTGCCGCCTACTGCAGTGATGAGGTCAGGGCGCTGCGTGGCCCAAGCTGGGCACTCCACCAATGTGTGCTGCGCCGTGTCCTCTGGGCAGCTCCCGCAGTAATGACACTCGGGCGTCGGCTCCCGGCCTATGCGACACAAATACTTACCGAAGCAACCGTGCCCCGAGAGTATCTGCGTCAGCCGGTAGGTGAGGGCACCATGGCTCCTCTCCAGCCACTCCTCCATGACAGGCCTTACCACCGCGATAACGGCGTGCCCTACCTTCCTTAGGCCTAGTCGCTGGTTGTATGTTTGCTTATAACCAGGCAGCCGCAGTTGCATGTGTGCATTGCACATATTGTTTGTCAAAATCTGCTTAAATGAAATCATCAGCAGTCCCTTTTTCAAATTATTATGTAGGGCGGTGAAACGAACTAAAGGTCCACCCGATTAAGGGGCTCCCTACAGCTCAGTGGCGCTAACATCAGTAAAAAAACTAATTACACGCTGAGTATATCATTTATATAAAATCTGGTTCTACAGAATTGTAGTAGAGGTACTGTAGTTTAATCAGAAACTTGACTCAGTAAAATATAGTTTACTGTAGTTGTAGATTGTAGATAGCAATAAAAACCGGCCAAGTGTGAGTCGGACTGCAATACCAACTAGGTCGTTGCCTAAATGGTATTGCAAATAATAATTGCCCAACATAAACATGGAGATGGAAAGTTTCTACACACCTAAACACAGCAATGCAATACTGTTTGGTGGCATAAATAGGTTAGGTTGTTCTACTGCAAATAAGTAAAAAAAAACAGGTACTTTTTCATGTTCAAACCAAAATGTGTTCGAAAATCGGTGATCATTTATCTCAGCCAAGGGGGCGAAGAACATTGACAAATTGTGTCCGGAAGACAAGCCCGGACACGGCTGTCCAAGAAAAATGTACTGCTTCAAACTTTTGATGGCTCTCGAGACGGTAACGCTTAATGTATTATAATCGTGGCGTTTGTAGTTCAGAGCTGTTCTTAGAATCAACTGCCAATTGTATTCAACGCTTTGTTATCTTTTTGGAACTAGAAAAAAGATATATTTTTTTAGTAACATCAGAGTCAAAACATGAAGATTTAAATTTTGGAAAGCAAAAATCGCTCACGAACAGGATTCGAAACTACGACTCCTGGCTCAGTACGCTAGTGCTTTAGCCAGTAAGTTACCGTGAACACTGCTCGTGGTATCGAAATTAAACTCCACTTTTGTGCGTCTTTGGGTGACGTCAGCGATATCTTATTAAGAAACAGTGTTTGTGTTTCATGGACCAATAAAAAAGGTGGACGGAATCTCGCTAAACAATAATAAGTGAAGCATCCATAGTAAGACGGCTCGCTTAAAAGTACGGGCTGGCACGCTCACACCCATAGTAAGACAAAATGCCGCGATTACGCAACACATCTCGTTTGACGGTAGTCATTGTCATAGTTTTACAAATAAAATAACAATATATTCTGGTGTGTTAAAATGCTGTCGAAATTATAGTGGGTTTAGGAAAAAATCAAGTGCTTTAATCTTCTCTTAGCGAGATTCTGTCCGCCTTTTTTATTCGTCCGAGTTGAGTTTGTACAAAAGTGGAGGCTTATTTCGATACCACGAGCAGTGTTCACGGTAAATTAGTGGCTAAAGCACTGGCGTACTGAGCCAGGAGTCGCAGGTTTGAATCCTGCTTGTGAGCGATTTGTTCACTCCACAATTTAAATCTTTAGATTTCGCTTCGCATGCGTAAATGCGTTAAAAATAATAAAATGAATAACATAAAGTTATACATGTAGAATAACACAAATTATCTGTAAACATATCATTCAAAATGACTCTTATGCCTTCAAGAATAGATGTGATGATCTTATGCCTTCATAATATGTCTTTTTAGAAGCTTAAAAGGTCGATAACGCATCAGCGACTACCCTGGTATTGCAGATGTCCATGTGTGTCCATGTCAGGTGACCCGCTTGCTTGAAAATTCTGTCACGTAAAATTTTCGTCTTTTTATTATCGGGTCAATGGTTTTGACTCAGATGAACTTTGACTAGAAAGTGGCACACTCTATTTCCCTGTTTATAGCGTTTTTTTCTAGATGGAGACAATACTTATCGCATTTCACACCAGCCGGGGAGGCAGTGGGGTTATGTGGGACCCACACCCACTTAAAACTCCGCCATGTACCTACTCTCGTCTTGGATGGATTGGCCACGAAAACGCCAATGCATGGCATTCGCAACCCATCCAGCGCGGCCCACTTCAGGGCCTTCCACTTCTAACCTAAACTCTCTCACAGCGACCTTCTTCCTCCCTGATCCGCCCGCTACTTCCTTCTGCGAGACGCTTTTTGTAGCCTTTTTTATGCCGAGGGGAAATCCTCGTGAACGCACCACAGCGGGGGCGGTATAGCCAGTGTACTAAAACCACCACGGTGTTCCTTCAACTAGCTTTCACTGGGGGCGTAGGAACCCATTATATTTCGCGCAACCACCCCCCCTTTACAGGACCCAGCCCGCCACAAGCAGGCTTTTTTGTATTTTTTTCGAATGGACTCTCACAGATCCGTACCCAAAATAGGTACCCAAACTGCTTAACCGGGCGGGTAGCGGAGAATCCCATTAGGGACTCCATCCGCCGAGCCACAAGCAGGCGAGCCCCTTCTCTCCGTACAGCCTAATGTCAGCCGCATCCTCCCCGGCAGCGCATACGGAACGTTGCGCGCCACCTCACGGACTCCGCCATGACTCAGCTAACACGCCAATTGTGGTCGTGGTCACGCTAGCCATGCCAGTCACGCCTGCCTCGCCAGCCTCGCCAGACACGGGGGTCTCGCCAGCCACGCCAGACTCGCAAGTCTCGCCAGCCACGGCAGCCACGCCAGCATCACAAGTCACGCCAGCTACGCCAAGCAGCAGACTACCCCGAGTCCGCCGCCCGCAGGGCCTATCCTTCCATAATTTTATAGAGGTTTTTTTCTTCATCCCTCATCCTCCACTGTGTCCTCTGCAAACTTCAGAGGGACACGTGGAGTCGCGCCCCATTGGCCCAGATCCGCTCCTCCCTCGCCAGAATATTTGCGACAGGCAATAAGATCCCCCGAAGGATAATAATGTCCCTCGAAAGGATATTTATTGCCCGTACCCAGGATGCACCGGCCTAACAACTGCCGTTCCCTCCAGACGTGTCCAGAAGGACAAGCAGCCGTCAGACACACGCGGAGGTTTTCTGACCAGCACCCCACCACCTCCTTTCACCTTTTTTTTATTCCCCGGGGGAAATCCTCATGGACGCACTCCGTCCGGGGTAGGCGGAGTCAGTGTCGGACTCTTACCGACTAAAACCACCACGGTGTTCCTTCAACTACCTTACCCGTGAGTATTCAGACAACCACCCCCGACAGGTCCTGGCCCGCCACAAACAGGTGTAAACCCTTCTAGGCGGCGCACACGGAACACTGCACGCCACCTCACCTCACGGGCCGTTACCAGCTATGCCAGCTGTGCCAGCTACGCCAACTGTGTCATCTGCGCCAGCTACGCCAACTGCGTCAGCTACGCCAGCATGCTGCCAGGTCAGCATGCCAACTACTACTTCCACTTCATTCCACCTTTTTTTTTTTTTTTTTTTCTCCGTGGGGAAATCCTCGTGGACGCACTCCGCCCGGGGTAGGTGGAGCCAGTGTCGGCGAGCCCCTTCTCCCCGTGCAGCCTAACGTTGGCCGCACCCTCCTCGGTGGCGCACACGGAACACTGCACGCCACCTCACCTCAAGGGCCTTTACTAGCTATGCCAGCTGCGCCAACTACGCCAGCTTTGCCAGCTACGTCAGCTACGCCAGCTGCTGGTCAGGCAGCAGACTACCCCGAGTCTGCTGCTCGCAGGCCCATCCTCCTGTATTATTTTTTATAGAGGTGTTCTTCCTCGCGGTCCGGGCGGTAAAGCCAAGACCCTCGGTCCCAAGAGGCGCGAGAACACTACTCGGTAGGCACTCCTGGGATTACGAGACTGACGGAGGCAGGGAAGGACAGTCCCCCCGCTGCCTGCCCAGTGGCAGGGTGAGTGCACACCGGGCCCGCCCCTGCTCCTCCACAGTGCCCTCTGCTTTCTCAGAGGGACACGCGGAGACACTTCCCATTGGCCCACATCGGGCCCCTCCTGTGCCAGAATATTCGCCACAGGCAATAAGGTCCCCCGGTCCAAAGGAGACTTATTGCCCGTGCCCAGGGTGCACCGGCCCAACAACTGCCGTTCCCTCTAGATGTGTCCAGAAGGACAAGCAGCCATCAGACACACGTGGAGGTTTTCTGGCCAGCACCCCCACTTCATTCCACCTCCGTTAACCTCCTTCCACCTCCTTTCACCTCACCAGGAGGCCTAGCCCTATTTGTAGCCTGCATCAAGTTCTCCCGGGTCCAATTTTACTTTGATAAATGATAAAATAAACTATCAGTTTCAAACAAAGCAAGTTAGTATTAAACAACTAGGTAAATAGTTCATTAAGAATTTCCGTCGACTTGGAAACTCTTGCTAGCTTCATTATTGCAATCAACTTATAATTAGATTTAGCTTTGCAGCTGAACTTGCTTGTCTGTCGCGGACACCTTAATCGCATTACCGCCGACGATTTACTAGCAGTCTCGTTGCTAATTATAACTTTATTTCATACTTGAACTTGGGTAATTTTGTGGCAATTATTTGATTATAAAGTAAACTAAGTTAATTATTTATTATTTTTAACGCATTTTACGCATGCGAAACTAAATCTAACGATTTAAATTGTGGAAAGAAAAAATCTCTCACGAGCAGGATTCGAACCTGCGACTCCTGGCTCAGTACGCCAGTGCTTTAGCCACTAAGCTACCGTGAACACTGCTCGTGGTAACGAAATTCTCATCCACTTGGTACATCTTTGGGTGACGTCAGCGATATCTTATTAAGAAACAGTGTTTCTTAACCGACTCGACTAACTTTCCAATTAAGTCAAAGTCAAAGTTAGTTTTTTTCTTTCCACAATTTAAATCGTTAGATTTAGTTTCGCATGCGTAAAATGCGTTAAAAATAATAAATAATTAGTAAGGGTAGGCATATCTATACGACTTTGAATTAACTGCAAAGTTAGTCGAGTCGGTTAAGAAACACTGTTTCTTTTTCTCGTGAGTGATTTTTTCTTTCCACAATTAAATCGTTAAACTAAGTTAAATAAATAAATAAATATTTTTGGGACATTTTACACATCACCATCTAGTCCCAAACTAAGCAGAGCTTGTGGTATGGGTACTAGACAATGGATATAATAAACTTATATATATATTTTTTTTGTAAGTACATATTTATAATACATAAGAAACAACCAGACCAACACAAACACTCATGTTCATCACACAAATATTTGTGTCCTGTGGGAATCGAACCCACGACCTCGTCATCAGCAAGTTAATTGGTAAGGTGAGAAATTGCTTAACAAAAAATCCTAGAATTTTCTAGTCAAGTCTAGTCTTGGTCTGATTACAATAATTAAAGATAGAAGACACAGGTAAGGCATAAGATACAAAGACAAATAAAATACAAAATTAATGTCATAAGCTCGGACGAATAAAAAAGGCGGACGGAATCTAGCTAAACAATAACTGAAGCATCCATAGTATGCCTTGTACGCTTAAAAGTACTGGCCGGCGCACATTCACATCCATAGTATGCCAAGAAGTATTCATTGTTGTAGAGTCATAAACAAAATAACAGGATAATTTTCTGGTCTGTTAAAATGCTTTCGAAATTATAGTGGGTTTAGAAAAAAAATAAGTATTTGTTTAGCGAGAATCCGCCCGCCTTTTTTATTCGTCCGAGGTCATAAGCTTGTTATGCTATGTTAGACACACGGCAGTGCGTCGAGCCAAGTTTGGAAAAGAAAAAGCCGGCGCACCAGACGTGTGATATACACGAACCATCTCGAACTACTTGCAACCCCACCAATTAAAATATGTGCTACTGTGCTATGTACACAGAACTTTTTTCAGTGTATTTTGTTATATTTTATTTCTTTGACAATATTTTAATTATAAAGATAATACTATTACTACAAGTTTAATTAATGACTGATGAGTTGACATCTACGACTAATTCCATTCCATTTTAAATTGTTATTATTGTATGCCTAAAAGGTGGGACATAGCTCATGGGCTCTATTTATGAACATCAGTATTCTATACCCATATACCCACAATAAAGAATATGAATTAGTATTTGAACTTGGCCCCTTTTTAAACATTTATGTTTTTTTACATACAAAAAACAAGGACCAAAAAAGGTCATCATCATCATCATTTCAGCCGAAAGACGTCCACTGCTGGACATAGGCCTCCCCCAAGCATCGCCACAACGACCGGTCCTGTGCCTTCCGCATCCAGCGGATTCCCGCGACCTTCACCAGGTCCTCGATCCACCTTGTGGGGGGCCTACCCACGCCAAAAAAGGTAAAAAAATAAAATTAATAAATTATTTATTTATAAAGGACCTATTGAAACAACTAGGTAATATTTCAATTTAACCATACTATAACCAAAACTCAGAATAAAAAGGATTTGAGCCTATTACTAATTAAACGAACTGTGAAATAAGTTAAGTGACTTCACACCAATTAACATCTTCACAAACTGGAAACACTGCACTGCCTTAGATAGAAACTGACGACCAATCATCCATTCGCAAGAGTGCCTCATTCACATTTGTTGTTAACACGGATATTATAGCCAAGTTCCCCCATCGGAAAAATCTCGGTAATGTGTCGTCACACAAATATGTGTGTTTGTTATCTTGTCACGCCTGCCGGCTAATTGAGAAACAAACATCACGTCATGACTGTTAGGCCCAAGTGTTTCGAGAAAAATAAAGGACTTTTGTGGAGTGATTTTTTCTCTACGCTAAAACAACAAAGTTTTTTTTGTAATGAAGTTCCATAAAAAAAACTGACTCACACACCCCCAAACACATCCTCACATCCCCTCTTCCTCCCGCACAACGCATTTCCTACACACACAAGCAAACATCCCCCCTCACACCTAACACACACCTTTTCACACTCACCCCTACAAACAGGTTTTCCACTAAAAATAAGTACTACTTACCTGTATGTAATACTACTCGATGGAATGATAGATGACCCCTGTAACACAGAATCTTTCTAGCACGGGGGTCATTGACCAAACCTTTTTGCACCTGTAAGTCCTACGCTGTAAATATTCATATTCATATTATTTATTTGCATTCCACAATGTAAATTAGGTGGTAAACATAATGGCTTAAATTGCACATACTTTGAACATTAATTTGGAATAAATAAATTTTATTTATTTATTTATTTCCAATATACATTATTCTACACGATCAATGATACTGCCGTACACGAAAACCGCTAAGGACTTATTTGTGTACGGCGAGAAAATGAAGAAATAAATTTATTATCATTATTTGTTATAAGGGGACTTGCGGTAGGTGGGATTCGGGAGAAATGTAGCGTCACGTCACGCTAAGATTTGCGTTATACATATAGAGTATATTTAATATACATACATATAAAAACTAACAATACTATTATATAGCCTGTAGGCACTGCGATAACATAAAGTTTCCGAAAATGTTGTAGATATACCTATAGCACCCAATATCTTGTCAAAGGTGTATAAAAAAATCAAAGACTAAATCTATACTGACGTAAGTATAATACCTTTATAAAAAAAACATATGTCTCAGAACATTGCCAGTTAAGATTGTCACTGGCAATGTTTATCTGTATGTCGACTTTTAACTGCAGTTTTCTGCGGTGAAGCCCATGTACACTTGTTTAGAAATAAAACTAACTATGCTTTAATTTAAAACCGCCCAAGAGCATGTCGGGGCATGCTCAGTATTATAGGGTTCCTTAAGTAGGTCTAATTACAAACGAATCAAATCGAATATTAATCATTGCTATTTTAGTTTTTGCAAACAGCGCCACCTAGCGCTGAATTTAAGAAGTGTGTCTTATATTCATATGACACACTTCGTAAATTTAGCGCTAGGTGGCGCTGTTACTTTGTGTTATTAATATAACACAAAGTTTCTTTTTGTGTTTTTTTTAAATAGAAACACAAACTACTAAGAGAACATGAATAGAAAGTAACTAAAGGAGCATTATTTGCTAAAATCATTTTTATCTAAGGTCAATGACCTATGAACTAGGACGTCTCAAGTATTTTTCAGTTTTCTCACTATAACTCAAAAAATTATAATCACATTATACTCGAAATAATTTTAAAAGAGAGTTTTTATAAAAGTCTATCAACGTGGAAGATTACAAGTTTCTACGTTGCATAGTTTGGAAATGGCAGGGGGGGGGGACACATTGTAAGCCACTTTGGTGGGCTATATTTCGCAGATGGTTAACCTGATAAAAAAGTGATTGAAAAAAAAATTCATCCCCATTTCACATGTATGGGCGCCACCCCTAAAAAACGTTACCAAGATTTTTTTATTCTTTTAAAATTGAGATCTATATCTAAACCATTTTTTAACAAAATTTCATTTGCTTATGTTTATGACTGTAGAAGTTATTAAGCAGTAAAGGATTAGGACAGACGGATAGACGGACAGACGGACAGACGGACAGACGGATGGACATGACGAAACTATAAGGGTTCCTTGTAGGACTACGGAACCCTAAAAAGCCACGACCCTAATCTGTCCAGACAAAACAAATGCGAGCTATTGCTATTTACAAATAAAACTGTGAAATTAGCGAAGGAAACGTAAGACCTCAGCTAAGAGCGGATCGGTGTTCGCGTTAATCTTATTTAGAGCTGTCAAACGCAAAGAATTAGCTTTGAAATCCTTGATTTTTCCCCATCTCTTGATTTCAAACACTTCCTTCTCTTGTAAATGCTCAGATTTGTTTTATTTTTAAATAAAACTGCGTATTTTGCCTCATCATCATCATCATCATTTCAGCCGAAAGACGTCCACTGCTGGACATAGGCCTCCCCCAAGCATCGCCACAACGACCGGTCCTGTGCCTTCCGCATCCAGCGGATTCCCGCGACCTTTACCAGGTCGTCGGTCCACCTTGTGGGGGGCCTACCCACGCTGCGCCTTCCAGTACGCGGTCACCACTCCAGAACTTTACTGCCCCATCGGCCATCCGTTCTGCGAGCAATGTGCCCCGCCCACTGCCACTTAAGTTTGGCAATTCTTCGGGCTATGTCGGTTATTTTCGTTCTCCTGCGAATCTCCTCATTTCTGATTCGATCACGCAGGGACACTCCGAGCATAGCCCTCTCCATTGCCCTTTGAGTGACTTTGAGCCTTCTTATCAGGCCCATTGTGAGCGACCACGTTTCAGTACCGTAAGTAATTACTGGCAACACACACACATTTTGCCTAGTATAAAATATAGGCGAAGTGCTGCAAACAATCTAGTAAAGCCAAAAAAAACTATGCTCCTTCGTGTACAACCAGCGCTCACGCAAACATATCAACCTCAAACCGTACTCACCCCTCTCAGTACACATGTCGCGGCATCGGCTTCGCCAGTAAGCATCGCGAAAGTAAATATCCTTCAAGTGCATGGTGTGTGCGTAAGCACTGGTTGTACACGAAGGAGTATAGTATTTTTTGGCTTCACTATGATTGTTCGCAGCACTTCGTCTATATTGTTTACTCCGTCTGTGATTTTGCCTAAGAATTTATGTATTTATTTAATTTAAATTAACGATTATGATGAAGATGATGATGCTGATGAGTAGTAGGAGATGATCTTCGAGAGCTCGGAGCCAGCGATTGCCAAGATACTGCTAAAGATGACGGCAATAAAACAGCGAATTTTTCTTGTGATTTTTAGAAAGTTTCTTTTTATTTAATTCAAATTAACGATAACCATGACGATGACGATGCTGATATGCAGTGGCAAATGATCTTCGTGAGCTTGAAGCCAACGATTGGCGAGATACTGATGAAGTGACGTTCTCTCTACCACACTTCTTGACTGTATTTGTTCTAATAAAACAAAGTTTAACCGGATTAAATCGCGTATATTATGTAAATTGGTTATCCTGACGTTTCGAAAGCTTTGCAGCATTTCGAAAGATAATGATATTGTGAGTGATTACTGCGTGCATCGAAACGATTTTAATTAATAATATTGTACGGTAGATTAAAATGTATTTTTTTAGAAATATCTGTAAAGACGATTGTCATCTTAGTCTACCTGCGACCACGAAATGCTGCCAAGCTTTCGAAACGTCAGTAAAACCAATTTAAATAATATACGCGATTTAATCCGGTTAAACTTTGTTTTATTATAATGTGTGGTGATCTCGAAAACCTAAGAAGTTGTATTTATGTTCTGTTTTACTCTGTGGTTTAACTTTATTTTTTTGGTAATTTTATGCGTCACTCTTGACCTTCTACCGGCGGTAAATGTCATGTCTCTGCTCTTGACGCAAACACAGATAATATAATACTCTACTATTATCTGTACCTTACACTTTTGGATTTGGCTACAGAACTATTTTCAAAACTGACTCTGTATAACATGATAGCAAAGTATTATAACTTTTAAATTTTTGTGATAAAATGTTATTTAACAATGTTAGCGGCTGGGAGGACCATAATGCTTAAAGCCATTTGAATTTGATAATCCAAAGCTATATCACACCTCATTTCCCATTAAACCCTTTTGACAAACGTCCACGTTTTCACAACTGATTCTGCATTTATAATGATGTGAATGCATTCACAGCATTGTGGTCGACTGAGTCCGGATCACTGAATCGGAAACCACATATGCACACATCAGGTTGACTTATCATTTGATTTCTGATTATATGAATACAATTGATGCACCACTTTTCATTCTGTTGGATGCATTGCTATTCATTTTGATAAGAACATCAGATTCAGTTAATAATGTATCAAAATTATTATAAATAATATTTATCATAAATAAGACAATTCAACTTCGAATAATTTACTTTGCAAGATGGCAGTCGCTCCGTGTAAAAACCGATGTTCAGCCACATTTCGCACAGATACAGAAAAACAGTGAGACCACGAGTCCAGAGAATTAGAGCTGGTGGGACCACGTCATTCATCGTCATACGATATTACTATGACTCGTGGACCCACTGCTTGATGGGTCCATGAATCATACAATAAAAGTATGACTCGTAGACCTAGCAACCAGACGGTCCACGAGTCATAAGACTTCGAGCTGGTGGGACCACGATCACTGGTAGTACAAAGAGAATTAGAGCTGATGGAACCATGAGACATTCATCTTCATACGATATAACCATTACTCGTGGACCCACTGCTTAGTGGGTCCATGAATCATATCATAAAAGTATGACTCGTGGACCTACCAACCAGTGGGTCCAAGAGTCATGAGATTTTGAGCGAGTGGGACCACGAGTCATTCATCGTCATACGATATATCCATGGTTCGTGGACCCACTGCTTGGTGGGTCCAAGAGTCATATTATTTCGAGCTTGTGGGACCATGAGCACTGATGATACAAAGCCGGTGGGTCCACGAGTCATACATCGTATTTTATGTGTCCCTACATAGCTAAACATGAAACATAATCAAAAGCCCAAACGAAGTCACAAGCAAGGTTCAGTAATAAATAATCTTAACAGCACCATCCGTCATGATAATCAAATTTTGAATTAAATTGAATCCCGCAGACGTAATACGTGAACGCTAAATATTCCTCTGTTGCTGAGTATAATATGACGGAGTTATTAAATATTATCATCGTTTTATCGAGCCTATTTCTCCATTTATTTGTTTGTATTTGTTTCGTGCGGGAAAAATAGGTATGCGTTTGTAGTCAGCTCACCTGATGTTAAGCGTTTGCATACGCTTGCCCATTTAAGACATTTTCACTCGGGAATTGACGACCACCAGATTATACTTAACTTTACGTTTTTTGAAGAATGAATAAAATCAAAATAACATGATTTGTTGAATAATAAATACAATCGATGACAACATTGAAGAGATACACACACTTTTAAAGTCTTTGGAGTAGGCATTTTCTGTCTTTGTCCGTGCGAAACGGACATTGTATTGAATTGTGTGCAGTTGTTGGTCAAACAGCAGTAGCGCTGTCTCTGTCTAGTAAACAATTTTGAAACGCTTATAACTGAAGCATTATTAAAAACATTTCATTAGTTTTTCATTAATTCTCATCTTTTTTTCTTTTCAAAGATTTATATTAAAAATAACGGTCAAATCACACACAGAGCGGATGCGGGTCGGGACCGCGTCGCGCGTCGGGTGGAGCGCGGGAGTGACTCCAGGTCCCGACCCGCGCGGCCCGCGATTTGTGTAGTGGCGGGAGACACGCGCGTCTCCCGCGCTCCACTCGACGCGGGCCCGACCCGCGCCCGCGTTTCGTCTGATGTCGTCCATATAAAAATAGGTTAATATACCAGCCGCGGGCTCAACCCGACCTACTGCCGAATTGCGTAATTCACTCGCGATCGCATTCATTTGGATTTCAATGTTCATTGCTCCGTGTGTTCTGACAATCCGTCAAATGGCCAACTACGTACCACGCAATGAATATTGCTGTAATTTCAATATGAAAACTGATGTTAATGTGAATGCATTACACAATTACACCACTGTTCCCGACCCGTTCCCGCCTTGTGTGTGATTTGCGCTTTATTGTGTCGTCAAACAAACATTGAAACAAAAAGATAACGACCTTATTTTTTGTTATCCCTTATCCCCACAATTGTATCCCCCAAAATCCTCCGATAGCAATTGTAAGTGTAAACTAAGGGGACGGATTACCGTGGCCACGACGAGTTAGCAGTCACTCACTGTTTGTGTACACTTGCCTTCTTTAAAGTATCACATTACTGCAAGAAGCAACTGGTGTTTGGATTCCAAGGATTATCAGCTTTACTTGTTACGTGAAGATTGTGTTAGGGCCCATTCAGAGGAGCCACGTCACAACTACACCACAGCGACAAAAATGTTGCCAGGCAGTGGTAGTAATGGACGAGAAAAATGAAAGACTGCACACCACACATAACGTAAGTGAAGCACCTTACCGAACTATGTGAGCGTAATTTGAGAAACGAAAAACCGCGTAATGGCGGTCGATCAGCGCACTACGAATTCAAATTCAAACTTATTTATTTGTCAAACATAGATGTACAAGGTATGGTGTTTATTTATATATAATCCAATATCACTATGCTTTGCCTTGATTGGCGTACAAATTTGATAACATAAAAGAGTATTTAAATGTAGCTAATATTACAGATTTGTGGAAATTAATTATATAATAACAGTTACTATTTAATAAAATTATGTGTATTTAATACACCTTCTAAATTATGTCAAACTCGAGCAACAAATGCTAAAGCCTAAGCTTGATACTGTAACCTCAAAGAGCAAGTGAAGCTGGAGCCGCCATGACAGTAATAATTAAAGGCAACTCGTGTCTCATACATCGCCAGGGGACGGCTCGGTTCCATTCTAGTGGGGAATTACCGGTAAATTTGTACTAGTTAGCTGAGTAGATTGCTGGTGCAAGATGGAAGGTGAAAGCGATCGGGGATTAATGAGTTATGTATCTTGAACGTGTAGTGAGCTGCGTCAGCTACGCCAGCTATACTTGCTATGCCTACTACGCCAGCTACGCCTGGTGCGTCAATTACGGCTGCTACGCTATCTACGCAAAGTTACACCTGCACCGCAACCTACGCCTGCTGCGCTAGCTATGCCTGCTACGCCAGCTACGACAGCTACGCAAGCTACACCTGCTGCGCCTTAGTAGGCGCCAGCTACGCAAACTACTGGTCGGGCAGCAGACTACCCTGGATCCGCCACTCACAGGCCCCATTCTCCCGTGAGTGGTGAAGCCAAGACCCTCGGTCCAAAAAGGAGGCGCGAGATCACCACTCAGCAAGCGCTCCTTCTGGTGTTACGAGATCATAGAGGGCAGTGAAAGACACAGTCTCCCCGCTGCCTGCCCAGCGACAGGGTGAGTGCATACCGGGCCCGGCCTCTCTCCTCCACTGTGCTTTCTGCTGGCATCAGAAGGACACGAGGAGCAATTGCCCACCGGCCCAGATCGGGCCCATCCTGTGCCAGAATATTCACCACGAGCAATAAGATCCCTCAGCCTAAAGAAGAGTTATTGCCTTTTCCCAGGGTGTACTGGCTTAACAACTGCTGTTCCCTTCAGAAGTATCGAGAAGCACCAGCAAGCAAACGAGGAGGTTTTCTGGCCCAGCACCCCATTTCCACCCTCTCTACATTTTCTACCAGCCAGCAGACCCCTAGACAGAGCTTACGCGAGCACTTTTTCTGGTGTACGCGTGATGTATCGTGGAATACTTTTTTCTAAATATTTTTAATATGTGTACATACGCCAAAGCACAGATAATATAATTTTTTTTTTTTTTTTATAATTAATTAATTCAATTAGAGTTACATATTGATAACAGGTATATACCACACAAACCATCGCGGGTTTAACAGTGGTATACAAAATACATACTATACTAGTAGCCAAAGATATTTTAAAAACTATAGATATGCTGCGTGCGCAATCTGAAGACTCGAAAACGTCGTAATTGGGACGTTTAGCTACTAGTCTGCGTCAAGCAAGGCGCCGAGCGTGACGTGTCACAAAAAAAAACAAAAATGCCGTCATGTGTGTAGAGAAAGTGTACCAATTATGACGCGAAAGTAATTTAAAGTAACTAACGTACTTACTTTGTACTAGTATATGTCTGTGTGTGCTGCCACTGCGTATGAATTTTTTTCGTTGGTTTTGTTAGGGTATAACATATCTATACTTTTAAATATCATTGACCTACGCACTTTCTACAATATTCTTGAATATGTCACATATTCATGAATAATTTAAAAACCCGCGTTTATCCCCCACACCATACAACAAAGAGCGTAGCAAGACCATTATATTGGCGAATAGAAAAAGTAAGTGGTTTACCGTCAGCTAATAGAATTGCGCGAATTTTCTGCAAATACGTTCATAATTACATCCCAGCTGTGTGTTATTATCTTTGTTATAATCTCATTGGTGTTACACCTCACTGATGTATTCCCTGAAGGAGATATAAAATTACCAAGTGGCCGTTTTTAGCACTTTTTAGGGTTCCGTACCCAAAGGGTGCCAAACAGGACCATATTACTCTCGCTACGCTGTCCGTCAGTCTCTTTGTCACAGGGCTGTATCTTTGTAAAGATTATATATAGTTAACTAGTTGAAATGTTTACAGAATATGTGTTACTATGGTGCTTATCACGACAAATACTAAAAATAAAACCGGCCAAGAGCATGTCGGGCCATGCTCAGTATTATAGGGTTCCTTAAGTAGGTGTAATTACAAACGAATCAAATCGAATATTAATCATGGCTATTTTAGTTTTTGCAATAATCGGCAGCATTTGCTACTCAGAGCGTATTGTTAGTAGCGCCATCTAGCGATAAATTCAAGAAGCCAAATTTAAGAAGTGTTTCATGCAAAGTTTGTTTTTGTGATTTTTTCAAATAGAAAGTAGCTAAAAGAGCATTATTTGCTATGACCATTTTTCTCTAAGGTCAATGACCTTTGAACTGGGACGTTTTAAATATTTTTCAGTTTTCTCTCTATAACTCAAAAAATTATAATCAAATTATACTCGAAATAATTTTAAAAGAGAGTTTTTACAAAGGTCTATCAATGTGGAAGATTATAACTTTCTACGTTGCATAGTTTAGAAATGGCAGGGGGGGGGGACACATTGCAAGCCACTTTGGCGCGCTATATTTCGCAGATGGTACACCTGATAAAAAAGTGGTGTATGAAACATTACCTTCATTTTAGTAGACCTATTCAATGATACCCCACTCGAAGGGGTGCAGCGAAAAAAAAATTTGCATCCCCATTTCACATGTATGGACGCCACCCCTAAAATACGTAAAAACGATTTTTTTATTCTTTTAAAATTGAGATCTATATGTAGAAAAATTTTTAACAAAATTTCATTTACTTATGTTTATAATTGTAGAAGTTATTAAGCTGTATAGGATTAGGACAGACGGACAGACGGACGGACATGACGAAACTATAAGGGTTCCTTGTAGGTCTTCGGAACCCTAAAAAATGAAGAAACCGAAAAACATGCAATTTTATCAACATTTTTGTTCCTGCTCTATCTTCAAAACGGTAATATAACCCAGCGTCAAACTTGGTCTGATTATTGTGCATACTTGTAGTTTAGCAAAAAATACTAAAAATAGGGCAAACATAGACAAATGTGGTGGTACCTGCGTAAGAAATAGATGCAAAAATTCATATTTCGCTCACGGTGCGTTGATGTCTTTTGATGAACTCTCGTAAATTAAATCAGTTTATATAGGGTATCAGGTCGATGGGTGGTACGGAACCCTTACTGCGTGAGTCCGACACGCACATGGCCGATTTTTTTATCTACAACTACAGCGAACTAACATTTACAGAGTAAATAGTTTCTGATTAAACTACAGTACCTGTACTTCAATTGTTAAAAACTAATTTTCGATATATGATGTATACAGGTAGTAATAATTATTTTACTGATGGGGGCGCTACTTGGCTGCTACATGCGCATAAATTAAAAAAAATATTAAATAAAGTAAATCAATAGAAAAGCTCCAACAATTTCTCAGAGCAGAGTTTTCCAATCCACTCGATCTCGTCTACTCCCAGCGGTCAGATTGTTACTTCACTACGAGGTAAAAAGTTAACCTATTTCATGGTGTTATAAAACTTTTATTGCGCTCCCTTAAACTCGGGTAAATGGGTTTTCTTGTGTTGTTCGTAAATAATAAACTAGTTTAGGTCAATCGTGATTTTTTATCGCAATTTTGCATTTACTCTAGGTGGAATAATTTAAGAATATTAAACTTGTGTTATACAAGATGTAGCGTTTATTATTGTGGTGTAACTTGTAAGGTACTTGTCTAGTAATTAGCTGTAAAAGGCTTAGTTCAACACTAAAAAAATTGCCAAGTATGAGTCGGGTTTAACTCACACTAAGGGTTTCGTATGTACCATATTAATTATTTTAAGTATTTGTCATGATATAAGCCATAGGAACACTTTATAAAAAGTAGAAATGACAATACGACATTAAATAAAACTTCGTACAGTACCACGTTCTCCGACTGTACACCAAAAATGAATCAAATCCAGTTAATAGTTTAGCCACAGGTTTTTTTTTTTATATAGGATAAATTTTCTAGGCAAAGATCGTTAGGTCAAAGACTTGAGTGAGTTCATATGATTTTAAACTCTCTTTCTCAATCAATACAGATGATTACAAATGGTTTTACTTACTATTCCGATATTTCAATATTTATTTAAACAAAAATTTTTTTTTTTTTTCTTTTTGTAAACCACTCATATATGGGTTTAAAATGCTTCTATAGACTAGTAATAACTGTGTTTTAATTTAATGTCGTAATGTCATCTCCACGTTGTATAGGAACTGTGAAAATTTTAACTGACTTATTTATTACCTGTGGCAACAGACAGACGGATGGACGGACGGACGAATGAAAAGACGGACGGACGGACTGGCAGTCAGCGAAGGCACAGTAATAGGGTCCCGTTAGAACCTTTTGTCGGTTCCCAAAAGATTTAAAAAAATAGTCGCAACTCCCAACCCTCTAGCATCACTGCAGTGAATGTAATCGCGCAACAGTCTATGCCGCAATTTTCTGCAAACTCTACTAATTTACTAACAAATACTTAGCATATTAGACATCTAGGAATAAACCTAGTAAAAAAATAACACAGAAAACAATTCAATATCAAACGAGCATTTTAAGCCAAAAGATTCATCAAGTAATATGATAAGCTTGACATAATATGAGACATTCCTTAACTAACCATTAACTCAAGTGTATTTTTATTTAGCTTGTTTTGATAAGTAATTTCATCAGTGGGTCCACAAGGAACGGCAAAGAGTATTCCTCATGGGCCCACTGCTGAGTGGGACCACGAGGAATTACATTTCCTCGTGGTCCCACCAGTGGGGCAACGTAGTGGGACCACGAGGAACGGCAAAGAATATTCCTTGTGGGCCCACTGCTGAGTGGGACCACGAGGAACAACATTTCCTCGTGGTCCCACCAGTGGGGCAAAGTAGTGGGACCACGAGGAACGACCCTTCGTCTTCATGTCTCAGTTTGGCGAACTCGACTCGCTATAGGAAAAACCGGCCAAGAGCATGTCGGGCCATGCTCAGTATTATAGGGTTCCGAAGGAAGGTGTAATTACAAACGAATCTAATCGAATATTAATCATGGCTATTTTATTTTTTGCAATAGACGGCAGCATTGGCGACTCAGAGCGTGTTGTTATACAGCGCCATCTAGCGGGCCAAATTTAAGAAGTGTCATGTCAACATAACACATAGGCACTTTTTATGATTTCTTCAAATAGATATATATATATATCTCTCTCCTTCTTCCCATCCTTGATTATGCTGATGTCAGCTATCTCGATCTTACAGAAGACCAACTTAATAAACTTGAGCGGCTTCAAAATTTCTGCATTAGGTTCATATTTGGTTTGCGCAAATATGACCATGTTTCTGATTTCCGCGTTAAGCTCAAGTGGTTACCTATTCGCCTTCGCCGGAATGCTCATATTCTTTATCTTCTTTATAACGTGCTTTTCTCTCCTTCTACTCCCCTTTACCTGAAGAAACGTTTGGAATTCCTCTGCAACACTCACACGCTATTCCTTAGGTCATCAAATAATTTAAGACTGAAAATGGCAATGCATTCCACAACATTTTTTGACAATCCTTTACGGTTCAGGCTGCTCGTTTGTGGAATGCATTGCCAGTGCCTATTAGAAGAGCGCAATCGCTGCCAGTGTTTAAGAGCCTTGTGAAGGAGCATTATTTGTCGCTATGAACATGTTTCTTCTCCTGTATGTGGTCGTTTTTAATTACTTTACCGTTACTTATTATTTATATGTATATATGCATATAATATTTATGTATTAGGATTTATAGAATATATTTTTGTTGTTATTTTATAGTAGTAGTATAGTATTTTATTTTATTATTAAATTATGTATCGAAATTGCACATCTGACAACCCCATTTTCTGTCCAGTTCATTCTTGTCCATCCTAAGGTTGCCTGGAAGAAATCGCTGTTCGCGATAAGGCCGCCATTTGTACAATAGTTTAAATGCATATTCAATGTAATGTTTTTTATGGTGTACAATAAAGCATATATAAATAAATAATAAATAAAGTAACTAAAGGAGCATTCATTGCTAATATGAGGTACATAAGCTTTCCTACTGTAATATTAATGTGTATTTGTGTGTACAATAAAGTATAATAATAATAATATGATTTTTCTCTAAATTCAATGACTTTTGAACTAGGACGTCTTAAGTATTTTTTTTTTTTGGACATTTCTACACAGCACCATCTAGTCCCAAACCAAGCAGAGCTTGTACTATGGATACTAGACAATGGATATAATACTTATATACTATTTTTGTAAATACATACTTATAATACATAATAAACACCCAGACCAACACAAACACTTATGTTCATCACAAAAATATTTGTGTCCTGTGGGAATCGAACCCACGACCTCATGATCAGCAGTCCGATATTTTGCAGTTTTCTCCCTATACCTCGAAAATTTATAATCACATTATACTCGAAATAATTTTAAAAGAGAGCTTTTACAAAGTTCTATCAACGTGGAAGATTATAAGTTTCTACGTTCCATAGTTTAGAAATGGCAGGGGGGGGGGGCATTGCAATTCACTTTGGGGGGCTATATTTCGCAGATGGTACACCTGATAAAAAAGTAATGTATGAACATTACCTTTATTTTAGTAGACCTATTCAATGATATCCCACACGATGGGGTGCAGTGAAAAAAATATTTTCATCCCCATTTCACATGTATGGGCGCCACCCCTAAAATATGTAATCACGATATTTTTATTCTTTTAAAATTGAGATCTATACCTGAAATTAAATGTACTTATGTTTATAATTGTAAAAGTTATTAAGCAGTAAAGTATTAGGACAGACGGACAGACGGACGGACATGACGAAACTATATGGGTTCCTTGTAGGAACTATGGAACCCTAAAAAGTAACCGCTTAGTATCAGATTTACCTTGAGCTCCTGTCTCCATCTTTTACCAAAAAATACCACTTTGAAATTTCATTTAATTCATTAAAACACATCACTCAGTTCAAAAGATTCGTAAAACCAAAGTCATAAATATGTATCATCACCGGAGTGCGGTGCAATGGAAGCTGAGGTCGAAAGACAATGTGCAATCGGCTAAAAGGATTGTTGAACTGAGCACAACTGTTCGATATACTCATCTGTTTTAGCTGTTACGAGGTGCAGGTGTACTGGTCAGTGCTGCCAATCAGCGGGGAATTCCCCAATTAGCGGAGAATGAGAGGACTGCGCGGGGAGAGCACGGGGACTCGACTAAAAGCGGGGACATCAATCGCATCAATTTCTTTATCAAACAAAAGATTGTTTATTATAATAAAACAAAGTTTAACAGGATTATATCGCGTATATTAATTAAATTGGCGTGTATTATTATTTGTTGTGGTGTTGGTGATTCTTTATTCTTGTCAGGAACATGCAGAAGGCAAAGATATGGGGGCAAAAAAAACATCTATTTTTATTGACTTGAATATGATCTAAATTCTATAATAATTGATAACCTACCATTGAATAATATAACTGTAAATAAAAAATATAGACGGGTATGCTATATTTGTTGATATAATTGATTACCTACCGTTCATTTATACAACTGTAAATAAATAAAAAATTAATGGGTTTAGCTATATTTGATGATAATATAACAATTAACCCAGATAAAATGTTTTGTTTCTGTAATATTAATCATGTCGGGGAATTTGCGAGGAATTGATAACAGAGCAGCGGTGAAAACCGGGTAATCTAGCTTATCGTGGCGGGGAATTCAAAAATATATATTGGCAGCACTGGTACTGGTGTACTCCAATCGTAGTTGGGAAGAAGGGAAGTTTTTAGATCGATCTGCCGTGACTATATTTTCGTTAAAAATAGCCCTAACACAACAGGCCCTTAACATGTTTTTGAAACAAAATATGTGGTATAAATGTATGGTCAAATAAAAAAATCACTGTTTATTTTTATTTTTGCAGCAGCGGAATCGGCCTTGTCTTGAGTCTTGAGTTTTGATTCGTTGTAACATAATATCGATTCTGATGACAATAACTCAAGCTATTGAAGAATTTCACTTTTTAGTCTGTCTTGAATTGAAGAGACGTTTTGGAAAATACAACTTACTTCTTCTATCGTGTCGACATGAGCTACATAATGATAATAGCTCATGCCGTGGGGAAAAGATTAGCAGGTTACAACTTACTAAAATGATATAATAAAAAAAAATTGAAATCATAAAACCTGACTGCGAAAAACAACTAAAAACATGAAAACAAAATCAATTTCTCCCGTCGGTGGCACACAATTAAAGATTGAACTAAAATAATGACCACCGACTTAAGAAATCATTATTAATATAAACGGTTTCACTCACGTTATTTCATCGGGTGTGCCCGACCAGTTTCGACTTAAGAAATTGATCTTGTTCTGATGTGTATTCGGGGAAACGTGCGTCGGCTAAATGTACATTCGACCAAGTGTTGCATCGGGGAATGATACGTTCGACGAATAGTTGTCGGTAAAACGTGTTTCGGTGGATCGTATTTCGGTAAAACGTAGTGCTCCCGTTTAGTTGTGTTTTCCACAGTCGGGTTTTATAATGTGTTTTCCGCAGTAGGTAATTATTATTAATTTACAATTAATAATAATTTTATATTTAATTTGATTATTTTTATTGAAGAGTTTTTCAAATGAGTTATGTCCTTTCGTATGAATATCGATTCTGATATCGTACCTACCCCACCGGAACAACAGGGTTTTTGTTACATACTGTGTGTTGTCACGATATAATCCGGTTAAGCTTGTTTTATAATATTAAGAGTATATCCATGGAGTTTCTTGCCGGTTCTTCTCCATAGGACCCACAATTTGGAACCGTGCAACTAGAGCCTGATGTTTCAAAAGTGCCTGTAATTAGGTTTATTTAAAATAAAATAAAATTGAATTTGAATTTATTATAATATTTGAATCCTTTTAGTACCAACTCCCCTGATATTGCGGATGTCCATCAATCAACTCAGCCTATCGCAGTCCACTGCTGGACATAGGCCTCTCCCAAATTGCGCCACAACGCTCGGTCCTCTGCCTTCCGCATCCAGTCCCCCCCAGCCACGTTCTTTAGGTCGTCGGTCCACCTGGCAGGGGGGCGCCCTACGCTGCGTTTGCCGATACGCGGTCTCCACTCAAGGACTCGTCTGCTCCAACGGCCATCGGTCCTTCGACAGACATGACCAGCCCACTGCCACTTCAGCTTACTGATCCTACAAGCTATGTCGGTCACTCCGGTTCTTCTCCGGATAATCTCGTTACGGATTTTATCCTTCAAAGAAACTCCAAGCATAGCTCGCTCCATAGCTCGCTGAGCGACTTTAAATTTGTGGACTAGCCCAACTGTCAGTGTCCACGTCTCGGCACCGTAAGTCATGACTGGCAGGACGCACTGGTTGAAGACCTTTGTCTTCAAACTTTGCGGTATAGGCGACGAGAAGACTCGGCGAAGTTTGCCAAATGCTGCCCAGCCCAGACGGATCCTTCTGTTGGCTTCTTTCTCGAAGTTGTGTCTACCAAGCTGAATTGCCTGCCTTAGGTAGACGTATTCCGTTACAACTTCGAGTGCCGACCCTTCGACGAATATTGGCCTCGGCATGACATGCATATTGAACATGACTTTAGTCTTGTCCAGATTCATGCCGAGACCGACACGTCGAGAGGCTCCGTTTAAGCTGTGCAGCATTTCGCCCAGTTGTTCCAGCGACTCAGCCATTACAACGATGTCATCGGCAAAACGGAGATGTGAGATGTTCTCGCCGTTAACGTTGATACCCTGTCCAGTCCAGTCCAGCGTCTTGAAGACGTCCTCCAACGCGTTAGTGAACAATTTCGGGGATATTACATCCCCTTGTCTCACCCCTCTGCGCAGTTGGATTGGCTTCGTCTTTTGGTCCTGAAGCTGAACAGTCATGGTAGCAGCATTGTATAGGCATCTCAGCATCTCTATATACCGCTCATCAATGTGACATCGCTGAAGAGCATCCAGAACTGCCCAAGTTTCGATAGAGTCGAAGGCCTTCTCGTAGTCCACGAATGCCATACACAGCGGCTGATTGTACTCTTCAGACTTCTGTATGATCTGCCGAACAGTATGGATGTGGTCTACGGTGCTATAGCCTTTTCGAAACCCAGCTTGCTCTGGTGGCTGGAATTCGTCGAGTCTTCCGGCGAGACGATTCGTGATGACCCTCGAGAATAGCTTGTACACATGACTCAGGAGTGAGATGGGTCTGTAATTCTTCAGAAGGGTTTTATCCCCTTTTTTGAAGAACAGTACCACCGCACTCCCGCTCCATGCCTCCGGTGTAGAGCCTTGTTGGATGACGGAATTAAACAGACTCTGTAGCTCCTTCAGGACCGGAGCCCCGCCTGCTTTTAGGAGTTCAGTAGTAATGCCGTCATCGCCCGGAGCTTTGTTGTTCTTAAGCTGCTCGAGGGCCGCCCTAATCTCGCCCTGGTCAACGTCCGGAAGATCCTCTGTGTAATGGCGCGTGAGCTGGGCTCTTTTGTCGTCATTGCTAGGAACCGCTGGTCTCGCCGTTTTCGTGGAATACAAATGCCCATAGAAGTTTTCGACCTCATCAAGCATCTCGATCTTAGAGGTGACAATTTTGCCATCCGCGGCTTTCAGTTTCATCAGATGGGTTCTCCCTAGCTGCTGAGCGAAAACTTTCGACCCCCTATTTTGCTCAATCGCAGCCTCAACGGCGCGGGTGTTGGAGCGGCGGAGGTCACGTCGCATCAGCTTCCTAATCTGTAGGTTTAAGGACCTATTATCTGATGAAAACGAATGCGCGGCTGACATTTCCCGTCTTTTCCTCATCAGATCGAGAGTCTCAGTCGAAAGCTTGGGCATCTTGCTTCCACGCTGCGGCGGAAAGAATTTTCGAGACAGTTCCTGCAATGTTTTGACTATGGTGTTGGTTTTCTCCTCAATATTGCCAGTGGTTTCCAGCGAGTCGAATCGATTTTGAAGTTCCGCTTGGAACCTTTCGGAGCCCAAACTGGTTTGGAGCGGCGAAGGTCGGAGAGTAGACTTAATCATGCGCGTTCTTTCAGCTCTAAAATTGATATTTAGAGTGCCTCGGATAAGTCGGTGATCGCTTCCGGTGTTGAACCTATTGATCACACAGACATCTCTAAATATGTGCTTCTTATCCGTCATGATAAAGTCTATCTCGTTCCTTGTCACCTTATCGGGGCTTTTCCAGGTCCATCTTCTTTGGGGCTTCTTCTTAAAGAAAGAGTTCATTAAGAAGAGCCCCTGGGACTCCAAGAAGTTGACCAACATTTGGCCCCTGTGGTTTCTGCGCCCCAAACCGTAAGGTCCGATTTTCGATTCGCCGCGTTCTTGTACTCCCACTTTAGCGTTGAAGTCCCCCATAACAACGTTGTAGTGAGCCTTAGCGGTACTATTGATAGCCTTAGCTATGTCTTCGTACATCGCTTCGGCTATATCGTCAGAGTGTGTCGAGGTCGGCGCATATACCTGCACTATTTTCAGCTTGTACCTATCATTTAGCTTTACTACAAGGTACGCTACCCGTGTCGACACACTACCGATTTCCACAACGTTGTTCACGAGGGCCTTATTGACAAGAAAACCAACACCACCTTGGGAGAGCTGATCACCTTCGCGGAAGTAGAGTAAGTGTCCTGACTCCAGGGTTATCGTGTCCTCTCCCTCTCTACGGACTTCGGATAACCCCAGTATATGCCATTTTATATGACTTAACTCTACTTCAAGCTCGGCGAGGTGATGGTCCAGTCTCAACGTTTGTCCATTATACGCTGCCAGATAGAGTCGTCGGTTTTGGTAGCCTGCCGTAACCCGGGGATTCTTCGCACCCCCCGTCCCACCGTTACCACGACCGCTACCGTAGTCGGGAATAGAGGGACCACCGGGAACTGGGGGCCGTTTTTTTAGTTGTGCGTCCATTGAGATGTATGCCCATAGTCACCACGCTGGGCAGGCGGGTTGGTGACCGCAGTGGGTGATGTTGCACGATGTTAGTGCACAGGAGGACGCTGCTGCCCATCCTCCTGATTTCAACCCTTAGTCGCCTTTTACGACACCCATGGGTAGAGGGGGGGTGGTCTATTATTTTTATTTGCCGGATACCACACGGCGGATGTCCATGGGTGACGGTAATTGCTTTCCTTCAGGTGGTCCGCTTGCTCGTTTGTCCCCCTTTGTTATGAAAAGATAAAAGTCAATTTTTTTAATTGAATCTTGAAACTTTATTAATATCCACAAGAATGTTCAGTCGAATTAAAAAACAAAGATAGATTAGAAAGCCTCTAAAAGCTCTCCACCCTTTTCCATACTTATTTGAAAGGATTTTTTTGGAATTTCACAATGAATTTTTAGAAGTTCTTAAGAATTATGACAGGCAAAGTTGTAAAAAATTACGACAGGTAAAATTATGATGAATCGTTACTTCGATCAAATGTATTAAAATAATTTCAAACTTTTTCAGCCTTGTAAGAAAAAGAGCTAAGAAAAATGTAAGTGAACCTGAATGAAAATATATCACCTTATTTTCTAGTCATGTTTTCATTCAATTATGAGAAGAGACTCATGCCTAGTGGGACAGTAATTTAAATATTTATTTATTTTCACAAAAAAAATACTTACATTTGCCAGATACAGTGTAGAACATAAACCAGTTTAGGTTTTTCAATACACCGCTTGACTTCGCTTGTAAGGCCCGGACTCCACCAAAGCGGAGCTGTGCGAAGCGAAGAGGAGAGGAGATGCTTAGCAGCTAGGGTGTATCCACCGAAGCTGTGCGGGGATGCGTACTAGCGATACCGGAGCAGAGATGTATACTGGCTAGAGCGAACTGCGAGCTGCGTGCGGCGAGCGTTGGATGTTTTTTTTTCGGCCGCAGTTGGCGTGTTTTTCGCCGTCGCCGCGTCTTGGGGACACTAGCGGTGCCGCCACAGAAATAGAGAATAGTAGTAATCACAATTTTACTTGCGATTCATGCGTGGCAACTTTCCGAACAAACTACGCATTACATTTTGACGTCATTATTTTTTATAATTTTTTTAAATCAAATGTACTTTACAGCTTTTGTTTCTGCAGTTAGAAACAGCACAACAAGGCATTTTTGCGAGTTTTTGTTACAGTATTTATAGAAACAAGTCATATGGCGTGCTGTGAAAGGCTTTGAAATATCCTGTACTATGGTGCAGGGTGCTGCCACGCGCGCCCTGCCCACATGGCCATTCTATCTATTTCTGTGGGTGCCGCTCACCACACGTCGCTCACATCTCTCGTCTCCGCTGCGTACTGTCTGCTTGCGAGGCGCAGCTCACATCTCTGTTATGATCACAACATGTACAAATACGAGACATCTCTCCTCTCTGTTTAACCGTATCCACTGAAGCTAAGCAGAGACGAGATGTGTAAATAACAAAATTCTATTGGTTATTCACAACACATCTCCTCTCTGCTTCGCACCTCTCCGCTTTGGTGGAGTCCCGGCCTAATAGCTTGGTGAAGCGGCGCTTTCCTGTAGTTTCAGATCTAAAGGAGACGTTCATTTTTGAAACACCTATGTGATATAATTATTAGAAAGCTTTATGTGATATAATTATAGAAAGCTTATCAAACAAGCTACTCGATTATAATCAATCAGAATTCTTTAAGCACTGCGTTTTCGAAACTAAACATACGAATGAAAAAACTAAAAAACTATAATTAACTCCATTGTCATTTAAAAGTATTGTTAAATATTTATTTATTTATTTAACATGCATTATGAAAAAAAATGTATGCTAGTACCTGGTGGAACATGTATTAGTTCAAAAAATAATGTTTTCTAACACCTTATTGTACCATGTTTGATACAAATAAATATTATTCTATTCTATTCACATTTCATTTACTCTCTCGTTTTTGAAGCCATATAAATGTAGCTGCTCTTGCAGTTTCTATTAAATAATTTGAGTTTTTAATATGATTACTGCTCCTTCACACACTAAACGACGGATAAATTTGTTTTATTACATCGATGATAGTGCTTGACAGAAGAATGATGACCACAACGGCAAAATTATGCTTAACCTTCCCGTAACCTTATGTCCATAGCCGAGAGCTAGAAAGATGAAACTGAAACTCAGAGACATGATGAAACCACAATCATAAAATAATATCCTATTATTTTAATTCATTAACTCTTGCGGAGCGAAATCTAAAGATATAAATTGTGGAAAGAAATATTTACTCACGAGCGAAGCGTGGATTTGAACCTGCGACTTTTGGTTCAGTATACCAATGCTTTAGCCGCTAAGATACCGTGAACTCTGCTCGTGGTATCGAATTTAACTTCCATTTTGCATACGTTTATGGATGACGTCAGTTACATCCTATTGAGAAAAAAACCGTGCACACACTCAAGCAAGCACTAGTGTACTGAACCAGAAGTCGCATGTTTGATTCCGGCTCATGAGCGAATTTTTCTTTCCACAATTTATATCTTCAGCAAGAATAAAGTTATAAACTCCGATAACCTAGCTCATATCAAAAGATCGAGTACATAAAGTTTGATTACCATTAAAATTTAATAGCTAAGTACAAGCCGTATCTCCAGACTTCAATAGAGCTTTAAGCTTTAGGTGCATTAAAAGAGCCTCCACGAGTGACGATATTTAATTGATCGTCCGGCGCACCCTGGGCAGTCAGCCCCGCTACCAACCTGCTGACTGGCTAATCTTTTTCCCACGGCATGAGCTATTATCATTATGTAGCTCATGTCGACACGATAGATGATGAATAGAGCTTTGAAATCGCATCTAATAAAGCATAGAATGATCCACTGCACTGTACGACCACCGTGTTACAAAACATAGAATTGACGACTCTCGTAGACTCAGACTCATAGTTTATTTCAGCTACCTATTATTTTTTGTGTTGTGTCGGACGACCCTATATCGTCTCATGAGTGTCATAAAAGGCGACTAAGGGATTCACCAGAGGATGGGCAGCAGCGTTCTTTGAGTATTTAACCAACCAACTGCGATCGAGAACCCGCCTGCCAAACGTGGCGATTATGGCCCTTGCTTGGGGGAGGGCTATGTCTAGCAGTGGACGCCTTTCGGCTGAAATGATGATCATGACAGAGAACATATGCTATGGCGTAGCACATGTGAGTCGTAGCAGCTACGTGGCTACGGTATTAGTTTAATATCAGTGACTGAATAAAAAAAAAATCATCATCATCATAATTTCAGCCGAAAGACGTACACTGCTGGACATAGGCCTCCCACCGATGGTGGGGATATGCCATAATCGCCACGCTTGGCAGGCGGGTTGGCGATCGCAGTTGGTTAGTTAAATACTCAGAGAACGATGCTGCCCATCCTCTGATGAATCCCTTAGTCGCCTTTTACGACACCCATGAGAAGATATAGGGTGGTGCAATTCTTTACGTCCTGCACCACACAAAAAATAATAGATAGCTGAAATAAACTAAAAATCCTGCCCCCCTAGCCAATTTGACAATCTACACAATCGTCAATCGTCAACGCTAATAGAAAACGATCAAAATGTATGGGAATGACATATCTGAACGAATGATTTTTTCGATCGTTTGATCGTTTTCTATTAGCGTTGACGATTGACGATTGTGTAGATTGTCAACTTGACTAGGCTGGTGTCCTGAAATACAGGCCTAGAGCTTAGTTTAGGCACCAGTCTCCCACAGTTTTTTCAACTTCTATGACTTACTCTGATACCATGTAAAACTAATGTAATAATATTGTGGCGAGAAATAAATCAATCATTCATTCATTCAAAGAAAGAGTGTCGCAATTTGGGACACGTCGAATCCAAATGTTCTTAAATCGACTGATTGATTGACGTTATCAATATGATTTGACAGTGGCTGTGGGCTGGCCATGTCTGTCGAAGGACCGATGTCCGCTGGAGCAGACGAGTCTTTGAGTGGCGACCACGAATGGGCAAACGCAGCGTAGGGCTCTCCCTAGCCAGGTGAATTGACGACCTTAAGAAGGTGGTTGGAAGGGACTGGATGCGGAAGGCAGAGGGGCAAGTGTTGTGACGCAACTTGGGAGAGGCCTATGTCCAGCATCCTCCCCCAAGTATCGCCACAAGGACCGGTCCTGCATTTTCCACATACAGCGGATTCCCGCGACCTAAAGGACCTGGTAAACCAGGTCGTCGGTCCACCTTGTGGGAGGCCTACCCACGCTGCGCCTTCCAGTACGAGGTTATCACTCCAGAACTTTACGGCCCCATTGGCCATCCTTTCTGCAAGCAATGTGCCCTGCCCACTGCCACTCATGTTTGGCAATTCTTTGGGCTATGTCGGTTACCTTCGTTCTCCAGTGAATCTCCTCATTTCTGATTTGATCACACAGGGAAACTCCGAGCATAGCCCTACCCATTTCCCTTTGAGTGACTTTGAGCCTTCTTATCAGGCCCATTGTGAGCGACCACGTTCCAGTGCCGTAAGTAATTACTGGCAACACACACTGGTCAAAGACTTTCGACTGTATGTATGTGTATATTTTGTTGTCTTTATTTATCTCTTTCTCGGTGAATCAAACCTTCTGTGTTCTTTTGATACTGTTTACACAATATAACGGCATACTGTGATCAGTTGTAGGGACAGCCCTGATACGCCTTCGATATTCAATAAATCGTACCAACATAGATAAGGAGTCTTGTTGTTTGCGGAACACTGCCTATAGTGCGTATAAGGTGGTAAGGATGGGAAATTTCCTTTTGTACATAAATATCGATATGTATTATAAAATGTGAGTTTGCTTTTATTTCTTTCGAATCGGACAACCGCATATCAAAGTTAGTAATATATAATTGATTAACGTCAGGTGAGGTTACGGTCAAACGCAAGCCCATTTAAGTATAATGAATAGCGATTATAAGCGAAACTGGCTTAGTATGTAACTATCCTATGGTAGTATATCCTAGTATGGTATCCTAGTGTGGGATCCAGTGTCATAATATTTATAACGTGCAAACATGTTTTCTTGAAAAAAAAAAAAAAAACTCACACTAAACAGACCCTGCTCTGGTTTTGTTACTATTGATATGTACTTGCTGTACTTTTAAGCAACAACCTAGGTGGTATTGCAGTTGTTATGGGCAAAGTTAACCGCTTAACATCAGGTTGACCTTTAACTCGTTTCGCCATCCTATAACATAAATAAAACATTATGATTCGCCTCGGCTTCGTACGGGTAGCACTGATCTGTACAATAGTTTTTGAGATTAGCGCGAACAAACACGAACACAGCACGGCGGGGGAATTTAATTTATAACATTTAGTGATGAAAATAAACTTCTTCGTCGACACCATCCCAACCCTAGCTTGCGATTGCTTCGATAACGACTCGCCGCGGGCCCAGATGTTCGCACTCAACTCAGATAATTTGTACCTACTGAGAAAATATCGACACTACGCAACACTAATTTATTTTACATGTTCCACTCTTAATTGTTACGTAACTTTATCTAAAGGATTAAGTTTTATTTTGATACATAACCGAGTTAAATGTTTTGAGAAAATCTTCAAATTACATGTTGAGTTTAAATTTTACGCTTGGGATAACAAATTGAAGAATGTGTTATTCCGCTTACTTACATGAGACTTTCCATCTTCATGTCTCAGTTTGGCGAACCGACTTGCCGTACCATTTAGGCAACAGCCTAGGTGGTATTGAAGTTGTTATGGGCAAAGGTAACTGCTTAACATCAGGTGGGCCTTTAGCTCGTTTCGCCATCCTATAGGTACTATAAAATAAAAAAATAAAAACTTTCTTATTAGAAGAAATACGAAAATCATATTAGTATGATCCTAAAGAGATTGAAGACGGCCTCGTAGCTAAGTAATAACCACGTGAGTTGCGAGATCTGCGAGGTTAAACTACGCTAGCCGCGGTCAGCACATGGATGGGTAAACATTTTGCTGCACATTGAGACCGCTCCGTGTCTCGGAGAACACGTTAAGCTGGTCAACACTTGGACGTTATACTGTCGGTCCCGGTTGCCATATGAATATCTATGGCAGTCGTTACGGGTAGTCAGAAACCCGAAAGTCTGACAACTGGTCTTACCTGCGGATGTCGGTATTATCCAGTAACTGGGTTGCGGGGGTCTGATGGCAGTCGCTCCGTATGAAATACTGATGTTCAGCCGTATCTGGTTAGACTGGAAGCCCCCAACAAATATGAGACCCCAACATAATGGGAAAAAAGTTCGGTGAAAGAAGATATTACAAAATCCTGGGCCAAAACGTGTCTTATAATTGATGTTAAAAGTAGACGACAGAGCAATAACTAACTGAATATTTTAATTAAAATCATTACAACTCTTGAATGAAGAGTACCTAGTCTTCTCCACCTAGTAGTAGAGCTCCTTTGTGAAAGAGCTCCTCGGGGGAAGTACTACCACCGTACCTACTTCTCCGCCGAATAGTGATGCTTTCATTGTTGTGTTTGGGTCTGAAGGGTACGGGTGCCAGTGAAATTACAATCACATGAGACTTTCCATCTTCATGTCTCAGTTTGGCGAACCGACTTGCGGTACCATTTAGGCAACAGCCTAGGTGGCATTGATGTTGCTATGGCCAAAGGTGTCGAAGCGATCTTCATGTCTCCATGTATCGATGTGTGCAATGCACGCACACATCGGAATACACTTCTTAGTCTGTGCCCACTAGGTTCTCAATCGTTGACCGCGGTGCATGCGTATATCTAATTACCTACATAATTGTAATTTATTTACGTCAATCAATAAACGGCAAAGAAGTTCCAAGTCAAACATCTTTTCATCTTATCCTTCACGAAAACCCTCGCCGCAACAAAAGGTAACCGCTTAATATCAGGTGGGCCTTTAGCGTTTCCCCCTATACTATAAAATAAACTCTTATCTCTGCTCATCATTGCTTTGCACCGTGTAATTCGTCACCCATGTTACGCTAATAGTAACTATAACTACACTAAATAACCCAGTAACTATACTGTGCCATCTAGAATTACATAACCTAGCAGCTCATCGCCTGTCACGCTGCTGGCAAAACTTGGTCACGTCAAATCTCATCAAGCTGACAACTCAAAGCGTGATTGCGTTGCAACACAGTGCAGGTCATTATCTTTAACACGCTATAGTTATAAATACATCCAGTAACTATTCTAAATCGAGATAAATCTCATTCTAAAGCAGCTTGTCGCCTTTGTCACGGTATTGGCTACAGTACACGTATTTACAACACTTGGTCACATTGAATCTCATCAGCCAGATGACACAACGTCGCCTCAGTGCTAGAATGTCCAACCGACCATTGACCAAATTTTACCGGAGACGTTTTTTTTAGTTTATTATTGATTTAAGAGAAATATTTTTAAAACTTTGATGATTTAAGAATAATGTATAGCATATATTACATTATTCTTAAATCTTCAAGCACTGAGGCGACGATAAAGCGTGAAATGATTGCTTTGTGACACGATGCAACTCGTCACCTACGTCACGCTATTGGCTATAGTACACCCAGCGTGTCCTCTGATTTCACGCTATTGGCTACAGTACACTTAATCAAAGCACTAACGTTGAATCTCATCACGCTGATGACACAAAGCGTGATTGCATTGCAACATGGTGCAGCTCGTCACCTACGAGTTACGTCACGCTATTGACTCGGTGGTCACTTTCAATAAAGAAGCTTTAGTTTGATAACGGTGATCTGTGAAAGATTGGATACGCTTTAATTTACTATTTATTCTTGGTCTTTATTGCACACATAAGTGGGACAAGGACAACTGCAGTTATTCAGCCGGTGAATAGCCTCAGTAATAAAGTCATAATTCGAGGTTTGGCTCTCGAGTATTTTCTCCTCCGAAACTCGACCAATTTGAAAGATGTTTCATAAACTGAATAAGAAGAATGTGTTCTGTGCTGCTATGTTTTTCCTTTTCATTAACATTTGTCAATTTTATGCACTAGGCCTCTGTAGACAGCGGTCTAAATTGGTAACACATTGGTAATTGGTACACCAGTATGTACCATGTTTCGTACGAATAAACATTTCATTTCATTAATTTAAAGATTTTTTGAGGGCTTCTTGAAATAATAACGAAAACTAAAACTTAGGGACATCATCGTCATCATTCATCGTTTCAGCCCAAAGACGTCTACTGCTGGACATAGGCCTCCCCCAAGCATAGCCATAACGACCGGTCCTGCGCATTCCTCATCCAGCGGATAACCGTGACCATCACCAGGTCGTCGGTCCACCTTGTGAGGGCCTACCCACGCTGCGCCTTCACGTACGCGGTCGCACTCCAGAACTTTACTGCCCCATCGGCCATCCGTTCTGCGGACAATGTGCCCCGCCCACTGCCACATAGGCTTACCTCGGTAAGCGGTCTAAATAGGTAATTTAAAGATTTTTTGTGGACTTCTAGAAATAATTTATCAACAAAAACGAAACATGGGGGCATAGAAAAAGCTGATATTTATTTTACTCAAAAAAATCATGGGATTAAAGAAAACAGTCGAGAGCGTTTATATGGAGATAACACCACCCGCATTTCCTTTTAATCTATTTGCATTCAGCCAAAGTGCAGTGGTTGTAAGATTCTATTAGATATTTTTTGCAGGACTGCTAAGGGTTCCGCGGGCAGGATCAAATGCCGCAGACTGAGCGTTGCCCATGCATGCTATAAACCATCTTTGTATAATGTATATTTACATACACCTACTTACTACCTGCAATATATTTTGAGCATCTAGTATTCATTAATGTTAACAAAATTGATTACTTATGCACACATTTGTTCACAGTACACAACTGATTTTATTTGTTACGGGAAGTAACTAACGTCTAAGATACTTGCTCGGCCTAGTTTAGACGTTAGGGTTCATTTTGATTTGTATGAAGAAGTGTGCCATTAGATTAAGAACAGTGTAAAATGTGTTTTTTGTTTCAATAAAGTTTTATTTATTTATTTATTTATAATATATCTAATTCATCTTCCGAACGATCCCTTGGCTTGTTGCCAGTATCGGCTTTGTTTACACATGTTACTTTGGAAGGATTTGCTGCTGTCTTGTTCCACTTGTTGCTCGCCTATGAATTACAATCCTTAGCTTTAATGAGAAGCCATAATATAAAATACATTATTACAGGATGGCATTACCTACAAACTGCTGGTGTATGGAGAATTCCCCGATACCCTGAAAATTGCGAAAGTTACTCCAATTCACAAGTCAGGATCAACATTGGACCCAGGCAATTATAGGTCCATTTCAGTGTTGCCTGTATTATCAAAGATAATGGAAAAAATGTTGCACAACCGACTAGATAAACACCTTGCCACCATTAACTTCCCATCTGACCGGCAATACGGGTTTAGAGCAAAAAGTAGTACACTTACAGCCACAATAGATCTCGTCACTAAAATAAAACAAAATATAGATGATAAAAATATAGTCTTGGGCATTTTTATTGACCTAAAAAAGGCGTTTGATACCGTAAGTCATGAACTTCCTAAAATGGTTGGAAGCTATAAATATTACCGGTAGTGACTTAAAAATGTTTGAATCATATCTACAAAATAGAACGCAGTTAGTTAAAATGGATAAAAACTACCAAAGTGACGCATTACCTATAGCGTGCGGAGTTCCGCAGAGATCTATTTGAGGTCCCTTGCTCTTCTTAATTTACATAAATAATATGCATGAAATTAGATTACACGGCCATCTTACTCTTTACGCGGATGACACCTGCTTATTTTATTTTGGACCTTCCATTCATGAAATAGCTTCCCAAGCTCAAGATGATTTAAACACCCTATTTTCTTGGTTCCAATATAACCTTTTAACGATAAATGTGTCTAAAACATGTTATATCATAATTAAAGCCAAAAATAAAATAATACCTCCACATAACCCACTAACTATTAACAATGTGCCCCTACAGAAAAAAACCTGTGAAAAATATCTTGGTTTGAGAATGGACAGTTCTTTATCATGGAATTCTCACTTAGAACACATAAAAACCAAGCTTTCGTCACTACTTGGATCACATCGAAACATAGTCCGATGTATTCCACATAGATTGCGATACACTATCTACAATGCTTTGGTTAAACCACACCTCCAATATCTTGTTGAAATCTGGGGCAATGCCGCTAAAACAAAACTAACAGATCTCCAAATTGCACAAAATAAAGTAATAAAAATGATTTTTAAGTATCCATATTTAACACCAACAAATAACATTTATAAAGAAACTAAAATAATGAACATCAATCAGTTATATAGTTATAACACATGTATTTTAATCCGAAAGGCTCTAAACAAAAGGATCCGTACTAACATATCTTTCACCAAACTAAAACAGATTACCCAACGTAGCACTCGCCGAGCTAGTTTCTTGGTTTTACCAAAAATTAGAACCAACTATGGCAAAAAAACTATAACTTATGAAGGAGCACAAATCTATAATAAAATACCCTCACGTATTAAAAATCTAAGCTCATTTAATGCATTCAAAACTGAGCTAGCACTATATGTAATTTCAGACAACTCTTTTGTAAAATAATGAATGCACTGAATGGGTACACCACAATTCTTTGAAAAAAAAAACATTTTTAAATTCGACGAACTAAACCATCATAGCTTATTTATTTATTTTATTTTATTTTATTTATTGAGGGATAAAAAACAGCTACAACATAAGACATCAATTATAGGGTTGGCAAATTTGTATAAGGTAATGTTGCAGCCCACTACATTATCCACAGATAATACAATAAAATTAAGCAGTGGGTGCCACTAGGTGGCCAGTAAAATAGCAATTAAACTTAATTACATTACATTCTATCAAAATATTATATTATATACTATAGAATGCTTTATATAATACATTTCAAATTAATTCTAAAATTACAATAAGCTAATAATATAATAGCTTAAGTTAATATTGTTCTCAAGTAAGTGACTTTGTGTTTTTATTGAGATTAAATTTCTTTAAACCTACCTACGTATAAAGTAATTTTTTTCTGTAATTATGTCACCATTTAAAACACATTTTTGGTGGTAACATAATTACAGATAAATTTAAAAAAAAAATTATAGAACAGAATTTACAGGCCAGATTGCAACACTTTAACAGTATAATATTTATTTTTGTTTTCGGAGAGAAAACCTTCAAAAGGCATTATTTATTTTATTTTTAGCAATAATTGAATTCCCGTGGTTAACTGAATGTGTATGCAGAAACATGATATGTTAACGAACAAGTGTTATTATTCTGTAAAAGACTTCCTATCTTACAAATCACTCGCAAAACATATCTACACCAGCCCAGTTGTGTGCCACTGCTGGGCACAAGTCTATTTTCAGAGTGACAAGGCCTAAGTTCACCATATATCTGAAATTTAGATCAAGCAGATTATTCCTAAATTAAGTGATCAATTCTGACCTACCAATTCTCATGCGTCAGGTTGATTAATAATCTACCTAATTCCATCGAAATGATGTAGATATCTGTCATGCGTGGGCTACATCACTCCCCACCTACGCAGTACATGTGGTAGGATCCCGTGTGCGTCTGTAATACTACCAATAACCACGAACCAATAGAAATTTGATTATGTCTTTTTTGATGAACTAATGTCCTTATCGCTTCTCTTTCTTTGTATTAAATTCCCATAACCAAAGATATAAATCGTGGCAAGAAAAAATCGCTCACGAGCAGAATTCGAACCTGTGACTCCTGGCCTAGTACACCAGTGATTTAGTCACTAAGCTACCGTGAACATTGCTCGTGGAATCGAATTTAACTTCCACTTACGTCTACGGTGACGTCAGCAACATCCCATTGGAAAACTGATCGTGTTCTTCAACCCATAACCAAATCTTTGCTGATTAATTAATAATATTTTCTGACAATTCTATTCCAAGTCAACTCAGCCTATCGCAGTCCACTGCTGGACATAGGCCTCTCCCAAGTTGCGCCACAACGCTCGATCCTCTGCCTTCCGCATCCAGTCCCCCCCAGCCACGCTCTTTAGGTCGTCGGTCCACCTGGCAGGGTGGCGCCCTACGCTGCGTTTGCCGATTCGCGGTCTCCACTCAAGGACTCGTCTGCTCCAGCGGCCATCGGTCCTTCGACAGACATGGCCAGCCCACTGCCACTTCAGCTTACTGATTCTACAAGCTATGTCGGTCACTCCGGTTCTTCTCCGGATAATCTCGTTTCGGATTTTATCCTTCAAAGAAACTCCAAGCATAGCTCGCTCCATAGCTCGCTGAGCGACTTTGAACTTGTGGACTAGCCCAACTGTCAGTGTCCACGTCTCGGCACCGTAAATCATGACAGGCAGGACGCACTGGTTGAAGACCAAGTAAATGTAATGTATTAGGTATTTTTTTTGTATTTGTTTGAAATGAAATGTTTATTTGTACGAAACATGGTACATGCTGGTGTTACATAAATAATAGTTCTGCATGTTCCGCCATCCAGCTGGCGTATAAAATTAGATACCTACATGAATTTATTTATAAACTTGATTTCAATTATTATCACAAATTAATAATATTAAATTATTCAATAAATGGATTTAAAAATGTCAACAATTATTACATACACGTCAAAAATAATATTAAAATGTCACATTACACAATTTTAATTTATACATACATGATTATACCGCATCTATAGTTCATGTCATCCAAGTGAGCATAGAATGCACGTGGAACTAACCAATATACAGGGAATTGCTTGTTTGGAACACCGACAGAGTTTGTTATGGAATTCGATATTTTAGCGTAACTTTCAGTATATTACAATGTACTCTGTGAGCGTAACCAACGTGAACGCTGGCTAGGATTTGGCAATAAGGTTTTTTTTATATATTGCTACATTATTACATTACATTTTTATGGCTTGAGTTTAACTATCACCTCACCTGAAGTTAAGGCGACGATAAGAACCAGCTACCATGAGCAAATGGAAGGAGCCTGGACTTCCCCCCTAGCAGGTGCGTTGGCCGCATTGCACCACATCCGCGCACACGCGGAACGTATACCATACGTTCAAGATTGTCAGGACTGTCTGATAATGTTTAAAGACTATCCCCCTTCATTCTTTCTACTTTCTGTTAGATGCTTCGATCAATAATTGATCGAAGGTTAGATGTATATTATATTGCTACACAGGAAGAAACTAACGTCTAAGATAAAGGCTCGGCCTAGTTTAGACGTTAATCTTCATCGATAAATGTAATTTAAAATTTGTTCATGATTGCTTTACTTTTATGTCATTTTTTCTTGGTGCCAAATAAATAATAAATATATCCCCCTTCATCATCATCATTTCAGCCGAAAGACGTCCACTGCTGGACATTGATGCTTGCTGGCCTCTACCAAGCATCGCCACAACGACCGGTCCTGCGCTTTCGGAGCGCAAAAGTGGCCGTTTATCGCACTTTTTAGGGTTCCGTACCCGAAGGGTGCCAAACGGGACCCTATTACTCTCGCTACGCTGTCCGTCCGTCCGTCCGTTTTGAAAGGTAATAGGTAACCAGTTGAATTTTTTTCGGAATATGTGTTGCTATGAGGTGTATCACGACAAATACTAAAAACAAAAAAAAAGTCTAAAACCAAACAAGAAACCTCAAAAAACATGCATTTTTTTCAACGTTTTTGTTCCTGCTCTTTCTCCAAAACGGTAATATATACCAGCGTCAAACTTGGTCAGATTATAGTGCATATTATGTAGTTTAGTTTAGTTTTAGTTTAGTTTAGTTTAGTTTTTTATATAGCACCCATTCCCGTAAGCATCGGAGAATCTACACTCGAAGTTGTTGACGATTATGTATACCTAGGACAAACTGTCCAGCTAGGTAAGTCCAACTTCGAGAAAGAGGTCAATCGTCGAATCCGACTCGGTTGGGCAGCGTTCGGGAAGCTACGCAATATCTTCTCGTCCAAAATACCGCAGTGTCTCAAGACGAAAGTCTTTGACCAGTGTGTGTTGCCAGTAATTACTTACGGTACTGAAACGTGGTCGCTCACAATGGGCCTGATAAGAAGGCTCAAAGTCACTCAAAGGGCAATGGAGAGGGCTATGCTCGGAGTGTCCCTGCGTGATCGAATCAGAAATGAGGAGATTCGCATAAGAACGAAAGTAACCGACATAGCCCGAAGAATTGCCAAACTTAAGTGGCAGTGGGCGGGGCACATTGCTCGCAGAACGGATGGCCGATGGGGCAGTAAAGTTCTGGAGTGGCGACCGCGTACTGGAAGGCGCAGCGTGGGTAGGCCCCCCACAAGGTGGACCGACGACCTGGTGAAGGTCGCGGGAATCCGCTGGATGCGGAAGGCACAGGACCGGTCGTTGTGGCGATGCTTGGGGGAGGCCTATGTCCAGCAGTGGACGTCTTTCGGCTGAAATGATGATGATGATGATGTAGTTTAGTACAAATACTAAAAATAAGACAAACATAGACATATGTGGTGGTACCTGCGTAAGATAGACATGCAAAAATTCATATTTCGCGCACTGGGAGTTGATGTCTTTTGATAAACTCTCGTAAATTAAATCAGTTTTTATGGGGTATCAGGTCGTTGAGAGGTACGGAACCCTTACTGCGCGAGTCCGACTCGCACTTGGCCGGTTTTTTTTTCTATCTACAACTACAGCGAAGTATAATTTACAGAGTTAATCGTTTCTGATTAAACTACAGTACCTCAATCATTAAAAATGAATTATCAATAAATTATGTATTCAGCGAGTAATTTTTTTTTTACTGATCGGAGCGCCACTTGGTCGCTACATTCCCCTTAAGAAGATTAAGTAATTATTATTAAGCCACCTTGCTGCCATATTGTTGCACTGCAACTATAAAGATTTTTATTCTACCCTAGCCTTTCCTGGCATTAACATTTATTTACTTATGTGACGCAACAGCCTCTTCCGCTAATGATATCGTATGGTAGTACCTATTGCATTTTTAAGCCAGGATGGCCGAAGAAAATGTCCGGCCATGTGCGAGTTGGCTCGCGCACTATTGATTCCTTACCAGTTTTGTTATTTGCTATGCTAGAGAGTAACACTCAAGCAGACTAACGGCCAAAAGTAATATCCAACCTGTCCACTATTTTCCGACCAGAGATAGAAATTTGACATATTTTGTATGGAGCTTATGTAAAACTTCTGAGGATATTGAAAATCGAAGAACCGAAGATTAACCTGAAGACTCGGACACAACGAGCGACGAAGATGTACGACCACCACCGAAACAAGGCGCTCCATCGTCGCGAGCGCAGCGCTACGCGGCGCGCTGTGGCCTCTAAGTCCACAGTTTATATTAATAATTATGATATTGAAAATGGCCAGGCGATCTTTTGGGCGGTAAACGAGTTATTGGGTTTTAAAAGAAGAAACTCAGTAAAGCTATCTATACAAGAAACAATAGTAGTAGTGAAGCACTGTTTTTCTTACTGATATTAGGCACATTAATAAAAATAATAACGTCCTACCGGCCGAATTTCGGTCACGGCAACCAAGCTCGAAGACGAAGATCAAAAACGAAGACTCGCCATCTGCGCGGGAAATATTATAGTGCACTTGACAAGTGTGTGCGCAAACACAGGTGCACTCTCTATTCCCTCACTCTCGTAATCCGATGGGATGACAATCCGACACGACCGGAGAGATGAGGCACAGGACCGAATGCTTTACGTTCTCTCCGAGGCGCGAGTGTAAACCCCACCAACTTCCTGACTCCGGACTACTACTCAGGAAATTTCTTGGCAGAAAAATCTCAATAACACTTATTGCTCGACCCGGGAATCGAACCCAGGACCTCACGATCTGCGGTTAAACACGTTACCGCTAGACCACCGAGGCCGTCAAGCAATCAATCAATCATGAATAAATTTCTGTCAAACCAAAACTTGGCATTTAGAAAAACGTGAATAATAAAAATATTACACATGACATGATGACATGGTCTACCTGCAACCATCACCTGCACCAAATCCATTCAGCCGTTTCGGCGTGATTGCAGGACAAGCAAACAAACAAATAAACAAACATACATACTTTCGCATTAATAATATTAGTAGGAAATCCCATAAATCGCGGAAATCTAAAAAAAAATACAAGTTGATAGCACTCTAAGCCGACGCAACGAGCACGCATGACGAGGTTAATGAACTTAGATGAAGCGAAAGAGGTGTGTCAAGATCGGAGCGGGTGGGAAACTATAATCTTTGCCTACCCCAATGGGAAACAGACATGATATGACGTATGTGTATATTATTATGTGTATGTTCCTAAAATACAACGAAATCCACACACAAAAGCCTAGTAAAAAATGGAACAATTTCCGAAGCTCACAATCTCTTTATCCCATCTAATAAAAGGAGCTGTACAAACAGACAAACACTATTAACTTATATTTGGACGATTTCATCTTTATAAGGGAAAGTGGGATATTATGTGGGCTTTATTAACGTTCGTCAGTTTTAGGGATCTGCAAGAAAAAAGAATATGTAATAAAGATATAAAATGTAGAAAGAATTTGTTTTCTCACGAACAGGATTCCAACCTGCGACTCCTACTTCCCGATTCAGAACAACACGATAACCAGTTGTCGACCGATTCGGTTTGTTATCTCTTTTTCTCTCGTTGCGTGAATCATAGACAAAACCAGCCAAGTGCGAGTCGGACTCGCGCAGTAAGGGTTCCGCACCACCCATCGACCTGATACCCCTTAGAAACTGATTTAATTAACTAGAGTTCATCAAAAGACATCAACGTACCGTGCGCAAATGATAATTTTTTACTGCACCTCTTTCTTACGTAGGTACCACCACATATGTCTATGTTTGTCCTATTTTTTTAGTATTTGTTGCTAAACTACATAGTATGCACTATAAACAAACCAATATTGACTTTAGTATGTCTTACCGTTTTAAAGATAGAGGAGGAATAAAAACATTAAAAAAAATGCTTCTTGTGTGCCCCCCCCCCCTTTGTTTTTTTTTTTTTTTTTAGTTTTTAGTAGGTATTTGTTGTGATAGGCACCATAGTACCACATATTCTGTGAAAATGTCAACTGGTTATCTGTTACCTTTACAAAGATACAGCCCTGTGACAGACAGACGGGCGGACGGACGAACGGACTGACAGCGTAGCGGGAGTAATAGGGACCCGTTGACACCCTTTGGGTACGGAACTCTAAAAACAGCCAAAACTGGCCGTTTTTCGCACTTTTTCTATCTACAACTACAGCGAACTATAATTTACAGAGTTAATGGTTTCTGATTAAAATACAGTACCTGTACTTTAATTGTTAAAAACGAATTTTCGATAAATAATTTATTCAGAGAGTAATATTTTTTTTTTACTGATGGGGATGCCACTTGGCTGCTGCATGCCCCTTAAGAGTAGCAGGTTCGAATCCTGTCCGTAAGCGAATTTTTCTTTTCACAATTTATATACACATTATTTATCATAAGATAGTACGTACGTACGTAATTGTACGGTAGATTAAAATATTTTTTTAGAAATATCTGTAAAGACGCTTGTCATCTTAGTCTACCTGCGACCACGAAAACTGTAAAGCTTTCGAAACGTCAGGATAACCAATTTAAATAATATACGCGATGTAATCCGGTCAAAGTTGTTAGACTTGTTAGGGTTCCGTACCTAAAGGGTGCAAACGGGACCCTATTACTCTCGCTATGCTGTCCGTCCGTCTGTCTGTCACAGGGCTGTATCTTTGTAACGGTAATAGATAACCAAATGAAATTTTCAAAGAATATGTGTTACTATGAGGAGTATTACGACAAATACTAAAAACAAAAAAAGTCTAAACCAAAGGGGGTCCCATACAAGAAACCTCCAAAAACATGCATTTTTAGGGTTCCGAAGTCCTACAAGGAACCCTTATAGTTTCGTCATGTCCGTCCGTCTGTCCGTCTGTCCGTCTGTCCGTCTGTCCTAATCCTTTACAGCTTAATAACTTCTACAGTTATAAACATTAGTAAATGAAATTTTCTTAAAAAATAGTTTACATATAGATCTCAATTTTAAAAGAATAAAAAAATAGTTTTTCCGTATTTTAGGGGTGGCGTCCATACATGTGAAATGGGGAAAATTTTTTTTTTTTCGCTGCACCCCCTCGTGTGGGATATCATTGAATAGGTCTACTAAAATGAAGGTAATGTTTGATACACCACTTTTTTATCAGGTGTACCATCTGCGAAATATAGCCCGCCAAAGTGGCTTGCAATGTGTCCCCCCCCCCCTGCCATTTCTAAACTATGCAATGTAGAAACTTATAATCTTCCACTTTGATAGACCTTTATGAAAACTCTCTTTTAAAATTATTTCGAGTATAATGTGATTATAATTTTTTGAGTTATAGAGAGAAAACTGAAAAATACTTAAAACGTCCTAATTCAAAGGTCATTGACCTTAGAGAAAAATTATCATAGCAAATAATGCTCTTTTAGCTACTTTCTATTTGAAAAAATCACAAAAAGTAACTTTATCGCTAGATGGCGCTACTAACAACACGCTCTGAGTCGCGAATGCTGCCGATTATTGCAAAAACTAAAATAGCCATGATTAATATTCGATTTGATTCGTTTGTAATTACACCTACTTAAGGAACCCTATAATACTGAGCATGGCCCGACATGCTCTTGGCCGGTTTTTTTTTAATCGTTTTTGTTCCTGCTCCATCTTCAAAACAGCAATACATACCAACGTCAAACTTGGTCTGATTATAGTGCATACTATGTAGTTTAACAATAAATACTAAAAATAGGGTAAACATAGACATATGTGGTGGTACCTACGTAAGTAACAGATGCAAAAATTCACATTTTGCGTACGATCGTTGATGTTTTTTGTTGAACTCTCGTAAATTAAATCAGTTTCTATGGGGTATCAGGTCGATGGGTGGTATGGCACCGTTACTGCGTGAGTCCGACTCACACTTGGCCGGTTTTTTTAAATATAAATCTTTAGATTACGCTCCGCATCCGAGTGATAAATAATCACCTGAAAGAAGTTCGTTATATTGTATGGCTGCTTCTGACTAATTTGAAATATACAGGGTAATTGAAAACTACCTGAAACCTCAAAGTACTAATTTCATATCACGATCCTGAACAACGTTTTATAGCGACATCTATCTCGCTACATGGAAACTAACAGAGACTTAGACAATGATTGGAGTAATGTAGTGTAAGGTCCTAGTACATTAAAGATGTTGTATTGTCTACTTTGGTTTTGTGAAGTGTTATAATAGTCTATCAATCTATCTACATTAGAAAGTTAAGCACTGACTAATTAATTTGTATGTTATATTTTTTATGGTTGATTAATTAATTATTTGAATTATCTCTTGTTAGCCGAATTTATTAGTAATTAATTAGTTTGTCAATGTATTTCAGTAGATCAATTGACTTTTTATTAACTACTGATTTGATTGAGGCCTCCCCACTTAAATGGTGGGATGGTTTGACACGTGAGGACAACCACATTTAATGGCGGGGATGCCTCGAGCGGGGGCAGTCGCGCTGGAGCACTGTATCAAGTAACAAGTGTATAGCATTAAAAGAATAAAATTTAGTAATTGTGAAAACGTTACTTGTTTAATTTCCTGACCCAATAGGTCAGAAGTGGGAACACAAAGAAAATTCCACATTTTCTTGCTACGTCCACTGCTCGGAAAACGTAAGTAACGTGATTAAATATCTTTCTTTCCCCGTTTTAAGTAAATTACCCCGTGTTTTTTTAAATTATTATTTCCGTAACTTAAAATATTTGTAACAAAATCTTTTTCTTGGAAGGTGTAAAATTGTAGTTATTCTGATCAACACGTGGTGTTTTTGTAATTATATTCCAATATTTACTGTAGAACAGTTAAAGAGTTAATAAGGAACTACTTTTTTTCTTTTCTGGTTACGTATATCGTTATAATTTATCATGTGAATCATTAATTTAAATGATCCAATGATCAAAGTCAATACTTTCATTAATTTTTAAAGATAAATAACTATATTTTATTTTGCAAATATAGGTACATGGTACATTACATGGTGGTAAAAATAATAAATAAAGTACAACCATATTTCACTAGTTGGCATGCAAAAAAAAAAAATGTTTAAATGAATGTGTAAGCACGACATGAACATTTATAGGTACTATATATTTCATTAACAAAAGACATTATGTTGTAATTAAAAATTATGCAAAGTCAGTAATTAAAAATTAAAATCAATAAATCAGAAGTCTAATAAATAAATTATTAGGTATCATCATTTTAGTTAACAAAATCTTTTTCGTTTGAAAATCATTAATTTTGTATTACGCTCTAGTTACTAAAAACCTAACCTTTTTTTAAAAAGCGTTGTATTCAAGTCCTTCCAACTCTTTCGTATTTTATTATAAATTACTGGCGCCATACAGCAGACACTTTTTTGCATCAGTGTTGTCTTCACTATGTGGAGACTGGAGACATAGTTTACTATTATCAAATAAATAAAAATATATTAAATATTTCTCTTAAAACCTTTTCAAAGGCATAACGTAAAATGCTCAATCCTTAATGTTGTTACTTAATTTTATTTTCGTCGGTGTACCTACTCTTAAAATGTTATTTACAATTAAGGTAAGGATGTAAGACTGCAGTAATAAAATAATAATTATTGATCGAAGTACAGTACAGAGACTGAGATTGTGAAATAAAAAGACAAGCTCATAGGCAATTTGCTATTTATTATCAATTTAAACAAGTCATGATTAATAATGTATATTGGTACAGAATCATAATAAGAAACATGAATAAACATAACTCCATAAACTAATTATCTTTCATCCGAAGTAACATTATAAAAACAACAGGATAATTGAATATTGAATTAGTAAATATTAACACATTCTAAAATAAATACAATATAAATAGTAAAATAATCATAATATATCGCAATAAAATATCAATACACAACTTACGTGAATAACAGGTATTCAGAGATGTTAACTCCATCAATGTTCAACACGAACTAACTCTGCAAACTACAAGGCAGATAGAACTCTTTTGTTGATCCTTGCAGCTTAGAATCAGTAACGCAAGTGACAATTTCTTGCTTAGCAAAACTCTACAGAGATCTCTTCAGAGTAGAGTAGAGTAGAGTTGTACTGATTACATCAGTGTTTTTATTTGTGTAATTACCAGGGTTCGTAAAATTCAATATTTATATTGAATACTCGACTATCAATAGATTTGAATTACCTTTACAGATAAATAAAGGAATTTTGTTTCTAAATTTAATAAAAAGGATACAAACTTGACAAAGTATATACCTAAAAAGTGATTAAGATTGTGCTGTTTTTGTATTAAAATATATCTATAGGTATAAGCAAGTGGCAAGGCAAGCACAAAAAAATAAAATAAGTCTGTTTTGTTAACTGCCTATCACGGTTACGCTGCGTCAACTAGATATGTTATGGAATAATTTTTTGGGGCAACTCTGTAGAAAAGAACGTGCATTTAGAGCCCAAAAACGTTGCATTAGATCTATTTGCTATCTACAACAAACTGATCATTTTATGAATCTAAAAGTTTTAACCCTGCCATGTGTATACGAAACTGCAATATTCATAAAATTAAATTCAGTAAAACGCAACTATTACCTACATGAGAGCATTTTTTTTGTATGGCTCCGCGTATTGTAAATAATCATCCACGTTGATTGCGAAATATTACTGATATAAAAAAAGATTCAAAAATAAACTCTACGAGAAGCTTGTTGAAATTGATTTATAGGTATTTTATTTATTGATGGTAAATAAATTGGACATGCTTATGAATGAAATTAAAAATTTGTTGTTTAGTTATTAATGTATATTATGTTATGTTATTTACCTAATTAATTATGATTATATGCCTCAATTGCGGGACATGGCTGATCCTATTATATTAATTTACATCTTATGAACCTGAGATCCACAATAAATGAATTTGAATTTGAAAGATCATTATGATGATTATGTACACCGATTGTAGGTGTTGCGAACTATAGTCATGATTTTAAGGAAAGTTAATTTTAAAATCTAAAATTAACGGGATCGATTGAGAGGAGATTGAGATTAATGTATATAGCATCTGTTATTTTATGTTTTGCGACGTAAATTTATTGTACAAATTATTTACAGTAACAAAATGAGATTCACTTGAACTTTATTCGTGGTAGCATGTGACAGGTATTAAGCTTATTATGGAAGTTTCAGATCACGTAGTGATGGATAACCATGATTTAATTGCCCGAGGTAAAGGGCCTAATAGAAAGGCAACCCGAGGTAAGGGACCTGACTAAAATGAAACCCCAGGCAAAGGGTCTAATGGAAAGGTAACCCGAGGTAAGGGACCTGACCAAATTGAAACCCGAGGCAAAGGGTCTAATGGAAAGGTAACCCGAGGTTAAGGGACCTGACCAAAATGAAACCCGAGGCAAAGGGTCTAATGGAAAGGTAACCCGAGGTAAGGGACCTGACCAAAATGATACCCGAGGCAAAGGGTCTAATGGAAAGGCAACCCGAGGTAAGGGACCTGACCAAATGAAACCTAAGGCAAAGGGTATAATTAAAAGGGTACCAGATGTAAAGGGACCGATGGAAGTGAAACCCGAGGTAAAGGGTCGATTGGAAAGGGGTCCCAAGGTAAGGGACCCAATATAAAAGAAACCCGAGGTAAAAGGTTTCGGGTAGGAGCACATCAGTGCCGCCCTTAATCATATGAAAACAGGTAGGAGCACATGAGTGCCGCCTGTATTGTGTTGCATCGGATAGGAGCACATGAGTGCCGTCCCAGATCATATGACAACGGGTAGGAGCACATGAGTGCCGCCCCAAATCATAATGATAACAGGTAGGAGCACACGAGTGCCGCCTGTATTGTGTTGCAACGGGTAGGAGCACATGAGTGCCGCCCCAGATCATAATGATAACAAGTAGGAGCACATGAGTGCCGCCCCAAATCATAATGATAACAGGTAGGAGCACATGAGTGCCGCCTGTATTGTGTTGCAACGGGTAGAAGCACATGAGTGCCGCCTCAGATCATATGACATCGGGTAGGAGCACATGAGTGCCGCCCCAAATGATAATGATAACAGGTAGGAGCACATGAGTGCCGCCCCAAATCAGATGACAACAGGTAGGAGCACATGAGTGCCGCCTGATTAGATTATGGGTAGGAACACATCGGTGCCACCTGATTGATTTTGATCATGCAATTTTGATATTGTTATAAAAATTATACATACCTACGATGATTCTATGAATAGATACCTATTGTATCAATATATTGTAAGTGCCAGATCTTTAACTAGATGTGTAAGAAGCGATAAGTGTTTATTAGTAAGGTACATTTATGTGTAACAATTTGGCTTGTATTGTAGTAGTAGATATTTAAGTAACTTCATTTATCTATTGTAATGACTGATAACCTTGTAATGCTCTAAACGAAGGTGGGTAGGTTCTAATCATTTTATTGTAAATACCTACTTCTCTTTGAATTAAATGAACAACTTATCGGTAACTGTTTTGCATGGTAGAATTATGTATGAAAATTTGGAATTAAATTGTATTTTATTTGGTATTATATTATTTGGTATTATTTTATCTTGAATTGTGGTAGATTACATTATTATTATTGCATTAGAATATTGTATTTGGTACTATATTATTTGTTATTATTTTATCTTGAATTGATGTAGATTGTTATTTGACTGCCTCGTTGGTCTAGTGGTTGCAAGCGCGACTGCTGAGCGTGGGGTCCTGGGTACGATTCCCGGGTCGGGCAAAGTGTTATTGGGTTTTTTCATTAGGAAATTCTCAGTAGCAGCCCGGAGTCTGGATTTGTGCCCGGTCAATGGCAATAGGCTCGCCCCCTATTACATGGGACTATAACATAACTGGCGAAATGTGGGTGTACTATTACACCTCTGCCTACCCCTTCGGGGAAATACAGGCGTGATGTTATGTGTGTGTGTTATTTCTCTATTGTGAGCTAAGCTTGCTAGTTCTAAATGTTATTAATGTATGTATAAAGTAAAAATAAAATAAAAAATTCTTTATTGTGCCTAAAAAATATATATTGTAATATGTTGTAGTTGTTATTGTAATGTTTGATGATAGAATTGTTGTTATAAAAAAAAACAATGCAATGGGACTCGCTTGAAAAAGCAATGCGATGGGACTCACTTGAAAAAGCAATGCGATGGGACTTACTTGAAAAAGCAATGCGATGGGACTCACTTGAAAAAGCAATGCGATGGGACTCACTTGAAAATGCAATGTGATCGGACTCGCTTGAAAAATCAATGCGATGGGACTCGCTTGAAAAAGCAATGCGTTGGGACTCGCTTGAAAAAGCAATGCGATGGGACTCGCTTGAAATAGGATGGCCGAGCTGTAAGGTCCTAGTACATTAAAGATGTTGTATTGTCTACTTTGGTTTTGTGAAGTGTTATAATAGTCTATCAATCTATCTACATTAGAAAGTTAAGCACTGACTAATTAATTTGTATGTTATATTTTTTATGGTTGATTAATTAATTATTTGAATTATCTCTTGTTAGCCGAATTTATTAGTAATTAATTAGTTTGTCAATGTATTTCAGTAGATCAATTGACTTTTTATTAACTACTGATTTGATTGAGGCCTCCCCACTTAAATGGTGGGATGGTTTGACACGTGAGGACAACCACATTTAATGGCGGGGATGCCTCGAGCGGGGGCAGTCGCGCTGGAGCACTGTATCAAGTAACAAGTGTATAGCATTAAAAGAATAAAAGTTAGTAATTGTGAAAACGTTACTTGTTTAATTTCCTGACCCAATAGTAGCGACATCTATCCGGCTACATGAGAAATATCCTGAATCACGCATGCAGAGAAAAAGGTCAGAGAGAGAGAGAGAGAGACGTGACGTCTCACGCAGAGATGTGTCATGAAATTGTAAAGTATTATGTATGAGCGCAAAAATAAAATATTTTTCTTTCTTTTTTCTTTCTTTCAGAGTATGACACGCAAGTTAGCATATATATAAACAAGCGTTGGGCAGTAGCCCGCCAGGCGCAAACCAGTCTGGTAGGAGGATCCTCCCTTTGTGTTGGAAGAACATGATAGGTACCTCGTTCCTCCACAGCTTTTTCTACGACTTTGGCCCAAACTAAACAGGTAAGACAACATTTTGTTTTTGTTTAGTTGAAGTGCGTTAAGCTTGCATAAGCTATAGCATAATATGCCGCAAGCCCGAGCGCGTTTGTACTAGCCGCGCAGCCCCGCCGACGCAACCCCCCACCGACGCAACCGCCTCGCGTTGGCCGTCTAGAATATGCAAACTACAAAGTTTTTATATTTAAAAAAATGTTTCGAATTAAGAAAAGTCGTAGAACAAACATTGTGCAGTGTCATAATACAAAGTTAGTGCTAAGAGTTTTCTGGTATTTTTTCAATTACCCTGTATAAAGATGTTCTTTGTATAACACTTCATACGATTCTGTTGCGTTTACTTTACCAACAACAACTCGGAACACCGGAATTAGTTACACAACAAGTTACCGTACTTTGCATGGTTGCTGATACTGCAAGAGTTGCCAACTCATTATGAGTATAAGTACTGGGCAAAGAAAATGTTTATAACAACTTTTCCTTATAAATTAGTGCAGTAGTTATAGTTACTGGAGGTACAGAGTAGTTAAGAACTTTCTTGCGAAAAAAGCAAAAAGATAATGAAGAAGAAATTGTCGGCCAAAGGCACACTGGGGTCGTCCGAAAGCGTACAGCTACCAACAATGTGACCAAACTTGTGATATTTTTTGCAAACATGGTGTGATACGAAATGTTTTCAAAGGGAGACATGTTGCATCACTGAAGTTTAGCCCGAAGTACATAGACATGCTGAGTGATATTTATACAAAATACAATGCTATTTAAAAGTACAGATACCAGGCCCCTCAGAAAGTATTGCGAAAAAAAGTTTTTATATATGGGAGACTGGCCAGTTATAATGTTTTTCGAAAATATGATTATTTATAAGTAAAAATAAGTAAGTTCCAATTTTAAAATTTCCCTCCACATTTTTTGCGAGTTAATTCAAAGTATTGTGTCTCACTGAAATATGGATCTGCGCCGGGAACATTTTAGAGCTATGATTTTATACGATTTCAAGTGTCGCCTGAAACCGGATGAATCGTACGATAGACTTCAAATGGCATTCATGGATGAAGGCCCTTCCAAGGCAACCGTGTATCGTTGGTATAACGAATTCAAGCGCGGTCGACCAACTTTGGGGGATGACGAAAGAAGCGGTCGCCCTTTGACGGCTGTTACCGAAGAAAACGTGCTAGCAGTGAAAAATTTAATCCAAGACAATAGGCGAATTACATATCAGGAGATTCAACACATATTGAAGATTGGATCGGGAAGCGTTTACGAGATTCTACACAGCCATCTTCGCGTGAAGATGATAGTATCACGCTGGGTGCCGCACAACCTCACCGATGCTCAGAAGCAGGCCCGGGTGGAATGGTGCCGTGATATGCTTAACAAATTTGAAGCAGGCTCGTCTCGGCGTGTTTACGACATCGTTACAGGTGATGAGTCCTGGATTTATCAATACGACCCAGAAACCAAGCGCCAGTCGACTGTTTGGGTGTTTCAAAATGAGCCAACGCCTACCAAAGTGAAGCGATCTAGAAGCGGGGGTAAGATTTTGATCGCTAGCTTTTTTAATTTGACTGGCCACTTGGTATCAATTCCCTTACGGGATCAAAGAAGCATTAATGCCGAATGGTATACTACCAAATGTTTGCCAGAAGTGTTCTCTGTTATAAGCAACAAGCGACCAAACACAGGGCTCCGCGGGCTACTGCTCCACCACGACAATGCACCTGCGCACACCGCACTCAAAACGAGGGACTTCCTGGACAGCACGCCAGTCAAACTCCTGGGTCACCCTCCTTACAGCCCTGATCTAGCACCGTGTGACTTCTTTTTATTCCCAAAAATAAAAAATCAGCTCAAAGGGATACAATTTTCGTCGCCGGAAGATGCGCTGGCTGCGTTCGAGCAGGCTGTAAACGAGGTGTCTGCGGCGGACTGGAAAAAGTGTTTTGAAAACTGGTTTAGGCGCATGAATCTTTGTATAGAGGCTGGTGGAAAGTACTTTGAAAAGATTTGATAAAAATATATGTACGTATAGAACAATTTTTTTTAGTTTCGCAAAACTTTCTGAGTGTCCCACGTATGTATGTTTCTTGCACTCTTGCACACTAAAAATTATGCTTTTCTATATTGATATTATCTATATATCTTATATCTTGGGAGAGGCCTATGTCCAGCAGTGGACGTCTTTCGGCTGAAATGATGATGATATGTACTACTTTATGTTATTATTCCACTCTGACATTACTAAGAAAATATCTCTTTTTTCAAGTTTCAAAAAGATAACAAAGCGTTGAATACAATTGACAATTCTCTGAACTACAAACGCCACAATTACAATACTTTAAGTGTAACCGCCTCGAGAGCCACCTAAATATCGAAAGTTTTAAGCACAATATTTTTCTTGGACAGCCGTGTCCGGGCTTGTCTTCCGGACACAATTTGTCAATGTTCTTCGCTCCCTTGGCTGAGATAAATGATCACCGATTTTCGAACATATTTTGGTTTGACCATAAAGTTACTATACTGGTCAGTATAAAAATGTCTTTGGGTTTGACATATTTTTTTACTTTCTTGTTTTTCCTGCTATAGGTAGCATGCTTCATAAACACATTAACATAACCTCACTTGCACTCACACACATATACAAACGCAAACAAAGCCCACCCTCTCTTAATAACATAACTGGATAACAGGAAACTGGTTTAAAATTAGATCTGTAGCAGAAACAGGCAAGCATACAAAGAAGCAAGTTTATAGTAATAAGACTATAAACTTGCTTCTTTGAATAGAATGATTCAAAGTTCATTAAAATGTCCGCTCTAAGTTGAAGCAAAAAAACTATTGATGTGTGCCTGCTAGCGGCCCGTAAAATGTGTAAAATGTTTTCCCGAAACCAATGATATTTAAAAGTACAGATATGTTACATGCGCTCACAAACTCGGAAAGTCCTATTAACGTTTTCTATTAATCCGCGTCAATTAAGGCGCCGAGCGTGTCCGGTGACAAAAAAAAAACTAAAATGCCGTCGTGTGTGTACAGAAAGTGTTCCAATTATGATGCTAAAGTACAGTCGACAGCATGACAGTGGAACCACTTCTGTTCTAAAATCGCCCTTACTGCTTACAAAATAAAGATGGTGCTAATGTCAAAGTGTTACCACCGACGTGCGGTTGACTGTACCTTGAAGTAACCAACTTACTTACTTTGTAATAGTTTATGAGTATTGTGCTGCCGCTGCATACGGAACACTTTTTTTGTTTGTTTTGTTAGGGTATGGCATATCTATACTTTTAAATATCATTGTCAAAATGCGTCAAAATGACACAAGAGAAATTATAATAATAAAACAAACTTTAACCGGATTACATCGCGTACCTATATTATTTAAATTGACTTTTCTGACATTTCGAAAGCTTTGCAGCGTTCGTGGTCGCAGGAAGGCTAAAATGACAAGCTTCTTTACAGATATTTAAGAAAAATGTGATCTACAGTACAATTTTTATCAATTAAAATCGTTTCGATGCACGCAGTTTTCATTCGCAGTGTCATTATGTTTTATAGTGAATGTTTTTAAGTTTGTTTTATTATAATGTGTAGTGATTGCGAAAACCTAAGAAATTATTAAAACTGTATTATTAGCCAATAGTGGTCGTTTTACGCACTTTTTCTATCTACAACTACAGTGAAGTATATTTTACTGGGGTGCCACTTGGCTGCTACATTCCCCTTACGTTACCATTTGCTTGTTTGCCCCCCTCTATTATGTATAAAAAATATGTACACATGTATTAATTCATCTATGCTACACAAGAAAGCTGCAGTATGAAGATAATTTGTTGAATAAGTTTTTTAAAGTATACCACGTTTTTAAATTGAAAGCGATATAATATAGCATTATCATCCAGTCCTGAGCTGTATATAAAGTTTCAAGTCTCTGGCTCATCGGGAAGTTAATATAAAATCCTCGGACGAATAAAAATGGCAGACGCAATCTCGCTTAGAGAATATTGAAGCACTTCGTTATATTGAACCACTTAGTTTTTTCCTAAACCCACTATGATTTCGACATATAATTTTAACACACCAGATATATATTGTTATTTTATTTATGGCACTACGACAATGACTGCCGTCACACGAGATTTGTTGCGTAATCGCGGCTTTTTGTCTTACTATGAACACTCATAGTACATGCACACGCATGTGTGCGTGCTAGCCCGTACTTTTAAGCGAGCCGTCTTACTATGGATGCCTCACTTTTTGTTTAGCGAGATTCAGTCCGCCTTTTTTTATTCGTCCAAGATAAAATCGATCGCAAAATTTGTACCGAATAGACACACAGTACGAAAAGCGAGTTAATAAAAACGTGATATAAAACGTGGTAACGTGGTAAGAAAAGTTATTTTTTTGTAAAAAACCGATGAAGAAAAATTTACAAAACATACAAAGTAACGCCTACCTAATAATTTCCAATTGAACATCTATAACAAGAAGCACCCTCCAATAATTCACGTAATCTACACTAATATTATAAAGAGGAAAGATTGATGTTTTTGTGTGTATGTTTGTAATGAATAAACTCAAAAACTACTGTGCCGATTTAAAAAAAAAAACACCTTTAGAAAGATACATTCACCCTGAGTAACATAGGCTACATTTTCATGTCCACCCGTGCAAAGCCGGGACGGGTCGCTATACCTTATAAAGAGTCCACATTTTTAATGTCAAAGCAATTTGTAGGTAGCTACTTTTAATGTCAAAGCAATTTGTAGGTAGCTACTTTTAATGTCAAAGCAATTTGTAGGTAGCTACTTTTAATGTCAAAGCAATTTGTAGGTAGCTACTTTTAATGTCAAAGCAATTTGTAGGTAGCTACTTTTAATGTCAAAGCAATTTGTAGGTAGCTACTTTTAATGTCAAAGCAATTTGTAGGTAGCTACTTTTAATGTCAAAGCAATTTGTAGGTAGCTACTTTTAATGTCAAAGCAATTTGTAGGTAGCTACTTTTAATGTCAAAGCAATTTGTAGGTAGCTACTTTTAATGTCAAAGCAATTTGTAGGTAGCTACTTTTAATGTCAAAGCAATTTGTAGGTAGCTACTTTTAATGTCAAAGCAATTTGTAGGTAGCTACTTTTAATGTCAAAGCAATTTGTAGGTAGCTACTTTTCACGGCGCGAATTAATAGACCGAGCGCTGACATTCATAAACAATTACGATTGTGACAAATTCTTATGGAAAAGTGCTTTTTGCAAAGGACGTACTTCTGTTATTGTTACGCTCACGGAATATAGAAAACACGGGGAAGTGGCATTACGATTACTTATTATGGGAAAAAGTGTCGCCAAAATCACACATTGAAAATTGAAATAGTACATTAAAATATACATAAAAAACCACAGGAACTAGCAAATATATTTTTTAAATTAAATCTTAATAAAAGTTGTTAAATATAAAATTGTTTTATTGAAATATATCGAAATTTTATAATAATAATAATAATTTATTCATTTATTCCTCTCACAATGGATTATATACACATTTATTATAGGTACAAGACTACATAGTTCACATTGTGAGAGCTGGTGCCTGTTGTAGGTTCGTAAAAACCTGTGTTACAGGTCACCAGGCCCCACTCAGTGGCTGCATACAATCTTGGCTCCCTGTGTTGATATTTAATCTAATACATCAAGTTGAAATAAACAAATTTACTAAAGCGCTAAGATGACGCTAAGCAAAAGATGAAGACAATTTTTTTTTTTTTTTTTTAAAGGAAACAAAAATAAGAAAGCAGATTGTGTCACAAAACTTATTATACATAGAGGTGATTTAATAGACCTCTCTATGAGAATAAATTTTCGTTCTGCTATCATTTTTACACGATAAATTTACTCAAGAAGTTCTAATCTCCCACACCTACACCCACATCTTCTGTTTGGACAAGCATTTAAATCTAGAATATTAATGCATCTTTACATATCTGTTTTTGGCTATTAATGTTATTTTTTTCCTAATTATTAAGGGGTATGGCGCTGTATACCGAGATACAGGACCTGTCCTACTTCGGATACAGATGCTCCCATGTTGTATACGTAAATATTAGCCCATAAGTTTAGCTATAAGTGGTTTTATAAATTGTTGGTGAAATAAACGTTTTTATTTATTTTTTATTTTTTATCTAGTATTTCACGTAAGCATTCGAGACGTCATAGTGTAGCAGCGGGAAACCAATCGCGATTTAGTTAATGTTGCGAAGCCACACGTGTGGTAAACGTATGCCACTTCCCTTATTGTACCTATATATTCCGTGGTGTTTTCTCTCGCGTCAAAACAAAGGCGCCCAAGACTTGCCCTTAAAAACGAAAGGTACGCTCATTTTTGCTGAATTGGTGGAAGAAAATCGAACAGGACATAAAAATATTGTACACTGCTTTTCAATTTAGCTGCTCTACAAATATACTCTTAATAGAAGATATTGGTGCAAATAACATAGGTCAGGGTGCTCAATCTTAGAACAAATAATCGGGTACGGTACAACAGCTTTTACAACGCTGCAAAAAAACGTAGTACTTCGAATGCTTGTAGATAACAGGTAATATGGTGGTTTTTTTATTTAGTAGCATTATATTTGTTACTTTTACGGACTAAAAGTAACAGATGGCAGGTTTTACAAATTTAAGAAACGAAATATTGTAATAGTTTATTCAATATTCGACAGATGTCGCTACTTGACCCCATATTGGATAATTGCTCCACAGAGATTAAGATTTCATTTCATGAGATAATTGTACTGATTTTTACCAAATATTACATTATTAAATAAGTATCTATTTCAGAGCAATTTTTGTTGTTTTTTGAATAATAAAGTATTCTACTTTTATTGATTTTGACTGGTTGATTATAGTGCTAAAATTCGCAAGTCAGATGTAAGTGTTGGTAGCAGTACGATGTTACGGTCATGTTTATAAACGCAGGACGTGGGTTCGATACTCAAGAAGTGCTTCTCTTTTTGCATTTTTTATTTTTAGTTTAGATGATGTCCTAACAGTAGTATCACACTAAAAGTATCAGATGGCGCTAGTTAGATGTAGCTAATCGGTTACCTGTTTTGTGGTTAAAGATTGGTCTCTATTTCAGTATATTACAATGTACTCTGTGCATAGGTTTGGCATTGGCAACGATGCGTTGGTCGACACCAAACTACAAAACCTTGAGCAGCGTAAAGTTGTTAGCCTATCTGTTTTTTACCGGATGCATTTCGGCGAGTATACGTTGGAATTACACAATTTGATTCCCCCAACCCCATTCCATCATCGGACAAACAGACACACACACGGCAATGCGTCTCCCTGATATAGTAGATATTCCACCTTTACGCACTTTTTTTTTATAGTGCCTTAGTGCCTAGGACTCATTATTGCCAGCATAACATGTTTGTTATTAATTATTGTTAGCTAGAAGCGAATTGGAAAATTGTAAAGCACTTTATTTAATAAATAAATAAAATAAATCATGGGGTGGGCCGAACGCGAACCGTGACCGCTTATCCTGCACAAAAGATTTTACAGCTACAAAAAAATTCAAATTATTTATTCCCATTGGTTTTCCACTTTTCTTTCTCATCCAAAGAAACTACCCAATAAAATATTCCTGATTCTGATTTATTCAAGTGTAGAATACGAGAACCCATTCGATTTTATATTGCCTACCTAAATGATTAACGCACTTTTTATCGGTACACGGGGGATTTCACCAAGACGGTAGGCAATAAAATTAATGTAATATGTGGGCAACCCTGTACGGCTATCGTTTGTGGGTCAGTTAGGTAGTACTTATATTTAGAGTTAACTCCCTCGTGGGTGCCAATGGGTAAGTACACGCTTTTTCTGGGTTCCTTTTTAGTAGTGTATGCAGTCTTCAAAATGTCTTTTTAGAAAACTCTTAAAACCGTGCAAACGAAAAAATACCAATTTTTGTGTGGTTATTTATATTGAAATGCTAGCTGTTACACGACAAGCATTGGGTAGACATAATATCTAGCATAACATCAGGTAAATAATTATTCTAATTTTTTTATGTATTGAGGAAATCTGAAAGTAGCGCCAGTGACAGAGAAGTTAAGTAGCAACAGACTACAATGGTGACATGTCATCATCATCATTTCAGCCGAAAGATATCCACTGCTGGACATAGGCCTCCCCCAAAATGGGGGGGAAATGCCATAATCGCCACGCTTGGCAGGCAATGGTGACATGTGGTGAGGAGGAATGAGGAGCATGTTACGAGGAAAGTTTTAAGTATGAATGTGGATGGCTTTAAGAAACGAGGCAGACCGAAGAAAACATGGATGGATTGTGTGTAAGATGATTTGAATAGAAAGAAAGTGAACACGAAGATGACGGCTGATAAAAATGTATGGAAGAAAAATAAATACTGCGCCGACCCCAAATAAATTGGGATAAGGGCAAGAGGATGATGATGATGATTCTTTATTGTACACCAGAAAAATACAATATGATTTTTTATACGAAAATTACATGCAAAAGGCGAGAATTACTCAAAAATAAGTTTTCTACCAACAAACCTTTGAGCAATAGAGTGAATGTAGAAAAGAGGCTGATTCTTGACATAAACTCCTTGCCTTTTATTTTATTTTTCTGAGCATTAACACCTCAGTGGTATTAACCCTTATATGGCAACACATTCTGAAAGCAATTAAGTACCGTGTGTGAGATTAATATTAGTTTTCAAGAGTTCTTTTCAACTATAATAAAACATACAACCTACGGGACCCTTCTATAAAATGTTACTTTTCGCCTGACCATCCTGTTTTATTGCGATATAAAACGGGAGGTAATATGGGAGGACTGTGCCAATATTAATCAATCGGCTCTGTGCTCAGGAGTTAATTGAGCATAATATTTAAACAGGAGAATTGCTCACATTGCTCATACAATGGTGCTCAAACAAATATTATGTTATCATATTCGAGTAGAGAGCTGAGTTATTGATTTTCATCATCATCATCATCATCATTTCAGCCGAAAGACGTCCACTACTGGACATAGGCCTCCATATCATATTGATTTTACTCATCTGTAATTCAAGATTCATTAATTTTATCATTACGGTTCAATTGTTTAAATGTGATGGGACAGGATTAAACATTTTAGGAAGCGATTTTTTTTGGAGAATGTATAGAGTTTTTGTTGTGATATTTTTCATTGAGAGACAAGCACAGTAAAAAAATACAGTTTTCGAAATATAAAAATAACATTATAAAAAACAGGCCAAGTGGGAGTCGGGCTCACGCAGTAAGGGTTCCGTACCACCCATCGACCTGATGTCCCAACTGATTTAATTTACGAGAGTTTATCAAAAAACATCAACGTAAATGTACGTTGCTGTCTTTTGATAAACGTTCGTAAATTAAATCAGTTTCTTTTAATTCACGCACTGGCGTGAAATATGTTTTTTTGCATCTCTTTCTTACGCAGGTACCACCACATATGTCTGTTTGTCATATTTTTAGTATTTGTTGCTAAACTACATAATATTCACTGTATAATCTGACCAAGTTTGATGCTGTTATGTATTACCGTTTTGAAGATAGATCAGGAACAAAAACGTTTAAAGAAATGCATGTTTTATTATTATTGTTTAGAAACTGATGTTCCAATGGATGATTTATAATTATACTCTGATTTATCTGAAATAAATGAATTGAATTGAAAAACATATTTTGGATCACTGACGGAGTAAGTAAATGTTGTTGCCCAGAACGAGAACATACGGGACACCTTAGAACCTCAACCAGAAGTATTAAATGTGGCTAATATAGCTATTTTTATTAATACTCTGCTACATCTATGACGGGTTTCCTTTGTTGAATTTTTCAAAAGATTTCGATCAAAGTTTTAACGTTTTTCACCCAGCCAATCGTCATTACCTCTAAGCACCACTGTGACAAATTCATCCCAGCAAAGCCAAGTCAATTTATGCTCTGTTTCTGATCCATGTAGGTTCTCATTCTATTGAATGAGGCATGTACACACGGCTACACATCAAGCTGTACATTGCCAGTATAAGCTGACCTCGCATTGTATAGATTTTCCTTACAACGCGAGGTCAGCCTTTACTGGTCTTGTACAGCTTGATGTGTAGCCGTGTGTACAGGGTGCAGTGCAGGAGCAGGAAATTAATAGTGCCTAAAGTGAGTCAAAGTTCTAGTGCTGAGAAGATAAAGAATACTGGCATTACACACTAGAAAAATAAAAACAAAAAAATACATGAGATCAACCTCATTTATTAACATCAACTTTTAAAATTATGGTGGCAGTTACTGAAAGCTGTTTGTTGTCCTGAAGAATAAAAAAACGCTGTTGTTGTGTGGTGTTAGTCTTCTGTAGCTAGCAGTAAGTCAGGAGTTCGTCAATCGAGCATGGTTTTTCACAGCACTCGTCGACAGGACCACGCTTACCACGCACGCCGCCCAGAGCCCGTGCACTTAGAGGAGGCATCCACCAGCCAGCATCCTGCTTGGAGTCCGAACTCCAGCATAATATCGCCAGAGCCCTGGACAGCTGCCTCCCACAGTAGAAGTTGGTTCCATCTTGAGCAGCATAACAAGCAACGCAAGCAATTATTAGAGCAAAGACCACGTAGAACTTCATGATGCTGTTGAAAGATCTTCAGACACTGTTCAGGTACAAGCGTTGAATTTTGAATGTGATGTTCCCTGATCCTCCTAAGCTTTTATACTGGAAGACTTCATTAATATTCAAACACTAATGAGGAGATAGGTTGTGGAATATTTACCTGGTGTGTCACCTTGATTTTAAGTTTAAAAGCATTCTATTGGAAGTGGGTGAGCGGAGATTTGGATTACCTAACTCCTAACATGGTTAAATTGGACCGAAGATATTCTAGATTAGACAAAAGAGCTTCAACTTGAATTGGACCTGCCACTGGACTAAGATGACAAGTTTTGAAGACGCTATTCTGATGTTTCTACTTATAATAATTATAGAACTCCAAAAGAAATAAAGTTAATTAGTAATAGTTTTACGTGTATCTTACACAAGATCCAATTGATTTGACCTGGCTTTCTAGTTCCTTTTAGGACAAATTCAGCTTAATTTCCTCTTTTAAGGATCAAGCTTTTTATTAGGAATACAAAAAAACCTATTAACTAATTTAATATCTGTACCACCCGCCATAAATCTAAATTCCATCCTCACCATCTTGATGGTCGGTGGTCAACTACAGTAGGTTTCACACGCCATTTATTGCCTCGTCCAGCAAAACTGTGGAACCAACTTCCGTCAGCGGTTTTCCCGAACAAATTCGACATGGGAGCCTTCAAGAAAAGTACATACGTTTTTTTTAAAAGGTCAGCAACGAATCGGTGACTCCCCTGGTGTTGCGGATGTCCATGGGCGGCGGAGATTGCTAACCATCTGGTGACCCTCACGCCATCGCTAGTTCGCCCTCATATTTTACAAAAAAAAAACTACTATATTAAGCAACTTTTTACATATTGCTTTTATCAGAGGATGTCAATTTACACGAAACGTGTAAAGTTGGCAGTACATGTTTTACCTTTTTTTTTTTTTTTTGTTTTCGGGTGGAAATCCTCATGGATACCCTCCGACTGGGGACGGCGGAGGGGTATGTCGGACTCTTACCGACTAAAACCACACGGTGGCCATCCTCTGCACAAAATAGAGGAGCTCCGGGAACTCCATTGGACCGCGCCGGTGCCCCTCTAGTGCTATGCCTTTGGCACGTCCCGGGAAAACAGTATTGTTTTCCCCACAGTAGCACGCGACCACCACGTACTGCTGTCCTCCCCAGGGTCGTCTAAAAGACGCCTCGAGTCCCCCCACTCTTAGCGTCCACGATCCCGAAGGTCCCCTGCCAGATGTGGCAGCAGGAGATGCGGCCTGTTGCCCTATCTGAGCCTTGCGCCAGGGCGGTTGCCTCCCCGGCGCCTCCTTCTCCGAGCGGGATCGGCCCTCTCCCGATCTCGCTCTGCGGCCTCCTTCTGAAGCATGACGGTCTCACAGAAGGAAGCCATGGCCCTCCAAGCCGTCGGATCTGCCAGCATAGCCGACACTACTGCTGGCAGAGAAAGATCCTGCCCAATCAATCTGACCAGGTCCCGCCGTTCGGAGCCCCACGCAGGGCACTCCTCCAGCGTGTGCTGTGCGGTGTCCTGGTCACACCCACAATGGTGGCAATTTGCCGTGGTTTATAGGTTTTTGTTTTCTATTCTCTCGCATTTATTCCCAACTGCCACCAGTGGTGATGTTGGGTATAATCACTTCTCATAAACTATGTCACAACAACCTCTCTCAACTCAGCCTATCGCAGTCCATTGCTGGACATAGGCCTCTCCCAAATTGCGCCACAACACTCGGTACTCAGCCTTCCACATCCAATCCCCCCCAGCCACCTTCTTCAGGTCATTGGTCCACTTGTCCACGACAACATACAAGCTACACTTCACTAAATAATACCACTAGATAATAAAATAATATATTGCCAGTATAACCATACTTAGGTGACAAAGTAATTCACATCGTAAACTTCGCTCAGGTTTAAGCTAAACCTCTTTATGTCTGAATATTAATGAGTTTCCATTATAAAAGCCCCATAGCACAAGGGAACAGCACACTTAAGCACCATCGCTTGTAACAGTAGCAACTGAATCTCCTTCAAAATGAAGTTATACATGGCTTTCGCTTTGATGCTGACTTGTTTCACATGTTACGCTGCCAGCAAAGCGCAAGATGGCTCCAACTTCTACTGTGGCAGGAACCTGGCGAATGCTCTAGCGGTGGTGTGCTGGGGAGCTGAGTCCAAGCGGGATGCAGGCTGGTGGATTCCACCACAGGGTGCGCTAGCTCTGGGTGGCGTGCGCGGCAAACGTGGCCCCGTCGACGAATGTTGCTATAAATCATGCTCTTTTGCTGAACTGATGACCTACTGCTAGTTCTGATGACTATTATTTATCGATTGTTAAAGAAGACCAGTGATAATAAATTATTCGTTTATGAAATATATTATGAAGTATAATAAAATTTTTAACACAATATTCTCTTAACTCATTTGTTACTCCTACAACTGCACTGCATCTGTGCAGTTGTAGTAGTTATTCTGCGAGTGAATTATAACGTTTTCTCCTTTCATCATGCATCCAGGATCGAGTACCATTATACCAGTAGCACTTATTTGTTTCGAAGACGTGCCATATGGGAAAAAAATGCGAGTTCAAAGCAAAAATCTCAAAAGCCCAACACTATCACTACCCCATAAGTCCTCACAAAGGTGGAACCGATGCGTCAATCGCAGATAATTACGAGGCGAGGGTTCCGTAGGTAGTGTCCATTCAACCACGAGAAGCATTCACACTCCGGTGGGTAACTGTGACGCTTCCACAAGAGGAGGCCAATTTAGGTAACGTGGAAGCGAAAATTTCGTGAAATGTTGAGTTGTTGGTTGTTTTAAGAATAATAAAGTGTCTTCAAAGTATAATATTGCCACAATAAGAAGTATTTCCTACAATAAGAAGTTGTGCGAACTTCATAATGTACCTATACATTTAGTTTTTTTTAATTAGCCGGCGTCGGGAACTGGGTCCAAACTACCGGTGGTCAGGGCCCCCCAAAGAAAGAAACCATAATCATTATTAAGAATCATTTATTATTATAATGTATTTATTTAATCAGACAACTTTAGTCCACAATACAGAAAAGCTTATACCAAAAACTAATACATGTGATTCATCATCATAATTTCAACCGAAAGACGTCCACTGCTGGACGTAGGCCTCCCCCAAAAGGGGGTATGCCATAATCACACGCTTGGTTGGCGGGTTAGCGATCGCAGTTGGTTTGTTAAATACTCAGAGAATGCTGCTGCTCATCCTCTGGCGAACCCCTTAGTCGCCTTTTACGACACACACGAGAAGAGATGGGGTCTTGCTATTCTTTACATGCATGTGATTAGAAAGAGTAAATTTAATGGGACTATCAGTTTTATTTGAAAGTAATAAGTCAAGATGACGCATCATTTTTTTAAGATTATACATAGCAATATTAACAACATTAAAAGACAATATGACAATCTCCAATCCATTCACCACAAGGAGTTATTAAGAGGAAAGTCCTGCCGCGACGTTTTAGCTACATTCTTCCATACATTAGCTTTTTTTTACCTGATTTAAATTAGCTTTTTTATATTAGTCGTCAGTGTACTTTGTGGATACCATTATATATCTTTGGTAAGACTTGGAGATGTAGTATATATTTGCTCATACCTTTAAATGGATTTTGTGTTACTTGGGCTACCTAGACGTATGAAGTTCAAAATTGAACTTTTTTATTTTTTTATTTAATCACAGGTACAATTTCTTAAGTTTTACTTTACTAGAAAGCTCGCCAAACTATCAAGTTTAACGGCGAGATGCGCTCATACATATGTGTACTATCTTATCCTTATATACGTAAACATGCAACATAAAAACAAACTTAATTAGCAACAAATAAGTTGTATGATTATAAAATAGTTTACTGTGGATATTAATTTCTCGATAACAGAAGAGATTGACGAGAGTGAAAAAACATTTTTTTTTTTTTTTCACTGCCTGCTGACTTCTCCTCGTCATCAAGAAACAAGAACTAAGTTTGCCCATTTCTTCATCTAACTGTAAACTGACAAAATACGTGTCTTGCATGCTGTTCTTTCCTTCCTTCATATTCCACCATCTTCAGGTCGTCGGTCTATTCGTAAATATACATTTTAATAATTCACAAGCTTGTTCAAAATCTGATTGAAAGTCCCCAACTTTGCGGCAAGTTATAAAAAATGCAGGCAATGTCGCCGGAGCCAAACTTGTTAGCATCCAGTCTTCTCCACAACATTATTTGAAACTAAGTACATAAGTTATGGCCTAAATATCTCATTCCTTTTCATTTGTCAGTTTATTATTGTCACCAGCCCATCAAGGTCTTATGGATGAACATAAGTCCCATGACCAACACAAATTATATTATATTTAGATTTTTTTTTGCTGAAATACATATTCACATAAACTTTTATCAACTGAAATGATTACTGATTTTTCGCTTTACAAACTTGGTAGATAAAGGTATGTAATTTTTCATTTTTTTTTTAATAATTTTTTTGAGGCATTAGTACAAAAAAAATATTTTTCATCATAAGTCGAAAACTAATCAATATGAAAAAAAACCTTTTTCGGAATGCGCCAATAAAGCCCTTTCATATGATATCTCACTTCCCCACTGAAAGTTCGACCCTCCATTTCAGTCGCATTCCGAAAATAAATAAGTACTTTTTCATGTTTCTTATCTATTTATTTATAATTTATGTACACACAATAACATATGAAAGTAGACAGCATTAAAATTATTTAGTACAAAGGTACTGCTTATTTCAAAGAAATTTCTACCAGCAGACCTGCGAGAGGAGAAGTAAGTAAGAAATGTGGACAACAGTGTGTAAAAAGATAATAAACTTAAAATTAGTTCTAATAAACCAATATATACTTAAATAAATACATATAAATTATAAAAATAAATAAAAATGAAAAATAATAATAATAAATGAATGAATAATTGTAAATATGATATAAATATTATGCAATAACAAATTAGGAGGAAAGGTAATGTTTCTTATTCGCAATAAGGTTAAGTAATCAATATTTAAAACTTTCGATAGCTTTAGTAGTTGCTATATGTTGCTGTTACATGTTGCTGTCTTCTTCTTCTTCGTGTCGACATGAGCTACATAATAATAATAGCTCATGTCGTGGGGAAAAGATTAGCCAGTCAGCAGGTTGATAGTGGGGCTGACTGCCCAGAGTGCGCCGGACGATAAATTAAATATGTTATGTTATGTTGCTGTGACGGACAGACAGACGGTCGGACGGAGTCGCATCATCAAGGCCTGCTAAGAAGGCAATCAGTTAGCACTCTCCAAAAAACCTTAACCAAATAAACATTAATTAAAGTTTGAATTGATTTAATTCCCACAACTACAACGTTCATACTTTGAAAACCCCTCAAAGAGCCTACAAGCGGCAATTTTGAATCGCCAAGATGTAATGAAGATAGCGGGTGACAATCTTTCACAATAAGAGGAATTTTATTGGAAATTCCTCCTATTGGCTTCCTAATGAAATAACCCGCAGACTCACGGCTCTCTCGAGATGAATCTGAATACTTTTATAACTATATGCAGACAATCAATGCGGATTGTACAAGTTCATTAGTTTGCAGTAAGAAGAATTTTAAGCCTGAAATGAGGTAGAGAATGAAGCGGTAAAGAAAAACTTTTTAACAAAAAATAAAACCGACTTCAAAAACCTAACTAAAAAGTAAAATAATCATTGTATGTATTTTAAAATCTTAACATAAACAACATTTTTAAAGCGGCGCGTGATTTTCATGTACGTTCAAAGTCTCGCTCATGTTCTTCCAAACGTCCAATCACTATCGTGAAAAACAAACACGCTTATCGGCCAAGAATTCTCAGAAAAACGAACCAATGAGCAGATCACCTAGATAGGCGAAGCCAAAATAAACTGATTTATTGAAGCTAGTTAAAAAACTACTCCAATAAAGTTTATATGGGACCACCGCGCGGACTTTCTCAACCAAATAAAAAACCGGCCAAGAGCATGTCGGGCCATGCTCAGTATTATAGGGTTCCTTAAGTAGGTGTAATTACAAACGAATCAAATCGAATATTAATCATGGCTATTTTAGTTTTTGCAATAATTGGCAGCATTTGCGACTCAGAGCGTGTTGTTAATAGCGCCATCTAGCGATAAATCAAGAAGCCAAATTGAAGAAATGCGTCATTTCAAAGTTACTTTTTGTGATTTTTTCAAATAGAAAGTAGCTAAAGGAGCATTATTTGCTATGATCATTTTTCTCTAAGGTCAATGACCTTTGAACTAGGACGTTTTAAGTATTTTTCAGTTTTCTCTCTATAACTCAAAAAATTATAATCAGATTATACTCAAAATAATTTTAAAAGAGAGTTTTTACAAAGGTCTATCAATGTGGAAGATTATAACTTTCTACGTTGCATAGTTTAGAAATGGCAGGGGGGGGGGACACATTGCAAGCCACTTTGGCGGGCTATATTTCGCAGATGGTACACCTGATAAAAAAGTGGTGTATCAAACATTACCTTCATTTTAGTAGACCTATTTAATGACACAAGGGGTTGCAGCGAAAAAAAAATTTTCATCCCCATTTCACATGTATGGACGCCACCCCTAAAATACGGAAAAATGATTTTTTTATTCTTTTAAAATTGAGATCTATATGTAGACTATTTTTTAACAAAATTTCATTTACTTATGTTTATAACTGTAGAAGTTATTAAGCTGTAAAGGATTAGGACAGACGGACAGACGGACGGACATGACGAAACTATAAGGGTTCCTTGTAGGACTTCGGAACCCTAAAAAAACAACCATGTAAATCCGCCCACAAATCTCGGAGTAATAGGTGTACATAAATGAAAAAAAAAAAAAAAAAACCAGCGGAATACATAACCAACTCCTTTTTTTGAATTTGGTTAAAAATACTATTTTCATTCATTTCAGTCTCAAAATTTGCGCTTCGATTTATAACTATTATAACTTCATGATAAGCTAGTCTATGCCGCGGCTTCATAACATAACATAACATTACGCCTGTATTTCCCCGAAGGGGTAGGCAGAGGTGTATAGTACACCCACATTTCGCCAGTTATGTTATAGTCCCATGTAATAAGGGGCGAGCCTGCGTATAATTCTGTTCATCACAGAACAGATTCTTTAAAGATTTTGACGACGTCTGTGGTCTAGTGGTTCGAGGGTCGGACTGCTGATCCTGAGGTCGTGGGTTCGATTCCCACAGGACACAAATATTTGTGTGATGAACATAAGTGTTTGTGTTGGTCTGGGTGTTTCTTATGTATTATAAGTATGTATTTACAACAACAAAAAAAGTATATAAGTAATCTATCCATTGTCTAGTACCCATAGCACAAGCTCTGCTTAGTTTGGGACTAGATGGTGCTGTGTAAAAGCACATCTAGCAGCCAAGTGGCACCCCCATCAGTAAAATAATTATTACTCGCTGAATACGTCATTTATTAAAGTACAGCCCCCCTAGCCAAGTTGACAATCTACAATCGTCAATGTATGGGAATGACATATCTCTACGAAAAACTCATTCGTTGAGATATGTCATTCCCATACATTGACGATTGTAGATTGTCAACTTGGCTAGGGGGGCAGGTACTGTAGTTTTATAATAAATAATGATAGCAAAAGTGCTAAAAACGGCCACTTTTGGCACTTTTTCTATCTACAACTACAGCGAACTATAATTTACTGAGTTAATAGTTTCTGATTAAACTACAGTACCTGTACATCAATTATTAACAAAATTTCGTTAAATGATGTATTCAGCGAGTAATAATTTTTTCGCTGGTGAGGACGCCACTTGGCTGCTACATGCCCCTTAATTTAGGATGGACAATATAGGCAGGTGAAGAGAGAGGTTGGGTGCTGGCCAGAAAACCTCCACGTGTGCCTGACGGCTGCTTGTCCTTCTGAACACGTCTGGAGGGAACGGCAGTTGTTTGGCCGGTGCATCCTGGGCACGGGCAATAAAATCCTTTCGAGGAATTAACCTTCGGGGGATTTTATTGCCTGTGGCGAATATTCTGGCGCGGGAAGGGCCCGTTCTGGGCCAATGGAGAGTTGCTCCACGTGTCCCTCTGTTGCCAACAGAGGGCACAATGGAGGAGCAGGGGCGGGCCCGGTGTGCCCTCACCCTGCCACTGGGCAGGCAGCGGGGGGACTATCCTTCCCTGCCCCCATCGATTTTGTAACCCCAAGAGTGCCCGCTGAGTAGTGGTCTCGCGCCTCTTGGGACCGAGGGTCTTGGCTTCACCGCCCGGACCGCGAGGAAGAAAACCTCTGTAAAAAATTACGGGAGGTAGGGCCTGCGAGCAGCATACTCGGACTAGTCTGCTGCCCGACCAGCAGCTGGCGTAGCTGGCACAGCCGGCGTCGTTGGCGTAGCTGGTAAAGGCCCATGAGGTGAGGTGGCGTGCAGTATTCCGTGTGCGCCACCGAGGAGGGTGCGGCTGACGTTAGGCCGCACAGGGAGAAGGGGCTCGCCTGCTTGTAGCGGGCCGGTACCTGTCGGGGGTGGTTGTGTGAATACTCACTTGTTCCCGCGCCCCCGGCTAAGGTAGTTGAAGGAACACCGTGGTGGTTTTAGTCGGTAAGAGTCCGACACTGGCTCCGCCTACCCCCGGTGGAGTGCGTCCATGATCCAAGAGGATTTCCCCACGGCGAAAAAAAAAAGGTGAAAGAGAGGTAGTAGTAGTATGCAGGTTACTAGAATAAAAAAAAAATAGTATATAACACAAATGCTATACATAATATATCATCATCATTACCATCATCATTTTAGCCGAAAGACGTACACTGCTGGACTTAGGCCTCCCCCAAGCATTCCCACAACGACCGGTCGAGTGCCTCCCGTATCCAGCGGATTCCCGTGACCATCATCGGACCACCATGTGGGGGGCCAGACATTTGTGGGTCATGTGCAGGAAGTAACGTAAAAAAAAAACAGTATTATCACAGTATTAGTAACGCAAGTACACAAAAACATGAAAAATATACCCAAAAATGGTAGAAAAGGCGAGATAGCCCCAAATATTTTCCTTGCTTACGGAATAAAATCACATAGGTAATTTATGTCGCCAAATAATTCGGGATCAGCGAGTGTTTGCAAATGAAAATACATAGCTCTTTAATTATGTATACGGAATCCATTTGTACCGCTTCCATTTGAACACATTTACAGAGGTTGCTGGGAGGTTCGTGTAAAAGGTTTCATTACCATATTGACGAAGAATATCAGATGGTTATCATAGGTAGATAGTCGTCTTTTTGGTTTGTTGCTCTTACCCCGACAACTTCAAACCGCACATTTCACATTGCCTACTCTCCAAAAAAACTGCCGTCATTCTCATTTTCTGTGAACGAAGAATTAAAGAAAACCAATAAATACATTCTGTTCTTGTTCCTGTACGTACGTATAGTTAACGTCATCGTAGAACAACGTCATATTCATAAAAAAATACGTCCGCGGCAGGGGATTGAAACCGGGAAAGGATTGAGACAGGTCGCATTGCAAGCGGGTAGCGGTGAGGATTGTGATAACGGAACTGAGTAAAATGCAGCGGTATGCCACGGACTGCCCCCATGATTTAGATCTTTCATCTTCTTTGTCCATCCAAAGATTGCGATAAGACCGCCAATGAACCCATAATTTATACGTTGTTCCTGTTTTCTGCTATTTTCATGATGTACAGTAAAGCATAATTATTTAATATATCTATAGATATGAGCAGTTGGCGGATAGGACCATGCAAGTGAATCTGAAATAAAGTAAAGCGGTTAAGACCGATAACTATACAAAGGTCATTACTGGCCACATGTAATAAATTACTACAAAGTAGAGCTTTCATTAAAAATCCCTCAAAAACTATTTAGGCTTATAATCACTTTGGCCACCTTTATGCTTTCACAGAAAAAGAGACTGACTATACCTATATGGGGAAGACATTTTTGTACCCTATATAAATACCTACCACCTTATTATTTATTTAGCAATTTATGCACATAGAAAGTTACAAAGCAAATTAGTTCAGGGAGATACAAGTATAAAGGTACTGCAGTATATATTATAATAATAAAGCTTTATTTATTTCCATGCAAATTACAATCTAATAGGATACAATATACCGAGTTTTTAACATAAAATATTATTATGTAGTTTATACGGACCCCCTTCCCTCCCTTCTCCAAGGAATGCCAGTAATCTTTGTTGCTGGCTGTGTTTAGCCAGCTTTGACCCATACTATAATGAAATGAAATGAAATTATTTATTCTGCTGATAAAAATAGATGGCGTCGGCATTTCCTATGTGACTACCTCTGAGACGAAACGCCGAAATAAACTCATACCACCCATACCTGTGGTATTACACCTTAGAGGAAACAAAAACCTCTCTTCATGCCCCGCTGTCCGCTTACACTCACACCTATCTCAAACACGTCCTACCGGCGGCGCTGCGGCACATGTTTGTACAAACGTGTAGAGAAAATCCGATGAGATTAGTTATGTCGTCACGACGTACGGGAAAACACCTCAACTTCACGAAATTCACGTCGGGAGCAAAATTATTTGCACTGAAATTTTGTTTAAAAATTCTGGATACCTCGTTATATTTAATAGATTTAACTTATCTGAGTCCAATACTGGACTTGATAGGGATCTAAAAATACAGGTTATGTTAAACAATAAAAACATTTTGTACACGTTAAAACTCTTACTTTATTCTCCAGTTTTGCCATTCACAATCATAGATAGATAGATAGAATATTCTTTATTGTACACCAATAACATTATTAAACTTAGGACTAACATGTAAAATAAGGGTACATTGGCGGTCTTATCGCTAATAGCGATATCTTCCAGACAACCTTTGGATGGACAAGGAAGACGTGAAAAATAGATGGGGGCAGTATGTGGTGCACTTTCATAAAATTTACTAATATTTAATATAATAAATAAATAGATATTTACCTACCATAGAAAATATTACATGTATAAATAAAATAAATTCTAATATATATCCATAAATATATACCAAATATATACAATATATACAAATGTAACAACAAATAATATTCTTTAATAAATAACAAAATAAAATACGTGTATATACCAGTGTAGCAACATCTCACTAAAATAACAGTTTATACAGAGAGGTAATGTTCCTTTACAAGTTTTTTAAAAGAAGCTAGGGACTGAGCACGTCTTATAGGCACAGGTAACGCATTCCATAAACGAGCAGCTTGGACTGTGAAGGATTTGTCATAGAATATGGTTGAATGTGCTGGCATCTGAAGTCTCAAGTTTTCCGATGATCTTAAGTATCGAGTATGTGTGTCATGAAGGAACATAAAACGTTCTTTGAGATAAATGGGGGTTTTAGGATTAAACAGAGTACTGTAGAGAAGTGATAAAATATGAGAATTCCGGCGAAGCCGTATTGGAAGCCACTTGAGCTTAGTACGAAATTCGGAAACGTGATCATATTTGCGCAAGCCAAATATAAATCTGATACAAACATTTTGGAGTCGCTCAAGCTTGTCTAATTGTGCCTGTGTAAGATCTAGATAGCTGGCATCGGCATAGTCAAGGATTGGAAGAAGAAGGGATTGGGCAAGCGCAGTTTTGGTAGCAGTTGGGAGGAAATTGCGTAATCTCCTCAAGGATCCCGCTGACGCAAACAATTTGCGACTGAGTTCTTGCAGCTGATGACCAAGTCAATCAAGTCCAGTATTGGAATCATCATCATCATCATCATCATTTCAGCCGAAAGACGTCCACTGCTGGACATAGGCCTCCCCCAAGCATCGCCACAACGACCGGTCCTGTGCCTTCCGCATCCAGCGGATTCCCGCGACCTTCACCAGGTCGTCGGTCCACCTTGTGGGGGGTCTACCCACGCTGCGCCTTCCAGTACGCGGTCGCCACTCCAGAACTTTACTGCCCCATCGGCCATCCGTTCTGCGAGCAATGTGCCCCGCCCACTGCCACTTAAGTTTGGCAATTCTTCGGGCTATGTCGGTTACTTTCGTTCTCCTGCGAATCTCCTCATTTCTGATTCGATCACGCAGGGACACTCCGAGCATAGCCCTCTCCATTGCCCTTTGAGTGACTTTGAGCCTTCTTATCAGGCCCATTGTGAGCGACCACGTTTCAGTACCGTAAGTAATTACTGGCAACACACACTGGTCAAAGACTTTCGTCTTGAGACACTGCGGTATTTTGGACGAGAAGATATTGCGTAGCTTCCCGAACGCTGCCCAACCGAGTCGGATTCGACGATTGACCTCTTTCTCGAAGTTGGACATTCACAATATTGTGTACTAAACTATGCCCGCGGCTTCACCCGCGAATAATTCGGCTTATAACAGAAGCTCTTATTGCGCATCCCTCAGGAACTATTTATTTTCCCGGAATAAAAAGTAGCCTAATTATAATCTGGGTTATGGTCTATCTGTGTGCCAAGTTTCATCTAAATCCGCTCAACCATTTCAGCGTCATTGAATAACAAACATCCAAACATCTCATCTCATCTTCAGACACTTTCGCATTTATAATATTAAGTAGGATAACTTTATTACATCAGCGCTTATGATGGCTACAGATGGCTGTAAAAGCCGGACTTAAGTTTGATCATCAGGTATGTAAAGGCTGTAGATGACTGTGTTAATGAGCCGGGCGCTAGCATCAGTCCGTTTTTGGTCTTGGAGCCGGAGACAGCACATGCCGACACCGTGTCTACTTCCAGCGCACCAGTTTACCCTGAAAATGATCAATTCCGTCGCCGTTGGGTTCCTACAACCCTTAAATAAATAAACATTATAATGCAGAAAAAATATATCATAAACATTGTGAGTACTTATATATTTGGGAAGTACAAAAGAAAAGAATTTCGACAAACCGAAACACGGCAAGATTTTATATCGACAATACTTTAGTTGTCCGACACTACTGCACTCCGATAAAGGAAGAAACGCTTTATCGGAGTGCGGGCCTTCCTCCCTACTGGATCGAGTGCTGTATCAATCGAATTTGAATTCGAGTTAGTGTTAGTGTGTTGTTTTGTTTGTGTGTTTGTGTTTTGTGTGTTTGTTGTGTTTGTTTGTGTTTGTGTTGTTACTGCATTCCTCTAGGAATTGACATTAACTCGATTTAGTTCAGAGCTCGAACCAGTCGGGTTCATCGTTGACACGATGGAGCCATAAACACTAAAATTAGAATTAGAACCAGTCGGGAGTAAGGCCTCTACATTCCTCTAGGAATTGACATTATCTCGATTTGGTTCAGAGCTCGAACCAGTCCAGTAAGGCCCCAGATTACTGAAATAAGGTAGTTTTTAGGGTTCCGTACCCGAAGGGTGCCAAACGGGACCCTATTACTCTCGCTACGCTGTCCGTCCATCCGTCCGTCCGTCCGTCCGTCCATCCGTCCATCCGTCCATCCGTCCATCCGTTCGTTCGTCCGTCCGTCCGTCTGTCTGTCACAGGGCTGTATCTTTTGAACGGTAATAGGTAACCGGTTGAAATGTTCTCAAAATATGTGTTGCTATGAGATGTATCATGACAAATACTAAAAACAAAAAAAAGTCTAAAACCAAAGGGGACCCCCTTTGGTTTTAGACTTTTTTTGTTATATAATACATACAAGAAACCTCAAAAAACATGCATTTTTTTCAACGTTCTTGTTCCTGCTCTATTTTTAAAACTGTAATATATACCAGCGTCAAACTTGGTCAGATTATAGTGCATGTTATATTGTTTAGCAACAAATACTAAAAATAAGTCAAACATAGACATATGTGGTGGTACCTACGTAAGAAAGACATGCAAAAATTCATATTTCCCGCACCGTGTGTTGATGTCTTTTGATAAACTCTCGTAAATTAAATCAGTTTTTATGGGGTATCACGTGGTTAAGAGGTACGGAACCCTTACTGCGCGAGTCCAACTCGCACTTGGCTGGTTTTTTTCGCTAATGCCTTTGGAGGCATTAGCGAAAAAAAACAGCCAAGAGCTAAGCGCGACATTTCCGCGGTTCTCGCAGGAGAATATAGGCAATCCATTTAACTATAAATAATCAGTAGTACGTGCCTTATTTAAAAATACTTTTTTGTAATTTAAATAACTTAACTAACTTCACTATAATGTCGCAGGCTGGCAGTACAGGATAGACATTCAGACGGGAGAGAAAGAGACGGAGAAGCTCAACGTCATTGATGGCTAATAGACGCACCGCATGGACGGATGTACGCACGGCACATGCGTCCTATCTACGCTCATAACCAAATAACATTGGGGTGCATTAAAAGAGCCTCCACGAGTGATGAGATTCAATTGATAGGCCGGCGCACCCTGGGCAGTCAGCTCCGCTACAAACCTGCTGACTGGCTAATCTTTTTCCCACGGAATGAACTACTATCATTATGTAACTCATGTCGACACGATAGAAGATGAAGACCAGCTAGCTACCGGCTACAAGTTGAGTACAAACCGTAATGGTGAACAAGCTCAGCCTGCACTGACCCTGGTAAAAACCGTATCTTTAACAAGGGCCCTAGGAGTCCACTACTAAATAATACATTGACTTATCCTTATGACTACTGCAATAAACATTCATAGGACCAACAGCAATGAGCGATATCGGAAGGGGCCGATCACGGTCGGAGAGGGAAGTACCGGGGAGGCAACCGCCCTGGCGCAAGGCCCAGATAGGGCGAAAAGCCGCATCCCCTGCCACCAAATCTAGCAGGGGACCTCCGGGATCATGGACGCATTGAGTGGGGGGACTCAAGGCATCTATTAAGCGGCTCTGGGGAGGACAGCAGCACGTGGTGGTCACGTGCTGCTCTGAGAGAAACAATATTGTTTTCCAGGGACGTGCCAAAGGCGTAGCACTAGAGGGGCACCGGCGCGTTCCAATGGAGTTCCCAGAGCTCCTCTATTTTGTGCTGAGGATGGCCATTCTGTGGTTTTAGTCAGTAGGAGTCTGACATATACCTCCGCTTTCCCAGGACGGAGAATTACCACCCAAAAACAAAAAAGACCAACAACAAAAATAAAACTGTCACCCTATGTTATCTACTCCACTCCAGACAGGCTCCACTTGCAACGTCTTTTCTCAAAAAACTTCAATACGCCACGAAAATGTACACAATTTACAACAAACAATGTTACAATAAAAGGGAAGTAGCTCTATTTGAGGGACCCTCGGAATAAATTCGGGAAAACCTGTGCGTAAACAAAAAGGTAAAATAATAAAATACAATATATTTTTCAACACACTTGCTCGTAAAGTGGCTCTTATTGCACCGCTTTTAGGTTCATAATGTAGCTTATAACAGTTATAACGCACGCGTGCTTTTTACATTATATTATATATTATCATTTCATCAAATTATTTATTTTTGTCACCAAATTAACATTAATTTGTGTTATAAATAAAAAATCTATTTATTTTATTATATTAATATTAGGCTATTTGGCGGTTTCCTTCGACCAACTGCGCGCGCATAGCTGTGCGATTACAGTAGTGTGTTGAAAAACGTCGCATGACACGCGTGAGCATTGACTATTATACTCTCGGCTCCATTACGCCATTACGCATTGCGATCCAGCCTCGAGTATAATAGTCAACTTAGCTCACTTGTATCATAATGTACTATTTCAACATTGCTGTGTGCTGTCTGTATGTACGTTTCCTACTGATTATAATATTATGAAATTCATGTTGAAAATATTGCTTGCTGTAAAACGGCCAAATATGTGTGTATTTTTGTGATTATGATATCCTCTCTGACGCAAGAAAATTATTGATGAAACTATTTGACGCAAGAAAATTATTGACTTAGAATAATTCAATCTTTTACTTGACTGTGTCTGTAAAGCCTTAAAAATGTAAAGTTTACACCCCAAACTATACAATTTTAAGCCTTTTAGGTTTTTATGTGGGCATAATGCCCGCTGCATTTTGAATCCAAGCCAAAAACAGCGTGAATGCTTGTGCCGCTGTGTGTGAATTTCATGCCGCAAGTGCCGCAACACATGCACGAGTGATTATTGTGTGAATATTTAATTGATCGTCCGGTGCACCTTGAGCAGTCAGCCCCGCTACCAACCTGCTGACTGGCTAATCTTTTTCCCACGGCAAGAGCTAATATCATTATGTAGCTCATGACGACATGATAGAAGAGGACTGCCCTCACTGCCGCTGTGTGGGAACTCCAGAACCAACTTGTACAAGACAACATAACCAAGAAACCTATCTATGCAGCGTGACTGGATGAACGAGGTCAAGATTATGGTAGAAAGTTCGAACACACCATGTTTTTGTTTTAAGTTTCCACGATAAAATTTCTCGCGGATGCTCGGACTGACTCGGAGTCTGCTGGCAAGTACGAGTAAGGTGAAAAGGGTAGAATAGCGACCGATGGAATTCACTGCCGTGCTAGGTGCATCAACTCACTGCATGCAACTTCGATTTGTAAACACAAAACAGTGTCAATGGTAATTTATGAAATAATAGGTGACCCGCATGCTGGTTTGCCCTCCTATATTATAAAAAAAAGTAAAAACCGACTTCAAAAAGAAAAAAAAAATGTGTAATGCGCTTTCCGCTGGATGCTGAAAGCGCAGGACTGGACGTTGTGGCTATGCTTGGGGGAGGCCTGTGTCCAGCAGTGGACATCTTTCGGCTAAAATGATGATGATTATAATGAATTTGTGTGAAACAGTTTAGGAAGTTAAAGAAAAAATTGGCACCGACTTCCTAAATTGTTTCACACAAATTATTTTATTATTTTTGAAGTCGGTTTTACTTTTTTTAGAGTTTATTTTACTTTTCTATTTTTAGTGGCATTAACAATAGAAAGACAAGCGATTGCTGCAATCCCCGATGATTTGCTCTCATCCATTGAAGGGTTACCTTCTTAATCTCCAAAGATCTTCATCAGATCTTCACCAAATGATACTTTCTGAATGCAAATGCTTGATTTGTTGATGAAAATACCAAAATCGCTATATGTATGCCTATAATATTCGAGGAGTTCCCTCAATTCCACATAGATTCTATTATCAGAACTATATTTTGATAATAATGAGTAATGAGACCAATCTGGAAGTATATACTTTCATATTAAAAAAACAAAATCTAAATCGGTTAATAAATGACGGAGTTCTGAGGTAACAAACATTTTAAAAAATACAATCGAATTGAGAACCTCCTCCTTTTTTTTAAGTCGATTAAAAATAGAAAACACATTTCAAAAATTATGGTAACTTTTTAAAAATCTCTGGAACGAGAATCAAGTACTTAATATCTTCCTATAAATACAACCAGTCATGCTGCTATATTTTCAGCTTATAACACCTACTCACAATTCGTCACAGCCAATCCTGTAATTTTTGAGTTCAATCACTCATCCAATATTGGATCCAAAGCCCTTTAAAGCAATTGTCACTAACCCCACCTGTTACGTTTGGCTTCAACTGGCCGTGAAACCGACAGACTGATGCCAGTGCCAAACCCTAGTAGGCTGGCATTCAATTTGATACCTCAAAGGCTATGTACTGAAACGTGTTCCAATTATTGGATCTGTGTTTCATGAATCTGGTATACTGGGTGTAAGGGGAACGCTTCCGAAAACGAAGATAGGTGGCTACTGATACTAAACCACTAAAAAAATGCGATTCTTTTTTTAGATTTTTCCATATATATTTTTTTTGAATTTTTCACACATAACCAGCTTTGGGCAGTTAAATAAAACTCATGCATAATGACGCAAAAAAAAATATGAAAAAATCTAAAAAAAGAATCGCATTTTTTTTCGTGGTTTCGTATCAGTAATCACCAGCACTATCACCTATCTTCGTTTTTGTAAGCGTTTCCCTGACACCCTGTATAATATTATTGGTTAAAACTACTGTTTTCGACTTTTAATTGCAATAAAGTGTCGTTTCTACACCACAGAACTAATAATATAATTATGTTTATTTTCTCACAGTACATAACAACTTATAAAGAGACTGGTATCTGAACTAGTTAAACCTGTGTAACCCTTGCATACTGTCCTGCTTGGATGGTGCAGCACCGTGCTATCATTGCAGCAATGGGGGTGACCTCTCGCTGTCTGCCGTGGTCAAGGCCATGGCTGAGTGGAGGTGGTCGTTTCCTTCTGTGAGGGGGTCATCTCGCAAAAGGAAACGGCAGTGCAGGTCAGGGAGGAAGGCTCCCTCGCTAATATATTTTATCAGTTTGAATTTTACCAGCGCCACGTGTGCGTATTTGGAACTAAACAAGCCCACTATACGACAACGCTAACTACTTGATACCGCAAAAACTCATGCTAAGGACACAGACTGACTACATACTGATATAAAGAAGACTGAAATACTTAAGTGCCGTTTCACCTAATAAAAGAATAAAAGCTGTAAAACAATATATTTTACATGTGTTATGCAGACACGTGCCAAGTTTAGGATTATTTACACACGTTCGAGTTATGAAACGAAGAAATGGGATGAAAAATTGTTCGCTACGATCGCGCTCGTGCGTTAAAGTTCTCTTATATGTTATATAGTTGTGCTATAATATATGAAACATAATATGGCTTTACTGTGCCAGTTAGATCTTCTAGCGATATTAAAAACCACGTACAAGAAAAACTAAAGCAAATCATTCATTCATTCACAGGGGACCTTCGGGATCGTGGACGCTAAGAGTGGGGGGACTCGAGGCGTCTATTAAGCGACCCTGGGGAGGACAGCAGTACGTGGTGGTCGCGAGCTGCTTTGGGGGAAACAATATTGTTTTCCCGGAACGTGCCAAAGGCAGAGAAGATAAACTAGAAGCTAAACTAAACTACTAGAGGAGCGCCGGCGCGGTCCAATGGAGTTCCCGGAGCTCCTCTATTTTGTGCAGAAGATGGCCACCGTGTGGGTTTAGTCGGTAAGAGTCCGACATACCCCTGCCATCCCCAAACGGAGGGTATCCATGAGGATTCCATGAGGATCAAAAAAAAAATGGTGTACACTTTAACCCTCGCTAGCCTAGTGGCTGGTTCTTTCTGTAAAAGACGCTTCAAAATCAAAGTAATCCTATCCTATCCTACTAAACATTATAAATGTGAAAGTTTATGAAGATGTTTGGATGTTTGTTACTCAATCACGCTGTAAGGGCTGAACGGATTTTGATGAAATTTGGCATACAGATAGGACATAGCCCGGATTAACACATTAGGCTACTTTTTTTATCCCGGGAAGGTGAACAGTTCCCAAGGAATGCGCAGAACATGACATCGCACGCGGGCGAAGCCACGGGCATAGGCTAGTAAACAATATATCAAGGAGAAACGCTATATGTGCTCATATATTCAATTCAATTCAATTCAAATCAATTTTATTTATTTGCTTTTTTTTTTGTGGTATGTGATGGTGAAATGAGCCAAAGGCCCACCTGATGTTAAGCGGTTACTTTTGCCCATAACAACTGCAATACCACCTAGACTGTTGCCTAAATGAAAACTCAAGTCGTTTAGCCAAACTGAGACATGAAGATAGAAAGTCTCATGTGATTGTAATTTCACCGGCACCCGTAACCTTCAGACCGAAGCACAGCAATGCAAGCAATTCACTATTTGGCGGAGAAGTAGATACGGTGGTAGTACTTCCCCGGACGAGCTCTTTCACAAAAGAGCTCTACTACTACTAAAACTGCCAACTACATTATTATTATTTTTATTTATTTATTACTTCTTATTCACCTAATTATCATCATCATCATCACCACTTCAGCGCAAAGACGTCCACTGCTGGACATAGGTCTCCCCTGAGGGGTATGTGCCATAGTTGCCACACTTGGAAGGCGGTTTGGCGATCGTAGTTGGTTGGTTAAATACTCAGAGAACGCTGCTGCTCATCCTCTGGTGAATCCCTTAGTCGCCTTTTACGACACCCATGAGAAGAGAAAGGGTGGTGCTATTCTCTTATATCCGGAACCAACAACCACCTAATAATACCCCATCATAATTCGACTATTCAATACTAACCCATGGGAAACGACGTTTTGTCCTATTCAATGATAGAAAATAATCACGCTAGTTAATCTTTGCTGCGCTAAAGATACAGAACTAAGCGGTATAAACAGACCTCGGATGAATAAAAAAAGCGGACGGAATCTTGCTAAACAATAAGTGAAGCATCCATAGTATGCCAAAAAGCCGCGATTACGCAAAAAATCTAGTGTGACGGTAGTCATTGTTGTAGTGTCACAAATAAAATAACAATTTATAAATGGTTTCGAAATTATAGTGGGTTTAGGAAAAAATTTAGTGCTTCAGTCTTTGTTTAGCGAGATACCGTCCGCCTTTTTTATTCGTCCGAGAAACAGGCAAACAACTTTTATTATTGAAAAATAAAGAACACCAGAATTATTAAGCACTACAATGACCTCATTTTCAGAACTAAATGGAAAAGTATCTCTAAAATTGCTTATGATCCTAACTCCTGATTTAACAAAGGAAGTATCTATAAAACTGCATTAAAAAAATTATATTCCGCTTTTCATTTTCCGATGCCACAAAATCGTAGTTTTATTTTTGTTGAAAGCTCAGCGATTGCATATTTGTTCGAAAAACCGATGCTATTTCTGTAGTGGATGAAACTAGCTCAAACTAGCACAATCTAACTTTAATGATTGGCGTTTTCAATCGTTTTCTCTTCCACTTATAAAACAACATAATATTGTATTTTATTATTACCACGTTTTTAACAATAAATAAAACCGACTTCAAAAACCTTAACTAAAGTAAAAAATAATTCTTGTATGTATTTCAAAATCTTAACATAAACCAACATTTTGAAGGCGGCGCGTGATTTTCATGTACGTTCGCATAAACTGTTTTTTACTTTATACCAATGTGCTCGACAGTACATTATATTTACATGACGCAAAGGGTCAATCACGCGCCGCCTTCAAAATGTTGGTTTATGTTAAAATTTTGAAATAAATACAAGGATATTTTTTTACTTTTTAGTTAAGGTTTTTGAAGTCGGTTTTATTTTTTGTTAAAAAGTTTTTTTATTAACTAGCTTTCAGTCTTGTCTGTCTGTTCGGTACAAATTTTGCAATAATACAAGATTTAAACAAATTTATCGATGAGCTATAGACTTGAAACTTTAAACGTGACAATGCAATATTAAATCGCTTTCTTTTAAAATTTTACTTTAAAAAATACATTTTCATCAGATTATTTGTCTTCTGATGACGGTCAAAATACGCTGTGTTTGTATAGTATGCAGAAGTTTTTAAACTTTAGCGAAATTCACTCGTCATCAACTCAGCCTATCGCAGTCCACTGCTGGACATAGGCCTCTCCCAAGTTGCGCCACAACACTCGGTCATCTGCCTTCCGCATTCAGTCCCCCCCAGCCACGGTTTTCAGGTCGTCGGTCCACCTAGCGCGTGGCGGGGGGCGCCCTACGCTGCGTTTGCCGATCCGCGGTCTCCACTCAAGGACTGACGGCCATCGGTCCTTCGACAGACATGGCCAGCCCACTGCCACTTCAGCTTACTGATCCTACAAGCTATGTCGATCACTCCCCGGTTCTTCTCCGAATAATCTCGTTACGGATTTTATCCTTCAAAGAAACTCCAAGCATAGCTCGCTCCATAGCTCGCTGAGCGACTTTGAACTTGTGGACTAGCCCAACTGTCAGTGTCCACGTCTCGGCACCGTAAGTCATGACAGGCAGGACGCACTGGTTGAAGACCTTTGTCTTCAAACTTTGCGGTATAGGCGACGAGAAGACTCGGCGAAGTTTGCCAAATTTCACTCGTATTGAACTATATGACGACGTCTGTGGTCTAGTGGTTGGAGTGTTGGACTGCTGATCACGAGGTCGTGGGTTCGATTCCCACAGGGCACAAATATTTGTGTGATGAACATAACTGTTTGTGTTTGTCTGGGTGTTTCTTATGTATTATAAGCATGTATTTACAAAAAAAAAAATTATATAAGTATTATATCCATTGTCTAGTACCCATATTACAAGCTCTGCTTAGTTTGGGACTAGATTGGTGCTGTGTAAAATGTCCCAAAAATTTTTTTATTTTTATTTTTTTATATTAACGGGACATTTTGTGCACAATAAAATCAAAACAAAACAAAAAATAATACTAATCTCGACGTTTCAGCCAAGTTGCATTGGCCGTGGTCACGAGCAGACAGTCAGCCAGTCTGTTTGTTTTGTTTTGATTTTATAATCCGCGAAAAGTCTTGTGAATATAGTTAAATATGTATAGTATGCAGTTTTATAGTTCAAGGTATGTAAGCCTTTGCCAATTCGGCCTTATAAATCATAACCGAGTTATATTGCCAAATACCACAGTGAAATGAAGATACAGTATTTTGGCAAAGTATGAAGAATAGCAGATAGGTACACAGTTCCTATAATAATACTGATATCGATGCATTTTTGCGCTGATAATGGTTTTAAGGGATATGTTATGTTCTAATCTTTGTTGTAATTTCCATTACTGGTCTTCGTCATTCGTAATAGAAAGCTTGTCGACTATGTGTATGTTTCTAGGCTCTGTCTTTCTCAATAAATATTGTATTTAAAGCGCATTTTTAAGAAATTCTTCTACAAAATGTTATCACACACAACACAATACTCTGTAGATAATTTGCAATAAAGATATTCTCTTTTCTCTCTTGTCTTATTTAATAAACAATCTTGGCACGTCTCTTTATTGAAATAACTACTGATAAAATATAATTACTAGTTCTGCACATGTAGTTAGGTAAAAAGATGTTATTTAGTGTGTGAAATTGTTAACATAATGTCTTTTTATAATAATTATTGACGAGTTGCATTAAAAAGAAGTGCCAAAATTGTTTACTAAATAATAAAAAAAAAAATTACAACACAACACACGACGACAACCGATATTTCGAGAAGTGTACTAAAATCAGATACCGTAACTAAAACTAAACTAATTTTATTACTAACCCTGTGCCACGTGTTGCTGGCTCGTGTGTGCATGTACTTAACTAAGTCAGCACGCTTCTGCTTTTTTACCTAACGTTTTAGACAACGGTTTTAGAGTAGTGCTTATAAAAGTACGCGCTTACTTTTAGGTGGACTGATCAAAATACTTCAATAAATAAATAAATATCTTTGTGGCATTTTTACACAGCACCATCTAGCCCCAAACTAAGCAGAGCTTGTGCTATGGGTACTAGACAATGGATATAATACTTATATACTTTTTTTTTGTAAATACATACTTATAATACATAACTATCACTATGCTTTGCTATGGATCACTCTTTATATCCGGGCCCGGAACAACTATATCCGATATGTAGGCCATAAAAATATGAATTTGCAACTAACATCAAATTACGATAGGGTTCATCAATCAACTATACGACATCTAAAAATAAACCACTGCTTATTTTTTTTATTTTTTTTTAAATACATACTTATAATACATAAACAACACCCAGACCAATACAAACACTTATGTTCATCACACAAATATTTGTGTCCTGTGGGAAAATTAAGTATATGCTTACATAAAATATTATCATTTATTAGTTATCAACACTTTTGTGTATTATTAATCAGGTACAACGAGGTCGAGGTCAGTGGCGTACTATTTCTAGCAGTCAAAGTCAAAAATAATGTATTCAAAGTGGACTAAATTCAATTAAAAACGACAAAAACTTAGTAAGTGAAAGTTAAACTCGATTCTACGAGCAGGGTTCACGGTAGCTTCCAGGAGTCGCAGGTTCCAATCCTGCTCGTGAGCGATTTTTAAGCTATTGCATAGCTTCTATCGCGGGCCTTGAGCGTGGAGACCGAATCCAGAAATTCTGTAACGAAAATAATCTAACACCCCCCACTCCGACCGGCACAGCGGTGATACTTTTTAGTTTTGCCATCTATCGATGAATAGCAGAACTTTTAATGACTTTTTGAAATATCACGCTTGTCTCTTTAGTTCTGCAAATCGCCTCTAGGTGGCATTGGTTGTATCGGCGTTACTGCGCATGCGTAATCCCCCTCTTCACCCCGCAATCTGGTGACTCATGCCTGCTTAGAGTTTCGGCGTTAGGGCACCTCCTCTTTGTATTTACATAAAAAATGCTATGCAATAGCTTTACCGCGGCAGTCTCCGAGTGCCACACGTCTTTTTTCTTCCCATAATTTATATTTTAAGATTTCGCTTCACATGCGTAAATGCGTTAAAAATAATTAATTAAATAAGTATTTTTTTTTCATCAGATATTAAGACAGTACCCACCCTTCACCGCTTCTTATCGTTTAATAATAATAATAATAATAAATCATTTATTTCAGATTTGTATCCATTTTGTTAGTAAACATTAAACGTTTAAGCATGGAAGAAGTGGTGCTACAAACTCCCCAGAAATACGTCTATGTCTGCCACTTAATAATACAAACAACCAACACTATTATTATGTGGTAGCGGTACTAGCAGCTTAGTTAGCTGATGCTTGTGTGTCTTGCGACTTGGAGATTTTGCCCAGTCTTGAAGCAGTTTATTGTGGGTGCCATTATCACATTTTCAAGGAGTTTATTCCACTCTTTGACTACACGATTTGTAGTAAGTGATAGAAAGGGTTTCCTTTAGATATCATCATCCTCCATAGTTTTAAATCGTGTCCACGTGGGTTTTTGTTCTCACTTCTCAGTGTACACATTCTCAATTCCGGAAATATTGTAACAGCCAGTATTAATCTGTCTCAATAAGACTTCCCATGATAAGACGTAAAAACTTTGCCACACATGGCAGCTAGCACTCGCTAGTACCTACGATGAAAGAACATACTTTGGTAGTAAGTAGGTTCTTTCATCGTCGACTAGTACTCTGACTAAATGTCAATCTCAAGCTATAAATATTGGACAGATAAACCTCCACTTATTTGTTTTCAGACACAGGTGGGGGTAGATATGACATCTACCCCCACCGGAGTGACGCAATGGACTAATATGGACAAAATAATTATGACGACGTAACTATGTCGGTAAAACCACCATAAAATCGTCTTTTTATTTAAATACGTCTTTTCCCTAGAGGGGAAAACAAATACCTTCTATCCGATACTTACCAAAGTACCGGTCAACCAAAGCCTATCCAATAAGATTACATCTCCTAAATCCGATTACGAACTCACAATCCGAATAAGATGGCCGATTTGACACCCACATCACCGATATCCGGTCGAATTGACACCTTTTGTGATTTATTCATCCGTATATTTATTGGTTATTTATTTCATATATTAGGAATATGTATTATATTGGGAATATTAATAAATAATGAATAAGGGGCTCGTGGCTAAGTAGCAAGCGTGTGGGTTGTAGGATCTGCAAGGTTAAGCTGCACTAATATTACCGTTCAAAAGATACAGCCCTGTGACAGACAGACGGACGGACGGACGGACAGCGTAGCGAGAGTAATAGGGTCCCGTTTGGCACCCTTCGGGTACGGAACCCTAAAAAGGAGAACCAATCACACAAATTTTAATGCCAATAGATCATGAGAATAAACTACAAATAAATCATGAGAAAATTCGATTTCTTATGAAAACTCAAATCAAATGAAGGTTTAATGAAGGTTTCGAGTGTTAAATCGAAAAACTTACTCCTATTTTTTTATAACTTTTTGTTTGGTGCGCGACGCCGCCGCGTAACCAGCTCATGATTAAGGGCTCCGTTCGAGCTCGAAACCGGTCGGGCACACCCGATGAAATAACGTGAGTGAAACCGTTTATATTAATCATTAATCATTATGAACTTACTCCTAGTATTAAAAAAGACAGAAAAATGGGATCGCAAACAGCTGGTCTCTTATTCATTTTCCACCTGAAGTAATAACTTCACCTGAATTGCGGCACTTAATTCGAGATTTTTATCATCTGCTGGAGAATTTATTTACTTGATTAATATTTTGCTAATTTAATCCAGTGAAGTGTGAAATATCGGCTAGTGATCAAGTCAGTTCAAATAGATTTTTCTTTAACTATTGGTAGTTATTAGTTATTTCAAGGTTATATCGAGTGATAATCAAGTGATCTTCAAGGCTAGAGTAGGTTTTTGCTAAGCAAGCGCGTACAGTCTGGCAAAAACGGTATATTTGTCAGTATTGTGTTAATCTAATCTAAACGGTATCGCAAGTCGGTTCGCCAAACTGGGGGTCTACTCCCGTTCGACGATATTCGATAAATCGTACGATTCATCGCACAATTTGCTACTCCGGTCAACCATCGTTCCCTTATCGCATGCGATGATCGTGTTTTGACGTTTGTTTTTCTCATTTCCGGTAAATTGTATACGACTATGAACCGTAGTCTATCTTAATTGTGCCTTTTTTATGTGCCTATCTTTATTATGTAAGTATCAGTCGGAACGAAAGTTCGTACTTCGTTTGTCGTTCGTAAAACGCGAGTAGACCTACAGAGACGTGAAGATGGAAAGTCTCATGTGATTGTAATTTCACCGGCACCCGTACCCTTCAGACCGAAACACAGCAATGCAAGCATCACTATTTGGCGGAGAAATAGGTACAATACTGACAGTATTGTGTTAATCCGTGTTTTATCATGCAAAAATCAGCGATTTTAAAAGTTAAATTTTTTTAATGGATCACAAGTAGCGCATGGCGCCCCCATTTTGTGTACTATTTTATGCCAAACTGGTACCATCGTCGATCGCACCATCGCTTAACATCAGGTGAGGTGGCGGTTTGAATAAAAAACCAGCCAAGTGCGTGTCGGACTCACGCAGTAAGGGTTCCGTACAACCCACCGACCTGATACCCCATAGAAACAGATTTAATTTACGACTTCATCAAAAGACATCAACACACCATGTGCGAAATATGAATTATTGCATACCTTTCTTACGCAGGTACCACCACATATGTTTATGTTTGCCCTATTTTTAGTATTTGTTGCTAAACTACATAGATAGTATGACTATAATCTGTCCAATTTTGACGCTGGTATGTATTACCGTTTTAAAAATAGAGCAGGAACAAAAACGTTGGAAAAAAATCTAAAAATGTTACTGTCTCTGTGCTATCCATGGAGTTATTTGCCGGTTCTTCTCCATATGGCCCTCAATTTGGAACCGTACAAATATGCCTGACGTAATTAGGTTTATTTGAAAAAAAATTTGAGTTTAAATTCTAAATTCAAAAATTTCATGACATTCTATTGGTGAACTCACAATGCAGGTTTAATTAAAATTCAAAGTGGCCACTACATTAAAATGGCAACTTCATACCTTAACCCCCCTTAACCCCTATTATTAATCCATCAACGCATTTGAATGAACTCGTAAAAATCTTCAAAGTACTCAATGTGCTAAGAAAAAACCTCTCGAAAACTCTTCAAGCAAGTTTCTTCTTTAAAAATTACTTTTCGAATATAATTTTTACTGAAAAGAAAAGTCAAACGCGGTTTAAAAAGCATCGCAATTGTATTCAATGGAGTTTAAACTTTATGGTCAGGAAACAGAAATCTGTGGAGACTTGTGCGTGATGGAATAGTACATGTATCTGTCGCTCAATCTAGTACTTAAGTTGACCTGTACTCATACGTTTATAAATAAAAAATAAATAACAAAACATTACTATCGAGGCCTGAAATGAAGCAATTGACGGCTGAGCAATCCTTTTTAAATAAACGAGGCCGTTAATTGCTATTAAGGTGTGCACTGACGACGTAACCATTCCGACGTCGTTTTAATGACCACTTCCAACAAAACGACGTCCTATTTTTTAGCACACTGACGATCAATACATCGCGTATACGTTCTTGGTTTTAGAATTTCATCAACGCGCTCACGTCATTGTAGGTACTTGATAGAAATACAGGTAAACTAAATGCGTGAACAAAGAAACTGCCGATCGATATATCACAAATTAATGGTACTCTCATGGAACTTACTTTTTCCTATAAACAAGAGTACCCAGTTTTTCCTTTCCAAATTCCAATCCAATTTCCAGGAAACTTGTATAATTTACACAAACTATTTTATTCATTATTTGTGCAGTTCACATTACAGCAAATCTTATGACCCATTTCCTTCTTTAGTTCGTAAACATCGAAAAGATAGCGAATTTAGCGTGGAAATACAGAACACAGTCACACACAGTCCTAATATGTTTCACATTTCGGCCACAGCGTACGTTGTGATCGATTTGATTGGCCCCACCGTCCACCTTGCACATAGCCAAAAGTTTCGATGTAGCAAAAATGCGGGCCGAGTATCTGCGTCCTTCACTTGCGGCGGCCACAAACGTCCTAGAGATGCTACGCATGCGGCGGACCGGCAACGCGGAATGAAATAAAAATGGACATAGTTATCACATTCACGGAGCGTTTCGACGTCTTCCGGGTGGCGTAGTGCAAGTTTTACGCATTGACGATCACTCCAAAACCACGACGCGATTACATCCAAGGGGCGTGGCTTGGTGGATTTCTACCCGATTGGAAATCCACAGCCAGGACGTCGTTTTAAAAATAGCATACATTTTCAACATTCACGGACAGATTTTGGAATATAACCACGCCATTCGTACGGTTGGAAGAATCGTCAGTGGCCGATTACGGCCGAGACTTGTATTGGCCAGCTCCCCGTGAATGGAGACCCTAACGGGACTCTCCGTCACACTAGTCTGATTAAGCAGCAATAGTACATAGGTACTGTTTACGAGATGTACATTCTAAAAAAAACCACCGCTCTTATACTTTTGATCAAGAATTCGTCGAGTACGGACCTATTTAGTGAGATCGTGCCTTTTTCTATTTACTTCTACGTTCTATGTGCTAAAGACCCTTTTCGTATCATCATCATCATCATCATCATTTCAGCCGAAAGACGTCCACTGCTGGACATAGGCCTCCCCCAAGCATCGCCACAACGACTGGTCCTGTGCCTTCCGTATCTGTACTTTTCGTATCACTTGTGTCTAATTAAACGTGATTGTTATTTATTTATTTATATATGCTTTATTGTACACCATAAAAAACATTACATATAATATGCATGTAAACTATTGTACAAATGGCGGCCTTATTTTTATTTTGTTCCTTGTATTAAAGTGACGGTTGTAATAATTTAAAATTGTGTTATTGAAATAAATCGATTATATTTGTTGTTTAGAATCCGCTCCACGTGGTGCTGGACGTAAAGAATTACACCACCCTCTATCTTCTCATGGGTGTCGTAAAAGGCGACTAAGGGAATCACCAGAGGATGGGCAGCGTTCTCTGAGTATTTAACCAACCAACTGCGATTGCCAACCCACCTGCCAAGCGTGGCGATTAAGGTATATCTCCCCAAACTGCTTGGGGAGGCCTATATCCAGCAGTGGACGTCTTTCGGCTGAAATTATGATGATGATTTGTTTTCACGTGTCGTGTTATTTATTTTTAAACATTTAGGTACGCCTCTGGTGGCTAAGACTACGTTAATAACCAAAGGATCCATCCACATGAATAAAATGATCCTACTATCTTAATACACCATGTTTTAATGAAAAAAACAATAGAACAGTAGGATCACTCTTGAAAATAATACCAATCCCAAAAAAACAATGGAACACTATGATCACTCTTGAAAATAATTCCAATCCCAAAAAAAACAATAGAACAGTAGGATCACTCTTGAAAATAATACCAATCCCAAAAAAAACAATGGAACACTATGATCACTCTTGAAAATAATTCCAATCCCAAAAAAAACAATAGAACAGTAGGATCACTCTTGAAAATAATACCAATCCCAAAAAAAACAATGGAACACTATGATCACTCTTGAAAATAATTCCAATCCAATTCTAATATCAAAAAGTAACAATGCACAATTTCAATTCTAATAAGGACTTTATTAATTCTAAAAACACTAAATATGAAACACATTTAAAGCAAATTTATTAAAAAAATTGGATTCACACGAGTCCGATGCCGATCGATCGGAATAATAAATAATAATTTTTTTGGGATATTTTACACATCACCATCTAGTCCCAAACTAAGCAGAGCTTGTGCTATGGGTACTAGACAATGGATATAATATTTGTATACTTTTATTTTGTAAATACATACTTATAATACATAAGAAACAACCAGACCAACACAAACACTCATGTTCATCACAGTAATATTTGTGTCCTGTGGGAATCGAACCCACGACCTCGTAATCAGCAGTCTGAAACTCGAACCACTAGACCACAGAGGTCGTCAAACCAACAACTAATAACTTTTAAAGTAGCCTTACTTATGGTTATTTCGAATTAATCTTGTTTTCTGACTTAGACCTGGAAACAATACAAAAAAAAACATTGAAAAAACGTATAAGGACTGTCAACATGTCTCCACCCCACTTTTCTTCGATACCCGAAGTTAGTAAAAAGTAAACTTGACTGTGGATGATTTTTTTGTTCTTTTTGCGGAGCGCCCGCGGCGGAGGCTGTACTCTACTATATCTTCTGAATATCGGATCGGGCGTGATCTTTCAAGATGCTGTTAATATTAATCAGTTGTAGGACTTGTAGGTAGGTGTACCAAAGATTAACTGAAAGGTTCCTATCGTTGTAAATTGGTGAACTTATACAACGCTACGACGCAAACTCCCTTGAGTGCGCAGATTTATGAATTATTGTTATACTCAGAAATAATTATAATAAAACAGATTTTTTTTTAAATAAGTTAAATCTGGAATGTTTAAATTATTCAAATGTCTGAAATCTAAATAACATCTGCTTTAGGAACAAATACAAGACTTTTGTTGATTGAAGTTGATTCTATTGTTCCCCAATATAACTTAATTTAAACTATTCATATTTTTTTCTAATAGTGAAAACAAGAAAAAGACAGCAATGTTTTAGAACTGTCAAATTAATTTACTTCGTTTTTTTTGTCGGCACGTTCCAAGATCATGACGAAACTTCATCATCATCATCATTTCAGCCGAAAGACGTCCACTGCTGGACATAGGCCTGCCCCAAGCATCGCCACAACGACCGGTCCTGCGCCTTCCGCATCCAGCGGATTACCGCGACCTTCACCAGGTCGTCGGTCCACATTGTGGGGGGCCTACCCACGCTGCGCCTTCCAGTACGCGGTCGCCACTCCAGAACTATGCTGCCCCATCGGCTATCCGTTCTGCGAGCAATGTGCCCCGCTCACTGCCACTTAAGTTTGGCAATTCTTCTGACGAAACTTGTATGGCTAAAATTCCAACCAATTTGACAGCAATGCAATTGTTGCCATTTCATCGCTTTTTTGTATATACTACCTATAAGTAAAAGAGAACGATAGTTTAAAATAAGTTTAGTTTGTGAATAAGAGAATCATAACCAGTAATAGTAGGGGAGCCCTAGAAGGGATTTCGGGATTTACTCAAGCGCGGCAGATTAACATAAGGGGGGATACCTTGGACCCTGTGAGTACCTCCACCATATATAAGCCCTCTATAGGGTCCTGGGTAGCCCATCAGAATAGTAAAAAAAAATCGATAGTTGGATTTACTCTAGCGCGTCAGATTAAGTTATGGTGGGTTAATTACATGCTGAAAAGTGTGCATTTCACTAATCTGACGATTTGAGCGTGACGTAAGGGAGTGGGAGGGTCACAAACTTGCAAAAAAAAAACGCCACCTCGACATTCTCGAGCGAGGTAATTTTTTTTTTATTTGACGGAAATAATTCAAGGATAACGGGAAAAATAGAATCTGCCGATTTTCACAAGCCGAAGCAACGAAAAAAAAAAATCAGCCTTGCAATTCCTATAAAGTGGTAGGGTTAAAATTGATTGCCGTGCCCTCTTTTAAGGGTCCTGTACCCAAAAGGTGTCAACGGGACACTCTCTAGCTAGCTTTCGCAATCCTATACTATAAAAAAAACTGTGATTATGATTATCTCCAAATTAATGCACTGACCACATTTCATGTGGTGGTACGGTACCTATAGTGCGTGAGTGCGACTCGCAATTGGCCGGTTTTTGAAGTAAAACTCCTTTAGGCACGCTTGACTTGGGGGTAAGCTGGTAAATGCGTTACGAAAAGAGAGGCGAACGGAGGGGGTAGTGCGGGACGCGGGGAACGAGGCGCGCGCTAGGCCGACCACGACACAGCGCCGGCAGATGTGCGCCACCATTCCTTTGTTCTCATTGAAATAGTATTGAGGAAGATTTGTGAAGTTTTACTTCAGTCGTGTGCTCTAAAGCACACTCGTTTTTTTTTATCTAGGTTTTCTTACAATGTTTCTTTTAATGCAAGTGATAATCAATTTCTGATCCACACATAAATCAAATATTCAGAGGAGAAACATAACGTTATGTCGCCATAATAATTGATACTATGTATCTTCATTGTTTCAGCAATATTGTCACTTAATGGCTGTCTTCAAGCAACCTTATCAAGATTCCCGCTACAAAGTTGCTTGAGTACCGAACTACCGACCCTTAGTACGATAATGTGAAATTGTGCAGGCGTTGCCAATATATTTGCAACTAGCAGTTATGACTACGTTTATGAACATACAAATTCTGTGTGTCTTGCCGATGCTCGCATCAACGTTCTGCCGTAGCCTGCTCAATCGCCAGACGTCAACCCAAGTGAGCATGCATGGGATATGCTCCAAAGAAGAGCATAGGTACCGAGTATGGATGCCGTGTATAACCCACAACAACTTTTTGACTTGTTGACTTGTTGTTGTGGTTGTTGTGGGCGGCCATTCCTCAAAGTGATTTTGATGAACTAATTTTAAGCATGCCAGATCGCTGTGATTGTGTGATTCGTGTCAATGGTGGAAACACAGTTTTTTTAAATCTTTACATTTATTTTTTTATTTTTATTTATTAAATTTATGCACACACAGAGAAATAATAATAAAGTACATAGAAATCAATAGTACAAAGGCACTTTACATCTTTACAATGAAAATTTAATTTTTTTGCCTTATGCTAAAATTACAATTTTTCTTAATTTTTACAAAATATATGGATAGGTTGTTAACTTAAACATAGGAAATTAAAGTAAGAAGCCAGTATGGAAGACTAGATTTGGTAAATATTGGTGTATATTGGTGGTGTATTGATACCTTATTCTCTCTCTCTTCTTATTCACGAACTAAACTTATTGTAATTTATCGAGTCTCTTTTACTAATAGGAGATACAAGAAAGGGATCGCAACAATCTTAGGTCTGTCAAATTAGTTTACATACTACACTTCTTCGTATTTTTAACCGCCTTCACTTATAACAGCTTAGTTAAGTAACATAAGCGGTTGACCGTACGTATCAAAGAAAGAACTGTCAAAGTCCAAGAAAACAGTATTAACAATAAATACTAGAACATCGAACTAAAGCGTCTAGAAATTACGCTTTTACTTACAACTTTTGTTGTTACCGAAACGTCCGAACTTTGCCGAAGTTTCCCAAACTTTCCCGAATATGGCCGACTTTGGTTACGACCCGGCAAAAAGTTGCGTCAATTAGTGTACTCAGGTTACCAATGTTTGTTTTGGCAGCTTGTTTAGTTTCGTAGCTAAGAAATAAATTAATTTGAAAGTAAATTAATATTTTAGTACATAAGTTAAACTGACTTGTTTACAAACTAAAGTTTTAAACTATCGCTCTCTTTTACAAACTAAAGTTTTAAACTATCGCTCTCTTTTACAAATAGTAGAGACAAGAAAGGGATGGCAACAATTTTAGTGCTGTCAAATTAGTTTACGTGTTACACACTTTTTTTTTTTTTTTTTTGAAAGGATGTACTTCCAGATTGGTCCCATTTTCATCAAAATCCAGTTTTGATAATGGGATACATGTGGAATTAAGGGAACTCCTCAAATATTATGGGCATACATATAGCGATTTTGGTATTTTCATCAACAATCATTAAGTCAAGCATTTCGTCGCCTCAGTGCTTGAATGTCCAACCGACCATTGACCAAATTTTACCGGAGACGGTCAATGGTCGTTTGGACATTCAAGCACTGAGGCGACGATTTGCATTCAGAAATTATGATTTGGTGAAGATCTTCGGAGATAAAGAAGGGAAATCTTCAATGGATGACAGTAAATCATTCGGGATTGCAGCAATCGCTTGTTCACTCAAAATAGAAAAAGAAAATAAACGAAAAAAAAGTAAAAACCATCTTCAAAAAGAATAAAATAATTTATGTGAAACAGTTTTGGAAGTCGGTGCCAATTTTTTCTTAAATCAAACCGAATCAAAGGCACCTACTTCCTAAACGGTTTCACACAAATTATTTTATTCTTTTTGAAGTCGATTTTTACTTTTTTTTTTTTTAAGTTTATTTTATTAGTCAGCATGTTCGTGACGTTTACAGACGTTTTTTTTTATGACGTTTTACAGAGTTAACAGTTTCTGATTAAACTAAAGTACCTGTACTTCAATTGCTAAAAACGAATTTTCAATAAATGATTTATTCAGCTAGTAATATTTTTTTTACTGATGGGGGCGTCACTTGGCTGCTACATTCTCATTAACTCTTTCATTACGCAACTTGTGTACGATCAATCTCAGATTTTAAAAAGAAAATCACGCCTATCCGTCATTAGAAGACCCGTAGCGTGGCACAATTCTAATTATAAATGCATTGAAAGGATTAAAGTTTGGTCAGATTCGCCACGCTTTCGGTATTAATATCTTGATCCATCAGTCGGTGACGAGTTAAGCAAAATTTCATATTTCCAATATTTAAAGCGTCTTCCCTCCATCAAGCATAATAATAAGACACCCTGCATTATGTATCTCAATACGTCGTGGTTACCAGACGGAATGACCACTTTTAAACTACATCGAAGCATCCATTTTTAAAAGGCTATTGGGAAACTCCAATATTTTTTATTCATTTCATTCAGCCAACTGTGTGCGTTGGACCATGGCATATTGCCTAAAGGCAGAAAAAACTCCGTTCAAAAAAGTCTGTAGCCGAAATTCTGAAAACCCGATTAATTGGAAGTTCATATTTATCTTCACTAGTCTATGGAAACAAAAAGTTAGAAAATGGAGCAATTTAAAATTTTACAAACTTCTAGAATATGAACTATCAAACTACATCTGCCAAGTGAATTTTATTAGGTGCATACGGTCAAAGAGAGGCCACCGGTCCACGCCCATATTCTGCTATTAAAGTTTCGAGCTAATAATGATAAGATCATGTAATATTCTCCTAATAATAGTGTATCCAAGTCCTTACTTAACCGCTATGCAACTTAATTTGAGTTGCTATCTTCACCGGTCTCAAATACTGCGATCACTGAACCAATAAGTAGTTCCAGCTGACTAACTTACTTAGCTTACAAGACTTACGCTCCTTGCATGGCAAAATGTTTGCAGCAAACGTTGGTTAAGTTTCAAACTACCACAATGTTGGTTTTAAGTAAAAAAGTTGGAGAGTAAAGACCTGAAGATAAAAAGCTTGTTCTAAAGAGGGTTTATTTATCCCTTTTCGTTTACGATGAGTAGGATTCTAAAGACACAAGCCGGTATAATTAGGAAAACAGGTAGAAGGCAGTGTTGAAAAAATCTCTTATAAAATAGAACTTCAAAGAAAAACAAAATCAGAAGTATATTTAGCGTATTGCTAAAACTGCCTCGTTGGTCGAACGGTAACATATTATGTCCATACGTAGATCGTGAGGTCCCGGGTTCGAATCCCGGATCGTGCAATAAGTTTTATTGGTATTTTTATGTCAAGAAAATTCCTCAGTAGCAGTCCGTAATCATAATGTTGGCGGTGCTACATCCCCGTGCCTTGGTCCACGTAAGGCCGTTGGTTTTGCGCCAGATCTCTCTCCGGTCGTGTCGGATTGCCGTCCCATCGTATTATTTATGAGAGTGAGGGAAAAGACAGTGCACGTGTGTATACGTACACACTAGCGCACTTTATTATGACCCACGCAGATGGCTAGTCTCCATTGAGATTGGCTGCCGTGAAAAAACTCGGCCAGGAGGACATTATTGCTTACAAAAACACGAGATAAGAAGCACTCAACACTTATTCAACCCATTAATAAAAATAACTAGAAAACTTTACTAAATTTACCCTAAGCCAGTCAATCAAACAAAACGATCCAGCGTCCTAAATATCTTTAGCAAAGCAGTCATTACCATTTTGTGAAGTGAAAGTGAAATTACAACAATTAATCAATCAAGAGAGCTTGAGGCATATCGTAGAAGAAAGCGGCTGCCGAAAAGATGAATTATTTCAAGGAGACGTTGCGTTTTCATTAATTTTGGGTAACAGTACAGAACAGATGAATTCGGAAGGCCTACTCTCATTAGTGGGATACACATCTACACGTTATGGACAAACCCAGCTCAGACAAAGCATAATTATTACTGTGGTAATTCAATAGAATAGAATAACTTTATTTAGAGCAAAAACTCATATAGGGTTAGTAACAATTTTCTTTTCTTAAAACTAGCTATCCTGTTCAGAACCCTGTTGGAGCTGGCCATGACTCATGCCACCAGTGATGCTGCACGCTTGCGCATTATAGAAGCAGTCTATACGCGCCGCTGCAAGCGTCCCTAAAGCACTGCAACTCCAAAGCAACCCCATCAATTTTTTGAATGCTTCATTGTATTGGACTCGAAACGCTCCACGTAATCTTGTGAATATTTCTAGGAATGTGATTTTAGGAATTGTATATGTGATAAACTGACTTTGGTCTCTTGACCTTACATTAAACATTCTATAAAATGTATGATTTTAGCAATCAACTCTATATTATTATATGTATTTTTTTTTCAACGTCATGACTCGAGGAGGGTTGGCGGAAATTTTTGGAAATATCGTGTTGTCGATTTTGTATTTTTTTCCTAAATTTGTGTTGTGTGTGTAATAATAGTAAATTATGAAATGTCAAGTACTCGTTAAAACGTGTACAAGTGTGGGTAAATAGTACAAAGTTGTAAAACGTGACATTATTTATTTATTTATGTACACACAACACTTTGTATTATAGAAAACATACAGAACAAACAATTGAGACTTTCGTATTTTCTCATCATCCCCTCAGAAACGTAGTAAAGTTTCCATCACTTTACTAGGGTGAATAAACTAAAGACTTGGCTAGAAGGTCTAAGCAACCAGCAGGGCAATTGCGTAACTCATTTGAAAGTTTTATTTTGATGTAAAATTGAAGACGACGTTGATAACATTGCAAGCAAACATAGGAATTGTGTAACGACATAGAAGGACTTCTTTATGAAGTAAATGACGTCAGGAGGGAAATCCATTGCGATGTAAATGACGTCATGTATGTTAGATCTCGTTTTGTTATGCAAGTAAGCTGCTGCAAGTATGCGTTTTTAAGCTTTATCATTCATTAAATTTTATGATGAATCCCTTCGACATCGTAATCAACAGTTTTGTAGTTACGCAATTCGAATTGCATAATTTTTCCGGATTCAAACGTCAAAATTGTCATTTTGTTTATTGCGATGCAGTTACACAATTGCCCTGCTGGCCATAAAACTACTCACAAAACAAAAAAATCATGACTCGAGATGGCTTGTTTTCAGAAATATTTTGAAGTTTACTTTCTGTTCTTCCTTTATTTTGTATTCTCACGCATCTTTATCCGAGGGACAGTTTGTGTGCATATTAATCAACTACTTTTGTTTTGAATGTTTCGCTTTGATGATTTTACCTGACTTTCAGCTGCGTATGTATAAAGTGGAGATCAATTTCAAAGGGTTAATGAGTAAAGGTTAACCACAAGGGGATAGTTGTTTTACATTCGAAGCTAAACACGACTGCCATGATGTTTAAGTTTTTAATTGAACTACAGCTAGGTTTGTGCAGATCTCATCATCATCATTTCAGCCCAAAAACGTCCACCGCTGGACAAAGACCTCCCCCAAAGGTGGGTATATTCCATAATCACCACGCTTGGCAGGCGGGTTGGCGATCGCAGTCGCCTTTTACGACACCCATGAGAAGAGAGAGGGTGGTGCAATTCCTTACGTCCGGAATTAAACTCTTTAACTCTTTATAAACAAAGTAGTAAATAAAAACGAAAGAACTTCAAAAATACTCGTAATTCATTCAAAACAGCACAGAACCTCAGAACTTCAACTAGGTACCGAATCAAAAATACAAAAACGCTTGTCCGACAACAATTCTCAGTTGTTTGAGAAACTTTCATGTTTTAAAAACTACTTTTTGTAATGAAAATTTTTAGAGCCCTAAAATGCTTACTTCTGTACGATTATTGGACTTACTGCAGGCCAAATTAAACCATAAGAATTGAACATAAGGCTGATTTTTGTGTAAGATTTTTTAGTTTGCAAAGTCCATAATGTACCTACCTGTGTGTATGTATGTGGATACCTTGTGAAATCAACAGTGTATGTTTCATATTTTTTTATGAGATATAGATCTGCTCTTGACCGCAATCTAGACAGCTTTCTCAAGATGTGGTCGACGATGGAGCGAGCAAACCTGTTAGGTGCCGATTCACTCCAGCTTTAAAGGCGTTAGGGTTGTAAGTGCCCGTAAATACAGATGATGCGGCAGTGAATTCCACAACTTGGTTGGCGTTATATATGTCTATGGATGCGGCAGTGAATTCCTCAACTTGGCTGTGCGCATTATGAAAGTTCTCAAAGCGCTTGGTCCTGATAGGGATTTATACCAAATGTGGATTATATCCTGCAGTGCGTCGTGTAGTCCGATGAAAGAAAGGAGTTGGCGGAATAAGCTCATGGAGCTCTCTTGCACACACGCTAATTAATGATTCCAGAATGCTACCTCAGAATATCGCAGCTACTCAAAAATGTACATGTAAACAAAATGTATTTTGTAAGTCGCGTACAGTGGCGAACCTTTATCAGTCTTAATATAAAATCTCAGCAAAGAGTTTTTGTGTAAAAAAAGAGTAAACATTTTTGTGAATAAATAAACTGTTATTAAAAATAATTGTAAATAAACATTTCATTACATTTTTAATATTAGCGTTTTTGGCGGTTTCCTTCCACCTACGCGCGTATAGCTATTATATTAGGTTCGACTCAGATAGTTAGATACAAATAGTTATTATTAACCTGAGTCTGTATGTATTTTTCTGTTATACGCACCCATTGTTCAAGAGACATCATAAAATACCATAGATTAAAACGACCTTACTCTGTTGAATAGCCTGTCAATAGTGGTGATATTACCCCTAGCCAGATAGATCAACGACCTGAAGGAGGTAGCTGGGGGGGACTGGATGCGGAAGACGGAACACCAAGTGTTGTGGCCTATGTCCTACAGTGTACTGCGACTGGCTGAGTTGAGTTGAGAGTGATGATATTGGTGGCATTATCACAAAGTTCATGTAAAACGATCTTCCCATATCTCCCATACAATACAAACGATATCCACGAAGACAACCCCGAACAACATAACATAACAACAACATAACGTCACGCCTGTATTTACCTGAAGGGGTAGGCAGAGGTGTAATAGTACACCCACATTTCGCCAGTTATGTTATAGTCCCATGTAATAGGGGGCGAGCCTATTGCCATAACCCCGAAGATCAACATAAATCATAATAAACGCGTCCTTTCATAGGTATCACGCAAAACTTCCGTAATCAAGACCTTTTTCGCGAATACCTTGTGAACATTTAATAAAAATACGTAACATTTTCCCCTAATATTGCGTCATATAACCCAATAATATAGGTATACTCTGAATTACTTATTCTATTTCCAAAAGAAACGTATTTATTGGACACAAAACCGATAAACACATACCCGAAAACAATGGCAACAAAAAACAATAAATGTAATAATTATGACAAAGAAAAACATACTCAACATTGTTGACGCGCACAACATTTAATACAAATGGGTATATTCGGTTGGCACGAGAGTAACTTTTTTTTTATTTTTCTTAACGGGCTTACGTTTGACCGCCACCTCACCTGATGTTCAGCGATGGTGCGGTCGACGATGGTACACGCTTGCCCAGCAAAGGTGAGAGGATGGCAGTGAAATATTTCGACCCATCCTCTCAAGTGGCTACACCGGGCATCGTAACGGAACAAGACTTGGTCGCTTGGTGGCTCGGCCGTGGCCTACCACCAGTATGTCACCTGATTTGCACCACCCAGGGAACATGTGTAGGGATTCGGAAAAGGGGTACTCTCCTACGGAGTGGGTGACTCGATCCCCAAACTAGTAGACACGTATCACTTATAATCGTGTTACACATAAGTAAGGTTAGAAATAGGTTATTACATTGCTAGGTTGTATTGAGCACGTTGTACGTCAAACAAACCATTATTTATTTTAAAAGTTTCGCGAATTTCACTCATATTGAACTGTATTTGTGGCGCAACTTGGGAGAGGCCTATGTCCAGCAGTGGACTGCGATAGGCTGAGTTGATTGATTGAACTATATTTACAGGACTTTTCACGGACAATGAAATCAAACAATCAATCAACAAACATTTTGACTAACCTCGACGTTTCGGCCAAGTTGTATTGGCCGTGGTCAAGAGCAGACGTGGTGTTTGTTTTGTTTTGATTTCACTGTGCGCGAAATGTCCCGTAAATATAGTTCAGTATTCATCTTCAACACTTTTAGGAGTAAAATAATATAGAAGGGCGTGTAGACTCCATACATACCATTACAGGTAGATAAAAAAAAACTGGTCGACTGATTTATCTTCCAAAGGTTATGTATCCAGCCAAACTGAGCCCAGAATGTACTGGATACACGTGGAGGCCTTATCATTATACTCTACTATACAATGTATAATTGAAATAACTGAAAACCTCTTAAGGGGAATGTAGCAGCCAAGTGGCGACCCCATCAGTAAAAAAAAAATTGCTCGCTGAATACATTTCATCATTTACCGAAAATTCATTTTTAACGATTGAAGTACAGGTAATGTAGTTTACTCAGAACCTATAAGCTCTGTAAATTATACTTCGCTCTAGTTGTAGATAGAATAAAACTTTTTAACAAAAAATTGAACCGACGAAAACAGAAACTGAAAAGCGAAAAATAACTAATTATGAGTCGGCGTCGGCGCCAAACGAACTTTTAACAAGCAAAGTGCGTGTAAGTTGCAAGTGGCCGAGCGGAGAACGCATTTTTGGAAAGTTATTGTTTATCGTTGAAAATTTCACGTTGTATTTGATGTGACGTTGTTTTTATTATTTATTTAAAGTAATTTAATGATCTTCGTTGATTGGTTGTTTGGCGCCGACTCATAATTAGTTATTTTTCGCTTTTCAGTTTGTTTTCGTCGGTTCAATTTTTTGTTAGAAAGTTTTATTTTTAATTTTTTTGTGGTTAAAATCTAACTCCAGGTCTCCATTATGTCGTAGTGCCTAGAACTATATTTATGTGTGTCAAGTTTCAACAGAATCGGTTAACAGGTAAGAATTCAGTGGGTGAACAAACACTCATTGTTTTACTACCCTTAGGGGTGGATTTTGATTTTGAAATTTAAATAGAACCAATTTCGAGACATACCCTCTCCATTAAAAAAATAATCATCAAAATCGGACCACTCTGTAAAAAGTTATGCGTAGTCATACATAAAAAAAGAAAAAAAATATATACGCGTCGAATTGAGAACCTCCTCCTTTTTTTCGTCGGTTAAAAAGTGCGAAAAACTGCCACTTTTGGCCGATGACTACAATGAGCACTGTTAATGTACTGATCAGTATGAACAAGTTTTACTATGAGACCAACCTTGAAATCGTGAACACAAATGTAGAGAGAACAGCTGATTATTTTATCGCGATATCAGGTTTGGCCTCACAGTAAAAGTTTTTCATATGTGATGTGATGAGCACAATGACCCCTTAAGAGGTTTTCAGTTATTTCAATAACACGTTGTATATCTCACACAAATTTAAAGTTTCTCAGCGAGCTATGGAGCGAGCTATGCTTGAAGTTTCTTTGAAGGTTAAAATAGGTAACGAAATTATGCGGAGCAAAACCGGAGTGACCGACATAGCTTGTAGAATCAGCAAGCTGAAGTGACAGTGGGCTGGCCAAGTCTGCCAAAGGACCAATGGCCGCTGGAGCAGATGAGTCCTTGAGTGGAGACAGCAAATCGGCAAACGCAGCGTAGGGCACCCCCCAGCCAGGTAGACCAACGACCTGGAGAAGGTAGCTAGGGGACTGGACGCGGAAGGCAGAGGACCAAGTGTTGTGGCCTTTGTCCAAGTAACAGACTGCGATAGGCTGAGTTATACACTACTAACTGGACTATTATCCTCACTACCACTCATTGGAGCAACAGATTTGAAGGTGTGTCTAATAGTGAACAGCTACGAGCTGAATTGAAGAACCTGACCATAACTTCTTTTGAGAAGTCTTATAGTGGTGTTGGTTCGTAAGGAGCAGTATCTTACGGACTGTGAGAAGCGTAATAATGTACATTGTACGTACACACGGACGAATAAAAAAAGACGGACGGAATCTCGCTAAGATTGAAGCTCTTAATTTTTTCCTAAACCCGACTCTTCTAATTACTTATAATTTTGACAGACTCTTCTAATTACTTATAATTTTGACAGTCTGTATTTCAACATACCAGACGGAGATATTGTTATTTTATTTGTGACACTACGATAAAAAAAAAGACGTGTGGCACTCGGAGACTGCCGCGGTAAAGCTATTGCATAGCATTTTTTATGTAAATACAAAGAGGAGGTGCCCTAACGCCGAAACTCTAAGCAGGCATGAGTCACCAGATTGCGGGGCGAAGAGGGGGATTACGCATGCGCAGTAACGCCGATACAACCAATGCCACCTAGAGGCGATTAGCAGAACTAAAGAGACAAGCGTGATATTTAAAAAAGTCATTAAAAGTTCTGCTATTCATCGATAGATGGCAAAACTAAAAAGTATCACCGCTGTGCCGGTCGGAGTGGGGGGTGTTAGGTTATTTTCGTTACGGAATTTCTGGATTCGGTCTCCACGCTCAAGGCCCGCGATAAAAAAACTTAAAACTTCCGTCACACGAGATTTGTTCCGTAATCGCGGCTGTTAGACTTACTATGGGTGTGAATGTATGCGTGCCAGCCCGTACTTTCAAGCGAGATGACTTACTGTTGGGTGCTTCACTTTTGTTCAGCGAGATTCCATCCGACTCTTTTTATTCTTCCATCATTGTACTTGTCCATGTTTTTACTTTCATCATCAGTGATCGTGGACTGTGAAGTCCATTGCTAGATAAAGACATCGCCCAAGTTACACCATATAATACAACGTGTACCAGAAATGCGTGGTCATATTTGAAGAGAACAAAGTTTAACCGGATTAAATCGCGTATATTATTTAAATTGGTTTCCCTGACGTTTCGAAAGCTTTGCAGCATTTCGTGGTCGCACGTAGACTAAGATGACAAGCGTCTTTACAAATATTTCTAAAAAAATATTTTAATCTACCGTACAATATTATTAATTAAAATCGTTTCGATGCACGCAGTAATCACTCACAATATCATTATCTTTTACAGTGTTGCGTGCTGTTTGGGACTTGATTATTTTTAGAACTGGGTTCCAAACAGGTGGTAGCTGCCAACCATCTTCTCTATTAAAATTAGGATGTTTTTTTAATTTCAATAGCCTCAGCATTCTAGGAACATATCGGTTTTCCTTCGCCAGAACTTGTGGTTTATCAAATCGAAGAAAATGGTTGGGTTTGTCTAGGGCATGTTCACACACTGCAGACTTTGTGGAGCGTCTGTTCTTGACATCAGCTATACGTTCTATTATAATGTGTAGTGATCGCGAAAACCTAAGAAGTTATTATATTTGAAGAGCTTATTTAGGGCATAGCATAGAACAACTTTTACTATGGGACCAACCCCGAAATCGCGAAAAAATATCAGATGATCCTTACATTCTGTCGAGCGACATTGATATTTTTTTCGCGATTTCAGGGTTGGTCCCATAGTAAAAGTTGTTCTATGCTATGCCCTGAATGAGCTCATCAAATATGACCACGCATTTCTGATACACGTTGTATAATACTTGGTCCTCCTTTTTCTGGAATTCAGTCCACCTATTTATTTATTTTGAGGAAAGAGGTAGGGGTCTTGAACGCTCCCTAAGCCACTGCGTCCTGGTAAGCTCTATTATGACGCCTCTTGCAGCGTTACAGCACTTTCCCAAGCTGCAAGTTAATCATGAAGTCGACTATGACTTTGGGGGAGGAGGATTTGATCTCCTGCGTTGAGAGGACGTGGCCTCCAAGATGCTGGCTTCTCATGTGGTGCACTGCATCACACGCATAGGATATGGATGGGCATCTCATCTTTATCGCGACAAAACTTGCAAACTGTGGTATCACTGAGACCCATCCTGTGAAGGTGTTTATTCAGCTTGCAGTGCACAGTAAAGGTTCTTGCCAGTCCACCTAGCTACCCTCTTCAGTTCAACGGACTATCTGTCTCGAGGTCGGACATACGTTACCTAAACAATAATAAAACTGTATCTAACATCTGTAAAAAATGTTTATGGCACCAATTTGACACGTTACTGGATTGTTCTCGTCTCGCCTATTATACATTAGGGAAAGAATCAAATTGTATACGAAATTGTTCGGCCTTATCTTTTATATTACTTAAATTTATGGATGACACGTATTTAATGAGTTTCCGAGGTTTTTATTCAGTTCTCAAGTATTCTGTTTTATTTTGATATTCGTTTCAAAATAAAATTCTCATATTGAACTAAGTTTACGGGACTTGTCGCGCAAAATTCTCATGTAAATCGAGATCGGTTTTAATAAGCAAGTAGGTATGCCTGAACATTATCAATATCAAACATCAGTAGTTCATACGAAAATTCCCTTAATTCGATATCATGGGAACAAAATAATGACAATAGAAACTGTTATTATACAATTAATTTCCACAAATCTGTAATATTAGCCACATACATATTGCGCGTTGTAAATAAGAAACGGTAGGAAACTCCATGGATATACTCATGTCAAAATCATTATTTATCACATTTAAGTAATGTGAGAATTATGTAGGTAATTTTTAGAAATAACCAGACAGTACTACCGCACCCCGGCCACTCAATACAATAAAAATGCTAGCACCACCGCCATACACAAGATAACGTGTGTATACGAACGCACACACACGTGTAGGTTAGGGATGCTCGCCGCTCGTAATGCCGACTGGGTTCCAACCGCTTCTCAGTAGTTCGCAGAGATGGTGTTTGTTAGCGACAGGCGATTGACATCCATTGCAATATTGCAGTCCAATTGCCGTCTGACTACGGGTGCGTGCGGGGTGTGGGTGAGGAATCTTAAATTCGCGGGGGGCGGTGAGTGGCCGTTCTGTACGTTAGTACTATTAGATATTCTGTAGTACTACTAAAAATTACAATACGCCTTAAAATCAAGAAATATAAAATAATTATTAATAATTGATTGCCTCGTTGGTTGGTTTCAACCACTGGTGGTTGCAAGCGCGACTGCTGAGCGTGGGGTCCTGGGTGGTCGATTCCCGGGTCGGGCAAAATGTTATTGGGTTTTTTCATTAGGAAATTCAGCCCGGAGTCTGGATTTGTGCCCGGTTTATGGCAAAAGGCTCGCCCCCTATTACATGGGACTATAACATAACTGGCGAAATGTGGGTGTGCTATCTCTGCCTCTGCCTACCCCTTCGGGGAAATACAGGCGTGGTGTCATGTTATGTTATGTTGTTATTATAAAATAGTATTATCTGCCCGCTGCTTCGCACGCGTGTAATTCGGTTTAATACAGAAAGACGTCATCGCTCATCCCTCGGGATCTATTTCTCTTCCCGGGACAAAAAAGAGCCTATGTCCTCTCCAGGTCCCAGGCTACCATTTGCCAAATGTCATTACGATCGGAGCCCCTAGAACGAGGTCTTGCGATATCGTGAAGTTAACGTGTTCCTGTAGTTATCGACAAATTTTATACGGGACTTGTTTAGTTCCAAGTACGCACATGTGACGCTGGTAAAATTCCCGTATATAATTTGTCGGTCGATATCTACACGATAACATTAATTACACGATATCGCAAAAATTCATGCTAGGGGCTCGGTTTAATTGTGAAAATGTAACAAACAGAAAGACAGAGTTACTATTACATTTATAATATTAGTACATAAAACGTGTAACGGAAATACATACATATACATAAATATATACATACATATCAAGTGCACGGCTTCTTTGGATGATAACAAATTATGTGACAAGGGTTTTAAATCCTTTATCTACGTATAAGGTACATAGGAGAAATTCCAATATAAGAAACCAAACACTTCAAACAGAAATTGACACATCACTAGCACCTGTATCTTAATATAAGCAACTGACGTGAAAAGATAATGACCTTCGTAGTGCAGTGACACGTTTTTTATGATTTTGATTCAGTAAACTTATGAAATCAATTTCCCCCCTTTCGGATAGATATACCCTTTCGGTTACACGTTGTATAAGTTCTCATAGCATGTAGGAGCTGACCAACTATTACGTATGAAATATGTACTTAGCAGATGCAAAACAAGGGTTATCCTGTTAAGAAGTTAGCTAAATATTCTACTACAACCCTGTAGCTACAAGGGTGTTCATGTTTTACATACTAACCGTCGAAATCTTGTTATGTTTTCTCAAGCATGCAGGTTTCCTCACAACGTTTACTTTCATGAGTGACAATTAAATTCCCAATTTAATTTGGACGTGAATTAGAGCCCTTAGGGTGAGGGGAGGGGCAATAAAGCCTCCGGAACGGGCCAACACTGCTGTTTTAAGATAGCTTCCCAAAAACCAAACCAAATGATATAACGAGGGTTTTGATACAGATTTTTTTTACTTTAGGGTTTAACTTCAACCGTTTAATAAGTCAGTGAATATAAAGACAAAAGATCTTCACAAAATTAAATATAAAAAACCGGCCAAGTGCAAGTCGGACTCGCGCAGTAAGGGTTCCGTACCTCTCAACGACCTAATACCCCATAAAAACTGATTTAATTTACGAGAGTTTATCAAAAGACATCAACGCAAAGTGCGCGAAATATGAATTTTTGCATGTCTTTCTTACGCAGGTACTGCCACATATGTCTATGTTTGTCTTATTTTTAGTATTTTTGCTAAATTACATAATATGCACTATAATCTGACCAAATTTAACGCTGGTATATATTACGGTTTTGAAGATAGAGCAAAAACAAAAACGTTGAAAAAAATGCATGTTTTTTGAGGTTTCTTGTATGGGGACCCCCTTTGGTTTTAGACCTTTTTTTATTTTTATTATTTGTCGTGATACACCTCATAGCAACACATATTCTGAGAAAATTTCACCGGTTACCTATTACCGTTCAAAAGATACAGCCCTATGACAGACAGACGGACGGACGGACGGACGGACAGCGTAGCGAGAGTAATAGGGTCCCGTTTGTCACCCTTCGGGTACGGAACCCTAAAAAGGAGGTTATCCCATTGTGTTTCAATTCTCAAAACCTAATCAGTCAGCGACAGTGCTACGCATACAAGTGAGGTTGAATTTTGGAAGAGCGTTAGTGCTACTTTTCTTTGGGTCACCCCCCACTATTACTAGCGAACTCCATTAAACCTAAACAATAGTAAAAACTATTAAAAATCAAATCCTCCTTTTTGAGGGGAAATCCATTTGGACGCACTCCGCCCGGTGAAGGCAGAGCCTGTGTCGATCTCTTACCGACTAAAACTAGCACGATGTTCCTCTAACTACCTTTGGCCGGGGCGTGGGATATGTGCATTCTCCTACCACGCCTAACAGGTCCTGGCTCGCCACTAGTAGGCGAGCTCCTTCTCTCTGTGCGGCCTAACGGCGGCGGACAATCCCAAATCTGCCGCCCAAATGCCCCTGGTCGGGTGGCTGGTGGTTGGTCGTGAAGTGCTTCTGCTTACCTGAAGTTTCCTTGTTGGAACACATCTTTACAAAATACATACGCGTTTATGAGAGAAAGAGGGTAATTAATTCACTTATTTATAACCCAAGTAACACAAAAAGCGTTTAAAGGTAAAAGTATATGCCAATTTACCACTCCAAGATTTACGGAAGATGTTTAATGGTATCCGCAAAGTATTTATTTTTTATTTGTTTATTAAGTTATCAATAAAAATTCATACAATCCAAGTTGTTCAAAAAAGTACCACATAAATTGTGTTGGTCTGGGTGTTGCTTATGTATTATAAGTATGTATTTACAAAAAAAATCGTATTTAAGTATTATATCCATTGTCTAGTACCCATAGCACAAGCTCTGCTTAGTTTGGGACTAGATGGTGCTGTGTAAAAATGTCCCAAAGATATTTATATTTATTTATTTATTATCCCTGCGTGATCGAATCAGAAATGAGGAGATTCGCAGGAGAACGAAAGTAACCGACATAGCCCGAAGAATTGCCAAACTTAAGTGGCAGTGGGCGGGGCACATTGCTCGCAGAACGGATGGCCGATGGGGCAGTAAAGTTCTGGAGTGGCGACCGCGTACTGGAAGGCGCAGCGTGGGTAGGCCCCCCACAAGGTGGACCGACGACCTGGTGAAGGTCGCGGGAATCCGCTGGATGCGGAAGGCACAGGACCAGTCGTTGTGGCGATGCTTGGGGGAGGCCTATGTCCAGCAGTGGACGTCTTTCGGCTGAAATGATGATGATGATATTTATTTATTTATATAAACCTCTTGGGTTTTAATGTGGTACTTACATTGATGCTTGCATTGCTGTGTTTCGGTCTGAAGGGTACGGGTGCCGGTGAAATTACAATCACATGAGACTTTCCATCCTTATGTCTCAGTTCGGCGAACCGACTTGCGGTACTATTAAGGCAACAGCCTAGGTGGTATTGCAGTTATCTTAGGAAAAGGTAACCGCTTAACATCAGGTAGGCCTTTAGCTCGTTTCGCTATCCTATAACTACTATAAAATTAAAAAAAATAAAAACCTCGTATCAGCACATTTATTTATAAGGATATCAACATGTTTCTTTTATTAACAAACAATATAAAATAACAATATAAATTATGTACTATAGATTTTCTCAACACCTTTTTTTATAACATAGGAGGGCAAAGGAGCATGCGGGTCATCTGATGGTAAGCAATCTCCGCCGGCCATGGACATCCGCAACACCAGGGGAGTCAACGGTGACTCCGCTGGTGTTGCGTCGCCGACCTTTTAAAAAGACGTATGTTCTTTTCTTGAAGGCTCCCATGTCTAATTGTAATTGTACTTGTATTCACAACTTTAATATTTTGCGTTGCCATTAAAAATCTTTTGTAAAACTTGGGAAGTTGTTACCCAAAAACTCATACCAAAAAAATAAGATCTTATTCTTTTGATCTGAGCCCAAAAATAAAAAAATCGACCAGTCACCAAAAGATACCATCCCATGCCCAAATGAATTTATCACCAAAGAGTTAAGATCCGTTACAAAAGCAATCCCTAACCCATTAAATGCCACAAGTAAATTTTTACGTGACTTGACTCCAACCCCTACATAGTTTATTGTTTATGGTGATTTTATCACTTAGATTATGTGTTACGTCTTTTTAGGGTTCCGAAGTCCTACAAGGAACCCTTATAGTTTCGTCATGTCCGTCCGTCTGTCCGTCTGTCCGTCTGTCCGTCTGTCCGTCTGTCCGTCTGTCCTAATCCTTTACAGCTTAATAACTTCTACAGTTATAAACATAAGTAAATGAAATTTTGTTAAAAAATAGTCTACATATAGATCTCAATTTTAAAAGAATAAAAGAATCGTTTTTCCGTATTTTAGGGGTGGCGTCCATACATGTGAAATGGAGAAAAAAAAAATTTTTTCGCTGCACCCCCTCGTGTGGGATATCATTGAATAGGTCTACTAAAATGAAGGTAATGTTTGATACACCACTTTTTTATCAGGTGTACCATCTGCGAAATATAGCCCGCCAAAGTGGCTTGCAATGTGTCCCCCCCCCTGCCATTTCTAAACTATGCAATGTAGAAACTTATAATCTTCCACATTGATAGACCTTTATGAAAACTCTCTTTTAAAATTATTTCGAGTATAATGTGATTATAATTTTTTGAGTTATAGAGAGAAAACTGAAAAATACTTAAAACGTCCTAGTTCAAAGGTCATTGACCTTAGAGAAAAATTATCATAGCAAATAATGCTCCTTTAGCTACTTTCTATTTGAAAAAATCACAAAAAGTAACTTTGAAATGACAAACGTCTTAAATTTGGCTTCTTGAATTTAACCCTAGATGGCGCTACTAATAACACGCTCTGAGTCGCGAATGCTGCCGATTATTGCAAAAACTAAAATAGCCATGATTTATATTCGATTTGATTCGTTTGTAATTACACCTACTTAAGGAACCCTATAATACTGAGCATGGCCCGACATGCTCTTGGCCGGTTTTTTATTTCGAAATCTTATGAATAAGTCATCATTTGAGACATTACGATGTTTTTATTGCGTTTGAATTGGTTAAATGTTAGCATGAGACATTTTTATCTTGATCTGGGAATAAAAACAGATCTTTACGATTGCTGAAAGATCTACGTATAACAGCTGTTATCATTTTTTGCAATATTTTACCACTTTTTTACTATTTCGCTTTCTTGTTTGTCTATTATACGTGTTTTGGTAACCGACTTCAATAAAAGGAGGAGGTTATGTATTAAGAGGAGGATCATCAACTCAGCCTATCGCAGTCCACTGCTGGACATAGGCCTCTCCCAAGTTGCGCCACAACACTCGGTCCTCTGCCTTCCGCATCCGGTCCTCCCCAGCCACGTTCTTTAGGTCATCGGTCCACCTGGCAGGGGGGTGCCCTACGCTGCGTTTGCCGATTCGCGGTCTCCACTCAAGGACTCGTCTGCTCCAGCGGCCATCAACCTTCGACAGACATGGCCAGCCCACTGCCACTTCAGCTTACTGATCCTACAAGCTATGTCGGTCACTCTGGTTCTTCTCCGGATAATCACGTTACGGATTTTATCCTTCAAAGAAACTCCAAGCATAGCTCGCTCCATAGCTCGCTGAGCGACTTTGAACTTGTGGACTAGGCCAACTGTCAGTGTCCACGTCTCGGCACCGTAAGTCATGACAGGCAGGACGATAATAGGAGGATATGTGGTAAGAAATATTGCTAAAATCACTACACTACACAAAATGTTTGGTGATCGCAGAATATTGTTAAAAGCATAATACATCTGTTATTGTTCGTCACTTGGAGTTGACACTGAAAATCAGCGCTGTGTTGTGGGTCACGTTATAATACAGCATCATGCTGAGTGCCAACCTCTTTGCCGCAGCTATAACATGCAAAGTTACTTTTCTTATGATGTTACAACTATGTATCACTATAGGTAATTCCTAAAATGTAATAAGTTATTTTTATGTTCACCTACCACATGTCTTATTGTGGAAATAAATGGTATTTTTTTCTTTCTTCTTTCTTTGTTCATCTCATCTCATCTTCCACACAAAACCTGTTTCATCATCTACCTAAATGCGGCAGTATCATGTTTCTGTAGGCTTGTGATAGAATATCATTGGCTAGTAGTGACTGACTAGTTGAACAAGGAACTTATTGAAAAAGGATGTTCAATTCTCGATTCTCGTTCCTAATATAAAAACCGGCTAAGAGCATGTCGGGCCATGCTCAGTATTATAGGGTTTCGTTAGGTGTAATTACAAACAAATCAAATCGAATATGGCTGTTAAGTTTTATTTTTTTTCCGTTTTTGCAACAGACGGCAGCATTGGCGACTTAGAGCGTGTTGGTACACGGCGCCATCTAGCCGGCCAAATTTAAGAAGTGTGTCATGTCAACATAACACATAGGTATGTTTCATGATTTATTCAAATAGAAAGTAACTAAAGAAGCATTCTTTGCTAAGATTACTTTTCTCTAAGGTCGATGACCTTTGAACTAGGAAGTCTTATGTATTTTGCAGTTTTCTCTCTATAACTCGCAAATTGTAATCGCATTATACTCAAAATAATTTTAAAAGAAAGTTTTTACAAAGGTCTATTGACGTGGAAGATTATAAGTTTCTACGTTGCTCAGTTTAGAAATGGCTGGGGGGGACAAATTGCAAGCCACTTTGGCGGGCTATATTTCACAGATGGTACACCTGTTAAAAAAGTGATGTATGAAACATAACCTTCATTTCGGTAAACCTATTCAATGATATCCCACACGAGGAGATGCAGAGAAAAAAAATCATTCCCATTTCACATGTAGGTATTAAAATACTATACGTATTGAGATCTATACCTGAACTATATTTGAGCAAAATTACATGTACTTATGTTTATAACTATAGAAGTTATTAAGCTGTAAAGGATTAGGACAGATGGATAGACGGACGGATATAACAACACTATAAGGGTTTCTAGAACTACGGAACCCTAAAAATTGTACCTTAATTTTAGAAAAATATTTTTATTGGAAAAATCGTTTTTTTTTTACTATACTTTTGATAGCGTTCCACGCTTACAAATCAAAGTTAAATGCGGCGATGTAGTGCACCTAGCACGCAGTTTTCATCGGTCGCTACTTTTACCATAATGTAATAAATTCTAATTATACATATATGCTTCTACCCTCTCCGCCTTTTGTACTAGCCAGCAGACCCCTAGACAATCATATTATATGCAATTTTTTTGCTTCTGTACGCTTGATTTATCGTAGGTTTTTTTTTCTTTTTTTTATTATGTGTACGCAGATTCTACCATATTCTTGAATACGTCCCTCATTCATCTAGTTATGCTATATAAAAGATAAGACATGTAGACAGAGGTTACGAGCCAAGTCCTCTTATATCCGTTAGTGATTACACCTACAATAACTTAACTGAGTCAATTCCATTCATCGACACATCCGATATCATTCACTGTTCATACAATTAATATTACTAAACATATCTTATTAACCTCAATATTTACAAATGCTTTCATTGTTTGTGTGAACGGTTTTATTTCTGTATCAAACACTTGTTCTCACATTATTAGCTTGTTACTCAAACGGTGAACAGAGTTTTACTTAGTGTTTAATAACTAGTGAAATTTCTAGAAATATACAAAAAAAAAAATTGAATTGACTTAAACTTAATCAAACTTCAAAGTATTGAAAAATGATGCAGTTTTTAAGATTGATCTCAAACAGAACGGAAAAGTGCAAGTGCAAAGACATTGAATCAATTTAAAATTCTGGCAAAGTTTCTGTTGAAAGCCAATCATATAACAAGCTCCAGCTAACGTACAAACTATTTCCGACCCGGTGAAAGTGCAATCTCATTTTCAACCAATAACTCCTGATCGGATGAAATTTTCTGATCGTTGAGAATTTAAAACAGAAGATGAGACTTTACTCGCTCGTCTTTATTATAGTGAGCATCGAAGCGAAAACCCGGACGAAGTACTGTGACGTAGTATCCACCGATCTTTCGAAACATTGCTACGTGAAGGAAATTTTGACGACCATCGCTCACAGCCCCAACCAACTTTCCGTGGACAAAACTACCAACACGCTATATTTCAGCTTCGATTTCGGCCAAGGAGAGTACGTGCCCGCTATACTCAACATTGACACCAAAAACCTAAGTGTTCTAAAAGGAGTGAAAGACGCTTTCGCCATCTCCAATGATCCGTCAACTGGAGAAATGTATTTTGGAGGTAGTCACGGGATCTACAGATATAGCGCCATGAACAGAAGCTTGCAGCGGTTGAACATCAACAATCTGGATATCTGGTGGTTGTTTATTAAGAAGAACATATATTTTATAAAATTTCCAAGTCTTAGTGCGTATTATTATGAAAACAAGACTATAAGAGCTGTCCCAGAATTAAGAGGGGACATAGTTCATCAATTTGTTTTGGACAAGGAGGACAATATTTTCTTTATTAATGGTACTGGTTTGTTCGGAATTAAACATGATAATAACAAACCGGTGTTGCTGCGAGATCACCCAAGGTTTTTGGGAATAGCCACAGATAATAATGGCTTCGTTCACGTTTGCAGTGAAGACGGCATATTTGTTGTCACAAAAATGATTCAAAAAGTGAAAAAGGTCATCAACGTTCAAGGAGTGCTGGGTATTACTTTCGATAAAGCAAATAATATTATTTATTCTGATTCACATGAGATTATAAGATTACTTCCAATGGCTAAGGAGAATTATTATGATCAAACTCGTGGACAATAAAACTTTACAATATACTAGACTTTGAATAAAACTAACATTGTACATAGAGAGCTGATGTTGCTAGAGAATCTGATATCCATGCAAGAGCCATACAAATTAAAAAAACTGTGAAAAACGAATCGTCTTTATGGTAGTGGTGTTTTAAATAGATGTTTGACCAAAAGGAGCAAGTTGTAAAAGACGACTTAAGAAATAAAATTGTTAAAGACAGCTGTGATATTATTGTCTCCTGTAAGATATGTTTATTTACTTAAATCTAATTATACACTATTCTTAAAAAATTTCATGACACACACTCTGGCAGGACCAACTTCTACATTATAAGTTTGATAGAAGTCTTAATATTTTCATAATGTGTACTATTTGTACTCTATTATTAATAATACTTTGTACTTCTATTCATATATTTTATCATTTTTATATTAAGGCACAAAATAGTACATATTCTGTACATTTTGACTGCTAGTAATACTTTTTAAATTAGAAGTGTTCCTGCCACAGAACATGACATACTTCTACATAATCTATAATCATAATCACTATCTGCTATTCTAAATATTTCTTCAGCTTTTAAAACATTTTTAACCGACGAAAAAAAGGAGGAGGTTCTCAATTCGACGCGTATATTTTTTTTTATTTTTTTTATGTATGACCACGCATAACTTTTTACAGAGTGGTCCGATATTGATGATTCTTTTTTTAATGGATAGGGTATATCTTAAAGTTGGTCCCATTTAAATTTCACAATCAAAATCCACCGCTAAGGGTAGTAAAACAGGGGATGAGTGTTTGTTCACCCACTGAATTCTTACCTGTTAACCGATTCTGTTGAAACTTGACACACATAAATATAGTTCTAGACACTACGACATAATGGAGACCTGGAGATAGATTTTAACCACAAAAAAATGAAAAATAAAACTTTTTAACAAAAAATTGAACCGACGAAAACAGAAACTGAAAAGCGAAAAATATCTATTATGAGTCGGCGCCAAACAACCAATCAACGAAGATCATTAAATTACTTTAAATAAATAATAAAAACAACGTCACATCAAATACAACGTGAAATTTTCAACGATAAACAATAACTTTCCAAAAATGCGTTCTCCGCTCGGCCACTTGCAACTTACACGCACTTTGCTTGTTAAAAGTTCGTTTGGCGCCGACTCATAATTAGTTATTTTTCGCTTTTCAGTTTCTGTTTTCGTCGGTTCAATTTTTTGTTAAAAAGTTTTATTTATACCAACTTTAGTTTAAACTTCGGTGCTAACTGAATCTGTTAAATTCATCATTGATGTGTAACCAAACAGAAAGTCACGCACTATTTGCGTATGACCAGTGAATGCGGATACTAACCATACCCTAATAAACGTAAACAACAGTGATACAAGTGATCAACAGTGTAATGTATTTCAGCTCAATGTTTACCCACAAGTGTTGACGGGGCTATTTCACAGACGCAACTAAATAAACATACTATGATTCAGTGAACTGGACCGTTTTCATACTGTGGAATTGTGTTTATAGTTCCAGTAATTGTTAATACATTGGTGATGACGAGTTTTGAGATTCATTTGCGAATTATGATGAACATATATACAAAGTGGAGATGACAATACGACATTAAATAAAACCACGTACCTCTATCACGTTATCAGCTGACTATATACATAAAATCAATCAAATCCAAGTAATAGTTTAGCCATAGGAATTTATTTTGATTTTATAAATTTTGAATGTAGGACCATTTTTCTGGCATAGATCTTTAGGTCAAAGCATAAAGATTTAGACTGGAGAGGCGCCATTAGCGATTAGCGCAATATTCTGAACAGAAAAGACTGTCAATTTCAGCGGGGGACGCGGTAACTACTACATTCAAATCAGTACCTACACAGTTACGCAAACACGATTCCTGTATTTTGCTCTAAGTGCTCTAAGGGTCAAAGACCTGTGCGAATGCATATGATTTTAAACTCTCTTTCTCAATTATTAAAGATGATTACAAATGGTGTTACTTAATTTTCGATAAACGACTTATAATGCTTCTTTATACTAGTATACACTGTGTTTTCATTTATTGTCGTATTGTCATCTCCACGTTGTATATTATTATTTATTTTCTTAACGCACTAACGCATGCGGAGTGAAATCTAAAGATAAATATAAACTGTGGAAAGCAATTGACTGCTGATCACGAGGTCGTGGGTTCGATTCTTACAGGACACAAATATTTGTGTGATGAACATAAGTGTTTTTTTGGTCTTGGTGTTTCTTATGTATTATAAGTATGAATTTACAAAAAAAGCATATAAGTATTATATCCATAGTCCCATAGCACAAGCTCTGCTTAGTTTGGGACTATATGGTGATGTGTAAAAACGTCCCAAAAATATATTATATTTATTTAATTCGCATAAAGAAAAAATTCGCTCACGAGCAGGATTTGAACCTGCGACTGTTCTAGCCGCTAAGCTGCCGTGGCATCAAAATCTAAGTAATTCAACTTATTGTAAATTACATGTCCGTTGTTAACATTATTTTGTTTGATAATCTGAGGAAACTATTTATTAATTTTACCGTTTTTTGGGTATCATAAACTTCCACATCACATCATCTCGCTTGCCAATTTATGTCGTCATTATAACTACATTTAAATCACGCGCCATCTTCTCTTTCAACAGGTATACAGGTAATTAATTCAAGAATTTACCTTATTTCATTCAGAACATGGACATTCACGGGAACTTTATTAATTAAATACCGGAGCATACCGGTACAACTCGATTTTCAATGTATAGTACATTACATGAAGGGGTCAGTTGCAGGAAATGGGCTCAAACAATGGAACGTAGTTCGTTACATCGAGTTCTTATTTATTTATTTATTACATAGGGAAAACAAACAGTAGCATATTAAACATATACAATGGTTTCTTAACAGTAATCTTAACAAATATAGTTCCCACAACATTTTCCTAAGATTACTCAGGTAAAATTTATAACTGTTAGCAGAAGTAATTCATAATGTATTATAATTACTGTTGGGGTCGTCTTCAAGAAAACAGGTTCTGTTATATTGATTCTACGTTTTATTTGTCTATTTTTTACAAGTTTGAGATTAAAATATTCGCGACAGATTTTTTGCGTCCGCGCTCTTGTCGTCAGTTCGTAGTAGAGAGAAAGTATCTCTGGCTGTCAGCTGTCAGCTGTCAAAGTTAGACGTCGCCGGTCGAGGCCGCTATTGTCACGTTCCACCTCTTCCGCTCCGACGCCGGTTGGATTTGAGACGTTCAACGCGTTCCAGTCGCATTGTAAACATCCTCCCCCCCCTTGGGGACGTGTTCCCCAAGGAGCTCTTGGGAATCTAGTTGTGTTAGTCTAGAAACGGGCCTATGAATGACGCCGCTCTTTGTTTTCACGTCGACCACTCTGCATACGCCATCTGCTCCTGGATATAGTTTGACAATCCGGCCCATGAGCCATTTCATAGGTGGCAGCTGATCGTCCAGAATGAAGACTAGGTCGCCAACACTAACGTGGTGTTGTGCATGCTGCCATTTGACGCGTTGCTGCAGAGTAGATAGATAGTCCTTTGTCCATCGAGACCAGAAATGTTGTCTTAAGCGTTCAATCAGCTGGTATCGGTTGATGCTGACTCGCTCGGTGACAGGTGAAGGCAGTGAGGTCAATGGCCGACCCACAAGGAAGTGCCCAGGTGTAATAGCTGACAGATCAGAAGGATCAGCAGACATTGAAGTAATCGGACGCGAGTTCATAATAGCCTCAATCTGCACAAACAGTGTGTACAACTCTTCAAAAGTTAAACTAGAGTTACCCGCTATCCGTTTTAAATGAAATTTTGCCGTTTTGACTCCCGCTTCCCAGATCCCGCCGAAATGCGGTGCATATGCAGGAGAAAATTTAAACGTTATGCCTTCCTTGCTCGCGCAGTCGCTAACCGATCGTTCACTATTCTTAAGCAGTCTGTTCAGTTCGTTATTGGCTCCTACAAAGTTTTTACCATTATCACAGTATATTGTGTCAGGTTTACCACGTCGTGAGATGAATCTACGCAAGCACAAGATAAAGGCATCGCTACTTAAGTCGCTCACGACTTCTAAGTGCACAGCTTTAGTACTAAAACAAACAAATATGCATAAATAGCACTTGGAGGTCTTAGCACCACGGCCCTTTCTATTTAATATTAGAAAAGGTCCAGCAAAATCAGTGCCACAAGTCTCGAATGGTGGAGCAGGAGTTACACGAGGTTGTGGTAAGTTACCCATTATAGGGTTTAAAGGTTTAGCTTTAAATCTCTGACATCGTACACACTTTCTAACGGTAGTCGCAGCTAACACCTTGCCACCTGTGGGCCAGAATTGCTCACGAATAGAACTCAACAGTTGCTGAGGGCCACAGTGTAAGAGACGAAGATGTTCTTGCTCAAATAAAAGTTTAGAGAAAGTGTGTTTGGGGTCAAGTAATATGGGGTGTTTTTTCCCATAAGGACAGTGGGATGCATTTTCAATCCGTCCACCGACACGTAATACACCATGTTGATCCAAATATGGGTTTAAAGAGAGAATCCGTGACTTAGAATTTAGTTTATTTAAAGTCTTAAGTGAATGAATTTCCTTTGAAAAGCTTTCGCCTTGTGAAGCTTTAGCTATAAGCATCAGTGAATTACTCAATTCAGAACAAGTAAGTTCACCATTTAGTTTAGTATTATTTTTTCTAATGTTATTTATAAATCTTAGTATGTAAGCGTATATTCTTTGCAATTTGTATAATTTAGAATATTTTTCAAATGGTACAACATCATTAGGTAGGGTTTTAATATTTAAACTTATTTTTGTTTCAGGTAAAGTTACAGAAGTAGATTTAGACTGGGGCCATTCATGTTCAAACTTGGCCAGAAAGGAAGGACCATGCCACCAAAGGGTATTACTAAAAAGAAGACGTGGTTGAATGCCCCTAGACGCCATATCAGCAGGATTATATTCGGTAGGTACATGACGCCAAGTAGTTATATCAGTTAGATCACGAATCTGTTCAATCCGACTGCAAACATAAGTTTTAAGGGTTTTAGGTGGAGTGTGTAACCACCCTAAAACTATGGTTGAATCTGTCCAAAATACTGAGCGTGAAATCTTAATTTTTAAAGATTGCAGAACTTTAGAATGTAGTTTTGCACCAAGTAAAGCGCCTAACAATTCTAGACGTGGAATTGTTTCAGTTTTTAAGGGAGAAACTTTAGTTTTTGCACATAATAAGTTACATTCAACTTCACCCAAGTTATTCGTCGATTTTAAGTAAATACATGCACCATAGGCATCTTGTGAGGCATCAGTAAAGCAATGAACCTCTATATAGGTTGGGGAGTTGCAGAGAATATACCTAGGTACCTTAATATGAGCAAAATTATTAGTCTCTTTATAGAATTCTATCCATGAGTTCTCCATCTCCTTCGAAATTTCATCATCCCAGTCTATTTTAAGTAACCAGAGCTTCTGTAAAAATATTTTATGAAAAATAGTGCAGGCAGATAAGAGGCCTAATGGGTCGAATATGCGACACGAGTTGGACAGTATAGAGCGTTTCGTAATTTTAGGAATAGGTTTAATTTCGACTGTAAAGTGCAAAGTGTCAGAGCTAGGTGTCCATTTTAATCCTAACACAGAGGATTGCTTACTAAAGTCTTGAGATTGATCAGTCATTTGTATATCATCAAAAATATCAGGAGAATTTGTTCTAAATTTACGCAAAGGAAAACCACCCTCAGAAAGTTTTTTAATTACTCCTGAAAGAGTAGATTTTAACACAGATTTTGAGTCTGAACCAGTATTCAGGTCATCAACATAAAAGTCATGTCTTAACGTATTAGCAACAGTTTCATCAGAGCACTCCATTGCAAGTTGTATAAGACACCTAGTACTAAGATACGGAGCTGAAGCTGTTCCATACGTGACAGTATTTAGTTGCAAGGTTTTGAGTTCTTGATCTTTGTCCTCTCTCCAGAGTATGAGTTGCAGGTGACGCTGGGATTCAGTAACCATAACCTGTCTGTACATTTTTTCCACATCACCTGTCACTACATAGGTATACTGACGAAACCTGAGCAAAATTGCCATTAAATCATCTTGAACTACTGGCCCAACAAATTGAATATCATTAAGTGATATGTTTGTAGAAGTCTTACAAGAGGCATCGAAGACTACTCTTAAGCGAGTAGTCTCACTGCTTTCACGAATTACTGCGTGGTGAGGTATATAGTAACCGAAAATAGGACGGCTGATTTCGGTAAGATGGCCTAATCTTTTATATTCATTAATGAAATCTATATACTCATTTTTAATGTTAGATTTATCTAATTTCTTTTCTAAATTAAAGAAACGCCTTTTAGCAATAAGATAAGAGTCCCCTAGAGCCTCATTAGCGACTTTCCGCAAGGGCAGTTTGACACAGAATCTGCCATCTTTCAGGCGGACCGTATTTTCAATAAAATGATTTTCACAATATTTTTCATCCTCAGAAAGCAAAGTATTTTTTGTTGGCAAGTCAAGAATATTTTCAACTTCCCAGAATTTAGTCAGAGAATCTCTAATTTCTTGAGAAAAGTTAGAATTAATGGTAGTAGCATGGCCCATACCACATGGACCAGACACTAACCAACCCAGCTTGGATTTCTGTAAGGTAGGTTTATTTTTCCCCAACTTAATTAGCTTAGAATCTACAATTTCCCAGTAAACATCAGCCCCTAGTAGTAGATCAATTTCAGATGGGCAGTAGTAGGTTGGATCTGCTAGTTCTATAAACTCAGGAAGATCCCATTGAGAAGGGTTAATCTTTGTGCTAGGCAACTTACCGGTGATCTGCGGTACTACAAGACAAGAAATGTTCGTTTGGAATAAGTTGACCCGTGATTTTAACTGTATATCACACTTTTTATTAGTATTTGTTAATTTATTATTTATTCCAGCAATTGATATATTAGTATTAGAACAAGTCAGATTCATTTTCTTTTGCATACTTTCAGTTATAAATGAAGACTGACTTCCATTGTCTAGAAGAGCTCTAACAATGAATGTTTTATTAGATCGGCTATCAACTAATTCCACCTGAGCAGTACATAAGAGAATTTGCCCGGGAATTTGCACGGAGAGTGATATAGGATTGAACATAGTGACAGTAGACGTCTGAGAGGACTCCGCCACTTGAGGAAGTGATGTCACAGAAGAAGTATCAACAGGTAAGTTTGTTTTATCATTATTGGACTGTGATTTATGCAGTAATAAATTATGTCTTTTGTTACAGATTTTGCAAGAATTATGTTTGCAGTGAGCCGAGAAATGACCAGGGCGTAGACAATTATGACAGAGCTTGTGCTTTGAAACTTCATTGTATCGAGAATCCAATGACATCTCTTTGAATTTATCACACTTATAAAGTAAATGATCTTGCGAACATACAACACAATTTTTTACGTTTGTCGAAGAAGAAACAAATGATTTTGTGTGCTTATTGTCCTTATTATAAGAAGATGAACGTTTTTCAGTTTTGATTGATAAATCATTCTTGCTATACTGCAAGGTTTCTAGCACGTCAGCACGATTACGCAAGAAACTATAAAACTCCTCAAGTGTTGGAGAAGTAGGAATAGTACTCCTGTGTTCCTCCCATTTGCGACTTGTAACACCATCTAGTTTCGTGGCCATTATAAAAACAACTAAAGTATCCCAGTGAGTTGTAGGTTCATTCAAAGAAGATAAGGCACGAAGATTTTTAGCGTAGTAATCTATCATATAGCGAAGTGACTTGTAATTTTCCTTATTAATTGCTTCAAAATTCAGAAGAGCCATTAAATGATTATTTGTAAGTATACGATTGTTGTCAAAGCGCTCGATAAGCAAACTCCAAGCTAATTTATAATTGGTACCAGTGAACTCTATTGACTTTATTATATTAGATGCGCCTGCCTCTAACGAAGAACGTAGGTAATGGAACTTGTTAATATCAGGAATAGTATCATTATTGTTAATTAAAGAATCGAAAGTGTCTCGAAATTCCATCCACTTTAAATAGTTTCCATCAAAGGAAGGCAGCTGTATGGTAGGCAGCTTTATGCTATAGTTTCGGCTATCTTGTTTTATATTCTGGCAGCTAGTTATTGAATGAGAATTAGCATTTTCAGGTAGTACAATACTAGGTGCAAGACTATCAATTAACACTTGAGCTTTAGCAATGTTTGAACAAAAGTCACTCTCAATTACATCATTCTCTTCTAACTGTTCAGGTTCTAAACCTTCAATTTTAGTTTTTAAATTATCAAACTGGTTTAATAACTCTCTGAATCTTGACAGTTTTATCTCAGTTTCAGCGAGTATTTGTTTAGAGATGCTTTCAGCACCTATCAGCATAACAGTATTTATATATTTTGAAAATATAGTTATTCTAGCTTTCATCGTTCCACGTTGCTGAATAAGAGGTTTTAATTCAGCAGCCATAATGAAAAGCACAACAAATTGAACAGACTGTTAAAGATTAAGTAGGTATACAGTACCAATTCTGGTAACAGGTATCTCGGTTAAAACAAAAATCAAAAGCCAAACCGTGCAAGTCGTGCAATAGCTACGACAACCACTCGTCAGTCAGCAACTCGCACACGAGCAAAGCAGGCCACGCAGCACAGGACGCAAGCTGTGAAGTGCAGGCAGGTGTCTTTCTTTTTAGCAGAGCATTCCAACAGGACCCAAGAAGCAGGTGCACACGGCGAATCTGGAAAATGCCAGGGTGGTCCCGTAAGCGAAATGCAAGCAAAGTTAGGTAGAAGTAGGGTCCTAGGTATGAACCTAGGTTCTTGTCATATAGTAAGGAAAATCGACACAGAAAGTAATTTCAGTCTGACTCCATAGATATTTTAATCATTTAGATATTAGAAATACGGTTGTGATCGGGCTTTGAAGTAATTATTTTGCAATGAACACTGTTAGGCAGACTGCAGCATTAAGAAAACTGTAAAATAAATAAGATACTAAAACTGGGCGTACTTCCCTGTAAGTAGTAACCAAAAAACACACGTCACACACAAGCCATTTTCATCCGTTGAAGTAGCAGCCGTAGCAGGAACAATGCGGCTGCATCGTAGTCTCAATCTTCAGTTTTTTCTTTAATCACGTCGGGGTCACCAAATGTTGGGGTCGTCTTCAAGAAAACAGGTTCTGTTATATTGATTCTACGTTTTATTTGTCTATTTTTTACAAGTTTGAGATTAAAATATTCGCGACAGATTTTTTGCGTCCGCGCTCTTGTCGTCAGTTCGTAGTAGAGAGAAAGTATCTCTGGCTGTCAGCTGTCAAAGTTAGACGTCGCCGGTCGAGGCCGCTATTGTCACGTTCCACCTCTTCCGCTCCGACGCCGGTTGGATTTGAGACGTTCAACGCGTTCCAGTCGCATTGTAAACAATTACAAACTTGTTATTTGGGGGTAGAGGTAGGTTTAGTACGTACTCTTAGTAAGCGAAATTTCAGACTTTAGCTTTACCCACAACGAAGATACAGAGGCTTAAAAGTACCGCGAGTTGCTTCGAGAAAAGGATGGTACGGCCGTGCCCGTCTTTGCTCGACTTGGCGGGGGCACTCCCGTGCCCCCAGATTAAGTGAGAAAAAAAAAGTGGCAACAAAATAAGAAAAAGTAAATACTTCACATTATAATAAAACACTTGGTGTATGTGTAGTGATCTCGAAAATCTAAGATTTTACTAATTACATGACGTTCATGAATGTGTGATGCATTAAACAGAGATATAGTAATTCGTTATGGAACCTTATACGGGGCATACTGCTGTTCTTTTAGAATTTTAATTACATTATTTTTATATTTTTCTTATTAAGAAATAATATATCGATTGCACCGAATTGCTTGTTGTATGTGTCTACTAAGCGGCGCAGTGGTGATCGCAGACCAGAATTTGTTTTAGAAGTACTGGTAGCAAATAAGTACCTGGTGCGCACCTTCCGCGCTTCTTGGAATTATAATCTAAGAACAGCAGCAGATAAGATGTCAATTTAACTCGTACTTTTTTTTGCGTGCGTAAATCCTCATGGACGCACTCTACCCTTAAAGACGGAACCAATGTTGGGCTCTTACTGACTAAAACCACCACGGTGTTCCTGTAACTACCTTTGGCTGGGGGCAAACCTTTATCAAGGTTTTGCATTCTTCTACCAGCCCTGACTCTTAGCTCACCACAAATAGGCGAGCCCATTCTCCCTGTGAGGCTTTAATACTTGCCGCACCCTCCTACTGAATGGCGCGCGCGGAACACCGCGCCATAATCGGACACCTAGACTGCAGGTGGCGTGCTACCCTGAGTCCGCTGCTCGCAGGGCCACTCCTGGGATTTCTGGAGGTCAGCGTATCTTCCTGTGGCGGCCGGTCCATCTCCTGTATGGCAATTCATACTAATCTGGGACTAAATGTCATGTCAATGTTTTCATTGAAGTGCTTAAGACAGTGAAGTTTGCAAATCGATTATACAACGTCTTATTGATATAACTGAAAACCTCTTAAGGGGTCATTGTACTCATTCGTATGAACAACTTTACAAGAATCAGAATCATTTATTGCTTAACTGTTACTATGGGACCGACCTTAAAATCGCGAAAAACAATCTGCTGTTCCCCACATTTGGGTTCACATAAATCTACAAAATGTATATAGAGAACAGCCGATTTTCCGATTTTCGCGATTTCAGGGTTTGTCCCATAGTAAAAGATGCTTGAGGGGACCTATGTCCAACAGTAGACGTCTTTCGGCGGAAATGATGATGATGATGAAAAGTTGTTCAAACTGATGAGTACAATGACCGCTTAGGAGATTTTTAGTTATACTACCTTACAGGTAGGACAATTTTTTTATCTCCGGTGTGGTAGGAGAATGCAGAGCATCCCACACCCCTGGCCAAAGGTAGCAAGAGGAACACCATGAAGGTTTTAGTCGGTAAGAGTCCGACACAGGCTCCGTCTTCCCCGAGCGGAGTGAGTCCATGAGGATTTCTCCACGTAAAAAAAATAACTACCTACGATAAAGAGAAAAGGCAAGCAACTTGGTACAGCGAACCAACAAAGCCAATTTACCTTGTTTCCATGTTAATTTAATTAAACCCAAAGGGAACATGAAAATTCATGTTTGTAGATAATTATTATTTACTTGATTTATTTTATAAAAAAATACACACACTAAATACAACATTTTGTCCCTCAATTTCGTTTCCAGTACTGTATGTGATTTTAATTAAATACTGCTATTGATGGTTAATAAATAGCCAGTCACACCGTCACACGTCACACCAGCGCGCAGCGGAATCGTGCTTTGTCTGATGTTGGAAACATTACCATGCATTGGAAAAGAACTGGAGTGACCGACACAGCTTGTAGGATCAGTAAGCTGAAGTGGCAGTGGGCTGGCCATGTCTGTCGAAGGACCGATGGAGACGAGTCCTTGAGTGGAAACCGCGAATCGGCAAACGCAGCGTAGGGCACCCCCCCGCCAGGTGGATCGACGACCTGAAGAACGTGGCTGTGAAGACTGGATACGGAAGGCAAAGGACCGAGTGTTGTGGTGCAACTTCGGAGAGGCCTATGTCCAGCAGTAGACTGCGATAGGCTGAGTTGATGGAAGCATTACCGTTTTCAATCCTACTATATAAATAAAGTGCCAAAAGTGGCTGTTTTTCGCATATTTTGAACTATAATTTACAGAGTTAATTGTTTCTAATTAAACTACAGTACCTGTACTTTAATCGTTAAAAAAGGATTTTCGATAAATGATGTATTCAGTGAGTAATTTTTTTTTATGGTGGGGGCGCCACTTGGCTACGACTTTCCCCTTAATCTAATGTCCAATGTACCTACATAATTATGTAAAAGTGAGTTTGTCTGTGTTTCAGAAACAATAGAGCTTCGATCAAGTTGTTTATAAATATTCGGAAAATAGTACTCGTTTATTGGTTTACAGCCTAGACATTGTAGTAGGTACCTATTTATATTATTAAAATACTAAAATAATATTTTCCTTACACAATTTATAATAATTACAGTACAATTAATATGTTTAATAGTAATGATCATTATTAATAGTAATGATATAGGTATATAAATATTTTTAATGTTCAATAGTAGGTAATGTGTATTAATATAATTTTATTGTAAATGTAAAATAATTTTCGCATGCCTACAAAAAGGCAAGATATGACGGACTTGTAATTCATTATAATATCTTTGTACACGATATCTTGTGGCGAATAAATGATTTGATTTGATTTGATTTGATTTACAAATTCTTTAATACACAAAGCCTGTGGCATGGAGACGGAAAAAATTTACATTTGATTTTGATAAATAAGAGACGGAAAAATTATTTTAGAAAAATTCTAGCGAGCAAGCTGAGCGAGCAAGAATCTTAACGAAATATACTAAGAATATTTTATTATTCCCAAGTTACATCCAACCTCTAAGCTTATGATAGCACGACATTTTAAAAATAATCTTTGTTTATAAACTATCTTGATCAAATTCTATGGAAAACTATTCCCGGTACGCTATAAAGACTTATCTCTTGGAGACGTCGTCGCCGTCACGACGGTACTAGTTTCAGTTTTTGTTAAAACTAAAATCATTTTGTATTTATGGCGAAACTTGGCAATATTCACATATTTGGTAGCGAAATACTACTAATTACAGTATTTTGCCAAAGGCTCACAAGGGATTATTATAGCGAGGAACGTATATTATAGAAGCATACGAAATCCGGTTTCCAGATCATTATAACGATTCAATATTCAGTTTGGCGAACCGAATTGGGGTACCATTAAGGCAACAGCCTAGGTGCTATTGAAGTTGTTATGGGCGAAGGTAACCGCTTAACATCAGGTGGGCCTTTGGCTCGTTTCGCCATCCTATAGGACCAATACTATAAAAAAAAAAAAAAATGTGGTTAGAAAAATTCTCTCACGAGCAGGATTCGAACCTGCGACTCCTGGTTCGGCACACCAGTGCTTTATCCGCTAAACTGCCGTGAACTCTGCTCGTGGTATCGAATTTATCTCCCAGTTTGATACGTCTTTGGATGACGTCAGCAACATCCCATTGAGAAACAAACCTTGTTCTTCAGATCATTATAGAAAAACAGATAATTGTAATTAGCCCTCAGAGTGCTAAAGTCGGAAGTTCTGTAGTCAGCTATGTGATGGATCCGGTCGCAGGTTTATGTGATAGAAAATTTTCGTCTTATGATTATGGGACAGTATCATACCACCAACAGAATTCGTTGAAATAATTTTCATTTGCCTAATTTAATTCCCAAGATATGGAAAATGTGAAAACGGGTAAGTTCTGTTAACGAATTGAGTGCTTATTAAGTCCGTCGTTTAAGTGTGTTAAAGTCGACGGACCAAGCGGTGTACAGAAAAACCTAAACTGGTTTAATTTGTTCTATACACTGTATCTGTAAAATGTATGTATTTTTTGAGGAAATAAATAAAATAAATAAATAATAAAATAGCTGTGGGCCAGAAACTGACTTTCTCAGTCGACGGCCGTGCGCCGCCTCACAAAATAAATACATTTGTGTGCACAATACACCTACAAATTATACGTGTTTCGAGTGTGTGTGACATTATATGTGACATTTCATTTAGTAGCTTGTATCAACCCGGATACAGAAAAAATACCCGAATCATCATACAAAATAAATAAACCGTACATAATCTTTTAACACTTTGCATATCACCGTATCCCAGCAAACAGCGAACATAACTCCTAATACCAAATATTAGGGCCGAGCTAATTCCGTACGTCGGCCAGCCCTTACAAATGGCGGTTCTAATAAATTTTTATATTTACAAGAGCCGTTTAATTAAAACACCGTGACGTAGCACTCCAGGCCCTTTGTTAAGCAGGCCCTTCACAGATGGTGTGTACTTAAAAGACATGGTGGTCATTAAATTTGTTTATGTATCTGTTTTTTTGTAGTATGTGACTTAGAAAATACACAAACGGAAAGCAGTCAGAAATAATGATAAAAATTAAATAAAACAAGTTTAACCGGATTGTATCGCGTATATTACGTGGGACACTCAGAAAGTTTTGCGAAACTAAAAAAAATTGTTCTATACGTACATATATTTTTATCAAATCTTTTCAAAGTACTTTCCACCAGCCTCTATACAAAGATTCATGCGCCTAAACCAGTTTTCAAAACACTATTTCCAGTCCGCCGCAGACACCTCGTTTACAGCCTGCTCGAACGCAGCCAGCGCATCTTCCGGCGACGAAAATTGTATCCCTTTGAGCTGATTTTTTATTTTTGGGAATAAAAAGAAGTCACACGGTGCTAGATCAGGGCTGTAAGGAGGGTGACCCAGGAGTTTGACTGGCGTGCTGTCCAGGAAGTCCCTCGTTTTGAGTGCGGTGTGCGCAGGTGCATTGTCGTGGTGGAGCAGTAGCCCGCGGAGCCCTGTGTTTGGTCGCTTGTTGCTTATAACAGAGAAAACTTCTGGCAAACATTTGGTAGTATACCATTCGGCATTAATGCTTCTTTGATCCCGTAAGGGAATTGATACCAAGTGGCCAGTCAAATTAAAAAAGCTAGCGATCAAAATCTTATCCCCGCTTCTAGATCGCTTCACTTTGGTAGGCGTTGGCTCATTTTGAAACACCCAAACAGTCGACTGGCGCTTGGTTTCTGGGTCGTATTGATAAATCCAGGACTCATCACCTGTAACGATGTCGTAAACATGCCGAGACGAGCCTGCTTCAAATTTGTTAAGCATATCACGGCACCATTCCACCCGGGCCTGCTTCTGAGCATCGGTGAGGTTGTGCGGCACCCAGCGTGATACTATCCTCCTCACGCAAAGATGGCTGTGTAGAATCTCGTGAACGCTTCCCGATCCAATCTTCAATATGTGTTGAATCTCCTGATATGTAATTCGCCTATTGTCTTGGATTAAATTTTTCACTGCTAGCACGTTTTCTTCGGTAACAGCCGTCAAAGGGCGACCGCTTCTTTCGTCATCCCCCAAAGTTGGTCGACCGCGCTTGAATTCGTTATACCAACGATACACGGTTGCCTTGGAAGGGCCTTCATCCATGAATGCCATTTGAAGTCTATCGTACGATTCATCCGGTTTCAGGCGACACTTGAAATCGTATAAAATCATAGCTCTAAAATGTTCCCGGCGCAGATCCATATTTCAGTGAGACACAATACTTTGAATTAACTCGCAAAAAATGTGGAGGGAAATTTTGAAATTGGAACTTACTTATTTTTACTTATAAATAATCATATTTTCGAAAAACATCATAACTGGCCAGTCTCCCATATATAAAAACTTTTTTTCGCAATACTTTCTGAGGGGCCTGGTATTTAGATTGGTTTCTTGACGTTTCGAAAGCTTTGCACCGTTTTATTATTATTATTTGAGGAAAGAGGTAGGGGTCTTGAACGCCCCTAAGCCACTGCGACCTGATAAGATCTATTGTGACGCCTCTTGCAGCATTACAGCACTTCCCCAAGCTGCAAGTCAATCATGAAGTCGACTATGACCTTGGGGGAGGAGGATTTGATCTCCTGCGTTGAGATGACGTGGCCTCCAAGATGTTGGCTTCTGATGTAGTGCACTGCATCACATTCGCATAGGATATGGATGGGCGTCTCATCCTTATCGTGACAAAACCTGCAAACTGTGGTATCACTGAGGCCCATCCTGTGAAGGTGTTTATTCAGCTTGCAGTGCCCAGTAAGGGTTCTTGTCAGGATTCTTATCTGATTCTTGTTCAACGAAAGCGCTTCTTTCGTAAACCTTTTTTTGAAGCCCACAAGTAGCGCTTTCGAGTGTTCTTGGCCTGGAGATTGTTCCCAAAAGCTAATACTTTGGTCAGTTCCCCAGTTTTTAAGGTAGGCTGTAGTGGTGCATTTAGGAATGCCACAGATTGGCTCCGGGCCCGCAGTGGGGCTTTCAGCACCAGCTCTAGCCAGTTCATCAGCGGCTTCGTTGCCCCCAATGCCACAGTGTCCAGGCACCCAACCTAGTGCCACCGAGTTTGGCGATCCTAGTGAGTTCAATAGCTGGACACACTCCTTTACAAGTTTGGAGTCAATTTCTTCTGAATCCAAGGCTTTTAATGCTGCCTGGCTGTCAGAGAAGATGAACATTCGCCTATTAATATAGGTCCTCTGCAGACTTAAACGGACACATCCAATAATGGCAAATAATTCCGCTTGAAACACAGTGGTGTACTGGCCTAGGTTGGCGAATCTTTCCACCTTTGGCCGCCCACCGTGGAATCCAGCTCCTGCTAGACCCTCTTTTTTTGATCCGTCGGTGAACCAAACAACATCAGTGGACTGAGGCTGGCCTGGCGTGTCGTCCTTCCACTCAGTCCTCTGAGGTATGAATACCATAAACAGTCTGTTAAAGCTGTATTCTTTTAACATTGCATCAGTGGGCATGGCAATGATGTCTTTCTTCATAAGGTTCTCCTGCAGTGCCCTCATGGCAGTCAACTTCCATCTTGTCCTTCCCGCTATTCTGGCCCTTGCAGAGTTGCTTTTCGAAATCTACGGAGCGAGACTGTTCGAAATTATCAATTAGTTCCAAACGTTTTCTAAATATTTTTATCATTATAATTTTTTAGGTTTTCGCGATCACTACACATTATAATATAACAAGTTTTTAAGACGCTTGTCATCTTAGTCTTCCTGCGACCACGAACGCTGCAAAGTTTTCGAAACGTCAGGAAAACCAATTTAAATAATATACGCGATGTAATCCGCTTAAACTTGTTTTATTATAACCATTGTCCTGTTAGCAAAAAGTATCTTGGGAACAGACAAAAATGACATTCGTGCACTTTAGCATACTCACACAGAAGTATAGTTCTGTTTACTACAACTACATACGAAAAACCCTACCTATCTACCTTCTCTATAATCAGAGAACATTCAGCAATGCCAGGTCACGTCTCAAGTCGATTGCGGGCCCCTAACTCCGCGTAATTCCGCATTACTTCGCGTAACTCCGCGTCACGGCGCATAGCACACGTCATTTCATCCGTACGACCCCGGCAGCACCTTCGCGTTCAAAATGGATGGAACTACGGGCACGTTCTTAAAAATAACGCACGTATTCGGAGAGAGTCGTACGTAAACGGACGATTGGACGGGAAGTTTTGTATGTTGGTAGATGACAACGTACTGAGTTAGGGTTGGCAGGCATCCGATTTTCATCTTTATGAGGAGCATGTTACGAGGAAAGTTTTAAGTATGAATGTTGATGGCTATAAGGAAAGAGGGAGACCGAAGAAAATATGTATGGATTGTGTGAAAGATTATATGAATAGAAAGAAAGTGAACACGGAGATGACGGCTGATAGAGATGTATGGAAGAAAAAAACATGCTGCGCCGACCCCAAATAAATTGGGATAAGGGCAGGAGGATGATGATGATGATGTATAATCATAATCATTTCCCACTTCTCCGTCAAATAGTGATGCTTGCATTGTTGTGTTTCGGTCTGAAGGGTACGGGTGCCGGTGAAATTACAATCACATGAGACTTTCCATCTTCATGTCTCAGTTTGGCGAACCGACTTGCGGTACCATTTAGGTAACATCCTAGGTGGTGTTGCAGTTGTTATGGGCAAAGGTAACCGCTTAATATCAGGTGGGCCTTTAGCTCACTTCGCCAACCTCTACCAAAAAAAAAAAAGCGTCAAGTATGCCACAGAGATGATAATTATTATAAAATAAATTAATTATGAATTAATTATTATGTCATAACAAGCAATATTACGGCCATCATTTAACTAAGCTAGAATTTTGAAACCCAAAAAAGGTAGTGATTACTGAGATAGGGATTCACGTTCGATGGATTAAGATGCCTATTCTTCAACAACAAAAATAATAGGTATTGATTTGTAGAAAAGGAATGATAAAATCATCCAAAAAATATTTCAACAGAAAGGCAGCCCTAAGAGACAACGAAATGGAACGCATGCACCAATGGGCTTTTAAAAGCACACAATTGGAAACGTAGCAGCATTAAACAATAAAGAGTATAGAATATGTGCAATGGGGGAAAAATGGGGATGGATATCAATGTATTATGTCCGGCCGTGTCCAATCGTTCAGCCATGTTATCGTACAATATGCTAGCGGTGGGCATTGAATCAACGAACTGCTTTTTAAAACAGCTTTTTCACAAGAAAAGAATAGTTCATTTTCCATTGCTCAAAAAAAAATTTGAAAAAAATTTATGCATTTGACAAACGATTGGGTTATTCAGCTGTTTTCAAACCTGTTTCAAGTAACAGCTTTTTCAACCTGTTATTTATCGCAAAAAATTGTTAAATTACATTGACACGAAAACCGTCAATGCCCCATGGCTACAATATGCTCCATCAATCGCTGTGTCTATTAAGATATTTTTCTACACTGTAATGTCTGAGTCGTGAAAAAGTTTGTTATGACAACTTATGATCGAATTACGAAGCTAGACATTCAAGAAAATTCGATCCAAATCAATTTAGCTGTTATGGTATGCTTTGAACTACACCACTGACTGATCAGAATTTGACTATCGCAAGAAACACCGGACCGTGGAGACCGCGAATCGGCAAACGCAGTGTAGGGCACCTCCCAGCCAGGTGGACCGACGACCTGATGAAAATAGCTGGGAGAGACTGGATGTGGAAGGCAGAGGACTGTTGAGGCGCAATTTGGGAGAGGCCTATGTCCAGCAGTGGACTACGATAGGCTGATTTGATGATGATGAAGTAACACATTGTGAGGTAACAAAAACGCAACGTATTACAGAATAAGCTAATAGCCGCACAGAAACACAGTGATGCGTCATGATCAAAAAATGTTACCGGCTTTTAAACAACTTCGATAGAGACGTGTGTTTCCACCAATGATATTTAAAAGTACAGATATGTTACTGCCAACCTACTTACTTTGAATTAGTTTATGTTATGTGTATTGTGCTGCCGCTGCATACGGAACATTTTTTTCGTTTGTTTTGTTAGGGTATGACATATCTATACTTTTAAATAGCATTGGTTGCCTCTTATGTGTCCTCTCTTCAAGGGTGAAGCAATATATATATATATCTTTCAGTGTGAAAGGGTCAGTGAGATTTCAATTCACGCCCATCCCATCCGATCCTCACCTTGCCGGTTTGAAACTACCTTAATATAGGATTTACTATACCTTGTGAAATAAAATATCTGTAAACCATATTTCTATAAGTATGAATACCAATTTCTACCAATCCATTGAAAGCTACAAGTAATTTCACCTACCACGTAATGTGGCCAGCTTACGTCCGGCTTGGTGAAGCTAATCGGCTTACCTCTGTCGAGTGGCGAGTCGATCGAGCTGGAGCGTATTAGCCCCCCTCGATTTACAAAGCACACTTTCAATGGAGATTATTAGCAGTCGATTGAGGCCCAAAGAGGGGTGAAATGCCTACTTGGATATTTAAATCAAAATATCAAAATAACTGTTAATTTAATCCTTAAAGAAAAGATATAGACTATCATATAAAGATTCAATAAAGCTCTTTAGTAAGTAATTTTATTATTTTTAACGCATTTACGCATGCGAAGTGAAACCTAAAGATTTAAATTGTGAAAAGAAAAAATCGCTCACGAGCACGATTCGAACCTGCGACTCCTGGCTCAGTACGCCAGTGCTTTAGCCACTAAGCTACCGTGAACAATGCTCGTGGTATCGAAATTATCCTCCACTATGGTACGTCTTTGTGTGACGTCAGCGATATCTTATTAAAAAACAGTGTTTCTTAACCGACTCGACTAACTTTGCAATTAATTCAAAGTCGTATAGATATGCCTACCCTTACTAATCATTACATTATTTTTAGCGAATTTACGCATGCGAAGCGAAATCTTAAGATTTAAATTGTGGAAAGAAAAATCGCTCACGAGCAGGATTCGAACCTGCGACTCCTGGCTCAGTACGCTAGTGCTTTTAGCCACTAATTAATTATATTACATGGTCTTGATCCGATATACAAGCGCAAAACTTCCAGTTCGCAATCATAATCTGCTGCGCATGTTGTCCTCTCTTGACAGCGGATAACTATCCAATTTGGTTAACCAATATCCCAAACAAACAATGTGTTAGTTCGTGCCAAAAGGAACGATCTTTGAAAAAGAGTTGTGTCTGAAATAAATGTATCCACATGGACTTAGCATAATATTGATAATACTAAATCCATGGTGTATCAAAATACTGACTGGCTATTTTTACGTTGATTTTTAAATTAGGCTAGTGCGGTTTCGTTCGGAAAGGCATTTTTGTAATTTTCAGAGCACAGACACTAGTTGTCTGGCATTTTTGCTGAACTGTGCCTATTTGGCGCAGCCGTGAGGCACACAATTATACTTTTAAGTGTTTGTTGTATTACAAACAACCAATAAATATTATTATATTATTTGCAATAAACCATTTTGCTTTCTTTCTTTCTTTCAACCCTATACATGTAAATGTGTGTGTGGTGCATACAAATACAAGATTTAACAAGGTTCCAAGCTTAATTTTGGATACAAAATACACAAAATCTCATTAAAAAAAACAACACTAAGGCCTGTATTACCATTGAGAAATTCTCTAAGCGTATTACAGAACGTTCCTCAAGCTTTGATCACTGTTTAAAACTAGTTTTGAGTTGGGATTTAATTTTAGAACATTCCTCAAGCATAGATTCATTGATCACAGTTCAGCTGAGTTTAGCTTTATTTTATACTGTCACATGTTTCGGTATTTGAGCAGAGATTTGATCTGTAATCACTCAAGTACTTGAGTAGAGATTTCTTTCCTATTTCAGGTTAAATTTGTGTGCTATGTTGTTGAATTGAAGTTTATAATTACCGTATTGGGATAAAACCGATGCTCAAATAACGATTATATCCTTTAGTAGTGATCAGTTGATTGAAGATCAAAATATACTTGAGGAACGTTCTGTAATACGGAACTAAGACGATAACCGATAAAAGTTTGATATGGCGTGAAATGTAATATTGAATGTTTCATCACCTCCTGGTATGTTCCGGATAAATTTATCTAACAAAAAATATTATACAAATATTATTCAATTTTTTTTATCTGTATTTTTCTTTTTTAATTCCTATCAGGAGGTGGCGAAACAAGTTCTTAGTAAATGTATTATAAAATTAAATAAACACAACAAATTTCCATAATTTTTATGGAACCGACACGACCGCTTTTTCAAAAATTCGTCTATTAGTATCTCGTACAGTCTAACAAAGCAATTAGTATACAGGATCGCCAGATATATGTAGATTAATATTTATTAAATAAATATAAATAAATAAATATTTTTGTGACATTTTACACAGCAACATCTAGTCCCAAACTAAGCAGAACTTGTGCTATGGGTACTAGACAATGGATATAATACTTATATACTTTTTTTTTTGTAAATACATACTTATAATACATAAGAAACACCCAGACCAACACAAACACTTATGTTCATCACACAAATATTTGTGTCCTGTGGGAATCGAACCCACTACCTCGTGATCAGCAGTCCGACACTCGAACCACCAGACCACAGACGTCGTCAAGACGTCGTCGTATTAAAACAAACGGTTTCACTCACGTATTAATAATTATGAATTTAACTCACGATAGTTATTATACAGATGAATATTTCTCAGGATGTTATTATGGAATGGTTTGATTTAGAGTTTTATATAAATACAGTTTAACTTTAACCGTTATTAAAATGATATTTCACTTGAAAACATCCATAATCTTCTGAGAAAACTTCATTTATATATTTCTACCCTGTATACTAATTGCTTTGTTAGACTGTACGTACTAATCGCTTTCAACTCGAAAGCTTCAACTTTCTGACCTGAATTGCAACACTTCCTAGTGCAATAAAACGCAATAATCTAAATGCAACATTCCAAGAAGTTCAATTTAAATCATATTAATGAACTAAAAACATTACACTCCATTGTTTGGGCAGTAGTGTAAAAAAAATAACAAATTATTTGCAAAAACCCATTCAATAATTTACTGATATTTTTTTTTTAACTTTTACAAATGACCATGCTAGACAGCTTTTATCTAGATGGCATTCAGCTACATTTAAATATTTCAGATACAACCAAGAGCTACATTTACACCCAAACTCAGTGCAAAGCCCTTTAAAATTCCATCGTGACGTCACGTTAAGGCCAACGTGAGCCAATTCCGTCACGTTGTCACGCGCCGCCATTTTATTTGACGCATAAGCGTGACCGGTGGCTGCCATCAAAAATATATATTGGCGAAACATTTTTTCAGGTTTTCTGAGCAAAAATCACAGTGCTGTGCTATAACATTGCATGTTTTTTAAAAGTTGTTTTTGTTTTTACTAAATGTAGATTGTGGCTTCTTGTTCGGATTATTAATATTTATAGGTTTTTGCTCAAGTAGCTTCACTACCTACTGAGTGTACGGTACGACTGAAGTTCGACGGACACAACAGCGAAAGACGGAACTGCAACAAGCCTTAACTTCGACGGGACTCATCTGCGACAGGACTCATGTGCGACAGGACATATTATCCTTGATACGGCTTATCTCCGATAGTCAGATACTTTGAAAATCAATAAAAATAATCCCGTACTAAAGCTTTTTTATACAACGTGTTATTGAAATAACTGAAAACCTCTTAAGGGGTCATTGTACTAATCAGTATGAACAACTTTTACTACGGGATCAACCCTGAAATCGCGAAAAAAATATCAGCAGATTCCTAAATTTTGTCGATTTATGTGAACACAAATGTAGGGATCAGCTGATATTTTTTTCGCGATTTCAGGGTTGATCCCATAGTAAAAGTTATTCATACTGTTGAGTACAATGACCCCTTAAGAGTTTTTCAGTTATTTCAATAACACGTTGTATATAAAAAAACTTGCTAACATTTACAGAAACTACTGCCGCTTGGATTTTAAGTAGACGGAATCAATTCAACAGGGTATAAAGGTGGTTTCACACCAGCGAGGCGAGGCGTGGATGGGCCGAGCGAGAATTGAAATTTGTATGGCAAAATTTCAATTCACGTCACGCCCATCTTTGGTGTGAAAGGTCTGGATAGGCGAGGATGTGCGAGGCGAGAATTGAAATATTTGTTTGTACAACATTAAACTTTATTGCTGCATGAATAGAGTATTTATTGCATTGCAAATCGGTATATCGTGAGCAAGCGCGTGCCGGCGCGCGGCGGGGCCGGTCGGTGCGTGCTCGCGATGTACATCTTTCGGTGTGAAAGGGTCAGCGAGATTTCAATTCACGCCCATCCAATCCACTCCTCGCCTCGCCGGTGGGAAACCACCTTTAGACTTACTTGCCTGTGATAATCTCAGCACACGATTTCCTTCAGGACTAGGAGAACAACAGCAGCCTCACTTCACTGCACTAACCTTAGAAACACTAACATCACCACTTACTTCACTCAGAACATTTTTATCTAACTAACTGTTCACACACAACAAAACACAACGGAAAACTAGCATAGATATTACAATCACATGAGACTTTCCATCAGTGTTGCCAGATGAGTACAAGTGGATTATCGTACTGATGTTCTAAAATTATCGTATATCAAGGAATTTAGTGAAATATTATCGTAAACATTGCTGAGCTACGAACAAAAACAATGATTTTCAGCATCAAAATTATCGTATTTCTGCGTATTTCAATCAATTTTGTATCGTACCAGAGCCAAAATTATCGTATATTTACGATAATTATCGTACGTCTGGCAACGCTGCTTTCCATCTTCATGTCTCAGTTTGGCGAACCGACTTACCCATAACAACTGCAATACCACCTAGACTGTTGCCTTACGGCCAAAATTACTATCCAATCTATCCACGATTTACCCTACTAGAGATAGTAATTTGACATATTTTGTATGGAGCTTATGTCAAATTCCTATCTCTAGTAGGGCAAATCGTGGATGGATTGGATATTGATTTTGGCCGTCAGGCAACAGTCTAGGTGATATTGCAGTTGTTATGGGCAAAGGTAACCGCTTAACATCAGGTGGGCCTTTAGCTCGTTTCGCCATCCTATACTATAAAAAAACGATTTTGACCAATCTTGACATTCACGTTCAGTCGACCGCACGTCATTGGTAACACATGAATTACGAAAACCACCCTTACCGCTTACAAAATAATGACGCTGTCGAGATCAAATTGTTACCACTGACGTGCGGTCGCCTGTACGTAGGAGCGAAGTGAAAAAAATGGCGTCACTTGTTTTCGCACAAATTGGATAAAACGTGGATATGATTGACAGGTTGCAATTGCACATTCCAGCTCGACTGTACTAACACTCTCAATTTTAATAATTTTTGCTATCTTGTTTTTATACACAACGTACACAACATGCTTTTCCATTTCACATCTGACCAAAGAGAATATAAATCACTACATTTAGACTATGGCAGAATTTGCGACATTTCCGTTTAAAAAACAAAATATAATAATCAAACAGGTTGGAATGGAATTTATCACTCACTAAATATTATTATTATTATAATCTTTTTGCATAGCAAGGATTCGATGACAGCAGGACAGAAAGATGCCTTATGAATAAGTGTAAAAGAGACTTCACCACAAAACATTGACACCTGTCACCGTACCCATGCTATGTGAAAAAAATCTAATAATAAATACTGTTACAAACTCTTTATTTTACACAAGACCCATTCTTTCGCTTCCCAACCCCGCGTCTCAATTTATTACCGTTTCGCAAAGTTAATATACTAGGTTAATATGTGACTTTCGTTCAACATGACAATAATATGTATATTTGATGCAGATACGCCTGCCTACGTTCTTAAATACTACATTTTGCTAAACTGAGCAATAGAAGAATAGGTAGGTACGTTTGATGTGGACGCGGCCTTACTACTGAAGGCTAATACTCGTAATTAAAACGATAAAAATATAGTTACAAACTAATCTCAATGCTTTAAATCTCGTGCCAATAAGTGCCAAAAGCGGCCGTTTTTGGCATATTTTGTATCTACAACTACAGCGAACTATAATTTACAGAGTTAATAGTTTCTAATTAAACTACAGTACCTGTACTTCAATCGTTAAAAAAAGATTTTGTATTCAGCGTGTAACAATTTTTTACAGGCGTGATGTTATGTTATGTTTTTTTTTTTTCTGATGGGGTTGCCACTTGGCTGCTACGTTCCCCTTAAGTACGCTACAGCGTATAATCAGCGGCTGACTATAAGTTTTGTGAGAACGCTACCTAAAAAAACCATTATAAACGAAACTGCAGAAGGCAGGTCCCTGCTTTTACCTACTAGTTATGTTGCCATCGATATGTACTTGACTTTACAAGCCATACATCTAAAATCCGTTTTTTCACTCTTGTCTAATCTTGGCATGTCTCTTTATTCAAATAACTACTGATAAAATATAATTACTACTTCTGCATATGTAAAATTAGGTTAAAAAATGTTATTTAGATTGTGCAATTGTTAACATTATTTCTTTTAATAATTTTTATTTACGAATTGCATTAAAAAGAAATGCCAAGATTGTTTGCTAATTAAGACAAGTAAGAAAAAAACCGGGCAAGTGTGAGTCGGACTCACGCAGTAAGGGTTCCACTTATCGACCTGATACCCTATAGAAACTGATTTAATTTACAAGAGTTAATCAAAAGACATCAACGAACGTGTGAATTTTTGCATTTCTTTCTTACGTAGTACCTCCACATATGTCTATGTTTGCCCTGTTTTTGGTATTTGTTGCTCAACTACATAGTATGCACTATAATCAGACCAAGTTTGACGCTAGTATGTATTACCGTTTGAAGATAGAACAGGAACAAAAACGTTGAAAAAATGCATGTTTTTCGAGGTTTCTTGTATGGGACCATTGGTTTTAGACTTTTTTTTATTTTTAGTATTTTCGTGATAGGCACCATAGTAAAACATATTTTGTGAAAATTTCAACTGGTTATCTAGGTATTACCGTTACAAAGATACAGCTCTGTGACAGACAGACGGACGGACGGACGGACAGCGTAGCGAGAGTAATAGGGTCCCGTTAGCTCCCTTTGGGTACGGAACTCTAAAAACAGAGTGTACACCAAAGGACTTCGTTTAGTTACCATACAAATGTATTGACCATAACGTTATTACGGCACTGCTCGGTAAATCTAGCCGCACCATAAATCGATGTTATTTATTGAAGCTCATGGTATCTCTACACATATTACTGGAGCAAGTAGAGTGACCATGAGACGAACGTGTATCCTTCTGCATAGAATATATACTAACGACAATAAGCGACACTTAAGCATGTGGGCTCGTAAAATTGCTCGTAGCTATGTGTGCGGGTTGTGGCGAGCGTGGGGGCCGTGCGCGGTGCGCGGCGAGTTGAACGGGCAGTCTCTCGGCTGCCCCAGCCAATATATTGCATGTAAACACGCTCTCTCACGGTCACCGGCGAGCGAGATCACACGTACAATGAGTGGGCTGTGCCTTCTGTTAAAGTCATAGAAATCTAAATAATAACGTAATAGAAATATTATCTACTGTCTTTTACTACGGGAATGCGTGTCGCCGGTTTTCTGCCACCAACACATAAATACGCAATCACGCCCACCATGTTTCTAGCATTCAATGCAAAATAAATTAAGCCCAAAAAAAATCTGCTGCTAGATATGCTGCAAAATACAATTTTAGTTACTCTGCGTCCAAAACAGCACTGATGATCAAGCAAACGGTTCGCGCACTGGTGTCCTAAAAGACACCTGTACGCAGCCACTTCTATAACCTTCATTGATATTTATTTTATTAAAATATAAAAATTAAAAATCCATCCAACAGTTGGGATGCTTCTAGAGTATAAAGATTTCCACATACATAAACATTTATACACGTGAAAAACATAACCTTGTCTTTGCCGTCGCAAAAACATTATTTACTTAAGTATGTTGATCTTACAAAGAAGAAACTGTTGATAAGAAGGACATAGTTGTTAAAATCTTGGTCAAAACAAATAGGTCTGAAGAATAGGCCCTGAGTAATAATAATAAAATGAATTGAATTGAACATTAAATTCATTTGTGGCAGTTTTGATCTTAATGAACATTATGCAGATCCTTAAACTCATATTAAATCAATAAATATTTATATATATGTAATATCACAGCATCATCTAGTCCTAAACTAATCAGAGCTTTGTACGGTCGACCGCACGTGGTTGACATTAGCAGCATCTTTATTTCGTAAGCAGTAAGGGCGGTTTACAAATAGCAGTGTTACCACTGTCATGCAGTCGACTATACTATGGGTACTAGACAATGGATATACTATTTGGATTACTATTTTTTTTGTCAATACATACTTATAATACACAAGAAACACCCAGACCAACACAAACACTTATATTCATCACATAAATATTTGTGTCTTGGGGAATCGAACCCACGACTTCGTGATCAGCAGTCCGACACTCGAATCACTAGACCACAGACGTCGTTGTCGGAATGTAAACATTATTAAATTCATTCATTCATTTATGAATAAATAATGTAAGCTTGTCCCAAACATTAATTATATTCGTAGTTAATTAGAAAATAATTATCTTTGTGATCAGTGAACTATTTTCCCATTATAGAATAATTAAATCGTGTTTGTTCAAATGCGTGCACTTTAAAGCACAAAGCTTTGTTCACTGTAATTATGCAAATTTCATAAACAGTGGCTAAAACTCATTAGCTTGTGTATTATTTAGTTGCTAATTTAACGCTTCATTGGTTATAAATTAGTAGATGTGGTAGCTCTTAATTGCTCTTAGTTTGAGAGACAGCAGACAATGATGATCTAAATTGCCTTATTAATTAGTTGTTAAGATTTCTTATGTACGTGGGACACTCAGAAAGTTTTGCGAAACTAAAAAAAATTGTTCTATACGTACATATATTTTTATCAAATCTTTTCAAAGTACTTTCCACCAGCCTCTATACAAAGATTCATGCACCTAAACCAGTTTTCAAAACACTTTTTCCAGTCCGCCGCAGACACCTCGTTTACAGCCTGCTCGAACGCAGCCAGCACATCTTCCGGCGACGAAAATTGTATCCCTTTGAGCTGATTTTTTATTTTTGGGAATAAAAAGAAGTCACACGGTGCTAGATCAGGGCTGTAAGGAGGGTGACCCAGGAGTTTGACTGGCGTGCTGTCCAGGAAGTCCCTCGTTTTGAGTGCGGTGTGCGCAGGTGCATTGTCGTGGTGGAGCAGTAGCCCGCGGAGCCCTGTGTTTGGTCGCTTGTTGCTTATAACAGAGAAAACTTCTGGCAAACATTTGGTAGTATACCATTCGGCATTAATGCTTCTTTGATCCCGTAAGGGAATTGATACCAAGTGGCCAGTCAAATTAAAAAAGCTAGCGATCAAAATCTTACCCCCGCTTCTAGATCGCTTCACTTTGGTAGGCGTTGGCTCATTTTGAAACACCCAAACAGTCGACTGGCGCTTGGTTTCTGGGTCGTATTGATAAATCCAGGACTCATCACCTGTAACGATGTCGTAAACACGCCGAGACGAGCCTGCTTCAAATTTGTTAAGCATATCACGGCACCATTCCACCCGGGCCTGCTTCTGAGCATCGGTGAGGTTGTGCGGCACCCAGCGTGATACTATCCTCCTCACGCGAAGATGGCTGTGTAGAATCTCGTGAACGCTTCCCGATCCAATCTTCAATATGTGTTGAATCTCCTGATATGTAATTCGCCTATTGTCTTGGATTAAATTTTTCACTGCTAGCACGTTTTCTTCGGTAACAGCCGTCAAAGGGCGACCGCTTCTTTCGTCATCCCCTAAAGTTGGTCGACCGCGCTTGAATTCGTTATACCAACGATACACGGTTGCCTTGGAAGAGCCTTCATCCATGAATGCCATTTGAAGTCTATCGTACGATTCATCCGGTTTCAGGCGACACTTGAAATCGTATAAAATCATAGCTCTAAAATGTTCCCGGCGCAGATCCATATTTCAGTGAGACACAATACTTTGAATTAACTTGCAAAAAATGTGGAGGGAAATTTTGAAATTGGAACTTACTTATTTTTACTTATAAATAATCATATTTTCGAAAAACATTATAACTGGCCAGTCTCCCATATATAAAAACTTTTTTTCGCAATACTTTCTGAGGGGCCTGGTAATTTGTATGGCTGTGCTTTTAATAAATTATTTATTAATATTAATTGGAAATGGTCGCGTGTACACTGCCGTCCGATGACTAAAAGGCCGTCTGTTAGTAATAGAACGCAACCTAATGTCTAGTTTACCATTTTAGCCGCCAGAGGCGCCACTCTTTTCTAGCTGTCAATCTGCATACAATAGTTGCATGTCACTCTAATATTGGTTATTACAATAAACTAAAATATTACACGAAATACTTCTGTTCATTGAAAATATTCCTTTATGGTAGCAGAGCGTGGTTCAAATCCAAGAAGTATCAGTATTCGTGCCGAATATTCAGTAGTCTACCGTGTGAAAACTGAAAAATAAAAGTGAGGTTAAAGAACGTGCTCGTGACCGGCATATCGAGAATTTGAGAAAATGAGCTCGAATCATATTTTTAATATTGAGAAACTGACTGGTCGTGACAACTTCGCGACATGGAAATTCAGTGTCAAAACGTATCTGGAGCACGAAGATTTGTGGCAATGTGTTGAGCCAGTAGATGACAAGCCAGTTGATTCCAGTAAAGATATCAAAGCTAAATCTAAACTGATATTGTTGTTGGACCCACAGAACTATGTACATGTACAGAGCTGTAAGACCGCCAAAGAAGTGTGGAACAATCTACTAAGAGCATTCGATGATAAAGGATTAACCAGAAAAGTTGGATTGTTAAAGGACTTGGTGAACACAACTATGGATTCAAGCGCCAATGTGGAAGGTTATATCAACAAAATAATGACAACAGCTCACAAATTACGCAATATTGGTTTTGAAGTCAATGATGAATGGCTTGGTACCTTGATGTTGGCTGGTCTACCTGATATTTATATGCCAATGATTATGGGGCTTGAGAGTTCTGGTGCGACAATTAGCGCCGACCTAGTAAAAACCAAGCTTCTACAGGAAGTTAGATCAGCAGATTCTAGTACTGCTCTTTATACTAGCTCGAAGACAAAGAATCATCATCAACAATCACAGCAACCAAAGCCCAAAGGGCCAAGATGTTACAACTGTAATAGGCATGGGCATTTTGCCAAGTCTTGTAGAAGTGTCAAGAAAATAAATAAGAATGAAAAGGATTCCGGTTTTATTGCAGCTTTTACAGCATTTTCAGGAGAAAACTGTGAGAAATGGTACGTTGACTCAGGTGCGTCTATGCATATGACTGGCAAAAGAGAGTGGATGTACAATGTCACAGAACCATCAGTGAAGAATATTACAGTTGCCAATAGAGAGCCTTTGTCTGTAGAAGGAGTTGGATACATAGACATCAATCTAGCACAAGGCAGAAAAATACAGGTAAAAAATGTTTTATATGTTCCCGGACTGGCTGCCAATCTTCTCTCAGTGAGCACCATTGTAAATAATGGTCACAAAGTAATGTTTACTCAAAGAGGTTGTAATGTTCATAATTCAAATGACAAGTTTATTTGTTCTGCAACATTGAATAATAAGCTATATACTTTAGATACTAAGAATAGTACTGAAACTGCCCATTTGAGTTCCAGTGATGAGAAGTCGAGTGATACTTATTTATGGCACCTGCGTATGGGTCACTTGAATGGTCCAGATGTGAACAGGCTGCCTGGCTGTGTCAAGGGTGTGACTCTGACTAACATAGAAAGTAATTTCACAAGATGCGTCCCCTGTCTAGAAGGCAAGCAATCAAGGCTGCCATTTAACCATGTTGGTTCCAGAGCTGGAGCACCGCTAGAACTTATACATTCTGATCTTTGTGGCCCAGTGGAAAATATGAGTTGCTCAGGTATGAAGTATTATATTACTTTCATAGACGACTTCTCACGAATGGTGCATGTATACTTCATGGAAAATAAAACGAAGGTGCTAGACATTTATAAAGATTATAAAAATAAAGTAGAAAACCATTGTTCTCAGAAAATAAAAATATTAAGAACTGATAATGGTACAGAATACTGCAATACTCATTTTGAGAATTTTTTATCAAGCAGTGGTATAGTACATCAGACTTCTACGCCTTATACCCCTCAACATAATGGACTGGCCGAGAGGATGAATCGGACATTAGTTGAGCGAGCAAGGTGCATGTTGTTCTACGCCAACCAACAAAAGAAATTGTGGGCTGAGGCGGTGGCTACTGCTGCATATGTCGTGAATCGTTCTCCTACTAAAGCCTTAGGTGGTAAGACACCCTATGAAATGTGGACAGGACGTAAACCTAACATATCCCATTTGAGAATATTTGGCTCTGAAGCCATGGTCCACATTCCCAAGGAGAAACGACGAAAGTGGGATAAAAAGTCAAAAAAGATGGTTCTTGTGGGATATTGTGACGACACGAAAGGGTATCGTTTACTAGATGTTAAAACATACAAAATTATTAAAAGCCGAGATGTCACATTTTTCGAGAATTACAAAAGTAATATGACATGTGGTAATAATGTTTCAGATTCGTCTATAAACAGTGAAAGCAATACAATGCACAGCAGCAGTGCCCAAGTCAAGGAGCATGTAGAAGTATGTCAGTCTGAATCAGAAACTTCTCCACAACCGGATAAGCAGAATATTATTGATACTGTAACAAATGAAGCTTGTAATCAAGATTCAAGCGAGTACGAAACGGATTCAGGAGATCAGGATGAGACATACTATCCACCTAGACATGTCCATCAATCACAGTATCACGACAGTAACGTTACGCTGAGGCCTCGTAACAAAACAGGAAGGAACATAGAAAATAGTATGTATTGTTTATTTTCTAGTTCTTCTGATCCACAGACAGTTGAGGAGGCACTCTCATCACCGTATGCCAACCAATGGAAGATGGCAATGGATGAGGAGTTCAACTCCTTGATGAAGAACCATACCTGGAGTTTGGAGAATCTGCCTTCTGATAAAAAGGCTTTACCCAGCAAGTGGGTGTACAAAACGAAAACTGACCAAAGTGGAAATATCATTCGCTTCAAAGCCAGACTGGTCATAAAAGGTTATGCGCAAAAGAAGGGAACTGACTATGATGAGGTATTCTCACCAGTTGTAAGGTACAGTACCATCCGCTATTTGTTAGCTCTAGCAACAAGATTAGGGCTTGAGATTGATCAGCTGGATGCGGTGTCAGCTTTCCTTCAGGGAGACATTGATACTGACATCTACATGATACAACCGGAGTTGTATGAACGAGGCCCACAGGTATGTCACCTACACAAATCCATATATGGGCTAAAACAGGCAAGCAGATTGTGGAACACAAAACTAAATAATGTCCTGCAAAATGTAGGAATGCAACGGTCAAAGTCAGACCCATGCGTCTATTTTAATGTAAACAAAAACACTTATATCGCTGTATGGGTCGATGATTTAATTTTGTTCACATCCCATCAAGATGAAAAGAAGATATTGAAAAAAAAAAATGCAACATTTTGAAATGAAAGACCTTGGAAAGGTCAGTCAGTGCGTGGGTCTTAATGTAGTGAGAAAAGCAGACACCATTATGATAGACCAAGAAAAATTTATCAAGGATATTCTTACCAGATTTGGAATGTCTGACTGCAGAGCTTCCAAAACACCGATTGAAGTTGGTCTGAAGTTTAATCAAGATAAAGAAGAAGACATACAAATTGATTTCCCATATCAACAAGCCATTGGCTGTCTGCTTTATGTGGCTCAGGGTACAAGGCCTGACATTTCCTTCGCTGTTAATACTCTGAGCAGATTTAATAAGGAGCCAAGAGTTGAACACTGGATGGCAGTTAAACGGGTATTAAGGTACCTCCAGGGAACCAAACACTTGAAACTCACTTACACCAAAGATGGTGAATCAGGCATAAAAGGGTTCTGTGATGCGGACTGGGCCAGTGATAACCATGACCGAAAGTCCTGCACGGGCTATGTCTTTATTTCGCAGGGAGGTGCTATTTCCTGGTGCTCACGGAAACAGCAAACGGTGGCTCTGTCCACAGCTGAGGCGGAGTACATGGCGATGTCATCGGCAGCGCAAGAGGCGCTGTGGCTGCGACAACTACACGTCGAGTTTGGTCAACCTATAGCCGACCCACTCTCTATATTTAGTGACAATCAAAGTGCTATAAAATTGTCTACTAATGACTGCTATCTACCTCGTTCGAAACACATAGATATTAGATATCATTTTTTGAAAGAGCATGTAAATAACTTAGAAATAAAGTTTCATTATTGTAGAGGCGATAAGATGATTGCAGACATATTAACTAAAGGAACAACTGTTCATAAAAATTTGTATTGTATGGCAAAAATGGGTTTGCGTTCAGGGGTGGTTGTTAGTAATAGAACGCAACCTAATGTCTAGTTTACCATTTTAGCCGCCAGAGGCGCCACTCTTTTCTAGCTGTCAATCTGCATACAATAGTTGCATGTCACTCTAATATTGGTTATTACAATAAACTAAAATATTACACGAAATACTTCTGTTCATTGAAAATATTCCTTTACCGTCTGCCGTCCGATGACTAAAAGGCCGTTAAGTGACAATTTTGTCAAATGTTGTTACATATACTACGAAAAAGAGCAAATTTTGCTCTCTTAAGTAGTATATGTAACTCGAATTTGACAAAATTGTCACTTGACGGCCTTTTAGTTATCGCACGGCAGTACAATGGGGAGTACTCTGAGGAATTATTCGACCTTAAACCAGCCGCTGACTTCCACCATCATATCACTCATGTAGTTGACCACCAACCATCACCTTGATGGTTGGTGGTCAACTACAGAACGTTTCACACGCCATTATTTGCCTCGTACAGCAAAACTGTAGAACCAACTTCGTCAGCGGTTTTCCTGAAAATTTGACATTGGAGCTTTCAAGAAAAGAGTGTACGTCTTTTTAAAAGGTCGGCAACGCATCGGTGACTCCCCTGGTGTTGGGAATGTTGATGGGTAGCAGTGATTGCTAAATTATAGTTCGCTGTTAAAAAAGTGCCAAAAGTGGCCGTTTTTCGCATTTTTATATCTACAAACTACAGCGAACTATATTTTACATAGTTAATAGTTTCTGATTAAACTACAGTACCTGTACTTCAATGGTTAAAAACGAATTTTGGATTAATTATGTATTCAAAGATTAATATATTTTTTTATTATGGGGGCGCCACTTGGCTGCTAAACTTCCCCTTAACCATTCTCATACCGAAAACGAAGACGATCACAAAGTCATAAAAATTCACAAATAAACTGAAACCAAAAAGTTTTATCCTCGTAGGTACATTTATTTATTTATTTTACTTTAATTACAACGGTCTTGAACCAATTACAGTAATTAAAGATAGAGGAATGACACATAAAATATATAGTGAATTACACATCTTTCATAAACCTCTCTCGCAATGCTTCAGGCATACTAACAGAATCTTCTTCCAATCATCCGCAAACAGATCTTAATTCGGATTACAATCCAAGAGTTCGTTGAGTGCAGTGAGAGTACGAGGTACTGGCGATTTAGCTCGCGCTACAGTGCGACATGAAGGCAAAGCAAAAAGCTTATGCTTCCTGTTGCGGTGGTAATTGACCGGTGCAAAGAATCGTGCCAGCTCATTATGCAGATCTGGTGCATCAATGGACCCGCGAAGAGTTTTACATGCTGTTGTAAGCTGATCACATGCTCTTCTTAGCTCAAGTGAGTTGTAACCGAGGCACCCGAGTAGAAATTTGGTTGGGTAGAGAAACGGATAATAACCATGTACGCGCTTATAAAGGTACCTCAGGAATGCTTTTTGCACCTTTTCTAACATAAGCGCGTAGGTATTTTCGTGAGGGTTCCAAACGCATGCACTGGACTCGAGTTTGGTCCGAACCAATGCATTAAATAATATTTTAATGACATGTGCATTGCGAAATTCATTTGAGTTTCGCAGAACGAATCCTAATCTTCGGTACCATTCTTTAGCCGTTAGCAGCATGTGGTCATGGAATGTGAGCTTTCGATCGAATGTGACTCCCGAATCTTTCATAGCTGTAGTTTTAATGATAGTGTTAATGCATAACTTGTATTGAAACTCTATTGGGTGCCGCATTCGACCGAAGGTCATGGCATTGCATTTGGAGAAATTGAATTCCATTCTGTTCTCTACACTCCATTGATAAATCGCATTTATGTCTTGCTGAAGTGCTAAACAGTCTTCTTCGGAGTTAATTTCGAGGTATAATTTCAGGTCATCGGCATAAAGCAGACATTTTGAGTGGCAAAGTACTGTAGGAATATCATTAATCATTATCAAAAATAATAAAGGTCCTAAAATTGAGCCTTGGCTGACTCCGGAACGCGTATGATAGGGACTCGACTCGTATATCCCAAGCCTGACAAACTGCTGACGATCACGTAGGTAGTCCGCGAAAAATTGGAGAAGAGCTGGAGCCAGTCCTATTTTACCAAGTTTCGCCAGTAGCTTGTCATTATTGACCCTATCAAAAGCCTTCCGAATGTCAAAGTAAAGAACATCTACTTGCCGACCACGATCTAAGCTAGAAAAAATATATTCAACCAATGTAAGGAGATTGGTGTTAACGGACCTTTTACTCCTAAAACCATGCTGTTCGTTACATAAAAAGTGATTTATTTGTACTGATATATTCTTGTGGAGAATGTTCTCAAAGACTTTGGCTGGCGCGGATAAAATTGCGATTGGACGGTAATCCTCAACGGATCCTTTGTTGAGGGTTTTGGGTATAGGTGTTAATCTTGATAGTTTCCATTGAGACGGATATGTACCAGATTGCAAGGCTAAATTAAAAATGTGGCAAAGAGGATCACACAAAATATTTTTCCAGCATTTAATTATAAATGAGGGAATATTATCTGGACCAATAGAGCTATTAGGCTTAAGTTTATTAATGGCTGTTTTATGTATAGAAAGGTATGCAAAAAAATAAATCAAGAAGTTTCCCTTTTCCCAATCTCATGTCCACCCTACATCTAAAGTAATGTCTTGGTGTACGCGAGACGCATGCGTTCGATGCACGCCCTGCTTACCTACATTATGTGACTTGATACGCATACGTAACGTTCGTCTATTTGCTATGTAGATAGTGTTGAGATACGGGCTTGCAATTGATAAGATGGAATCGAAGTTGAGTTTTTTTATACTAAAGGATGACGAAACGAGCTAAAGGTCCACCTGATGTTAAGCAGTTACCTTTGCCCATAAAAACTGCAATACCATCTAGACTGTAGCCTAAATGGTATCGCAAGTTGGTTCGCCAAACTGAGACATGAAGATGGAAAGTCTCATGTGATTGTAATGCTACCGGCACCCGTACCCAAAAACACAGCAATACAAGCATCACTGTTTGGCGGCAGAAGTAGGTACGGTGGTAGTACTTCCCTGGACGAGCTCTTTCACACGGAGCTCTACTATTACTTCTTCTTCTATCGTGTCGACACGAACTACATAAAGATAATAGCTCATGCTGTGGGAAAAAGATTAGCCAGTCAGCAGGTTGGTAGCGGGGCTGACTGCCCAGGGTGCGCCGGACGATCAATTAAATATCGTCACTCGTGGAGGCTCTTTTAATGCACTACTACTAAAACATAGGTACGTATATTCTTGATTTCATTAGGTAAAAATACTACGAAAGCTGAAAATAAGGTGTACTAAAATCAACCCTATTTCTGTTTAGTTTAATAATAATCTTTATTGACATATTACTGTTGTAAATTTTAAAGAATTCCCTGGCTCCTGCGCTGCTTGTACAATTACTTCATTACAGAAGCCAGTGAGGTCCCCTTAAAATAAGTTACAGGATTATGTCAATTATATGATTACAAAAAAGGTAATTATTAAAGAAAATCGTGAAATGGTAAAAATAAATAAAAACAAAAACAAGTTTGGGAGAAAATATATTGTGTCTGTTTATGGTAAGGTGAGGGGTGAGGCGTGTGTATACGGGAGTTTTTTTGGGTATTGTGTGTGTATGATGGCATATACTGGATGGTGTATGTGTATATGGGACGTGTTGGGGGGTGGGGGTGTGTGTGTAAGGAGTATGATATATGGGATAAGTGGTTTAAAAGGAAGTTGAAAGCAAGTTTCACTAGGTAACTATAGTACTTCCTAAATGACTTTCACTGTATAATTATAATTGCGCATAGCAACATCGTTGATGCATAAACTGCTAACGCTATTTTCACAGGCGCTAAACCGTTGCTGAATAAAATAAGCCACGCTCTTCTTCTATTTTTAAAAACGACTAGATACCAACTACTTGAGCTTGGTAGGTCCACAGTAAAATTGAAAAAAAACTTTAAGAAAAGTAAAAACTGACTTCAAAAAGAATGAAATAATTTGTGTGAAACAGTTTAGGAAGTAGGTGCATTAAATTCAGTCCGATTTAAGAAAAAATTGGCACCGACTTCTTAAACTGATTCACACAAATTATTTTGTTCTTTTTGAAGTCGGTTTTTACTTTTTTTACAGTTTTTTTTTTAAGACAAGCGATTGCTGCAACTCCGATGATTTGTTGATGAAAATACCAAAATCGATGTATGTCTGCCTTTAATATTTGAGGAGTTCCCTCAATTCCACATGGATCCCATTATCAGAACTAGATTTTGATGAAAATCGGACCAATCTGGAACTATATCCTTTCAAATAAATAAATAAACCAAATCGGTTGATAAATGACGGAGTTCTGAGGTAACAAATATAAAATACAATCGAATAAATTAAGCCTAAAAGAATCCGTTGTTAGATATGCTGCAAAATACAATTTTAGTGACTCCGCGTCCAAAACAGCTAATGAGCAAGCAAACGGCTCAGGCTACAGAAATAGATAGAATGGCCATGTGGGCAGGGCGCGCGTGGCAGCACCATGTACCATAGTGCAGGATATTTCATAGCCTTTCTCAGCACGCCTTATGACTTGTTTCTATAAATACTGTAACATAAACCCGCAAAAATGCCTTATTGTGCTGTTTCTAACTGCAGAAATAAAAGCTATAAAGTACATTTGACTATTTGACTAAATTTTTTTTTAAAATAATGTCGTCAATATGTAAGCTGTTGTTTATTCGGCAAGTTTCCACGCATGAATCGCAAGTAAAATTGTGATTACAACCATTCTATCTATTTCTGTGGAACGGGCATTAAGGTCCTACGAGACACCTGCACGCGGTGACATGTTCACGCGTCTTTACCACTTCTATTACCTCATTATTTAGATTTCTATGGTCTCCACTATTCGCCACTCGAAAATTTCGAATCAGTTTCGACCACTTCTGTGAGTTGTAAATACTTCCGCGTTACCTAATTAATTGTAATCATAATATTCAACAATAAGCGTCTATTGGGATGTATCTTTCTGTATGATCGATGGGTCAAACGCAAGCTCATGCAGGATGCAAAAATACTACCATAGTTCATCAAATAACTTCTACATATAAAGGCAGTTCGTAAAAAGATTCAAAGATCGCACAACTGTTGTGCTATTCTGAAAAATCTCACTCGCAAACTCGCTTCTGAAACCGCAGTGAAATGTAGCAAAATCAATACCAAAAAAAACGATTTCACTCCGGATTCAGAAGTGAATTTGTAAGTGAGATCTTTCAGAATAGCTTTACACAAACTCGTAATGAAATACCTACGTATGATAACATACTAATGAACAATTCAGAGCTAGTCCATTATTGAACTGCAATCTGATCGGAGTTACACGTGTTTTGCGTACAATCATGTATTCATGCTCCTGTAATATTAAAATTAGTTAAAGAATACTACCTTTCCAAATAGATTTTAATTTATTAAGACATTGCCTATGTATCCAATCTCTATTCTAAATTGTAAGATTATTTATATATATATTATATATATTTATGATACCTATATATGTAATATATTTTGTGCTATTTAATTATTTTAGTTTAGTAGTACGCCACGGACTGCCCCCATTATCTAGATCTTACGTCTTCTTTGTCCATCCAAAGGTTGTCTGGAAGATATCGCTTTTAGCGATAAGACCGCCCCATGTACCCATAATTTATACGTTGTTCCTGTTTACTACTATTTTCATTGTGTGTTTTGGTGGTGTGTGGTGTATGGTGTTCTATCTATCTATATATATATTTTGTGGATATTATACTCACATTAAAAATAACACACTAACGCAAAGCAATCATTCTTAATTTTTCTCATGTATCTGGTCTGCTCGACGTCCGTATGTCACTGCAGGGATCCAGCAGAATACCAGCGTCAGGTATAATACCTGGCACATGCTGAGCTGGACACCCATTTGGTACAATATTGAGACACATATCACACTTTCTTATTGTATTTTTACCTGTATGTCCTGTGTCTTGTTTTTGTACTAAATAAACGTTTTATCTATCTATCTATCTATCTAATATTACATTTTATTGTGAAGGATTTTACATGTATGTAAAGTGTACGTTTTCATGATATTGGTAGGTACACAGTTCTACGTTTTTGCGTATTATAATTAGCTTATTCAAATATTGTAACATTTTTAAAAACGTGCAACTTAATTTGGATAGTGCGTGTTATTAAAAACTGAGATTTGAAGTTAAATCAACCCATTATCGCACTATTGCCTCTTCTCGAAATGAGAAACATTACAGCCCTAGTGTAGGGCTTACAAGAATTGTTTATGAATTTTTTATCATCTTAAAGGTGTTTATTATTGTTTATTTATTTTTTGTGTGTATTACAGGACCGGTCGTTGTGGCGATGCTTGGGGTAGGCCTATGTCCAGCAGTGGACGTCTTTCGGCTGAAATGATGATGATGATGATTTATTGTGTGTGTTATTTTGATTTTGATTTTAAATACTTTACTAAAGACTACTTACTAACACTTTACTTTACTTTACTAAAATTTTTTTAAAGATGTACCAAGTGTATGAGAATTTCGATACCACGAGCAGTGTTCACGGTAGCTTAGTGTCTAAAGCACTGGCGTTCTGAGCCAGGAGTCGCAGGTTCGAATCCTGCTCGTGAGCGATTTTTTCTTTCCACAATTTAAATCGTTTAAATACTTTTTTAACGAGGTTACAGTCAATAAATAAAAATTCTTTATTGTGCCAAAAATACAAAACATTGGTTGAATGAAGCCCAAACACTAGGATTCCATGTGTCGTTGGGTCTAGATCCAACAAAAAAACACTGCGACACACTGTGGGATAAAGACTGCCTCAGGAAAAATATAGGAGATCCTACTCAACTGTGAGTAGGTACCTAAGTACCAAAAGAAATAAGTATCTAAATAAAGGCTGCATTTATCAATAGATACCTACAAAAACTTCTGAAAAACAACTGACGAATTTCTGTGATGACTTCATATTTTTCATAAAACTTATATCCAATTTAATATAGGTACTTACGTAAAAATCTACACAGCACTAACCACAGTTATGATTTCCCGCGAGACCACCGTAACATTATGTAGCATTTGAAATAATAATGACCACACATTTTAGCCGAATTACTTTCGAAGTTAGAAACACAACGCTGAATTTTGAAAATATTCGCGTGGAATACAATATGTTAAATGTGTATACAACGTTTTCTTGAAATAACTGAAAACCTCTTAAGGGGTCGTTGTACTCATCAGCATGAACATTTTTTTAATATTGGACCAATCCTGAAGTCGCGAAAAAAAATCATATGTCCTCTACATTTTTGTTAACATAAAGCGACAAAATATAGGGATCAGCTGATATTTTTATTGCAATTTCAAAGTTGGTTCTAATAGTAAAAGTTATTCATAATGAGGAGTAAAATGACCCCTTAAGAGGTTTTCAATTATTTCAATAACACGTTGTATATTAGAATAAAATATCCTGAATCCACTATTATACATAGAATTCAAATTCAGAAATGGAGAAAAGTATTATTATCAAAAGGGCCACTCCGGTAACACTCGTATTTAATTAATTATTTATTTCTCTTACTTTCTATCTCTTTCACATTATTGATTACTTATCTCGTAACATTAATGAAAAGGTTCGTCAGAAGTCCAATTATATTAATTAAAGGCAGAACTATCTACGAAACTCCTCGTAATTTTTCCAATGTATAGACAAATTGTAGTATATTAATTAGCAAATAGTCACAGAGTTAATGTTAGGAATATAACATAACATAACATCACGCCTGTATTTCCCCGAAGGGGTAGGCAGAGGTGTAATAGTACACCCACATTTCGCCAGTTATGTTATAGTCCCATGAATGGGAGGGGGCGAGCCTATTGCCATTGACCGGGCACAAATCCAGACTCCGGGCTGCTACTGAGAATTTCCTAATGAAAAAACCCAATAACACTTTGCCCGACCCGGGAATCGAACCCAGGACCCCACGCTCAGCAGTCGCACTTGCAACCACTAGACCAACGAGGCAGTCAACGTGTCAACGTGTTAGGAATATGCAGATAAAAAATGTGGATAACTCATATAACTGAGTCGAAATGAATTGGTTCTTGACTTCAAGTGATATTTTAATTGAAACATTAGAGTAGCAAACCATTTAATTCCCAATGTGTTTACAATATCTTAAAATTGTTAAGATTAATATAGTGTAATTTAATTCATAAATAACTTTACGAATAACTGTTTTACCAATATCCACTTTACGAAAAATGTTCAATCTTAATAATAATGACGTCATTTGAAATCCTCAACTCTGTTGATCATAACACCAATCTTTTCAATTTCACTGACGATTACGTCACCCTTCTGTAGAAACTCCGGGGGATCCTTGTACACCCCCACTCCACCTGGAGTACCCGTCAAGATGATATCACCAGGCAACAAGGTAAACACATTTGACAATCTCTCAATTATATCAGGAATCTTATGAATAAACTGATTCGTGTTACTCTTCTGTGTCTGCACTCCGTTGACGATGCATCTTATGCCTAAAGTCTGAGGGTCGCCAATTTCGTCACTGGTTGTAATACAAGGACCAATGGGGCAGAATGTATCCATTGTTTTACCGAGCACCAGCTGTCCCATAGTTTGGTTCGTCCCCCAATCGGTAGCTCCAATATCTTGAGCAATAGTGTATCCCAAAACGTAATCATAAGCATGTGCTGCTTTGACTTTAGAAGCTGTTTTTCCAATAACGATTGTCATTTCAACTTCACAGACAACTTTTTCTGATATTTCAGGTTTAAGTTTCACTGGTTCATTTGGTCCAATAATGGTGCTCGGGAATTTGTTGAAGACGAATGGGATTTCTGGTGGCGGGAATTTCTGTTCCTCACAATGGTCTTTGTAGTTTAATCCAACGCACAGAACCTTGTCTCCTCCATTTATTGGTGCTTTTAGAATCACTGAAGATTGAGGAACGGTAGCTGGGTTAGAGGCTTGTAGTTTTTTAACTTTTTCCAAATCTCCGTTCTTCAAGATTTCGATCAGGGTACTGGGTATTGTGGGGTCTGCTTTGTTAATGTCAACGACATCATCACCAGACAGGTAGCCAACACGGATTTCCTTTAGGTTATCTTTATAAACAAATTGTACAAGCTTCATTGTTGCGAATAACACTGCACTAAAACTGTTCGAGAATTCTTTTAGTCGGAATAAAAATGTAACTAGAATTAAATGAAATGTTTTATAGAGATAAATTTTTGCTTTCACTTGAAGATCTCTTGTTTAGCAACAAGTGGCGTTAGCTACAGTCATATAGTTAAGATAAACGTAGTGTTTTATACATAACATCTCGAGTCTTATCTGAGATCTTGCTCTCGAGTGGAAATATCAGGTTGATAGCGTCAACTTTGATGGATTTACGTAAACAAAGTGGGAGTGTTATTGTAACAGTCTTGTGATACCATTTTAATGCGATCTAGAAATGGAAAGGTATTTATTTATTTGGTATCGGAATATATCAACGGTGTTTCTTTACATAGAAATACAGTATAATATTTAAAAAAATACAATGAAAAAAATGCTAACCTACTTGTCAATAAAAGACCTTTTCCTAAATGAAAATAATTTATAATGATTACCGATAATTGCAAATTGTGACAATAGATATAGCACATAACATTACATATGACATGACACAATATTACCACAGTGTAATTATTTGTTCTATACAGTGGTTCAACAAAAATTAACATTGACAGTTTTTAAAGGCAACTCGGGACATTTTTTGACCGTTTTGAAGGTAGCTTGGATCACTTAACTCTCGCGTTGGACGACTGTTTGGAATGCCTTGACTGTGGTAATATTTTGTATAATCTAAATTAGTATTAAAATTGCTAATAAATAATTGAAAAGTTTGCATGCCGTAAGGTAGAATTTACTGTGACTTGTTAAAGTTTCCTTCAACTTGTTATTGTGATTTCATAAACGCAAAATAAAGATGATTTGTTTTGATAAGTCCAGGATTATGATAATTTTAATATTTATGACATGACACAATATTGTCACAGATTGACTTTGTATAATTGATGTTCAGCTCGCTATACTACGAAAAACTGGCCAAGTGCGAGTCGGACTCACGCAGTAAAGGTTCCGTACCACCCATTGACCTAATACTCCGTAGAAACTGATTTAATTTACGAGATTTCATCAAAAGACATCAACGCTCCCTGAGAGAAATATGAATTTATGAATCTCTTTCTTACGCAGATACCACCACATATGTCTATATTTGCCTTATTTTTAGTATTTTTGCTAAGGGTCGATTTCACATAAAATTGGGTACCACGAATGATTTAACACTAATGAGATCATGACACAAATGAAATCTAAATCACGCTAATGGCATGCATATTTTTATTGGTTTACAAAGTAAGTTTAGCCTTATTTATATTATTGAAGATTACTGTTAACAAATTGTAAAAATGTTTATTAATTGTTGTTTCGATGTCAAAGGTTTTAATATTGTTCATAAAAAGACTTAATTTACATTTTTAAACCAATAAAAATATGCACATCATTAGTGTGATTTGGATATCATTTGTGTCACGATCTCATTAGTGTAACTTCATTCATAGGCTGTGAAATCGACTCCTAAACTACGTAGTATGCACTATGATCAGACCAAGTTTAACGTTCGTATGTTTATTTATTGATTTTACTTTAATTACAACGGTCTTGAACCAATTACAGTAATTAAAGATAGAGGAATGACACATAAAATATATTGTGAATTACACATCATTCATAAACCTCTCTCGCAATGCTTCAGGCATACTAACAGAATCTTCTTCCAATCATCCGCAAACAGATCATAATTCGGATTACAATCCAAGAGTTCGTTGAGTGCAGTGAGAGGACGAGGTACTGGCGATTTAGCTCGCGCTACAGTGCGACGTGAAGGCACAGCAAAAAGCTTGTGCTTCTTGTTGCGGTGGTAATTGACCGGTGCAAGGAAAATGTATGTTATCGAAGAAGATTGAAGATAGAGCAGGAACAAAAATGTATGTTACCGAAGAAGATTGAAGATAGAGCAGGGACAAAAATGTTGAAAAAAATGCATGTTTCTCGAGGTTTCTTGTATGGGTATACTTACCCCCTCTGGTTTTAGACTTTTTTTATATTTAGTAATATTTGTCTGTGAAAATTTTTACCGGCTACCTATTACCATTCAAAAGATACAGCCCTGTGACAGACAGTTTGACGGACGGACGGACGGACCGAAGGACGTACGGAAAGTGTAGCGAGAGTAATAGGGTCCCGTTTGTTACCCTTTGGGTACGGAACCCTAGTATAGTATAGTATAACGAGCTGGTTTCCGCAACTCCACGTCCAAGCGTGTATTTTGCGTACGGGTGGGAACTTACTCGATCCACCCTAACTCCTCGAAAAAGGCCAGCAACGCCTTGGTGTTGCTGGTGATCTCTCTGAGGGTACCTAGGTTACCGAAGTACTTGGCCCTGTATGTGGCGATCTCAGGGCAGTCTAGAAGCACATGGGCTGCTGTCTCGTCCTCCATCATGCAGGTTCTGCACAGTGGGCTGTCCGTAACACCTATGACAAAAAGATGTTTGTTAAAGGACCCGTGGCCAGTTATAGCAGCTGTGACTGTACGCAGCTGTTGTTTTGACAATCGGAGGGCCTGTTTCGTGAACCGGCCGTCGATTGTGGGAAGTGCCTCCTTGGCCTGCCTGCACTCACCATGGTCTTTCCATAGTTTGTAGTGTTTGTCCTTGGTGCGTTTCCTTACCAAGTTGCGTAAGTATCCAAAGGGGAGTGGCACTATGGGTTCAGGTCCCACGACTACCATACTCGATCCCCTTCTGGCCAGTTCATCCGCTGCATCATTGCCTCGGGAACTGCTGTGTCCTTTGATCCATTGAATGGTTATGTTATTGAGATTACTTACCTGGTTGAGGTTTTGCTGGCACTCGTGTATCAGCCCAGAGTTTACCATGTGGCTGCTTAGTGCTTGTAGTACGGACATGCTGTCCGAGAGTATGCGAATTGAGTGGTCTTTAACCTCCCTGGCTATAATCGCCGATGCTGCCAGGGAAATGCCCATGCACTCGGCCTGGAACACCGTGTGGTGTGGCTATGTGTATATTGAGATCTTCCGAGAAGATCCCGGCACCCGTACCTGTACCTGTTTTGGATCCATCTGTGAAGATTCGTACCTCTACAGGGCACAGCCCTTCGCATCGGTGATCCTCATACAGCTGGATTTTGTACTTCTTGTCGAAAATAAATTGCTTGGGAATCCGGTCGTTAATGGATTTTAACAGAGGGAATTCATTGCTTAGTTCCTCTATCAACGCGGTGTGCTGTGTACTACTCTTACTCCATAGATGTAGTGTTTTTAGACGTACTGCCGCCATCACCACCTCCTGTTGTATAAAAAGGTGCAGCGGTGGAATACCCAGCATGGCTTCGAGTGCTGCAGTCGGGGTAGTCCTCATGCAGCCTGTAGTCGCCACGCAGGCAAGTCTTTGCATGCGCTGTAGTTTGTTTGAAGCTGTAATCAGCTTGGTTCTGGGCCACCAAACTACGGCCCCATAGGCAATCATGGGGCGGATTACCGCGCTGTATAGCCATAGTATAATTTTAGGGGATAGGCCCCACTTCTTACCTATCATTTTCCTGCATTGCCAAAAGGTGATGCAGGCCCTGTTTAGTTTGTTTTCTAGGTGATTACTCCAACTCAGCTTACTGGCCAGCTGGAGTTCAGTACTGAACAGCTTGGGTAAGCAATAGGGTCCTAATGCTCGCTTTTGGGTGAACATGACTAACTCAGTTTTGGTGGGATTCACTGAAAGATCAAATTCTCTGCACCAGCGTTCTACAATACGAAGCGCTTGTTGAGTAAGGTTGCAGATGGTCCCAGTCACCTTACCCGATACGAGGATGGCGAGGTCATCTGCATATCCTATTGTGTAGTAGTGGTTGGCGTTGAGTTTGGTAATGAGATCATCAATTACCAGATTCCACAGAAGGGGAGACAGCACCCCTCCCTGGGGGCAGCCTCTGGCTATCATGGCCATCTGTTGCTCTCCTTCAAGACGAACCACCCGTTTACTTAACATGTTTTCAATCCAGTCAGTTAGTACTTGCTCCACTCCGTGCTTGGAGAGGGCTGTTCTTATGCGGGAGAAGTTTTTTTTGTCGAATGCTCCTTCAATGTCTATAAAAGTGTCCAGGCAAGTACCTTTGTTGTGTATCGCTTCCTCTATCTGACTAACCACCAGATGAAGAGCAGATTCTGTTGACTTACCTGAGCTGTATGCGTGTTGGTTGCCGTGCAGTGGTATAGTTTTAAGCGCGCCGTCCCTCAGCTCCCTTTCGCAGAGCCTCTCCAAGGTCTTTAGCAAAAAGGAAGTCAGACTGATTGGTCGGTGGGATTTAGCGTTTGTGTAATCGCCCTTACCTGGCTTTGGGATGAATATAACTTTCACTTCCCTCCATCCTTTGGGATCGTATCTATGGGCCAGCCACGCTCTCATGAGGGGCACCAGTCTTCTGGCAACGGACGTTCCACGTTCCACCCCACTGTAGTAGGGCAGGGAACACTCCATCCGGGCCCGCTGCTTTGAAAGGATGGAAGCTCCGGATGGCCCATTGGAGTTTTTCCAACGTTACCATCCTGTGCGCGCAGAGCCAGTCACCATCCGATGGTGTTTGAGGTACATCTTGCCAGTCAATTGCATGAGTAAATACGCACCCTGGGAAGTGAGTTTCAATGAGGACGCGTCTTACTTCTTCTGGTGATGTTGTAAGCGTGTTGTCAGGCTTGCGGAGGGTGTCAGGCACAGATGAACTCTGCTGCGCCAGAACCTTCCTTATCCTATTGGCTTGTTGGCAGGATTCAATGTTTCCACAGAATTTGCGCCATCCCATGGTACTTCTGAATCTGATGCATTTTTTGCAGCTGAGTTTGGCTGCGTAGTAGTCATCCCAGTCTTCGTCCGCACAAGTATTCATAGCTCTGTTCAGAGCTCTTCTAACCTTTACACGTTTGCGCTCCAGCTCCGCGCCCCACCAGGGCTGTTTGCCCGGTGTTTTGGGCGGGATGGTCTCTGGGCAGGCAGTGTGGTAGCTGTTTATCATTGATTCCGTTAGGTGACTTACATGCTCGTCGATATGTGTCGTGTGCACGAGAGTCTGTGAATCGTTTAGCGGTGCAAGTCTAGATTCAAGTGTGCGTGTGTAAGTAGTTTTGTCCATGTTGCGTGGATTCCGTCGAGGTTGTGTTGGTGTTATACAGACCTGGATGTCAAAGCGGATCCACCTATGATCGGAGCATGAGGCCTCCTTGGAGACCTGCCACCCCGTGGTGATTTCCACTGCACCCTCTGATGCCAGAGTGAGGTCTATGATAGTGCGGCTGCGCCTGGATACAAAAGTTGGTTCGGAACCAGTGTTTAGTAAGGATAGGTTAGTAGTAAAAAGATAGTCAACTAAAGCTTTACCTCTATCGTTTTGCGTATCCATGCCCCATAAAGGGTGATGAGCATTGGCGTCGGCCCCAATTACAACCTCTATACCGGTTCTCTCGCAATGGTTTACGAGGCGGATGAGGTCGTAAGGGGGCGGCTCCTCCCCCTCAGGCATGTAGACCGAGGCGAAGGTACGGAACCCTAAAAACTACAACAAAATTCAGTAAACATTTTCCTTCTGCTACATAAATTATAATTTGACCAGGTTCTTATAAGAACTACAGCAAATATTTTGTTTTCTCTTTCTAAAAGAATGATTTATATTAGTAACACGTACATAAATACATGAACGAATAAAAAAGGCGGACGGAATCTTGCTAAACAATAAGTGAAACACCCATAGTAAGACGGCTCACTTAAAAGTACGGGCTGGCACGCACACATTCACACCCTAAGACTAAAAGCTGCGATTACGTAACAAATCTCGTGTAGCGGTAGTCATTTTCGTAGTGTCACTATTAAAATAACAATATTTATATATACTGGTGTGTTAAAATGGTATCGAAATTATAGTGGCTTTAGGAAAAAATTAAGTGCTTCAATCTTTTCTTAGCGAGATTCCGTCCGCCTTTTTTATTCGTCCCAGCATAAATATAATATTACATCAAAGGTCTCAAGTTTATAACGTTTTCGTAGAAATTCTAATACAGCTCATAGCCATAGTCTACTAAATTAATAATGAACAGACTGTAAACATAGTGTAGCTTATTTCTAAGACTAACAAAATTCTTAGAAGAGAAAGCGAAAAATCTTTGAAATGTAATAATCCAATGAATAATTGAATACTTATCCTCGTTTTAAGTATTCTAATTCTGTTGTAAGGCGTTTTAAATGAAATTGTGCTAAATCTTTGTAAAGTTTTAAATATTTTCCGCAAAATCCATCCGTTCATCTCAGGAAATTTATAAATAAGGTGGCATAACTCGTAAGCGGTAGAGCCAATTTAAAAAGATACATACATACATACATAACATCACGCCTGTATAACCGCGAAGGGGTAGGGAGAGGTGTATAGTACACCCACATTTCGCCAGTTATGGTATTTAGTCCCATGTAATAAGGGGCGAGCCTATTGCCATTGACCGGGCACAAATCCAGACTCCGGGCTGCTACAGAGAATTTCCTAATGAAAAAATCCAATAACACTTTGCCCGACCCGGGAATCGAACCCAGGACCCCACGCTCAGCAGTGGCGCTTGGAACACTAGACAAACGAGGCAGTCAGTTCAATTTTAAAAAGATACGGTAGGAAAATATTTTTGGGGTAATTTGAATACAAATACATATTTTTTTGCTTGTATAAACCGGGTCTCCTAAAGTGTATCAGGCGCCGAGATGCATTGCATAGCAGAGCTAGAAAAAATCCAAAAAATGAACAAATCCAAGAAGAGTATAAGACATATAGAAACTTTTGTATAAACATTCTGCACAACCAAAAAATTTGCTACAACCGAAAAAAATTAAATGACAATAAAAACAATATTAAGAAGACATGGGACACTGTTAAAGAAATTTGTAACATTAAAAACACAAAAAAGAAAAATGACGACTTACTTACAATAGCACAACACCCTAAAGACTCCCTAAATCAGGTAAATAAATATTTCAGCACTATTGGCGAACAATTAGCTAGCGATATGTTAAATAAAACAGGACAGACTGAACAGGAGCTAGCAGTGAAAATTAACACAACTAAATTAAATAACATACCTGGCTCAATGTTCATTACGCCAACGGATGAAATAGAAATCATAAAACTTATAGGCTCCCTTAAATCCAGCTCTGCTACTGGATATGATAACATAAGTAATGACGTACTGAAGCATGTGAAATATTTAGTAGCAAGCCCTGTAACATATATTTGTAACCTTAGTATATCATCTGGATTGGTCCCCAATGACTTTAAAATTGCCAACGTAATACCGATACTAAAGGCAGGCGACTCACACGACCCAGCAAATTATAGACCGATTTCTCTCCTAAGTACTTTATCAAAGGTATTGGAGAAGGTTATTAATGTGAGACTTCTCGAATATCTCGAAAAAAATACTTTATTGGCCGGAAACCAGTTCGGCTTTCGTTCTAACAAATCCACGGAGGATGCAGTCACAAACCTTATCGATTTTGTTGTAAACAAAATCGATGAAGGTAAAAAGTGTCTTGGCGTTTTCTTGGATCTCGCGAAAGCCTTCGATACCGTATCCCGGCCAATACTGCTTAGAAAACTTGAGATGCTTGGTGTGAGAGGCTTAGCACTAGAGTGGTTTCGCTCTTATCTTGTGGATCGCAAACAACGGGTTCATATTGGTGACTTCAATAGTGACTACGCTGCCATAGACTTTGGAGTACCACAAGGCAGTATTTTGGGACCAACGCTTTTTCTGGTTTACATAGACGACCTCTGTTCGCTTAAATTGTCAAACGCAAATATTTACACCTTTGCTGACGATACTGCAATCATCTTTCATGCAAAGACCTGGAACGAGGTCGTTCGTGTAACCCAGAAAGGACTTCAAAACATAAGCTATTGGTTACAAGACAACTTGCTAACATTAAATACTGCCAAAACAAAGTACGTTGCCTTCAGAAGGACGAACCGATCTGCACCTGAGCAACCTATCCATATCAGGCTCCACAACTGCAACTACAATTTTAATGACAACTCAACATGCCAATGCGTAAAACTTGAACAAGTTCAGTCCATTAAGTATATGGGTGTTGTAATTGACCAACGGCTAGCCTGGACAGCGCAAATAGCTGCAATTTGCAAAAGGCTCAAGAAGCTCTCTCACATTTTTAAAAAATTGAGCTCTGTCGCTGACATGAAGTTACTTAGACTCATCTATCTAAGTTTATGCCAGTCGATTTTAAATTATTGTGTGGTGGCATGGGGAGCAGCTCATAAAACACATTTAATTAAACTGGAACGAGCTCAACGAGCGATATTAAAAATAACGTATAATAAACCATGGCGCTACCCAACCGACTCGCTATATGCCGATTGCAATTTTCTTCGAATAAGACAGCTATACATTGCATCAACAGTTTTAAGATTTCATAAAAATGCGAAAGTTGTTGCCCGTGCCTCGTATAGAACATTGAAATGGGATGGGCCAAGAGTGCGATCGTCTTTTGCACGCAGAGCTTATTCATTTTTAGGACCTTATCTCTATTGCAAATTATATTTTATAAACCCTAAAATGTTGAACATGAGTAGGTCAGGCTGCAAGAACGTTGTCACAAAATGGTTACAATCAAAAAATTACTATGAAACAGAGGCACTATTGCAATTTTTGGTATAGTTACGATCACGAACGAACGCACATCCCTACATAACCTCACACACATAAAACCACACACACACAAGCATCTTAACTCCCACATATACATACACATACTCGCAAATAATGTTTCTTTTACTTACTTAATTAATCTAACTATAGCATGTATGAATGTAACTATAGCATGTATGTTAAATTGTCAAATCATTTTGGAAGATACTGGTCCCCACGACACAGGGAATCCTAGTGTGGGGCCCAGCAGTGTACTTTGTAAACTATGCTTAATTTGGTTGAAATAAATTATCATTATCATTATAAAAAATCGTGAAAATTATTGTGGTCATAAAATTAATGAAATCTTTTCTTGTAATATCCGTTTTGAGAATTTTCTTATGTAGGAAAATACTGTTTTAACAATTTTTTTATAAAACTTCTTTCGCTTATGAAATTAAACATCGTACAAAATACTAAATACTGTTTAATAAATAAAAAAATAATCAGAAACTAAAAACAAATATCTTTGAATTTATTGATACTCGTTTTTAGGGTTCCGTAGTCCTACAAGGAACCCTTATAGTTTCGTCATGTCCGTCCGTCTGTCCGTCTGTCCTAATCCTTTACAGCTTAATAACTTCTACAGTTATAAACATAAATGAATGAAATTTTGTTAAAAAATGGTTTAGATATAGATCTCAATTTTAAAAGAATAAAAAAATCTTGATAACGTATTTTAGGGGTGGCGCCCATACATGTGAAATGGAGATGAAAAATTTTTTTTCGCTACACCCTCTCGTGTGGGGTATCATTGAATAGGTCTACTAAAATGAAGGTAATGTTTCATACATAACTTTTTTATCAGGTATACCATCTGCGAAATATAGCCCACCAAAGTGGCTTACAATGTGTCCCCCCCCTGCCATTTCCAAACTATGCAACGTAGAAACTTGTAATCTTCCACGTTGATAGACTTTTATAAAAACTGTCTTTTAAAATTATTTCGAGTATAATGTGATTATAATTTTTTGAGTTATAGTGAGAAAACTGAAAAATACTTAAGACGTCCTAGTTCATAGGTCATTGACCTTAGATAAAAATGATCTTAGCAAATAATGCTCCTTTAATTACTTTCTATTTAAAAAAATCACAAAAAGTAACTTTGTGTTATGTTGACGACACACTTCTTAAATTTGGCGCCATGTAGCGGCGTCAAACAACACTCTCTGGGTCGCCAATGCTGCCGTCTATTGCAAAAACTAAAATAGCCGTGATTAATATTCGATTTGATTTGTTTGTAACACCTACTTAAGGAACCCACCCTATAATACTGAGCATGGCCCGACATGCTCTTGGCCGGTATTTTTATTAATATTTTAAAACATATAGGTACCTAAGAGGATTTTTTTTACAATACAAACAGTAAGAGTCGTATACCACTGGTCAAATTTATTTTTTCAATCTTTGTCCAATCCATTTTATTTGATGATCAGTGTTTTATTACATACAAAATTTGATGAAACTCATTAAATTTCTTTGATCAGTCTCATTGGACAAATAAATTTGACCTGGTGGCATACTACACTAATAAAGCAGAAATATCTCTTTCAAAATTCATTGGAAACAGAAGAAACAATGTAAACAGACGAAGCGTTCCACAATTTAAAACAAAAGGATGACAATTGGATCCCTTACCTTGTGTACAATTAAAAAGTTGTGAACTCCCGGTGCTGTAAACTGGGATTAAATTCTGTGAAATCAAAACATAATTTATTTCATCAGGATAGGTGTTGTTATAGAACAACAACATAACATCACGCCTGTATTTCCCCGAAGGGGTAGGCAGAGGTGTATAGTACACCCACATTTCGCCAGTTATGTTGTAGTCCCATGTAATAGGGGGCGAGCCTATTGCCATTGACCGGGCACAAATCCAGACTCTGGGCTGCTATTGAGAATTTCCTAAAGAAAAAACCCAATAACACTTTGCCCGACCCGGGAATCGAACCCAGGACCCCACGATCAGCAGTCACTAGACAACAACGAACAACGAGGCAGTCAACAGTCAGTTGACAGTGGCAGTTTGTTATAGAACAATACATGTTAATAATTTATTGAAACCGTTTAAAAGACTTACATTGATTGATGTTTGATAATATTTATATAATTTGTAAATAATGTCCTATTGCAATGTGCAATTGCTTATGTATTATAAGTTTGTATTTACAAAAAAAATGTATATAAGTATTATATCCATTGTCTAGTACCCATAGCACAAGCTCTGCTTAGTTTGGGACTAGATGGTGCTGTGTAAAAATGTCCCAAAGATATTTATTTATTTTTATTATTTATTTAATTATAAGCGTTTCAAAAGTAATGACTAAATAGGAACAGCACTACTGGTCACTGACGTCATAGTAACCACACACTATTCCCTACAATGTTCATTTCAACAGTGGGCTGATGAAAATTATGAGGTGGTATACCTCAATTTTATCAACTGCGCAGAGGGGTGAGACAAGGGGATGTAATATCCCCGAAATTGGTCACTAACGCGTTGGAGGACGTCTTCAAGGCACTGGACTGGACTGGACAGGGTATCAACGTTAACGGCGAGAACATCTCACATCTCCGCTTTGCCGATGACATCGTTGTAATGGCTGAGTCGCTGGAACAACTGGGCGAAATGCTACGGAGCCTCTCGACGTGTCGGTCTCGGCATGAATCTGGACAAGACTAAATGAAGTTGTAACGGAATACTTCTACCTATGGCAGGCAATTCAGCTTGGTAGACACAACTTCGAGAAAGAAGCCAACAGAAGGATCCGTCTGGGCTGGGCAGCATTTGGCAAACTTCGCCGAGTCTTCTCGTCGCCTATACCGCAAAGTTTAAAGACAAAGGTCTTCAACCAGTGCGTTCTGCCAGTCATGACTTACGGTGCCGAGACGTGGACACTGACAGTTGGGCTAGTCCACAAATTCAAAGTCGCTCAGCGAGCTATGGAGCGAGCTATGCTTGGAGTTTCTTTAAAGGATAAAATCCGTAACGAGATTATCCGGATGAGAACCGGAGTTACCGACATAGCTTGTAGGATCAGTAAGCTGAAGTGGTAGTGGGCTGGCCATGTCTGTCGAAGGACCGATGGCTGTTGGAGCAGACGAGTCCTTGAGTGGAGACCGCGAATCGGCAAACGCAGCGTAGGGCGCCCCCCTGCTAGGTGGACCGACGACCTAAAGAACGTGGCTGGGGGGGGACTGGATGCGGAAGGCAGAGGACCGAGCGTTGTGGCGCAACTTGGGAGAGGCCTATGTCCAGCAGTGGACTGCGATAGGCTGAGTTGATTGATACCTCAATTTTTTCATCAATTTTATTTATTACTAGCTTTTACCCGCGGCTCCGCTCGCGTTAAATTCTGCTAACCCACGTCAGTCCAGTCCAGTCCAGTCCATTCCAGTCCAGACCACTGTCCCACTGTCCCGCTGTCCCGCTGCCCCGCTGCCCCACTGCCCCACTGCCCCGCTGCCCCGCTGCCCCATTGCCCCAATGCCCCGCTACCCCACTGCACCGCTGCCCCACTGCCCCGCTGCCCCACTATCCCACTGCTCCACTGCCCCGCTGCCCCACAGCCCCGCTGCCCCGCAGCCCCACTTCCCCGCTGCCCAGCTGCCTACTGCCCCGCTGCCCCGCTGCCCCACTGCCCCGCTGCCCCACTGCCCCGCTATACCACTGCCCCACTGCCCCGCTACCCCACCGCCCCACTGCCCGCTACCCCACCGCCCCACTGCCCGCTACCCCACTGGCCCTCTGCCCCGCTGCCCCACTATCCTAATGCCCCACATCTTGCCCCGCTACCCCGCTGCCCCACTGCCCCGCTGCCCCAATATCTCACTGCCCCGCTACCCCAATATCTCATTGCCCCGCTACCACACTGCCCCACTGCCCCACTGTCCCACTGCCTCACAGCCTGCCCCGCTGCCCCACAGCCCCGCTTCCCCGCTGCCACATTGTCCGGCTGCCCCGCTGCCCCACTGCCCCGCTGCCCCACTGACCCGCTGCCCCACTGCCCCGCTGCCCCATTGCCACGCTGCCCCACTATACCACTGCCCCACTGCCCCGGTAATCCACTGCCCCGCTGCCCCACAGCCACGCTGCCCCGCTACCCCACTGCCCCACTATCCCTCTGCCTGCCCTGCTGCCCCACTCCCTTACTGCACCGCTGCCCTGCTACACTACTGCCCCGCTGCCCCACTGCACCGCTGCCCCACTGCACCGCTGCCCCACTGCCCCGCTGCCCAGCTGCCCCGATGCCCCACTGCACCGCTGCCCCACTGCCCCGCTGCCCAACTACCCCAATAACCCGCTGCCCCAATATCCCACTGCCCCGCTATCCCACTGCCCCGCTGCCCCGCTGCCCAACTGCCTCGCTGCCCCGCTGCCCCGCCCCTGCTGCCGTTCCTTTGCCCCGCTTGCCCAATGCACCACTGCCACACAGCCCCGCTGCCCCGGTACCCCACTGCCCCGCTGCTCCGCTGGCACGCTGCTCCGCTGCCCCATTGCCACGCTGCCCCGCTGCCCCGCTCCCGCTGCCCCACTGCCCCACTGCCCAGCTGTCCCACTATCCCAATGCCCCACTGCCCCGCTGCCCAGGTACCCCACGGCCCCGATGCCCCGCTGCCCCGCTGGCACGCTGCCCCGCTGCCCCACTGCCTCGCTGCCCCGCTGCCCCACTGCCCCACTGTACCGCTGCCTCGCTGTCACGCTGCTCCACAACCCCACTACCCCACTGCCCCGCTACCCCACTGCCCCACTATCCCACTGGCCCACTGCCCCGCTGCCCCGCTGCCCCCACTGCCCCACTGTCCCACCGTCCCGCTGCCACTGTCCTACTTTCCCACTATCCCACGGCCCACTGTCCCACTGCCACTGTCTCACTATATCACTAAATCACTATCGTCCCGTCCCATGTCCCATGTCCTGTCCCATGTCCCATCCTATGTCCAGTCCCATGTGCCGTCCCACTGTCCTGTCCCATGTCCCGTCTCATGTCCCGTCCCATTTCCCGTCCCCTGTCCCGTCCCCTGTCCCGTCCCCAGTCCCATCCCCAGTCCCATCCCCTGTCCACTCCACTCCATCGTCCATTACTATCCGCTCGTGCAAATGCATAGAAGCTTCGATCTGTCGGGTGAGTACGCAACCCACGAATATTTTTTTTCTTTTTTTCTTTCTTTCTTTCTTTCTCAAAACCCATACCAGTTTTTAAGTCAGATCATCAGCTTTCAAACAACAAAAAAAAACATCAAAATCGGTACAGTAGTTTTAGCGTGATGCTGGAACAAACAAACAAACAGACGTTTACAATTTTATAATAGTTAAGATTAAGAAGATAGGATAATATACTTGAAGAAGAAGGTAATTAAAAATTGTAGACTGAAAATAGTATTTTTTTAGTTACACCAAGATAACTTTATGCTTATTCGTATATTAAGATGGATACAATATAACAACGTTTAGGTACTTCTAAATTTTATTGCTTTTCATACAAAAAATTAGAGAAATCGCAATTTAGAGGTAGCTTCCGGTCCTTGTCTGTAAGTCAAAAGATTCTGATTTTCGGTTGGCTCAAAAGACTGCATTTCCAAGATGGCACCACCCACATACGACAGGATTTTTTTTTCTACTCTATAAAATTCGGCCCGACCAAAAAGTTTTTAATGCAATTTCTTTAGCAGCCGTATTTTCTCTATGGAGGCGTGCGCTAGAGCGCATGCGTGTGAATGACAGCTGGATATGAGTGCCTTATTCACCTTGATGTATGCAAAATGTTGTAGAAAAATATAATTAAAAATCACCGGTTCCCGTCATCGTAGCGAGGTAAAATACATACCAGTTTTTAAGTCAAATCATAAGTTTTTAGTCACAAACCCTTTCAACAAAATCGGTCTAGTAGTTTTATAGTGATGCTGGAACAAACAAACAAACAAACAGACAACTGACATTTAACAATTTTATAATAGTAGTAGATTGCACAAATCGTATTCTTTCTATTATTTTTAATTACATTTTGATTAACAGTCAAATACCTATTCTATTCAAAATCAACTAATTAACTTAATGCACTATTTAACTTACTATAATTATTAACTAAAGCTGTATTCTGTGGCTGAAACTGACGGCGCGAAGGCTAGAAACTAGTAATTATTGATGAAGCTAATTTAATTACATTTACTTCGAAGTTACGAGGCAGCCATGCATTATCCATCAGTGTAATTAATTATTGTCTGGCCCACACCATACAACGAATAACTTTATAAATTATTTAGTACTTAGAATAATATTGATCAGTATGTGTTTTAATAAGTATAGGCTATGCTTTCTGATGGTGAATTTCGCATATTCTAAGTTTTCAGAAGCTACATTGCTAGGAATAGCCAATTGGACCGGCAGGGCAATTGTGTAACTGCATTGTAATCAACAAAATGACAATTTTGACGTTTGAATCCGGAAAAATGATACAATTCGAATTGCGTAACTACAAAACTATTGATTACGATACAAGATACAAGATCATTTATTTGATTTACGATGTCGGAGGGATTCATTATAAATCTGAATGAATAATAAAGCTTAAAGAAGAATGGTAATATATAAGTCTATGGGAATGATATTGTTTAAAGAGGAATGAAGGAAGCAAAAATGATAAGTTGATGCCTGTCGTATAAATGTTTGCAGAGCTTATATTTTGTCATTTACTTCATAATGAAGTCCTTCTATGACGACATAAATATAACAGACATAATGAGTTTTATGATTTATATTGTGTATCGTTACACAATTCAAATGTATGATTGCGATGTTATCAACATCGTCTTCAATTTTATATCAAAATAAAACTGTCAAATGAGTTACGCAAATGGCCCTGCTGGTAGGTAGCGCTGCTGTCGGTATGTCACTGATCTTCTAACGGTAGGGACGATTTTAATGATATGTGGCGTGTCTGGGCAGGACGACGCCTGCCGGGTCCTCTAGTAGGCTTTATTTTATTTTAGTACGCGAGCAAAGCCTAGGCAAAAACCAGTGGTAATAGTACATTATGATGCAAGTGAGCTAAGTTGACTTTTATACTCGAGGCTGGATTGCAGCCCGAGCCGAGAAGTGTAATAGTCAATGCTCACGCATGTCATACGACGTTTTTCAACACACTTGCGAGGAAAAAAACACACACATTTTAGATAAAATATTGACTTTATGAAAAATGGCGCGCGGTGACATACAGATATGCGCGCGCAGGTGGTCGAAGGAAACCGCCAAACAGCCTAATATTCTTCTTCTTCTGTCGTGTCGACATGAGCTACATAATGATAATAGCTCATGTCGTACGGAAAAGATTAGCCAGTCAGCAGGTTGGTAGCAAGGCTGACTGCCCAAGGTGCGCCGGACGATCAATTAAATATCGTCACTCGTGGAGGCTCTTTTAATGCGCCCCAGCCTATTATTAAAAATATAATAAATAGTTTTTTTATTTATAACACAAATTGATGTTAATTTGTTGACAAAAAATTATAATTTGATGAAATGAAATGTTTATTTAGCATATTTTAATTAATACCTACAGTTGATTTATTCCCAAAAATGTTAAATTTTGTTTAGGCATAAAAACTTTGTTGCGATTTAAAAATAAACTGTAAAGTAAAAGTCACTAGTGCGATAATATAATGAAAAAACCGGCCTAGAGCATGTCGGGCCACAAACGAATCAAATCGAATATTAATCATGGCTATTTTAGTTTTTGCAATAATCGGCAGCATTCGCGACTCAGAGCGTGTTGTTAGTAGCGCCATCTAGCGATAAATTCACGAAGCCAAATTTAAGAAGTGTGTCATTTCAAAGTTACTTTTTGTGATTTTTTCAAATAGAAAGTAGCTAAAGGAGCATTATTTGCTATGATCATTTTTCTCTAAGGTCAATGACCTTTGAACTAGGACGTTTTAAGTATTTTTCAGTTTTCTCTCTATAACTCAAAAAATTATAATCACATTATACTCGAAATAATTTTAAAAGAGAGTTTTCACAAAAGTCTATCAACGTGGTAGATTATAAGTTTCTACATTGCATAGTTTAGAAATGGCAGGGGGGGGGGCATTGCAAGCCATTTTGGCGGGCTATATTTCGCAAATGGTACACCTTATAAAAAAGTGGTGTACGAAACATTACTTTCATTTTAGTAGACCTATTTAATGACACAAGGGGTTGCAGCGAAAAAAAAAATTTTCATCCCCATTTCACATGTATAGACGCCATCCCTAAAATACGTAAAAACGATTTTTTTATTCTTTTAAAATTGAGATCTATATGTAGACTATTTTTTAACAAAATTTCATTTACTTATGTTTATAACTGTAGAAGTTATTAAGCTGTAAAGGATTAGGACAGACGGACAGACGGACGGAAATGACGAAACTATAAGGGTTCCTTGTAGGACTTCGGAACCCTAAAAAGCACGCGTGCGTTATAAGCTACATTATGAACCTAAAAGCGGTGCAATAAGAGCCACTTTATAAGCAAGTGTGTTGAAAATAAATTGACCCGGCTCTATATCGTATTTATTCGCCTCGTATCGTACCGCACGTAATCAAAAAATGTTATTCAGCACGTCGCTAGCAGCCTATTGTTGGGGCCGTGTTGTCGCTGGTTACGTACAATATCCATTAGATTACTGCAGCGAGATTGGTTTCAAGGAGGATGCGCTTAGGTTATCTACATATTACGATAAACTGGGGTTGTGTATATCCTGAACATGATGGTTGCACTGGTGTTGCTGTAAGCAAGACAAATGGTTGCTTTCTAATCTGATTTACGGTAGGAACAAAGTGTGTTTTTATACTAAGGCTGCTCCCTGACTTTTCGGTGCGGTATTATTTTACTCGGTACGCTCTGTCACCGTTTACTGAGCGCTTACAATCCGGGAGTTGACTACTGTAAAAGAATACTAAAAATGTTATATTATTTTATAGAAGGTACAGAAACGACAACATTTTTGAGAAAAAAACCATGAAAAAATGGAAGAGATACACTCTTACAATTTTTGAAGGGGGCATTTTCTGTCCTTGTCGGGCTAAATTGACATTGTACAGATACTATGAGGATTTTGAACAATGACGTCATACTTTGATAGTGCTGTCTTTGTCTAGTGAACAAATTTAAATCGCTTATAACTTGGACATTTAATTTTTTTTTTTTTCACTGTTGCTTACTTTTCTTGAAAAAGTTTCGAGATTTCTAATAAAAACAATAGTCACCTTATGAGTTCTTCTTGACTTGTGCGGTAGGTTTTTTTTATTTTTTTATTCTCAAGAATAAAACGCAAGCCCGTTAACGGGCTTGCGTTTGACCGCCACCTCACCTGATGTTAAGCGATGGTGCGGTCGATGATGGTACACGCTTGCCCAGCAAAAACCTATTCACTCGAGTCTTGAAGACCACCAGATTATATTTCTCGGGAAACACTGACAAGGAATTCCACTCTTTGGCGGTACGCATGATAAAAATGTTTGGTTTGTTTTGTTTTGATTTAATTGTGCGCGAGAAGTCCCGTAAACAAAGTTCAATGTGAGTGAAATTCGCAAAAGTTTAAAAACTTCTATGACATTGCTAGCATGATATTTTTTTTTGACATTGTAATTATATAACATAACTTCACGCCTGTATTTCCCCAAAGGGGTAGGCAGAGGTGTAATAATACACCCACATTTCGCCAGTTATATTATAGTCCCATGTATAGTATAAATAAAATAATAATTTTATTGGAACAGAAATAATAATTTTATTGGAACAGAAAACACGTTTACATAAAATATGTGTACGTAAATGACTGCATTAGTTTGTTAGTACAGTATAGTACAACGGGCTGGTTTCCGCAACTCCACGTCCAAGCGTGTATTTTGCGTTCCATGTAGTCCCATGTAATAGGGCGCGAGCCTATTGCCATTGACCGGGCACAAATCCAGACTCCGGGCTGCTACTGAGAATTTCCTAATGAAAAAACCCAATAACACTTTGCCCGACCCGGGAATTGAACCCAGGACCCCACGCTCAGCAGTCGCGCTTGCAACCACTAGACCAACGAGGCAGTCATTGTAATTAAACTTATAATGTTCTATTACCTACTATTAAATATACAAGGTGTTATTGAATTAACTCAAAACCTGAAACTAGTCCGTTTAGAATCGAGAGTAGAATCCATTACACTAGTTTTTAACATAGGTAAAACCATATATGTGGTAGGACATATAGTGAACATTCAATACAATATAAGACCTTTACCTATGTTTCACAAATAAAGGGTATGATTAATTTAATAATTTAGAATTAAATTTGAATAAAACTAAATTAATGAATTTCAGACAACGAGACAATAATTCAACAGATCTTAATATTATATTCCGTGACACAAAAATTTAAGAAACAGAGGACGTTAAGTTTTTAGGGTTAAACATTGATAAAAAGTTGAACTGGAAGACTCATGTTGATTATGTTTGTAAACGTTTAAACCAACAGTCGTATGCTTTGTATAAATTGAGTAAAGTAGCAAACAGATCAGCTGTCATTGCTGCTTACCATGGCTATGTTGCCTCTATTTTAAGGTATGGGTTGATATTCTGGGGCAACAGCACAGATAAAGAGTCTGCGTTTATAGCCCAGAAAAGATGTATAAGATCTATAGTAAACATTAAATCAACTGAGTCTTGTAAGCCTCACTTTAAAGAGCTAAATATTTTGCCACTGCCATGCATGTTTGTTTATGTATGTGCCATATATGCAAAAACACATATTGAACTTTTTAAATTTAGTAATCTTGCTAGACATAAAGATAAAATGACAAGGATTCAACACAAAACTGCATTATTTCACAAGAGTGTGTTTTATCTAATTCCTAACATATATAATAAATTACCTAAATCTATTAAAGTTACCAAAGATATAATAACGTTTAAAAAATCGTTATTCCGATTATTAATTGAAAAATGTTACTATAAGTTAGATGAATATTTGAATGATGTTTCTTTATAATTTTTTGTCTATGACAAAATGACTAATGTATTTACTGTAATAATTTGTGTTTGTTTTAAATTTATTGTATGCCAATTACGGCGGGTCATAGCAGCACAACATAATGTACCTATTTAATACCTATAATTATTTTACCTTTTTTTTTTTCCACAATATAAATTGAATAAATTGAATAAATTGAACATTACGAATGAGACTATCGAAATACCTGCCTCCATAGAACACCGAAATCTGATCAAATAAGCTTTCCACAAACACCACCTAGCTAATAATATACGCACTTACGTAGCATTGTCTTACATCTAAGCCAGTGGTTCCCAAACTTATTTTGTCTACTGCCCACTTTGAGAAAACAATTTTTGTTAGCCCCCCCATTTTTTCACCTACTTAAAAACCACTATAACTTCAAATTAAATTAATTAATTATTGTGAGATATATTAGCTGAGATTAAACATTCATTCTAAACGAGACTTTTACTATAACCCGCAAGAGTTAACTCTTACGGACTACACCTGCCAATGAGAATGATAATTGAAACGCAACTTTATAGTATTCAGACAGAGTATCTTTTATTCAAAATAAAACAAAGAATCGATTCTTATATAAAAACTAATGTGAAGGATGAATCTGATGCTGTTTAATAAGTTTGTGAAACGGAGCGATCGATTGACATGTTTTTTTTTTATTCAATAACACAGGACAGATATATGAACTACGCGGAGAGAAATATAGAACCAAGTTTGAGCAATCTCTTAATTTTATCTATAAATCTATTAGTTGATGTTCACAAGTTGTAGTCGAAAGTCGAGAGTTCAGTCGGTGTCTAAGAGCCCTCCTAGCTAGATGAAATTACATATCGCCCCCCAAGTCTTTACACAACGCCCCCATATTTTTTTAAGCTATTGCATAGCTTCTATCGCGGGCCTTGACCGTGGAGACCGAATCCAGAAATTCTGTAACGAAAATAACCTAACACCCCCCCACTCCGACCGGCACAGCGGTGATACTTTTTAGTTTTGCCATCTATCGATGAATAGCAGAACTTTTGATGACTTTTTGAAATATCACGCTTGCCTCTTTAGTTCTGCAAATCGCCTCTAGGTGGCTTTTGGTTGTATCGGTGTTACTGCGCATGCGTAATCCCCCTCTTCGCCCCGCAATCTGGTGACTCATGCCTGCTTTGAGTTTCGGCGTTAGGGAACCTCCTCTTTGTATTTACATAAAAAATGCTATGCAATAGCTTTACCGCGGCAGTCTCCAAGTGCCACACGTCTTTTTTTTGGGTCTTTTACCGCCCCCCTTTAGGCCTTCAGCGCCCACAAGGGAGCGTTATCGCCCACTTTGGGAAAGGCTGATCTAAACAATAAGCATCGCTTGTAACAGCTCGATACGCTGCCTATTGTTGCGATTGCAATAGGCACATTATTGGCCTGATTGCCACACTGACAAGGAGAATGCGTTCAGATTGTACTAACTAGCTATGTAGCAAGCAAGCGGTAACGTTTCCAATCTTGAGAATGAATATTTTCATCGAAAAGGTTTTTAACGAACGAAATGGTAAAGCACAGCTGCTTGATACTCAAGTTATTTATAGGACCATGCGAGCCACACTGAAATCGCAGAAAAAAACAGTTGTAGGTACTGACTGATCATACGGTTTGTTGTTCGTGACCACAGCCAAAGTTTTTCGGACTTCGTCGTTTTTCCATACGTTTTTTCGCGATGACTGAACGAAGGATATAATATTCAAGAATATGGTAGACTGTGCGTTCACATAATGAGAAAAAATGACGAAATAAAATCCACGTTAAATCACGTTTACAAGAGAGAAAATGCTCGCGCAAGCTCTGGCTGTGAGATCAAATCCTCCTCCCCCAAGGTCATAGTCGACTTCATGATTGACTTGCAGCTTGGGGAAGTGCTGTAATGCTGCAACACGCGTCACAATAGATCTTATCAAGTCGCAGTGGCTTAGGGGTGTTCCAGACCTCTATCTCTTTCCTCAAAAATAATAATACAAAGCTCTGACTGTCTAGGGGTCTGTTTGCTAGTACAAAAGGCGGAGAGGGGGGAAATAGCCACCGATGGACACTGTCGTGCTAGCTTCATCACGTCACTGCATAAAACTTTGATTTTTAAGCGCGGAATGGCGTCCACAGTTATTGATGAAATCGATTGCAAAAATGTTTCAAAACTTAACGTGCCATTTCTTACATATTTGGAACGAGAATCTACTGAACATCCTTCTTCAATAAGTCCCTCGTTCAACCAGTCATCCTGTATAACCATATTAATTTCAATGGTTCTATGGTAGTCTTATACTCGTATAGGGTGGACTCTAGGAAACAGATTTTTGCTATAAAAATATTTACGTTCTTTCATCAAAGATACACCTACAGTGTTGATTGCAATGCAACCAGATAGCCAGAAAATTGCACTATGGAACCAATTTCCGTCGGCAGTTTTCCTAACAAAGACATGGAAGCTTTCAAAAAAGAGCAAACGTCTCTTTAAATCGGCAACGCATCAGCTACTCCCCCGGTGTTGCAGATGTTCAGACGGTGGTGATTGCTTACCATCAGGTGACCCGCTTGCTTGTTTACCTCCTTATATTACAAACAAAATCTTTCATAATATAATATTCTTACTACACGTGTACTGCTGAAAATTTCCTTACTCTTCACTTGGGAACTGGTTTATGTTCCATAAAGGACAGTTTCTATTTATACTGGTTATGTACCATCAGGGCCGTCTCAAAATGAGAGTGCAAGGGATGCAGATCAGGCAAGGAGTCATCATTATAGGGGTGCAAGGTATCCGGACGCTGAGCCTTCAGGGTGTCTCGAATGCCATGGAGTCGCCGGCCCTCTGAGGGCAGGTGCGGAGACTTCAAGGACTCCGAAGTCCGAGACATTGTTTTACTCAACTCAAACTTACCTACATTCATTGTACCTACCTGTATACAGCGCCAATAATTATAAGTACTTTAAATCTGACAAACAGTAATATTCGAACGTTAAATGCACTTTGTGTAGCAACCATTACCGAACCTACACCATTGACGGTAGGGGGTGAAATAGCTAGGGGGGCTAGGGAGCGCCTGAGCTGTGTTGGCATCCCGGCAACAGATAAGCTAGAGACGGCCCTACCCCCCTAGCCAAGTTGACAATCTACAATCGTCAACGCTAATAGAAAACAATAAAAATGTATGGGAATGACACAAAGAGAGAGACGGCCCTACCCCCCTAGCAAGTTGACAATCTACAATCGTCAACGCTAATAGAATGACACAAAGAGATTTAATAATATTTAATGTCTTTGGAATGACATATCTCAACGAAAAAGTCATTTGTTTAGATATGTCATTCCATTGTTTTCTATTAGTGTTGACGATTGTAGATTGTCAACTTGGCTAGGGGGGTAGGGCCGTCTCTAGCTTATCTGTTGCCGGGATGCCAACACAGCTCAGGCGCTCCCTAGCCCCCCTAGCTAAATAATAATATAATAATAATAATATTTAATATAATAATAAAAAATAATATAACATTACATTCTATCAAAATATTTTTGATAGAATGTAATGTAATTAAGTTTAATTGCTATTTTACTGGCCACCTAGTGGCACCCACTGCTTAATAAAGCATAATTTTTTTATTTATTTTTTTGCTGTAGCGTGCCGCTTCGTTACTGCAGAGGATCCTCAATGTCATTGCGGACAAATTTGACTGTCCTATAATAAATCAAATGTCTAATCCACATGTACTAACATAGTTATTAAGATAACTACTAACAAATATTATGGATGACAATCTGAAATAAAATGATTATTATTATTATTTTTATTTTATTGTATTATCTGTGGATAATGTAGTGGGCTGCAACATTACCTTATACAAATTTGCTAACCCTATAATTGATGTCTTATGTTGTAGCTGTTTATTATCCCTCAATAAATAAAATAAAATAAAATAAACTTGGCTAGGGGGGCCTGAGCTGTGTTCACACCCCGGCGACAGATAAGCTAGAGACGGCCCTGGTTACCATCAACTTGGGTTTGAATGTACCATTAACAGTATCATGTATCTGCCACACTCGTAACCGATCTAACATCAGCACATCCGAACATTATCGGAGATGTTAACATCGCCATAACACGTAACAGCGGCCATTACAGAAATCGATGTCATTCAGCAACATTAACAGGTATCTGCTCAATGACCTGTATAATGTGTTTCAAGTGGAATGTGATACAGGAATCCGGTAGTTGACTACATTATATTACTTAAAAGAAGGTACAGAAAGGACAACATTGTAGAAAGAATAAACAAAATCCATAAAAAAATGGGAGAGATACACGCTTTTTAAGTTTTTGGAAGGGGCATTTTCTGTCTTTGTCGTGCGAAACGGACATTATTCAGAGAGATGTCAAGTTACTATGAAGGTTTTGAACAATGACGTCACTCTTCAATAGTGCTGTCTCTGTCTAGTGAACAAATTTAAATCGCTTATAACTTGGACATTTTATTAATTATTTTATTGTTTTTTTACTGTTGCTTATTTTTCTTAAAAAAGTTCCGAGATTTCTAATAAAAACTAATAAATAAAAAATAGTCACCTTCCCTATTATGCAGGATAAAATCAGTGCAGTGTGTGTTTCCAGATAAGTATAATCTGGTGGTCTTTAAGGCTCGTTTGTACATACTGTGAGATATTCTGTGGCTCGACTGAATAGGTTTTTGCTGGACAAGGCCATACCACGGAATATCGCCGTATAAACAAAGTTTTGCATGTGAACACAGTCGTAAAATGGCGGGGGCCGGGGGGCGGACGGCGCGTTATGATTGGTCGACTCTAAAGTTCAGTGGTATGATTGGTGCCGCTCGCTGACGGAGTGACATGACATCCCGATTGGCGGCGGGGCGTATGATATGTAGTGGTACTGCATATGCGTGGTGACCAGCGGTATCCGGCTAATTGGCGTCTAGAGGCTTACTGGTCTGTGGGTAACGGTCAAATGCAAGTCCATTATGAATATAAAAAGCCTCTGTATATCACAGTTTTTATTGTATTTTTACTTGTATGTCCTACTGTGTCTTGTTTTTGTACTAAATAAACGTTTTATCTATCTATCTTATTGCGTGCCTCGGAGAGCACGTAAAGCCGTCGGTCCTGCGCCTGATCTCTCCGGTCGTGTCGAATTGCCGTCCCATCGGATTATGAGAGTGAGGGAATAGAGAGTGCACCTGTGTTTGCGCACACACATGTGCATTATAACATGTCCCACACAGATGGCCAGTGATGCTAGATAGCCGGGAGGACATTATTATTACTATTTAAATTGTGGAATGAAAAAATCGGGGGTTCGAACCTACGACTCCTGGATCAGTACGCCAGTGCTTTAGCCACTAAGCTACCGTGAACACTGCACTGCACTGCACTGTTTCGTGGCATCGAAATTAACGTCCACTTTTTTGTTACGTCATTGGGTGACGTCAGCGATATCTTATTATGAAACAGTGTTTCTAAACCGACTCGACTAACTTTGCAGTTAATTCAAAGTCGTATAGATATGCCTACCCTTACTAATTATTTTATTATTTTTAACGCATTTACGCATGTGTGGTTAATTTCGATACCACGAGCAGTGTTCACGGTAGCTTAGTGGCTAAAGCACTGGCGTACTGAGCCAGGAGTCGTAGGTTCGAATCCTGCTTGTGAGCAATTTTTTCTTTCCACAATTTAAATCGTAAGATTTCGCTTCGCATGCGTAAATGCGTTAAAAAATTATAAAATAATTATTATTACTATTAGATCCTATTATTCTGAGGCACATCATTAGTAAAAAAATAAGTTAAATAAAACACATTTTTGTAATTATCTTGTTAAATAATAAATTAATAAAATCACTTTTAATAAATGCAAATTTGTCATAATAGAAACACTATAAAATAAAAGAAACAAGAATATTATAACAATCAATATAATATTTACATTCAATAACAACTAAGAAAAACATTCAAAAACATTTTTTTGGTCATTACAATATTTTTCTACGATGGCACAGCTACTTATTACAGTAAATAGAAAATATCATAAAAAAACTATTTCATATAAAAAGCTTCTATCTACATGTAATTTTTTACGTATTATATGATGTAAATTGGTATTTATAATTACACAAAACATTAAAAATGGCGAAATTTTATACGTCAAATATAATAAATATCATAGGAACCATCCATCTAAATCAAAACTAACTTACATAAATACACGGACGAATAAAAAAGGCGGACGGAATCTCGCTAACAAAAGATTGAAGCATAATTTCGCACACACCAGACGGCATATTTTCATTTAATTTGTGACACTACGAATACGACTTCCGTCACACAAGATTTGTTGCGTAACTGAGTAATGGCGGCTGTTAGACTTACTATGAGCACAGATAAAATAATACTATGGATGTGAATGTGTGCGAGCCAGCCCGTACGTTCAAGCGAGCCGACTTCCTATGGGTGTTTCACGTATTGTTTAGCGAGATTCCGTCCGCCTTTTTTATTCGTCCATGCATAAATAATTTAACTTTCAACTAATTAATAACATTTGAGCAATACACAGCTTATGATAGGTATGACAAAAATATTTATATTTAAGATATTTAAGATTTAAGATGACAATATCTTAATAATTTAAAAGATCTATAAATAAAACTTAATGATTAAGCATTTACAAAGTTAAACTTAAAACATAATTTTTTTTCAGGAGTAGTAAGTAATTATCATGAAACATTTCAATAAAAATATTTACAAAAAATATTAATAATTATTAATCACGCACGAATGTTCCGTGTGGTGTCTGACATAAAGAATTGCACCACCCTATCTCTTCCCATGCGTGTCGTAAAAGGCGACTAAGGGATTCACCAGAGGATGGGCAGCAGCGTTCTCTGAGTATTTAACCAACCAACTGCGACCGCAAAACCCGCCTGCCAAGCGTGGCGATTATGGCATATCCCCCCTTTTGGGGGAGGCCTATGTCCAACAGTGGACGTCTTTTGGCTGAAATTATGATGATGATGAATCATGAATTGTTTGCTAACATCCCAAAATCCGGTTTACGATGCAAAAATCCTAAAAACCGGTTTCAGCAATCTAGATAAAACCAACGACAGTAGTTTCGAATCCCTAGCTGGTAATAGAGTTAATACCGATTCATTTGTAGTCAGTCAGTGTAAAAACGACCGCGAAGAGAAGGCAGGATTACAAATAACGTAATTAATCAAATGGAATTAAGTTTTAGAGACAAGGAGACTCACTTGGAATTATTTGATGAAGAAACTGTTACTGAATACTTCGCTAGAAATGTGTCTATTAGAAATGAGGATAATGTAAGCAAAGTACACAGTAGCACAATTCCACGAAAATATAATAATGTATCTTCCTCATCTGAAACTAATGAATATCTTCTTAGTATAAAGCTGAGCGGTAGATAATTAATATAATTCCCATAGAATTACTACACATTGAAGGATAGTTTCATACATTACGCGCTAGCAAAACTGATGCAAAATAGTAGTTTATGAAACTGTTGCATAATAGGGGTTATTAAAACACGAGTGTGAGTTTAAAAACCGAGCCGTAGGCGAGGTTTTTAATAGTATCACACGAGTGTTTTAATACCTAATTATGTCAGTTTCATACACTATTTTATCTACACTCATACAATTTTAAATAAAATACCAAAGTCAAAATCTTGAAATCTTGGTAACATTGTCGTTGTTTTTCTTGATTTCTCTGGTAAAAGATTGTTCGTCATTTACGTTGCTGCATCCAGAAATTCAGGCGGGGTCATATTCTCCTCAGTTCAGTATCACTGCTGTAGTCAGATATTTTTGCCCAGAATAAAACTTTCGACATACAAAACCATAATAATAACGTAAACAATAACAATAAATTTACAAGTAACGATGTCCAAATCCAGTAGGCAAGGCGCGCGGCCGCGCACGCGCGCTGGTGCGCGCCTACACAGATAATAAAATATAGTCTGGCGAAAACATTATAATCGGAACTAATTTTCTATCCTTGTCAGGATTCCGTCAATCTCTGTTTCTTCATACAAAAAATATGCCTGTAAACACTTAAATATAATTAAAAGCAATATGACAATCAAAAGTTCTGCCAAAAACGCGATTTTAAACGATAAAAATTTTCAATGTATGACAAGTGGCGCCACCCTGAATTTTGTGTACTCATTGGTGCCAAACTGTACGACTGCTAAAAAAAAGGTTTGAAAACTCCTTGGTTAGGTCGAAGTGGCATTAAAAACTCCTTAGTTGGGCTGAAGAGTGCGGTTATGGAAAAAAAATTAAATTACCGCATTGTTTTGTTCAGCAAACTGTATCGTAATGAAACTTTTTAAATTCGTTACAGGTGCATGTGCGTAAAGTATGTCATTATGACATTACTTTCGAGTTCATAATTCGAATTTTACGATACGAGTGTAGATAAAAATCATTTTGTGTGCTAGCGCTGATACGTTTACACACGCACATCACTATAAAATAGGGCTTTTAATTAAATTAAATTTTTGATGGTTCCTGACATTCTTCCCTGAGGATGAGACTTATATTTATAAACTATTTTTCACCAATAATTGGGTCAGTAGGACTTCTTTAAACAAGAACACGTAATAAACGTTATGATTTAAAAAATATGATACAGTTCGTTTAGAGTTCAACTTTGAAAAAACACATTTTAGATATATAAATGTTTTAATTTACTCACGTACAGGCGACCGCACGTCAGTGGTAGCAGTTTGACCTTGATGGCATCTTTATTGCGTAAGTAGTGCGTTTTTCGAAATTCAAGTTTTACCATTGAAATGCGTTCGACTGTACGTACAATTACGTGTGCGTATTACATACGCAAATATCGGAGCAATTAAGACAGTTAAAATGGGAAAATCATTTCTTTAATATCTTGCAACACTGAGCTTTTACTAAGTACTAAATGAAACGATTGTTTTTATTTGCTTAAAAGGTCAAAATACTAAAAAATAATCAAAGCTTGATTGTGAAAAGTGATGTTGATACCCTTTTTATGTATTTCCGATGTGTTGTGACACCATTTAATCGCACAAATCGTCACATCTAATTATTTTCCGGGAGATTCGTTCGGACCGCGTTAACCTTGAACACTACGGGCATAGTGTGCCCACCTGGGCGCCCTTTTTGTTGCATCAAATTTTGCGCGCGGATTAGATATCTTTTGTGTTCTTAATCTAAGATAATTCCGAAGCCATTTTGTAATCGTTCTCCGAAGTATAATTTCCTGTATTTTAATTATTACTGAATTTAAATAAAATCATTCAATCGATTCAATGATCACATCTTTTAACGTGTTTATTGAAAATGTTTTGTCGTATATCGCGTTTATATTTTACAGCATTGGATAACACCCCAGGGAGGTTACCCCGAGACTTTCCCTCCCTTTACGCGCCTATGTCATGTTATATCAAAACATTTTGATCGCGATCAAATTCAATGTGTCGTATCGTTTATTTAATTCGAAACATGATCACTTACGTTACATTCTTTAGCTGAAGACACATTATTGTTCTCATCATCTTTGAAAAATTATTATCTAATAAGACGATGGATCTTTTGGATATTTTTTTTCTAATAATATTCCGAGACTCGCTCTGATTAAATTTTATGTTACAAATGATATTATTATTAGATCTCTTTGTAAGAAAGAAGTAATTCTTTATCTCAAGACATCGGCTGCCGAATTGCGTAACTTACTCGCAATCGCAATCAATAGGATTTCAATGTTCATTGCTCCGTGTGTTTTGACAATTCGTCTTATCAGCAACTATGTACCACGCAATGAACATTGTTGTCATTTCAAAATGAAAGCTAATGTCAAAGTGAATGCATTACACAATTACCCCACCGATCTAAATCTTGTACCATCTTTCAAAACAGACAAAGAATGTGATAAGACCTCTAACAGACGACGTTCTTTTTGCGCGATTGAGAACGAAACTACTAGACATTATTTTTGCACGCGGCGGCCGCCACGTTGCCCGCGTTCTTTTGATAAACTCAACGCACGCCACGTTCATTTATTATGCGGCCATTTCATCGAATGCCAATCACAGAATAAAAAAATCTCGTCTTAGTGAGTGTGTTTATGTATGTTTTATTCTTTTCGCGTACTTTTTGAACGACGTGGTTTGGCATGGAGCGATGCAGCGATGCAGCGTGCGAGAAATCAACGTTCATTTTGCACGTCGTTCTTTTTACGCAACTTATGTGATCCTTCATTATAACTTAGTGTTTTCTATTTTCATGTGCAGAAAAAATGCCGTACTTTGTAAATATTGTATAATTTTATTTTGTAGTTCGTAAATATTTTCTAAAGAGTAGTTTTTAGAGTGTACATAATTATTGTAAAACTGATCGTGTTAACTAAGATAACCGTGAAATTACATGTCGTCCGTTAGAAACCTAAATGAGTTTGAATGGGATTGAAAATGGTGACACTTATATTGTTCTAAGTGCCTCTTGCTCACACAATACCGTACTTATGAGTGTCAGGCAAACACAAATGCCGCTATTTTCAATCTCATTCGTTACCTGTACGAGTAGTACGTGCTTATTGGAAAAGTAAATGATACCAAAAATTTCACCTTTTTTTCAAGAGTCACAAGGTAACTGCGTGTATCTCAAACACATTCCAATATTTTCTTCTGGACTTCTCTTTAGTGTTGGTGGTCCGAAGTGCACTGACACTGCGAAAGGTGTTATGGAGGTTTCGACGTGGCAGTTTCGAGGTTGCTGAGTAGGACAGAACGTGTTTCCGCAGTGATGAGGGTCGCAGACTCCTGCACCGAAGTAGGAGCTCTGGAATAGGAAAAATAACTGATTGAAGATACAAGAGTAACTATTTAAATCCTGAAAACTGCATAATATTAAGACAGAAGCGTAACAGAGAACTCAAACCATTCTGTAAAAGATTGTCAGAGGCGCGCTTTTGTAGATTTATGTTTTTTTAACGACGATATTAGATTCGGAGAGATGATATTAGATGGACCGACGACCTGAAGAAGGTAACTGGGGGAGAGTGGATGCGGAAGGCAGAGGACCGAGTGTTGTGGCGCAGCTTGGGAGAGGCCTATGTCCAGTAGTGGACTGCGACTGCCTAAGTTGATTAGATTCCTAATTAAGCGTGACTAGACCCAGTCAGACCAGCCTTTCTAAAAGTAAGTTTTATTGTTTTTTGTTGTGACGACCTCTGTGGTCTAGTGGTTCGAGTGTCGGACTGCTGTTTACGAGGTCGTGGGTTCGATTCCCACGGGACACAAATATTTGTGTGATGAATATGAGTGTTTGTGTTGGTCTGGTTGTTTCTTATGTATTATAAATATGTATTTACAAAAAAAAGTATATAAGTATTATATCCATTGTCTAGTACCCATAGCACAAGCTCTGCTTAGTATGGGACTAGATGGTGATGTGTAAAATGTCCCAAAACATTTATTTTATTATTTTTAATTAAATTATGTCTCATTTCAACATTCTCTTAGACTCTCTCATACCGGAATATAAGAGGCTTTACGATTTTACAGCCATGCTTGTTAACATGAAATCATGTTTAGGTTCTCATTACTCCGGAAAATAACAAGCATGATAGATGTTTATTTGACATGATGTTACATTAACGGTTCGATCTATCTAAGCTAGGAAAGCTTCAAAATGCTTGTCAATTATTAAATCAAGTATTCTTACTTAGGATCGGTATTTCAACAGTCTGATAACTTTTAACTGAGGAATAAATGTGACGTCTTGACAAATTTTCTATACTACAACTGTCAAAATGTCAAACTTATTCCTCAGTTAAAAGTTAACTGGCTATTGAAAGACCGACCCTTAGAATGTTATATTTCTATTATTTTTTAACGTTGTGATTTAATTATATTTTTTGCCATATTTTTTATTATATACCTACTATTTTGACATTGATTGCTGTAAATGTGAACACAATGTAGCCATTAAGGCATAGAGTATCGGATCGTTTGGTTTCCTCCTATTGTGGTCGAGCCTAAATTTAAAATCATTGTTAATCATTAATGAGTTCACTTCAGTGAATTTTTCTCAGTCATTAGCCTACATTATTCTTACACAATTCTTTCTAAATCATGTAACAAATAATTGTACCATTTATTATTTGAAAAGAGTATATCCATGGAGTTTCTTGCCGGCTCTTCTCCATAGGACCAACTTTTTGGAACCATGCAACTAGATTCATAATTAATGTTTTGAAAGTGCATTTAAATGCTTATTCGAAATAAAAACTTTTGACATTAGGCCTGATTTGATATGTTAAAATGTTATAAGATTCCTGCAATTGTCACTATTACACGACAGTGTAGTGAAATCTGCTAGAATACTAAATAATAGTGAAATCTTATTGTATTTGGATTAAAGGGGCTCGTGGCTAAGTAGTAACCGGGTATATCGCAAAATCTACGAGGTTAAGCTGCACTAGCCGCGGTCAATCCTTGGATTTGTGACCGTTTCGTAGCACATCGAGACCCCGCCGTGCCTCGGAGAGCACTTTAAGCTTTCTGTCCCATATGATGCAGATTTAGATGCCATACGAATATATATGGCAGTCGTTACGCGTAGTCAAAAGCCCGAAAGTCTGACAACTTTATCTAACCATAGGATGTCGGTACTCGGTATTACTCAGTAACTGGATTGCGGGAGTCTGACGGCAGTCGCTCCGTGTAAAATACTGATGTTCAGCCGCATCTGAATATCCTGGAAGCCGACCGCAACGTAATTGGAAAAAGCCTCGGAGAATGAAGAGAAATCTTATTGGGTAGTATGATTTTTATGATACAAAGACTTAACTTTATTTTTATCCCAGTTTCATTTAAGTATTTTTTTTCCTTTATTCACTCTAGTCTCGTACAGTTTCTACTTTCTTCTACAGTGTTTTCTTCGTCTATTGTTAAAATTAATTAAAACTTTAACAAACCCTAACCATTTACTATTCAAAAAATATGCAAAGAATATTCTGCTACTCAGTATTATCCAACTTTAGATCAACACTCTATAAACCGGGTCATTCTTAAGAGAACTTTAACAATATTACTTCGGTTCCTGATTATTAACTTCACAAGTACTCTCAGAAGTTTCGCTTTTATATTCCAGCGTTTAATGGAAATCCTAAGCTTTAATACTATTATAATTAGACTCTTCAAACACGAAGTTCTCAAATTTTAGAAGAGACTGAAATTGATATTAAAATATAAAACTTTAAAGTGGTTATTGAAGTGCTGAAGAATCTAATTTACGAACCCACTACTTATGGAATGCAAGATATTTAATGAATATCTAGCTTAGTCCCAGCAGTATTAGTAAAGTAACAATTATCGTCAGCCCATTACCGTCCCACCACTAGGCACGGGCCACTTCTCAGAATGAGATGGTTAAGGCTACCACCACGCTGCCTACTGCGGATTGGCAGACTACACACACCATCGAGAAGTGTATGGAGCAATCTCAGGTGTGCCAGTTTTTCTTCACCGTTAAAGCTAGTGATAATCAAATTCGGATCCACACATGAATTCGAAAAGTCAGTTGTGTGGGCTAGGTTCGAAATCAGACCCTCCTGCATGAAAGTCAAGCGCTCAACCGCTAGGCTATCACAGCTTATTAGTAACAATATTACCTACTAATGTGTGCCATTATATGTATACATCAATCAATCAATCAATCAACTCAGCCTATCGCAGTCCACTGCTGGACATAGGCCTCTCCCAAGTTGCGCCACAACGCTCGGTCCTCTGCCTTCCGCATCCAGTCCCCTATGTATACATAGGTAAATAAATATAAAATCATAAAGTCATCAACATAACTCACCGATATAAAATACTCGTTTTCGCAAGGTATGGTGACTCTATCTTCGCAGCGCTGTCTTCCGAAGCCCGTGAGGCCTATCCCGTAGTTCCCGTAACCAAAGTACCGGAACCTGTCATCTTCGTTTGGGTAGTGCTGCGTGTACGGTGACCACCTGGACCAGCCGGAAGCCCGCGCCTGACCCCACACCCAAGACGAGATATACGTCCAGATCTAGATGTGGTTAGTTAAGGTTAAACTAGCTACGGGGAGCTGGGTTGTATATAAATGTATAGATATAATGGAGAAGTTCGATGTTTTTGTAAACTTCCTGTATTGACTTACAAAATAATGTAGGTATTGGATATTGAGTGTCAACTAAGTATATACATAATATGACAACGCTGTTGTCGATAAAACTGACAAATATAGATTTTTATTTTTCATTTTTCTCGCCTACCTAGCTCAATCGTAATCATACAATATGACACTAACCAACAATGTCCTAAATATTACTTTGGGAGCAATCACAGCCCCCCTAGCCAAGTTGACAATCTACAGTCGTAAACGCTAATAGAAAACAATCAAAATGTATGCGAATGACATATCTCAACAAATAACTTTTTCGTTGAGATATGTCATTCCCATACATTTTAATGGTTTTCTATAGCGTTGACGATTGTAGATTGTCAACTTGGCTAGGGGTTTTGCTTTTAACGTATAGGTATTGGACTTCACTTTAAAGATATTAAAAACTAGACTAATGCATGTTGAGTTCAGTTTGATTAGTGGTGGGTGCATTAAAAGAGCCTCCACGAGTGACGATATTTAATTGATCGTCCGGCGCACTCTGGGCAGTCAGCCCCGCTATCAACCTGCTGACTGGCTAATCTTTTCCCCACGACATGTGCTATTATTATTATGTAGCTCATGTCGACACGAAGAAGAAGAAGTGGTCCGAAGTAAATTAATCTAGCTAAAATCTTTTACCCGAAGCTCTATGAAATAACTTCGCCTTGAATCGCATAGAAAGATAATTTCTATAGATAGGTAGATGCCAAGATAATTTTTAGGAGTTTATTTTGATTGTGGTAATGATGACTTATCAAAAATAATATCGAATATTATTGTGTCACGGGATATTTATCATGTAGGTACCACCATCATTTTCTTTTAGTTCCCCATATTTCGGCTCTGTTACAAGCGCCATATTATTAGTGGAAGTGACCTTGTTAGGTTAAAAACTCATAATATAATATAAATAATATCGAACTTCTCCATTTGGATAAAATACAAAATGAAATGTTGTAATTTAAATCGTTGTAAATAATAGGGATTATACATTTTATTATGGGGCTTTCTTTTCACCAAACGCTGTTATAATAATTAATTTACCATAAAACCATTCAAACCATTCATCCATATTGTTTTTAATAAGCTGTAATAATAATATAGGTGTATTAAGATCGATGATACATAATTATTTTTCATTAAATAAGGATCTTTATGTAATTACATCAACTTCATTATTTTATATTGTATCTTCATATATTTTAGTTCAGCAAAGGACTGCATTTTAGTAAAACTGATATAATATAAATATGACTTAAGCTTTAATATTCATTGCAGGGATTAAGATTAGTTACACACATTTATTTATGACAAGAGTTTACGAGAGTTTTCCAATGTCGTCAATTATCTCAAATCATGTTTGGTTTGGTTGTATTTTTGATAGATAATAATGAAATCCTACAAACCGAAAGCCAATTCTCGTAATATAAAATGTTCAGAATATAGTTCCATTATAGTCTCAACTCAAAATCCAAAATTTTGAAAAACGGCATACTTCTGCTGTCATGATTTTGTCATTTTTAAGATAGGTAATTAGATCGGTATTTAATACAAAATACGAGAATTGGCATTCCGCAATAAACATTCCCTTCGGATTACTAAACTAAGAAATATTTTCGTCTTCCATCTTTTCCTTTGACGATTAGAAAATAACTTGAAAGTTAGAAACTTCTTTACTAAAGAAATTTCCTGTGTGTGCAAACTTTTTAAGAATTCAGCCAATCATAAAGCATCTCGACTGCAGAGTGTGCACGTTGCAGTGTTTGCTATAATTTATAGCTCTTTTGAGACTACGTGCAGTTGCAGTGTAGTGTTTACAGTCTCATAGACCCTTTTAAGGTTTTTAGATTCAAAATTATAAGTTGAATGGTAGAATAAATATTTTTTCCTGTGATTTAAACTGATGTGATCAAAACAGACGTTGGTCACAAAAGTATTTGAGGTTAAAAAGAGACAGAATTTCTGCATTACTTGCTATGGTTTGATTTTTGAATATTTTTGAATGAGATAAATTAATATTCGCTCCTATATGGCGATCCTCGATAACTGAATGATAGTTCGTAAACTTCGTACTGTGTCTTACCCTGGAGATGAGTCCAGGTTGCGGCGCTGGATCGGAAGAATCTATCTGTGGATCGTTGCCAGAACCTTCCATTTCATCTTCTTGGGTCTGCGTATCATCTGCTGGCATCATTTCTTCTTGCTGTGTATCTAGGGAAATTCAAAGATATGTTTTACTATTGATACCAGCGTCGTAGCCAAGGGCTGACCACCAACGGCTGCTAGGGGCGCAAACCTGCAGCCTGCAGGCCGCTGAGCCACGGACATTAAAAAGTTACTCAAAATTAAAACACGAGTAGGTATAGTACGCGAAATTTAACATAGCTGGAGTGAAGTTGTCACAAAAACATCGCAGTAATCATTTTATGGGTATCAGTTGGAGAAGGGAGGCAGGGAAACATGCGCAGTAACCAACTTCACTTCGGCCAAATTATTTTTACGCGTACTGTACTTTTCTCTTCTTACAAAACAAGATTTGGTGGCGCAGAATTCAAATCTTGCCCAGGGCGCTCATGACGTTCGCTACGACACTGATTGATACTAAGACAATTTTTAAGGTGAAAGTGTGATCTTAATTTATTATTACCAAAGGGAGGAAAAGATCAAGATGATATTCCGCAAAATTGTGACTTTCTTACATGCCGTTTGACTCACACGACGATGAAAAGGCCACACTGCATAGACCCAAGATCTCGTTACAATGATATTTTTTGATAAAAAAATATATAAGCAGATCTGTAGAAGACTATGGAACCTGCCAATTTGCTAGAAATAAGAATTATCATCATCATCATCATAATAATGAGGAACCAAGGTGAAAAACCGATAATGATTCTAGCAAGTTTAAGCAGGATATATTTAAATAGATAAGTGAGGTCGATATTATAATAGGCGATAACTCAGCGCCTATTGCGAGGGCTCACGAAGGTCGAGTTCAAATCCAGCCGGTGTAAACTTAGTAACGAAAGGGCTTTGTTAGAAAAGTTAACTGGAATATGAATGGTGGTATAATAAACATGAATAATAATGTTAAACAGAATACCGTCTGTTTTTACAATTTGCATGCCAAAGGGTAAGGCCTGGTAAAGGTCACGGAGGTCAGATAGCGGTCACTTTACGTGAAACATTCGGAACGTGTCGGTATTTTTTATTTTATTTTTTATTCTGTCTATACCGTGTACACACGGCTACACACCAAGCTGTACATTTCCAGTATAAGCTGACCTCGCATTGTGCAGGCTTTCCGTACAATGCGAGATCAGCTTATACTGGAAATGTACAGCTTGATGTGTAGCCGTGTGTACAAAGAGTATCGCGAAGTCGCAAATATTTCATATACACGTGTTGTTCTATAATTTAAAGTGTAGGGCAGTGATTCCCAAAGTGGGTGCCATTGAAGAGAAGCCAGGGTTCCGCGAACATGCTAAAAACGTAATTGAGTTCGTTAATTTAGTGTTGTGGTTCAATAAAATAAAAATATATTTTTATTTTATTTTCAAGGTTCCGAAACTAAAGAAGTTTGTGAACCTCTGGTGTAGAGTATGTTAGAGTTACTATTTGTTAAATAATTTATTGTCAATTTTATCAACAAGTTCCAATTATTATTCTTTTCACGAAAAAAATTAGATCTTTAAATTTGCCCCGCATGCGTTTATGTGACAAATAATGTTAGGATAGTAAACTCTTGTTTTTTCTGCCGGGTCGATAACCTGTGGGGTCCTTCTTCTGGATTATATCCTGAAGGAGCGGTTGTCACAAGGAGGTACCTACTGTACCTAACGGAACAGAAGCCTGTGCCTCATCTGATGCAAGCCTTGTAGTATATCATATAACTACACAGTATTGAACACATACCAGCTGGGTCGATGACCTGTGGGGTCCCACTGCCAGGTCCTATCCTGAAGGAGCGGCTGTCGCAAGGCGAGTACCTAACGGAACAGAAGCCTGTGTTCCGTCTGATGCAAGCCTTGTAGTCTTGACTGGCGAGGTGACGCCCGTTCGTCGCGTAGTTGAAGGTTTTAATTGTTCCTGTTGAGTGAATTATGGGCAAAAATAACAAAACGTGTCTAGTATCTACAACACAACAAATCATAACTTTAAGAGAGTTAAAGAATTCTGAATTGTATTATGAAAAGTGTTAAGGGTCTGATCGCTCGTAGTCATACTGGTATGACAAATTAGTATAACCACAAGGAAACAGCGGAAGATATATTTTGTTCATCATCATCATTTCAGCCGAAAGACGTCCACTGCTGGACATAGGCCTCCCCTAAGCATCGCCACAACGACCGGTCCTGTGCCTTCCGCATCCAGCGGATTCCCGCGACCTTCACCAGGTCGTCGGTCCATCTTGTGGGGGGTCTACCCACGCTGCGCCTTCCAGTACGCGGTCGCCACTCCAGAACTTTACTGCCCCATCGGCTATCCGTTCTGCGAGCAATGTGCCCCGCCCACTGCCACTTAAGTTTGGCTATTCTTCGGGATATGTCGGTTACAATAATTTGGGTTTTAATCATTATTATTGACGAATTGCATTAAAAAGACTTGCCAAGATTGTTAATAAGACAATTAAGAAAAAACGGAGTGTACCTATGTTAGCTGGCTCTTCACAGCCTTATAACTCTAAAAAAAGTTCTTTGAAACCTCCTGCCGAATTGCGTAACTCACTCGCGATCGCAATCAATAGGATTTCAATGTTCATTGCTCCGTGTGTTTTGATAATTCGTCTTATTGGCAACTATGTACCGCGCAATGAATATTATTGTCATTTCAAAATGAAAGCTAATGTCAATGTGAATGCATTACACAATTACCCCACTGATCCTTCATCTAATATGTAACACATTGATGAAAGATTGAGTGATATATGTACTCAGACAACTCTTAGATGGGATGGTTAAAGTGGCCGAAAATCTCAACGCCTCCCTCGGTCAGTAGTCTATTATTAGAGAGATCTATCTCAAGTGTCCAATAATGGCGTGTAACATGCTTTATTTTAAGTTTTAAATAAACTTCTGGTGGTTAAAGAATCTCACCGTTATCCTGCGCGTGGTACTGCAGGCAGCCATGCGGCGCGGTGTTAGCTAGCGGCATCTGCGCCAGGCGCATGAGCCAGAGCCGCGGCATGTCCCCGCTGCGCATGCGCATCGACAAGCGGATCGCCTTAGTACCGGGGAGGTCGCCGGCCTCGCGCTTCTCACTGGCTGTTGATAGGGTGTAGTACACTGGAAAGATAAAAAAACAATTCGTTTTTGAAGTGAAAACTTCTTTAGCCGCGGTGAGCGATTATTGGTATAACGACTCCACACGTTGGCGCCAACGTTAGGACGAGCGTTGGCCCGTAATTATGCCTAGCGTCCCCACGTTGAAAATAATGTAGTTTAGACCCGTCAGAGCCAATTTAAAGACGTCTGAAATAGATGTTGCTCTGCGCATTTTAAGATTATTGAGTGCACTGTCAATTAAAATAACACAATAGTTAAACAATGGCTGTCGTCTTTGAAAAATGTTTTGACTATTAATCTGAGGTTTTGACAAACAAAAGAATATCATTATTATTTGTTAATAAACATAAAGTTTTTTTATAGAAATTCTATAACTATTGCGTCCATCTACGCGGATATCATTTTCAAGACGCGGTGACTGTAGGAACAGGCTCATTCGATGCACCTTACTGCATGAGTGCTGCGGCAAGACTGAGCAAACCGCCAATGTGTGGACGCAAAAAAAATAAAAATTATGAACTAACAAATAAATAAAATAATGTTTCTGTATTGTACATTATAACTAACTAATGCATTTTATGTACGTTAGCCTACGAAGGAACACTGACTCCCAAAATCTGCCAAAGCTCGCCCCAACGTTCGGGCCAACGGCATTTTCCCGATCCACACGTTGGCGGATAGTACCTACCACCCTACGTCATCGACATGCGACATGCTGATGTGATAGTTTTATGTTTTCACTTCTGTCGGTAGTCCCCATGACTGCCAATATTTCGTAAAGACAACTGATGGGTAAAATAAAAATGATGAGTAGGATAAAATCCGTAACGAGATTATCCGGAGAAGAACCGGAGTGACCGACATAGCTTGCAGGTGCAGGATCAGTAAGCTGAAGTGGCAGTGGGCTGGCCATGTCTGTCGAAGGACCGATGGCCATTGGAGCAGACGAGACGTCCTTGAGCGGAGACCGCGAATCGGCAAACGCAGCGTAAGGCGCCCCCCCGCCAGGTGAACTGATGACCTGCAAACGTGGCTGGGGGGGACTGGATGCGGAAGGCAGAGGACCGAGTGTTGTGGCGCAACTTGGGAGATGCCTATGTCCAGCAGTGGACTGCGATAGGCTGAGTTGATGAAGATGAACTGATGCGTGGGTTCCACCATACAATTATAACTATGAGAAAAAAAAGTCGTCATATATTCGGACCCTAGTGAGAGTGACAAATCATCAGATAAATCAAAAGATTCATACCGTGCTGTCCATGGTTTTGTCCACACAGAGTGAACTTGCTGTCTCCGTCCCCCAAGATCATGGCGTCTTCGTTGCAGTCTCCTGTTGTTCTGTTTGGTTGACCCTAAAATATAAAGAATACTTTATAAGATAGAGCGATAACACCGCTAATGTAATCTTAATTTACAGTTTATTCTTGATATTTTTTACTGCTATAGCACTATAGTGTAGTCATTCATTCATTCATCATTATTTTGCGATGTAGAAAAATAATTATGAATGAATGAATGATTTATTTCTCGCCACAATATTATTACATTAGTTTTACATGGTATCAGAGTAAGTCATAAAAGTTAAAAATACTGTGGGAGACTGGTGCTTAAACTAAGCTCTAGGCCTGTATTTCAGGACACCAGGTCTCCACCCTTTAAATAAGGATTACATTTTTATTCTGATATGTACTTACATTGTACACTGACAGCCTTAAACATAAAGCCTTCTTAATTGGACTAGTGACTCGAGAGTAGAATATAAGACGAAAAATTTAAATATAGGTAAAATTAGTTAGGTAAGTATTTAGTGTGGTGTGTGAAAGTGTATGTGTGTGGAGTGGTGTTAGTGCGTGTGGTGAGTATGTGTGGGTGTGTGGGGAGGGGGGTCAAAACGGGATAGTATATTACATTATTTGATGGAAAAGATAAACAAATAGGTATCACAAAATGTTATGGTATCAACTACATTACAACATAGTGGAAAGTAACTCCTCAGTTTCGTCGTAACAGGAATTACCTGTAATAAGGCAGTTACTTTCCTCCTGCACATGCTCTTCGTGAGGTTATATATTGGTACCATACTATGTATTTATTTTATTATTTAAGAAGCCACCCAGATGGCAGAAGAATCGCTTTGAAAACTGAGTCGAGTATCTAATTTGAAAGCGATCTACGGGGTTGTATAGTCGTGAATTCGATGGGTGATAGGTCAGTAATGAATGTTGTGTTAATATGATGCTTGTGATGAACAGTTGGTGCACTGCCAAAACTTTCACCTGTTTTTATAGTGAATGATGTCACTGATGCACCGCTTGCGGGTCGGATAGCCCCAACAGCTTCCTGCAACTCATTGCTGGGAGAATGGCCACTGACTGCTCCTTTACGGAGTACTAGACAACACTGCATGTAATGCGTTCCAGAGCCAGTGTTTCCATTACTTATTGTATACTGCTTATTCATTATACATATATCATTATTTGTTATTTCATATTATAATCTTAAAACTTGGTGCATTTAAAGAGCCTTCACGAGTGACGATATTTAATTGATCGTCCGGCGCACCCTGGGCAGTTAGCCGCGCTACCAACCTGGTGACTGGCTTTACACCACGACATGAGCTATTATCATTATGGAGCTCGTGACGACACGACAGAAGATCTTAAAACTAATGTATGGATGATTTATAATAAAAAAATTAATAAATATTTTGAATTTGAAAGCATATTCTATTGTGTTCAAAAACGAACCATGGAAGCTTTTGAGCATCCGATTCTCTTGGGAAACTATTTGACGTAAATGCATGTACTCACAATAGTAAAATGCAGAAAGTCGATCCTGAGCTGCATGATGCCGGCGTGGGTCTTCTCAATGGTAATGTTGCAGTCGTCTTCGCCGCCCCATAGCTCGGGGAAGCCGGGCGACATGAAGTACGTCAGGTTATTCTGCACCGCGCCGCCGCAGGATACCTCGACTGCAAGAGGTATCAGACACATTTTAAGAATGGTTGTTCACGTCAGCAGATGCTTCTGTAGTACTTTCTGATAGATAACTAGAATAATGAGATCAATTGTGAATAAGAAATTGGGTTTGCCATTTGGGGAATTTAACTAAAGTACAAACTCCTTTTGGCGACCGCGTAATGGAAAGCGTAGCGTGGGTAGGCCCCCCACAAGGTAGTCCGACGACCTGGTGAAGGTCGCGGGAATCCGCTGGATGCGGAAGGCGCAGGACTGGTCGTTGTGGTGATGCTTGGGGGAGGCCTATGTCCAGCAGTGGACGTCTTTCGGCTGAAATGATGATGAAAAACTCCCTAATGGTTACTCATGACATGAAATCTTCAGGTTAAATTAATCCTTTTCGTTTCGTATTTCCTTGGTGGCTATTTATAAAAGTCATGGTAAGTTTTACAGCCACCAAGGAATTCCATTTTTTCAGCAGCTATGAAAATAACTCAATATTTAGCGCGATAAGGCAAGATGACAGCGGCGGTAATCCTGCGACGGCGACGCTTCGAAAGCACCTGAAATACTTGAAAATTTTCTTGTCACATCTGAAGGAAAAAACTAGTTGTACGCTTCTTAATGAGACCCCCTTGAAGGAAAATTTAAAGCAAACTGCAAAATATAACAGTAGATATATGAAGAATTTCTGATATGAAACTGAAATCAACTGATTTCTTAGGCTGACTAATTTTCTTCTGTTGCCTTCAATCTTATTGTATGCGTAAATAGGTACATTGTGCTGATCCAAAATTGTATAAGAACTGTAATGTACCACTGTTGACACAATTGTTTACAATGCGACTGGAACGCGTTGAACGTCTCAAATCCAACCGGCGTCGGAGCGGAAGAGGTGGAACGTGACAATAGCGGCCTCGACCGGCGACGTCTAACTTTGACAGCTGACAGCTGACAGCCAGATATACTTTCTCTCTACTACGAACTGACGACAAGAGCGCCGACGCAAAAAAATCTGTCGCGAATATTTTAATCTCAAACTTGTAGAAAATAGACAAATAAAACGTAGAATCAATATAACAGAACCTGTTTTCTTGAAGACGACCCCAACATTTGGTGACCCCGACGTGATTAAAGAAAAAACTGAAGATTGAGACTACGATGCAGCCGCATTGTTCCTGCTACGGCTGCTACTTCAACGGATGAAAATGGCTTGTGTGTGACGTGTGTTTTTTGGTTACTACTTACAGGGAAGTACGCCCAGTTTTAGTATCTTATTTATTTTACAGTTTTCTTAATGCTGCAGTCTGCCTAACAGTGTTCATTGCAAAATAATTACTTCAAAGCCCGATCACAACCGTATTTCTAATATCTAAATGATTAAAATATCTATGGAGTCAGACTGAAATTACTTTCTGTGTCGATTTTCCTTACTATATGACAAGAACCTAGGTTCATACCTAGGACCCTACTTCTACCTAACTTTGCTTGCATTTCGCTTACGGGACCACCCTGGCATTTTCCAGATTCGCCGTGTGCACCTGCTTCTTGGGTCCTGTTGGAATGCTCTGCTAAAAAGAAAGACACCTGCCTGCACTTCACAGCTTGCGTCCTGTGCTGCGTGGCCTGCTTTGCTCGTGTGCGAGTTGCTGACTGACGAGTGGTTGTCGTAGCTATTGCACGACTTGCACGGTTTGGCTTTTGATTTTTGTTTTAACCGAGATACCTGTTACCAGAATTGGTACTGTATACCTACTTAATCTTTAACAGTCTGTTCAATTTGTTGTGCTTTTCATTATGGCTGCTGAATTAAAACCTCTTATTCAGCAACGTGGAACGATGAAAGCTAGAATAACTATATTTTCAAAATATATAAATACTGTTATGCTGATAGGTGCTGAAAGCATCTCTAAACAAATACTCGCTGAAACTGAGATAAAACTGTCAAGATTCAGAGAGTTATTAAACCAGTTTGATAATTTAAAAACTAAAATTGAAGGTTTAGAACCTGAACAGTTAGAAGAGAATGATGTAATTGAGAGTGACTTTTGTTCAAACATTGCTAAAGCTCAAGTGTTAATTGATAGTCTTGCACCTGGTATTGTACTACCTGAAAATGCTAATTCTCATTCAATAACTAGCTGCCAGAATATAAAACAAGATAGCCGAAACTATAGCATAAAGCTGCCTACCATACAGCTGCCTTCCTTTGATGGAAACTATTTAAAGTGGATGGAATTTCGAGACACTTTCGATTCTTTAATTAACAATAATGATACTATTCCTGATATTAACAAGTTCCATTACCTACGTTCTTCGTTAGAGGCAGGCGCATCTAATATAATAAAGTCAATAGAGTTCACTGGTACCAATTATAAATTAGCTTGGAGTTTGCTTATCGAGCGCTTTGACAACAATCGTATACTTACAAATAATCATTTAATGGCTCTTCTGAATTTTGAAGCAATTAATAAGGAAAATTACAAGTCACTTCGCTATATGATAGATTACTACGCTAAAAATCTTCGTGCCTTATCTTCTTTGAATGAACCTACAACTCACTGGGATACTTTAGTTGTTTTTATAATGGCCACGAAACTAGATGGTGTTACAAGTCGCAAATGGGAGGAACACAGGAGTACTATTCCTACTTCTCCAACACTTGAGGAGTTTTATAGTTTCTTGCGTAATCGTGCTGACGTGCTAGAAACCTTGCAGTATAGCAAGAATGATTTATCAATCAAAACTGAAAAACGATCATCTTCTTATAATAAGGACAATAAGCACACAAAATCATTTGTTTCTTCTTCGACAAACGTAAAAAATTGTGTTGTATGTTTGCAAGATCATTTACTTTATAAGTGTGATAAATTCAAAGAGATGTCATTGGATTCTCGATACAATGAAGTTTCAAAGCACAAGCTCTGTCATAATTGTCTACGCCCTGGTCATTTCTCGGCTCACTGCAAACATAATTCTTGCAAAATCTGTAACAAAAGACATAATTTATTACTGCATAAATCACAGTCCAATAATGATAAAACAAACTTACCTGTTGATACTTCTTCTGTGACATCACTTCCTCAAGTGGCGGAGTCCTCTCAGACGTCTACTGTCACTATGTTCAATCCTATATCACTCTCCGTGCAAATTCCCGGGCAAATTCTCTTATGTACTGCTCAGGTGGAATTAGTTGATAGCCGATCTAATAAAACATTCATTGTTAGAGCTCTTCTAGACAATGGAAGTCAGTCTTCATTTATAACTGAAAGTATGCAAAAGAAAATGAATCTGACTTGTTCTAATACTAATATATCAATTGCTGGAATAAATAATAAATTAACAAATACTAATAAAAAGTGTGATATACAGTTAAAATCACGGGTCAGCTTATTCCAAACGAACATTTCTTGTCTTGTAGTACCGCAGATCACCGGTAAGTTGCCTAGCACAAAGATTAACCCTTCTCAATGGGATCTTCCTGAGTTTATAGAACTAGCAGATCCAACCTACTACTGCCCATCTGAAATTGATCTACTACTAGGGGCTGATGTTTACTGGGAAATTGTAGATTCTAAGCTAATTAAGTTGGGGAAAAATAAACCTACCTTACAGAAATCCAAGCTGGGTTGGTTAGTGTCTGGTCCATGTGGTATGGGCCATGCTACTACCATTAATTCTAACTTTTCTCAAGAAATTAGAGATTCTCTGACTAAATTCTGGGAAGTTGAAAATATTCTTGACTTGCCAACAAAAAATACTTTGCTTTCTGAGGATGAAAAATATTGTGAAAATCATTTTATTGAAAATACGGTCCGCCTGAAAGATGGCAGATTCTGTGTCAAACTGCCCTTGCGGAAAGTCGCTAATGAGGCTCTAGGGGACTCTTATCTTATTGCTAAAAGGCGTTTCTTTAATTTAGAAAAGAAATTAGATAAATCTAACATTAAAAATGAGTATATAGATTTCATTAATGAATATAAAAGATTAGGCCATCTTACCGAAATCAGCCGTCCTATTTTCGGTTACTATATACCTCACCACGCAGTAATTCGTGAAAGCAGTGAGACTACTCGCTTAAGAGTAGTCTTCGATGCCTCTTGTAAGACTTCTACAAACATATCACTTAATGATATTCAATTTGTTGGGCCAGTAGTTCAAGATGATTTAATGGCAATTTTGCTCAGGTTTCGTCAGTATACCTATGTAGTGACAGGTGATGTGGAAAAAATGTACAGACAGGTTATGGTTACTGAATCCCAGCGTCACCTGCAACTCGTACTCTGGAGAGAGGACAAAGATCAAGAACTCAAAACCTTGCAACTAAATACTGTCACGTATGGAACAGCTTCAGCTCCGTATCTTAGTACTAGGTGTCTTATACAACTTGCAATGGAGTGCTCTGATGAAACTGTTGCTAATACGTTAAGACATGACTTTTATGTTGATGACCTGAATACTGGTTCAGACTCAAAATCTGTGTTAAAATCTACTCTTTCAGGAGTAATTAAAAAACTTTCTGAGGGTGGTTTTCCTTTGCGTAAATTTAGAACAAATTCTCCTGATATTTTTGATGATATACAAATGACTGATCAATCTCAAGACTTTAGTAAGCAATCCTCTGTGTTAGGATTAAAATGGACACCTAGCTCTGACACTTTGCACTTTACAGTCGAAATTAAACCTATTCCTAAAATTACGAAACGCTCTATACTGTCCAACTCGTGTCGCATATTCGACCCATTAGGCCTCTTATCTGCCTGCACTATTTTTCATAAAATATTTTTACAGAAGCTCTGGTTACTTAAAATAGACTGGGATGATGAAATTTCGAAGGAGATGGAGAACTCATGGATAGAATTCTATAAAGAGACTAATAATTTTGCTCATATTAAGGTACCTAGGTATATTCTCTGCAACTCCCCAACCTATATAGAGGTTCATTGCTTTACTGATGCCTCACAAGATGCCTATGGTGCATGTATTTACTTAAAATCGACGAATAACTTGGGTGAAGTTGAATGTAACTTATTATGTGCAAAAACTAAAGTTTCTCCCTTAAAAACTGAAACAATTCCACGTCTAGAATTGTTAGGCGCTTTACTTGGTGCAAAACTACATTCTAGAGTTCTGCAATCTTTAAAAATTAAGATTTCACGCTCAGTATTTTGGACAGATTCAACCATAGTTTTAGGGTGGTTACACACTCCACCTAAAACCCTTAAAACTTATGTTTGCAGTCGGATTGAACAGATTCGTGATCTAACTGATATAACTACTTGGCGTCATGTACCTACCGAATATAATCCTGCTGATATGGCGTCTAGGGGCATTCAACCACGTCTTCTTTTTAGTAATACCCTTTGGTGGCATGGTCCTTCCTTTCTGGCCAAGTTTGAACATGAATGGCCCCAGTCTAAATCTACTTCTGTAACTTTACCTGAAACAAAAATAAGTTTAAATATTAAAACCCTACCTAATGATGTTGTACCATTTGAAAAATATTCTAAATTATACAAATTGCAAAGAATATACGCTTACATACTAAGATTTATAAATAACATTAGAAAAAAATAATACTAAACTAAATGGTGAACTTACTTGCTCTGAATTGAGTAATTCACTGATGCTTATAGCTAAAGCTTCACAAGGCGAAAGCTTTTCAAAGGAAATTCATTCACTTAAGACTTTAAATAAACTAAATTCTAAGTCACGGATTCTCTCTTTAAACCCATATTTGGATCAACATGGTGTATTACGTGTCGGTGGACGGATTGAAAATGCATCCCACTGTCCTTATGGGAAAAAACACCCCATATTACTTGACCCCAAACACACTTTCTCTAAACTTTTATTTGAGCAAGAACATCTTCGTCTCTTACACTGTGGCCCTCAGCAACTGTTGAGTTCTATTCGTGAGCAATTCTGGCCCACAGGTGGCAAGGTGTTAGCTGCGACTACCGTTAGAAAGTGTGTACGATGTCAGAGATTTAAAGCTAAACCTTTAAACCCTATAATGGGTAACTTACCACAACCTCGTGTAACTCCTGCTCCACCATTCGAGACTTGTGGCACTGATTTTGCTGGACCTTTTCTAATATTAAATAGAAAGGGCCGTGGTGCTAAGACCTCCAAGTGCTATTTATGCATATTTGTTTGTTTTAGTACTAAAGCTGTGCACTTAGAAGTCGTGAGCGACTTAAGTAGCGATGCCTTTATCTTGTGCTTGCGTAGATTCATCTCACGACGTGGTAAACCTGACACAATATACTGTGATAATGGTAAAAACTTTGTAGGAGCCAATAACGAACTGAACAGACTGCTTAAGAATAGTGAACGATCGGTTAGCGACTACGCGAGCAAGGAAGGCATAACGTTTAAATTTTCTCCTGCATATGCACCGCATTTCGGCGGGATCTGGGAAGCGGGAGTCAAAACGGCAAAATTTCATTTAAAACGGATAGCGGGTAACTCTAGTTTAACTTTTGAAGAGTTGTACACACTGTTTGTGCAGATTGAGGCTATTATGAACTCGCGTCCGATTACTTCAATGTCTGCTGATCCTTCTGATCTGTCAGCTATTACACCTGGGCACTTCCTTGTGGGTCGGCCATTGACCTCACTGCCTTCACCTGTCACCGAGCGAGTCAGCATCAACCGATACCAGCTGATTGAACGCTTAAGACAACATTTCTGGTCTCGATGGACAAAGGACTATCTATCTACTCTGCAGCAACGCGTCAAATGGCAGCATGCACAACACCACGTTAGTGTTGGCGACCTAGTCTTCATTCTGGACGATCAGCTGCCACCTATGAAATGGCTCATGGGCCGGATTGTCAAACTATATCCAGGAGCAGATGGCGTATGCAGAGTGGTCGACGTGAAAACAAAGAGCGGCGTCATTCATAGGCCCGTTTCTAGACTAACACAACTAGATTCCCAAGAGCTCCTTGGGGAACACGTCCCCAAGGGGGGGGAGGATGTTTACAATGCGACTGGAACGCGTTGAACGTCTCAAATCCAACCGGCGTCGGAGCGGAAGAGGTGGAACGTGACAATAGCGGCCTCGACCGGCGACGTCTAACTTTGACAGCTGACAGCTGACAGCCAGATATACTTTCTCTCTACTACGAACTGACGACAAGAGCGCCGACGCAAAAAAATCTGTCGCGAATATTTTAATCTCAAACTTGTAGAAAATAGACAAATAAAACGTAGAATCAATATAACAGAACCTGTTTTCTTGAAGACGACCCCAACACAATAAAGATTATATCATATTATACTAAGTGCTGCGAACGATCATAGTGAACCCCACAAAACCATGCTCCTCTGCGTACTGTACCAGCAGCGCTCGCGCACCCACATGCAAATATATTTGTTTTTGGCGATTCTTACTGGACGATGTCCCGTGTGGTGCCGGACGTAAAGAATTGCACCACCCTTGCATGCATGAATTGCATGTGTGTGCGTCCGCGCAGGTTTGTACACGAAGGAGCAAGGTTTTGTTGGCTTCACTATGATTGTTCGCAGCACTTCGTCTATATTTTTTACTGTTTGTGATTATACTTTAAACATGAATTATTCAGCCAAGCCACTCATTAGGCGAGCCCTCACTGCCCAGAGGCGAACCTCTTTTAAATTACCCTCACGTATATTACAGGACGTACATGTAATCGAATCTCACTATGTTTTTCATAATAATACGCCCTCGTCATGTCATTATGAGCCGTGTTATTACTTCAGCTTTGAAACTCGCTTTTATTTTCATTCAATTAAAATGGGTTCAGTCTACTTTCGCTTTTCAAAGGAAATTGTTAAGTTCGTTAGATAGATTTACTTTAAAGCTACACGTGTGGGGAATAATAATGGGTTTTATAATTAATTACAGGAATTGTAGGACCTACATCAATAATTTCAAAACCGGCCATGTGCGAGTCGGACTCACGCAGTAAGGGTTCCGTACCACTCATCGATTGATATCCCATAAAAACTGATTTAATTTACGAGAGTTCATCAAAAAATATCAACACACCATGAGCAAAATATGAATTTTTGTATCTCTTTCTTACGCAGGTACCACCACATATGTCTATTAACCGACCAAAAAAAAAGGAGGAGGTTCTCAATTCGACGCGTATCTTTTTTTTTTTTTTTTTAAGTATGACCACGCATAACTTTTTACAGAGTTGTCCTCAACTCAGCCTATCGCAGTCCACTGCTGGACATAGGCCTCTCCCAAGTTGCGCCACAACGCTCGATCCTCTGCCTTCCGCATCCAGTCCCCCCCGGCCACGCTCTTTAGGTCGTCCGTCCACCTGGCAGGGGGGCGCCCTACGCTGCGTTTGCCGATTCGCGGTCTCCACTCAAGGACTCGTCTGCTCCAGCGGCCATCGGTCCTTCGACAGACATGGCCAGCCCACTGCCACTTCAGCTTACTGATTCTACAAGCTATGTCGGTCACTCCGGTTCTTCTCCGGATAATCTCGTTTCGGATTTTATCCTTCAAAGAAACTCCAAGCATAGCTCGCTCCATAGCTCGCTGAGCGACTTTAAACTTGTGGACTAGCCCAACTGTCAGTGTCCACGTCTCGGCACCGTAAGTCATGACAGGCAAGACGCACTGGTTGAAGACTTTTGTCTTCAAACTTTGCGGTATAGGCGACGAGAAGACTCGGCGAAGTTTGCCAAACGCTGCCCAGCCCAGACGGATCCTTCTGTTGGCTTCTTTCTCGAAGTTGTGTCTACCAAGCTGAATTGCCTGCCCTAGGTAGACGTATTCCGTTACAACTTCGAGTGTCGACCCTGCGACGAATATCGGCCTCGGCATGACATGCATATTGAACATGACTTTAGTCTTGTCCAGATTCATGCCGAGACCGACACGTCGAGAGGCTCCGTTTAAGCTGTGCAGCATTTCGCCCAGTTGTTCCAGCGACTCAGCCATTACAACGATGTCATCGGCAAAACGGAGATGCGAGATGTTCTCGCCGTTCACGTTGATACCCTGTCCAGTCCAGTCCAGTGTCTTGAAGACGTCCTCCAACGCGTTAGTGAACAATTTCGGGGATATTACATCCCCTTGTCTCACCCCTCTGCGCAGTTGGATTGGCTTCGTCTTTTGGTCCTGGAGCTGAACAGTCATGGTAGCAGCGTTGTATAGGCATCTCAGCATCTCTATATACCGCTCATCAATGTGACATCGCTGAAGAGCATCCAGAACTGCCCAAGTTTCGATGGAGTCGAAGGCCTTCTCGTAGTCCACGAATGCCATACACAGCGGCTGATTGTACTCTTCAGTCTTCTGTATGATCTGCCGAACAGTATGGATGTGATCTACGGAGTTACGGAGATCTACGGATCAGTATGGATGTGATCTTACAGAGTTGTCCGATTTTGATGATTCTTTTAATGGATAGGGTATATCTCGAAGTTGGTCCTATTTAAATTTCAAAATCAAAATCCACCCCTAATGGTAGGAAAACAGGTGATGAGTTTTTGTTCACCAACTGAATTCTTACCTGCTAACCGATTCTGTTAAAAATTGGCACACATAAATGTAGTTCTAGACACTATAACATAATGATAATGATTTTAGCCACAAAAAAACTATAAATAAAACTTTTTTACAAAAAATTGAACCGACGTAAACAGAAACTGAAGAGCGAAAAATAAAATGAAGCTTAATGTCTTAATGCTTGTCTTTTCCTAACTAAATTAATTTCAATAACTAATTATGAGTCGGCGCCAAACAAACAATTAACGATCATTTAATTACTTTAAATAAATAATAAAAACAACATAACATCAAATACAACGTGAAATTTTCAACATTAAAAAATAACTTTCCAAAAATGCGTTCTCCGCTCGACCACTTGCAACTTGCACGCACTTTGCTTTTTTGCTTGGCGCCGACTCATAATTAGTTATTAAAATTAATTTAGTTAGGAAAAGACAAAAACATTACGCTTCATTTTATTTTTCGCTTTTCAGTTTCTGTTTTCATCGGTTAAATTTTTTGTAAAAAAGTTTTATAGTATTTGTTGCTTAACCACATAGTATGCACTATAATCAGACCAAGTTTGACGCTTGAAGATAGAGCAGGAACAAAAACATTAACAATAATGCATGTTTTTCGAGGTTTCTGGTGTTGGACCCCTTTTGGTTTTTGACTTTATTTATTTTTAGTATTTGTCGTGATAGGGTAACTTTTATTCTGAGAAAATTTCAACCGGCTACCTAATACCGTTCAAAAGATACAGCCCTGTGTCATACAGACGGACGGACGGACAGCGTAGTGAGAGTAATAGGGTGCCGTCAGGCACCCTTTGGCTACGGAACCCTAAAAAGTAAAGATGCGTTTGTCTCTTAGACAAATTCTGAGGGTCATCCGAACGAATTTGTCATTTGCTTGTCGAATTTGCCATACATGAAAAACTAGCGTTCAAACGACCGTTCCCGATTAGTCCCGATGGCAGCCGACTGCGTGACTAGCTCATTTCAATAGGAAGACCATTATAGGACCGCGTTAGAGGCGTCATTGTAACGTGCGATCTGCCTAGTCCCTACGCAGTAATATGTATGTCAATGACCTGCATTATCATCATCAACCAACAGAGGGGAATAGCCATAATCGCCAAAATTGGCAGGCATATATACATACATAATTATTATGCAATGATTCAGTCATCAACTCAGCCTACCGCAGTCCACTGCTGGACATAGGCCTCTCCCAAGTTGCGCCACAACACTCGGTCCTCCGCCTTCCACATCCAGTCTACCCTAGCTTCCATCTTCAAGTCGTCGGTCCACCTGTCAGAGGGGCTCCCTACGCTGCGTTTGACGATTCGCAGTCTCCACTCAAGGACTTGTCTTAATAATGAGTGCCTCAATACCTACTTCTTATTACTCCGTATAAATAAACAACTAATTAGATATCTTCTGAATACATACCTACATAAGTAATACAGAAACCAAAATGTCTACCACAACCGCGATACAAAACTTGGCACTCAGTAATTTAGTTCAGAGAGCGCTGACTCCAAATTCATCCACGTTTGAACATCCCATAAATAATGACATAAGCTGAACTTTCCGTACGAAAACTTTTATATCAAGTAAGAATAATTAGCGAGTTAATTATTAATTTAGGTTCATTATGGAATAAGGAAATAAGTAATAAAGGCCCTCCGTATACAGAACCCAGCCCACGCTCAGTACAAGGCATAGATAGTTTAGTAAAACGTGTATCATAATTCCGCAACACATAATTAACGGTACCGCATGCCGTATCGTTCATTGTCAGGAAGAATTTGCGACCAAAAGACATATACGCGCAGTCTGATACTTAGCTGAGCTGGGCTGGGCTTTGTTCAATTTGCGGTGGGCCTAGTAGGGTGGATGGAAGTATGTTTTTGGCTACTAGTCCTGAAAGGTTGGTTATTGAAAAAAATTACCAATCGTCTATCAGTTTTCACGTCACCAGCTGTAATTGGTTTTGAGTTTTTTGGTCAACCAATCACTTGATATGCTAAAAGCAGATCAAGTCGATGTACATTTTTATATACAGAATTTTATTTAAGAAGATGCACAAAAACATACTGTTTTCTCGGCTGTTATATAGTAATAGTGATAGTTCTAACTCGACCTCCTTTACAAGTTTTTTTTTCTTTTCCGCTAACCTTGGTTATTTTAGTAATCGTATAATAAAAGCAGACAGCAACGCTTAGATAAAGAAGAATAGATTTATTAGTTTTCTTTTGCGAAAAATTATAATTGGTGTGAAGAGGTGTGAAGATAAATTTCAAAATTATTCAAAATCAAATTCATTTTCGTTTTCCAATAAATCATATAATTTCCAAATAATAATATAATATTAGAAGGAAGTAGTAGTAGTAGTGTAGTATTAGCGCGACTGCTGAGCGTGGGGTCCTGGGTTCGATTCCCGGGTCGGGCAAAGTTTTATTGGGTTTTTTCATTAGGAAATTCTCAGTAGCAGCCCGGAGTCTGGATTTGTTTCCGGTCAATGGCAATAGACCCACCCCCTATTACATGGGACAATAACATAGCTGGCGAAATGTGGGTGCTATTACACCTCTGGGGAAATACAGGCGTGATGTTATGTTATGTTATGTAGAAGGAAGTAGGATAGGATGTTAAGATGTACCTTATACACATTTATTTACCGTAAAATACCGATTTGCCAATTTTTATAAGATGTCATTAATCATAGGCTAACTAGACAAAAAAACAACCGTACAAGTATAAATATGAATAATTTGATCGTCATACTAACTTATTTCACAGTAGGCCAACAGGTATGATGGCGATTTTTTTTCTCTACGCTCATTAACATAATTTATGAGAGGACAGGCTTGTTACTGCAAAACTTACGCGAGTGTGGGCTCATTAAAATAATTTTATTGTGTGCATAATAATGATGTTATTTTTATAAACATTAAAGGATAATTATATGTTTACGTTCTTGTTCATAAAAGTAAGCAGAGGTAGAACTATTGTCGTCTAGGATAGGTAATAACCGAACCGAGAAATCTGAACCATATTCTGTGCAGTACTAGCAAATCCTGAACCAAAAGAGATACAGAAAACTGTCGTTGGAGACATTTGCTCTTTTTAAATGAAAATGATTCTGACATAATTAGATTTTTGGTTAAGCGCGAACTTTCCTTGAAAATCAATAAAATTGAGCATTTTTTTTTTTCTCTATGGACTCTAACTCAACTTTATTGATTATTTTATTATTTTTAACGCATTTACGCATGCGAAGCGAAATCTAACGATTTAAATTTAATTCATTTATTTTATTTTTATTTTATTTATTTATTTATTGTACACCATAAAATACTTTACATTGAATAAGCATTATGGAAAGAAAAAATCGCTCACGAGCAGAATTCGAACTTGCGACTCCTGGCGATTGATTTTTGATTTTTCAGGTAATTTTGAACACACTCATTTCCCAAAAAGTAACGTTGTAGTACCTAATACATGATATCAAGGAAAAGTCCATACACCTACCCTCTACAATAAATATTATTTTTTCTATAAATTCCACCTAATTCATAGAAATTAGCTATAGTAGAATAATAGAAGAAGTAACATAGGCTGTGTATATTTTGTATCAGTACTCGTGCGGAGCAGCGCAGCGCGAAAAGTCTAGTATAAAATATAGTCAATTCCACATTTCCACCTCTCTCTTATAAGCTCTATGCTGGTGAACCTCGATATCAACAGGTAATGCTGGCTGGCAGACAAGAACAACTTAAAACAGGAAAAAAACTAAATTATGTTTGTACGCATCTTTCTTTGTAACCTTTTTGAGGTACATTGAACCAGTCTGAGAGAAAGTGGATTAGACAAGTGAACTGGTAGTCAAATGCAACTAGTTTTTGGACAACTCTCCGTCACTAAGTACGTGTTACACATAAATTAGTCCATTACCCGAATCTTGTCTGTGTCTCTAAGTTAAAAAAAACCGGCAAAGTGCGAATCAGACTCACGCAGTATGGATTCCGTACCACCTATTGACCTGATATACCCCATAGAAACTGATTTAATTTACGAGAGTTTATCAAAAGACATCACCACACAGTGCACGAAATATGATTTTTTGCATCTCTTTCTTACACAGGTACCATTACATATGTCTATGTTGACCCTATTTCTAGTATTTGTTGCTAAAGTACATAGTATGCACAATAACCAGTATAATTTTTTGTTAAAATAAATTAATAAATAATGCATGTTTTTCAAGGTTTCTTGTAAGGGGGTCCCCCTTTGGTTTTAGACTTTTTTATTTTTATTATTTGTCGTGATAACTTTTGGGGTCATAGCAATACATGTTCTGAGAAAATTTCAACGGGCTACCTATTACTGTTCAAAAGATACTGCCTTGTGACAGACAGACGGACGGACGGACGGACGGACGAACAGCGTAGCGAGAGTAATAGGCACCCTTTGGGTACGGAACCCTAAAAACTATTTAAAATGGTCGGAAGAGTCTCGAGTCTCGACTATGTGTAATTGATCTGGTTGCTAAGTGGCAATAAATAAATGAAATAGCTTGAGTCGATCAGAAAAAAAAAGTCAAACGTTTAGAAAGAAGAAAGAAAGAAAGAAAAATAGTTTATTGTCACAGTTAACGACGCGCAACATTTAAAACACAGTGATAAACACAAGCAGGCAACTTACTTATTTGAATATTCATTTTCTTCAGACTGAAATTCCTAAAATACACACACATACGTCTTATGCCTATAAGTAGTTTCTATAGTTAGCTTACACATCTAATAATTGTATCCATTTGTTACATTTTCTGGGCCAGCGTGTTTATTCCATCAAAGGCCTTCTCATTCTGAGAAGAGGCCCGTGCCCAGAAGTGGGACAGTAATGGTCTGATTTTGTTATGTTATGTTATGTTACATTTTACTCCAATTAAATACTCCGAAAATGAAAACAATTAACCGATTAACTAAAAGAGAGCATCAAACATTTCTCCGTATCGTTGTCAACTGGTAAGGTTTTTTATAAATTTGCTGTAACACGAAAATAAAAAAATGTATTTTAAAATTTAAGTGCTGTTGCCAACCAATTTGTCCTAATAATTTTTCTCTAATGATATAAACGCGGAGTTGAGTTTATTCCAAGCTTGGGCAGGACTATGTTCTTATTTTTCAAATGGACACAGAAAATACTTCAATAATAATATATTCGAAATCCATACGGCATTTCTGAACCAAAACGCATGATAACTCCACACTTGATTGTTCTTATAACCACAACAATGGATAGTTTCAGAAGTTGAGAAAGTCACCTACTTCTAGAAATAAACTATTGAACTTAGAAAACAGAGAAGCTTTCCAAAAAGCAATGCATGATACAGCTACTCTTGATTTATTTATGGCATATGATGGCGAAACGGGCTAAAATCCCAATTGGTGTTAAGCGATTACCTTTGTCCATAACAACTGCAATACAGGTAGGCTGTTGCCTAAATGGTATTGCTAATTGCGTTAGCTAAACTGAGACCTAAAAATGGAAAGTCTTACGTGATTGTAATAACACCGGCACCAGTACCTTTTGCGCTGGAACACAGCAATGCAAGCATCACTGCATCACTGTTTGGTGGCAGAAGTAGGTACGGTGGTAGTACTTCCCCAGACGAGCTCCTTCACAAGGACCTCTACTAATACAAAAATTTGACAGACGATAAATACATTTATGCATATATTTATACATACATACACTGAGTTCCGTGTTGTGCCGGACATAAAGAATTGCACATTCTCAAACGTTCAAGATTATAACAACACAACATATCACAACTATCGTCGACATACCAACACTGCCAAAGAACACTTAGCTTTGAGTCACACATAACGACAGTACGAAACATTCGGACAGCAATGTCCGAAGACTGCGGACACTTCGGACGCTCCGGACATTACTGAAATCGCTTGAAACCACAACAGTCTTACTGGCTACTCGGATAACGGGTAGCTCTTCAATGATAATGGCTGTAACGTAACAGTAACAATGTGTTTCGTTTCCATGGGATTTGATGGGATGTGTAAAATATAAATGGTTTTCATCAAGCAGTTACTAAGCCATGCATTTAAAGAAAATTGTGGAATGTATCTGCTATTTGGGATTGTTAAGTTATGATTTCGTGAAAGTTTACTTATGAGCAAATTATACGGTTTATTAAATGCAAAAATTCCCAATACTTTGACTGTCAACAAATCGTTGACGGTGAATATATCCTACTTCCTACTAATATTATAAATGCAAAATTAACAAAACGTTGGTAATTAATAATGCGTGTGTCGATTACTTATTAAATAGTTTGTAATTAATTAAGGCATTGCCTGTATCCAATCTCTATTCGAAATTGTATGATTATTTTATGATACCTATACGTGTAATACATTTTGTGCTACTTATTTATTTTAGTTTATAAACATGCAGTAGCAAGCCACGGACTTCCCCCTTAATCTAGATCTTACGTCTTCTTTGTCCATCCAAAGGTTGTCTGGAAGATATCGCTTTTAGCGATAAGACCGCCCATGTAGCCATAATTTATACGTTGTTCCTGTTTACTACTATTTTCATGGTATAAAGTATATTATATTCTATTCTAAACTTTCAAGCTACTTACCTCTTCTTCATAATTCAGAATCCGGATGATGTCGCGGTTAAAGAGTGTAGAAATTCTAAGAAGCATGTTGTGACAATGTGTCGTAAAGTACAATACGTCAATAAGTTTTGTACGGCGTGAAAGTGGGACTCGCTATTAAGAAACAACTTGTGCTGCAAGGTGTTAAGACTTAGACATCACATTTATGTGTGTGCGATACGAATTAAAACTCATTATTTTGTTAGATATTGTAAAGCAATGAAGCGCTGGTCGAAGCCAAACTACAAAGCCTGATGCATCGGCGCAGAGTAGCTAGCCTATTAGTTTTTTATTGGATGCATTTCGGCGAGTGTGCGTTTGAATTACATGATTTAATTCCCCCAAGCGCTAACCATCATCGAACAACCAGACGCACAGCGATGCGCCACCGTTACATGGTAGACATTCCACCCTTACGCTCTAATCGATTTCAAAGAAATAAAGAAGAATGATTTATTGCCACAACAAGACGACATGCGGTAGGTGCACGTAAAAAATAACTTAATTAAGTACATTTTAGTGATTACATTGATACCTACTTTGCATGTCATAGCTGTGGCAAAGATGTATAATAAATAAAATGGCTAAAATAATAATAAAATAGCTTTTTCATGCGTTCCGCTAAAGCATGAAATTCATTGCCAGCGTCTGTGATTCCCGATAAATATAATCTGGTGGTCTTCAAGGCTCGAGTGAATGGGTTTTTGCTTGTATCTTTTGATGGAAGTTCTCAATAATATAAAATAAACAAAACCACAAGCATAAAATGACATTTCATCACGTATCCGAGCCATTCTCGAAAATCACAGAAACAGTCCACTTATTGCATCCATTCGGCCAACAAAAACCATTCGGATGTACTATATCCAGTAGAACTAAAGCCAGTCACCACTCCTTACCTCTTTCAGTAAAACCGTATACATACGTGGGACACTCAGAAAGTTTTGCGAAACTAAAAAAAATTGTTCTATACGTACATATATTTTTATCAAATCTTTTCAAAGTACTTTCCACCAGCCTCTATACAAAGATTCATGCGCCTAAACCAGTTTTCAAAACACTTTTTCCAGTCCGCCGCAGACACCTCGTTTACAGCCTGCTCGAACGCAGCCAGCGCATCTTCCGGCGACGAAAATTGTATCCCTTTGAGCTGATTTTTTATTTTTGGGAATAAAAAGAAGTCACACGGTGCTAGATCAGGGCTGTAAGGAGGGTGACCCAGGAGTTTGACTGGCGTGCTGTCCAGGAAGTCCCTCGTTTTGAGTGCGGTGTGCGCAGGTGCATTGTCGTGGTGGAGCAGTAGCCCGCGGAGCCCTGTGTTTGGTCGCTTGTTGCTTATAACAGAGAAAACTTCTGGCAAACATTTGGTAGTATACCATTCGGCATTAATGCTTCTTTGATCCCGTAAGGGAATTGATACCAAGTGGCCAGTCAAATTAAAAAAGCTAGCGATCAAAATCTTACCCCCGCTTCTAGATCGCTTCACTTTGGTAGGCGTTGGCTCATTTTGAAACACCCAAACAGTCGACTGGCGCTTGGTTTCTGGGTCGTATTGATAAATCCAGGACTCATCACCTGTAACGATGTCGTAAACACGCCGAGACGAGCCTGCTTCAAATTTGTTAAGCATATCACGGCACCATTCCACCCGGGCCTGCTTCTGAGCATCGGTGAGGTTGTGCGGCACCCAGCGTGATACTATCCTCCTCACGCGAAGATAAATATACTACGACGAGACTAAACCCCATTTCCTCACTCTAGTTTTAGTATACTTGGAGAAATGCATTTTGAACAATATAGCATTTGTCGGTCACGAAATCAACAGAACAGTATATGCTTGCATTGTTGTATGGTGCGAAGGTCTGATAAAATTAATACCTACAATCACATGAGACATTCCATCTTTAGGTCTCAGTTTGGCGAAAACGATTTGTGATTATTATGATTATTACCATTAAGGCAACTGCCTAGGTGGTATTGCAGTTGTTATGGGCAAAGGTAGATTAGGCCTTTAATTCGCAAAAACATACATCATTAAGGAACAATGTTTCTTAATAAGATATCGCTGACGTCACCCAAAGACGTATAGTGGAGGATAATTTCGATACCACGAGCAGTGTTCACGGTAGCTTAGTGGCTAAAAAGCACTGGCGTACTGAGCCAGGAGTCGCAGGTTCGAATCCTGCTCGTGAGCGATTTTTTCTTTCCACAATTTAAATCTTTAAATACATCATGTATCGAGAAATGTCTAATATTATTCGCGCTTGTACCATGTATTCACATGAACTTATTAATTATATTACGTTAGTTTAATAAGTTTATGGGTATTCATGGTCTATGATTTTAACCATACAATGAAATGCAAAGACCAAGGAGTTGTCAGCTTAGTGTCATGTGTATTATTAAGATATAAAAGACAAACATCAGAATAACAGAATACAACTGTTTTGTCTATCAGTAAAAGTAGACCCCGCAGAGGAGGATCTTCTAGGAGAAATTAAATTAAATTTTACCCATGTAGTACATTGTGCATTCTTTTTACAACTTCACTTGTTAATATTTTTGAGACAAATCTTGCAAGTAACTTTTGATTTTGCTTTTTTCTGTCTTCTATTTAAGTTATGTATGTTGCTTATTTTTTTGTGTACAATAAAGAGTATCTTTATTGTATTGTATTATAACTTTTGAACCAGTTCCCGTTATCACAATTGGCTAAATGGTACATATGTAAACCCGATGACAATGCAATTTTATGGTGCTTAAGAGCTGATAACTCCTTAAGGCGGATGAAGCAGCCAAGTAGCGTTCCCATCAGTAAAAAAATGTATTACTCGCTGAATACATCATTTCTCGAAAATTCGTTTTTTTCTATAGAAGTACAGGTAGGTACTGTAATTTAATCAGAAAATATTAACTCTGTAAATTATAGTTCGCTGTAGTTGTAGATAGAGAAAAAGTAGAAAAACGAATTTTCGGTAAATAAAATAAATAAATAAATATCTTTGGGACATTTTTACACAGCACAATCTAGTCCCAAACTAAGCAGAGCTTGTGGTATGGGTACTAGACAATGGATATAATACGTATATACTTTTTTTTTGTAAATACATACTTATAATACATAAGCAACACACCCAGACCAACACAAACACTTATGTTCATCACACAAATATTTGTGTCCTGTGGGAATCGAACCCACGACCTCGTTATCAGCAGTCCGACACTCGAACCACTAGACCACAGAGGTCGTCAAAAAAAAAAAAAAAAATTAAAAAATGTAAATGATGTATTCAGCGAGTAATATTTTTTTTACTGATGGGGCCCACTTGGCTGCTACATGAATAATATATAAATAATAAATGGTATTTGGTCTCTTTTAATCAGCTCGAATCAGTGTTTTATAAAACTTATGTAGTTATTTTGTCACTTCGTCTCATTCGACTGCCTCGTTGGTCTACTGGTCGCAAGCTCGACTGCTGAGCGTGGGGTCCTGGGTTCGATTCCCGGGTCGGGCAAAGTGTTATTGGGTTTTTTCATCAGGAAATTCTCAGTAGCAGCCCGTAGTCTGGATTTGTGCCCGGTCAATGGCAATAGGCTCGCCCCCTATTACATGGGACTATAACATAACTGGCAAAATGTGGGTGTACTATTACACCTCTGCCTTCGGGGAAATACAGGCGTGATGTTATGTTATGTTTTGTTATGTTATGTTATGTTCGTTTTATTCATGTTTGTGCAACAATAGGTACACAGTTTAACCACAGTCTAAGGAACTCTAGCTCTGCTCTTTCGTTTAACGTTAATACATGAAAAAGCCACGTCGAAATACATTGAAACTTTAGCACTAGAATCGACCTCAATCGTGTATAATCACTATCTCTGTTTCCTACACTTGAATAGTTTTACGCATATATATTGCAAAACTTCGGCCGATTGTGAACGCGTTCCTAAGTATAGTCAGTAACTTCGTTACTTAGTACCCAAGTAAGTTTTTCAAGCAGGCCATCTGGTGTTAATTATTGTATCTCAGCATAAATGCCAATTAAAAGTTCTTGAGTGAAGAGGATACTGTTTTTCTAAAGGAAATTAATGCTAGCCTATCGAATGCTAGTCTGAGCACGCGTACAATTTTTGTTTATTATTTATTTATTTATAATTTATGTACACACAATAACATATGAAGGAATAACATTTTAAGAGTAATCCGGTAGCTGACCACTGTTACAAATTACCAAAAAATTTAAATTATTTGAAAGAAGGTAAAGAAAGGTGTTTTTTTTTTTCATTAAGCAAAAGAACATGAAAAAACCGGTCAAGTGCGAGTCGGACTCGCGCAGTAAGGATTCCGTACCTCTAGTGACCTGATACCCCATAAAAACTGATTTAATTTACGAGAGTTTATCAAAAGACATCAACGTACAGTGCGCGAAATATGAATTTTTGCATGTCTTTCTTACGCAGGTACCACAACATATGTCTATGTTTGTCTTATTTTTAGTATTTTTTGCTAAACTACATAATATGCACTATAATCTTACCAAGTTTGACGCTGGTATATATTACCGTTTTGAAGATAGAGCAGGAACAAAAACGTTGAAAAAAATGCATGTTTTTTGAGGTTTCTTGTATGGGGACCCTCTTTGTTTTTAGACTTTTTTTTGTTTTTATTGACAGACAGACGGACGGACGGACGAACGGACAGTGTAGCGCGTTTTTAGGATCCCGTTTGGCACCCTCGGGTACGGAACCCTAAAAATTAAAGAGATACACGCTTTTTAATTTAGTTTTTGGAGATGTTTTGGATTGAGCATTTTCTGTCGTTCTCGTGCTAAACGGACATTGTACAGAGATGTCAAGTTACTATGAAGGTTTTGAACAATGTCGTCATACTCTGATAATACTGTCTCTTCTAGTGAACACATTTTAATCGCTTATAACTGGGACATTTTATTAAAACAAACTTAACTAACTTAACTTTTTTTTAACTGCCTCGTTGGTCTAGTGGTTGCAAGCGCAACTGCTGAGCGTGAGGTCCTGGGTTCGATTCCCGGGTCGGGCAAAGTGTTATTGGGTTTTTTCATTAGGAAATTCTCAGTAGCAGCCCGGAGTCTGGATTTGTGCCCGGTTAATGGCAATAGGCTCGCCCCCTATTACATGGGACTATAACATAACTGGCGAAATCTGGGTGTACTATTACACCTCTGCCTACTGATGTTATGTTATGTTATTTTATTAAATATTTTGTTTTTTTCACCGTTGCTTATTTTTCTTGAAAGAGTTTTGAGATTTCTAATAAAATAAATTAATCAACATCTCTTTTCCAGTGTTCCTTGCCTCAAATGTGCCTCGTTCTTCGAATAGATACTGCTAGTAATTTAGTCCTCTGAGAATTGTTCAACCCAGTTCAATTTTACAGAGTTCAGTATGATTTATAATTCAAACACATTGGAAAACGCATAGCAAACTACTTGTCCTAAGTTTGCTATATATATTTTTAAACCAAGACAGGCAATGCACTGGTAAATCTCACCATCATGATATTGACAAAGTTATTAAGCCAAGGCCAAACTTGGTCATACAGATAAATAAGTTTTTTGTTGAAAAATAAATTTTTCAAGACAAGTTTTTTATAAGAGACGGATTTGGTACTGTAACCCAAACTCGGTTAGTCAACGGTAACTACAGCAGAGATCCTGTGACCACCTTCCGGCTCCATCATCAGATCACACAGACACACTAAAGATTTTATATGTATTTGTATATATGTTTTATTATATAAAACCACTGACGTGTAAATTGACTTAACAAATAAATGAATATGAATACAAATACTTTTTTATACATTTTTTTATACACTTTTTTTACATATTGCATTGTCATCGGTTTCTGATAACGGGAATTGGTTTAAATTTGGCTTACAAGATTTGACCCAAACCAACCAAAAAACATCCCAAGCTAAATAAAAGCTTGTAAAAATTATGCATACTTACAGACACAACACACACCAAGTCCATGAGCGCAGTCCCCCGAAGCCCTGCCGTCTCTCTGGCGACAGTCATAAGGATTGAGGCAGATGCCCGCCTTCGCGATGCTGTGGCCCTCGGGCTGGCACTCCCGCTCCCCTCCCACCGGGAAGAAGTTGAGGACCTTGCCGAGGGAAAGCAAACCTCCTGGAAAGAAATTTTTTTATTAGAAATAGGTACCGTTACGATCCTTCCCGGTGATACACTTTGTCGACAAAGTCCCTTGAACGAATCCTGCTACATTACACGTACCTACGGCTGCCGTCGAACACTTCACTTTATCGGAAAGTTTGCTGATAGTACATGTAATGTAATGTCTAGTACCCATAGCACAAGCTCTGCTTAGTTTGGGACTAGATGGTGCTGTGTAAAAATGTCCTAAAGATATTTATTATTATTTAACTTTGTTCGCCAGTGATATGTAAACGCTAATGTACCCACTAATAGACAAACACATTCTACCCACCCACTTAGACACACACTCATACCACCACATACCTTCACACACACACACACCCCTACACACACACCATGCTTCTCTTATCAACCTGCTTTACTGCCTTTTACATACAATACATTATTAAAAAATTGTTCTGTCTCTTTCCTTTTGCACCATTAAGTAGTAAATAACAGTTTAACTTTATTTTGTTACTGCTAAAATGTGCACACTAAATCTGTAGGAGGAAGGCGCTGGTGCCTGTCACACAGTTAATACTAGCACAGGCACCATCATTTACTCTATCTTTTATACCATCAGCTATTAAAATTATTGTTTGTTTGTGAGCAAAGATAGAATGTACCAAATGTACCAAATTTATGGATAATAAAGAATTTATTTATTTATTAATGTGCGTGAACATATTTTATATACTATAACACGGACGAGAAAACAAGGACCACGCCACATATAACGGAAATGTTTTAGTAGTAGAAAGAGCTCCTTTTCCCCACAAGGTGGACCGACGACCTGGTGAAGGTCGCGGGAATCCGCTGGATGCGGAAGCCGCAGGACCGGTTGTTGTGGCGATGCTTGGGAGAGGCCTATGTCCAGCAGTGGACATCTTTCGGCTGAATGATGAAGAACTCCTTTGTGAAAGAGCTCGTCCCGGTAAGTACTAACACAGTACCTACTTCTGCCGTCGAACAGTGATGCTTGCACTGCTGTGTTTCGGTGTGAAACGTATGGGTACCGGTGAAACTACAATCACATGAGACTTTTCATCTTCATGTCTCAGTTTGGCGAACCAACTCGCAATAACAAGCCAAATAGGCAATAACAAGCCAAATAGGCAATAACAAGCCAAATAGGCAATAACATTAAAGCAACAGCCTAGGTTGTATTGCAGTTGTTATGAGCAAAGGTAATAAACAAGCGGGTCGGCTTACTCAGGTTGCTTCATTTTTGATATATAAGGCGCGGAGTCCTTTTTTCTCTCGTTCGTGGGCTGTTAGAAGTCTTTTGTGTGGTATCACTATAAATATCATACGCAAAAATCCAACCATTAATGTTTCCAGACTACAAAATGTGAGAAGCTCGAATACGGAATTTAAGTCCTTCAATACCGATCAATACGTGTCATCGGAAATAGAAAATGTTACGATTTTCTGCAGCATCACGGAAAACATATTTTAAAAATGTGTAGGCCGATGCCAAACAATAAAACTTACAAACTTTTACAACTTCGTAAAAGATATCTATGCTAAAGTAATAACAATAAACTCGATTTTTTTTATATTACAGGGTTATTTACTGCTAACAACATTTAAATATAGAAATTCAGAATTCAGTATCTTCAACATTTTAACAACTTTTAGTAAACTCTGTAAACTTGATAAATAAAGAGGAGCATCTTAAAGCAAGTATTTATTTAATTCACGCCTTTGTTTGCATAAGAAAAACATCTCTTTTGAAAGCAAAGTAAGACCTTGTTTCAAATATAAAAAAAGAACGTTTAAGGCCCTTGGGAGTTACTGGGGCGCGTGCTAAGGTATGGAATATTCACGAAAAATATGGGTGTTAACAGGGCCGGATTAAGGGAAGACGACCGCGACGGGGAGCTAACGTCAACACAAAATAAACAGACGCCGTATTGTCGTTAAATATATTTTTATTCTTAGCACCTGTGTTACTGTGTAGCATGGTTTGCAAAGAAATGGGAAAATCTTAGAGGTTATCTTTTTATATCCGTTTGCAAATGTGAGCGTTTGAGACGAAACATAATTTGAAATAAAAGTTCATAATATACCTACCTACCTAACTAAAAACCTTTTTTACGTTAGGTTAAAGGTAATAAATAGATGGACATCCAAGGAGAAAGTGACACTGATAACTATGGGAAAACGCAAGGATAAAATAAAACGTTAATTAAGCATATCACGAGCAATTAATAAAATATAAATAATTAATAAAACAAAGTTTAACTGGATTAAATCGCGTAGAAAAAAATCGCCTAGAATGCTCCGTGAGGCTATTGAAATTAAAAAACATCCTAATTTTAATAGAGAAGATGTTTGGCAGCTACCACCTGTTTGGAACCCAGTCCTAAAACTAATCAAGTCCCAAACAGCACGCAACACTGTAAAAGATAATGATATTGTGAGTGATTACTGTGTGCATCGAAACGATTTTAATTAATAATATTGTACGGTAGATTTATAAATAAATATTTTTATAAATCATCATCATCATTTCAGCCGAAAGACGTCCACTGCTGGACAAAGGCTGCTTTTTATAAATATTTTTGGTAAATTTTTTACACATCACCATCTAGTCCCAAACTAAGCAGAGCTTGTACTATGGGTACTAGACAATTTATATAATACTTAGATACTTTTTTTTGTAAATACATACTTATAATACATAAGAAACACCCAGACCAACACAAACACTCATGTACATCACACAAATATTTGTGTACTGTGGGAATCGAACTCACGACCTCGTGATCAGCAGTCCGACACTCGAACCACTAGGGCACAGATTAAAACACTTTTTTAGAAATATCTGTAAAGACGCTTGTCATCTTAGTTGCAAAGCTTTCGTCAGGAAAACCAATTTAAATAATATACGCGATTTAATTCGGTTAAACTTTGTTTTATTATAATGTGTAGTGATCGCGAAAACCTAAGAAATTATTATAAATAATTAAGTCTAAACTTTTTGAACATACTTTTGCTTTTTTAATAGATACACAACACAATGAATACGTGATACGAATATAATCTTAATACATATTATCTTTAGGTTTAATTTGGCACTGATATTAAATAATTAATTACGGCAGGCTCTACATCGCAATTAATTTATAAATGAAGTTCGTTTTTATCTCGGTTACTGAACTGTTATTACTCTAACAATACAGTTAATAGAAAACTGAGTTTGTGATTTGGGTCATTATATTTTAGTTTAATTCATTCGTCTTGAGATCACCTAGCAGGTACTTCAAACGTTTTAGAGAATTGTGTATTCACTAAACTTAAAAAAAAAAACCATGCCATGCTCAGTATTATAGGGTTCCTAGGTGTTACAAACAAATCAAATCGAATATTAATCATGGCTATTTTAGTTTTTGCAATAGACAGCAGCATTGGCGACTCAGATAGTGTTGTTAGTAGCCGCCGCTAGATGGCGCTATAAAGTGCCAAATGCATTAGACGGCAGCATTGGCGACTCAGAGAGTGTTGCTACTAGCCGCTAGATGGCGCTGTACAGCGCCAAATTTAAGAAGTTTGTCATTTCAATATAACACAAAGTTACATTTTGTAATTTTTTTAAATAGAAAGTAGCTAAAGGAGCATTATTTGTTAAAATCATTTTTCTCTAAGGTCAATGACCTTTAAACTAGGACGTTTTAAGTATTTTTCAGTTTTCTGTCTATAACTCAAAAATTTATTATCAAATTATAGTCGAAATAATTTTAAAAGAGAGTTTTTACAAAGGTCTATCAATGTGGAAGATTATAAGTTTCTACGTTGCATAGTTAAGAAATGGCTGGGGGGGGGGACACATTGCAAGCCACTTTGGCGGACTATATTTCGCAGATGGTACACCTTATACAAAAGTTATGTATAAAACATTACCTTCATTTTAGTAGACCTATTCAATGATACACCATAAGAGGGGGTGCAGCGAAAAAAAAATTTTCATCTCCATTTCACATGTATGGGCGCCACCCCTAAAATACGTAATCACGATTTTTTTATTCATTTAAAATTGAGATCTATATCTAGACTATTTTTTAGCAAAATTTCATTTACTTATGTTTATAACTGTAGAAGTTATTAAGCTGTAAAGGATTAGGACAGACGGACAGACGGACAGACGGACAGACGGACAGACGGACGGACATGACGAAACTATAAGGGATCCTTGTAGGACTACGGAACCCTAAAAATGAGTTCCGTACGCAAAGGATTTTTTTTTATAGTATAGGATGGCGAAACGAGCTAAAGGCTCACCTGGTGTTAAGCGGTTACCTTTGCCCATAACAACTGCAATACCACCTAGGCTGTTGCCAACAAACAGGGATGCCAACGGGGCCTTATTACTCTGCTTACGTCGTCTATCCATTCATTCGTCCGTCCATCCATCCACCTGTCTGCCTGATACAGAGCTGTATTTTTTTAACCGTAACAGGAGCGAATTCAATATAAAATAAAAACTTTGGCTCTATCATGGCAAATACTAAAAAAGGCTAAACTCAAAGAGGGTCCCCATAAAACCAATCAATCAATCACCTCAACCTACCACAGTCCATTGCTGGACATAGGTCTCTCCTAAGCTGCGCCACAACACTCGGTCCTCCACCTTCCGCATCCAGTCGCAGTCCCCCAAGGTAACTTCTATCATTTTTCCCCAGCTTACTTTTATTACCCATAGTAAAAGTTGTTCACAACGATGATTACAGTGGCCCCGTTGTTGTTATAGAACCCTCTTTCCGATTAACTTTGTATAGCTTATAAAACAAGCGTTTCTTTTCTCTTGCCAATAAACGCAGTACATATGTGGCTATAGATACTTAAAACTGCATAGAAACTACTTCGCTTATCTTAAACCAAGTTCGTCCCTGCCCATGCAAGTAATGTCCCGTGCTACTTCTTGCCAATGCATGTTGAGTCTCCGGAAAATTGTGTATACCTACATAATAGTACATTGTGATACAAGTGAGCTAAGCTGAATATTATACTCGAGGCTGGATTGCAGCCCGAGCCGAAGGCGAGGGCCTAATGGAGCCGAGAGTATAATAGTCAATGCTCACGCGTGTCATACGACGTTTTTAGACACACTTGCGAGGAAAAAAACATAAATTACACATTTTAGACAAATATTGAATTTGTGAAAAATGATGAAAATGGCGCGCGGACCGCGCGGTTACATACAGCTATGCGCGCGCAGGTGGCCAAGGAAACCGCCATACAGCCTAATATAAAAATATTATAAATTGATATTTTTATTTATAACACAAATTAATATTAATTTGTTGACAAAAATTAATAAAATTAATAATTTAATGAAATGAAATGTTTATATAGCATATTTTAATGAATACAGTTGGTTTATTCCCAAAAATGTTTAATTTAGTTCAGGCATAAAAACTCTTTGCTGCGTATTAAAAATAAACTGTAAAGTAAAAAGCACTAGTGCAATAATATAATGAAAAAAGCACGCGTGCGTTATAAGCTACATTATGAACCTAAAATCGGTGCAATAAGAGCTACTTTACGAGCAAGTGTGTTGAAAATGTATGTATACCTATTACATGGGACTATAGCATAACTGGCGAAATGTGGGTGTACTATTACACCTCTGTCTACCCCTTCGGGGAAATACAGGCGTGATGTTATGTATGTATGTATGTGTAAATTTATGTATACAAATTTTACTTCTACAGTACACCCGCGCAACGTGCTTGGGTTTGCTGTATAGAAAATAAAGTCAAAATGCCTCTTTTACTTCCCTGCGAAGCTTGGAGTTTCGATGAAATTTTTTGTATGATAACATGAAATGTAACAAAATTTTCGTTGTGTAGATGGATTTTATGTTAAAAATCTAAATAAATATAAGAGGAAGATAATAGTATTAATAGTCTATGCATCTAAGGCAAAAGTGAGTGTATTGAATGAATTTGCATCTATTTCTCGTCCAGGATACAGGTTGATCTTGTACAGGCCCCAAAAATAGAAAAGTAAATTATACAGTTGACTCAGAGCAAACCATGAATACCCCATTAAAAATCACACTGCAACTTGGAGATAAAATTGAAAAAAAAACTAAGTAGGTACGTATAAAAACCTTTTATATCTATCACAGCTTGTTGTCTACTTGATTTTCGCCATGACAGCATAGGTCGCAAGTCTCAAGCAAGGTATCATTATACTATTGTCCTCAACTCGATTTTTTTTAATTTGCAGGTGCCTATTGTTTTTTTTTTGTTTTCTTTTGCATTTTTCTTTGAAACTATAGATAATTTATATGTATAACCTGATGATACCGTTGTGTTTAGAAATGACTTACCTACCTTTATTTTCTTATTCTATATTATTTTTCAGGATATCTGCAGCGGTTACTTCAATGCAGCCGAGTTTTTACCATCGAAAAAATATATTTGAAAAATGTATTTTTTGTAAGGTTTTCTGTTTCTGCTTTTCCTTATAAACGGTAATTTAACACATGCAAGCGTCAACTTTGTGTGATTGTAGTGCATACTATGTATAGTTTTACAACAAATAATAAAAATAAGGCAAACACAGACATGTGTGGTGGTACTTGCGTAAGAAAGAGATGCAAGGAATCATATTTCAGCACTGTGCATTTATGTCATGATTTCAAGACATCAGCGCGCAATTGCACCTGTGTTAACTCTTATAAATTGAATCAGTTTTTACGGAATAACAGGATGGGTGGTACGGAACCCTTAGAACGCGACTCCAACTCGCACTTGGGCGGTTTCTTATTTATGCTAATTAGACAAATATTTAAGAAGCAAATATTCAATGATGTCTCTGTGATCAACGCGGTCAAAACCGGAAGTGATCACCGTTTGGTAAGAGGCACATTGAATCTGAACATCACGCTGGAAAGATCTCGACTGATGAAGTCTACGCTCCGTCCAGCACCGATTCAAATCCAAAACCCCGAGAGCTTTCAGCTCGAACTTCAGAATCGTTTCGAATGCCTAGGGAGCTCAGTGGACGATTACAACGATGGGTTTGTGGAAACTGTCCATACGGTCGGGTCTAGGATCTTTAGGACCCGTCGTACAAACAGAAACAAGAAGCTCTCTGACCACACTCTCGAGCTCATGGCGGAAAGACGCGAGATGATTCTGCAGTCCTCAGATGAAGCGACTAAGTACCGGCAGCTCAATAGACAGATCTCAAAGTCCTTGAAAAGTGACCTACGCCAATTTAATACCGAACGTATTAAAGACGCGATAGAGAAGAATAAGGGCTCCAAAGTCTTCGCAAGAGACCTGTCTATTGGGCAGAGCCAGCTTGCAAAACTGAGGACCGACGATGGCAGAGTCGTTTCCTCCAAGCCAGAGCTATTGAAGGAGGTCGAGAAGTTCTATGGACAGTTATACACGTCCACCCGGAAACCCGCTGTAAATCGGGCTAATGACCCAAGAGCTCGATTGACCCGACACTATACCGAAGATATCCCGGACGTCAGCCTGTACGAGATTAGGATGGCTCTAAAGCAGCTCAAAAACAACAAGGCACCGGGTGATGACCTAATTACGGCCGAACTCCTGAAGGCGGGTGGGAAACCGATCCTTAAGGCCCTTCATAAGTTATTTGATTCCGTCATTCTCGAGGGGAGAACGCCACAGGCATGGAGCAGAGGTGTGGTGGTACTCTTCTTCAAAAAGGGCGATAATGCTCTACTGAAGAATTATAGGCCCATCTCACTTCTGAGCCATGTCTACAAGCTGTTTTCGAGAGTCATTACGAACCGTTTTTCGCGCAGGTTTGACGACTTCCAGCCTCCCGAACAAGCCGGGTTCCGAAAAGGTTTTAGCACCGTAGACCACATACATACGCTGCGTCAGGTTATACAGAAGACCGAAGAGTATAACTTGCCCCTTTGTTTAGCGTTTATGGACTACGAGAAAGCCTTCGATTCGATCGAGACTTGGGCGGTACTACAGTCTCTTCAACGGTGCCAGATTGACTATCGGTACATCGAAGTGTTAAAGTCTTTGTATGAAAACGCCACTATGTCAGTCCGATTACAGGACCAAGCCTCGAAACCTATCCTTCTGCAGCGAGGTGTGAGACAGGGAGATGTGATCTCTCCGAAACTGTTCACTGCTGCATTGGAGGATGTCTTCAAGGTTCTGGACTGGAATGGGCGAGGCATTAACATAAACGGCGAGTACATCACTCACCTTCGGTTTGCCGACGACATAGTAGTCATGGCTGAGACCATGGAGGACCTCGGTACAATGCTCGATGACCTCAGTAGAGCTTCCGATAGAGTGGGTCTTAAAAATAATTTATGAAAAAACCAAAATGATGAATCTGACACAACTTTACACATATTACACTTGCATTCTTGTTAAAAATATCACCACTAATTCCATCCAATCGAACATACAGCTACATAAAAAAACAATAACACACAACCTAAGGAAAAAAAATGAACTCCAATTAATGAAACCACGGACTAATTACGGCAAGAAAACGTTATCGTATGAAGGAGCACAGCTGTTCAATAGATTACCAGAGGATCTAAAAGAATGTGATAACATGAATGTGTTCAAAGCTAAGCTAAAGAATTATGTATGCACACTAACATTTCCAACGCTCTAGAGGCTAAAATTATATAATTTAGTTGTAAGTACTTTTGTATCTCATTATAAGTGAACTGTTTGTTCTTATGAGAAATAAAATTCTTTAAACCTAATATGGACAAGACAAAGGTTATGTCGAATTCCCATATAGCACCTATTCCCGTAAGCATCGGAGAATCTACACTCGAAGTTGTTGACGATTATGTACACCTAGGACAAACTGTCCAGCTAGCTAAGTCCACCTTCGAGAAAGAGGTCAATCGTCGAATCCGACTCGGTTGGGCAGCGTTCGGGAAGCTACGCAATATCTTCTCGTCCAAAATACCGCAGTGTCTCAAGACGAAAGTCTTTGACCAGTGTGTGTTGCCAGTAATTACTTACGGTACTGAAACGTGGTCGCTCACAATGGGCCTGATAAGAAGGCTCAAAGTCACTCAAAGGGCAATGGAGAGGGCTATGCTCGGAGTACTTCCGCGTACTGGAAGGCGCAGCGTGGGTAGGCCCCCCACAAGGTGGACCGACGACCTGGTGAAGGTCGCGGGAATCCGCTGGATGCGGAAGGCACAGGACCGGTCGTTGTGGCGATGCTTGGGGGAGGCCTATGTCCAGCAGTGGACGTCTTTCGGCTGAAATGATGATGATGATGATGAGACAAATATTTTAAAGATATAAATTGTGGATAGAAAAAATCGCTCACGAGCAGGATTCGAACCTGCGACTCCTGGCTCAGTACGCCAGTGCTTTAGCCACTAAGCTACCGTGAACACTGCTCGTGGTATCAAAATTATCCTCCACTATACGTCTTTGGGTGACGTCAGCGATATCTTATTAAGAAACATTGTTCCTTAACCGACTCGACTAACTTTACAGTTAAATCAAAGTCGTATAGATATGCCTACCCTTACTAATTATTTTATTATGTTAACGCATTTTACGCATGCGAAGCGAATTCTAAAGATATAAATTGTGGAAAGAAAAAATCGCTCACGAGCAGGATTCGAACCTGCGACTCCTGGCTCAGTACGCCAGTGCTTTAGCCACTAAGCTACCGTGAACACTGCTCGTGGTATCGTGAGCGATTTTTTCATGCGTAAAATGCGTTAAAATAATAAAATATTTTATATCACTGTAGTTTAAAACCGCGTATTAAAATATAGCCACAAAATTCGATTATATTTAATGCATTCTGAAAATACATAAATTTAAGTTTACATTAAACGTAAACCACCACTCTAATGGCTGCTGTTTTTGGCTAAAAGTTCTTAAAATTTTATCGACAGATTAATCATGTAGTAAAGTACTTTCTAAATATATCGAACACTGTTTAATGGTCATTGCTCATACAATTTTATAGCGATACCTTTATTCTGCGATAAGGTATATAAGTGCTTGTACAAATTGGAAACCACAGTAACTCAGTAACACCACAACAACTAAATGTCGATAAATATCTCTGAAAAAGATATAGAGAGAAACAAATGAACATTTTGATTGATTGATTGAGAGACAATTCTAATGTGAAGACAAAGTAGCGGAATAAATAAATAAATAAAATAAATAAATATTTTTGGGACATTTTTACACGGCACCATCTAGTCCCAAACTAAGCAGAGCTTGTGCTATGGGTACTAGACAATGGATATAATACTTATATACTAATAAAATTAAATTAAAAAAATAGAATAGAATAGTGATCGGGAAAAAACAATTTGGATTTCCTCGGGAAGGCTTGTGTCCACCAGTAAATTACAACTGGCTCATGATTTGAAAACTTGTTGGTCACTATCAGATAAAATATGTGTATGTCGATGAATGTTTTGGTTTTTTAAAATTAAGTTTCTAAATAATAAAGAAATAATTTAACAGGAAAAAACAAAAGTGTAATTTTTTTTTTAAATAAAACGAAAAAATCAAATGCAAAATAGGCCTTATCTCAGCATATCACTCGGAAGCATATCTCAGAAGTTAAATGGTTTTTTTTAAATTATAATAAAAGATATCATCATCATCATCATCATTTAAGCCGAAAGACGTCCACTGCTGGACATAGGCCTCCCCCTAAGCATCGCCACAACGACCGGTCCTGCGCCTTCCGCATCCAGCTGATTCTCATGACCTTCACCAGGTCGTCGGTCCACCTTGTGGGGGGCTCACCCACGCTGCGCCTTCCAGTACATACAAACATAATAAATATCCTTATTTATTAACAAAAACTATAATTTACAAGTTTTCATTATTATTATTATTATTCCATTTATTCATTTTTATATACTTATTTATTACATTTTTAAATATTTTATAAGAATAAAAACACAAAACATTTAAAAATATAAAAAATAGTAGCCCACCGGCATCGGGAACAATTATTATTATTATTATACTTTATTGTACACACAAATACACATTAATATTACAATAGGAAAGCTTATGTACATCGGCGAGCTTAACTCAAAAATGAGTTATTATTCAAAAAAATGAATGAATGTTGTTTTATTTATTTATTTGTTGTTGTTTATTTCGTGGTTCTTATTTCGTGGGTCTTATTTCGTGGGTCTTATTTCGTGGGTCTTATTTCGTGGTATTTTATTTCGGTATGTTAATTTTAGAGTATAATGCGGTTCTCTCAATACCATGAAGTATCGTACCTAATAATAAATTTAAATTAACCTTAAAGGATACAATAATAATGATAATGATAGTAAATTAGATTAATACAATTCCATGATGGGATTTATTTGCTCATATTAAAAGCCTACAGAAAATAAAACTAGTGTCTTGAAATCTGGTCTTTATTGAAGTTCTCCCGCTGAAAGATTAAAAGTTTCAACTCTACTCGTTCAGCCAATCCAGGTATTTATTTTATTAAGTGTGGCTCCTGGCGCCCGAAATCCATTTTTTTATATATTTTGGAGCTCACACACCTTTTATGTATGCTATTAAGCAACAGTAAAATAAATTATATATCATTTTTTTTTTATTATTAAATAATTTTTTTTTTCATTTCTTTTTTTCATTCTTAATACAATTTTGAAACTTTAATTTAATCAATATAATAATGACTTACATTAAATGTTAACTGTTTAAAATAGCGTTGAGTTGTCAATATGTTAATACGTAAAGTAAACTAAAGTAAACGTCAATCGCTAAAGTAGAACTGCCAGTAAAAGATTTATTTAGATATAAATGTTTGAGTGAAATTTCCAATCAAAACGAACAGTTAGACAAAACAGTTAACAGTTGTTTTTCTTTTTTAACATTTGGCCAATTGCGCGCCACTGGATGTCGATACAACATACTATGATATAGGGTTGTCACTTACAGAGTAACTGTTTTTATGTCAAATGTAATTTCAAATCATATTTATGGTAACATTCTATTTCGTTACTGGGATCAGTCATAAATTGCTGATAAAGTACCTATTTAATGTATACGGAAGTCAAATAACTGAAGTATTAAGCATGTTGGTGCTTGATAATCAATTTAATAAATTTTCCCATGTTATTTTTTGACATACTACATCTCTGTACTTTTTTATAGAAATAATTCAACAAATAAGAGTTTTGTAACGCAAACTTACAACCAATGCGTCTACGAAACACGTGTACCAATTTAAATTTAAATGTATCACTCGACCGTGGACAACGTCGTGACGGAGTCAGTTCATCAATAATATAATAGTTGCCAGCCCTGTTATACGTTGAGAGTACACCTAGCGACACCTGATGGGTAGAATATTAACTAAAAACATTACTTTTATTAAGATTTATAACATGAACGAACGTTCTAGTAATTGATTTAAATGTAAAGTGGCTTCTGTACGATATTTTTCCATAATTGAAGCTGCTAGGTGATTAATATCAAGAATTATATATATATTTAAGCCCCCCGCAGACCTGCAGGCTTTTAATCGGCCGGATAGTTTAGTCGAGTTCTTAGGGATTACGGGAGTGCTCACACCGACAAACCCGATTTCTCATTAAGTTTTATCACCCAGCTATACCCTAGTTTGGTCTGTATAGTCTGCGGGATTTTAAGTATACATTTAAATATAAATCACTTTGCACAAAAGCAAAATCTTTTTCAAGTCCATCAAAACCGGCGCCATGAATTTTTACTTACCTATATTAAAAGAATTTTGAAACATTTTCTCAACAAAATAACTAATTGCTGAAGTTACAATAATGGACAGATCTTAAGCAAAAAGTTAGTAATAGCTTTGGCCTTCTTTTTTCACATCCTAACTAATTCATTATTTAATCTGAGAACGGTCACTACGTTTCAAAGAATAACATTAAATACACTGTGTAATTAGCTAGTACAGTAATCCTACTATCCTACCCTACTAATATTAAAAGTTTATGAAGATCTTTGGATATTTACTTAATCACACGTAAACCATTAAACAGATTTAGATGAAACTTTGCAAAGAGGTAGCTTGGGATCTGGAGAACGACATAGGTTACTTTTTATCTCGAGAAGATAAACAGTTCCCCAGGGATGTGCGATTACATACATATCGATACCACCAGAGGATGGGCAGCAGCGTTCTCTGAGTATTTAACCAACCAACTGCGATCGCCAACCCGCCTGCCAAGCGTGGCGATTATGGCATATCCCCCCCATTGGGGGAGGCCTATGTCCAGTAGTAGACCTCTTTCGGCTGAAATGATGATGATGATATATCGATGGCGATTAAGGACATCCACACGGGCGACTTAGAGTAATTAATAAAATTAAAATTCTTGTTATTTATTCATCTTATAGGTTATTTAGAGCGTAAAATAACATATCTTTGTGCTACTTTTAAACAATACTTTTTATAATTATGAATTAAGAACTTCTACATTCGGTCGACCACATGTCAGTGGAAACAGTTTGACATTGACAGCACCTTTATTTCGTAAGCGGTAAGGGTCATTTTCTAATTCAAGTGTTACCACTGTCAGTCGACTGTACAACATATGCGATTATGATCATAATCTTTAATTTACTAACATAATCGTTATAAGTTAAGGTCTGTCTCAGATAATATTCTCGTTTTTAGGGTTCCGTAGCCAAATGGCAAAGCAAACGGAACTCTTATGGATTCGTCATGTCTGTCTGTCTGTCCGTCCGTATGACATAACCACTTTTTCCGAAACTATAAGAACTATACTATTGAAACTTGGTAAGTAGATGTATTCTGTGAACCGCATTAAAAAATTTCAGACAAAAATAGAAAAAAAACGATATATTTTGGGGGTTCCCCATACTTAGACCGCCAATTGTTAGTACTGTGCTCATGTTTGTTATAACTTTGTTTTTATTTTTATGGTGTGTAAACAATAAAGTATACTCTATCTATCTAAACTCGTTTTTTTTTTTTCATCAAACCCATACTTTTGGGGTATCTATGGATAGGTCTCCAAAAATGATATTGAGGTTTCTAAAATCATTTTTTCTAAACTAAATAGTTTGCGCGAGAGACACTTCAAAAGAGGTAAAATGTATGCACCCCCCCTGTAACTTCTAAAATAAGAGAATGATAAAACTAAAAAAAAAATATGATGTACATTATCATGTAAACTTCCACCAAAAATTGATTTGAACGAGATCAAGTAAGTAGTTTTTTTTAATACGTCATAAATCGTATACTGCAATTTACCTTTCATTCAATCAACTCAAATATAAAAATAAAGTAAAACATGTAATTTCATAAACATAAACCTTATGCATAAACCGTGAACCATTATTTTCTAATAATAAATCTGTAATAGGTGCCTAAAATAATAGTCCAGATAGTAACTGTTCTCAAAACCAAATGAAATGATTGGTAACTGGTAGCCACAACTACAAAGTTACAACGAACTACAAGAACTTTTTTTTCTTTTTTTTTTCTTTCTGTAAACGATTGTCTTTGTTTTCGTTTGGTGTAATGTACAATAAAGAATATAATAAATAAATAAATAATAAACTTTTATATTATGTTACTTGCTGCTACGGAACCCTTCATGGGCGAGTCCGACTCGCACTTGGCCGCTTTTTTGAATAGAAATAGAAAGTCTGTTTTACGTTTGTAGACAACAATTATTATTATCACTATGTTTTTCAAAAGAATCCACTGTTAATTTGGTACGTTATGTATTTATTTCTTGCTTTTAACACTCAGCACACCCCTAACATACAAAATTAGATCACACAAAAAATACGATAAAAAAACAACAAGCATTGGAGTTTCCGAACGGTTCGCTTCGGTCGCCATCTTAGAGTTCCGTGTCTAACAATTATAATAAGTACCTATGAATAAGATTATATTATAATACGCCTTAATGACGATAGTAATCAGTACGCTATTTTTAGAATATGAAAGAGCGAATCTGTTTCCATCGTTAGCTTTGAAATTGAGGCTACCCATCCAACGGCTTTTGTCAGTTTTTGTGTTCTAATACTACTCGACCAAGGCAATTAGATAATTGGCTGGTAAGCGATCCAACCACCCTCTCACCGCGCGTACGTCTCAGTAACGTACGTTACACCTTCCCTGGCCCTAATTCACGTAATTTCATGACGCGCCGACGAAGTTGCAGTGACGCTGCACTTCGTTTCTGAGAGCGATCGCCGTAGATAAGAGAATACGAAAAGCATTGTTTTGATCGAAACTTAATTTTAACAACATAGCTCCGACATAGCTTGTAGGATCAGTAAGCTGAAGTGGCAGTGGGCTGGCCATGTCTGTCGAAGGACCGATGGCCGCTGGAGCAGACGAGTCCTTGAGTGGAGACCGCGAATCGGCAAACGCAGCGTAGGATGCCCCCCCGCCAGGTGGACTGACGACCTGAAGTACGTGGCTGGGGGGTCTGGATGCGGAAGGCAGACGACCGAGTGTTGTGGCGCAACTTGGGAGAGGCCTATGTCAGGCTGAGTTGATAACTTCAATTGCACTGCAACTGCACTATTGGCTGGTATACGATCCAACGCAATTCAAGTTGCAGTGACGCTGCAGTTCGTTTCTGACAGCGACCGCCATAGAAAAGATAAATTTCCAGTTTTCTGTTTATATGAGCAAAAAAATATACAGGCTGAAAATAAGAAGTGGCCCCTTGATGGCCAAGATTGATGCGTGACGTCATAACACTTATAATGCTCTGTTGAACGCGAGCAGATAGGTAAAAGTAGTCTTATTATTAACTTATCGCGGAGATTGTCCGTAAATTCAGATTTTTTACGCACGTTTTATACGCACTGAAACTTTTAACAGCATACTGCTCGCTTTATTTTAATGCATAGTCTAATAATTACATGTTGTGATGATACAAGGTACCAACATTTGCTATCTTAAACTGCAACAACGCGAGTAAATGATATTGCCCTAGTGTGACAGAGCCTTTAATAAACCATACGTCAACTGATTGTCATCTTAAGTTAATGTACCTGAGTGAATGCTCGACTCAGAGTGATTTCCAACAGATATGAGCATTGTACATTCTCTGTGATGCATGTTAACCTATCATAGAATCACGGAAACTGTGGTTTATATCGCAGCTTCGTAGGGTTATAAGGAAATAAGGCATTACACCTCAGGACCTACCTCACCATACAATATTTCTGACCTAACTAAACAGAAAGCCGATTCCAAGTTTGACACTTACCGCATACCCGATCGAATGCGTTAACTTTAATTGATAAATCAGTAGTTCCCCTGGCGGAAACGAGGAGAAACGACGGATTTATTATTTAAAGTCTACGAATAAAGAAGCGACTTACTTTGTAGTAGCTTCTTAAATCGTTGTTTAAAGTCCACGCGTTCGATCGAGTATGCGTTAAATGTCAAACTCGTGTCATATACTCGAAAGCGTCGCGGATAAAATAAGGTAGATATCAAGGCAGGATTCCGCAGGTTAGCTTGCTCTATTGCTGCATCACGGTATTTTCAATTATTTAGTAGTGTTATAACTTCCGGCTCCCGCCACCAACACTTCCTACAAATAGGTTACATTTTAAATGTCTACAATACTTTGTGATTAGAAGTAATATTGATTAAGGTTATTTATTCATCCATAGTTATTAATTATCGAGTTAAATATCAACATTCAATAAGGAGGTATTATAATAATTTCATAATTATGTTATTCGAAAACGTTGTGACGTCACTACCGCTGATTATTTATAAAAATAGGTGTTAACGTTAAAACGGGCTCATTCTTCTGTTGTCGGTGGAACACAATACACCTTATTACTGGAAGTCTACAGATTTTTCATCAATTAGCTATCGTGCTGCAATCTTTCTACCAACCGGCGTTACATCTCAGAAGTGGGATTACGAAGAAAATGCTCGGACCATACTTTTGTGGACTGGAGAAGAAGGAAGAGGAGTCAAAGTGAATCGACGATGAGTTATTTGACAAATATAATATCTAGAGGATTGAGCTAGATCTGTGTGACGACGAGTAATTTGAGAAATATAATATCTAGGAGATTGAGCTAGATCTATGTGACGACGAGTAATTTGAGAAATATAATATCTAGAAAATTTTGCTAGATCTGTGTGACGACGAGTAATTTGAGAAATATAATATCTAGAAAATTTAGCTAGATCTGTGTGACAACGAGTTATTTGATGAATACAACACAAATTGAGTTAGATCTTTGTGATATTAAAAAGAGCCCAGCGTAGCTCATATGTACTGTTTGAGTTATGTTGCTTAATATCTGCTTTGCTATCCAATAAAGGTCATAATTGAGAATATTAAAAATCTCAATTGTTTGGATCTGTGTGAATAAAACAAAATATTTCCGAGACATACAAAGTTATATTTCTAAGTATTATGGGTACATTATTATACAATCCACTATCTTAGGAATACAAAGAATATTTTCTGTTTTTCTTTATTTATTTTTCAGGTCCAGAGGAGTTCTGAAAACCTTCAAGATCGACGTGGGACACGTCCAACGTAGGATGGCCGAGTGTTATAACTTCCGGCTCCCGCCACCAACACTTCCTACAAATAGGTTACATTTTAAATGTCTACAATACTTTGTGATTAGAAGTAATATTGATTAAGGTTATTTATTCATCCATAGTTATTAATTATCGAGTTAAATATCAACATTCAATAAGGAGGTATTATAATAATTTCATAATTATGTTATTCGAAAACGTTGTGACGTCACTACCGCTGATTATTTATAAAAATAGGTGTTAACGTTAAAACGGGCTCCTTTCACGCTCTGACACTCGCCCCGAGAGGTCGTGCTGCTCCTGCTCCGTCCTCTCGTGACGAATTAAGTGCTCGAATATTTTTCGCTACGGCTCACCGTAGCGCCCTCCGCAGTCGCCCCGCCGACTGCAGCCCGATAAGCACATTCGCTGTCTTTTTCAAGACAGCGGGCGCGCTTTTGTCTCTTTAGACAGAGTTTCGTCAAAAACGTAGTGTCCCTTCAGGAAAAAACCCACTTATTTACTGTGGTTCTCGGTGGATACCTAACGGTGATAACAAACCGAGGGGCGTTGACCCGACACGCCAGCTGCGCTCCTTAAGGGCAAAGCAAAATTGGAAGAAGCTAGGGCCAGAAGGCCTTGGGGGATCTCCTAGTCTTCCCTAGCTTACCCCCGTTTCGTCCTATCTAGCATTCTCTAGGGGTTTACACCCATTGCACACTAGAGACTTAGGGACCTGGTTGCACATTAAGACTGGCAATCAGGAGTGCAAGCTTAGGGCTCACCAGTAGGCACACAACCTCCCCGTCTATACCCGACGGGGAGGGTTTGAACACACTCCCGGGAACACCCACCCGAGGAGCAAACCCCCATGTTAGTACGCCACTAATTTTCTCCCCCTCTCGTTGTTGCTAGGCTTGGCTTAGTCACCATCTATATGATGGTGTCTGATGCCGAGTTTCTCAGCATCCTAAAAAACGTCCTCTTCAAGGACCCCACCTTTATCGCCAACTATGGCGACTTGTTTGGCAGCGCTTTTGCCGCCAAACAACCTGACGTCCCCGACTCTCCAGAGTCGCCCGATACCCCCCCGCCCCTAAGGAGGAATAGGCGCCCCGCCCGTTCCGACAGTGATGAGGAGAGACCGAGGTCTCCGCGTGGTCCGCCTAGGCGTTCAGCCAGCCTGGACCATAAGGACCGTACCCCCTCACCTCTCCCCACCCCAGCCCCCACTCAATATCCTGATCGCTCCCCAATCCCATCAGACCAAGAGATGTCTTCGAACAGTGAGGTCAACTCAGACGAGGCCGGTGCCTTTACCACGGTAGTGGGCAAAGGTAAAAAACGCAGCCGGAAAACTAACAAGGCCGAGGCTCTCGCCTCAAAATCTCTAAAACTCTCCGAGGCAAACTCTGCCCCGGCCCCTACCCCCCGTCCCGCCTCTCACTCCTCCTCGCAGGATAACAGGCCCCCCTCCCCTCAGGAACATACCTCACCTTCCCAGAAGAAGGTGCCCATCCCGCCTCCCTTATTCATCCAGGATAAGGAATATTGGACCAGGATATCCGACTGGTGCAATCAAAATAAGATAAATTTCACTAGTGCCCGCCCCACACAGCAGGGCATTAAAGTAGTTGTCCCCACCCCCACTGATTACCGCAACCTTACCAGGTTGCTACGCGAGCGTGGTGTGTCTTTTCACACCTACGCACTCCCAGAGGACCGACTCCTTAGAGTGGTGATCCGAGGGATTCCGTCCGAAGTCAGCTGCACGGAAGTGCACGCCGACCTCGATCGTCAAGGGATCCCGGTTGCAATAACCCACCGTATGTTCCGTGGTAAGCACGGGGAACCCTATAACATGGTCCTTGTCATTTGCCACCCTGGCGAAAACGCCAAAAATATCTATAATATAAAGACCGTATGCAATTTATCAGGCATCACGGTCGAGCGCCCCCACAAGTCGAACCAGCCTGGTCAATGCCACCGTTGCCAGCTGTATGGTCACTCCCAGCGTAACTGCTACGCAAAGCCCAGGTGCGTTAAGTGCCTAGGCGATCACGGGACTACCGAGTGCGAGCGTCCCAAGGAGAGGGACCAGTGCACGGAGCCCCCTAGCTGTGTCCTTTGCCGTAAAGCCGGGCATCCAGCAAACTATCGCGGATGCCCCAAAGCCCCCAAATGCGCAACGCCAAAACGGCAAAACGCGCCTCCGACCGCGTTGAGAGGGAAGCCCCCTCCTACGCAGCCCCCTTCCATTACCAACCACCAAACCCTAGAGGCCCACTCGGGCCCTCCCCTAATTTCCACGGCCCACTCGGGCCCAACCCCTGGTTTAAGGGTAATCAAAAGCCCCAATACCCACCTCTTCCGACCTCTCGTCTCGCGCCCCCGGCCTCAGAGCCCCCCGCGCTGATGAACTTACCCATCCCCGCACCTTCTCTCAGGCCCAAAACTGCACCAGCAGCTAAAGCCCCCCCCCCCATGAGAACCCCCCCTCCGGTAAACTCCCCCGGCCTTCTGCCGAGAGAATACCTCGAACCCCAATCAGGGGAATCCCGCATTGACGCCTACTCTAGACTTTGGGCCTTTACCCAAGGCATCCACGAGCAGCGCCTTCAGGTACTTACCAAGTACCAAGACATCTATAGAATACTTAATTCCAATTATAATGTATAATACGGCCCCACCCAAAAGATTCAAACCCCGTTCCCTAAATTTAGGCTTCTTTAATGCCAGAGGCATTAGTGGTCAACGCGATGACGTAGCTGTCTTCTTGCGTGAGCACCAACTTGACATATTACTCGTTCAAGAGTCCTTTCTCAAGCCCCACTGTCGTAATCCCAACATAGCCAATTATAGGCTGATTAGAAACGACAGAACGTACACCGCACTAGGCGGAACGCTAATCTATTACCGCAATTCTTTATATTGCATCCCCATTGACCCCCCAGAGCTAGCATGCCTGGAGGCTTCAATCTGTCGCCTAGGCATGACAGGGCACCAGCCCATCACCATAGTTTCGGCCTATAGGTCCTCAAACAAACCCGCGAGTCTGCTCGAGGACGACCTAAAATCCTTACTCGATCTTAGTAATTCTGTAATTATAGCAGGCGATCTAAACGCCAAACATTGCTCATGGAGCTGTGTCTCCAATAACACCGCTGGTGTTCAATTAGAAGCACTTAGCGACAGACTTTCCTTTGACGTCATCGCCCCGATGCGTCCCACTCACTTTCCCGACACAGTAGGGCAACGGCCCGACATCCTAGATATAGCCCTCTTAAAGCGCGTAAACCTCGGTATTTGCTCAATCGAGGTAATTCAAGAATTAAACTCAGATCACCGACCTGTGATCATTCAACTGGGTCCCCGAGGTGGTCCCTCGGATCCCGGTACTCCACCCTTAACTAAAACAATAACCGATTGGAGGAGACTAGAGGACCGCCTCAAATCTACCTCATCCCCCCAACTAGATTCAATCCCTGACTCCATCGAGACAGTCGCGGATACGGTGGCCGCGATCACCTCGCTCACCAACCATGTACAGTCCGTAGTGGGCGAATGCTCACGGCAGGTTCCGATGCTGGATGACCAGCGTCTGAAACTGCCGGACGATGTAAATGAGTTGAGGACCGAGAGGAACGCGGCCATCCGTGCCTATGACGCTTTTCCCAACGAAGCCAACCGTGCCCATATGCGCTCTTTGCAGAATACTGTAAAAAGACGTGTAGCTCAGGTACGGGAGGATCGCTGGGACAAGGAAGTCAGCGAAATCCAACCGTCTCATTTAGCCTTCTGGGCACTTCAACGCAAACTCAAATGCGAGACCACGGCAGCTATGCCCCCCCTAAATCGACCCAATCAAAGGCCGGCCTTTGATGATGACGAAAAAGCCGAATGCTTAGCCGACAGCTTGGAGTCTCAGTGCACTCTCAGTACGCTTCCCGTAAGCCAAACCCACCTTGACAAGGTTAATTCAGAAGTAGAGCGTAGGTCAGCCCTCCCCCCCCCCCCCAATAGATGACCCTGATGACCCGCTCCCACCGATCACCCCTGACGAAGTTCTCTCTATAGTCAAGGATCTTAAGCCCAAAAAAGCCCCCGGCGCAGACGGCATCACCAATAAGGTGTTGAAACGTTTCCCTGCCACCCTAATCGCTCTAATAACCGTCATCTTCAATGCGGCATTTAAAAACAACATCTTTCCCCAGGCTTGGAAACAGGCTACGGTAATCGGTATTTCAAAACCGGGCAAACCAAAAGCCGAGCCGAGTAGTTACCGGCCGATTAGTCTCCTCAATGTCTTCGGTAAAATCTACGAGAAGCTTATTTATAAGCGACTCAAAGATTTCGCCGACTCAAATAAACTCCTTCCCGACGAGCAGTTTGGCTTTCGTACAAAGCACTGCTGCGTTAATCAACTGCACCGCATTGTAGAACACATCAGTGCAGGCTTCGTACGCGGTCAAATGACCGGTACTCTCTTTTTCGACGTAGCAAAGGCTTTCGATAAAGTGTGGCACAACGGCTTATTATATAAGCTGTACACTATGAATGTGCCACATCGTCTCGTGCTCATCATCCGAGACTACTTATCGAATCGTACCTTTTGCTATCGCATAGAAGGGGCTCTCTCCTCCCCCCATCCCATTCACGCCGGTGTGCCACAAGGCTCCGTGCTCTCCCCCCTACTGTTCACGCTGTACACCAGCGATATTCCAAAATGCGGTGCAGCCCGTATTGCCCTTTTCGCCGACGACACGGCAATCTATTACTCCGGCAGGAGCCATGTCGCTATTTCTCGTACCCTCCAATCCGCGGCCAACACCCTAGGTGACTGGTTCCGGAAATGGAGAATCGAAGTCAATCCCGAAAAAAGTGCAGCGGTCCTCTTCGATAAGAGACCCCTGTCACAGTATCGTAAAGAATTAAGCGTACCAGTCTCAATGTTCGGAAAACAGATCCCATGGCAACGAGAAACCAAATACCTTGGCGTGATCCTTGACCGTAGACTGACTTTCAGACCGCATATCCGCAAGGTGAAAAACCGTGCCGCCTTCGTCCTCGGACGTCTCCACCCCCTACTCAATGCGCACAGTAAGTTGCCCACTCCTCTCAAAGTAAGGATATACACCACCTGTATCCGCCCCATACTCGCCTATGCTAGCGTTGTGTTCGCACACGTTAAGCCGGTGAGAATTCACATACTCCAAACCCTCCAAAACCGTTTCATGCGAAGGGCCGTAGGCGCCCCCTGGTACGTACGCAATGTCGACCTCCACCTAGACCTCAAACTGCCGACCATCAAGCAGTTTTTCAAGCGTGTCTCAAAACGCTATTTCGATTCCGCTCCCAAGCACCCCAACCCCTTGGTCGTGGCGGCCACCGTCTACCAGCCATCTGCTATTAGCAAAACCCGACGTCCCAGACACACACTCATTGAGCCCGATGACGCTATTACACTCCTCCAGGAGTCAGATAAAAGTACAAGCACACTCCGACGCCGTCGTCCAAAATATCGTCCCCGCCGGCGAGGACCGACGCGACACACACACAGAATCCGAGAGTCCGACTCTCGAGAAACAGAAACACATGCCGACGCAGCACCGGCTGCTGGGGGGATCAGTGGCGGGGTCCCCCTGCTGCACCCTGAGTCGAGGTCCGAGCTCCCCCCTGGGGACGCCCTCACGGTGTAAGCAACCGGAGATAATCTCGTCACGCGAGACCGGCCCTATGCTCTAGAGTAGTTCCTAGGAGCAGGCTATTGCGTAGCCACTGGTTAGGTTTTCTAGGTAGGTCTTAGCCTCGCCGGCGAGGCTTGCCGCTTCACGGCGTTTAGCACGTCACCCGATAGGGACCGAAAGTCCGCTACTTTCGAGGAAACCAATTCGATGCAGCAACGGCTGCTAGGGGGACATAGGAACTGCGGGGTCCCCCTGCAATGCCCCAGCGAGGTTCGAGCCCCCCCCTCGGGGGGCGCCCGCTTACGCGCGGTATTGATGCCGCGCGCATCTAGTTTGTAAGTATGTAGGGAAAAAACCTTCGGCGAATGGAGTCCCACATGGGACTCTCCGCCAACTAAGTCCGGTTAAGCAGAAATGGGACTTCGGTCCCACCTGCGAGAGCCCATTCGAAAAAAAAAAAAAAAAAAAAAAAATATAACGGGCTCATTCTTCTGTTGTCGGTGGAACACAATACACCTTATTAATGGAAGTCTACAGATTTTTCATCAATTAGCTATCGTGCTGCAATCTTTCTACCAACCGGCGTTACAGTAGTCGTTCCTGCATGCTGGGAGGCTAATTCAGTATAAATAGAGCACTAAAATAAAATCTAAAAATCTAAATCTAATCTAAACCCATTGTTATAAACTTTTAACGAGGTTCAAGCGATGGATAAAATCCGTTCGCCTCTGCCGGTCAACCTACAGCATACAAGCTCAAGCTCACACATTGCCGGGCAGCCATTTTTTTCCAAAACTGATCCCTAAACTTTTTTAATTAACTCCTACACTTTCATTTCAGAAAGGTCACAACGTCATCGTGTAACCAACGACGTGTAATTAAACTCGGATTAGTTTGACGTTTGACGTCTTATCTCTGTCAAATTGAACGTGGATTAGATAATTATTCCGTCAATCTGGTTTTGATAACTTGAAAGCTTCTAAGGGAAATGCTTTGAGTGTGTATCACTGGAGCAAACCCACGATTCAATTAACAAACGTAACACTTAGAGCAGGTAGAATAATATAATTAATAGGTAAAACATTGATTATTTGAAAAGAGTATATCCATGGAGTTTCTTGCCGGCTCTTCTCCATAGGACCAACTTTTTGGAACCGTGCAACTAGATTCTTAACATTTTGAAAGTGAACGTAAATGCTTAATCGAAATAAAAACTTTTGACTTTGACTTTAATAAAAGACATTTAATCAATTCAAATCAAATCATTTATTTGCGAACATAGGTAAAATTAAATAAGTGGTAGTGTAATAAGTATAGTCTAATGTGTCTCTATGTCCTACCTTGACGGTGTACAAATTTATCTAAAAGAAATTAATCATCATCCTCCGAGCCTTTTCCCAATTATATTGGTGTCGGCTTCCAGTCTAGCCAGATGCGGCTGAACATCAGTATTTTACAAGGAGCGACTGCCATCAGACCCCCGCAACCCAGTTACTGGGTAATACCGACATTCGGAGGTTAGACCAGTTGTCAGACTTTCAGGCTTCTGACTACCCGTAACGACTGCCATAGATATTCGTATGACAACCGGGACCGACAGCTTAACGTGCTCTCCGAGGCACGGAGGGGTCTCGATGTGTAACGAAACGGTCACCCATCCACAGACTGACCGCGGCAAGTGCAGCTTAACCTTGCAGATCGTACAATCCGCGCAGTCGTTGCTTCGCTACGAGCCCCTCAAAAAAATTTTTTTCATCTAAAAGAAATTAATACAATCATAATATTGATAAAAAAAAAATAGAATTAAAAGAATAAATAAAAAATTATTTGCTGCCAAATGATGAAAAAATTAAACATTGTAAATATCAGTAATAATGAAACATAAAATTGCAAATATCAATCTAAAATTACTAAAAAAAATATGCAGTACAAACGTCATTTTTACAATATACCTTTGATTATAAAAGCAATATACCTACTAAAATTAACATCAATTTACCAATACAACATGTCATATTTTATCATTAAGAAGCTTTCTAGGGAGTACAATACATTTTAAAATACTTAAACTTACATTAAAACATATATCAATAGAAGCGCCACAAAAAAACCTGTGCGGTCAGGAACGAAGTTTCTTACTAACACTAGTAGGAGAACGAAAGAGAGAGCGCGCGGTGTGCGTATATGCAAAATAACGCAAAAATCTTACATGACGTAACATTTTCTCCCGAATCACACTTACCGCAAACCGCAAATGTAGGAGCTATATTTAATTTCGATCAAAATTGATCCTTCTTGGCTGGTTAAGAGCTAGGAAATATTGATTGAACTTTTCTTTATATCAACCCTACGGAACCATGGGCCACATTATCACCAAACTTATTCTTATTTTATTGACCGTACTGGGGCAACTAATCTGCTTTATTTCACTTTCACTGCGTATATCGTAGCGTGTTAAGTCCACCACTTTTACCTTTGAAAGAAAGAAAGAAAGAAAGAAAGAAAAATGATTTATTGCCACAACAAGACGACATGCGGTAGGTACACATAAAAAATAATTAAACTTAAACTTAATTATATGGTGCATGTCGTAGCTGCGGCAATGAGGTTGACACTCAGCATGATGCTGTGTTGTAACGTGAGTCACAACACAGCGCTGATTTTCAGTGTCAACCCCAAGTGACGAGCGGGTGCCAAGCCAGCAAAAGCATTCAATGACTACATACCCAAAACAAATAAAGCAGAATAATATACGAGAGTGGGTGTGTTGTGTGTGGGGGGGGGGGGGTGTTTGTGTGTGCGTGGTGGGGGAGGGGTGTTTGTGTGTGCGTGATGTGGGTGTTTGTGTGTGTATATAGTGTTAAAAATATTTTATATTATATACACATTCATATATTATCACATACCTAAATGATTATTATAAATTATAATAATTTAAATAGAAATCAACATTCATCAAGGGTTTGCTAATGATGAGACACAATATATAAATCTCTAGTATCCCTGTGTAGTCTGTTATAGGTGTGTACTGTGTATAAATAAATAATAATGATAGTTATAGCAAGTGAATGCGGCTATTTTTTACTAAAACTTTTGATTCTTTTAACTTGATGAGTGGTTAGGAACGCAGTGTTGCGTAGGTAATCTATACCTATATCTATATACCGCCATTTGCTGGCGTCGCCGCCGGCCTGCTGAAAATCGATGTATTATGTTCATAGGTCATAAACATAACGTAATTACTAAGGTATTTCATTTGTAATATAGATTTTGCTCGATTTTTTGCTTTTGTAAAAGGTAGCTCTTTAGGTGGAATTTAAAATTTGTGATAGTTTTCAGTGACCTCATTGGAGGTGGTATGTCGTTCCAGCAGCAAGTGGCGGCATGCTTGAAACATCCCCTGAAGGCAGTAGTTTTGTACTTAGGCATCGAGAGAGGGTTGGACGTAGAACGAGCGGAGTAACTGTAATGATCCTGCCTCCAACTTAATTTTTTAAATAGGTATGCTGGTTTACGTGTGTTTGTAACTCCAAATAATAGGTTAGCTAAATGTAATTTTCGCCGTGCTGCCATTTTTAGAACATCGCTTTTATTAAGATATGGTGTAACATGATTTCTCCGAGGTATGCTAAAACAGTATCGGGCACAGGCATTTTGTACGCGTTGGATTAAACGTTCTGTACGGGATAGCAGACATGGCCCATATACCACGTCACAATAATTAAATTTTGATAGGACCAAGCTATCTACTAGTCTCTTCCTTAATGCGATACTAAGGAAGTCTCTTATCCTGTACAGAACCTTCAGTCTGTAGAAACAGTTTCGAACTATGCCACTGATGTGATCCTCAAAGCGAAGTTCCGGATCGGTGATTAGGCCCAGGTTACATGCAACTTCTACTCTTTCTATATTTTCCCCCATTACCATAATCTTAGGGTTTGCAGAAACAATTGAACTAATTTGATATCTGCTGCCCATAATCATAAATTTAGATTTTTTTGAGTTTAGCACTAGTGAGTTTCGCTTGGACCACGAAGTAACCTTATCAAGCTCTGCGTTAACTACGTCTACGGCGGATGTGGTGTCCTTGGCCTTAAAGGAATAATATATCTGGGTGTCATCCGCGTAAATATGGTATTTACAGTCGCTGAAACAGCTAGTAATGTCGGCACTATATAATATATATAGGAGCGGACCCAGCAACGATCCCTGGGGAATTCCCCTGGATACTGATAGTGGGGAAGAAGTCAGCGTTGAACCGTCCATTTTGCGTATTTCAACCCGCTGTGATCTGCCCGTCAGATAACTTGCGAACCACTTTACTGTATCTAACTCAAAACCGTAGTAGGATAGCTTTGAGAGTAATAGGGATATATTTATTGAGTCAAATGCCCGGGAAAAATCTAGAAGTGCCAGTATCGACCCCTCTCCACGATCCCGGGCCTCAAGGATATTGCCCACAACATCTGCTAAGGCTGTAGCTGTCCCACGTCCCTTTCTGAAGCCTGATTGCAAGTCTGGAAGAATTTCGTTACATTCTAGAAAATCTATAACCTGCATGTACACCACTCTCTCTAACACCTTGGATAAGCAGGGCAGTATGCTTATAGGGCGAAGGTCCTTGAAATTTTGTGGATTACTATTTTTTGGAATTGGCCGCACAATTGCACTCCGCCATAGATCAGGAAAAGTATCTGTGTTTATGGATCTGTTTATTATTTCGGTTATAGTTGCTAGTGATTGTGGCAGAGTAAGTGACACCATCTCTTTTGATATGCCGTCTATTCCTTGCGCATTGGTGGCTATATTTTTAATAATTTTGAAGACTGTCTCCCTATTAGTTGGCTTCAAAGCAAAACTAGCTGTACCATAACGATTGAATTCATAGAAGCTCAGTTGTGATATGCTTACATTTTCGTCTCCTGGGACGTCCAGAAATGCCGAATTTATTTCATCTGGATTTTGAAACTGGCCCAAAAGCATGCTGTCGACCCTACCCACTGGAATCACATGTTTTTTTAAATTATACCACAGCAGTTTAGAGTCGTTTATGTTGTCATTAATATGTTTAGTAAAGAACGCCTTTTTCTCATTTATTAACGCTGTTATTGCTAGGTGCTTTAAGTCCACATAATATTGTTTGTGTACTTTCAGTTTGGTATTTTGGTACCGATGCCGGGCATCATTACGTAACCTGAACATTAATTTTATATTATCGGTTATCCATGGCGTTGGCGGACCTCTGAATATTTTAGTTTTGGTCGGGGCGTGGGCATCAAAAAGCCATTGTATGTAGGAGTTAAACGACTCCACCATTTCATTTACATCCTGCAAGGCACTTATTGCATCCCATGGGATCGCCTCTAAATCCTTCTTAAAATATTCATGCAGTATGTCTTTTATTGGTCGAAATGTAACTGTTTTCTTTACAGGTTTATCCTTTTTACAGATTATTTCGCACGTTATAAATGAATGACGTCCAAGTTCAATTATATGGTCGACTGTAACGCTCCGGTACTTCGCATCAGTAAGGATCACATCAATTAATGTAGCACCGTCGCCCACAAAGTGTGTAGCCGTAGGAACTATTTGTTCCAGATTACTGTAGTTTAAGAATTCTTTAAGTTTTTTTGTCTTGGATTCATTAGCGTCGAGCATGTTGACATTCAGGTCTCCTAATAATATAACATTGTCATATGGGGCTAGAGCACACATGCTTTCTGTGACTGCATCAAGTAAAACATCCACTTCTAACCATTGTGGCCGATATGCAGTACCTATCAATATTTTTTTTGTCTTTGTTGTTAAACTCATCCACATTTGTTCTACTGTCGGGTGGTGCGGGTGAGATCTTACTCGTGTACATATTCCTGTTTTAATATAAAAAGCAACCCCACCTCCGCGCTTCCTAAGAGTAGACAGTGGACGTGGAATATGGCGCAACTGGTAGCCGGGAACCACTGGTGCCCGACCTTCCTCCCCTTCGCGCAGCCATGTCTCATTGATAGCCATTATATCTACTGAATGGTGGCTCATAGCTATAAGAAACTCATCTTGCTTTGTCGACAATGAACCAGTATTCAGCAGTCCAAATTTGATTTGTTTACTCGGCGGCATTTAAACAGTTAGCAAATTTAAACATCTTCAGAGTTCGTGTTGAAAAGTGCAGCATGTGAATTTTGATATAGACATAATAAAGTAACATTTTAGTGGTTGATATAATAGTTATGTAAAGTGTAGTGAGTGTGGTGGCTGTGTAAAAAATATGACAATTAAAATTGTCGCAATTACGACATACAAAACTAGTTAAACTATCGAAAACTAAACAAATCGGAACCAAACTAGACACTAAAAATACAGTAGTTTTGATTACATTTCTAACTACTATACTAAGAAAACGAAATAACACTCGGACAATTAAATTAATTTTTAGAGCCTTTTTCTGGGTCTGGGCCAAATATGCGCAGTAAATCTGACTCTGAGCGAATGAGGCCTGCCTTATCGTCAGGCTTCTGTCGGGCAAGAATGCGGCCATAATTGGTCCACACAAATTGCCAGCCAAGACATTTTGCAGACTCCCGTGCGCGTCGAAATAACTGCCGCGTGTGTTTAGTAAGGCGTTCATTGATATAGAACTTCTGCGCGGGACCGGACATTTTAAGATCCGCGGTGCTCGCTCCCCGTCGCACTCGGGCGGCGCGTATTAGTGTGTCACGCATGTCGCGGCGCGCTAGTCGTACAGCTACTGAGCGTGAGCGGGTTTCCACTGCGCCCGTAGGATTTGTCGCATTCACATGTCTACCGCCGACACGCTCCGCGCTTACAATATCACGTTCTTCGATATTTACACCCAACGTTGTTCCTATAAGCATAACCGTATGGATTAAGTTCTCACCATTTGTTTCTGGTAGATTTGCTATTTCGACGTCATTTATTAATAGCTGCTGGTCCCGGTCATTCAGCTCTCGTTTCAACACGGAAACCTCTTCGGCTGTGTCTGAAAAAACTACCAATTTTGTCTCTAGTGTGTCCACTCTAGCTTCCATGCCATTTACTTTCTCCAGACATGCTTCCATGGAACCCTTCAGCTGATCCTTGTCGACTTGGAGCTGAGCCAGGTCCGTACGCAATTTATGCAATTCGTCCTGGAAGTCTTTACGCATTATAAGTAACTCCGTGCGTAGCTCTTCCTTAAACATTGACCGTAGATCCCTATGTAGTTCATCTTTAAACGTGCGCAGAACATCAGCCATGTCCGAGGTAAGCCCATCGGTGGCACCCAGTGTGGTGCACTTAGAAGCATGTGTGTCCATTAACTCTTCGGGTCCCCGTCCTTCCAAATGCGCACCGTCAACTTTACCCTTCTGCATTTTTTTCTTGCATTCCGGGCATATCCATGTAGGAGTTAAAAAACCGGTAAGTGGTAAGGCTCCGCAAGCTCGGTGGTACAGAGCATTACAAGTACAACACCTGGCGGCCTCTAGCGGCGACAAAAACTTCGCGCAACCAACACACTTGGCTGACGGCATGTTGATGTTTTTACTACGCTATCGATGTTCCTAGTAGCTATTTCTGAGAAACGATAGATGGCGCTGTTTAAACTTTTTACGTTAGTGGCAGTTAAGGGTATTATAATGGCATAATAACACCATAGATTGCAACTATGTTCAACGTCAAGCACACGCGCACACTGAGTATACTGTTATTCCAGTATCTACTGAAGATAATGTAAATATTGGTTCACTTTTTCTGATCTTCATATAGTTTAAGGTAGTTTTTGTTTTCGATATAGTTCTTAAGTTTATTATTTGCACTTTTTTGCTATAATACTTCACCAATGAACTGTATAACTGTCTGTCTTGGTTGTCTCACTATGTGTAGGCTTTGAGCAATAAACACTTGCAATTAGATAACTTATTATTTTTTTTATTACAAAAACAATCGGTCACAGCTTTCGCTAGCTTGACGTCCGTGACGTCAGTCCTTTAGTTACTCCTTACTTATTATGTTTGAAGTGGAAGATTACTGAATAATATACCGTGAGTGAATGACAGCCCACTGTGCAGAGCCTGCATGGTGGAAGACGAGACAGCAGCCCATGTGCTTCTAGACTGCCCTGAGGTCGCCACATACAGGGCCAAGTACTTCGGTAACCAGCTAACAGATACCCTCAGAGTGATCACCAGCAACACTAAGGCGTTGCTGGCCTTTTTTGAGGAGTTGGGATTGAGATGGATCGAGTAACTTCCCACCCGTACGCAAAATACACGCTTGCGGAAACCAGTCCGTTATACTATACTATGTGGTTAAATGTATCTTTGCACCTGCAGTTAAAATGTACCATCTTCTGTACCACATTTGCATCAAATAAAGTAAAGATAATTTGATTTTTTTTTAAACTCAGGCATCAAATAAATAAAATAAAAGTCTTAATGATAGAAAACTAAGTAATATAAATATTATCTACTGTCTTTTACTACGGAACGCATGTCGCCGGTTTTCCGCTATAATAATAATATAATAATAAATCGTTTATTTCAGGAAATCCCATAGAAAGTTTTACATATTTTTACTTAACCTAATGTTCGCACACATAATCAAATATCACAATTAAAATAACATCTGTTATCACACCTTTAAAAATAAAATTATAAAAAATAAAAATCAATAAAAATAAAACAAAAATCAATTAAAATTAAAAAATTAACCTATACCAACACATAAATACACAATTACGTCCAACATGTTTATGGCATTCAATGCAAAATAAATTAAGCCCAAAAAAAATCCGCTGCTAGTTAAGCTGCAAAATTCAATTTTAGTGACTCTGCGTCCAAAACAGCACTGATGATCAAGCAAACGGTTCACGCACTGGTGTCCTGGAAGACACCTGTACGCGGCGACAAGTTCACGCCGCTTTGCCACTTTATTACCAATATTTCGATTTCAAAAAAATCAAAATCATTTATTTGTGATTCACAGGTAACAAATGTCTTATTTAAGGTGAATGCTACAGGGTAGCCCGCGAAATTCAAATTTTTTGGCGTTTTTTGCAATTTGTAGCTTTATTTCGCGTTGTATATCGGTCAAAATATGATTGGCGGAAATAATAACAATATATCTAAGGAATAATACTAATAAAAAATATTAACATAGCTTTATAAGCTCTACAAGCTCGAAAATCGATAATTTGATCGTAAATTAATATTATCGAGCTAGTACAGCTTATAGAGCTAGGTTAATATTTTTCATGAGTATTATTCTGTAGACATTTTGTTTTTATTTCCGCCTATCATGTTTTGACCGATATACAATGCGAAATAAAGCTACAATTAGCAAAAAACTTCGAAAAATTTGAATTTCGCGGGCTACCCTGTAGCATTCACCTTAATATAAATTAAGGTCTATGGTCTTAATAGTTTGGTTCCTTCTATGGTTAACGTATTCTGTATTAGTAAATACCTAATTTAGTTATCTACGTGTTCAAAATTCTAAGTTAAAAACAATTTGAATTCGTTGCCTTTTCAGAGGGTAGTAGCCACAGAAATAGATAGAGATAGAATGGTTGTAATCACAATTTTACTTGCGATTAATGCGTGGCAACTTTCGAACAAACTACGCCTTACATATTGACGTCATTAATTTTTAAAAATTAACTTTAATCAAATTTACTTTACAGCTTTTGTTTCAGCAGTTAGAAATAGCACAATAAGGCATTTTTGCGGGTTTTTGTTACAGTATTTACAGAAACAAGTCATAAGGCGTACTGAGAAAGCCTTTGAAATGCTCTGCACTATGGTGCAGAGTGTTGGCACGCGCGCCCTGCCTACTTTTCCATTCTATTTATTACTGTGGTAGTAGCTCAGATGCTGCATAATTTCAATACTCAATGTGTGCAATGAGCGAGCTAGCTACGCCCCAAGCCCCAAGCGATATTAATACAAAATTAAGTGATACAATGAACGAGTTGGTAAAGCAATGTATTATTACGTGAATACTGTTGTTTGTGCACCTGATGACAGGTTAAGATATTGCCTGTGGTGGTCATTAAACTGGATTTAATCATGGAAGACATAAGACGTGTTGAATGCTGGTTGAATGCATAATTATTAAAACGCAAAGCACGCAGTATGCAGTAGGCAGGCAGACGGATAAGAAGCAAATATTTAGATATGCCTCCGTGGTCAAGAGGTTTAACACTGGAAGTGAGTGGTAAGAGATGTTAAAGCTGAAAGAACGCGCTTGATGTAGAAGCTTTTAAACTTTATTCTTATTCTTATTCTTTACTAGCTGTGCCCGCGACTCCGTCCGCGTGGATGTCGGAAAATAACATCGTGTCATAATTATGAACACAATATCTTCAAATATATACATACCAGGCCCCTCAGAAAGTATTGCGAAAAAAAGTTTTTATATATGGGAGACTGGCCAGTTATAATGTTTTTCGAAAATATGATTATTTATAAGTAAAAATAAGTAAGTTCCAATTTCAAAATTTCCCTCCACATTTTTTGCGAGTTAATTCAAAGTATTGTGTCTCACTGAAATATGGATCTTCGCCGGGAACATTTTAGAGCTATGATTTTATACGATTTCAAGTGTCGCCTGAAACCGGATGAATCGTACGATAGACTTCAAATGGCATTCATGGATGAAGGCCCTTCCAAGGCAACCGTGTATCGTTGGTATAACGAATTCAAGCGCGGTCGACCAACTTTGGGGGATGACGAAAGAAGCGGTCGCCCTTTGACGGCTGTTACCGAAGAAAACGTGCTAGCAGTGAAAAATTTAATCCAAGACAATAGGCGAATTACATATCAGGAGATTCAACATATATTGAAGATTGGATCGGGAAGCGTTCACGAGATTCTACACAGCCATCTTCGCGTGAGGAGGATAGTATCACGCTGGGTGCCGCACAACCTCACCGATGCTCAGAAGCAGGCCCGGGTGGAATGGTGCCGTGATATGCTTAACAAATTTGAAGCAGGCTCGTCTCGGCGTGTTTACGACATCGTTACAGGTGATGAGTCCTGGATTTATCAATACGACCCAGAAACCAAGCGCCAGTCGACTGTTTGGGTGTTTCAAAATGAGCCAACGCCTACCAAAGTGAAGCGATCTAGAAGCGGGGGTAAGATTTTGATCGCTAGCTTTTTTAATTTGACTGGCCACTTGGTATCAATTCCCTTACGGGATCAAAGAAGCATTAATGCCGAATGGTATACTACCAAATGTTTGCCAGAAGTTTTCTCTGTTATAGGCAACAAGCGACCAAACACAGGGCTCCGCGGGCTACTGCTCCACCACGACAATGCACCTGCGCACACCGCACTCAAAACGAGGGACTTCCTGGACAGCACGCCAGTCAAACTCCTGGGTCACCCTCCTTACAGCCCTGATCTAGCACCGTGTGACTTCTTTTTATTCCCAAAAATAAAAAATCAGCTCAAAGGGATACAATTTTCGTCGCCGGAAGATGCGCTGGCTGCGTTCGAGCAGGCTGTAAACGAGGTGTCTGCGGCGGACTGGAAAAAGTGTTTTGAAAACTGGTTTAGGCGCATGAATCTTTGTATAGAGGCTGGTGGAAAGTACTTTGAAAAGATTTGATAAAAATATATGTACGTATAGAACAATTTTTTTTAGTTTCGCAAAACTTTCTGAGTGTCCCACGTATAAGCGCCTACACAGACGATTACACTATTTACCGACCATACTATATTTTGTTTTTACAACCAACCGGCTAAGGTGATGGAATTTCATGAAATTAGCCCTAAACTCCCTCATTCTGAGAAGACGATCGTGCCCAGCAGTGGGAAGTAATTGGGCTGATTATGTGATTCTATAACACTAACCACATCTCTTCTTATGCTGAGAAGAGGCCCGTGTCCAGCAGTGGGACTGTAATGGGCTGGTAATGTTATGTTATTCTAGAATACTAATAATATCCAGTATTCTAGAATAACATAACATTACCAGCCCATTACAGTCCCATAATAATAATATCCAGTTCATTAACTCTTCTCATTTTGAGAAGAGGGCCATACCCAGTAGTGGGACAGTAATGGGTTGACTACGTTATGTTATTCTATATTTTCTAATTTCTTAACTCTTCTCGTTCCGAGAAGAGGTCCGTGCCCAGCAGTGGGGCAGTAGGTAATGAGCTGATTATGTTATGATAATCTATTACACTAACAATATCCAGTTCCTTAACTCTTCTCATTCCAAGAAGAGGGCCATGCCCAGCAGCGGGACAGTGATGGGCTATGTTATTTTATTCTATATTTTCTATAATACTAATAGAATCCAGTTGTATTTTTAGGAACCTGCAACCTGCATCCAACCAACAATCATGACCTCTACTTTGTATGCAACTTAATACAATAGAGGGGTCAAGCTGTATCGCTGGATCTACTCAACCGATTCCGATAAAACATACCCTATATTTTAAGTTAGACTAATACAAATGCTAAGTTTCATTACGATCCGTTCAGCCGTTTTCATGTGATGAGGTAACAAACAGACAGACAGACAGACATAATTTTTTTAAACGATTGATTCGTATTCTATAGCTTATGTCTAGTCCCCCTAACCGGTTTTCGTGAAAAAAAACTCATTGTACAGACTTTTCGACCTTTACAGTTTTATTATAGTATATAGAAGAAGATAGATTGTACACCAGAAAAAAAAATACAGTAAAACTTATAAATAGAAATTACATGTACAAAGGCGAGCTTAACTCAAAAATGAGTTTTCTACCAGCAAACCTTTGAGTGATTTTTTTCGCGAATTTCACTCATATTGAACTAGGGTAGTTCGAGAAAACACCCTTCGCTCAAGACGATGACACCCACATACTTCAGTCTGCTCGTGACCACGGCCAATGCAACTTGACCGAAATGTCGAGGTTAGTCAAAATGTTCAATATGCCCTTGATGTACTTGAGGTAGTGATAAATAAATGCTTTTCTATTATAATATATCCTACATTTATCTCTGCTTATCTAGTAATACACTGATAATGTTACACAGTAATCAACTGTCGGTATTCTAAGGAAAGATGATTACGGGATTATCTCCCAAGTTCACTAGTTCATCTCTCTATAAATATGTCTTTGTTCAACACAAGACGTCTATCTTCATATTTATCTGACCACACCTAACAACACTTAAATAAATACCACACACACTGCCCCACATAACATTCATCACTCAGATCCAAATCGCTCTTGCCCAGTTTTTATGCAATCCAGTAGTTGACTACTGTTACAAAATACCAAAAATCTTATATTACTTAAAAGAAGGTACAAAAACGACAACATTGTTGAAAGAAATAACAAAATCCATAAGAAAATGGAAGAGATACACGCTTTTTAAGTTTTTTGAGGGGACATTTACTGTCCTTGTCGTGCGAAACGGACATTTTACAGAGAGATATCAAGTTTCTATGAAGGTTTTGAACAATGACGTCATACTTTGATACTGCTGTCTCTGTCTAGTGAACTATTTTAAATCGCTTATAACTTGGACATTTTATTATATATTTTATTGGTTTTTTCACTGTTGCTTATATTTCTTGAAGAAGTTTCGAGATTTCTGATAAACACTAATAAAAAAAGTTAGTCACCATCCCTATTACAGACTAAGGCAATTATGAGTGCGGTAATAGCAGTGAAAACCGCAAAGTTACTTCAAAGACAGACTAATCCGATTATAAATACTCCGAGTCGAATTAACAAGAACGTAAGAAGAACAGATCACAGTAATTACGGCTAAGAGAAATTTCGATGTTCCAAATTACTCTAAATTTAATTAATGAGTGTTGTTATAGCTGACGATACGATTGGGGTGTGGTTAAATTTTTGGAATGGTTTTTGACTACCAATTTGACGTAAATTCTACATGTTTCCGTATGGATCCAAAGTTTTAAATTAAATTTAGTAGCTGGATAGCTGCAGGATGCTGTTGGAGTTTTCTGACACAGAGAAACCCATTTCGCTGGTCTTAACCGCAAGAACGTACTTGGTATCCGCTGATATACTTATATTCAAATTTTGAAAAATAAATAATGGGTAAAATTTAACATGGTATAAAAACCATACCAAACGATTCACCTAATGATTCTGAACTATTTTCAGGACCAGCGATTATTCTGTTAGAAAAATACAACATATCGGAATATTGAAGAAAAAAAGATAATCTTTCCTTATTTCATTTTAAAAAATCTATCTACTTCTTCTTGGTAATTTTTTAGATTCCCTTTTGGTCTCATTAACATGGAAAAAAAAACCTGCGGAAAATTATCAAAAGTAAAAATTCCCTGCAGCAATGAAATAATTATGTATTTATTTCTTCCGACTAATCGGGAGGTATGAAGCCGTAGAGTTACAAAGTTATAGAATATCCAAGTTGAATCACGTAAATGTCTCGAAGGAATTGTATCACTGGATAATAAATAACTGATAAACTTCACATTGTAAAGCTTTGATGGAATACTATCTAGATCTGAAATATAGGTAGGTCTTTACTAACATACTAATAATAATATTATGAAGAGGAAAGTTTTGTTTATTTGTTTGTAATTGATAAACTCTGAAACTACTGAACCGATTTTAATCATTCTTTCACCATTAGAAAGCTAATTTATCCAGAAGTAATATAGGCTTTATTTTATTTCAGTATGAGGGCGAATGGCGTGGATGGCCGATGGGGCTGTAAAGTTCTAGAGTGGCGAAGAATAATTGCCAAACTTAAGTGGCAGTGGGCGGGGCACATTGCTCCCAGAACGGATGGCCGAAGGGGCGGTGAAGTTCTGGAGTGGCGACCGCGTACTGGAATGCGCAGCGTGGTATGCCCCCCACAAGGTGGACCGATGGCCAGGTGAAGATCGCGGAAAACCGCTGGATGCGGATAGCGCAGGACCGGTCGTTGTGGCGATGCTTGGAGAGGCCTATGTCCAACAGTGGAAGTTTTTCGGCTGAAATGATTCCCGCGACCTTCACCAGGTCGTCGGTCCACCTTATGGGGGGCCTACCCACAAAGCAAATGGAACGAAGAATTTAGGATAGGTAGTATCCCATTTGGTATACTTCCCATTTCGGTAACTATAATTTTCTGATAAAATGAATAAGTATGAAGTTTACGAAATGAGATTTATTCACTGCAATAAAAAGTTTACGAAATGGGCTGCAGCCGAATTTAGAATGGAAGTTTCAATAACAGGAACACTAAACATTTTTTGTAGACGAATAAGCACATTATTCCAGACTAGTTATACAGCTAAAGTAGGTTACTCTTTCTTTACTGTACGCGTTGACTGAAGCTTAGCAACATGTCATTGCTATGCAGTATATCCATTAAAGGTTATCGTTATACGTACATTAGAACTATATGTAATAGAAATGTACTATTGTTGCAACCACAGAAATAAAATTAAATAGAAATGCATCCAATGTTCAGGGTTTCTGTGGTTCAGAGCCTATTAGGATAATGACCGGCCATCGACCATACACCCCAATAGACGCCTCATAACAGGCGACTGATGTCTGTCAACACATCAGTTTAATAAATCTGATGAAGGTCGACACTATTCGCTACTTTAAAACTTCAAATAAATTTCGACCACCTATATGTGAGCTCCCAAAACTTCTGCGTTAGTGATTAGCCAATAGCCATCTTGGTAGAGCCAATCAGATTGCAGTACTCCGCCTCAGCTAGTTGACAGAATTTATTGTACGCCTTAGATTAATAACGCATTATACAAGCTGTTAATCTGTAACCGTGCCATATTTCTAGATCAAATGACAAATAATATGCTTCGTCATCTAAAAATACTTAACAAATTCTATGATTATTTAATTAGTACTCAATTTTTTGAAATTTTCACTCAGAAACATAGCGAGAGTTTGAGAATAAATCCCGACCGACGCTGAAAATAAGTCATCGGTGACATTGTCAAAGGGTGGAAATACCTGTAATTCGTTTTGGTGGTTTTGCACGCACCATTGTGTCGCACGCGACACACGGGGTTATTTGTTTGTTTACAAATAGGTATTTTAATTGTTCAGCTCCAGGACCAAAAGACGAAGCCTATCCAACTGCGCAGAGGGGTGAGACAAGGGGATGTCATATCCCCAAAATTGTTCACTAACGCGTTGGAAGACGTCTTCAAGACGCTGGACTGGACTGGAAAGGGGATCAACGTTAACGGCGAGAACATCTCACATCTCCTCTTTGCCGATGACATCGTTGTAATGGCTGAGTCGCTGGAACAACTAGGCGAAATGCTGCACAGCTTAAATGGAGCCTCTCGGCGTGTCGGTCTCGGCATGAATCTGGACAAGACTAAGTCATGTTCAATAGGCATGTCATGCCGAGGCTGATATTCGTCAAAGGGTCGGCACTCGAAGTTGTAACGGAGTACGTCTACCTAGGGCAGATAATTCAGCTTGGTAGGCACAACTTCGAGAAAGAAGCCGACAGAAGGATCCGTTTGGGATGGGCAGCATTTGACAAACTTCGCCGAGTCTTCTCGTCGCCTATACCGCAAAGTTTGAAGACTAAGGTCTTCAACCAGTGCGTCCTGCCTGTCATGACTTACGGCGCCGAGACGTGGACACTGACAGTTGGGCTAGTCCACAAATTTAAAGTCGCTCATCGAGCTATGGAGCGAGCTATGCTTGGAGTTTCTTTGAAGGATAAAATCCGTAACGAGATTATTCGGAGAAGAACCGGAGTGACCGACATAGCTTGTAGGATCAGTAAGCTGATGTGGCAGTGGGCTGGCCATATCCGTCTGTGTGATGGCGGCTGGAGCAGACGAGTCCTTGAGTGGAGACCGCGAATCGGCAAACGCAGCGTAGGACGCCCCCCCGCCAGGTGGACCGACGACCTGAAAAACGTGGCTGGGGGGGACTGGATGCGGAAGGCAGAGGACCGAGTGTTGTGGCGCAACTTGGGAGAGGCCTATGTCCAGCAGTGGACTGCGATAGGCTGAGTTGATTTTAATAAATAGTAGTAGTAGTAGTAGTTGGTTTTTTTAATTTAAAGAAAAGAAAAAATATTTATTTGCTTCAAAAGTGACGCACAAAATTACCAAAAAATTCAAGAACACAGAACAAATACAGGTACAGAGCCAATAAGCGTGGTAAGATATGCGTCACATCCGCGCAAAGCGGCCACCACTCAGCATATTGCTGTGCCTCATGCACGGAGCAAAGACAGCGCTGGTTATTTAAAAACAATGTTGCTATCTATTGATTTTTTATCGATTCGTGTTCAGTATCAGTGGTATAGTCACCTCCTTAAATATAATGCGAGTACAGATCAACGTGTTGTATTTAACAACAGGCGTCTTTGGACTGTATGATCCATGGGACCGGTGAATGAAACTTGTGACACTCGTGACATCTCATAGCGCAAATCCATTCTCGACTGGTTTCCCAAAAGTTGGAGCAAGTCAACGGCACACTACTGGGACACCTACCCTACTTACTAGACCGGTCGCGTTATCTCATTTATATCCCACTCGACATTAAATTTATAAGGAAAAAGTTGTACAAAGTGTACTTGAGCATTCATTATGCTACCTTGTGGTTAGAAAGTAGTTATAGGGGCATGTCAATTATATACTAGAGTTAATTTTTCTAATAGTTAAGCTGTAATTTTCCGTTGGTGAAGCTTGTTCGGATTAATCATTGACGTTTTATGAACTGACAACTAAACTAACTAACTAGGTTTCATAATTAACAACGCGTCCATAATTTAGGTAATAGTACACACGGCTACACTTCAAGCTGTACTTTCCAGTCTAAGCTGACCTCGCATTGTATAGGTTTTCCTTCCAACGCGAGGTCAGCCTTTACTGGTTTAGTACAGCTTGATGTGTAGCCGTGTGTACATGCCGTGTTCTAATTATTGGCCTTGAGCAAAATCCATTTTTGCAAGGCTGAGAACAAAAACAGAAATGTCATAATTGGTAATTACTATATTTTACTCACATCAGATTACGGACGTTGACCAGGGCGAGATTAGGGCGGCCCTCGAGCAGCTTAAGAACAACAAAGCTCCGGGCGATGACGGCATTACTACTGAACTCCTAAAAGCAGGCGGGGCTCCGGTCCTGAAGGAGCTACAGAGTCTGTTTAGTTCCGTCATCCAACAAGGCTCTACACCGGAGGCATGGAGCGGGAGTGCGGTGGTACTGTTCTTCAAAAAAGGGGATAAAACCCTTCTGAAGAACTACAGACCCATCTCACTCCTGAGTCATGTGTACAAGCTGTTCTCGAGGGTCATCACGAATCGTCTCGCCGGAAGACTCGACGAATTCCAGCCACCAGAGCAAGCTGGGTTTCGAAAAGGCTACAGCACCGTAGACCACATCCATACTGTTCGGCAGATCATACAGAAGACTGAAGAGTACAATCAGCCGCTGTGTATGGCATTCGTGGACTACGAGAAGGCCTTCGACTCTATCGAAACTTGGGCAGTTCTGGATGCTCTTCAGCGATGTCACATTGATGAGCGGTATATAGAGATGCTGAGATGCCTATACAACGCTGCTACCATGACTGTTCAGCTCCAGGACCAAAAGACGAAGCCAATCCAACTGCGCAGAGGGGTGAGACAAGGGGATGTAATATCCCCGAAATTGTTCACTAACGCGTTGGAGGACGTCTTCAAGACGCTGGACTGGACTGGACAGGGTATCAACGTTAACGGCGAGAACATCTCAAATTCAAAGTCGCTCAGCGAGCTATGGAGCGAGCTATGCTTGGAGTTTCTTTGAAGGATAAAATCCGTAACGAGATTATCCGGAGAAGAACCGGAGTGACTGACATAGCTTGTAGGATCAGTAAGCTGAAGTGGCAGTGGGCTGGCCATGTCTGTCGAAGGACCGATGGCCGTTGGAGCAGACGAGTCCTTGAGTGGAGACCGCGAATCGGCAAACGCAGCGTAGGGCGCCCCCCTGCCAGGTGGACCGACGACCTGAAGAACGTGGCTGGGGGGGACTGGATGCGGAAGGCAGAGGACCGAGCGTTGTGGCGCAACTTGGGAGAGGCCTATGTCCAGCAGTGGACTGCGATAGGCTGAGTTGATTGACTCACATCAATTTTTTACCTGTTACGGTTATGAAATAAAATAAAATAATTATTTATTTAATTCCTTTCACACTCATAATATACCTACCTACTTACATTTTTTTTTGTGGATATTATACTTACATAAAAAACAACACACATAAACGCAAAGCAATCTTTCTTAATTTTTCTCATGTATCTGGTCTGCTCGGCGTCCGTATGTCACTGCAGGGATCCAGCAGAATACCAGCGTCAGGTATAATACCTGGCACATGCTGAGTTGGACACCCATTTGGTACAATACTGAGACACATATCACACTTTTTATTGTATTTTTACTTGTATGTCCTGTGTCTTGTTTTTTTTTTTTTTGTTTGTCCTGTGTTTTTTTTTTTTTTTTGTACTAAATAAACGTTTTATCTATCTTATCTATCTATCTATCGACAAGCCATGAAGAAGTTTATGAACATAGATGAAGCAAAAGGGTGTATTAGGATCGTAGCAGGCATTTGGCTACCTTAATAGGAAACAGGCGAGATAATATGTGTGTATTATGAACCCGGATGTAGTAAGCAGAGAAAATATTTTACTACTGTTGCCTTATTTGACGTCGTATTGTTTCTAACTATAGTTCAATTTTCAAGTGTCAACTGAAACAAGATTGGACAACCCACAGAAATAGATATAGATAGAATGGTTGTAATCACAATTTTACTTGCGATTCATGCGTGGCAACTTGTTTCGAACAAACTACGCCTTACATATTGACGTCATTCATTTTTAGGGTTCTGTACCCAAAGGGTGCAAACGTTGTTTACATCAGCTTTCATTTTTGACATCAGCTGTCAATAGAGGATATTTTGGCGTTTGACAGCTGTCACCTGTCAATTTGACAGCTGTCATCCAAAACGAAGATCTATCACTTCTGTAACGAAAGTAGTAGTCTAAAATTAAGTTATACCTGTGACAGCTTACAACTTTTTTTGTCCCACTGAGTCACACCACACCACCAATAATGGTTTGACTCATTGAAAAAGTTGCATTGGGTCACAGTGTTACTTCGATGGGATTTTTCCCATCGTGTCACAGCTTGACTCAAAAGGTTGTGACTGAATGGGAATCACTTTTGTCAATTTTGAGTAGGTAATTTTATTTTAAAAATATAAGCAAAGAATAATAAATAAAATTCTCTAAACTGTTTGGTGGTACTAGGGTTAGGAAAAAATAACCGTGGTTCCACTGAGGTACCAAGGTTATGAAAAAGTAACTGTGGTACCACTGGTGGTAGACTGGGGTACCACGGTTAGGAAAAAATAACCGTGGTACCACTGGTGGTACGACTGGGGGTACCACGGATACTAAATGACAAAAACATATAATTTAACATTCTTTTGTTATCATTCAGCTCACTTCTGAACGTGCCGAAATTGACAACTGGCTCTCCGACGCGTTCAGAAATTAGCTCAATTTCTAATGATTTACTTTAAAATATTATATTTTTTTATTCCGGGTTTCTAAAAATATTTTAAACGCCGAGAAATTTTTTTAGGGACCAGGGATCGAGGGTAAAACTAGGTGTTCCAAATTCTCCAAAAATCTTTATGTTTCTGTACAAATTATCATCATCATCATCATTTCAGCCGAAAGACGTCCACTGCTGGACAAAGGCATACCCCAAGCATGGCCACAATGCCCGGTCCTGTGCTTTCCGCATCCAGCGGATTCCCAAATCCTAATTTAAGAATATTTCCTAAGAAACTGGTAGCTTAGTAATCAAATCTCTGATACAGTACTAGACTTGTAGGATATAATGAACCCGGTGACTCCTGATCCTACTAAGATAAATAAATGTCTATCTTCTACACTTTATCTAGGATTTTTATCTTAATTTTATGCAAAAACCCAGTAGAAACTATTACGTTCCTCATTAGGGAGGAAAATGATAAAGCATAAGACATCTTCGCCCTTATAGCTAGAGGTCATATTGTACAAGCGATAGCGTCTAAGATAATATCTAGATATTAATTTTATTGGCAGTAATTGTATCACAATTTTCTGTTTGATCTTCTCTTTTTTTTTTCTTTGAATTTACTATTATTACATCCTTTGTGTGGTTAACCAGTAACCATACCCATAGCCGAGTCTTATAAGTCAGATTTCTTTACTATTGTTTCAATATTTTCCTCTAATTAATACTCGAATTACTCTTCAGTTCCACATAGTTATTGTATTCTACGGACTACTTTATTGAGGCCCGCAGATTTGGTGGTTTGGTGGCTATATTATAGTATTATATTATAAGATCTGTGATAATCTGTGCTACTGGCATTATATTATCTGTGCTATTGGTATCGATTTTCTTGTTCTCGAACTAAATTAATTTTAAACCAAAGACATTTGTATACTGACTCTATGTTTTAAACTACCGCTCTCTTTTACTAATAGTAGATACAAGAAAGGGATGGCAGCAATTCTAGTGCTGTCAAATCAGTTTAAATGTTATATTTTTTTGTATTTTAGTCGGCACGTTCCGAGATCACGACTAAACCTGTATGGAAATTTTAATTCCGACAAATTTGACAGCACTAAAATTGTTGTCATCCCTTTCTTGTTTCTACTATTAGTAAAAGAGAGCGATAATTTAAAATGAGCTTAATTCGTGAACAAGACAGTCGACAACTTTATTACTTTTCAAAAAAAAAAACGTAGGAATTTCTTCGCATGCTCTCCAGATATCGGCGTCGTGGCGTCGTCCTTTTTACAGCCTGTTCTTGATCGTTAAGACCTCGACAGCAATATTTATAATTTATCTTGTTGACATGTCAACATTGTCAAAGCATAATTGATTACCCCGCCCGCTTTCCACATCGCCATCTCTTGCACTGTGACCACCACGTGTGGTCCACCTTATCGGGACCTTGTCCTGTTTGTGGTAAGGCCATGACGGCATTCCTACATTATTATACCACAGACAGGTTCCGCCAGCTCACCTGGTACACTTATGGGATGAGTCCATGTGCCGTATATATGAACTACCGGTTTGATGTTTTGATAATTTTTTATAGGTACTTGAAGATTTTATGCCTGTTTTCCCTTGAAGTTCAAGCGAGATTGGTGAACTAAACGATGTTAAAAGGAAATGCGAGCTCTTTTGAAAATAAGGTATTTGAAGAAACTATCGCTGTCACTTTACAAGTGCTGGGCCTCAAATAAGTGCAATAAGAATAAGTGCAGCTCCGAATGAATAGCTTAGCAAAAAAGTAACAATTAGAGATTTGGCTCTCTACTATTTTCTCGTCCGAAACTGGGGCAATTTAAAAGATATTTCAGAAACTGTTTTTTTTTTTTTTATAGTATAGTATGGCGAAACGAGCTAAAGGCCCACCTGATGTTAAGCGGTTACCTTTGCCCATGACAACTTCAATACCACCTAGGCTGTTGCCTTACTGGTACCGCAAGTTGGTTCGCCAAACTGATACATGAAGATGGAAAGTCTCATGTGATTGTAATTTCTTAAGAAGAATTTTTTAGAATTTTTTCATTTATATGTAGTTGCCAAATTTATACACTAGGCCTCTGTAGACAGCGGTCTAAATTAGCAATTTTGAGAAAAACGACAACATAGGAGGACACATACAAAAAGTTAATGATTATTTTACTGTAAATAATCATTGCTGGTTATAAACCAGCAAGAAAAGAATCGAGAGCGTTTGTATGGAGAAAACACCACCCGCATTTCCCTTTAACACCTATTTTGTTGGTAACGACTGCCATAGATATTCGTATAACAACCGGGACTAGCGATGGGCGATTGTTACTGATTCCAATAATCGAATGGTTTGATACTACTAATATTAACATTCGAATACAAAAACAATCGATCGCTAGTTCGCAAATTCGAATAAAACCGCTAGTTCATTCATTTACTTTGCCATACAAAATTGGTACCTATGTTTCAAGTATAATAAAGTCTACTTTTAATTGATATTCGTAGTAATAAGTTAATAGTTACTGATTTGCGAACCGCTAGTTCATTCATCATTCAGTTTGTCATATAAATTTGAGCGTTTTTCTCTTTATCTTTATAGTACTATAAAGATTACTTTTAGTTGATAGCAATAATTAGATATGACTAATTTCCGAGTAGGCACGTACTTCAGAAAGTGTCGAAAATGTTGTCATTGCCCTTTCTACTAGTTCGATGGTTTGATGATTCAATCAATTTGCCACACGAAATTGGGTATTTTTTCTCAGTACATAGAGTTTACTTTTAGATGAGGTTGCGGATATTCGAATATAGAAACTAGTAGTAATGAAATTTGAATAGGAAGGAACGAGACGACGCAATACATTCTTATTTACTTCTTGCTTTTGTTCAAATTCGAATGAGTTGTAAGGTTATTCGAATAATTTGAATGACTTCTACAATCGAATCATTCGAATAAAGTCATTCACAATCGCCCATCTTTAACCGGGACCGCGTGCTCTCCGAAGCACGGAGGGGTCTCGATGTTCAACGAAATGGTCACACATACGGAATAACCGCGGCAAGTTTAGTTTAGTTTAGTTTAGTTTTTACCTCACAGATGATACTATCCGCATGGTTGCTACTTAGCCACGAGCCCCACTAGGTACCTACATAATAGATTAATGCAAGTGCACCAACTCGACCGTATCCCGTGACCTCTCACTCCTTCCACTTTCACTACGTGATATTGTGTAGTGGAAACTGTGACAGGAACAAAAGAATAGAAGCGTGACATTGCAAAAATATTGCAACATTTTACTAAGAACTTGAAATATTCAAATTCACAAATAATAAGGAAAAAGTAGACACTATTTTTTTAGGTATTACAGCGATGCTATGACTGTCTACTTTCTCTGATGAGTAGGCATTTTAAGAAGACAGGAATTGACTTAAAAAAATAGCAAATAAACTACGATGTATCGTATATAATCATTTCTCCATTATGTTGCCCAAAGGCATCAAACCGTGGCCTTTCAATGAAACTATAGAGAGTTGATAGACCTGAGTCATCACTGCTCAAAGTAGGTTTAGAGCCAATGCAACTTTGCAGATTTATATCGGCAAATAGCTGCCACAGCATCCTAAGCGCATTGTACGATAAGTGGGATTGTCCAATGTTGCGACAATGGATAGGGCTTCACACGTCTAGTGCGAACTATATCCAGTTTTAGAAGTTTTTTTTTTGTCTTCTCGTGCCAACGGCCAATGCTACTTCGCCGAAACGTCGAGGTTAGTCAAAATGTTTGTTATGTTTTGATTGTATTGTGCGCGTCAAGTCCCGTAAACAAAGTTCAATATAATAATATCCAGTTTTAACTTCGGCAACAATTATTAATTTTAAGTTACTAACATTAGGTTTTAGATTTAAATTGTGGAAAGAAAAAATCACTCACGAGCAGGATTCGAACCTGCGACTCCTGGCTCAGTACGCCAGTGCTTTTAGCCACTAAGCTACCGTGAACACTAAAACTACTACTACTACTACTATTAGTACTATTAGTGGCTAAAAGCACTGGCGTACTGAGCCAGGAGTCGCAGGTTCGAATCCTGCTCGTGAGCGATTTTTTCTTTCCACAATTTAAATCTTTAGATTTCGCTTCGCATGCGTAAATGCGTTAAAAATAATAAAATAATTAGGTTTTAGGTTTTCTTTTGTTTTTACTAACACTATATAGATCTACTTGTGATGTGAAATAAAGATTTTATTATTATTATTATAGTTTGTCGTTACTGTCTCAGTCGAGTAATAATTCTCAGTCTGAGGCAGTTCTTAGTCGATTCAAACCGGTAAATATCACTCAGATATTCTGCCAATTGGCAATCCAAGTTTAAGAAATGGCTTTGACAAGCCGTGCAGTTTTCTATTGGCTTCGCTAGAAGGAAAAGTTTTGCGAGAAGTAGCTATTAAACTTGCTATGCGTAAGTAGTCAGAGTGTAAAGCTACCTTAGCTACCTTTTAACACCGCAGTAACTCATTTCCATGTATGCCACACATGTATGTATGTATGGTCTTGCCACAGAAATGCTTACGCTAGCGAATAAATCGCATTTTCCTCTAAGTGCCATAACGGTTTGTAAAACTTACCATTCACCTACAATTCTATCGCCAGCGAAATTATCACTCGATACATTTTATGCATTAAAGTATTTTTTTATAGTATAGGATGGCGAAACGAGCTAAAGGCCCACCTGATGTTATGCAGTTACCTTTGCCCATAACAACGGCAATACCACCTAGGCTGTTGCCTAAATGGTACCGCTAGTCAGTTTTCCAAACTAAGACATGAAGATGGAAAGAGAAATACCTTATACGAAGCTTCTTTTGTGATCGATCATCCAACAATCTTGGGCCGTTGTATGTCGACAAAATTATTTTATATTTTGGTCCAAGACGTGGTCTATCTGTATGTCAAATTTAATCCAAATCGGTCCAGTAGTTTTTGCATGATGCTCGAACATACACTGAGATAATTAGCGTTGTATAACAGTTACGATTATTCGGATAACTAAATTCGTGACTTCACTGACGTGTCACCAAAACCCAAATCCAACTATAATATTATAAATCTGAAAGTTTGTGGAGATGTTTGGATGTTTGTTACTCAATCACGATGTAAGGGCTGAACGGATTTGGATACAATTTGGCATACATATAGCACATGGCCCGGATTAATATACTGGCTATTTTTTTTCCGGGAACATTAACAGTTCCGGAGAAATGCGCGGTAAGCGGTTATAGGCTATTTTGTTTTAAATAATAAACATAAGTGAGGGATATACAAAAATTTAGCAAATTAGACTATTATTCGCTCTTAAATGGTAAAACAATTAAATAGTATACGTAGTAGGTACAATAAGTGGTACCTATCTAGTTTAATTTGCACAATTTTCTAACAGAAGTTTTCACTTTCTGCACGCTATTTGGGTGACCCTTTCTCTTCCGCTGTAGGTCAGGGTCAAAACCGCTATCGTATTTCTATGAGCCTTATGTAAGTCTAGTAATAGCATTAGATTATGTTAATAAGTTATCAAATAGTTTACGACACTGATATAATGAAATATGATAACTGCTTCCTTGCTTTGCCCCGCGCTACTACTGCCCTGCTTTTGATTTGTACGGGCCTTAAATACCGTGATTCACAAATGTTCAAAATGTTTCGTACTATTCACAAATGTTCAAAATGTTTCCGTTACCGAGGTGAAAATTGACCGGCAAACGAAACAAAACGACCACTTCCTGCGACCACGAACGCTGCAAAGCATTCGAAACGTCAGGAAAACCAATTTTAATAATACGCGATGTAATCCGGTTAAACTTGTTTTATTAAGAAACAAAACGATTTGAGAACCGAACGGATTCGGAACTGCAACACGAGATTTACGGAAACTCTTCCGTGATACATTTGTTTTCGGAAAGCACTCGATGTAAAATTAAAGAACTATGAATAGCGTTTCCGAATCCATTCGATTCTCAAATCGTTTTGTTTCGTAATAAAATAAGTTTAACCGGATTACATCGCGTATTATTAAAATTGGTTTTCCTGACGTTTCGAATGCTTTGCAGCGTTCGTGGTCGTTGGAAGTGATCGTTTTGTTTCGTTTGCCGGTCAAATTTCACTTCGGAAACGGAAACTTCGAACGTTTGTGAATAGCGCACCGCTGATCACGCCAGACTAGACGGACTAATATTTTACAAAGTTTAACTAGCGTAACTTAAGTCTTCCAGCACACTAAATAATTACACTCTGTTACACATTTTTACGATAGTGAAACCGACGAGACGCCGCGGTGCATAGCAGAAATAACAACATAAAAGATTAACTCATTGTATAATTGTTCAAAAACTGTACTAGTACACCCATTTAAAAAATAACGTTGTTGTATAGAAATTATAGTAAAAATAATGACGTGTTATCTGCGTATCTTAGAAGAATTTTAAATGAAGGGAAATGTGCTTAGTAGGCCCAGAGACAATGAATAGGCAGCCTTATATACATGTTTATTACGCATCTTACTCTATACATAAATACGGTATTCGAAGTACTAAGAAAACAAGTCATTGTACTATAAAGTTACGGTTTTGGTAAGAATGAGTAAAAGTAATAAAATAAGAACGTGTTAACTCGTTTTAATTTTATGACTGAACTTAAATATCCCATTGTAAAACACAACTACAGTTCATGGCAAGCATCTCTTGATTTTCTCTTTACGAGTTCAAATTATGATAATGATAATTATATCACCATCCTCGCCTTTATCCGACTATATTGGAATCGGCTTTCAGTCTAACCAGATGCGGCTGAACATCAGTATTTTACACGGAGCAACTACCGTCTTGGGAGAGGCCTATGTCCAGCAGTGGACTGCGATAGGCTGAGTTGATGATGATGAACTACCATCAGACCTCCGCAACCCAGTGACTGGGTAATACCGACATTCGGGAGTTAGACCAGACTTGATGATAATGATAATAAATTAATTTCATTGATCAGTAAGCAGCCTGGAGTCTGAATTTGTGCCCGGTTAATGGCAATAGGCTCGCCCCCTATTACATGGGACTTGTAACATAACTGGCGAAATGTGGGTGTACTATTACACCTCTACCTAACCCTTCTGGGAAATATAGGCGTGATGTTATGTTAAGTAATTGATATCAAGGTATAATGACCAACAGATGCTTGCTTTTTAACCGATGAACCACGAACCCCTCACAAGTGTTCTCTACAAAAATCCTACTTCCCACTATTAAATTTTGTTTTTTGTTTTGGGACGTTTTTACACAGCACCATCTAGTCCCAAACTAAGCAGAGTTTGTAATATGGGTACTAGACAATGGATATAATACTTATATACTTATTTTTTTGTAAATACATGCTTATAATACATAAGAAACACACCCAGACAAAAACAAACACTTATGTTCATCACACAAATATTTGTGTCTTGTGGGAATCGAACCCACGACCTCGTTATCAGCAGTCCGACACTCAAACCACTAGACCACAGAGGTCGTCAAATATTATTAAATATATGTATTAGTACATTTGTAGTAATAGTGGTTTTTTTTTTTTTTTTATAGTATATGATGGCGAAACGAGCTAAAGGCCCACCTGATGTTAAGCGGTTACCTTTGCCCATAACAACTGTAATACCACCTAGACTGTTGCCTAAATGCTACCGCAAGTCGGTTCGCCAAACTGAGACATGAAGATGGAAAGTCTCATGTGATTGTAATTTCACCAGCACCCGTACCCTTCAGACCGAAACACAGCAATGCAAGCATCACTATTTGCCGGAGAAGTAGGTACGGTGGTAGTACTTCCCCGGACGAGCTCTTTCACAAAGGAGCTCTACTTCTACTAAAGTATAGAGGATTAATTATTTGTTTGTTTATTTGTCCTTCAATCACGCTGAAACGGCTGAATGGATTTCGATCAAAATCAGCATATAGCCATAGTAACCCGGATGTACATTTATGCTCCTTTTTATCCTGGGAAAATACACAGTTTCCGAGGGATGCGCGATAACTCCTTTCAACGAAAGAACTTTTCGTACGTTTTTATAACCGAATTATACGCGAGCAAAGCCGCGAGCATAGGCTAGTAATTACTAACAGTAAAAGAAACAATCCTATAATTAGCAACGAAACAAGACTGGTAGTAGATCGTCGGCGGTAATGCGATTAAGGTGTCCGCGACAGACAAAGAAATTCAGCTGCAAAAGTAAATCTAATTCCGAGCTGATGGCAAAAATAAAGCCGGCAAGAGTTTACAAGTAGACGGAAATTCTTAATTAACTACTATTGATCTGTTCTGAATGAGTTTAACTGGTTCTTTGATTGTATTAAAGTCACAGATATAGTAAAAAATATAGACGAAGTACTGCGAACAATCATAGTGAAGCCAACAAAAAACTGTGCTCCTCCGTATACAAACCAGCGCTCACGCACACACCATGCACCTGAAAGATATTTGTTTTCGCGATGCTTACTAGACGATACTGATGGTGGCAGTGGGCGGAGCACATTGCTCGCAAAACAGATGGCCGATGGGGCAGTAAAGTTCTGGAGTGGCGACCGCGTACTGGAAGGCGCAGCGTGGGTAGGCCCCCCACAAGGTGGACCGACGACCTGGTGAAGGTCACGGGAATCCGCTGGATGCGGAAGGCGCAGGACCGGTCGTTGTGGCGATGCTTGGAGGAAGCCTATGTCCAGCAGTGGACGTCTTTCGGCTGAAATGATGATGATGATGACTGGACGATACTGCGACTTGTGTACTGAGAGCAGTGATTACGGTTTGAAGTGCATGTGTGTGCGTGAGCGCTGGTTTACATACGGAGGAGCACAGTTTTGTTGGCTTCACTATGACTGTTCGCAGCACTTCGTCTAGTTAATAACAGTACTTTGTTACTTAACTTTGAAGGTTGGTTGGGAGTATAAAGTTACTATGCTACGTCAGTATAATAAGTTTATGGTTGGGAGGTTCCATAAAACCTATTTTAGGAATAGGATGCAATTTGGCGCAGTTGAAACCAGTTCCCGAGGGATGCGCGATAAAGTCATTCTGTGATATAAACCGAATTACAAGCATGCGAAGCCACGGGCATAGGGTAGTATTACATAATAAAAATTAGTAGCATAACAGCCCCAAAATACCGAACTAAAGGTGCTCCCACAACGGTGTTGACAAACGTTTGTCAACATTTAGAAATATCAGGTGTGGGAGCAGTTTGGCTCCACCACCAGTAGGCCAATTCACATAACTAAAAAAGTGCAGTTGTAGCTTAGTTTTGATCAAAACAACCCTTTTCGTATTCTCTTATCTTCAGCGGTCGCTGTCAGATGCGAACTGCAGCGTCACTGCAACTTAATCGGCGTGTCATGAAATTACGTGTATTAGGACCCTGATGTTCTTAAATATTGACAAACGATTGTTAACACTGTTGTGGAAGCACCTTAACAATAATTTATCTGATAGTATTATATAAAACGGAGCAACACAGTCGGCTTACCAAGTTCACCTCAAGCATATCAGTTCAATCACTTGATCTACATTGTCTCCAGAGGCACTGTTACGAAGTTCTCACAACTTTTGCTTCTCTCCGTGTAAAATACTGTATAGTGACCGCCAAGCCTGTATCATAGATATAGAATCATGCTACAAAATAAAATAATGTACTCTATGATTTTAAATATTACAATTAGAATGTAATACAGCCATATGGGCTCCGCATGAAATTAAATATAGTCTCATGCTGGAGCGGGTACAAAATAAATTTATTAGATATTTATATATGCGAAATTATGGTGTGTATCCGTTTTACCCATTAATGTACCCCACTTTATTTATTTTGGGTATGGTAGGGTACAATGAGTTAAAAGTCAGGAGGGAACTGGCACTCACCTCGTATTTATTTAAAATACTGAGAGGGAAGGTGCATAATGCAGACATGTTAGGGCAGGTGAGCCTGTGTGTGCCTACGTGTGGCGACGCCGGCAGCCACAACTGCTGGTGGAGCCGCGCGGTCGGACTAACCTTTTGAGGGAGGCGCCGCTGACGCGTGCACTCCGCACTCTTAACCTCATAGCTGGGGAGACGGACCTATTCTGTTGTTCTCTGAGTGAATTCACAAGAACAGCATTATTTGTATTATGTTACAAAATTTTTAAAAAAATATCCTGTAATGGTATCTAGTTATAAGAAGAATAAAAAAAAAAAAAAAAAAAAGTAGACTTTTCCCGCGGCTTCGCCCGCGTGTAATTCGGCTTATTACAGAAAGACTTACTTCCATCCCTCGAGTTATCTGTGTGCCAAATTTCATTTAAATCCGGTCAGCCGTTTCAGCGTGAATAAGAAAGAAACATCCAAACATCTTCAGAAATGTTCACATGATAAAATTAGTGAGATAAGATTACAATCGTTGAGAAAAACACACTGGTCGTTGCACATCCTTGTGGCAACCCTACGTCTATTAAGGTTAATATGTCTGGCTTACGAAGATGATCAATTAAAATCCTCTCAATTGAATGAAGCAATGGACATTGTAATATCACCAATATAGCCTTAAGCTGTGTCGACGATATATTAAAAAGAGATACAGTATCGTAAAATTGTATGTCCATATCCATACATTACAAAACAATATTAATACATGAAAGTCTTCTCTCAAATATTTAAAGGTGTGCGCACATTATTTCCGTCCGCGTTTTAATAAAAATCCACGCTACATTTTATAATCTCAACGTACGCCGTTTCACATGCGACGATTCATAAAATATATATTGAGCATTTACATTTTCCATCGCTTAATTTTTGTGGATATATTTCAATTATGTAAATAAACTTTAAGGGAGGGAATTCTAATCTTTCATTTCGAAGTAAGTAGGCGATGAATGCTCTACTTTTGCTAAGATTAATTTACCGGATTTGTTGTCAGTTTATCAGCTATAGCAGGCTGTATAGCATTTACAGACCTGTAATTAAAATAATAGTAACTTGAAGCATCAGTTTAAAATTCTAATTGTAATTGTTTTTATTTTCAAAAGATGTAATTACCTTATAGTAAAACAAGTTTAACCGGATTACATCGCGTATATCATTTAAATTGGTTTTCCTGATGTTTCGAAACCTTTGCTTTGCTTTTTTGAAATTATTAACTAATTACCTGTAATTACCACATAAGAAACTGTAGACTCTAGTCGCACACGTTTCGTAAGCTACACGTTTATGGGCCTGAAATCCTGAAACCAAATCGCGAAAAAATATCAGGTTCCTACATTTTTTTCGATTTATGTAAAAACAAATGTAGGTAACAGCTGATTTTTTTCGCGATTTACGAATTTTTAGTTTGGTTTGGTTTAGCGATTACGGATTTGGTCTCATTGTTCATACTGATGAGTACAATGATCCCTTAAGAGCTTTTCAGTTATTTCAATACAACGTTGTATAAAAACAAAAAAAGCCTCGCGATTCCAATAATGCTACCCCACCTTAACATTTTTACAACATTATTTATTTGACGTATTCAATACTTTTTCGGTAAAACTCACATATTTATGGGAAGGTATGCCCTTGTTGGACAACCCCGAAACCTCGATCCGTGCAAGTTTTGTGGTTTTATTTCTCTTTGTGTCACTTTGAAGACGAGTTGGGAATACTAATCTTGGATGGGGAATGGCTCGTTGTTAACTTTGTGATTTATTGACAACACCGTTGCTTTCTTGTAATTGTGATTAGGAGAAGGACGACTAAGTAGTGATAGCTGAGTGGTTGAATGCTTGCTTTCCATGCAAGAGGGTCTGAGTTCGAACCCAGCCCGCACCTCTGACTTTTCGGATTAATGTGCGGATCAGAATCTGAATCTGACATTTTGTCGAGCGACATCGGTGATTTAGTATGGAAAAGCTGTTTTTTTTTCGCGATTTCAAGGTTGATCGCATAGTAAAAGTTGTTTGTTGTTTGTTTGTTTGTTGTCCTGAATGAGCTCTTAAAATATGACCACGCATTTCTGATACACGTGGTATATTTTTATCCCTATAGTCAAGTATAGATGAATATTAACATGTAAATAATGAAGCACAAAACCACGACATTGAAATAACGTTGTGGTTTTAAACCCTAGCCCATTACTCCTATTAGTGCTTGATTACAAATGGTTTGCGTACAAAAGCACTTAACGTTAATAGATAACGAGTAATAGTTCAATATGTGGAAGTAATTATCATTTATTTTATTATTTTTAACGCATTTACGCATGCGAAGCGAAATCTAAAGATTTAAATTGTGGAAAGAAAAAAAAAAACATTTCTACGGATAGTGAAAAATTTTATGACAGGCACGGATAACATTACCTATATTTATTTATTAAAAACCTATTACGATAGACGCTGATCGTGATTCGTGACTGCCTTAAAAAGAGTTGGCTAGATATTACCTGGTGAAGGGAAATAAAAGCTCATGGACTCTCTAAGAGAAAAGGAGTCAGTAGAAGAGATAATACAAAAATCAAACACAATAATTAGTCCAAGTTTTCAGTTTCAATTCCGAGATAAGACTAAATTTAGAAAAGAGCAACAGCTTTACATAATGAACTAGATTGTAAAGCACCATGCAGTAATTTATGTCAAGTCTGCAAGTTTATCTTCTTCTTCTTCTATCGTGTTGACATGAGCTACAGAATATAATATAGCTCATGCCGTGGGAAATGATAGCGGGGCTAACTGCCCAGGGTACGCTGGACGATCAATTGAATATCATCACTCGTTGAGGCTCTTTTAATGCACCCCAACACAGACATAGAACAAGTCTATATATATATATACAATATTTATTGTTATTATTATTATATCTTTATTTGCATAAAATGTGGTATATACAGTAGATGGTTACATTTAAATTTATAGAACAGGCACATTTTGCCATAGTAAAATAGCATGCAAACTGGAAAGTTGAGGAAGTTACTTATTAATATACAATAAAAATATTACGGTGTGTGTCAAGGTTACAAATCAAATACAAATGGCATAACATTAAGTATAAAAGTCACATTTTGCCCCAATAAAATAGAATACAATTAATTAATATGCAGTAAAAGTCAACAATTTTAAGGTGAATATCAATGTCACAAATTAAAAGATAAATAATATTTTTTAAATTAGGAATCTATTGACATAATAATATTAACTTCGCAAACAATGGATTTACAACACATAAAAAATACTAGTACAAAATAAAATGATACAAAAAGGCACGCTTAGGTGTCAAAGTATTCCTCCACATCACTGCCATCAGGCATAGTGCCCAGAAGACTAGCAGCGTTGTGAATACTTATTTATTAGTTATATCATAAAATGAACCTCTTCTCGAGTAAATCATATTTACTCTACGGTTGAAGTGAGTACCTACTCGAAACGCAACTCATTGAAATTGATTTGAAAACTTTTGAAAGTAGTTTAGTGTGAAATTATCTCGCGAAAACGCATTTCGATCTGATTCTGTTTAGTTTTATTGGAATATTACTTCCACCGTGAATTTTATTGATAAAAGTAGTAAAAATACTTTTAAATACAAATAAGCCCTCTTACTATGGAGTAAGTCAGCTGAACCATGTTTCCCGACAGGCTCAGGTATGTTTGGAGTTTCTTTGAAGGATAAAATCCGTAACGAGATTCTCCGGAGAAGAACCGGAGTGACTGACATAGCTTGTAGGATTAGTAATCTGAAGTGACAGTGGACTGGCCTTGTCTGTCGAAGGACTGATGGCCACTGGAGCAGACGAGTCCTTGAGTGAAGACCGCAAATCGACAAACGCAGTGTAGGGCACCCCCCAGCCAGGTGGACTGACGACCTGATGATAGTAGCTGGGGGGACTGGATGCGAAAGGTAGAGGACCGAGTGTTGTGCCGCAATTTGGGAGAGGCCTATGTCCAGCAGTGGACTGCGATAGGCTGAGTTGATTTATTTATTTATTTATGTATTTGAGACTAAATAAGTTCATAATTTGTTGAAAGCTCTGTTTTCTGAACTAAGCTATCATCTAGCCTGTGTGTCAGAAATCAGTTCCAGATGATGATACAAAATTTAACAGAACAAACGAAGTCTTGAAAGTAGTTTGTTTCTGAATCACTGTGTGTGAGAATCAATTGGTACTAAGTTTGGTTTTTATACCATGTTACATTTTACCTAATTTTCGAAATTATTTTTCAAATCTAAGCATAAATAGGTAAATTAGAGGATCCCGAGTCGGTTCTTGATGTCAAGGAAGGTCAGCGAAATGGGTTTCCGTGTGTGTGTGTCTTTAAGTCAGGTAACCCCTAAATGGCGTCCTGCAGCTTTCCAGCAACCTACTTGGGAACTTACTGATGCCGAAAAACCAAGTAATTTAGTGATTTGAAAAAAATAATCTAATTGGTTGTATAAAGGTTAGCCAGCCCTGGCGTAGGACATCGTTTAACTTACATAACCAGCCCTTTACTGTCCCACTGCTGGGCACGGGCCACTTCTCAGTACGAGAAGGCTAAGGCCTTAGTCACCACGCTGGCCTAGTGCAGGTTGGCGGACTACACACACCATTGAGAACTGTATGGAGCACTCTCTGCTGTGCAGGTTTCCTAACGATGTTGTCCTTCACCGTGAAATCAAATGATAATCGAATTCAAATCCACACATAAATTCAAAAAGTCAGAGGTGCGGGCCGATATCAAACACACACCCTCCTGCATGGAAGACAACCGTTCAACCACTTTTTTTTTTTTGCCGTGCGGAAATCCTTATTGACGCACTCCGCCCGGGGTAGGCGGAGCCAGTGTCGGACTCTTACCGACTAAAACCACCACGGTGTTCCTTCAACTACCTTAGACGGGGGCGTGGGAACCCGTTAGTATTCACACAACCACCCCCGACAGGTCCTGGCCCGCCACAATTAGGCGAGCCCCTTCTCCCCGTGCAGCCTAACGTTGGCCGCACCCTCCTAGGCGGCGCACACGGAACACTGCACGCCACCTCACCTCAAGGGTCTTTACCAGCTGTGCCAGCTACGCTAGCTGCTGGTCGGGCAGCAGACTACCCCGAGTCTGCTGCTCACAGGCCCCATAATTTAATTAATTAATTAATTTAATTAATTAATTAATATACGTAATTTTTTATAGAGGTTTTCTTCCTCGCTGTCTGGGCGGTAAATCCAAGACCCTCGGTCCCAAGAGGCGCGAGAACACTACTCAGCGGGCACTCCTGGGGTTACGAGATCGACACGGGGGCAGGGAAGGACAATCCCCCCGCTGCCTGCCCAGTGGCAGGGTGAGTGCACACCGGGCCCGCCCCTGCTCCTCCACTGTGCCCTCTGCTGGCATTAGAGGGACACGTGGAGCAACTCCCCATTGGCCCACATGGGGCCCCTCCCCTACCAGAATATTCGCCAGAGGCAATTAAATCCCCCGAAGGTTAATCCCTCGAAAGGATTTTATTGCCCGTGCCCAGGATGCACCGGCCAAACAACTGCCGTTCCCTCCAGACGTGTCCAGAAGGACAAGCAGCCGTCGGGCACACGTGGTGGTTTTCTGGCTAGCACCCCAACCGTTCAACCACTGGGCTATCACTGTTTAAATTGTTTAAGTTTAATGTTAACCTGTAGAATCCGTAAAGGAAATCCGTAAACAGGTTCACAAGTAGTTGCTAGGCGTATCAAACCAAATTGACTGTCTACTTAAACATAACTCGTTTTAATCGCGTCTTGACTGCATCATCAGATGTTTAATTCCTGGATTTTTTAATGATAAATTTGTATTTTGTTGTGGAAAAAGAATTGGTTATTAGATACTTTTTTGTTTTTTTTTTTAGATAGAATTACATGCGACTCAACTTGATATCTATCTTACATATTTTATATATAACAATGAATGTTTGTATGTTTATCCTTTACTATGCGTTCCTAAGCAGTGATAGCCTAGTGGTTGAACGCTTGCCTTCCATGCAGGAGGGTGTAAGTTCGATCCCGGCCCGCACCTCCGACTTTTCGAACTCATGTGCGGATTTATATTCAATTATCACTTGCTTTAACGGTGAAGGTGAAAACATCGTGAGGAAACCTGCACACCTGAGAGTGGTCTATAGATACAGTACTCAATGGTGTGTGTAGTCCGCCAACCCGCACTAGGCCAGCGTGGTAGACTAAGGCCTTAGCCTTCTCGTACTGAGAAGAGGCCCGTGCCCAGCAGTGGGACAGTAATGGGCTGGTTATGTTATGTATGCGTTCCTAAACCATTCATCCGATTGTGATGGAACTTTGGTGAGTTGTTCTACGTGCGAAGCTTCCTGGCCCAAAAAAAAGAGGGCACTGCTATTTGATAAAAGTCATGGGATTATTTATTTTAAACACACAATTTTGTATGCGAGTAGATTTTTTTAACTTCCTTTACACTGCATTATGGGTTTAAAATACATAAATCTCACAATGCACAAACATCTAGACCTGGAACATATGAGTACTTATCTGATTCTTTAAACCATGCAATTATTTATACTGTGCGAGATTCGAACACGTTACCGCGCAGTTCCAATCACTTGGACCCTGCGCGCATAGTGAAAATTAAATCAATATTAATACAACAGCATCAAAATATTTAGGCAAAAGTAAACTTAACCACTTTCAGTTTTCAGTTGCACCAATTATAACAAAACCAATAAAAAGAGTTTAATATAAATTAAAAAACAACAGCAAAAAACGCTCAACTGTTTAACAATCTCCGCTTTCTCTTTCAGCTAAAGGAAGATGGGTACACTTTATATTTTTCCATTAACCTCGTCCCTAAACGGGTGGGCGTCATGGCGACTCATCACGCTGACCCTTTGGCACAGTAACAGCGGCTTGGGCACTTGGCCGGTAAATTATAGCCTTTTAAAGTTCCTTATTCGGGACAAAAGAAAAAAACATGTCTGGCTGGTGTCTTCTTCAGTTGGAAAGTTAAGCAGACAGGTAGGTAGATACTTCATATACGACTCTTATGCGTCATGGGATAGACTGTCATGGCTGAGGCTACAGTAACAGTAGGCAGCGATTTGCGATGCGCCTGGGAGGGCGAAACAAGATTAGGTACCTAATAGAAAAAATGCTGGCATACAGTGTAGCCATAAACGTGAATATTAACTATTTGTTTTAATTGCTTACGTATCGCAGTTCGCGTCATACTAATGTAGCCTCAACCTAAAGAGCGTATTCACCGCGAGCATTCGCGTGTAATGTAACAATTCAAAATTCGATGTTGAGCATTACATTACAACAGTGTGCCAGTTCATCGTCCTGACCGAGGAGCATTCACTTTTGTAATCGCTCGACATTTACCAAATTGTTCGCTTGTTACAAACTGCAAACACACGTGCGTGTAACATTAATTACGTACCTATTTGTTTTGGCGTTAGTTACAAGTGTATCACAAGTTAACGTACTCACTGCTGTAATGGTTTACGAATGTAACTTTCCAAGTCTGCGCACTGAAATGCGACAGTGCTGTAAAGTTCGAAGTTGTAACATTCTAAATCCCTACAGTGCCCATACATGCTCGCCTCGCCGTATTCACGATGTAATGCACAAAATCGAGCTTTAACATTACACCCGAATGTGCGCGGTGAGTACACACCTTTAAAGATGCTTATTGGTAGCTGAGTAATGTCTATACCTAGGTTTGCACTAGGGAACGTAATGTGAAATGCGGTGTTTTGTGCATAGCGTGAAAGCCTATGTTATGCTTTTATAAATTACTCTTCTCTGCTGTCGAATCAGCATTTCTAGTTTTATGGTAGTCAACGACGAACATAATATACCTATCAATGATGGTGGTTCAAGTTAGTGGAAATGAGTGTAGTCTATTATCATTTACCTATTGGGTACAAAACTAGACTCCATGCTAGTTACTACCGAGACTTTCCTAAAATTAAAGCCTAATCATGTTTTTGTAAGAATCGAACCCTGACCTATCGGTCGGTAGCAGAACTTTGCTACCTACCAGACCTACTAGACCAGTGATTTTCAACGCGTGCGTTGCAAATCCTGTAGGTACCTACCTGTGAATTTTTTTTTATGTTATACCTAGTACTATTCTTATTCTTTATTGTAAAACAAAGACTTGACTTGACTTTTTCTTTTATTTGTTTATTTAATATTTTTTTTGTTTAACTTTAAAAAAAAAAAAAAAAAAATATTGTACACACATATACAAATTGATGTTACAGTAGGAAAGTGTATGTACATCGGCAAGCTTAACTCAGAAATTAGTTAAATTATTATGTTTATTAAAAAGCCTAACATAATTCTATGTCTAGCGAAGAGCGAGGGGGTTGCGGTAACTTTTTTTTTACCAAAGTCTCGCTATGAAAAACATCGAAAAGCACTAATTTAGACTCTAGATAAATAAATAAATAGATCAATAAGGTAACTAAGAAATCAATTAAGGACTAAATTATTGCATTTTACAAGTTTCTTAGATTAATTGTCGCTTACCGCCAAAGAAAAATCCTCGACCCTGCTCCTCGATAGTAGAGTTTTTCTCCTCACTTTGTAAATGGTTCCAAGCATTTGGCACCCCACTGTTCTTTCTAAACTTATTGGTTGTACTCCTACAAACAACATTCTGTACCAAAACTAATATCACTACAAATATCACTTTGTAACAATCCGATTGCGAGCACATTTTAATCGTTTCATAATTGTAAGCGAACAAATCTTTGGTAGAAATAATAATTATTATTAATTAGGTATTGCTTATTTTCTAAAATTAGCTACAGTTTTAGTGTCGATAAATATTTTTTCCGTTTCGCGCGTAAAATTCGCACCGGCCATTTTCGCGGTACGCGCGGCGCATGCGCGGTGTTGACGGTCGCTCTGTCGATTGGATACGCGCCAGTTTAAAATACTGACCACAGAAAAGCCTCGGAGAGATAGTCGTAAATTTTTTGTTTGTTTTTACGGCCTTGCATTTTGGGAAGAGTTATGGTGATGATTAGGATTGTGCTCAAATGATCTTCCGAAAGGAAGCATTAATGTCTATTAAATGGCTTATCTTTCCGCTCTCGTAACTTACTTTAAGAAGAGCGAAAGTTCTCATATTTCAAGATACCGAATAAAGCCCTAAGCTGTAGTTTATTAATTTTTAAGACGGTATTCTAAATTATCTGATAACAAGTCATTAATAGTATGAAATTGAGGATGCTCAGCAACATTGACTGCGCATAACCTGCTTATCCCGTTTATACGTTTCCACAGTCAAATAAATCTTATCAGTTAACTACTTTTCCAGTTGGCTTCATCTTAAAATTATTGTGAAGATTGTGTGCACTTAACAACATGATTTAACACTTTCGTGTTTTTGGGAGTGGGAAATCAGAGGCTCAATTCTTGGCATGTAAATTTAAGTTCAGTTCCGACCTAAATTCTATTTCCTAAACAACGTCAAACGTGAACATCAGAGAGCCACTCTCGTAATTTAAAATTTTAATGTTCGAAATATAGTTCCAATCATGGTATAATAAGATGTTCCACCAGGTATTCTCTTCCCGCAATGACAGCGCGATGCCTCCAAGCTACGTCACGATCAGTGCTGCCATTGATTGATATCTTCAATATACTTAAGGAGATTTTTGTTCATAATGAATATAAAATAAATCCCTAACTAGCCTATTTGTTATCTCGTGTAATTCATCTAATTACTTAATAAAGGAAACTATATTAAATTACTAGTTAAAAAGTGATTCTTTATAGAAGAAAGTAAATGAAATAAAAACTTTTTATCAAAAAATAAAACCGACTTCAAAAACCTTAACTAAAAAGTAAAAAATAATCCTTGTATGTATTTCAAAATCTTCACATAAACCAAAATTTTGAAGGCGGCGCGTGACTGTCCCTTTGCATCATGTAAATATAAAGCGCTTATCTATAGTAATAAAAAACAGTTTATGCGAACATACATGAAAAACACGCGCCGCCTTCAAAATTTTGGTTTATGTTAAGATTTTGAAATACATACAAGGATTATTTTTTACTTTTTAGTTAAGGTTTTTGAAGTCGGTTTTATTTTTAGTTAAAAAGTTTTTATTTCATACTTTTTAGTTGATAATTCACAGAAAAACGAAACTATTAGTAGATCATCTAGGTAAGCAAAGCTAAATTAAACTGATTTATTGAAGCTGGTTAAAAAACTACTCGACCTAAATCAATAAAATTTATATGGGACCACCGCGCGGACTTCCTCTACCAAATAAAAAAACAACCACGCAAATCGGCCCAGAAATCTCGGAGTAATCGGTGTACAAACATGAAAAAAAAAAAAAAAAAAAAAAAAAAAGGCGCCGAATACATAACCTCCTCCTTTTTTGAAGTCGGTTAAAAATGCATTTTGCTCGGGTAATTTATTTTTACAAATTGGCAGCACATCAAACTGACAAGTGTCACGCTAACAGCCCGCTATTGGCTCCACGGCCGATGACGTAGTACGGAGGCAATCACGTGACCTAGCTGTCACGGGAAGAGACTACCTGGTGTTATTATACCATGGTTCCAATGTTCCAATCTAATCTCTGTCCTAAGTGTCACAAATAAAAGTCAAAAAGGACCATCTACTGCAATCTACTGTCATCAGATTGACATTTACAGCATTGAGATACTCTATAGTATTTTATTACTATAATCTATACATTACAGTACTGCTTAATAAATATTGTGCGCCGATGCACATCGGAAACACTGTTTTTTAAGACCAAATTACTTTTGTCAACCGTTTTTGTAATATAGTACAATACGAGTGTTTCCGATGTTTGAAGATGCACAATATTTATCCTGCAGTTCCAGTAGGTACTATCCAATCAAAAGAAAACAAAATTGATTAGATTGGAACTCTATGTCGAACATTTTAATACTTACGAGAATTGGCCTTTAGGTGTTGATGTAGTTAAGTTTCTAATTTTTCTAAAAAATTTGGATTCCGCCACAAGTTTAGATGCAGTATGCAGCACCACCCTAGCCCACAAATATACCTATGCACATTATTGCACAATGTCATAATATCCACGCTTGGCAGGCGGGTTAGCGATCGCAGTTAATTGGTTAAATACTCAGAGAACGCTGCTGCCCATCCTCTGATGAATCCCTTAGTCGCCTTTTAGTCGTAAAAGGCGACTAAGGGATTCATGGGTGTCGACCCATGAGAAGAGATTGGGTTGTGCTATTCTTTATGTCTGGCACCACACGGAACGTTTATGTCGATTTAATTATGTGAACACACAATAGCAGTGATAGCCTAGTGGTTGAACGCTTGCCTTCCATGCAGGAGGGTGCGAGTTCGATCCCGGCCCGCACCTCTAACTTTTCGGATTCATGTGCGGATCAGAATTTGATTATCACTTGCTTTAACCGTGAAGGAAAACATCGTGAGGAAACCTGCACACCAGAGAGTGCTACTCCATACAGTTCTCGATGGTGTGTGTAGTCCATCAACCCCACTAGGCCAGCGTGGTGGACTAAGGCCTTAACCTTCTCATACTGAGAAGAGGCCCGTGCCCAGCAGTGGGACAGTAATGGGCTGATTATGTATGTAAACACAAATGTAGGGAAAAGGTGATATTTATTTTCGCGTTTTTTGATTGGTCCCATAGTAAAAGTTGTTCATACTGATGAGTACAATGACCCCTTAAGAGGTTTTCAGTTATATCAATAACACGTTGTATAGGTAGTGGGTGGTGCCTTTTTGTAAGCATTTCCAAAAGTAAGTAATATTAAACTGTTAGATACATGATACCACAGATTAATAATACACAGGATATTAACGATTACGAACTCCCCCAGCACGATAAACTGGTGGCACAGGGTACTTCCAGTTTGTCAGATAGTGTGCGAGCAAGTCTTGGCCAATTAACCTATATTGAAAGGTAGATCCAACGCTAAAACTGATGTTCAGGAAAAGATGAGGACACATTCATAAACCACATAACACATAACATAACATTTATTTATTTAATTCTTTATGCACAACAGGGTACAAAGGCGGTCTTAACGCCATAGGCATTCTCTACCAGACAACCTTAGGGTAATGCAGAGACAAAGAATAAGGTAGATGCATCAGTAAAGTAGTAAAATATGTTTCGTACTACGGACTTATAATTACATGATAAATACCTAAGTACATCATGCCTGTATTCCCCGAAGGGGTAGGACGGGTAGGCAGAGGTGTATAGTACACCTATATTACGCCAGCTATGTTAACGGCTCCATGTACCTAATAGGGGGCGAGCCACTAACCGGGCACAAACGTAGCACAAACCAAGATTCCGGGGCATTAGCTACTGAGAATTTCTTAACGAAAAAAGACGTGTGGCACTCGGAGACTGCCGCGGTAAAGCTATTGCATAGCATTTTTTATGTAAATACAAAGAGGCGGTGCCCTAACGCCGAAACTCTAAGCAGGCATGAGTCACCAGATTGCGGGGCGAAGAGGGGGATTACGAATGCGCAGTAACGCCGATACAACCAATGCCACCTAGAGGCGATTTTCAGAACTAAAGAGACAAGCGTGATATTTCAAAAAGTCATTAAAAGTTCTGCTATTCATCGATAGATGGCCAAACTAAAAAGTATCACCGCTGTGCCAGTCGGAGTGGGGGGTGTTAGGTTATTTTCGTTACGGAATTTCTGGATTCGGTCTCCACGCTCAAGGCTTGCGATAGAAGCTATGCAATAGCACAGTTTTACTATCTATAGTTAAACTGTGGCAATAGCTTAAGCGCAGTAACGCCGATACAACCAATGCCACCTAGAGGCGATTTGCAGAACTAAAGAGACAAGCGTGATATTTCAAAAAGTCATTAAAAGTTCTGCTACTCATCGATAGATGGCAAAACTAAAAAGTATCACCGCTGTGGTCGGAGTGGGGAGTGTTAGGTTATTTTCGTTACGGAATTTCTGGATTCGGTGTCCACGCTCAAGCCCCGCGATAGAAGCTATGCAATAGCTTAAAAACCCAATATCACTTTACCTGACCTCGACCCGGCAATAGAACCCACGCTCAGCAGTCGCGCTTGCGACCACAACGCCAACGAGGCAGTCAATCCAACAGTCCATACAATACAACAAAAACATAACATAAAAAAAAATAACATCACGCCTGTATTTCCCCGAAGGGGTAGGCAGAGGTGTAATAGTACACCCACATTTCGCCAGTTATGTTATAGTCCCATGTAATAGGGGGCGAGCCTATTGCCACTATCCGGGCACAAATCCAGACTCCGGGCTGCTACTGAGAATTTGCTAATGAAAAAACCCAATAACACTTTGCCCGACCCGGGAATCGAACCCAGGACCCCACGCTCAGCAGTTGCGCTTGCAACCACTAGACCAACGAGGCAGTCAAAAAAACAATAAACAACAAAAAAACAATAAATAAGTTACCTACTCTAATACACTAGATAAATAAGGTGAAAAGTAAAACATCAAACACTTTTATTCGCGGCATCAGTTACAAATTTCACACAAAAGTGGAAAGGCCTTTGCCTCTTCGAAAAAAAAGTAAAAAATCTCCCAGTTCTGTATTGACTCGGAGGTCGGACATTCGGTACATTCGTTTTATTTTTCCTATCGCGTGCAGTACCTACACACCGAACGCTTTCTCTAATTACTTTGGCAACTCGCGTCCACAGGATGTAGACGCTTACATTTGTGGAACGATAGTTAGATCCGTCATCAGCATCACACAAATAGGTTGCAAATAGGTAAGTTGAGCATTTGTATTAATGAGGTACTTGAGTCAGTAATGTAGACGACAAGGATCGGCCTTTAACCTTTAGGACGATGATGCTTCATCATCATTATCATCATCATTTCAGCCAAAAGACGTCCATCACTGACTGCTGACATAGTCCCCCAAGCATCGCCACAACGACCGGTCCTGCGCTTCCCGCTTCCAGGTACCTAAATAAGGGAAAACTATGTAGCTGCGTTTGCATTCATGTGTACATAAGACGTCACATTCATAAGTATCTACGGTAGGTAAGTACTGTATGCTCAGAAATGCTCATGATTTTAACTATTTAAATTGTGGAAAGAAAAAATCGCTCTCGAGCAGGATTCAAAACTGCGACTCCTGGCTCAGTACGCCAGTGCTTTAGCCACTAAGCTACCGTGATTTTTTCTTTCCACAATTTAAATCGTTAGATTTCGCTTCGCATGTAAATGCGTTAAAAATAATAAAATAATTATTTATTTTACTTTAATTACAACGGTCATGGATCAATAACAGTATCTAATTAAAGATAGTAGACAAATGTTCAAATGACACAAACTAATAACGCAGATAAAAACGAATGCATTATTATTTTTAGATATAGGTAAGTACTTTCGAGATGAAAATCAACGACTTCAAATTTTACAAGGAATTTTTTTTTTTTAAATTTCAAGGAAACTTACCTAAGCTGACAATTTCTAATTTTACAAGGAAACCTTATCGCAACCCGCCTAGTAATCTGGTCTGAGGTACTTATGTAGGATGGATGGATTGAGATATTTAGGTAACAAGTTAACAGTCTCAGGACACAGAAATATCGAGGTATTCCAGGAACAGCAACTGTTCGAATAACACCTGAGCGAATCGCAACTAAGTATTCCAAGAACAGCTACTTTCAATATTTTTGGCGGTTGCTCTTCGTAGAACACAAAGATAATACAAGGTGTTGATCTGTAATCGTGCCATATTTCTAGATCTGATGATAAATAATGTGCTTAGTCACCTAAAACTACTTTAAAAAAATCTACGATTATTTAATACCTAAATTTTCACATAGAAACATAGCGAGGGTTCGAGAAAAAATCCCGAACGACTCGGAAAATAAGTCATCGGCGGCATTGTCAAAGGGTGGAAATACCTGTAAATTGTTTTGGTGGTGTCGCACACATCGTTTTTGTGTCGCACGTGACACACGAGGGGAATTTTTTTGTTTACAAATAACTATTTGTAAACAAAAAAAATTTTTTTTTTTTTTTTTTATATTGATTTTTTTTATTAATTCGTGTTCAGTATCAGTGGTATAGTCACCTCCTTAAATATGGCACGAATGCAGAGCAACATGATGTATAATCACTACGTTTGCAGAACAATCTACTTCGGTACTTATTTTATTGTAACATTTGTAACTTAGTGAAGCTTTGTGTACCTTCCCATCTAGAAATTGATACTAAATTTAAGTAATTATTATTATATTTGGCTAGTTCATATAGTTGGCACTGAGCTGTTCGCTTCGTAAGCCGGATTATAGCTACATGCCCTGCACGATAATTTATTCACTTGAAGTTGTACAAGCTTCGACAAGACAGGCGTCGTGTTCGTGATTAGGAGAGAAATTCTGGTATTTACAAAACAAAATTTGTATTGCTTGACATACACACGAGATAGAATTTCCTACGGCTACAGTATCTTATACTCACTAATATTAGGATGTAGTCATTAGTATTAGCAGCAGTAGAGCTCCTTGTGAGGGAGCTCGTCCGGGGAAGTACCACCGCACCGTACCAATTCTGCCGCCCAACAGTGATGCTCGAATGCATTTCGGCGAGTGTGCGTTGGAATTGCACAATTTAATTCCCCCAAGCCCTTTCCATTATCGGACGACCAGACGCACGGCGATGCGCCACCGTTATATGGTAGATATTCCACCCTTACGCACGAACCGGTTTGCTAATAGCTTTATCATGCGTACCGCCAAAGAGTGGAGTGTTTCCCGAGAAATATAATCTGGTGGTCTTCAAGACTCGAGTGAATAGGTTTTTGCTGGGCAAGCGTGTACCATCGTCGACCGCACCATCGCTTAACATCAGGTGAGGTGGCGGTCAAACGCAAGCCCGTTAAGAATAAAAAAAAAAAAAAAAAACAGAAATAGATAGAATGGCCATGTGGGCAGGGCGCGCGTGGCTGCACCATGCACCATAGTGCAGGATATTTCAAAGCCTTTCTCAGCACGCCTTATGACTTTTTTCTATAAATACTATAACAAAAACCCCCAAAAATGCCTTATTGTGCTGTTTCTAACTGCAGAAACAAAAGCTGTAAAGTACATTTGATTAAAAAAGATTTTTTTTAAATAATAACGTCAAAATTTAAGGCGTAGTTTGCTGGTCTGAAGGGTACGGGTGCCGGTGAAATTACAATCATATAAGACTTTCCATCTTCATGTCTCAGTTTGGCGAACCGACTTGCGGTACAACAATTAGAAAACATCGTAAACAATGTTCTTAATAAAACTCCAGTGTCTAGTTTCATTTATTTATTGCTTCGTTTTATATTGTAAACAATTCGTTGAATTATTTCTTAATCACCTACTTGGCCGTAGAAATATACATGGGCTTAAAAATTAAAACAAAAAAATAATACCAATGCAAATACAGAATAGTCAAACATCAACAGATAATATAAATATATCTCCAAAACAAGAAAATTGAATGACATGTGTGAGGTTTTCACAAAATTGTATATTACACTGAAACAACAATTACACTTTAAATGATGTTCAAAACTTTGCGAAAAGCTCACACAACTAAAATTTACATTCAAGTTTAATAATTTAAATACTGCTTTTACTTTATTGTCAAATTTTTAAAATACATCAATTAACATCACTACTATATAATTTATTTAAATTTACAAATATTGTATATAATAATATGTATAGTTTTAAAAATAATATGTTAGCAACATAGCAACCAACTAATGTTTAACTTAATCAGATCAAAATTATAGTAAACTATAAAACTTAATAAATTGAACTGTTACTTTTGTGCAATGCGTTTTTGTAAACAAATTATAATATGGTAACTATTTCTCCAAATCCGTCCAAAAGTTAACAGAATCAAAAGAAAGGAGTTTGCTTACAATTAATTTAGAGAATCATGCAAATGATATATCCTAAAAATAATAATTACAAAATGCTTAAACATGTAGTACCAAGTTGGACAGTTAGATATAAAAACCACTAAGAGATATAGCTGGCAATACAAACAATATCATCTGTAGTGATTTTAAAATTAAACATTTAAAAATTGCTTGTCATCCAAAATACTTTCAAGAACGAATTTATATACGAACAACCAAACTCACTTCAATCCTTTATCAAGATGATTTTGTCAAATAGAAACTACACTTTCTTTAACAAATATTTTATATGCTGTCGGCAAACTCCTTACGCCTACAACTGAGTTAACTTTAACTTCAGTTAAAATTAACCCACTGAACTGCGATCTTAATTCGATCAGTGTTAGATAAAGACATATTTTCTAGAAATGCCGTGAGGCGTTTAAACTATAAGCTTGAAGCCGGAATAAAAAAAACTGCGAAAGAAGCTCATCACGAATGTACTAAGAGTGACAGAAGACTTGCGCGTACAGTTAGAAAGTATTCTCTTGTGAAATTCGTTTCCCACAATATTGTTCCGAGAGAACAAACTTTAATTTGTTTAACCACTTTTGTGCGAAAGGACATCACATTCCTTCAAGGCTTTAAGAGCCCTTTCCAGTTCTATAGCCATCTCGCTCAAATTTTAGGCCTTTTTTTAGATTTAAAGAGCTTTTCGGCAATATTGAACACTACATTCAATACATTTCCTTCAGGGTAACATTACGAATATTTTAAACATATTTTCGTCTTGATTTGTTGGAGGAAGAAAATGTATATTTCTTTGTTTTCTTTCTATATAAATCATGTATCGAAATAAAACCATTGTTTAAATATTTGTGATGACATTCTGAAGGGAACGTATTGATAAAAAAAAATAGTATCGACTAAAATCTCTAGTGGGATGAAAAATCTCTAGTGGGATAAAATATCTCTAGTGGGATAACATATCTCTAGTGGGATAAAAATCTTTAGTATGAAAATAGCATCTGATACCTTCGACGGTTTTTCGGGATTCCTTGATTTTAGTCAACTTTTAGAATGCAGACTTCAAATAAATTAATTGTGTCTACCTCACTCAAGCAGTTGTAGCCTAATCTGCCAATCATAGTACATTAGTAATCTTGCTACACTGAAACAACGTTATATCAAATGTCTGTACAAAAAAACTTAAACTACAAAATATGTGCTGAAAACTATTTAAAAATCTGTGTCAATAAGCCTCATCACACGTTAATATCAATGAGATCGCTTTACATCGCGTTACAAACACTGGGAGTAATCAGCTCAGTTTTAATAATAAAAAATCGCAAATGTTTAAAACAAAAGTCTCCATCAAAACTTTCATTCAAGAGCTGTTTCATATTCCATTGCGGTATTTCTATAGCGCAATAAAACTTATTGGAGAGATTTTGTTGTTGAAAAACCGCAATGAAATGTAAAAATGAACTTGATTTCGTTTAAGATACTTGCGGTAGATACCCAGAAACAGTTAAACAGGTCTATCAACATAACAATAATCGAGTATAAAATAAAGTTGACGGCCGATAGAACGTAGTCGATAACGACTAAACAATTTTTGCAATCATTTGGCACCTGAATAGGTCTTTAATTACATTAAAAGTATATTTATTTAAATAATACTATAGTATGCTAACGCCAGATTTCACCTCGCTTTAAACAAAACCAAACCTCGCTTTATATTTATTATATAACTAAAACCGTCTTTTCCATTCGGCCTTTTTCGTGTAAATGTTTTTCCTCGCCCATTTTATCATAACAACTAATTTGATAAAACAACAATGTGGAATTAGTTAAAATAAAATTCATTACAAATAAATTGGCATCACCTAATTTTAAGTTCACTTGTGGCGCTTTGGAAGAGCTACTCACATTATGTGCTTACCAAATAAAGGCATAGTATTTTATAATGATAGCCTAAATCCCCATGATAAAAGAGAAATCAGTAGAAAAAGTACAAATATAATAAAAAAATACTCATAGAAAAAAGAAATACTGAAATCGGGTTTTAGCATACAGCACAAAAGACTTATTTTATACAACACATATAATAAGTAAATTCTCTATAGGAGACAAAATATGTACATATAACTGGAAACTATAAAGAAATAACATGTGTTTTAAGAAGACGGCTTCGTTACAATACAAACTACTTTATATGTAGCACTACAGTCTTGGGAAGTCGTGTTATGATGACTTTTACTTGAAATTAAACCAATTTTACATATTGTTTTGTGTACCCTCATTTGTAATTTTATTCTGGTAGTGTAGATCCGCGTTCAGGTAGAAAGACAGCAGCCGGCGCCGGCCCACCGGCGCTAATCGGCGCCGAGCCGCACCCGTCACCATATACAGTTACCATACTACGGGCTAGAGGTGTGTAACTCAGCTCAGAACCGGTTCAAATATACAGATCAATAAGCTTGAGCTGTTGAGCTGCAGCTCAATGACAAAACACGCAGCTCACGGCTCAAATAATAGTATCTATCTGTGCGAAAATGTTCGTTGCACGAAAGATTAAAGATGTGCATATCAATAAAAACCTGTTTGAACCGATGAGCGGGAGCGGCAACAGATCGGCGGTGAGTCGCAGAGTGAGTGAGCGAGTGCAGCTCAAACAGATCGAACGCTCTGTAAGCTCAGCGACTCGCATCACAGATCATAACTCGAGTAGGCAGATATACAAATTGAGCTGATCTGTGAGCCGGTTCACAGCTCCGGCTCACTGAACTGAACCGTGAGCTGAGCTGCAGCTCACGCATTTTTGTTGAGTTACCCATGTCTACTACGGGCAGAACAAGCTCCTATAAGCTCGGATCGGCTCCGATGCGCGTTGGGCGTCGGTAGTCAGCCTAGAATATAAATTACTGAATTCCCTGCCTCTCAGCTTCCATTATGTAGCGACATCGGCGTCGATAAGTGCCGGTGGATCGGCGCCGGCTGCCAATTGGAGAGGCGTCCATTCCTTTTTAATTAGCTAAAACTGCTCTTACAGAAGTTAAGAGTTCAAAACATCATAAAAGACACATCTATATATAAAAAAATCATCATCTCTGTAAAATTGGTCTTCAGCATTATAATGTTCACATAAGTATAAGAAAACGTTAGAACTAGAGAATTGGGGCGTTTGTCGAAGTTTTTGTGAAAAAGTTGGCTAAAATTATTATTGCTCAAACAACTCTCTCCCAACTCAATGATATCAGCGATATATTCGATTGATACTATTATAACGCTGAAGAAGAAAATATTATCTTCTTTAGACCATTTTCCACTTATTTAAAGATGGCAACCCCAAAAATAAGGACATCCCTATACAAATAATTAAGACTTTGAAATCACTTCACCGTTAAAGTACTAATTCATGCATATAGTGACTATATAAAAGTCTATATATTTAGCTAGAACACTAGTGTATGTATAAACATTTAAAAACAAAATGTAACTATACCGTCACTAAGTGATCCCTAAGGTACTAATATCAGTGATAACCAAGCCAATTCGCGTCATATTGTAAAACACTTAGACAGCTTGTCTATGGTTGATAAAGCTGCGAACACAGCACCGTTATGCATGAGTTATTCGTTTAAATTAGGCCGTGGTAGTTCTCCGAATAAATGACACAAGTCTTCGAAAATGTTTGAGACAGCCGGTTCGATTGATAAGCCCCAAAGATTTCGCTTACTACCTTCAAGGTAGCAAAATAAATTCAATTTTAAATCGATATTTTTTATCTGTCTTGCATCATCGTATTTATCTATGGTTGTGTCTATTTCTAATGTACAAACTTTCCTGTTTATATTAACCAATGTACACATCCCATATCATTTGATTTGACTGTGCCGAGCATAAGGCCTTCTCGGCATAAACGACAAAACGCATAATTTGTACGCCGGAAACGGCAGAATTTGATGGATCCAATTTTTTTTCTAACAACTGTATTGTACCATATTCTGACAAATAAATGATCTATCTATCTATTGTGCGATTATTTGGCGTGCATTTTTTGTTTCAGAGCATGTTTTAACTCTGAAACGTACGATCCCTTTTTACATTTACGTTGGAGTTTGTTTCAACTTTGAACTCTTTTACGATATAAACGGTTTTCCAATGACATGATTACAATATGACGCTCCCAATTGCCTTTTAATATGATATAATAAGGACGCATGCACTTACTAGTGGCCCACTAAGTTATAATAATCTATCAAGATCTGCTACGATGTATCTAACAATACCTAAGTATGGAACAGTCCAGGTTTTCTAATTTTGACGACACAATTAAAAGATTTAATCGTTTTTTTCTGTAGAATTTAATTTTCTACCATATTAACCATACTCTTTTCACCAACCTCTTATATTTTCAAGTGTTTCCAATCTTGATAGACGTCGAAAAAGGCCGGTTTCTCAAAATACCTAATTATTATTACTGTAACACTGGTGCGGTGCGTAAAGATTATAGGCCGAGACCAAGATTATTCATATTGTGTGCATTAAATACATAGTAGTTGTAAAAGTGATGATATATCAATATCTTATATTAGTATAAGAAAAATGGTGTAATAAAAGGATCGATTCATATCACATCAGCACAACTACTTAGGCAAGGATGGCTGACATTTTAATCACACTTAATCCACCAACACACCACTAAAAGTCTTTGTTTTTTTTTTATAACATACGAGGGCAAACGGGCATGCGGGTCACCTGATGGTAAGCAATCTCCGCCGCCCATGGACATCCGAAACACCAGGGGAGTCGCAGATGCGTCGCCGACCTTTTAAAAAGACGTGTGCTCTTTTCTTGAAGGCTCCCATGTCGAATTTGTTCGGAAACACTGCTGACGGAAGTTGGTTCTACAGTTTTGCTGTACGAGGCAAAAAATGGCGTGTGAAACGTACTGTAGTTGACCACCAACCATCAAGATGGTGAGGATGGAATGTTGTGTTAGTGTTGTCATTTGCCTGTGTAAATATAAATATTTTAGGACATTTTACACTGCACCGTCTAGTCCCAAACTAAGCAGAGCTTGTACTATGGGTACTAGACAATGGACAAAATACTTAGATACTTTTATATCATTGTCATTTAAACAACGTTTTTTACAAGTGCTGATGCAATATAAACCGACCTATCTTATTATTAGAGTTATTATTGCACACATACGTATATTTCTCTATATATATATTTATCGGAGTATATGTGAAGTATAATACATTTGTAAAGTTGTATATCGCTTTCTCCACTAGCACCGAAACCTTGGATTTCAGTTTCCTTTAGACCAATTATGAACACTTACGTTTTTATAAGAAATATGAATAAAATAGAGCCTATTTTCGAATTGGTGTTAACTGAACTTTTCCGAAATCTAATCATAATGACAGAATAGTCAATTAAATAGCAACATTATAATCAAAATCGTTTAAATCAATTAGTTGATAACTTATAAATAAAAGGCCATATTTAAACCACATCGCTAATTTGAAACCAGGCTCCATAAAGTCATAAAAGCACCAAAAAGGAAATAAATAAACTTAGTACAAAGATCGACAGTTAAAGACCCGATATAAATCTACTATAGATTAATTTTCACCCGATCGGATCTCGAAAAACTAAAATATACACTTTTGTCTTTGCAGAAAATAGCATCGGAACGAGTATTAATCGAAACCAGAACATTATCGGTACTAATCCCATGAAAAAAAGCGCCTTCGACACACAAAGTCGTCATGAAAACGAATTTTATATCATCAGAACAATAAAGAAAGATTGGCAGAAGTATAAAAATGTAAAATATTGACACATTGAATGAACTCGATCAATGGTCAAAAGCCGTATTTCAGTAGGACTTCCAGAGACCCTTTATACCTTTGAGTTTTGGAGACTTTTTAGTTGCTTCGAATTCTTGTTTGAAACTCGTGATGAATTTATCGCGCAAACTGAGCCGTGGTGTCGACGGCTTCAATAAAAACTTCTTTAGATCATTCGTGAAGCTCTTAGCCGTGTAATTCGGTTCCTCCCTAACCGATTCATCATTACTCGATTCAGGATAAGACAAGAACGAAACCGATTTGTTTGACTGTATAGAGTTTTTGCGTTCGCGGGAGTTTCTGGGCGTTGATTTTGAGCGCGAGGTGACCTTAGGTTGGCTGTAGCTTTTCGATACCATCGAATATTGATCGTCTTCGATGGAATCGAGGGTGTCGGTCGACCGGTTGCAGACCCTGCAGCATAGTTGGCAGTGTTCCTTATCACTGTGGTACCTACCGTTGCAGTACACGTAGTTTTCTTTGAGCCGAGAGCTTCTCAGTGTCTTTGATTTGTTATTCGAGGACTTCTCCTTGTAGTCGCCGCGGTCGTTCCGTCGCGAACGTTTTCTCCGGCACTTGGGGCAGTTGTTGCGGGCGATGCGACGTAGCTCCTTGAGGAACTCGTAATCGATTTCGAAGTACTTGGCGTCGGGCTCGGAGTAGTACCTGATGTCGGAGTCGGTGGAGTCGCTGCGCGGGGGCTGCGGGCGGGCGGGGCGGCGCTCGCGGCCGGGGTCGGAGTAGTAGGAGGCGGCGCGGGGCGGCGGGGTGCGGGGGCGCGGGCGGTGCGCGCAGAAGGTGACGGCCTTGTGGCGGCGGCGGGGGGCGCGCGGCGCGGGCGGCAGGGGTCAGGCCTGCACGGACGGCACCCACAGCGTCTTGTTCTGCTCCTCTTCGACGGCCGCTTTAATTTGCGTGCATGTGTACGCAATGTTGACGCCCGCTGGAATCTCCGCTGTATAACATTTTGATCGTTAAGACTATGTGGGACTAGGCTTATTAAAAAAAACGTTTTTGTTGAAATCGCTTTTAAAACTCTTATCTTTATTATAGCGAAGTTTCTATAGCATCATTGCGCGCTCGACCGCAAGTAAGTAAACCGAAAAAAACTTTACATCACCGTCACCGTTAACTTCCCCTCCATTAGCGTGCGGCTACACTACTGTCTCAAACACACACACAGCTCTTCGCGCGCACATTTACTGTGCTACTTAGAAGATTCGCTTCTGTCGGGGGTGAATGGCGGGTGTTTTTGCTAATTGGCTTTAGCCCAAATTGAATAAATACTGTTTTAACTTTGACTTCGATTTCGACCACCCGTTTTTATCATCTACTCTTATACCTTCCAACACCTACAGCCTAGTAAATAACAAAAGGACCTATCCAAGAAAAACATTTTACCATCGACACATAGATTACGTTTTCTTGTAACTAAAATTAGCCAGTCAAAACAAACATACCTGATATGTAACTTCTGTATTCATTTTCGACCTTCAGTCCATGTTCATACATCTCCTTAGCAGCCTTAGCAGACACTTTGTCAGCGTGCCGCGTGTCCTTGACCTCTTTGATTTGCTTGAAGGACTTGAACTTGATGAAGAGGACTATGGGATAGATTTGCTGCTTGTGTAGCTTCTCTATCGTGGCTACGCTTATATCTAGGATGCAGTGGATACCCTGGGGAGAGAAACATGGTAAATTTACTTGGATATCGACGAATCTATTTGCTATCGCTTCCTGAATTGATTTTGGCTACATACATACCATCATGGTATAATAAGATGTTTCACCAGGTATTCTCTTCCCGCAATGACAGCGCGATGCCTCCAAGCTACGTCACGATCAGTGTTGCCATTGATTGATATCTTCAATATACTTAAGGAGATTTTTGTTCATAATGAATATAAAATAAATTCCTGACTAGCCTAACTATTTGTTATCTCGTGTTATTCATCTAATTAGTTAATAAAGGAAACTATATTAAATTACTAGTTAAAAAGTGATTCTTTATAGAAGAAAGTAAATGAAAAAATGCATTTTGCTCGGGTAATTTATTTTCACAAAGTGGCAGCACATCAAACTGACAAGTGTCACGCTAACAGCCCGCTATTGGCTCCACGGCCGATGACGTAGTACGGAGGCAATCACATGACCTAGCTGTCACGGGAAGAGACTACCTGGTGTTATTATACCATGCATACCATCACCTGTCTGTCACCTGTTTCCCATAAGGAAAATATTTTTTTTATGTTTCACGAATTAGGTGTGACAGATAAAACAAAGCTAGGATTACAAATACAATTAAAATATATAGCAGGTGTCCACCCTGTGACAGTGAACACATCACATAATTTACAGTTTTTTTTTTTCGTCCGGAATTCTTAATTTGCAGAGTTTTATCATTCAAGGTTTTCAGAATTTGTCAATTATGTTTGTGGATTATTGTTCTCGCCTCTAATGGCACCTTTACATATTTCGGTTGACGCCTTCGGCTAAAAGACTGCTCAGTCGGAGCCCTGACGAGTTGCGACCAGTTACGGCCAACCGTTTACACTAGGTGACCGCAAACGGGCTGCAATCGAATACGGCCAAACTGAATGATATAAATGCGTCATGAAAAACTCCACAGAGTAAGATTGTAACGAGGCTAAACTCGTTACGCTGCTCACCACCTTATTTGGATTTCCTGGCCACTTTATTAAAACTTTACCTATCCAAATTCAAAATTTTAAATTCTTCCATAATTTTCTATTTTTATCAAAAAACAAAGACTTATATCGCAGCCTTGGCCGGGCATAGACGTGTCCGACCATTACAGTTTTTTTATATTATTTTACCTATCCGAGTTTCCATATTGTACGCTGAAAGACACTCATGTGTCTGTGACTGTGTCTCATAATCATTATATTATTTTATTAACAAATAGTCAATGTATCAAGTTACCAGTTAGTGAGATACAGTATACCAAAAACGTTCCTGTTGTGTTTTTATTGTTTGTGCCGGACCTACCAACCTACCTACCTGAATCCAGCCCGAGCTAGCTGCATGGGCATAGCAGCAGCTCAATTGTTTTATAGTCGGAGTTGTCCTACCACTCCTCCGGCCCTCCGTACTACTGACCCTCTCTGCCCTCCATACCTCAGAGGAGTTCCATAACTCCATACCACTAGTTCCTGTACCACTAGTTCCTGTTGTTCCTGAGTTCTGTTCCTGTAGTTCCTGTTCTCCTCCTACTTCCGTGTCACCGTGTGCCAAGCCACCGAACCCTCGACCCTGCGAGTCTCCTGCCCGAGCCACCCACACCGGCCACGACGTGACAAGATGTTATATTACTTGCAGTGCAATATATTCAGTGAAACACAGGAGATACCATGATACTAAACTTGTTGCAGATGGAGAATTTAGGTATATTGAGATAGATAGATAATTTATTCGTCAGAATATAGTACAATACAGTTGTTACTAAAAATTTGGATCCATCATATTCTGCCGTGCCGTACCGTGCCGAGGACCAATCAACTGAGAAAGTGACGCCAATAATAAAAACCGGCCAAGAGCATGTCGGGCCATGCTCAGTATTATAGGGTTCCTAATTACAAACGAATCAAATCGAATATTAATCATTGCTATTTTAGTTTTTGCAAACAGCGCCACCTAGCGCTAAATTTAAGAAGCTAAATGGAAGAAGTGTGTCATATCAATATAAAACAAAGTTTCTTTTTGTGATTTTTTTTAAACTAAAGGAGCATTATTTGCTACGATAATTTTTCTCTAAGGTCAATGACCTATGAACTAGGACGTCTTAAGTATTTTTCAGTTTTCTCACTATAACTCAAAAATTTATAATCACATTATACTCGAAATAATTTTAAAAGAGTTTTTATAAAGTTCTATCAATATGAAAGACTATAAGTTTCTACGTTGCATAGTTTAGAAATGGCAGGGGGGGGGACACATTATAAGCCACTTTGGCGAACTGTATTTCGCAGATGGTACACCTGATAAAAAAGTTATGTATGAAACATTACCTTCATTTTAGTAGACCTATTCAATGATATCCCAAACGAAGGGGTGCAGCGAAAAAAAAAATCATCCCCATTTCACATGTATGGGCGCCACCCCTAAAATACGTGATTAAGATTTTTTTATTCTTTTAAAATTGAGATCTATATCTAAACCATTTTCTAACAAAATTTCATTTACTTATGTTTATAACTGTAGAAGTTATTAAGCTGTAAAGGATTAGGACAGACGGACGGACATGACGAAACTATAAGGGTTTCTTGTAGGACTACGGAACCCTAAAAATTTGAAAAGAAATCGTTTGGGTTGGTATAGGCATGTGATGAGGAGTGATGTAACACGTTACTAAGAGAGTGTTGAATGTTTATTTATGTATCTTTACAGGTTTTTTTTAAACCCTTTTATCTCCATCCATAAATATGAACGTTCATGGATAGAGAGGGAGAGGGAGACTACAGAAAAGATGGATGGATTGCGTGAAGAACGATATGGATGAAGGAGTAAATGATGGAATGACGGCTGATGGACAAAAATGGAAGAAGACGTATTGCACCGACCACAAGTAATTTGGGACCTGGGCAGGAAGATGATGATGAGGCCCAATCAACTGCTAAGACGAATTTAAATAAATAATAAATAAATAATACGTTTATTTAAGTAATTAATCTTAGCCTAAGATACATTGTACATCAGAGCATTGTTACTTTGACAGTTGTGGTAAGGTTATTATTCACAATTTCATATTAGATCCCTGCCCTTCAAACTAGGAAAAGAACCTGCGTCTTGAAGGACAGTATTCTTTGGTGGATTGACACATTTAATAATTTTATTCAGTTAAGAAATATTCCGATGTTATTGTGTTTGCAAGATTTGATAGTTTTCAGCATAGGTTTGTGTGTATGGGGGGAGGGGGTGTGTTTGTGTGAAGGTGCATGTATGTATGTGTTGGTGTGTGTTATTAGCAGTGATCGGAATAGGCTGACTATATTTGCCTAAACCTCGGAGAACAGAGACAGAAAGCGGGGACTTCCTTACGAAATTTTTTTTTTCCCTGGGATTCGGGAAAAAGTTGAAAATAAGCTTTATTTAAGATGTGTAAAGGCTATTTTTAACTAAACTTGCAATTACCAAATGTTCGGGATTTTCACGTAAAATCTCGAAATAAATAATCTAACTTTAATTCATGTATTCGAATTATATTTACGTCCCAACTAACCAATACTATTACACTATATACTAGGGCATGCATTTCGAAATTTCGAAACTTCATAGTTTCGAAATTTCGGACCATATTTGCATGTTTTTCAATTTCGAAATTGACCCCTCTAATTTCGAAATTTCGAAAATTATTTATTTAAAGACAGACTGTTGAATTTTAAATCTTTAATAGAACTCTACATCTGCTCTAGATCAGTAGAGCTTTTCCAGCGGCACCGGCAGGCTGTATTTGAAACCGACTTAGAATCTTATTAGCAGCTGAATTTATGACAATCTAGCGTTCAGAAGAACCCATTTATCATTAGTTTTTTTTTAATTCGTTATAATCCATTTATATTTATTTATATCTCTATGAGGATTTCCACAAGTGAAAAGGACCCATCTTATAAAACTTAAATCCGCGGATGGCAACATTGTCATTTTTAATCCGTTTCTAGCAAAGATGATCAAAGAGCTCACTCAGCTCAACTCTGTTTCTCTCATTCAACAAGACACTATACCAGAGGCATGAAGAGGAGTGTGTTGGTTCTGTTTTTCAAGAAATAAAATCATGCTGAGGGCTTCAGATCATCCATCTCAATCCTGAGTCATGTATACAAGCTGTTATATAAAATCATCACAAATTATCTCGTCAGGAGACTCAACGATTTCTAGCCCCGAATCGAAAGGAAACTAGGTTTAGAAGAGGCTAGAGCATAGTATCGTCATGAATCTCTGGACAAAATCAAAGTCATGTTCATGTACCTACATGTTATGCCGAGGTTCATTGAAGGTACTTCGCTCGAAGTTGTGCAGGTTTCTGGGGGGGGTTATTCGGCTTGGTAGATACAACTTCAAATAAGTATCAGACAGTTGGATCCAGTTGGGCTGGACAGCATTTCGCAAACTTCGCCTCCTTCTCGTCGCCTATATACTAGGTACAATGTTTGAAAACAGAAGTCTTCAACCGGTGCGTTCTGCGTGTCATGGCCTACTGTTTTTATATAATAACTATCGTGAGTTAAACCGTTTATATTAATCATTATGGCCTACTGTGTCGAAACTTGGACACTGACTGTTGGGCTAGTCCACAAATTGAAACTCGCGCAGCAAGCTATACTTCTTTGAAGGATAAAATAAGATCCGTAACGAGGTTATCCCAAACACGCACCAAAGTGACCGACATAGCTTGTAGAATCAACAAGCTGAAGTGGCAGTAGATGAGTCCTTGAATGGAAATCTTCAAATGTAGGTTAAGACGCTCCCAGTCAGGTGGACCGAAGACCTGGAAAAAGTATCTGGGGTGGACTAAATGTGGAAAGCGGCGGGCCACCGAGTATTGTGGCGAATCTTGGAAGAGACCAAAAATGTCCAGCAGTAAACTGAAATAAGTTGAGTTGCATAGCATCGTAGACCATATCCATGTTTTTGGCATATTGAAAGAAAGACTGAAGATCACAATCAGCTGCTGTTTATTTGTGTACCACGAGAAGGCCTTTGGGCGGGTTTGGATGCTCCTTCGGAACTGTTCACTGATACTTTGGAGGACGTCTTCAAGAAACTGGATTATACGGGGAAGGGTAATGACATAAAAGACGAGAACATCTCACGTCTCTGCTTCGCCGATGACATTATTGTAATGGCAGTCTCTGAAACAGCTGAGCGAGATGCTGCATATCCTAAATGATGTCACTAAGCGTATCGGTCTTGTTATGAATTTGGACAAGACGCAGGCAAGGTCATGTTCAATACGCATGCCGCACAGCGTGCCGAGTGCCGAGCTCACACGGTCTTCCTCAGAGACGACGCTAGAGGTTATGCAGGAATGTGTCTACATAGGGACCTGTTATATTCAACTTGGTAGACTAGTAGTTAGTATAACTTCAAGAAAGAACCAACAGCCTGTGCGACTTGCCTGTCATGACCTATAATGCCGAGACGTGAACACTGACAGTTTGGCTAGTCCAGAAATTCAAAGTCGCTCAGCAAATTATGGAGCGAGCTATGCTTGGAGTTTCATTGATGGATAAAAATATCCAAAAAGAACCAGAGTGTCCGACATAGCTGGTAGATTTAGCAAGCTAGAGTGACAATGGGCAGGCCAGTCTACCAATAGACCGACGGTTGTTGGAGCAGATGATTCTTTGAGTGAAGACCGCAAAAACGCAGCGTTGGGCGCCCCCCAGTCAGGTGGACCGACGACCTAAAGTAGGTAGCTGGGCTGGACTGGATGCGACAGATAAAGGTTCGTCTGTTGTGGAGCAACTTAGGAGCAGCCTATATTCAGTAGTGGACTGCGATAGACTTAGTTAATAGGTGTTTTAAAACTTGCCCATAATTTCGAAATTTCGAAACTGATGAGGCCAATTTCATAAGCTAATTTCGAAACTGAAAATGTATGAAACTGCATGCCCTACTATATACTACACAATTCTAATACATGATTTAAGTTTGATTAGTTTTAGTGAAAATTCCTAACCACTTCTGTCTCTGTTCTCCGAAGTTTAGGCAAATACACAGACCGGTAAGCCTCTAGACGCCTATTAGCCGGATACCCCCGGTCACAAAGCATATGCAGTAGCACTGCATATCTTACGCCCAGCCACCAATCTGGACGTCACTCCGTCAGCGAGCGGCACCAATCATATCACCGAACATTTGAGCCGACCAATCATAACGCGCCATCCGCCCCCCGGTCCCCGCCAACATTTTACGACTGTGTTCTCATGCAAAACTTTGTTTATGCGGCGTCTTGAGGCTTACTGATCTGTGGGCAAATATAGTCAGCCTATTCCGATCACTGGTTATTAGCAATGTAGGCTACCTTCTCGGCCAGCTCCCGGATGGCGTGCAGCGGGATGCAGTCGATGTGAGTGCAGTCGGGGCGGAGGCGCGGCTCCAGGTGCGTGCCGCGCTGCAGTGCGGGCGCCGCACCCGCTACGGGCAGCGCGGCGGGGCGCGCCTGGCCGAAGGCGTGCGGCCAGTCCGACGCCAGGCGCGCCGCCACGGCCCCCGCCAGCGGGCCCAGCACCACCACCGGCCGCTGGCTGCCGTCTGGATAACACCAACACTTTACTAAACACTCAATAGGGAAGGTGACCATATTTTTTTTATTAGTTTTTATTAGAAATCTCTAAACTTTTTCTAGAAAAATAAGCAACAGTGAAAAAACCAATAAAATATTTAATAAAATGTCCAAGTTATAACCGATTTAAATTTGTTCACTAGACAGAGACAGCACTATTAAAGAATGACGTCATTGTACAAAACCTTCATAGTAACTTGACATCTCTCTAAACAATGTCCGTTTCGCACGACAAGGACAGAAAATGCCCCTTCCAAAAACATTTCATTCATTTTTATACATACATACATACATATTATCACGCCTATTTCCCATTGGGGTAGGCAGAGACTATGGATTTCCACCTGCTTCATTTTTATAATAATGTATAATAACACCAGGTAGTCTCTTCCCGTGACAGCTACGTCACGTGATTGCCTCCGTACTACGAGATCGGCCGTGGAGCCAATAGCGGGTTGTTAGCGTGACACTTGTCAGTTTGATGTGCTACCACTTTGTGAAAATAAATTACCCGAGCAAAATGCATTTTTTCATTTACTTGCTTCTATAAAGAATCACTTTTGAACTAGTAATTTTATACAGTTTCCTTTAATAACTTTTTAGATGAATAACACGAGATAACAAATAGTTAGGCTAGTTAGGAATTTATTTTATATTCATTATGAACAAAAATCTCCTTATATATATTGAAGATATCAATCAATGGCAACACTGATCGTGACGTAGCTTGGAGGCATCGCGCTGTCATCGCGGGAAGAGAATACCTGGTGAAACATCTTATTATACCATGGACAACACCAACACTTTACTAAACACTCAATTCAGCCTATCGTACACTACGCGTAAAATAACTGTGCCCCAGTGAAGTGCGCAACAGGTGGCTGCAGTCTTCGATCAAATATACTATAGTATTTTATGTAATATTTTTCAACTCTAATCAATTGTAGTTTTGTGCTTGGCAGTGATCGTTAAAATCAGTGTTAATTTATCCTATTACTATCCGTGGAAACCTGCAATTGGCTTAATGTAACCGATGCAAGCTGTTTATTAATTTTTATATAGCTGCTGGTTTTCCTAATTATAAATAAATAAATATATAGATGCACGGTCTTGTACTAAATTACACTTCTAATTATGTTCTCGACATCGACGAGTACGTCACTCCATCCTTTGTTTGCACATTTGGAGTAGTTTTTTTTCTTACTACACATTTTAGCATCGTGAAACGTCTCACCGCTAGCTAGCCCGGTCATGAAGCGGCTGAGAGCGAAACTGTGCACGCGACTGAATATTGCAGAGTTTTTATGGTGCCTTTTTTAGAGCTGCGATCGTGAATCGTTTATATCGTGTATATTTGATCGAAGTAAGCAGTAGTCAATTTTGCAAACAAATCAGTATCGCGCATGCGTGGTAACGGCGACAAGACTCCGATAGGTAGTTGATCTGAGCGACAAGATTACGGGGACTGCATGTTCTCACTGTCTCAGTCGTTGCTCACGTCCTGCTCACACTTATTACGCGACACTACCTGCGCGGGCCTTCACAAAGCCTATATTCAGAGAGGCACAGTTATATTACGCGTATTACAGAAGAAAGTAGAAACATCACAATCTATTTTTGGTGCATAGGCCTCTCACGAGAAGATATCGCATCGTTACTACCACAATAAACAGCGGAGTGTTAACAGTGATTTTACAGCATTGTTGTTGGTATTGCCAAACACTCTGACATGAATGTAGCCTGAAGGCTAGCAAGATAATACTTCGAATCTTTCGAGCAATAGGAATACTTAACGCCATCTCGCAACGGCTTGATATTTTTACTTGCTCATTGGCGGAATTCGAGAGGGTGACACTTAATTATTTGTCTTCTGTGTAACTACATTGTCGAATTGGGTAAAAACCTGTAATGACTATATATATGTTGTGAAATAAAAAAATAAAAAAGATGAAAGAAGTCCCTCGGGTGAGGCGCTGCTAGCCAAGGTGATCATCTAAAGCGCTTACACACTACACTAAATTGAAACATTCTAATTAGGATTTTGCTCGCAGAGCGGATGGCCGATGGGGCAGTAAAGTTCTGGAGTGGCGACCGCGTACTGGAAGGCGCAGCGTGGGTAGGCCCCCCACAAGGTGGACCGACGACCTGGTGAAGGTCGCGGGAATCCGCTGGATGCGGAAGGCACAGGACCGGTCGTTGTGGCGATGTTTGGGGGAGGCCTATGTCCAGCAGTGGACGTCTTTCGGCTGAAATGATGTGATGATGATGAATTAGGATTTAGGAAAGGAACCTCCTTATTACAACGACCTCTTTTCACACTTTCCTTATTTTCTAAATCCTAATTAAGCTATAGGGTCCCGTTTGGCACCCTTTGGATACAGAACCCTAAAAAGCAACTTTATTTTACAGGCAATAAGGAATGACATCTTTCTGCAATGGGACCACTATCATGAAACGGACTCTATTTCAACATATTCCGATTGCCAAACAAAGCCTTGTCAGTCAATTTAATGCACTGACTACTACTACTCTTTTTCTTATAAATAAAACGTAAAATAAAAAGTACAAAAAAACGACATACTTAAATATAACTCACAGTGCAGTCTTTCGACTCTCTGATAAGATAACACTGGGACATCATCTGCTAAGGTTCCGCTGTCGCTCCAGCATCCCAGCTCCGTGTTGGAGAAGGAAGCCAACTCCTTGCTGTCCCGGTGCTTCTTGCGACGGAAGAATGATCGCCGGGCCGTGGTCGACGCTCGCCTTTGAGCATCACCTTCGAGAGTTCCCATTGATCGCCGGAGTATTTCTTCTACCCTGGATATGGGGTGAAACAATATTTAAAGCATGCTTTCTTTATCATATAATTTATGTACAATCACAACACGGGTAGGTTGAGCCACTTGCTTACATTCTTAATTCGGCCGTGTTGGCAAATCGAACGAACGAATCAATCGAACTAGTATAATCGACTTTGCCCGATTTGTATAACACGGAACACGGCCAAGTTAAGATGATAAGCAAATAGCTCAACTTTCGCGTGTTGTGACTGTACTACTCGTGCAGATAAAGAATGTGATTAAAAATGGCGGCACTTCTATTGTTCTATGTGCCTCTCCCTCATATCACGCGTCTTAACGAGAGGCAAATACAAATGCCGCCATTTTCAGTCCCATTCTTTATTCGCGCGAGTAGTTAACTCGTTATTTCTGGTGTACCAAAACATGGTCATGGAGGGAAAGTATGGACTCACTAAAAGTTATTATGAAAAGAGTAATCAACATAACTATTTTGGCTGTACTACTGTAGTAAAATTTAATAATTCGGAAAGCAAATTAATACATTGGCCAGGACTTAAAATAATGATTAGAAAAACATTAACAACACAACAACAACAAAAAATTTCATCAACTCACTTGAATTTACTAGGAATAGTCCCCCAATGTCGTTTGGAGCCCTTACAGTCTAGCTGCCACGCCCTCCAGAGCCCCGGGGAGCCGTTGAACAGCGTGTTATCGACGAACAGCACCTCGTCCTTCCTGAACCACAGCGAGTACTCGTCGATGGTGTCCATGCCGATCGACGTGATCTTGGCGCAGCGGTCGAAGCCGGCGCGGATGTAGAACGCGTCGCCCGGCTTGTCCTTTATGTCGTGGTATTGCTGGAGATCGTGGCGGACAAGGACGCTTACCTGGGGAGATATAATCGGTTATGTGGTTAAAAAACTCTAATCGCTCAAAGACACGGCTGGGACACTTAAAAGAATGAGTCGTTTCGCAGAAAAGACTTATTGAAAATCAATATCGTTTTTAAACTTATTAGGATTCTTGAAGATTGGATAATTTACTTTCATAGAAAATGTTCTGGAATTCATTAATAAGTCGTGGATATTAAAATGATTCTTACAAAAAGTTCTGCTAAATTGAATGTTCAGTTAAATGCTGTTAATGTTAGAAACAGGACACAATTTTTTTAATTTTTTTTAAACCTCTTTTTAGGGTTCCGTACCCGAAGGGTGCCAAACGGGACCCTATTACTCTCGCTACGCTGTCCGTCCGTCCGTCCGTCTGTCTGTCACAGGGCTGTATCTTTTGAACGGTAATAGGTAACCGGTTGAAATTTACTCAGAATATGTGTTTCTATGAGGTGTATCACCACAAATACTAAAAACAAAAAAAAGTTTAAAACCAAAGGGCATACAAGAAATCTCAAAAAACATGCATATTTTTAACGTTTTTGTTCCTGCTCTATCTTCAAAACAGTAATATATACCAGCGTCAAACTTGGTCAGATTATAGTGCATATTATGTAGTTTAGCAACAAATACTAAAAATAAGACAAACATAGACATATGTGGTGGTACCTGCGTAAGAAAGACATGCAAAAATTCATATTTTGCGCAGTGTACGTTGATGTCTTTTGATAAACTCTCGTAAATTAAATTAGTTTTTATGGGTATCAGGTCGTTGAGAGGTACGGAACCCTTACTGCGCGAGTCCGACTCGCACTTGGCCTGTTTTTTTAAAAAGAAATCGAGCCTATCAGGCACCGCGATTTCGAGCGGAAAAACTCTTTAGGCACCGCTGCGCATGCACCGTTCAATTGAATTTGAACCTTAACAGATCAGAAATAGAGAATAAATTGACTTGGTTTTGCTGGGACGTTTTCGTCGATGGGTATTTACGATTTGCTGTGTGAAAAACGTTCCAGCAGTGTCTGTCAAAGAGGTATATTGCATTGCCATCCAGTTATGAGCTATGTTTAAAGTTTCAAGTCTTTAGCTTATCGGGAAGTTAGTTAAAAATCGATTGCAAAATGTGTACCGAACAGACAGACATGACTGTAAGCTAGTTAATAAAAACGTAAAATAGGCAAAATGAACCATCAAAATAAATAAAAACTCACCTTATCCGCGGGCTTAGCCAACTCCATGGCAGCCTGCTCTGCAGTAGCTCGTCTCAGATCCACATTATTGTACTCCAGTATCTGATCACCAGTCCTCAAGCCAGCGTTATACGCAGGAGATTCTATCTGCACGCTGTGCACGAATATACCAACTGCATTACCACCAACAAGACTTATACCTAGATCGGAACAGTTCCTCATCTCAATGAGAAGAAATCTAGGCAGGTCTTTATTATTCTGTGACTGCCTTAACGTAGCCACTTCAGTCGATGGCTGCTCCAATCTTATGGATTGCTGCGGCCCAGGTGAGTTTCTAGGTGTTGGCGACCCTGACAAAGAAACCTCTTCGTCATGCGAACTTTCGCCGGAAGACGAACTTCCTGGGACTTCAACTTCGTCTTTATATTTTTCAGGACTGTATTGCACAAGCATAGTTATCGAGTTTCCTATTTGTCGGAGAACTCGAGCGGCGAGCGTATAGGTTGCTGATCGCATATTAATCCCACATACTTCTAAAAGTTGGTCTCCAACTTGTAGACCAACTTGACTGGCAAGAGAATTGTCGTTTACAGTAGATACAAATACACCACCACTGCTTGGTGGACAATATATCTGAATACCAAGCGGCTGCTGACTCTTATCTATGTGTACTCTTCTTAACTCCCCGGGCAACGGCTTATTCCAGCTTAAGCCGCAATACTCAGGCATTGAGTTCCTAGTTTTGTGCGTCAATTGCTTCGCCCCTCGTCCAGGGGATAATACTTCGACATGAAATGTCGGCATAGGAGAGTTTCGTTCAGAACTTCTCTCTATAGACCCTGTACTTAGTTTTCCCGCTGAGTTTTTTGACGTGACGCTTGGGTTGGACGGGATCCGAAACCTCTGGTTTTCTTTCTTACGAGGAAATGTTCCACCTTCGTATGTGTGGTGGTAGTCGCCCGCTCTGTTCGTTCGAGGAACCGGTTGTAAGTCAGACATGTTATGACTATGTGAGGTGAACGAGTGCATGTCGTAACTTGTGCCGATGCTCTCGCCAGATTGGCTCTGTGGTATGTTTGTTGGACTCGCTAAGTGCGGGTACCTATTTGAAGTATGAGGGTTTGAATTCACAAAAGGGCCTCTGTAGTACTGAGAAGCTTGAAGCCGCGACTGTGTTGGTAGCGTCCCAGTCATAGGAAAATTTGCGTTGCTGTTTAAACTGTCAGGTCCGAAACTATCACTGTCCGAAGGGTACTTGTTCACGGTTTTCGGCGATGAAGATTTTTTATTCGAATAATATTGCTCTAATAAGTCTTTTCCTGGGTGATTCTTGATCGAGTGGTCTAGCGAACTGGGTGATTTCCTTGTGACGAAATCCAGAGAGCTTGGGCCCTTGTTGACCATGAAGTCTAAGGAGTGAGGGCTTTTGGTCCTGTTGCGGGTCACTGGCTGATAATCCAACGAGTCATCGGAGGGGTTTAGAACTAAACTCAGTCTGTTCGGAGTGACGTCGTGTTCGGAATAATCGCTGATGGACATCTTGTCCTTCTCTAAAGTACGAATTTTCTCGAAGTTCATACTGTTCGGGGAGGCAAAAGGGTTGTGTATGGCTAAAGGGGCGGGTTTGGGAAAGTGTTCGATGGCTGGTGACGATTCTATGGACTTGTACACTGAGTGACGAGCTGGGGCGGTGACTTGGGTGAGGGGTGCATGTCCCAGAGGTATGGGATTCGAGTTTCTATTGGTATTCGATCTCTGAGGTTCTGGAGGCAATTTTGTGGGCGGACTGAGGAGTATGGAAAGAGGTGGTCTTTCCTTCCTAGACCTCGGTTGTACGATAGTTCCAGTGGAGTTCTCTTCTAAAATGAAGTTGGCCCTCGCTTTGGGCCACGTTCCACCATTTTTGGAGTCGTTTTGTGACTCTTTGTTCTTTCTCCGCGAACGTTTTAATACACTGCTGGTTTCTTTAACTGGAAAAAACAGTTTAAGGATAAATTTAATTTATTTCTCGACCAAAACTTTTTTAGGTTACGTGATAAATTGCAGCAAGTGTTAACTGCACGTTATAATATACATTATTACTCACTTGTTTTTCCATGATAACTATCGATAACGGAGTCCAGCTCCGCGATCGCATCAGATTCCGGCACCTGTTTAAATAATACTCATTTGTTTATATTATATATAATAAATTAATGACACATTAATAACTTTCTTGGGTGACATTGGTGTTGATAAATAGCCAATAATACTACTTGCGGGTAGAAACTCTCTTAGCAAACTATTGTGGCGGAGTGAAGAGCTCTTAGATAACACAAGCCGGACTTTCCCGTGAGTAAAGCCATAATTCTCTTCAACGTGAATGTCACTGGAAATAGTATTTTTTAAACAGAACTCTTAGCTATTTCAAAGATACATGATTGCACATAATAATATTATCACATAATGACGCATGCCGGATATACATTTCACGTATTTTCATATCAGATTCGACAATAACTTTTAAGATACCGCACCAAACGACGGTTTAGTACACCGTAATCTAAAACTAAACCAAAAATACCTCTATGCACATTTCATATATAATTAAAAATACACATTCTAAACTCACAAAAATATTTACTGCTTTTCTTTTCTTAGAGTTGACATAGCTTTCTTAATAATGGTCAAAACTTGTTCGATCTCCTGGCCGATAACATGAAGTATATTGTTTTAGCTTTTATCATTAAACAAACTGCTGATCAATAAATCATCACAACATAAAAATTATAATTTGAAGCCAAAAATCATTAAAAATCATCATGTCTACGCGACCAGATTCGCGGTTAAAATCGAGACATCACCACAAAAATCCGCGAAAAAATATAAATTTTCTATTATGTCTAATCTACGCCGCTTGAAAGGTTAATATACAAGTGTTACCTTATTTTGTTTGTCCTTCGACTTGCTCCGTCCGGTGACCGCTTCAATCTTCCCGCGGATCATGTCCCACGTCCCTGCATCAATGGACGTATCTAATCATTATCAGCTATCGGTATCTTATCGCATCGATACGTCGAGTGTGGCTAGTTTGTTTTCATGTACTTGCATGTCAATAGATTATATGTTTAGTTTGGTTTATTGATGTTATATTGGTCACCAATTAAACTTAACATAAAATATTGCTATCTTTTAATACCGGGGACCGTAACGAAATGTTATTGCTCTTGTTGCGAAAGGGAGATAGAGCTTTACAGGACGAATAGCGCCATCTCTCTTTCACAACGGAATAATAATAGTTCTTAAACTTTATAGTAAAGTCAAACAAGAGTCTGAATGAGTTTAGAACAGTCATTGGTTTACACATTGAACATCAGTATGTTTTTAGCTGGTAAATTCTAAGATGTTGTCGGAAACGAATAGTCAACACGATTTAACAGCTCTAATTATCTTCAATGTTCCTTGTTTTATCAACGAGTACAAGATAGCAATATCATAAATAAAAACTTAATAGATGCCCAACATAATCGAGACAAGGATTTATTTTTATTGGGAAAGGTATACAGTCGTACTATTTAAATAAATTTTATGTATAAATATTAACAAAGAGGAAGGACCGATTTTAGCTTACTCACCTCTTTCCTGTGGTATTTTCCCCTGACTCCCCGCAGCTACGTGGTACACGTATCTTCTGTCGAAATCCGGCATACCGTGATCTATGTGAACCTAGAAGTAAATAAGCACATGTTGCTACTTTTCAAAGAACATGTATGAAAACATGTTTTGCAACTTGAAGAATGTGTAAACTAAAAAGTCAAGTACCAACTTAAGTTGAACTGAAAACTAAACTATGTGCAATGGAATTAAGGTTCCTAATCGTATCATCATCATCATCATTTCAGCCGAAAGACATCCACTGCTGGACATAGGCCTCCCCCAAGCATCGCCACAACGACCGGTCCTGTGCTTTCCGCATCCAGCGGATTCCCGCGACCTTCACCAGGTCGTCGGTCCACCTTGTGAGGGGCCTACCCACGCTGCGCCTTCCTGTACGCGGTCGCCACTCCAGAACTTTACTGCCCCATCGGCCAACCTAATCGTATAGTAAGGAATTAAAGTGGCCAATGTTACTACTGAAAACATGTTCACGTCATACATTTGATGTAGATATATACTGGTGTCGATTCTCTTGTTAACAAACTAAACTTATTTTAAACTATCGTTCTCTTTTACTAACAGTAGATACAAGAAAGGGATGGCAACAATTTATATGCTGTCAAATTAGTTGGAATTAAAATTTCCATACAAGTTTAGTCGTGATCTCGGAACGTGCCCACTAAAAAGCGAAGAAGTGGAACACGATCACTAGAATTGTTGCCATCACTTTCTTGCATATACTATTAGTAAAAGAAAGCGATAGTTTAAAATAATTTTAGTTTGTGAACAAAAGAATCGACACCATTGAATTTTATTTGAGAGCAACTTTTGCATGCAGGTGTGTTTTATGTTTATGTATAAACCAATTACCTTGTTATCTGAGGGAGGCTGTACGAATTGGCACCAAGACTCGTCTGTCTGCGAGCAGATATTCACCATCTTACTGTCAGAGTACGAGCGGGAGTGGTCGTACATCGACACCCTGTCAATACGGAAACAATGTTTGTACAACTTCAAAAAACAAATGTCGAAAATATTAAGTTGGCAATTTATTTCGCGTACCTATTGGTCCAAATTTCAACTATTTGGCCAATGAAAAATTTACTTTATTCAAATGTTTTTCATTAGCGAAATAAACGTCAACATTCGTACAAATACGTGAAGTAAAGAAGAAGGCACACATAATAATTTTGTAAATACAAAGCTTCTTCTATTCAAGGGTTATACCTGGTGTAACTGCTATGGTTTTAATCAGCATTTCACTTGAGTTTAGACGTTGTGGATGTGGATTTCCCAGTGTTTGAAGATATTTACATCGATGGAGTGCCTAACGGAGCGTATCAACGCGACTGATAGAAGATAGAAGTGGGGAGAGATAATTTTCTAAACGTTGATAAGGACGTTTTAAGTGAGGAGATAGACATCTCGGATATTAGAATAAAATCGAACTGCAAAAGTTAAATCTTCACTTAACACAACTTAATATTGATTGTAGCAATACACCAAATACAAATTCATCTTATTTCATTGAAAAGGCAATAGATAACGTATAAAGGAAATCAAGGTTACACGAATAAAGATGAAATTTCTCAAACTGTGTAAGTATTAACGCAATACAAGAGCACTTCCACACACCAAACATAATCAAATGATACTACAGATCAGTCCTCGAATGATATCTAACCCTTAATCTCAAATATGTGTATAACGGAAATTGGTCGCCATTGTACGCGATCAAAAATGATCACAAGGTACAGATGTTGGTAAACAAGCGAAAATCATTGGGGAGGAGAGAGTAACTGGATACAGTAAGAGGACCGAATGTAGTGGCACAACTTGGGTGCAGTTAGGAGCAATTCCCTATCTGTGGTCTAGCTCAGCGATTCCTAGGTTCCGCGAAACCCTTTGGCTCTGTTGAAGAGAAGTCAGAGTTCCGCGAACAAGCTCATTGTTTAGTTAGCGTTGGAGTTCCATGAAATTAAATATATTTTGTTTTTATTCTTAGTGTTTCGAAACCATAAAATTTTGAGAACCACTAGTCTAGCTATCTAGCTGCAACTGCTGGTACGTGTTGGTGCTGGATTCGATGCTCTATCGGATGAAATAGTGATTCGATTTTTGTTAAGAGATATACCTGCCAGCCTAGCGTTTTCTGCACGGCGACTATACAAAGTTGTGGATGCAGCTAACTGTGTATAGCAAAAAAACAAGCCCTTCGGAGAAAAAAACAGGCGAGTCGCTATTAGCTGCCTTTACATGATACGTTCTTTCACTCACGATCTGGAGTATGCTGGATTGAACGCGGTGAAAGTATGCTGGATTGAACGCGGTGAAGCTCGCACGCGCAGTAGCGAGGGGTAACCATTAGGCATAGGCAGGTACCGAACAGACGTTCTTTTTGAGCGATCGAGAACGGCAATTGTACGAAATTCCTTTCGCACCGTAAGCGATACTTCATACAATTAACGTTTTTGATCGATCAAATAGGACGTCAACGTCGCCTGTTCGTCTTATAAATAAATATTTACCTGTCTCTAGTATTATTGCAGCAAGTGTACAATGGTCTGAGCAACGTCAGAGCAACGGACTCATATTGACACTCGTTGAGTAACGCCATCGCTTCGGAAACGCTCTTCACGCCCTCAAGTGATATGTTGTTTATCTGCAAGATACATTTAATGCTTCATGATGGTTTTAGAAGATGCTATCTCCCTCTCGTGCTTTTGATATTTGGTTAATTGGAGTTTTAAGCTATATTAAAAGTTATAAATAGTAGAAAGAAAACTTCGCTCACGAGCAGGATTCGAACCTGCAACTCCTGGTTCAGTACACCAGTGCTTTGTCCGCTAAGCTACCGTACACTCTGCTCGTGGTATCGAACCAAACTTCCACTTTGAATCCATTCGTGGGTGACGTCAGCTACAAAACGGTCCAAATGCGTTAAAGTAATAAATAAAATTGAGTATGGATTTGTGCCCGGTTAATGGCAATAGGCTCGCCCCCTATTACATGGGACTATAACATAACTGGCGAAATGTGGGTGTACTATACACCTCTGCCTACCCCTTTGGGGAAATACAGGCGTGATGTTATGATGTTATAAAATTGAGTAGCGAGTTTTAGCAGAAAATTGTGCTCATAAAAGAAAAAAAGTGTTTATCCTCCGAAATAATAATTTTGTAAACAATATTACTTCTGCAAAACTGTAAGGCAGTTTGTTGGCAGATGTAGATCCCTTATTTCTTATATTTTAATATTCAACACTTTATATGTGTCTCGTTGTAACAAAATAAAGAGAAAGGAAAGAATTAGTTGTATTCTTTGCGTTAATGCGTTACGAAAAGTGTTACGAAAAGTATGATCGGGCGAGGCGACTTTTATTCTGAAATCCAAGATGGCGGACGCGACTATTTAAATAAAATCAATATGGGTATCGTTTTCGAGGTGTTCCGGGGTGCTGATTGCGAATATAACATCTATTTTCAGATTCATTAATTCATTTATTCAATAACAATCTTAAATTGTGTCTGAATTTGATCCAAGATGGCGGACGCGATTTTTATTTAAAATCAATATGGGTACCGTTTTCATGGTTTTCGGGGGTGCTGATTACGAATATAACATCTATTTCGAGATTCAAGATGGCGGACGCGACTTTTTAAGTTAAATCAATATGGATATCGTTTTCGAGGTTTCTCGGGGTGCTGATTACTAATATAACATTTATTTTGAGATCCAAGATGGCGGACGCGACTTTTTAAATAAAATCAATATGGGTATCGGTTTCGAGATTTCCCGGGGTGCTGATTGCGAATATAACATCTATTTTGAGATCCAAGATGGCGGACGCGATTTTTTAAACAAAATCAATATGAGTATCGTTTTTGAGGTTTCTCGGGGTGCTTCTTCTTCTATCTTCTTCTTCTTCTATCGTGTCGACATGAGCTACATAATGATAATAGCTCATGCTGTGGGGAAAAGATTAGCCAGTCAGCAGGTTGGTAGCGGGGTTGACTGCCCAGGGTGCGCCGGGCGGTCAATTAAATATCGTCACTCGTGGACTCGTGAGGCTCGGGGTGCTGATTGTGAATATAACATCTATATCGATATCCAAGATGGCGGACGCAATGTTTTTTTTTGAAGGTTTACTTCAGTCTTGTGGCCTAAAGCAAACTCGTTTTTTTGTCTCGTAAACTTGTCATGAAAATCTTTGTGCTAATTACATTTGGCACTAGCCTGCTTACTCCACATTAGGGTTTCATGTGTCATGTAGACGTTTCTTTTGTTTTAGAGCTCAGACGACACAAATAATCTGTACTACTTTACAGATGTAGTAGGATTATAATTAGTTTAGTGCGGTGTTCAAGAGAATTGGCATCAATGGCTGCCATTTGCTTCACCGATTGTTATATAAGCATAAATATCACAATGAGAAAAACATTTAGAACAAAAGAAAAAATCTTCCGGATAGGATATGTTTAACGCAATGCTCGTAAGCGATAATTCTGTTTGAAAACTTTCACTTGTATACTAAGTTGTTCTATTTGATGAAATTGTACATTACTGCAGCGGCCGGCAACAGAGACATTGATGGACGAACGTGAAAATGTGGGCCGAAACGAAGCCGAGGCATACGTGAGTCCACCAATGCCTGGTTTCGGCTAAGGCTTGTATAGTACTTTTCTCAAATATGCGCGGAAATTCAAACTAAGTAGCACCTATGTAAATTCTAGAATCAATAATGAAATACAATAATTTTTCACGAGTCAGTATGTTAATTTGTTTATTTTTTACTTTAAACAGCTGTATTTGCAAACCAGTTCGAAATATAAATAAAATATTTGATAAGTAACTTCCTTGGTTGCTATTATTAGGAATAAAAAGCTTGTTCCATTTTTAAATAATAAACAGACGTTTGGCCACCTAGCGGCGGTATTGGAAACAAACACAATCTTAACATCAATCATTCAATTTTTGTTTTTCGACTTTTCAATAGATTGCGTTGCACAATTTCGATTGATTTTTACATTGCTGTGTTAAGAATCGCCGCCGTTAGCTTAGGCTTTCTAGAATTGAGTATTTTTTGTTCTTTGTTTTCATGGTGTAATCACTGCATTTATGATTAAAACAGACTCGGGTTAGGTAGGGTATTGGTATCACTGTTCCACATTCCCGAAAAAAGTCTAAACTTTTTGTTTAACTCAACCCCCAGACCAAACCCTCAAAGAACCGAGGGTTTGACAGTCAATCAATCAATAAATGATGACAGTAATTTGTTTGGCCGCTTAACAGGACAGATATGGATTTCAGATTAAAATTGCCGGCTGTTGCTCGCATGTATTTGACCAGTAAAGCATAAAATAATGAACGAATTCCCAAGCATGATTGAGAAAACGGTTTATTATAATATACTTACGCTGACAACCCGGTCGCCGACGTAAAGGTTGCCCTCTTTAGCGGCAGCACTGCCGTTCGCTATTTTGCTTATGAAAATACCTGATGACAATATAAATTAATATTATGTAAAGGAACAGTAAGTTTTTAAACGTACAATATGAAAACAATTCTGTTATATTACATTATGATACAAGTGAGCTAAGTTGACTATTATACTCGAGGCTTGATTGCAGCCCAAGCCGAAGGCGAGGGCGTAATGGAGCCGCGAGTATAATAGTCAATGCCACGCGTGTCATACGACGATTTTCAACACACTTGCGAGGAAAAAAAGCATACATATATTTTATTATTACTTAAATCGCGGATTACTGTGATCGTACGGTGACGTACAGCTATGGGCGCGCAGGTGGACGAAGGAAAACACCAAACAGCCTAATATTAAAAATATTTTTTTTTTATTTTTATTTATTTATAACAAAAATTAATGTTAATTTGGTGACAAAAATAAATAATTTGATGAAATGAAATGTTTATTTCATCATCATTCATCATCATTTCAGCCGAAAGACGTCCACTGCTGGACATAGGCCTCCCCCAAGCATCGCCACAACGACCGGTCCTGTGCCTTCCGCATCCAGCGGATTCCCGCGACCTTGACCAGGTCGTCGGTCCACCTTGTGGGGGGCCTACCCACGCTGCGCCTTCCAGTACGCGGTCGCCACTCCAGAACTTTACTGCCCCATCGGCCATCCGTTCTGCGAGCAATGTGCCCCGCCCACTGCCACTTAAGTTTGGCAATTCTTCGGGCTATGTCGGTTACTTTCGATCTCCTGCGAATCTCCTCATTTCTGATTCGATCACGCAGGGACACTCCGAGCATAGCCCTCTCCATTGCCCTTTGAGTGACTTTGAGTCTTCTTATCAGGCCCATTGTGAGCGACCACGTTTCAGTACCGTAAGTAATTACTGGCAACACACACTGGTCAAAGACTTTCGTCTTGAGACACTGCGGTATTTTGGACGAGAAGATATTGCGTAGCTTCCCGAACGCTGCCCAACCGAGTCGGATTCGACGATTGACCTCTTTCTCGAAGTTGGACTTACCTAGCTGGACAGTTTGTCCTAGGTATACATAATCGTCAACAACTTCGAGTGTAGATTCTCCGATGTTTACGGGAATGGGTGCTATATGGGAATTCGACATAACCTTTGTCTTGTCCATATTCATTTTAAGACCCACTCTATCAGAAGCTCTACTGAGGTCATCGAGCATTGTACCGAGGTCCTCCATGGTCTCAGCCATGACTACTATGTCATCGGCAAACCGAAGGTGAGTAATGTACTCGCCGTTAATGTTAATGCCTAGCCCCTTCCAGTCCACAACCTTGAAGACATCCTCCAATGCAGCAGTGAACAGTTTCGGAGAGATCACATCTCCCTGTCTCACACCTCGCTGCAGAAGGATAGGTTTCGAGGCTTGGTCCTGTAATCGGACTGACATAGTGGCGTTTTCATACAAAGACTTTAACACTTCGATGTACCGATAGTCAATCTGGCACCGTTGAAGAGACTGTAGTACCGCCCAAGTCTCGATCGAATCGAAGGCTTTCTCGTAGTCCACAAACGCTAAACAAAGAGGCAAGTTATACTCTTCGGTCTTCTGTATAACCTGCCGCAGCGTATGTATGTGGTCTACGGTGCTAAAGCCTTTTCGGAAACCGGCTTGTTCGGGAGGCTGGAAGTCGTCAAACCTGCGGGAAAGACGGTTCGTAATGACTCTCGAAAACAGCTTGTAGACATGGCTCAGAAGTGAGATGGGCCTATAATTCTTCAGTAGAGCATTATCGCCCTTTATGAAGAAGAGTACCACCACACCTCTGCTCCATGCCTGTGGCGTTCTTCCCTCGAGAATGACGGAATCAAACAGCTTCTGAAGGGCCTTAAGGATCGGTTTTCCACCCGCCTTCAGGAGTTCGGCCGTAATTCCGTCATCACCCGGTGCCTTGTTGTTTTTGAGCTGCTTCAGAGCCATCCTAATCTCGTACAGGCTGACGTCCGGGATATCTTCGGTATAGTGTCGGGTCAATCGAGCTCTTGGGTCGTGAGCCCGATTTACAGCGGGTGTCCGGGTGGACGTGTATAACTGTCCATAGAACTTCTCGACCTCCTTCAATAGCTCTGGCTTGGAGGATACGACTCTGCCATCGTCGGTCCTCAGTTTTGCAAGCTGGCTCTGCCCAATAGACAGGTCTCTTGCGAAGACTTTGGAGCCCTTGTTCTTCTCTATCGCGTCTTTAATACGTTCCGTATTAAATTGGCGTAGGTCACTTTTCAAGGACTTTGAGATCTGTCTATTGAGCTGCCGGTACTTAGTCGCATCATCTGAGGACTGCAGAATCATCTCGCGTCTTTCCGCCATAAGCTCGAGAGTGTGGTCAGAGAGCTTTTTATTTCTATTTGTACGACGGGTCCTAAAGATCCTAGACCCGACCGTATGGACAGTTTCCACAAACCCATCGTTGTAATCGTCCACTGTGCTCCCTAGGCATTCGAAACGATTCTGAAGTTCGAGCTGAAAGCTCTCGGGGTTTTGGATTTGGATCGGTGCTGGACGGAGCGTAGACTTCATCAGTCGAGATCTTTCCAGCTTGATGTTCAGATTCAATGTGCCTCTTACCAAACGGTGATCGCTTCCGGTTTTGACCGCGTTGATCACAGAGACATCATTGAATATTTGCTTCTTCGTCGACATAATGAAGTCAATCTCATTTTTTGTTACACCATCAGGGCCCAACCAGGTCCACTTCCTATGCTCACGCTTTCTGAAGAAAGAGTTCATCATATAGAGTCCCTCCTTCTCCATAAAGCCGGCCAGTAGATGACCCCGGTGGTTCCGATATCCATATCCAAATTGCCCCACTCGCAGCTCATCATCGTAGCGATTACCCAGTTTCGCGTTGAAGTCTCCCATGACAACAGTCAAGTGAGTTTTAGAGCCATGCATGGCTCTCGAGATATCCTCATACATGGTCTCCACCTCATCGTCGGGGTGATTCGAGGTCGGGGCGTATACCTGTATAACCTTCAACGAATACCTTTCGGTTATTCTGAGTATAAGGTACGCCACCCTGGTCGAAACACTCTCGATCTTCACTATGTTGTTCACAAGAGACTTGTGGACGATAAACCCGACACCGCCCTGGGAAAGTTGATCGCCCTCCCGGAAATAGAGCAAGTTACCGGATTTGAGGATTATCGTGTCCTCCCCCTCTCTTCGGACTTCAGATAACCCTACGATATCCCATCGTAACCTGCTCAATTCTTCCTCGAGTTCGACAAGCTTCTCGTCGGTCCGCAGTGTACGTGTGTTGTATGCTGCCAGGTCCAGTCTTTTTTTGTTGTGGTAGCCGGATCTCTGCCGGGGATTCTTAGCACCCCCTGCCCCGCCGTTACATAGGCCGCTACCGTAACCAGGACTAGCGGGGCCGCCGGGGACTAGGGGCCGATTTTTAATTGTGCTTTGCATGAGGGGATATGCCATAATCGCCACGCTTGGCAGGCGGGTTGGCGATCGCAGTTGGTTGGTTAAATACTCGGAGGACGCTGCTGCCCATCCTCTGGTGAATCCCTTAGTCGCCTTTTACGACACCCATGAGAAGATATAGGGTGGTGAAATTCTTTGCGTCCGGCACCACACGGACGAATGTTTATTTATCATATTTTAATTAATTCACAAAAATGTTTAATTTTGTGTGGGCATAAAAACTCATTGCTGCGATTTAAAAATAAACTGTAAAGTAAAAAGCATTAGTCCGATAATATAATGTAAAAAGCACGCGTGCGTTATAAGTTACATCATGAACCCAAAAGCGGTGCAATAAAAGCCACTTTACGAGTAAGTGTGTTGAATAGTAGATTATATCATAAGGGAGCAAAATAATATTCTATCGGCGAGGGCGCTTTTTTGAATCCAGAGCGAAGTGAGGGATTCTAGAGTAGAATCCCGAGCGTAGCAAGGGATTCTTTAGTAGAATCCTGAACGTAGCGAGGGATTCAAAGTACGTCGGCAGAGCCAAAAATATATTTTTCTCCCACTTGCTCAGAAATTGGTTCATTATTAAAAAAAAAAATACAACAATCGGCTCTTTTCCGTACGCAACGAAATAACAGGCCGGTAATATCCAACAGGACAATAATAGAAATTGCTGGACACTTTTTATTTTTTTAATTATGCTACCGAGGACTTTAAGTACACACATAAATTAGGTGTTTTTAGGTACGAAATATTTATCATTATACAGGCTGAAAGCGCATTTTTTTTTTCAAAACTTTGAAAATAGAACAAGAACCGCGCGCGGGCGAATTGATGTTAATGAAAATGAGATACTGTTGAATTAATTTGTGTTGTGTTTCCTCGCAAATGAGAGAAAAGTACTATACAAGTCTCGGCCGAAATAGCAATTAACGGCCTCGTTTAGTTAAAAAGGTTAGGTAGTTTCAAAATCACTTGGAAAGTACTCGGTTTCGCCTCGTACTTCCAATATTACTCGGCCGTAAATTGCTTCATTTCAGGCCTCGACAGTAATGTACTATTTGCTGCGATTTAAAAACAAATTGTACAGTAAAAAGCACTAGTGCGATAATATAATGTAAAAAGCACGCGTGCGTTATAAGTTACATTATGAACCTAAAAGCGGTGCAATAAGAGCCATTTTATGAGCAAGTGTGTTGAAATATTTTTATGAAGTGTACTGTGTATCTCACCGTGCTGCAGTGCCAGGCCGCGCGCGTCCGACAGGTGCAGGCGCAGGCGCCGGGCGCGCGCGCGCTGCAGGCGGAGCGCGGCGGGCGCACGCGCCAGCGCCCCGCGCAGCGCGGCGGCGGCGGCCTGCCCGCTGGCCCACACGCACACCCCGCACGCCTCCGTCACGCGGTCACACACCCTAGGGAAACAAAATACTGCTATTGATTCTGTTGTTTACAAACTTAACTTATTTGTCTAACAGTCCCTTTTTTTTATAGTATAGGATGGCGAAACGAGCTAAAGGCCCACCTGATGTTAAGCGGTTACCTTTGCCCATAACAACTGCAATACCACCTAGGCTGTTGCCTAAATTGTACCGCAAGTTGGTTCGCCAAACTGAGACAAGAAGATGGAAAGTCTCATGTGATTGTAATTTCACCGGCACCCTTACCCTTCAGACCGAAACACAGCAATGCAATCATCACTGTTTGGCAGAGAAGTAGGTAAGGTAGTTCGCCAAACTGAGACAAGAAGATGGAAAGTCTCATGTGATTGTAATTTCACCGGCACCCTTACCCTTCAGACCGAAACACAGCAATGCAATCATCACTGTTTGGCAGAGAAGTAGGTAAGGTAGTAGTACTTCCCCGGACGAGCTCTTTCATAAAGGAGCTCTACTAATAAAAATAATAAAAAAAAACATTTTTTTCTAACAAAAATCATTAGAAAAGGATAGAAAATTTTGGTCCCGTCAAATAAGTGCACTTGCTTGTTTTCAAAGTGAACTGTCACTGTTATCTCATATATCTACTCAGTAATGACAGTAAAAATATCCTATTAAATATCAACTTCAACATCAATTTTATTTCACTAAGGGCTAGTTTTTCAATAGTCTGATAACTTTTTACTGAGGAATAAATGTGACGTTTTGACAGTTGTAGTATAGAAAATCTGTCAAAACGTCACATTATTATTATTATTATTTTTATTCCTCAGTTAAAAGTTATCAGACTATTGAAAAACTAACCCTAAAAAGGAAGCTCATAGACATGCAATTATGCATTCTCCCAACCCTCATATATGGAGCGCAGACGTGGTCGTTGACAATTCGTCTCTATCACCGATACATGGAATGCAGTAATTTGACGGTCAAACTTACTGGGTGCTGATTCCATATTTGAAACTTACGCATACGCCATCGTAATCGCTATCGATTGCGTCGACTTTCATTCATAAATCAGTAAAGACCCTGGCGGAAATGAAGAGGAACTACCGATTTATGAATGAAAATCGAGAAGTGGTGTCGAAAGTCGACACCATCGATAGCGTATGCGTGAGTTTTAAACTCGCACTCAAGGAGGTTGTAAGTAGGTATCAGGGTTGTTGCGAATATCAGCATCAGCATCAGCATCCGCTGATCATCAGCATCATTTTCAACATCAGCATCAGCATCAGCATCCGCATTAAATGATGCTGATATTTATGCTGATGTTCATGTTGTAACGGGACCGAAGGGGGAGGGGCTTATGGCACATTTTTGTTTCGCTTATGAGTTTTGACCGCTAGTATACCTACTAAGTTTATGGTTTTGACCAATCATAGCACAGAATATTGCACTTCGGTGATTTAGCAAAACCAAAACAAACTTGTCTATTACGACAAATGTCAACAGCAGACAGTACAGTTGAAAGAGGCGTTCTAACAAAAAGGGAAATGTGGAGCTATTAGTCAGCTAATAAAAAGCCAAGGATGAAAATGATTTATGCTGGATTGCCTTTGCTAGATAAAAATATCAATCAAATCAAGCTCTTCATTAACGAATGCAATCGTAACAGAAGCATTAAGGTAATAAATAAAATAAAATAAAATTAATATTGTTGGGACATTTTACACATCACCATCTAATCCCAAACTAAGCAGAGCTTGTACTATGGGTACTAGACAATGGATATAATACTTAGATACTTTTTTTTTATAAATATATACTTATAATACATAAGAAACACCCAGACCTACACAAACACTTACGTTCATTACACAAATATTTGTGTCCTGTGGGAATCGAACCCACGACCTCGTGATCTGCAGTCCCACACTCGAACCACTAGACCACAGAGGTCGTCAATAATAAGGGGAACTCTACATTAAAAAATATATATATATATTGGCGTTTGCGTTCGCGCTGCTCTTTTGTGCGCTCAAAGTAGGTCCATCATTCATCATCATCATGTCACCCGAAAGTCATCCACTGCTGGACATAGGCTTCTCCAAGCAGTTTGGGGGAATACGCCATAATCGCCACACTTGGCAGGCGGGTTGGCGATCTCAGTTAGTTGGTTAAATACTCAGAGAACGCTGCTGCCCATCCTCTGGTGAATCCCTTAGTCGCCTTTTACGACATCCATGAGAAGATATAGGATGGTGCAATTCTTTACGTCCGGCACCACACGGAATAAAGTAGGTCCAGTTTAAATAGTTTAACTTACAAAAAGTTTCTTTCTTTATGTGCAAAAACTTTGTATATAAGTTTATCTCTCGTTTGTTACTTTGTTTAAGCATAGTGAAAGAAAGCTCGAATGCTTTTATTTAAAAAGAAAAGCCTTAAAACTCCTTTTAAAATGCGCCTAAAATGGAGTAAAGTTTTCGGTAATCCTAAAAAAAAAAATAATAATATAGATTTTCAATGTGCATGTTATGTTTTTCATAATTTACTAGATTTTAGTTAATAATTCGTAAATAAAAATGTAAGGTCGCGATATTTTTTCTAAGGATCTATGAAAACATGAAAAAGTTTCGTTTGTTATATTATTTGCCCTTTATTTTAAAATTTGATTAGTCACCGTAAAAGTTTTAAAAAGGCACTATTTTTAGCCATTAACCAATATCGGATTTTTATAAAAAGATATATTATATAAATAAATTCAAATTACATTTTTATATAAATTCATAAGGTACACATTTCCAATTCAAAAAAATCAGCATCAGCATCAGCATCCGCTGATGTCAATGTCAAAAATCAGCATCAGCATCAGCATCCGCTGATGTGATAAAATTCTGGATCAGCAACAACCCTGGTAGGTATTACCGTAACGTACTTCTGGAGAGCTGCCTGTGATATTAGATGTACGAAAATAATGGTCTTAAAAAAACACTTCTACGTAGTGCTATCCCTCTCGCACATATTGCATTGTTACCACTCTATTCTTTGTCTACTGAATTAAAAGTAGTATACACAGTTGTTTTGCATTCATAAAAAAAATGGAAATCGTCTACCAAGGACTATTAAAGTAAACATAACATATAATTATTTGTCTGCTTTGACCATTCATTATTTTGTTATAAGTGGGTGTAAGCGGGAATCTTATCCAAGTTGTGAAATATCTTTCCGTAGGTAAGTTTCACTGTCAAATTTTTAGAAGGGTGACCATAATAAAAAAAAAAGTGGGTTATTATTTCTCTAAGAACAACTTTTATGAACCGTTTCACTTGTAATCCTTAGTTGACCAAGGGCCAATTTCAGAAACGATATAACAGACGTTAATTTAGTAAACAGCCGTTTAACAGTACAAAATTGTCATGGTTAGCAGTTGTTTTCGTTTTAAACGTCTGTTATTTACGTCGGTGAAATAGCACCTCAGTTTAATAATTCACTATGTACTAAGTACTAATGTACCTATTATGTTACGTGATATTTAAACATAATCTTCGCATGCCTACAAGAAGGCAAGATATGACGTACTTAAATAATAAATAAATCTAAGGAACTCTTTACTCTTTCCTAGAGTCAGCCAACGGACGTCTAGACAGAGCAATCGTGCGGGGTGTACGGGGCGAGATAGGAGTGGGTGCGAGCCCAAGCTGCCATACACTCGCTTGGGACACGCCATTGGGTGTTGATGAATTTTATTGTTTTAAGTATTTCGGTTAAAATATTCATTTTCCGGGGTGCTGATTACGAATACAACATCTATTTTGAGATTCAGGATGGCGGACGCAACTTTTTAAATAAAATCAATGTGGGTATTGTTTTCGAGGTTTTCGGGGGTGCTGATTACGAATATAACATCTATTTCGAGATTGAAGATGGCGGACGTGACTTTTTAAATAAAATCAATATGGGTATCGTTTTCAAGATTTTTGGGGGTGCTGATACTGAAACGACATGTAAAAATTGGTAATTCAAAACATCCAAATTCCTAATAGCTACTTACTTGATCTTCCCGTCAGCAATGGACCCCTTCTTCACAGCAGTAACGTATATGCTGCAGTCGTTAGGATAGTAGGGTTCTTCCCTACCACCAGCTAACTCGAAGCCGAGCTCGCCATCCTTGTTTAAACCAGACAGTTCCAAGTCGATTATCTCCCATTCGAAATCCTGAGAAGAAATTACATTACTGTAAACTCAATTTAAATAAAAAGATAACTATGACATCCATATATATCATATTGTAACAATTTTAGAGCCAAAAAACAGCATCCTGGTCATGAGCACGGACGATGTTATAAGACTCCTAAACGTTATACGTTTGAAGAGCCTACGTGCGTTGTCATTTGACCAAGGGGAGCAGTCGGGAGTACTTTGCTACAAGAGGTTGAAGAAGTCCTAACAAAGCTTGTACTTATACTTTGTGATCTTGTGATATTATATGAAGCGATCCACTAACCTAAATAAAAAAGTTCTCAGTGGCCGAGAGTCGACATGGCTTTTATTTACCATACCGCTCTTCCCTACCTGACAAGCAGACATTGGCTAAACTTTAATGCAATAGTAACTTCTATCCGATTTTATAACGTATCTGCCGACAAACATAAAACAGAAATGATTCATCAAATTATTGTAAGTAACTGATATACTGTCATCCTTTGTACACTCGTCAAGAACTTCATTATCATCATCATCTAACTGTCCAAAACTTCATCCCGGCTTCATCTGCACTCCTGAAAGACATTCTGACAAGTACCTGATGACATTCAAATGGATCATCACTCACCCAAAATACAGACTAACATCAGATTTATCCATAGCCAATGGCCTACAATCAACACCGGAATGCAAAAGACTATAAAATATTAAAACTGGTCGGTTACCTGAACATCAGCATCGACGGCGGAGTCTCTAGAATGCGCGTGTCTTCTGCAGTCTTTACGTTCGTCATCATCCACCATTGTGTTGCGCTTCATCTCCTTGCCTTCCTTCTTGTTACCATGGCGACGGGCATCTGCTAACTCACCAACCATTTGGTCTCGCTCCTAAAATAAATAGTGCATTAAACATCACAAGAATGAATTCAAGAAAAAACATTATTTACGACACTCGTTTTTTAAGATAGTGCTTTTATGTAACTTACTGAACACTATAGATACCTTTCTCAGTCGATTGCAGAGTGCCTTGACACTCTCTCGCTCTTGCAAGAGCTTGTCTCTTTCTGAAAACGCCCAGTCTCTTCGTCGCTTCGATACCTGAAATACAAACATCACTCGTAAGTTTAAAGCATGTTACGAGCGTTTCTTTACCAAAAATATACGGATCTTTATTATTTTTAAGGCCAGCCCAATCTCCTTTCGTGTGATTTTCACTTATAACAGTCACTTTCGTTAATTACTTTAGGCCCTCAATACCTCTCTTTGCGAAAGAGTTCTATGAACATGGTACAAACCTCGGCCTCTCTCTGCGCATCGTTGAGTTCAGCCTGAAGCCTGTCTATCTGCTTCCTAAGCCGCTCGAGCTCCTGGTTGGCTTGCTCCAGATTGTCCACGCGTTCTTTATCCACGGCGTCTACCACCATGCCCACTAGACCTGTAGGGGGTAAGGGTTCTTCTAGTTAAACAGACAGTAAAGAAACCACTTGACTTGGCATGATTACTTTTTCAGAAGACTTCATAATCTGCTTCCTTTTGCTTGTCTGAAACGGATATTTTTTTGGTAGGCACAGCGAAAAATTACGAGTCTTTTCTGAAAAATTCCGTAAAAATCGTAACTACACATCATTGGAAACTTAGTGGCAAAGTAAATACGAAGATTACAGTGGAGATTCCGTCAATTCTAGATGGTTCTCTCAGCTAAGTCACCAAAGCCTTTAGTCTTACTATAAAGCAATACTTTGTATGCTATACCTGGATATACTGAGAATATAGTTACCTTGCAACTTATCCAATGATGGGTCATTGGAGTGTTGACCGTTGAGGAATCCGTCATTGCCCACACCACTTGCTAGCCCCAAGTGGTGGTACGCTGAGTTGTCTTGTCTGTCAAACAAATAGCTCATTAAAAAAGCCAACAAGACAGACTGTAGGATTTAACTTAACCCACTAAACATCGCAGTAACTACTGTAAGCAAGAGTAAGACCATTTTTCGGTTCAATAATAAAAGTGCCAGCAGCGTAACTCTTTCATGTTTAATAGCTCACTGAAACCAAGCTTACGTTTTCTTAAAAGCGAGACAAGGCAAGAGAAACAGCTACACTCCCGCGTCACCTCATAGAAAAGTACTTACAATACAAGAGTGTAATGTTAGAAGAGATCATACCTAGACTTCCCTAGTGTGGAGGTGTTCTGTGGCGTCTTGAGATCGGTGCACTCCTTGATCGCACGGTCCCGGTCGACCAGCGCCGACTCGATCTCACGTCGGAGACTCTCCGCCTGTACAAAAGATAAAAGATCATAGTGTATCTAACTACTTTAACCTCTTCAATTAACTTTCTGTACCCCTAGAACAAGTTCCTCCTCGCATCCACGAGGGGCGCTACTAATTGATGAAAGAAAGTATCTGTCAAACTCATACTAGGAGTACTGACAGATATTATGGTTATGTCAAATATTAACAATCGACTTCAGCATTCAAAATCAGAATGCTTTATCCCAGAAGTCATGTCCCTATCTGCTCAATGACAACTCGAGTCATAAGACCCGCTGGTCTTACCTACAAACTTCAGGATGGAAATTAACTGGGACTCTTGAAACTATGTGGAGTTAGATATAGAATGCTGCAAAGATAAATAATTAGGTCACGGAAGAAAGGCACAAGTCATACCTGTAGCGCAGTCGCCCTCTGTTCCTCCCTAGAGGCTTGCAGGGCCGACTCTAAAGCGGCGACACGTTTCATAGCCGCCTGGAGATCGTCGGAGAGCTTTTCCATCTCTTTGTGAACTGTATCCCTGAAGAAACGACTTTAATTAGGATTAGAAGTCAAGTAACTTCTTGTAAATGTCTTGGCCCGTAGTGGCCGAGTGGTTCACAGAAATATAGCTAATCTGCTACGCGATTCAGAACCACACGATAACCAGTTGTCGATCGGTTCGGTTTGTTATCTCGTTTCGCCTTATGACTCACGCAACGAGAGAAAAAGAGATAACAAACCGAATCGGTCCACAACTAGTTATCGTGTGGTTCTGAATCGGGGGGCTGTTTCCGCAATTTCAGAATTAAAAATCTAAAGGGAAAATACCGGTTAAGTTTTTGTCATAGTATAGTATGGCGAAACGAGCTAAAGGCTCACTTGATGTTAAGCGGTTACCTTTGCCCATAACAACTGCAATACCACCTAGGATGTTACCTGAATGGTACCGCAAACCGGTTCGCCAAACTGAGACACGAAGATGGAAAGTCTCATGTGATTGTAATTTCATCGGCACCCGTACCGTACCCTTCAGACCGAAACACAGCAATGCAAGCATCCCTATTTGGCAGAGAAATAGTTACGGTGGTAATACTTCCCCAGACGAGCTCTTTCACAATGGAGCTCTACTACTACTAAAACTACTACTATTTTACTTCTACTCCTACTACTATTTTGACAGAAGTATTTGTTATATGGTACCGCAGACTTATTTGAAAAGTGTTTGTGTGTGACTTGTGGCTATACAGGGTGGCAGGGAAACGCTTCCGAAAACGAAGATAGGTGATAGTGCTGGTGATTACTGATACGAAACCACGAAAAAAATGCGATTCTTTTTTTTAGATTTTTTAATTTTTTTCTGCGTTTTTCATTATGTATAAGTTTTATTTAACTACCCAAAGCTGGTTATGCATGAAAAATGCAAAAAAATATATATGAAAAAATCTAAAAAAAGAATCGCATTTTTTTTTTCGTGGTTTCGTATCAGTAATCACCAGCACCTATCTTCGTTTTCGGAAGCGTTCCCCTTACACCCAGTATATATTAGCTCCTAGTATTAAGCTTTACTAACCATAGTTATAAGGTCTTTCTTTGTTTTTACTAACCTATTATGGATGTTACTTATCTGAAATAAAGATTATTTTATTTTTTATATTACCTCTCGCTCATAATGAGCGTATACTCCGCCATGGCCGCGTTCCGTTCGTCGGTGAGTCGCTTGATGTCGGCTCGTTCCCGCGCGCCGCCCTCCCACTGCCGCACCACGTGCGCCACTTGTTGCTTCAGAGCGTTGCGTTCGCGTATCTACACGTAAATTAAACAATTTGGATATAGCCCAGTCAAATAAATTAATAGTTTAAAAAAAACCGGCCAAGAGCATGTCGGGCCATGCTCAGTATTATAGGGTTCCTTAAGTAGGTGTACAAACGAATCAAATCGAATATTCATCATCATCATCATCATCATTTCAGCCGAAAGACGTCCACTGCTGGACATAGGCCTCCCCCAAGCATCGCCACAACGACCGGTCCTGTGCCTTCCGCATCCAGCGGATTCCCGCGACCTTCACCAGGTCGTCGGTCCACCTTGTGGGGGGCCTACCCACGTTGCGCCAATCGAATATTAATCATGGCTATTTTAGTTTTTGCAATAATCGGCAGCATTCGCGACTCAGAGCGTGTTGTTAGTAGCGCCATCTAGCGATAAATTCAAGAAGCCAAATTTAAGAAGTTTGTCATGTCAAAGTTACTTTTTGTGATTTTTTCAAATAGAAAGAAGCTAAAGGAGCATTATTTAGCCATGATAATTTTTCTCTAAGGTCAATGACCTTTGGACTAGAACGTTTTAAGTATTTTTCAGTTTTCTGTCTATAACTCAAAAAATTATAATCACATTATACTCGAAATAATTTTAAAAGAGAGTTTTCACAAAGGTCTATCAATGTGGAAGATTATAAGTTTCTACGTTGCATAGTTTAGAAATGGCAGGAGGGGGACACATTGCAAGCCAATTTGGCGGGCTATATTTCGCAGATGGTACACCTGATAAAAAAGTGATGTATGAAACATTACCTTCATTTTAGTAGACCTATAAAAAAATACCCCACACGAGGGGGTGCAGCGAAAAAAATTTTTTTTTCCCAATTCACATGTATGGGCGCCACCCCTAAAGAACGTAAAAACAATTTTTTTATTCTTTTAAAATTGAGATCTATATGCAGACTATTTTTTAACAAAATTTCATTTACTTATGTTTATAACTGTAGAAGTTATTAAGCTGTAAAGGATTAGGACAGACGGACAGACGGACGGACAAGACGAAACTATAAGGGTTCCTTGTAGGACTTCGGAACCCTAAAAAACACGCTTCTACCCTATTTACACGTCCATAAACATCGTATATAGATATATCAATATTATTCTGTTTACACTCTCCAAGCACAGGTCTATACACGCTGAAATTTGAGTCGCTTAATTCCCGAAAAGGGGTCATTGTACTCATCATTATGAACAACTTTTTCTATGGGACCAACCCTGAATTCGCGAAAAAAAAATCAGGTGGTCCCTACATTTTATTGATTTAAGAGAACACAAATGTAGGGACCAACGGATATTTTTTTCGCGATTTCAGGATTGGTCCCATAGTAAAAGTTGTTCATAATGATGAGTATAATGACCCTCTTTCGGGAATTAAGCGACTCAAATTTCAGCATGTATACATTTTATACAGGCACCTATGAAAATATTTACACTATTCAATTTATAATAGGTTTGTTATAACCTTGAAACCTGATCGTGTTCAAAGTCCATTATGTGCCTTTCTCACAAGTGCAAACACGACTATGATACGATATTCCATCTTGGAATGCCAGTGCCTATCTTCCGGCTTCATCATCAGACCTTGAATCCCAATCGTGGTGAAAGTTCATTACATGACTTTTCTAAGAAATCCAAAACAGCTATGATACGATTTTCCATCATGAAGTTCCAGTTCATATCATCCGGCTCCATTATCATTACGCTACGACCCTTAGAAGATGGTTAAATTAGTTACCTTAGATTCCATTACATAGTCAGTTACATACAGGTCGACCTAATAAAAGCGTGTTAATAAGTATCCAACTTCAGAATTAAAGTTAAGTAATGGCATTATAAAGAGGCAGGAAAAAAGATGAACAACTTATACTTATAGAACTAGTGGACCCGGCAGACTTCGTCCTGCCCGGAAAAGCAGCGCCACATATAATTAAAATTGTCCTTGCCGTTTAGAAGATCAGTGGCATAACGACAGCAGCGCCACCTATCGGGTCCAATTGTATTTCCAAGCCATCCAGGAACCCATTGAAATAAACACACGAAATTTTATCCAAATCGGTCCAGCCGTTTAGGAGAAGTTAAGTGACAAACACACGTACAGATGAATTATATATATAAAGATATGCCTCATTTCCTTTTGTTTTTTAACAGCTTTCTCTCAGCACCTAATAAAAAAAAATATAGGTGCTTACAACAACATTTCTCTCTTGCGTCAAGTCGTGGCATTGTGTTTTCAGTCTGCTGTTCTCTTCTTGAACGATTCGTAGCTTTTCTAAAGTGGTGTTGTGTGTTTCTATTAGGTCGTCGTATCTAAAACAATATAAAATATTTGTCATAAAAATGTCTTCGTCGTATCGTGGCAGTTTTAAACACTTTTTATAAAGCCAGAATTCTAGAACGATGCTCAAACATAAGGCCGCCAGAGCCAATGTAAAGACTAAAGTTGGGAAAAACAGCTTAAAATCGTAAGCGTGTTTAAACGTTGTGCTTTTTTCTGCCGACGAATTTTTTTACGCTTTTGACGCTATTTGTTTTTCACTTCTAAAAATGTTTACTTTTATTTGTCTACATTACACTATTCTATTTACAGTTAAACTATTTTCAAAGTACACTAAAAACTATACAAACAAACTACAATCGTCGCGTAATTACCCAGGAGAACATTCAAAAACGCATTTACTCGTTGACAACGAAAAATAAACTAAGCGCGAAAGCGAATCAATCAAGGTCAAAAAACTTTTAGGCAAAAAATAAAACCGACTTCAAAAACCTTAAATAAAAAGTAAAAAATAATCATTGTATGTATTTTAAAATCTTTACATAAACAACATTTTTAAGGCGGCGCGTGGTTGACCCTTTGCGTCATGTAATGTACAGTCGTGCGCAATATCTATAGTAAAAACAGTTTATGTGAACGTACATGAAAATCGATCGATCGATTGATCGATCATGATGATCGAATCAGAAATGAGGAGATTCGCAGGAGAACGAAAGTAACCGACATAGCCCGAAGAATTGCCAAACTTAAGTGGCAGTGGGCGGGGCACATTGCTCGCAGAACGGATGGACGATGGGGCAGTAAAGTTCGGGAGTGGCGACCGCGTACTGGAAGGCGCAGCGTGGGTAGGCCCCCCACAAGGTGGACCGACGACCTGGTGAAGGTCGCGGGAATCCGCTGGATGCGGAAGGCACAGGACCGGTCGTTGTGGCGATGCTTGGGGGAGGCCTATGTCCAGCAGTGGACGACTTTCGGCTGAAATGATGATGATGATGATGACATGAAAATCACGCGCCGCCTTCAAAATGTTGTTTATGTTAAGATTTTAAAATACATACAATGATAATTTTTTACTTTTTAAGTAAGGTTTTTGACGTCGGTTTTATTTTTTGCTAAAAAGTTTTTATTTCATACTTTTTAGTTGAGGGTTGATTCATAAATGTTTATATAACCAATTTGAGAATATATTTTTTATTAACCTTTGCTATCCCACTGCTGGGCAAAGGTCTCGCTCATGTTCTTCCAAACGTCCAATCACTATCGTGAAAAAAAAACACGCATATCGGCCAAGAATTCTCAGAAAAACGAACCAATGAGCAGATCATCTAGATAGGCGAAGCTAAAATAAACTGATTTATTGAAGCTAGTTAAAAAACTACTCAACCTAAGTCAATAAAATTTATATGGGACCACCGCGCGGACTTTCTCTATCAAATAAAAAAACAACCACGTAAATCGGCCCACAAATCTCGGAGTAATCGGTGTACATACATGAAAAAAAAAATAAAAAAAAAATACTAAAAAAAAAAAACCCGCGGCATACATAACCTCCTCCTTTTTTTTAAGTCGGTTAAAAACGTTCAAAAGATACATAATAATCAACAAAATAAAAAAGTTCTTTCTCTAAACAAATTTTACGTAAACGAATTCAATTTAATTCTGCCGGTTATCAAACCACCCGTCAACTTTGAATTTGGGTCTTATGATCATAGACATAAGGTTACATTTCAAACGTAGTATTGAAAGCATAAGTTTGTTTTACGAAAAAGTCTAAACGAAATCTGCTTTAATCACTAAGCGTGCTTATACGCTTTTTTTTTAATTAGACTTTTTTAAGGGCTTTTCGTTTAAACGCCCACTTCTGGTAAAGACGTTTGAAGTAGAAGTTGCACTGGGCACTTTAACATTATTGAGTGCTTAAGAGCTCAACTTTAAACAATGGACGTCATCTTTGAAAAATGTTTTAACAGACAAGAGGATATCATAATTATATGTTAATAAACAAAAAAATTGTAGAAATTCTATAACTATTGCGTCCATCCACGCGGATGACATTTCAAGACAGTAATAACAAGCTCATTCGATGCACCTTACTGCACGAGTGCTGCGGCAAGACTGAGCAAACCGCCAACGTGTGGACGCATCGCGAACATAATTCCTTTGATAAAACCGTCACGCGACGGCCAACTGCCAACGCACGCCCCAACGTTCGGGACTTCGGGCTGACGCCATTTTCCCGACACACACTTTAGCCGAATAGCGTTGGCGCGAACGTTCGGGCCAATGTGTGGAGCCGGGGTAAACCTAACATTCAAGAACTGTTATTAAATACATTGACGTAATATGACGTCAAACGGAAGTATGAAGTGACAGTTCTTCAGGTCACTGACAAAACAGGACAGGACCCTTATCATAAGTTGTTAAAACCATCATTGTTCCGATGCAAATAAGGATGGCGCTTTACGTCCTGTGTAGCTTTGTCTCTCTTTAGCAACGGAACAATGATGTTTCTAACACTTGATAATACGGCCTCAGGTCTTAACTGTCTTACCTCTTCTGGAAACACTCAAGTTCTTCTTTCAGTGCTTCATATTTGCGAAGCGTGTGTACGAGGGCGTCGGAGCTGCCCTCAGGGTTGCTTGTTTGTTGTAAGTGTTGTACTTCGCGCTCCAAACTGAGGACAAAGACAAGTTAAAGAGTTATATGTGGTTTATGCTCATCAACTCTATGATAAGACTGACAAAATCGTCAGAATAGACTAGAAGGAATAAGAAAGAACTGAACAAGATTGCCTTAAAATTTGATGATGTGTTGTAGAACGTGTAAGCCACTTGTGCTATATTTCATGAAGGAGTAGAGAATCTCTATGCATTTTTAACAAACTATCTTTCATGTAAACATTTTAGAGCTATTCAATAAATCAACCCACTGCCGACGACGACGTCTGTGGTCTAGTGGTTCGAGGGTCGGACTGCTGTTCACGAGGTCGTGGGTTCGATTCCCACAGGACACAAATATTTGTGTGATGAACATAAGTGTTTGTGTTGGTCTGGGTGTTTCTTATGTATTATAAGTATGTATTTACAAAAAAAAAAGTATATAAGTATTATATCCATTGTCTAGTACCCATATCACAAGTTCTGCTTAGTTTGGAACTAGATGGTGCTGTGTAAAAATGTCCCGAAGATATTTATTTATTTATTATTACTGCTGGACATAGGCCTCTCCTAAATTGCCCCACAACACTCGGTCCTCTGCCTTCCGCATCCAGTCCCCACCAGCTACTTTCATCAGGTAGTCGATCCACCTGGCTGAGGGGCGCCCTACACTGCGTTTGCCGATTCGCGGTCTCCACTCAACGACTCGTCTGCTCCAGCGACCATCGGTCCTTCGACAGACATGGCCAGCCCACTACCACCTCAGCTTACTATTCCTAGTAGCTATGTCGGTCACTCCGGTTCATCTCCGGATAATCTCGTTACGAATTTTATCGTTGAGCGACTTTGAATTTGTGGACTACCCCAACTGTTAGTGTCCACGTCTCGGCACCTTAAGTCATGAGTCATGACAGGCAGGACGCACTGGCTGAAGACTGGTTAGAGCTATTATCGTCAGATAATTCACACATTCGGGAATCTCCAAAAGCAGTTTCTCTGAACTACCCAAATCGAAATGATATTTAGCTACATAAATAAATGAATTGAATTGAATACACCTGTGTAGACGAAAGGCCCTTCTATACATGGGATGGAAGGGGGGATGATGGCGATAACTTACCGCTGGTTGTCGTTGAGTAGGTCGCCGTACTTGCCGCGCAGACTGCTGGCCTCCTGCGCAGACACCTCCAGCTGGTTCATAGCTGCTCTGTGCTGCCCGCGGAAGTATTCCAACTCCTGAAATGATATATAACTTTAAGCAGGTTATTCCAGAAATCCCCATTGCATCTCACGATGGAGATTTTTGGATAAAATGTTGAGGTTATTCCAGGAATCCCCATTCACGGTCACCAATGGGGATTCCTGGAACCATCATCATCATTTCAGCCGAAAGACGTCAACTTCTGGACATAGGCCTCCCCCAAGCATCGCCACAACGACCAGTCCTGCGCTTTCCGCATCCAGCGGATTCCCGCGACCTGAATGTAGTTCAAAACGATCTTTTTTTTTCGTTCAACTAACCTTCATAACATGTTCACACCTCCGCGAAGTCTCATTGTGCTGCCGTCGCAACTGATTGAGATCATGCAGCGCCTTCTCGCATTGCTGCTTCAAGCTCTCATTGGACTGTTTGCCGAGGACGTCATACTGGAGCGGCTCGTACGGGCCGCTCATAACGTGCGCGCCGTGCGACTTGACCGTGTAGTTCTGCTTCTCGTAGCACTGGTTGGAGGTTAACACGTCATATTCGATGGGAATCGGGATGGTCGGCAGCTGGGCTGTGTTGTGGCGCTCTGTGCTCACGTAATTGTGAGATATTGATTCTGGAAGAAGGACTTTTGATTAACACTTTAATATGTATATATAGCCCATATCAACACGATATAAGTTAGAAAGGAGAGAAAACTGTGTTATGAATATGTATCATATAATATGATGGTGAGTTGTATAAGAACAATGCCAGACAATAAACATTCTTCAGAATTGTTTAAAGTGGTATTAATGGGTTATTCCAGAAATCCCCATTGATTTTCCCCATCAAGTGCTCACGATGGGGATTTTTTGACACAAAGTTGGAGTTATTCCAGAAATTATTTTTTGCAGTCAGAATTAGCCCCCAAAAACACCCACTGTTTAACGCTTCCTAGTGTTTAAGCTGAGTAGAAGAAGTGGCGCAACAAACTCACTAGTAACACATCTCTTATAAACATTTCTAGATTCTATATTTACTGTTTTAGTGTCTATCACAAGCCATATTAGTACATTCGAGCGCACGTCCGTGGTAACGCTAGAATTATAAAAACCGCCCTTACTGCTTACGAAGTAAAGACGATGTCAAGGTAAAACTGTTACCACTGACGTGCAGTCGACTGTATAACAGCACATTGGTATTTCCAACATAAAGGTGCGGCCACACTGCAGTTATATAATGTTTAAAAACGTTATTGAACATTATTTAACACTGTAAAATTTTCTAACATTAGTTAGATTTTGTTATGATTTGTTATTGTTTTCAATGCTCTAACACTGATTAAAACTTTGTAACATTGTTGTAACACCACATAACATTTCATAACCATCAATACTCCGCATGCCCACTGTCGTCCGGGCTAGTATTGTTTAACAAATGTTACAATTTCTTATACTTTGCTGCTATTTGTTTAGTAACATTAATGTTAAATAATGTTACATAACAATGAAAATATTTGGTAAAGTGTGCTACAATTTTTAACAAAATTTTAATTAACAAATGTTCAATAATGTTTTTAAAGATTTTATAACTGCAGTGTGGCCGCACCTTAAGCTCCAAAATTTGTAACTTGGACTGTAAGCTATAAGTAATTCTCTGAGTGTTACTTACTGGGTAGTTATTTCTCCCTAATGAAGCAGTGATGGTATCTTTTTTATTATTTGAGGAAAGAGGTAGGGTCTTGAACGCCCCTAAGTCACTGCGACCTAAAAGATCTATTGTGACGCCTCTTGCAGCATTACAGCACTTCCCCAAGCTGCAAGTCTATCATAAAGTCGACTATGACCTTGGGGGAGGAGGATTTGATCTCCTGCATTGAGATGACGTGGCCTCCAAGATGTTGGCTTCTGATGTGGTGCACTGCATCACATTCGCATAGGATATGGATGGGCGTCTCATCCTTTTCGCGACAAAACCTGCAAACTGTGGTATCACTGAGGCCCATCCTGTGAAGGTGTTTGTTCAGCTTGCAGTGCCCAGTAAGGGTTCTTGTCAGGATTCTTATCTGATTTTTGTTCAATGAAAGCGCTTCTTTCGTAAACCTTTTTTTGAAGCCCACAAGTAGCGCTTTCGAGTGTTCTTGGCCTGGGGATTTTTCCCAAAGGCTAATACTTTGGTCAGTTCCCCAGTATTTAAGGTAGGCTGTAGTGGTGCATTTAGGAATGCCACAGATTGGCTCCGGGCCCACATTGGGGCTTTCAGCACCAGCTCTAGCCAGTTCATCAGCGGCTTCGTTGCCCCTAATGCCACAGTGTCCAGGTACCCATCCTAGTGCCACCGAGTTTGCCGCTCCTAGTGAGTTTAATAGCTGGACACACTCCTTTACAAGTTTGGAGTCAATTTCCTCTGAATTTAAGGCTTTTAAAGCAGCCTGGCTGTCAGAGAAGATGAAGATGCACCTATTAATATAGGTCCTCTGCAGACTTAAACGGACACATCCAATCAATCAATCAATCAATCAACTCAGCCTATCGCAGTCCACTGCTGGACATAGGCCTCTCCCAAGTTGCGCCACAACGCTCGGTCCTCTGCCTTCCGCATCCAGTCCCCCCCAGCCACGTTCTCAGCAAACGCAAACAGCGAACGAAAACGCAGCGTAGGGCGCCCCCCTGCCAGGTGGACCGACGACCTAAAGAACGTGACACATCCAATAATGGCAAATAATTCCGCTTGAAACACAGTGGTGTGCTGGTCTAGGTTGGCGAATTTTTTTACCTTTGGCCGCCCACCGTGGAATCCGGCTCCTGCTAGACCTCTTTTTTTGATCCGTCGGTGAACCAAACAACATCAGTGGACTGAGGCTGGCCTGGCGTGTCGTCCTTCCACTCAGTCCTCTGAGGTATGAATACCCTAAACAGCCTATCAAAGCTGTATTCTTTTAACATTGCATCAGTGGGCATGGCAATGATGTCTTTCTTCATAAGGTTCTCTTGCAGTGCCCTCATGGCAGTCGACTTCCATCTTGTCCTTCCCGCTATTCTGGCCCTTATCATTGCTGCCCTAGCGTCCATTTGCACCTGCACATGCAAAGGAACGAGATTAAGCAGAGCCTCAAGTGCAGCGGTCGGAGTCGATGCAATTGCTCCTGTTGTTATGAGACACGCGAGTCTCTGGATGCTTGAGAGGGCATCCCTGCAGGTAGTCTGATGGGTTTTTCCATGCCATACGACACAGCCATAGGTTATCATGGGCCTTACTATAGCAGTGTACAGCCACAGCGTTGCCCATGGTCTAAGGCCCCATTTCGAGTTGACCAGTCGGCAGGAAGTTCCCAAAGCAATTTTTGCTTTCCTTGTCACATGTTTAATGTGTGCATTCCACGTGAGTTTTTGGTCTAGGATAATGCCTAGATATTTGACCTCATCTGAAAAGTTGACCGTTTTACCGAAGAGGGTTGGTGGTTTTAAGTCATCCAACTTCCTTTTCTTTGTAAAAGGTACAATGACAGTTTTGTCTGCATTGACCGAGAGTTGGGAGTCTTTGCACCATCTTTCGATTATTCTACAGGCCGCTTGCATCAGATCGGAGATGACTGATTGGCATTTGCCAACGGTAATCACTACCAGATCGTCCGCGTAACCTTGCGTGTAATAGCCAGCCCTATTGAGCTCGCTCAGTAAGCTGTCAACAACTAAAGACCATTCTAGGGGAGACAGGACGCCCCCTTGTGGGCAACCCCTGTTTAGTCTCATCCTTATGGTTGTGTCTAAGAGAGATGTTGACGCTATTCTGTTGCGCAAGAAGATGGTATCTTAATTATTTTATTATTTTACCGTATTTACGCATGCAAAGCAAAATCTAAAGATATAAATTGTGGAAAGAATTTTTTTCTTACAAGCAGGTTTCGAACCTGAACTCCTGGTTCAGTACATCATGTGTATCAGTGATATAGCCGCTAAGTTAGTGTGTGATGGTGTCTTGTTGTAATATTGTACATTTTTCTTTGAATGAAAAGAGAAGTAAAATAAACTAAAAGAATACCCACCATTACTGCCATTACTCTCTAAAGATGATGTCCCAGATGCCATAATATATCTGGAATTAAATATGAATATTACTGTAAATAAAACAATGCAGAAATAGTTGTGACAATTTAAAACTTACAAGAGTTGATATATTATTATAATCAATTAAATCTGACCCTTTTGTGAGTATCATAATCATAAGTCATACAACACATAGATCTGACCTGGCACAACTATAAGCCACTTTGGTTCATAATCATAAGTCATACAACACATAGATCTGACCTGGCACAACTATAAGCCACTTTGGTTCATCAAAGAATTGCTTTCCCAACCTCTTGAAAACAAAAGAACTTGAACTCTATTTGTTTAGTTTTATTATGGCCTGTAATTAAAAAGTAGGTACTCTTTGCCAAAGAGCATATAAAAAATAATAAAAAGGTGTTTATTGTCACTAACCATTACATTCGCAATGTATTACGAAAGATACTAATACTGGATCCCAAACTAAGCCAGAGCTTGCATTTTGGGAGACAGTGTTCAGTTGTGGAATATGACAGCATTTATAGTACACAATAGTAGTTACCGTGTTGACAAAGAAGTTGACAAAACAGTATCTTAATTATTAAAAATAACCACAAAGTTTTTCGTTTAGCAAAATATAATACACACAAAATAATACAGCCCATGAAATTCAAAATATCTTGCGTTTTTTAGCAAATTTCAGTTCTGGAGCAAGAGAGGTTCGGGAGCGAAGCCCTTACAAGGTTGGCCAGAGGGCAAATTGGGGCCGGAGATGGAGCACCCAGGGGGATTTCGGGAGGCGAAGCCCCCGCAATTAGAAATAAAGCTGGCGGCTGCTGCTACTTGAGGTTAGGTTATGTTAGAACAGTGAGCACACCACACATTAGCCGAGCAAGCGAAACATGCAGTGCAGCAACAACCGACCGCAAGCAGCAGCGACCGGCAAGTGCCATAAAGTATTTGCCAATCACTCTACAGAATTTTCCGAGACAAAACATAACATAACATCACGCCTGTATTTCCCCGAAAGGGTAGGCAGAGGTGTAATAGTACACCCACATTTCGCCAGTTATGTTATAGTCCCATGTAATAGGGGGCGAGCCTATTGCCATTGACCGGGCACAAATCCAGACTCCGGGCTGCTACTGAGAATTTCCTAATGAAAAAACCCAATAACACTTTGCCCTACCCGGGAATCGAACGCAGGACCCAACGCTCAGCAGTCGCACTTGCAACCACTAGACCAACGAGGCAGTAATTTTCGTATATAATCAAGAGAATCTAGGATGCAAGAGCAAGCAAAGCGAACTAGGGATCTGGGGCACCCTGACTTGGTTAGGTTAGAAGTGTTAGGTTTTTATAATTGTTTGTGACTCTCGTGACCTTAAACTTAAAAACGCTTTTTCTTGGTGTAGGGTAGTATTTTTTTTTTTTGTCATTTGACCTTGATCTTTCGGGTGTTTGACTTTGTCCTTTGACCTGACCTTAAATTTAAATTGTTATTTAAGAAAAAACTTATTTTAGCAACTTTGTTATTTTTTGATAGATAGATAAGATAGATAAAACGTTTATTTAGTACAAAAACAAGACACGGGACATACAAGTAAAAATACAATAAAAAAGAGTGATATGTGTCTCAGTATTGTACCAAATGGGTGTTCAGCTCAGCATTGCTTGTTTTGTCAATTATTTTGAGTTGCCCAGAAGCTTTCGCCACCCATAGTACTCCCATTATCCCACCGGGTTTCGAAAGAAAGTTTAGGTGGTTTTTGTTTATGAAAATTATGGGCTTTTGCGATTTTCAAAAACACACTAAAAAGAGCATATTTCTCTTTGAAAAAAATTGCTTAAAGGTACCAGGCCCCTCAGAAAGTATTGCGAAAAAAAGTTTTTATATATGGGAGACTGGCCAGTTATAATGTTTTTCGAAAATATGATTATTTATAAGTAAAAATAAGTAAGTTCCAATTTCAAAATTTCCCTCCACATTTTTTGCGAGTTAATTCAAAGTATTGTGTCTCACTGAAATATGGATCTGCGCCGGGAACATTTTAGAGCTATGATTTTATACGATTTCAAGTGTCGCCTGAAACCGGATGAATCGTACGATAGACTTCAAATGGCATTCATGGATGAAGGCCCTTCCAAGGCAACCGTGTATCGTTGGTATAACGAATTCAAGCGCGGTCGACCAACTTTGGGGGATGACGAAAGAAGCGGTCGCCCTTTGACGGCTGTTACCGAAGAAAACGTGCTAGCAGTGAAAAATTTAATCCAAGACAATAGGCGAATTACATATCAGGAGATTCAACACATATTGAAGATTGGATCGGGAAGCGTTCACGAGATTCTACACAGCCATCTTCGCGTGAGGAGGATAGTATCACGCTGGGTGCCGCACAACCTCACCGATGCTCAGAAGCAGGCCCGGGTGGAATGGTGCCGAGATATGCTTAACAAATTTGAAGCAGGCTCGTCTCGGCGTGTTTACGACATCGTTACAGGTGATGAGTCCTGGATTTATCAATACGACCCAGAAACCAAGCGCCAGTCGACTGTTTGGGTGTTTCAAAATGAGCCAACGCCTACCAAAGTGAAGCGATCTAGAAGCGGGGGTAAGATTTTGATCGCTAGCTTTTTTAATTTGACTGGCCACTTGGTATCAATTCCCTTACGGGATCAAAGAAGCATTAATGCCGAATGGTATACTACCAAATGTTTGCCAGAAGTTTTCTCTGTTATAAGCAACAAGCGACCAAACACAGGGCTCCGCGGGCTACTGCTCCACCACGACAATGCACCTGCGCACACCGCACTCAAAACGAGGGACTTCCTGGACAGCACGCCAGTCACACTCCTGGGTCACCCTCCTTACAGCCCTGATCTAGCACCGTGTGACTTCTTTTTATTCCCAAAAATAAAAAATCAGCTCAAAGGGATACAATTTTCGTCGCCGGAAGATGCGCTGGCTGCGTTCGAGCAGGCTGTAAACGAGGTGTCTGCGGCGGACTGGAAAAAGTGTTTTGAAAACTGGTTTAGGCACATGAATCTTTGTATAGAGGCTGGTGGAAAGTACTTTGAAAAGATTTGATAAAAATATATGTACGTATAGAACAATTTTTTTTAGTTTCGCAAAACTTTCTGAGTGTCCCACGTAGAGCTACAATTTGCAAACAACGTAAGAAATTTGGAATTTCACAGGCTACTGTGGAACAGGCTGTGTGATTTTCCGCACATGTTATTTATTAAATATAATGTCGTAACGTCCAGTTTGCGAACCTAATAAAAAAAAAAAAAAAAAAAAAAAAAAAACAATCACCTTATGAACTTTAATATAACTCTCAAATGTTACAGAAGCCCTCATCAAATTCTTCGAGTACATAAACAAAATGGAGCCAAAAGAAATCCCAGATTACAAGAAGTGTCGAAAATTGTTTCAAGACTACCTAAAGACTGAAGGCAAAACTAAACACAGTAGCCTAGATTTCGCGGCACAGAAGTCTAAATCACCGAGCAAAGCCAAAAGAATTATTGCTAAAGACAGTGAAGGCTCTGATCAAGAATCTGAAGAACCAGTTAAGGTTGCCAAACAAAATGGAGACATACCAAAGAAACGAGGGAGGAAACCTAAGGTTAATCCCGAGGTTGATACAGAAAATAAGGTCCCGGAAAGTGAGAAAGTAAAGAAGGGCAAAAGAAAATCATCTGAGCCATCCCTTCTAGTCAAGGTTAAGAAGACGAGGCTGAACCCAGTGGCCACGCCGCCCGCTAAAGACAACCACACCAACATCGCCACACAAACGTCAATAGAAAAAATAAGACGTAGTCCTAGAATAAATTCCTCCAAGCGTGTATACTTCGACAGTCCAATCTGCGAAATTGTTGGTGAGAAAAAAAAGGACAGTGAATCCGTTAACTCAAGTGGAGACATTTTCGATGATTCCTTCACTATTAAAGAGGTAAAAATTAAGCCTAAGAGGAAATTGTTATCAGATGAAGAAGTTATTGTGAAGAGCGTAGTCAGAAAAAAAGTTACAGCGACAAAAAAAGGTGAGTCGTGGAAGGATTCCCCTACTGTTATAAATGGACGATCGCCTCCCAAGTAAGTTCAAGTACGTAACATAAATCTGTGGTCACATACATAATTTTTACCTGCCATTGGCTGTGCAAGCGAATATGGAATAATGTTTAAGGTGTGTTTGCTCAAAAATTGAGAAGTAGTAAGTACTTAAAAATTATGTCTTGATATTTTTACTACGCCCCTTTATGAAACATTGTGTGAATATCAATAACTACTATTTTTAATTATTATAACTTTAAAATTTACATATTGTTTTTACCGGAAAGCGAAAAGGTAATTTTTTTATGTACAGTATGTAACAAAATCTCTGTTATTCCTGTGAGATACGTTATTTATACGTAAGGACAACTCGTTTGGAAAAACTCTTCAATAAAAATAATCAAATTAAATATTAAATAATTTTTTATTGTAAATTGAAAGTGATCATATCACTCAAAACTCACTCACTCGGCGATTCTCCAAAGAAGAGTTTTTCCAAATGAGTTGTGTCATTACGTGTGAATATCGATTCTGATAACGTAGCTCACAGGAACAACAGGGTTTTTGTTACATACTGTATAAGAAATTGTGTGAATAATGACCTACATTTTTGCGCACATGCGACGCACAAAGATCACAGCAGTATTTATAATACCTAGCATTTTTTATTATTGTTTTAGTTTTGATTTGACTAACTGTAAATCACAGACTATATATAATGTAGAACAAAAAAACCGATGATTACCGTTATAACCACAGATCATGTATTGTTTATGTCCAGTGTTGTCAGTTGTCAATTTAACTGTAACTATACTAATTTGTCATGAAATTGTAAAGTATTATGTATTTATTATTAAGTATTATGTATACGTTTTGTAGTGTGTGCGTCAAATGGAGCGCAAGAATAAAATGTTTTTCTTTCTTTCTTCTTTGAATATCAATAACTACTATTTGAAAGTATTATACCTTACATATTCGTTCTTTCGGAAAGTGTAAAGGTTAAAAAAAGGATTTTTATATATTGTAATATTAATTAATTGTATTTATTGTATTGTATTACAGACCAGTAAGGTTTAGGCACATGAATCTTTGTATAGAGGCTGGTGGAAAGTACTTTGAAAAGATTTGATAAAAATATATGTACGTATAGAACAATTTTTTTTAGTTTCACAAAACTTTCTGAGTGTCCCACGTATATTTGATGGACTGTTTTGTAAAGTGCTTCTGAATTTATGATATGTATATATTAGAATATTGGCTAGTAGTGTCTATGAAAAATAAACAACATACTAAGATGCAGTAACAGATAATAAGTTTTATTGATATAAGCCACCAGATAAGCTTTCACTTGTTATTGCTATAATATAAGACATATAATGTGTACTACCATTTTATTTATTTTATATTGAAAAGACCTACCAAATGAATACAAATCAAGTCCATAATCAATTCATACATTGTAGTGGTTAATTTATTTTAGTTTGTCATTACTCCTTATATTTACTTCCTGTTTTGTTGTGTACAATAAGCATTACAACTCAGGTATTTTTTTCTCATTAACTTTGTGACAATCTCTTTTTATACATATACATAGTTATTGTTAGTAGTATAGCAGTGTCTCGGCTACTCAATGCATATAAAAGCCAGGAAAAACAAAGTGTTATTACCTTATTGATCAGAATTGTACATCCATTGTTCCACTTCACACCTTTACTTTGGGCCCTGAAATATAACAGAATATAAGGTATACCAGATTAACATTTCAATAAACATATAAGATACATTGCCTTGTAAACAAGATTACTGTAAAATTAGAATATTACTGGGGTCAATCTACTTGACATATTTTCTACGCTCTAATGACTATTACAAAACTGCACCGCAAAGCGGGGTCTGTTGCGATTGCATACGACAAACTTACAACTAAACATGAAACACCTTCCACACCACACAATTATCGACTAACAGTAAACAGACACGGTCTATCAACGTCGCCGCACACCCAAATCACTTATCAAACACAGCAAGCGCAACAAAAAAACTCTCCTTTCGCTTTGAACATGGTTTTCACGGAGACAAGAACTGTCTACGAACTTATTTCACAATGTAAACATATTGAGTATTACCAAAGCAGCTCATAATCGACGATGCGCGTCCCGATTCACAAGTATTTGTGTAAAAGCAAAGCAATAATAACTTGAACCAGAAGGATATCACGTATTATCGTCACTAATTTGCCAACATTTCTCGTTTCTATACCTTTTTTAGCAAGGCAAATGCAAATGAATGAATGAATGACGGACGTCGGACATATTGAACCAGAACCAGAGTGTCACACTCACCGAACTGAACAATCGGATATTTTATCCAAGGACTTACATGATACTTTTCATTTATTTATTATGGATACGAAATAAATGAAAAGTAATTGTTTCGTTACACAAAAGGATGTAGAATCCAAAATAGATACATTTAGCTCAGAAATATTATTTGTTACAATTGTATTTATTATGTAAACATAATCCTGAAATCATAAAAATATTTAGGTAGTGTATTCAAACATTATATAAATTGATTAGAAAAAGATTTGTGGAGTCATGTCAAATAAAGCGTTCCATTTCGTGTTCTGGACATAGTTATAATTAATGCATGAGTCCATGGAATTAAAAAGTACTACGTACAGTCAGCGATACTTCCGGTAAACCACTAATAAGATAAGGTTAAAATCGCTTGCACCTTGCGCGGCAGCGGTAGGTCACAAATCGTGCCCACCCCTTTGAAACTGGTTAATGAAACATACTCAAACCTATGAAAATGCGCGCGCGTTAGATGAAATAAATAAATAAATATCTTTGGGACATTTTTACACAGCACCATCTAGTCCCAAACTAAGCAGAGCTTGTGGTATGAGTACTAGACAATGGATATAATACTTATATCCTTTTTTTTTTCTTTGTAAATACATACTTATAATACATAAGCAACACTCCCAGACCAACACAGACACTTATGTTCATCACACAAATAATTGTGTCCTGTGGGAATCGAACCCATGACCTCTTTATCAGAAGTCCGACACTCGAACCACTAGACCACGAGGTCGTCAACCGTAAATGTCGGGTTAGTTTAAATTTCTGTTTGAGAGTCGGTAAGCGAGCGATGTCCACAAGAAAATATGTTTCCGGGAACAAAGTAGCATATCTAAACATATAATAAAAAAGTTAATTAACAAAAACAAAAAACCCGACTGCTTGTAAAAATAACTTAAAAGATGTAATGTAAAAAAGACTTGTGTAAGTAGGTAAGTATATATGAAAGTATCAAATCAACACGCAGTCGGAGGCTACCTATGTTTTTGGTCCTGAATTATAATAGGTAGCCTCCGCCTGCGTGTTGATTTGATACTTTCATATCACTATCAAAATCGCTATAGGTATGTAACATGCCTATAATATTTGAGGAGTTCCCTCAATTCCACATGGATCCCATTATCAGAACTAGATTTTAATAAAAATGGGACCAATATGTAAGTATATCCTTTCAAATAATAATAAAAAACCAAATCGGCTGATAAAAGACGGAGTTTTGAGGTAACAAATCTAAAAAAATTAAATACAATTGAATTGAGAACCTCCTCCTTTTTTGCAGTCGGTTAAAATACATGAGTCGTCTTGGAATGGCGCCCTTTATGCTGATGATTATGTCTTTATTTCTCTATTGTTACAAACGTGGGAACGTAAATAGATGAAAAAAGTTGCTTCCAAAACTTCCCTAGTAAATGTGGGTGGGCCAGCCATTCCCATCATACCGTAGAATCATTCAAACTTTGAGCAAAGCATTCAAAGCATTTTGTTCTAAAAATGTATCACTGGCAACACTGGCAAGGGTCGCGAGTGTACAATACATTTCAGAATAAGACCTAGTCAGAGATTTGACATTACCTACATCCAGATTAGGCACTCTGCCGAAAAAAATATCATACAGTCACTCTATGCATTTTATTTTTAAAGTGATGGGGATTTGTGGATTTATCCAAAAATCCCAGATTTTTTGTCCTTTAAAAACCTAGCTTGCCTTAATTTTGTATTGGTCAAATATCGCAAATATTTGGACAAATACGCTAACGGCCAAAATTAATATCCAATCGAGGTTTTTAATCTGAGATCCAATCTATCTAGCTCAGACTATCTAGATTTCTTTAATTCAATGATCTATCCACGATTTTCCCTACTAGCAAAGAGAATATAACCACTACGTTTACCTACTAGAGATAGGAATTTGACATAAGCTCCATACAAAATATGTCAAATTTCTGTCTCTAAAAATATTTCAAATAAAAATGTAATTTATTAGAAGTTTTTAAACTTTCGTGAATTTCAATCGGGAAGATGGATATAGGTTGTCCTCCTCGTGGAATCCGGTAATCGAGAAGTGTTCATGTCGTGGTATGTCTACATGTATGTCCGCCGAAACTGTCAGAATTGTGTGTCGTGATTCAGGCGATTCAGCATATCTTGTAAACGTAGTGGTTATATTCTCTTTGATATCTTGTTACGGACAGCGACGTTACGAAAAACCAACCGCGGGTAGTTTGAGAAAACACCCGCCGCTCAAGACGATGACTCCCACATACTTCAGTCTGCTCGTGACCACGGCCAATGCAACTTGACCGAAACGTCGAGGTTAGTCAAAATGTTCGTTATATTTTGATTTAATTGTGCGCGACAAGTCCCGTAAACATAGTTCAATATGTAATTTTTGGTATTGATTTTTTTATCGATTCGTGTTCAGTATCAGTGGCATACCACCTCCTTAAATATGGCACGAATGCATAGCAACATATTGTATTAGGGTAAATCGTAGACAGATTGGATATTAATTTTGGCCGTAAGCTGGCTTTAGCCTTGAAACGTATAAGAGTCTACGATGGTTGGTTAAAGAAGTAACACTATTAAAACCATTCAAAACTTTGTCACCACATATTTAATAAAATAAGGTCGTGGATAGGTAGAAGACCCGTCACTATGTTTTCACTTTGTAAGGAGGGTGGCGCATGTACTCTCCTGGCTCAGCTCCGCAGTGGTGGAGATCGCCGAGATGGTGAACCCGAGGTGTTGACGGGCCGGCTGGATCACGCCAGGAGATGGTGACAGGGTGGTCGTCACTGGGCCGGCGAACGGCCGCGCGTATGTAGGCCGCGTGGAGCGCCGCTAAAATGTAGCCGGGCAGCTACCACGCAGCATGATGAAGATGGAATCTACAGCGTAGAACCCTGGAATTAATGTTCCAGTGTGAGTGGCGTGGTCATAAGCGTCTCCTCTGATTGCGACCACCGGAAGCATAAGCAAAGCGAGAGTACAATTGCGATAGTGATGGTGGTGTGTGATTGTCACAATCAGGGGGCCTAGTACGAGTTTGACACTTTATAATACTTTCATAGTTTTCGTCGATTTTCATTCATAAACTACTAGTTCCTCCTCGTATCCGCCAGGGGCGCTACTGATTAATGAATGAAAGTCGTCGAATTCGACGGAAGTATCTGTAATTGTCAAACTCGTACTAGGCCTTCTGAACGGAGTTTACATGGAATGTGAGAAGCACCGAATGAATTTAAATTAAAACAATAGGCAAAGCAAATGGGAAAGAAAGTTAAATATCAAAATATAGCAGAAGGCTCAAAGGTCAAGTTAAATTTAAACAAAGAAAAATCGTTATTACTAAAGTACCTGAAATACAAAATAAAAGTTATACTTGTTCAGCACTTACCCAATATGGGGATTTAAAACAATTACACATTAAGTGCCTACTAAAGAGGCGACAACCGATGCCAATGATGTGGAGGGCACACGATTAAAGTCGCCGCACCTAATAACGAGGTGCCGTAAATGTGCACCCCCACGATGGCAAAAGTCGGTGCAGGACGAACGAACATATAGAATTAACTCGAGCCCGAGCTAGGCGATAAGAAGTATCGCTGAGTGCGTGCGCTCATGACTCGAGGCCGCGCGCGAATCTAATGGCCGTTAAGCATTTGGTTTTAAAATGAATTAAATAAGATAGTAAAAAGGATAATAATAATGATTATAAATTGAAAATACTAATAATAACGTTACAACGTTACAGCCTAGCATAGTATTATATTATCTGTGGCCTAGCTTCAAATACGCAATATCTACAAAGTTGCGATTTTGATTTAAGATTTGGCCTCTGACAGTCAGATCAGATAATTGTCCTATACACTGGATCACACAGTAACAATATTAGGGTGGTATGCCACTGTTTAAATTTCTTTGTCCAATCTAATTTATTTTATGATCACTGTTTTTACATACAACATTTGATGAACATTTGATAAAAATCACCCAATTTCTTCGATCAAAGTCACATTGGACAAAGAAATTTGACGAGTGGCATCTAGTACATATATCATTAATCTGTGAGTGTCATGGATGCCACCCTTAGGCCCGTATTACAGAAGCTTCCTCAAGTACAGTTTAAACTCCAATCACCTGATCACTACATAAGGATAGAATCGTTACTTGAGTATCGGTCTTATTCCAGAACGGTAATTATAAACTTTAATTCAACAACAAAACACACGAATTTGACCTGAAATATAATAGAAATCTCTACTCAAGCGTAGTCTGGACCACGCTTGAGTGATTACAGATCAAATATCTGCCCAAATACCGAAACAGGTGACAATATAAAACGAAACTAAACTCAGCTGAACTGTGATCAACAAATCTCTGCTTGAGGGACGTTCTAAAATCAAAGCTCAACTTAAAACTAGTTTTAAACAGAGATCAACGCTTGAGATATATATATTGTCACCTGTTTCGGTATTTGGGCAAATATTTGATCTGTAATCACTCAAGCGTGGTCCAGACTACGCTTGAGTAGAGATTTCTATTATATTTCAGGTCAAATTCGTGTGTTTTGTTGTTGAATTAAAGTTTATAATTACCGTTCTGGAATAAGACCGATACTCAAGTAACGATTCTATCCTTAAGTAGTGATCAGGTGATTGGAGTTTAAACTGTACTTGAGGAAGCTTCTGTAATACGGGCCTTAGCTTTGACTATTTTACTTTTACTTCTTTTTTCGGTGCGTTCGTTTTAATGTTCTAGAATCTAGATGATTCAAAAAGGTGTGTTCATCTTAGGTGTAAATTTTTCCTCAAAATTGGAGGTCTAAGATATTATGGTTTTATGGTTGATTGTAAAATGCTCGTTGTTAACATCTTGACAAATATATTTAACTTATCTGGGTAAAAATTGTTGATTAAAAAATACTGTTTCTCGACATCTTTATTCAAATGTTTTATAAATGTGTGCACAAACTTTGTTCACGTATCTGGCGCCAGCTTAAAAATTCAAATAATAAAAATTCATTATAACTATTTCAATTAACACACAAAGTTGCATTTAATGTAAAACACATAGAAATTTATTTAAAAAAAAAATGGTTATTTGTAAATAAAATATTTTATAAAAGAATATAACAGTGATATAATTACATAAGTACACCTTCAAACTAACTTGCGTATTTTTATTTCAGTTTTTGCCATTGAGTTGTAGATTATTTTAATCTGTAGTTAACAAATTTTTTGACAAATTCTTGTATGTTGTATGAGTTCAAGTTAGATTGAGTGTTTTTCGGAAAACGCTGGAGCCAGTTTCTATATAAACTGTTCAATGTACTACAATCGTCTATCTATACTGTCCTTGTATACATTCTCATCACAATCGATGCTACCACTCGGAAATTCTTTGCTATGATTGGCTACTAATGAAACAGCACGAAAAATCTATTAGACGATATACAACATGTTTAATTTCGTAGCCGAATACCACGCTTTGATTGGTTAATGGTAACGCGACGAACATAATATAAATATAACATGCCGTATTGCTGTATACATAGTTAGATGGAGTGGAGTGGAGTACTATTTCGTCGTACAAATAAATGACACGCAATAGTGAAGAGCCAATAAAAACGAGGCGCAAATACGTGTTTTTTCATAAATTAAGGGGTCAAACAAAAAAACATTTGCTCGTATATCATTTGTAACGGTTTGCAAAACAGTGGTGTGTCTTGGCAGTGTGTGATAACGTGAAAATCGAATGTTTTGATGTCGCAAGGCATGACCACGGCATGACTTCCATGCCCTGCGTACCTACGGAAGGGCGTGCGGTGCGAATTACGTTTACTATGAATGATTTTATCTCTTTCTAAACTTGAGTGTCTGTGAATGACCGAGTGTAACAGCGAGCGTACAAAATTTTAGGATTGAAGTAGTGTTTGTTTTTGATGTATTAAGATTATTTCGCAAAGATAAGATTTTTAACATTAGTGTTATCGTGTTAGTGAGGAATCGGAATCGCCGCGGCTCTGCCCACGGAGTAAATTCTTATGGTACTACGTTGAATTCGTTACGCCGTTCGATTTATCATAACGAGGTACTATTTACGCATTATATGGTGATTATTATAAGTATTTTCAATAGTGGCGCGTGTCCGCCGACGGTGTTTTACTATTCGTCGTTTATTAGGGTGACTTTCATCATTGGTGTAAACAACTTCAAGGTTATCGGTTGGCATGTGCAGTCGTTAAGTGCGGGATTGGGATGCAGGAGTGATGTCGGCGGTGGGAGGCGGGGGCACGGGCGCCGTGGTGCGCCAAGGGCACCTGCGGAAGCTGAAGACGATGAAGAAGAAGTACTTCGTACTGCGCGCGGAGACTCCGGAGTGTTCCGCGCGGCTGGAGTACTACGAGTCGGAGAAGAAGTTCCGCGCAGGAGCGGCGGCGCGCCGCGTGCTGCCGCTCAAGAGCTGCTACAACATCACGCGCCGGCTCGACCTCAAGCAGAAGCACGTAATTGCGCTGTTCACCAGAGAGGAACAGTTCTGCATTGTGGCGGAGAATGAGCAGGACCTTCATGCATGGCTCACTGCCATCCTGAAGCAGCACCGGAATGATGACGCCAGTGATGAGCTGCTACATCCGATACGTAAGTTTGATCACTTTTCTATATTAATTAACATTCTCACAATGTTTACTAAAACATAAGTACATGCTGGAATGTTTAAGGTTATGTGTTTAACATCATGTTTAAGTGTAAAATGTACACTATTTTTTCTTACATGTCTTGTTTAGTAAACAATCTTAGTATGTCGTTTTAATGCAATATGTCAATTATAATTATTAAAAAACATTATGTTAACAATTTCACATACTAAATAACATTTTTGACCTAATTACTTGTGCAGAACTAGTAATTATATTTTATTAGTAGTTATTTGAAAAAAGAGATGTGCCAAGATTGTTTACCAAATAAGACAAGAGTGAAAAAACGGACTTTAGCAGTCAATATTTAGGGACTTCCTTGGCAAATGTAAACAATTTTTTTTTAAGTAGCTTCCTATTAAATATTAATTTCAATTATTATTGCTTGTAAATGAATACTTTATGTGACAATGATCTGCTTGGAAATAGATGCATGCCACAATCAATTTGCCTAAAATGCATTTACTTAATTAACATTAGGTAATTGCTTGCTTGCTTGCTGTTAACTCAATTTTTAGAGTTACCTATTTGGCATTTGAGATTAAATAATATGCCAACCAAGCGTGGCGATTATGGCATATCCCTTTGGGTGAGGCCTATGTCCAGCAGTGGACATCTTTCGGCTGAAATGATGATGATGATGAATATGCCAAGAAATGTAGGTAAATATAATTCTTAATATTCTTTGATGATAACTTACTGAGTCATACTCCATAGTAAAGTTTTTTCTGTGGAATAATAACTTAAAAATATTACTTGTTATTAGAAAAAAGAATTGCATACTTAAACAAATATTTTCTACTATGGAGTAGAAGAAACTAGAAGTGGTCTGTCTATTATAATAGTCCTTTGTTCATAACTAAAGTTAATTTAGTTGCTCAATGGTGTTGATTCTCTTGTTCACGAATTAAACTTATTTTAAACTATCACTCTCTATTACTAATAGTAGATACCTACAAGAAAAGGATGGCAACAATTGTATCAAATTAGTTAACATGTTACATTTCTTTGTATTTTAGTCGGCACTTTTGAGATCACGACTAAACTTGTAAGGAAATTTTAATTCCGACTAATTGGACAGCATTAAAATTGTTGACATCCCTTTCTTGTATCTACTACTAGTAAAAGAGGGTGATAGATTAAAATTAGTTTAGTTTGTGTACAAGAGAATTGACAATAATATGGAACAATTTTCACAACATTCACAAGTTGGAACGGTGTATAGGTAAAGTTCATTTTATAAATATGTATAAACATTTTATAAATATGTATAAACATTTTATAAATATGTATAAACATTTATGCATGTTCTGTTTGTAAATGGATTTCCTAGCTCATTCAACTACAAGTAAGTATAATATATTAGAATATTAAATATGAATGTAGTCAATTATTTTCCTGATGATACTGGCAGAATAGTATTATTAATTTATTTGAATGTTTATAAAAAAAATGGAAACGTGACAGGAATAGATAATGGATATGTTTCAGAAATTTTCCATATTCTGTAAAGGATTCAATAGGTTTAAAAAATGCATGGAATTGATGTAAATAAATAGGTAAATAATAAGGTAACTAATATAATATCTCTTATATCTATAAGGTGCACTTATTGCTATCTACTGCTGGATACACCTCTTTTCCAAGGTAGTTTCCATATACAGGCTGTCCCATTGCAATGCAACATTAAATTTCCTATTATCAATTTTAATTGGGGTCAATAATGAGAATAAAATTTCTCCAACAAACATTGTGCCTTAGATTGAAGGAAAACCGAGAAATGTTATGGTACATTTCAATAAAATCACACCAAAATACCTATATTCTGTTTTTTCTTCCTTGTCTTATTTAGTAAACAATCTTGGCATGACTCTTTATTCAAATAACTACTGATACAATATAATTAATAGTTCTGCACATGTAATTAGGTTAAAAAATCTTATTAAGTGTGTGAAATTCCTAACATAATGTCATTTAATAATTATTATTGACGAATTGTATTAAAAAGACATGCCAAGATTGTTTACAAATTAAGACAAGTAAGAAAAAACAGAGATTAGGTGGCAAATTTTACTTAAGAAACACCTATTTTATTTGCTGTTTGTTCTTATTTCATGGACTTCCTTCTATTTAAGATGCTTGTTTGTGTGTTGGAGTGATTTGATCCTCTTTATTGACTGTATTATCAAAAGAAGCCATAAAAAGTACATGATAGTACTTCTTAGCAATGGTGTAGCTTTGATTCCCAGCTCGGGCAAGATGTTTTTTAATAATCAGTGAATGTAGACTTAATGTTAAAAATAAAATGAAGTCTTTTAAATAATATTTCCCATATTTATAGTACTTTCTCTCTATGTGGCATCGCTTTGGGACTTCATGGGACACCCTGTATCAGCTCAAGGGAACGAGATAAAAAAGATTCAATTTAATTATGGGAAGGGCCTATGTATTAGCCTAGAAATCTAATTATGACATTGCAAAAAGAGTTTTTTTTTTTTTGACATTTTACACATCACTATCTTGTCCCAAACTAAGCAGAGCTTGTACTATGGGTGACAATGGATACAATACTTATATACTTTTTTTTTGTAAATACATACATACTTATAATACATAAGAATTGCATGCAAATTGGATCTGTGAATTAACTACTTAAATCATCATCTTAGTCTCCTGCAACCACGAACGCTGCAAAGCTTTCGAAACATCAGGAAACCAATCTAAATAATATACGCGATATAATCCGGTTAAATTTGTTTTATTATAATGTGTAGTGATCGCGAAAACCTAAGAAATTATTAGTTACTTAAATCGTATTTTACAAAACTTTTTGTAGGTGACCCTTTCGTAAGCCTGTACTGGTTTTCTTTCCTTTAGTTCTTATAATCTTAAGTCTTTTGTGATTTGTAAGTAATCATTGACATGAAGAATTGCCTTACAGAATTGAAAATTTTATCACTTTTAAGTCTGGGCAGGACAAGTTATTTTTCCGCTTTTATTACTTTATTTCACCAAAAACACACAATTACATAATAACTTCTTAGGTTTTCGCGATCACTACACATTATAATAAAACAAAGTTTAACCGGATTAAATCGCGTATATTATTTAAATTGGTTTCCCTGACTTTCGAAAGCTTTGCAGCATTTCGTGGTCGTAGGTAGACTAAGATGACAATCGTCTTTACAGATATTTCTAAAAAAAAAATTTTAATCTACCGTACAATATTTACTAAATAAAAAAATTAAAAAATTATTTAAGTAGATTAAAATATTTTTTTTAGAAATATCTGTAAAGACGATTGTCATCTTAGTCTACCTGCGACCACGAAATGCTGCAAAGCTTTCGAAACGTCAGGGAAACCAATTTAAATAATATGCGCGATTTAATCCGGTTAAACTTTGTTTTATTATACCACAATTACATCTTAATTAATTGTTAACCCTTTAACGGGCACAACAATCTGACATTGGAAAAATAAAACTCATTGGTTTTACTTAGCTTAATAATGTACCCTTATTTTATATGTTAGTCCTAAGTTTAATAATGTTATTGGTGTACAATAATGAATATTCTATCTATCTATCTATCTATCTTAATAGGGTAAAAACAATTTTTTTTTTACCTTAAGAAGGGTTAAGCTTTCACCATTATTGAATATTATTTAATACATTTCTATGGATCATGGATAATGAATAAATAAATAAAATAAATATTTTGGGAAATTTTTACACAGCACCATATAGTCCCACACTAAGCAGAGCTTGTACTATGAGTACTATACAATGGATATAATACTTATAAGTATATGGATCTCTGTTGTATCAAATGACTCCAATACCTTCATATTTATAATGTCAATGACATACATTTATTTCTCTTATCAAAGTTTTGCGAAGAAGAATTAGAATCCGACCACTTAGAAGAGTTGAATCAAACATTGTTGGTATCATATTAAAAGTACAGCATTGAGGACAAGTAATATAGTGCCCGAAAACACTACGGTATGAATGGTAAAACCACGGAATAGAAAACAAGATAGAAGCGCCCAACCGCTACCGCACGTGTGGCACAATTGGCACAATTGCTTAATTGTGCCTTAGATTATACCTTATTGTGCAATTTTAACGCGTAAAAATGATAGCAGAACGAAAAATTTTGAGGTGTATCATGTCACTTGTGTAAAATTTTGATATACATAATGAATAAAATAATTTTAATTTTAACTACTTTTAATAAAATTAAATAAAAAAACATGGAAGGCGCAGCGTGGGTAGACCCCCACAAGGTGGACCGACGACCTGGTGAAGGTTGCGGGAATCCGCTGGATGCGGAAAGCGCAGGACCGGTCGTTGTGGCGATGCTATATATAAAATAAAAATAAATATATTTGTAACACCTACCTTTGTAACCATAATTAAAAGCAAATAAAAATTTGAATTTGAAAAAAAAAACATCGTCCGAGTTTGTATAGGTAATTTTATTGTTAGACTCAATTTGAATTTTAAATTGAACCAATCACATAATTGTTATTTTTGTGTAATGTGCATTTGTATATACTGTGATTTTGGCGACACTTATCCCGTAAAGGTAATTGTAAAGGCACTTCCACTCGTTTTCTATTTTCCGTGGGTAAAACTACGTAGGAAATGAAACTCTCATTTTATTGCGTCTTAACGGAAAAGCACGGTACTCTAGCGTAATCACAGGCGTTCGCTAGCAAGACAGTAAACAAACATTAACACAGAATCCTAAAAAGTTACTTCACATATATACAATATACATATAGACAAAATTAAAAGACTGCGAACACGCCATAAAAAGGCCAGAGCCTAATGTACTATGGAAATTTAGGCGCGTACCTACGTAAGAGCCGATGTCATTGACCTCCGGTAATATTGTGATGCTGTGGGTAAACATACGAACGCAATCATTAATCTTAATACGAGTTCGGCGGAAACGTTTGATGGCCCTTTTCACACGTTACGATTGTAGGGTTGTTGAGGTCACCGGTTGTTTAGATTTTTTGGTTTGTGTTTGGTGCCGTCTGTTTAATTTTCGCGCTGTTCGGGGTTTAATGAAAAAATAGCTGATGCTATTATCTATCACTTGTCATCATTAGCTGCTAGTTGCTTCAATTTGTAAGTGTTCATAGAGGAATAATTTTTTGCAGACTACACTGATGCGGTATGTTCGATGAAACTCGATGTATTGTGGTATGTCATACACACTATTACACACGCTTGAGATCCATTGACTTCGGCCTTGGGGTTTCACGGTTACTCGATCGTATGAACCAACCAATCAATCAACTTGGTCTTTCGCAGTTCACCGGTGCGGTGTCTCCCGAATTACGTCACGTTGTAGGTAGGTACTTGACCTTCGGTCGTCCTCGTCCTGTGAGACTACATTTTTATATCTCAGTTTGGCGAACGCGAATTGTATTATCGTAACCCCCCCCCCCCCGCAGACTTTTAATCTGCCGACAGTTTAGTTGGGTTCTTAAACCAGTACGGGCAATAATAGTATTCTGTGGTACGGGGAGCGGGGGACACAGGGAAGTGCACACATGAATAAATATCCCTACAGAAGCAAATCTCTAACAATGTGCATTTATACCTATTCTCGTAGGGTTGACACCTGCTTCACGTGACGAGAATTAAGGAAAAAAAAATCGCAACTTTGAATTTGTGGACTAGCCCAACTGTCAGTGTCCACGTCTCGGCATCGACACGACAAGCAGGACGCACTGGTTGAAGACTTTCGTCTTTAAACTTTGCGGTATAGAGGACGAGAAGATTCCGCGAAGTTTGCCAAACGCCCAGCTCAACTGAATTCTTCGACACTTTCTGGACACTTTCGTATGCTACCAAAATATTAATGACACATTTCCGGGATTTACCAGACGCATTGATCACAAGAAAAACGCGGAAAAGTTCGAGACGCTCGCTCGTGCGTTTCGATGTGTAAACACAATGAGGTTAAAGTCTGGCTCTGTTTACTGTTATTAAAATACAATTTGGCATTGAAACTGATCATTATGGTCTTCGCCTTGTGATTCATAGTTAAGGGGCCTTTTCTTCCCATTGAAGGTACAATAAGATAGGCACTTACTAAGAGATTTTTGCACCAATTCGTTGACCAAGCTTGGAGTGGCAATATTACCTCTCGAAGCTCTCGTAAGAGCAAATGTATATTAGAAGGCCCAGATTCAGCACCTTTTTGGGCGAACAAGTCAGTAGGTAGGTAACTAGGTATGTTCATCTTCGGCCTACGATAATCTACGAACATGCAATAGTATTATATTATCTGACACTATACGAAGTTCTGTAACTCAGCTCATAGGTCAACGGGTGATCTCATATTTGTTTGCTAACTAATTTGTCTGTGTTTACCGGTGCAATGATTAATTGTATTGTTTATTGTGATGTCCGTAAACGATTGTGTTTACTGATCGTGGCACGTGAACTGCAAATATAGCAACGTGTAGTACAGTCAAACGCATGTCAGTGGTAACAGTTTGACATTGACAGCGTCTTTATTTCGTAAGCAGGAAGGGCGGTTTTCAAAATTCAAGTGTTACCACTAACGTGCGGTTGACTGTAGCAACCTACAAGTAAAATTTGCTGTTCCAATAATTGAAGTCATAAACGTGTTTTTCTACTAAATATCATAGTCACTGTGACATGGCATGTATGAAAGCTATGTGTTGGTTTTAATATCACAATAATATCACAATGGCAGCAAAATAGCAGCTGTGGTCGTGCATTAAGGTCTCGGTCATTCACTCATGGAACAAATCTGGTACTCTGTATTTTTTGTATGAGGTTCCGTACAACGAATGACCTTTCCTGCGAATTTATGCCGCCTGGTGTGATTAGTAGTGTTGGGCCGACTATTGGTTTTGCCGTTCAGTCGACTAGCCATTTAATCGCTTAGAAAACTGCCGATCATCCTTGCTTCGTCAAACTTGAGCATCTCCGGCTCGCTGTGACGATTGTAGTCTCCTGAAGACCCTTGCGAGTGGTGACGACAGAATAATACGAGATTACCACAAATTGCTCGTACTGCCAAAACATATGAGTTATCCCGCTAGCACTGCCTATAATGAAAGTCTATTTTCTGAGGCTAGGAATATCTATGAAATCAAAAATTAATATTGTTGGTGCTAGGTAAATAATTTTGTATTTTTCTTTGTTTTTAATTTTTTAGTTGATACCTACTGAAAATAAATGCCAAAAATTCGGCAATTATTTTCCGATTAGCCGCCGACTAGACAACATATAGCCGAATAGTCAGTATTCCCGACTAGTCGGTTCGTAGTTCGTAGTCGGCCCGTCTCTAGTGATTAGTCGAAATATCAACTCGTCACTTTCCTGTCGTAAAAATCAATTAACAGCCTGGTATGGAAATGGGAATGTCTACCAAATACAGTATTTCATGGCAAAATCCCTAATTACTCTACCTTATTTATAGCAGTCTACGGGAACACCCATGTTCAGCAGTGGACATTTACGTGTTATTGAAATTAACTGAAAACCTCTTAAGGGGTCAATGTACTCATCAGTTTTGAGACTTTCCATCTTCATGTCTCAGTCTGGCGAACCGACTTGCGGTACCATTTAGGTAAAAGCCTAGGTGGTATTGAAGTTGTTATGGGCAAAGGTAACCGCTTAACATCAGGTGGGCCTTTAGCTGGTTTCGCCATCCCATAATATAAAAAATAAAAAAACGGTATGAACAACTTTTACAATGGGACCAACGAAAAAAAAAATCTGCTGTCCCCTACATTTTTGTTCACATGAATCGACAAAATGTAGGAATCGACTGTTTTTTTTTTCGTGATTTCAGGGTTGGTCCCATTTAAGAGGTTTTCAGTTATTTCAATAACATGTTGTATATGACTTGCCTGATATGGTGATAATGAACCGCCGCAATAAATATTTTCCTTCAACAGTTTGTGCACTAGGACAATCAGCTGATACCTACACGCTTATCTTATCAAAAGTTACTGACACTGTTACGCCTTTGACTTTCTAGGGGTGTGCAGAGGTTTGCTTTTCATAGTATTGTAAGACTGTGATGGGGCTCATATAGGGTTGCCATACGTATGTCCGGAGTCCGGAATAAAATGTCCGGATTATTCTGTAAATATCCGGAATTGTCTCTAGTTATATTTTTTTTTTAGACTGCCTCGTTGGTCTAGTGGTTGCAAGCGCGACTGCTGAGCGTGGGGTCCTGGGTTCGATTCCCGGGTCGGGCAACGTGTTATTGGGTTTTTCATAAGGAAATTCTCAGTAGCAGCCCGGAGTCTGGATTTGTGCCCGTTTAGTGGCAATAGGCTCGCCCCCTATTACATGGGACTATAACATAACTGGCGAAATGTGGGTGTGCATACACCTCTGCCTACCCCTTCGGGGAAATACAGGCGTGATGTTATGTAACCCTAGGCTCATGTGATTTTGAACTCTGGCAGGACCTACAATATTACCTCACACGAGTAGGCCAGCTTATCCTTAGTCATCAGACAGGCTCATAAATCTAACTGAGAATTATATTGAAACTTTTTTGTCAGATTAATTCAGTTGTATTCTCTTGAGCTGTGGACCTATCGATAGCCTAGGTTTTTATATATTTTTACCCGACTGCGCCAGAAGGAGGGTTATGTTTTTCGAGTGTATGTATGTATGTATGTATATTTCTTTGGCACGCTCTGTGGCCTAAACGGCTTGATGGATTTGAGATTGAGAGGTGTCGTTAGATTCGTCTTAATTCTGAGAGTGACACTGGGTACATCAAAATTTTAAAAATTAAAATGACCGCTTTTTGGCGCCATATTACCTCTTCAAAAAAATTTTTTTTTCCTTCAAAAACTATCGAGTGGGGTATCAAAATAAAGGGTTTTATAAATGCTTTACAAAAATATATACAACTTATATGTTTAAATGTAATTTGGAATGAAAAATGCTAAAAAAATAACAAAATATTCAACGTTAAAAATGAATTTGACTTTTCAAAAAAAACATTAATAGTATCTATACTATAATAAAACTGTAAAGGTCAAAAAGTCTGTACATTGAGTTTTTTTTCGCGAAAACCGGCTAGGGGGACTAGAAATAAGCTATAGAACACGAATCCATCGTTTAAAAAATTTATGTCTGTCTGTCTGTCTGTCTGTTTGTTACCTCATCACGTGAAAACGGCTGAACGGATCGTAATGAAACTTAGCATTTGTATTGGTATTAGTCTAACTTAAAATATAGGGTATGTTTTATCAGAATCGGTTGAGTAGATCCTGCGATACAGCTTGACCCCTCTATTGTATTAAGTTGCATACAAAGTAGAGGTCATGATTGTTGGTTGGATGCAGGTTGCAGGTTCCTAAAAATACAACTGGATTCTATTCGTATTATAGAAAATATAGAATAACATAACATAGCCCATCACTGTCCCGCTGCTGGGCATGGCCCTCTTCTTGGAATGAGAAGAGTTAAGGAACTGGATATTGTTAGTGTAATAGATTATCATAACATAATCAGCTCATTACCTACTGCCCCACTGCTGGGCACGGACCTCTTCTCGGAACGAGAAGAGTTAAGAAACTAGAAAATATAGAATAACAACGTAGTCAACCCATTACTGTCCCACTACTGGGTATGGAACTCTTCTCAAAATGAGAAGAGGTAATGAACTGGATATTATTAGTATTCTAGAACAACATAACATTACCAGCCCATTACAGTCCCACTGCTGGACACGGGCCTCTTCTCACCATAAGAAGAGATGTGGTTAGTGTTATAGAATAACATAATCAGCCCAATTACTTCCCACTGCTGGGCACGAGCGTCTGCTCAGAATGAGGGAGTTTAGGGCTTCTTCTTCTTCTATCGTGTCGACACGAGCTACATAATGATAATAGCTCATCATTTCAGCTGAAAGACGTCCACTGCTGGACATAGGCTTCCCCCAAAAGAGGGGTATATGCCATAATCGCCACGCTTGGCAGGCGGGTTGGCGAATAATAGCTCATGCCGTGGGCAAAAGATTAGCCAGTCAGCAGGTTGGTAGCGGGGCTGACTGCCCAGGGTACGCCGGACGATTAATTAAATATTTTTAGTTTAGGGCTAACTCCATGAAATTCCATCACCTTAGCCGGTTGGTTGTAAAAACAAAATATAGTATGGTCGGTAAATAGTGTAATCGTCTGTGTAGGCACTTATATTTGAAGATATTGTGTTCATAATTATGACACGATGTTATTTTCCGACATCCACGCGGACGGAGTCGCGGGCACAGCTAGTGATAAATAAAACATGACAAAACTAAAAAAAAAAAAAAAAAAAAAAATTAACAAAAACAAAAAACCCGACTGCGTGTAAAAATAACAGAAAAGATATAAACAAGACTTATCAACACGCAGGCGGAGGCTACCTATGAACTATTATGTAATTCATGACCAAAAACATACGTAGCCTCCGACTGCGTGTTGATAAGTCTTGTTTATATCTTTTCTGTTATTTTTACACGCAGTCGGGTTTTTTGTTTTTGTTAATTAATTTTTTCATTTTGTTACATAGGTCTGGGTACGAAAGGTAATGAACGGCAAATGCATGCAGCTGAGATGAGTATGTTAAGAGGAATGTGTGGTGTAACGAGAATGGATAGAATAAGGAATGAGTATGTAAGAAAGAGTCTGAAAGTAGCGCAAGTGACAGAGAAGTTAAGTAGCAACAGACTGTCATGGTATGGACATGTGATGAGGAGGAATGAGGAAGCATGTTACGAGGAAAGTTTTAAGTATGAATGTGGATGGCTATAAGGAAAGAGGCAGACCGATGAAAACATGGATGGATTGTGTGAAAGATGATATGAATAGAAAGAAAGTGAACACGGAGATGATGGCTGATAGAGAAGTGTGGAAGAAAAATACATGCTGCGCCGACCCCAAATAAATTGGGATAAGGGCAGGAGGATGATGACATAAGTCTGGGTATAGTGGTGGTAGTAGGTCATACTTAATTATTAGATTTTATTTAAACTCTTTATATTTTTATAATGCCTTGCAAGGCAGCGTAAACAGTAGCATATAATCTTTTTTATTCGTCCGAGCATATAATAACAATAAAAATATATTGCGTCATAAACACTGTTTATCTCCGCTTCATCTTATATTATAATGTAATACAACTAATTAGAGAGAAAACAGTTTTTAACTAACTTTACGCTAGCTTCTTGACGTTATAGTTACGTCAAGACCAAAACTACGTAATTTAATTCATCATTATAATCTTTAAAAAAAATCGTAACCTTTTGACTAAGTACGCCATCTGCTGTCATAGATAGTAACACTTATCATAATCGATAAACGATAGAGGAGAGATAACAAGGATAGAGGAATCACACACCTATGCGAGTGCATGGCTAATGTATACACGATTCCTTATATTTAGTAACTAATTTCTAGATAATAATTTGGACGTAAATAGGTGTTGAGAGAACATCAAACAATATTAGCTGCAGTTGAATGAGGCGTTTTTCCGAAGAAGGCAGTAAAGAAATATTTGAGTCAGCTAACAGCTTTTTATTCTTATAAGACTCTTTATTAACAAATACAAATTATAACAGTAGCATAAATAAAGTAAGAAAGGAAAAGAAAAAAGGTTTCTTCAGATGTATGTAAAACAGAAGTGACTATAACTCGGGTATAATTTCATTTAGGTGCTTCCAAAATGTTTTTGTTTAAATGTAACATATCTTGTAGATATCATCATCATCATCATCATTTCAGCCAAAAGTCGTCCACTGCTGTACATAGGCCTCCTCCAAAAAGGGGGGATATACTAAGAATGAAGAAGCCAGAAAAATCAATTTTAATAATAATACGCGATGAAATCCGGTTAAACTTATTTTATTTTGGAACAAAACGATTTGAGAACCGAACCGATTCGGAAACGCTCTTATAGTTTTTTATTTTCACATCGAGTGCTCTCCGACAGCAAATGGCTCTCGGAAGAGTTTCCGTAAATTGATGTCTTCGATCCGTCTAGAACTGTCAAAAGTTTTCGATTTCGGATTTGCGAATAGCGTTTAGAGAACGCGTACAACTGTGTAACATTCCTCTCGGATTAGAAATACTTTCCGACGGTTGTGAATAAGAGTGAAGATCAGCTCACTAGCGTTCGAAAGGGCCTTTTCGAATCCGTGAGAAAAGTAATCGAACCGTGTTCTCTAAACGCTATTCACAAAAGTACAAATATTTTAAATTGTAGAATATAGGTAGGTAGTTACAGGTTACAATATCTACTATATTATAACTATTATGAACTCTACGTGTAGCCGTAATCGGAGTACAAATATTTTGATAACAAACACATCACAATTATCACAAAAAACACAAATCACACATCATGACATGGTCATCATGATGGTCATGATTGGTCATTTTTAATAAATCCGGAATTGTAAAGCGATGATTACAGAAACTCTTCGGGGTCACGGATTCGTGAATAGCTTTTAGTTAGATAGAGAACACATTTGATAACTTTCCTCATTGATTCGGAAGGTCCTTTTCCTCAGATTCGGAAAGGTCGCTTTCGGACGGTTGTGAATAAGCTAGCAGATGTAATCCGTTTGCCAATTTAGTTATTAGTTTATTGGTCTATGGTTATAGTCCGCTTAGAACTATGAAAACACGGTGATGTATATTTAAATCAACTTGTAGGTCATTGGGTCATAGCTGAACGCTAATGACCTAGGCATTGTATAGCTGTGTTTAGATTTGCGCGCTTGGAATATTTTGATAGGTATCAAAGCTTGTTTGTGTTAATGGTTTTAAATGACTTGATCTTTTTTCTCGCTATTCTCTCGCTAATTAGTTAATTACTGCATTATTCAGGTATGTTGATGTTGTTTCTAGTTTTTAAAGTGTGATATTTTAAGATTTCATAAATAGTTTTAACAGTTTTTTGAAAATTTTCGTACTATAATAAAACTGTAAAGGTCGAAAAGTCTGTACATTGAGTTTTTTTTCGCGAAAACCGGCTAGGGGGACTAGAAATAAGATATAGAACACGAATCAATCGTTTAAAAAAATTGTGTCTGTCTGTCTGTCTGTTTGTTACCTCATCACGTGAAAACGGCTGAACGGATCGTAATGAAACTTAGCATTTGTATTGGTATTAGTCTAACTTAAAATATAGGGTATGTTTTATCTGAATCGGTTGAGTAGATCCAGCGATACAGCTTGACCCCTCTATTGTATTAAGTTGCATACAAAGTAGAGGTCATGATTGTTGGTTGTTTGCAGGTTGCAGGTTCCTAAAAATACAACTGGATTCTATTAGTATTATAGAAAATATAGAATAACATAACATAGCCCATCACTGTCCCGCTGCTGGGCATGGCCCTTACTTCCCACTGCTGGGCACGAGCGTCTTCTCAGGATGAGGGAGTTTAGGGCTAATTCCATGAAATTCCATCACCTTAGCCGGTTGGTTGTAAAAACAAAATATAGTATGGTCGGAAAATAGTGTAATCGTCTGTGTAGGCGCTTATATGTATTTGAAGATATTGTGTTCATAATTATGACACGATGTTATTTTCCGACATCCACGCGGACGGAGTCGCGGGCACAGCTAGTTGAAAATAAAATAAAAAACCGGCCAAGTGCGAGTCGGACTCGCGCACCGAGGGCGAGGGTTCCGTACCTTTCTTGGATGTATAAGAAGTTATTTAGTTGTTCATCTAGCTATAACTGTGGTTAAATAAGGTTTAAGTTTATGAAATTAAATGTTTTTTTAATTTTTATATTTGATTTGATTGAATGAAAGGTAAATTGCGGTTTACGATTTATGACGTATTAAAAAATACACGAACAGACAGACAGACAGACGATCATGACGGATCCATAAGGGTTCCGTTTTAGCCATTTGGCTACGGAACCCTAAAAAGACTACATTGTTGGGAACTTTTTCTATCAACATTAATCTACTACAACACTATTTTAGTAGTGCAGGTTATTATTATTTAATTAAAATGATGCTGAACACAATAACATTTGAACATGCCTACGAATGTTAAATTTAACTAGCGAAGTAAACAAATAAGTGGAGGAAAAAATATTTTAATAACAATTTCATTAATTTGCGAATATCCAACGTATTTCCCAAGTTCTATATTTTTTCCTAATACACTATTATGCAGTTGTTTATGTAGGTAACAATTTACCATATTTATAAGAGACCTTTTTGAGTCATCTCGTCGCCTATACCGCAAAGTTTGAAGACAAAGGTCTTCAACCAGTGCGTCCTGTCTGTCATGACTTACGATGCCGAGACGTGGACACTGACAGTTGGGCTAGTCCACAAATTCAAAGTCGCTCAGCGAGCTATGGAGCGAGCTATGCTTGGAGTTTCTTTAAAGGATAAAATCCGTAACGAGATTATCCGGAGAAGAACCGGAGTGACCGACATAGCTTGTAGGATTAGTAAGCTGAAGTGGCAGTGGGCTGGCCATGTCTGTCGAAGGACCGATGGCCATTGGAGCAGACGAGTCCTTGAGTGGAGACCGCGAATCGGCAAACGCAGTGTAGGGCGCCCTTCGCCAGTTGGACCGACGACCTGAAGAATGTGGCTGGGGGGACTGGGTGCGGAAGGCAGAGGACCGAGCGTTGTGGTGCAATTTGTACTTGTATTTGCTACCTCCCGTAATTTTTATAGAGGTTTTCTTTCTCGCGGTCCGGGCAGTGAAACCAAGACTCTCGGTCCTAAGAGGCGCGAGAACACTACTCAGCTGGCACTCCCGGGGTTACGAGATCGACGGGGGCAGGGAAGGACAGTCCCCCCGCTGCCTGCCCAGTGGCAGGGTGAGTGCACACCGGGCCCGCCCCTGCTCCTCCACTGTGCCTTTTGTTGGCAACAGAGGCACACGTGGAGCAACTCCCCACTGGCCCAGAACGGACCCCTCCCGCGCCAGAATATTCGCCACAGGCAATAAAATACCCCGAAGGTTAATCCCTCGAAAGGATTTTATTGCCCGTGCCCAGGATGCACTGGCCAAACAACTGCCGTTGACTGCCGTTCCCTCCCAGAAGGACAAGCAGCCGTCAGGCACACGTGGAGGTTTTCTGGCCAGCACCCCATGGATTTCCACCTGCTACGATCCTGAGTATCCTGACACACCTCTTTCGCTTCATCTACGTCCATTAACCTCGTCATGCATGCTCGTCGGTGTAGAGCAAGTTTTAATTCATAGAATAATATCAGAACTAAGCAATCAAAATTAAATGATTGTGTGATTAAACATGAGTGTTTGTGTTGGTCTGGGTGTTTCTTATGTATTACAAGTAGGCAAGTAGGTATTTATTTACAAAAAAAAGTATCTTAGTATTATATCCATAGTCTAGTACCCATAATACAAGCTCTGCTTATTTTGGGACTAGATGGTGATGCGTAAAATGTCCCAAAAATATTAATTTTATTTATTTATTTTTCGCGATTTCACGGTTGACCCCGTAGTAAAAGTTGTTCGATAGCATTCTCAATGAGCTCTTAAAATATGAGCACGCATTTCCGATACACGTTTTATACTTAATAAGTATTTCTCAACTTTTCCAGAACACGTATGGCAAGTGAACGTCCAGAAGAAAGGCCTGGGTGCGACTAAGAACATCCAGGGCCTCTACAACCTGTGCCTCACCGACAAGACGCTGACTCTGGTCAAGATCAAGAGTCACAACAACGTCATCAGCGACCTTGGGATACTGGAGCGCGTCGAGTACTCCCTGAAGAACATTCGGAGGTTAGTACATACCAAACTTCTCCAAACCGTAGATTAATAACACAATTGTACATACACTAAACGAAAACAAAGACAAGAGTTTACAGATAGAATATATAAGTATATTTATACAAGGCAAGTATATTTTGTGGGTCACAATATACACTTTTTTTTTTAAATATTATTTGATGGCGAAACGAGCTGAAGGCCCACCTGATGTTAAGCGGTTACCTTTGCCCATAACAACTTCGATTTCACCTAGACTGTTGCCTAAATGGTACCGCAAGTCGGTTCGCCAAACTGAGACATAAAGATGGAAAGTCTCATGTGATTGTAATCTCACCGGCACCCGTACCTTTAGAACTAAACAGCAATGCAAGCATCACTGTTTGGCGGAGAAGTAGATACGGTGGTAGTACTTCCCCGGACGAGCTCTTTCTCAAAGGAGCTCTACTACTACTTAGTACTACGTGCTTTGGCTAAGACTAAGACATATTCCCGTCCCTTTTTTGCATTTGTAGATCGACAGTTGCGCGACAGTGACATGCATACTGCCCAGACCACGGAATAAAGAAAACAAGTAGAAGTGCCCAACGGCTACCGCACGCGCGGCACTATTAAGCGCAGATGTATATGATAGTACGCAAAATACACGCTTGGACGTGGAGTTGCGGAAACCAGCCCGTTATACTATACTATACTAAGCGCAGATGCGCAACATTAACTTAATCCCTTCCGGCCGCGTGGTTCCATCGCACAGTTCGATTAATCGAACGACGAGGAATTTTAAATCTATATGGTGCGATCAATCGAACGATGCGGACTGACATTTTCCAAGTAGGCGTGGTACGAATGGTACGATTGATCGAACGACGAGGATTTCCCAGGTCCTTATTATGTAATATTTTCTTTGGTAGGTAAATATTTATTTATTTATTATATTAAATATTAGTAAATTTTATGAAAGTGCACCACATATTGCCCCCATCTATTTTTCACTCTTCGTCTTCCTTCTCCATCCAAAGGTTGTCTGGAAGATATCGCTATTAGCGATAAGACCGCCAATGTACCCTTAATTTACATGTTAGTCCTAAGTTTAATAAGGTTATTGGTGTACAATAAAGAATATTCTATCTATCTATCTATCTGTCTATCTATCTATATTACGATTGGTCGAACCGGTTACCCGCTGCGACACTATCCCCCAGTTTCCGAAAGGCTGATTAACGCAAAAATTAACCAATCAGTTGTCAAATCTCAGGTCAGGCGATGTGATTGGTTGTTAACATTTTTGCCGGCCAATCACAGAAGCTGGCATTAGATTTGACCATAGATCAAATTGATCAGCCTTCCAGAAAGTGGGGGAGAGAGAATGACGTCTCGAATGTTTGCGTGAAATACTAGATTATTATACCTTATTGTGTAATTTTAACGTAACGAAAAATTATTCTCACAGAGGTATATTACTGCTATGTGTACAATTTTGATAAATTTCAATAAAGTAATTTTAATGTTAACAACTTGTATTAACATAACAAAATCACGCCTGTATTTCCCGGAAGGGGTAGGCAGAGGTGTATAGCACACCCACATTCCGCCAGTAATGTTATAGTCCCATGTAATAGGGGGCGAGCCTATTGCCATTGACCGGGCACAAATCCAGACTCCGGGCTGCTACTGATAATTTCCTAATGAAAAAACCCAATAACACTTTGTCTGATCCGGGAATCGAACCCAGGACCCCCACGCTCAGCAGTCGCGCTTGTACCTACAAGACCAACGAGGCAACTTGAATTAAGATTTAATTTCTAATCTTATGTGGTCATTGTACTCATCAGAATGAACAACTTTTAATATGGGACCAAACCCGAAAACACGAAAAAAAATTAGCTATTCCCTACATTTATTTATTTAAAGTATTTATTTATTTTCTAGAAAACATGGTTACACACGTTATAAATGTGACACTGGATTTTTGCTCACATAAATCGGCCAGGGCCAATCGGATTGCAGTACCCCGCCTAAGCTAGTGGCAGAATTTATTGTACGCATTATATTCAATATTAGGCGTCTATTGGCCTGTATGGTCGTTGGTTGTTGCACTTGGTGACAAAATCAATTCGAAAATTCTTAATTGCGACAACTAGCAACTGACAAGTTTAAGATATTTAAAAAGTTGACAGTTGCCTCAACTAAAGTTGACCGTCTGCGAAGCGCTTGTCGCTCGATGCGATATATCTACACTGCAAGCTTTTTGTATTATAATTAAGTAGGGTAGGGTCAAAAAAATTCAATTTTTAATTGAATGGATGGGCGCCATCGCTTATGGCTCGCGGTGGTTCAAACTTGCATTTTGTACGAAAACGTTGTGGACCAACGGTGGTCCGGGGGGCACATAGGGGGTTAACCAACTAACAGCGATCGCCAACCCGCCTGCCAAGGCGATTATGGCATATCCCCCCAACATATGCTTGGGGGAGGCCTATGTCCAGCAGTGGACGTCTTTAGGCTCAAATGATGATGATGATGATGATGATGATGAAAAATATCTTATTATTCTTGATCAACCAAAAAAATCAAACCATACACTATCCTCATAACAAATAACATGCAGTTTCTGAGAATCGTTGTGATTAAATGTTTTCAAATCCTTGTTTTATTTGTGTAACACAGATGACGTTATTTTCTCAGAATTTTACAATCGTGCGTTTTTGTTGTGAATGTTGTACATTTTCTTGCAAGGTTTTCCTTTGCAGATATAATAGTAATTATATTGCAGGTGTTTAATATTGCTTGTTGTTTTAATATTATTAAATAATTCAAAACCGCAGTTGTTAAAACTGGCGGCGTATGTAACGGAAGTTAAAAACTTCATTTTGGATTATAGTTTGTTTATAAGTCGTTAGTGCAGTTTATTGGTTTTTTAGGGTTCCGTACCCGAAGGGTGCCAAACGGGACCCTATTACTCTCGCTACGCTGTCCGTCCGTCCGTCCGTCTGTCTCTCACAGGGCTGTATCTTTTGAACGGTAATAGGTAACCGGTTGAAATTTTCTCAGAATATGTGTTGCTATGAAGTGTATCACGACAAATACTAAAAACAAAAAAAAAGTCTAAAATCAAAGGGGGTCCCCATACAAGAAACCTCAAAAAACATGCATTTTTTTCAATGTTTTTGTTCCTGCTCTATCTTCAAAATGGTAATATATACCAGCGTCAAACTTGATCAGATTATAGTGCATATTATGTAGTTTAGCAACAAATACTAAAAATAAGATAAACATTGACATATGTGGTGGTAACTGCGTAAGAAAGACATGCAAGAATTCACATTTCGCGCACTGTGCGTTGATGTCTTTTGATAAACTCTCGTAAATTAAATCAGTTTTTATGGGTTATTAGGTCGTTGAGAGGTACGGAACCCTTACTGCGCGAGTCCTACTCGCACTTGGCCGGTTTTTTTTAATACAACGTGTTATTGAAATAACTGAAACCTCTTAAGGGGTCATTGTACTCATCAGTATGAACAACTTTTACTATGAGACCAACACTGAGATCGCGAAAAAAAATCGGCTTGTCAGCATTTGTGTTCACATAAATCGAAAAAATTTAGGGATCAGCTGATTTTTTCGCGATTTGAGCTTTGGTCCAATAGTAAGTTGTTCATACTGATGAGTCCAATGACCCCTTAAGAAGTTTCAGTTATTTCAATAACACGTTGTATATTAATTTAGAAGTTTACAGTTTTTATGTAATGATAATGAATGATGATCCTGAAGATTTAATTTCTGTCCCTGTCGGATGCTGCAGTTATGTCTCATAGTAAACAAACTCTCTTAAGAGGGCGCTCCCAAAACGTAATTCCCACCCTCGCACTCCCCTTACACACCGCAACTGCGGGCCGCTCTCGTAAATTTTATGCGAGTTGCAATAGAACTCATTTTCGAGAAAATCATTCGCGCGCTTTTTACCATGGAAGTAAATGACGTAAGTCTCAAAACAGTTTTCGTTTTATTACAAGAGTACTTAACAATCTATACAAATTTCCTCAAGCCAGTATTTAATGAACTTTGTTATCTTACTATCTGCTTAAATTGTATATACCTCACTTAAATTATAAAGGAGAAATATTCGTATAATCTCTAAAAACGCATGATTTTGAAAAAATAAAAGTGTCGAACAAAAATCAACCAATCATGCAACTGTCAAGTCAAACGATAGATAAAGATTCAAAAAAACATACATCTAAATTTGACATTCATCAAGCATGTGTTCAACTCAGCATATGTTTTCAAAAAGTCACCTTATTTTGGGAGCCTTAAGCAAAAACAAATTATTTATGCTTCTCGACGCGAAGCTTCTATAGCGTCATTGCGTGCTCGACCGCCAGGGAGTAAACCGTGATAAAACGTCACCGTTAACTCGCGCGCGCGTTCTATCCGCGCTTGCAAATGCATAGAGCACAGAAATAGATATAGAATGGTTGTAATCACAATTTTACTTGCGATTCATGCGTGGCAACTTTCGAACAAACTACGCCTTACATTTTGACGTCATTATTTTTAAAAAAATAATTTTTATCAAATGTTCTTTACAGCTTTTGTTTCTACAGTTAGAAACAGCACAATAAAGCTTTTTTGCGGGTTTTTGTTACAGTATTTATAGAAACAAGTCATAAGGCGTGCTGAGAAAGGCTTTGAAATAACCTGCTCTATGGTGCATGGTGCTGCCACGCGCGAACTGCCCACATGGCCATTCTATCTATTTCTGTGGCATAGAGGCTTCGCTTCTGTCGGGCATCATCCGACGCCACCCGTTTATTTTTCTCATAAAAATGCAGATGTCCTTAAGAAAATTTCCTGTACCATTTCTGGTTTAAGGTGAATGCTACAGGGCAGCCCGCGAAATTCAAAATTTCTTGCGTTTTTTGCAAATTGTAGCTTTATTTCGCGTTGTATATCAATGGAAATATGATTTGCGGTAGTAATAACAATATATCTACTGAACAATACTCATAAAATATATAAACCTAGCTTTATAAGCTCTACAAGCTCGAAAATCGATAATTTGATCGTAAATTAATAGTATCGAGCTTGTGCAGTTTATAGAGCAAGGTTAATATTTTTTATGAGTATTGTTCAGTAGATATATTGTTATTACTACCGCAAATCATATTTCCATTGATATACAACGCGAAATAGAGCTACAATTAGCAAAAAACGCAAGAAATTTTGAATTTCGCGGGCTACCCTGTAGCATTCACCTTAAAATGGAAAATTGGAAAATTAGCTAAGCAGATCAATATCATTATCAGTAGGTTTCTATTAAACATTGGTCTCATGTTCCAGATGTGGCGATTCCGAGCGTTTCTTCTACATGGAGGTGGGGCGGCAGACCACGACGGGCGCCGGCGAGCTGTGGATGCACACCGACGACTCCAACATCGCGCAGAGCATGCACTCCACCATATACCAGTATGTAGATCGTACTCACTACCCAGGGGAATAGAAGGGAGTATAAAGGACTAGCTTTTACCCGCGGCTTCACTCGCGTCTAATTCAGTTAACCCACGTGATGGATCCTGTTAATAATTAGGTGTTTTTCTGTGACTATTACAACTCCACTCCACTCCACCTCCAGCTCCACTCCACTTTCATTCATCCATCTATCCATCCATCGTACATTACTATCAGCTCGTGCAAACGCATAGAAGCTTCGTATCTGTCGGGTGAGGGACGACGCTCCAACGATTTTTTTTGTTTTTTTTTATTTCTTTCTTAAAACCCTTACCAGTTTTTAAGTCTAATCATCAGCTTTCAAACACAAAAAGTTTCATGAAAATCGGTCCAGTAGTGTTAGCGTGATGCTCTCAAACAAACAATTTTCAGTGATTTTGTAATAGATAAGATAAAAAGTCGCCTATATGTTAATCCAGGTTAAGTTCTATCTGTATGCCAAATTTCATTAAAATACATACAGTAGTTTTTGCGTGAAAGAGTAACAAACATCCACATATCCATACATCCTCACAAACTTTCACATTTATAATATTAGTAGAAGGACCGATGGCCGGAGCAGATGAGTCCTTGAGTAGAATCTGCGAATCGGCAAACGCAGCGTAATGCGCCCCCCAGCCCGGTGCACCGACCACCTGAAGAAGGTAGCTGGGGTAACAACATACGGAAGGCGGAGGACCGAGTGTTGTGGTGCAGCATGAGAGGCCTATGTCCAGCAGTGGACTGCGATAGGTTGAGTTTATGATGATGATGACAAAGGATTTGCTTAAGACGCTGGCAACAGCCAATTACCCGAAATAGGCTTCTTTTATAAACATTTTTAGCTGAACCTATTCAGTTTGTGGGAGTGAAAAAAAATTTGTTAATCTTGATCGTATTTCCAAAAACACTATTGTGCCCAAAACACGTTTTCTTGAAGTTTTCTCGATGGAAAAAAATTATAAACTAACTTCTTTAGAGCTAACAATCTAAAGGTATAAGAAACATACAACAAACAAAAGGTATAAGTATGATTTTTTAAACTTTGTATCCTTCTAGTGCGATGCGCAACTGTGCGAAAGAGACAGAGAACGAACGTGACCACATTGTCCTACCAAAGGGTACGGGCGAGAGCACATTGCCCGCGCGGCGACAGACGTACTCCGACGGACGCGGCCGCGCCGGACTCACCAGCGGTAAGTGTGTACTAGCAGCATGGGGGAGGGTGCTTGTATGACGGAGCGAGTTTGTCACGAGAAACTTTATAATCAGACAGGTTTATACATGCTGAAATTTGACTCGCTTAATTCCCGAAAAGGGGTCATTGTACTCATCATTATAAACAACTTTTACTATGGGACCAACCCTGAAATCGCGAATAAAAATCAGTTGGTCCCTACATTTGTGTTCACTTAAATCAATAAAATGTAGGGACCACTAAATTTTTTTTTCGCTATTCCAGGGTTGGTCCCATAGTAAAAGTTGTTCATAATGATGAATACAATGACCCCTTTTCGAGAAATAAGCGATTCAAATTTCAGCGTGTATAGTAATTTCTTAGGTTTTCGCGATCACTACTCAACAAAAAATAATGAAAAACCACAGACATTAAAAATATAGACGAAGTGCTGCGAACAATCATAGTGAAGCCAAAAAAAACTATGCTCTTTCGTGTAAACCAGCGCTCACGCACACACTATGCACCTTAAAGATATCTGCTTTCGCGATACTTACTGGACGATGCCGCGACATGTATACTGAGAGGGGTGGGCACGGTTTGAGGTGCATGTGTGTGCGTGAGCGCTGGTTGTACACGAAGGAACATAGTTTTTTTGGCTTCACTATGATTGTTTGCAGCAGTTCGTCTATATTTTTTACGATGTCTGTTTTAAAAACAAACAAATCATAATGATACTGTGAGTAACTACTGCGTGCATCGAAACGATTTTAATAAATTAAAAATTGTACTGTAGTTTTTTTTTAAATATATGTAAAGACGCTTGTCATCTTAGTCTTCCTGCGACCACGAAATGCTGCAAAGCTTTCGAAACGTCAGGAAAACCAATTTAAATAATATACGTGATTTAATCCGGTTAAACTTTGTTTTATTACAATGTGTAGTGATCGTGAAAACCTATGAAATTATTAGATAGGTTTATGTTTGGAATCAGTTAACTAGGAAACGCCGGAGCCATCTAGCAGTGTTAAACCCAACCTCACAGAATTAATATTTTAATTTGACTCTGATTTGATTTACTTTACTTTACTTTTATATGTTCGTTTGTAATATCATATTACAGTAGTACACGTTTTATATGGCCCACCGATGTAGCTTCGCAGATGACCAATTTAAATATCCGGGAAATTGGTTCGCTGCGCGCCAAGTCTCAGCCGCTGCGGCTACAATGACTTGCAGTGTACGGAAGCTTGAGAACGAAATAGAAAAAGATGGCACAGCAATCAATCTTAATATCTTATGGGCATTGCATAAGGTTGATTGTTTTTTTTTTTTTGGTTCTGGTGTTTTCGTTGATCGTCTTTTCGTGTATTTGTGAACGAAGATTGACGACGCGCCTTATCTTTTGTGTCATACTGTACTATGTTCTCTATTTTATAAAGATAAATATAAAGCTTTTCAAGACTTATTTAATTCAGATTTTTTATCAGATTAGTAGGTACAATAGTACACATTTTTTATGGCCCACCGATGTATTTGACCAGACGACATAATTCAAATACGCGGGAAATTGGTTAACCAATCAGAAAACACCATCGCTGCGCGCCAAAAGTTTTAGCCGCTGCCGCTAGAGTACCTACTTTTAAATTCTACTATTAAATGCTTTCTGCTTTAAATTTTTCTCGTCACAAATGTCGCTCCGTGTACAAACGACTAGAGTGGCCAAGTATTTTTGTAACTCATGTAGTTAGTCAACATTAGTTCTTATCGTGACCGTCTTAAGGGCTATTTTCCTTCGATAAAACATTATTACATATTAGTTTAGTACCTTTTTGCTTGCATTCATGTCACATGTAGAATTAGATGCTTGTTATTTAGATTAGAACACTTGTAGTTAGCGGTGACTAACATTTTGTTTTTTGTCAATAAAATTCTGTGTGAAAAGTGAAGATCAGGGGAAACAGAAGTGAGCCCTTACATCTAAATCTGTATTTTTCTTTAAAGAAATATGGATAAATAATATATAGTCAGTTTTAATATAACTAGGTAACTAGAGTCATGTTTAATAAAGGGTATTGTATAGGATATTTTTAGTAAATAGGTGATATTAAATGGAAACATGACTTTACGTTCAGTAAAACAGTGTTTGAAATGTAATTCTGCAATAAAAAAAATACATTGAATTAAGTTACCCGGTAATATAAAAAGTTTATACGGTAACAGTATTATTTTCGCACAAAACATGATACTGTAACATAATATGTATACTTACAACAAAAAGTCATAGGAATATGAACACTATTCCTAAAGGTGTAAGGGCTAAACCAGCAGGCTAACTCTCTTGCAGAGAAGGGCCTGTGCGTTGGGTCGTGCATTAGGCAGTGTGTGTGCGCCAGCGCCACCTACTCCATCGACGAGCCGCCGCCGCCGCCGCACAACGGTACGGGGACACCCTGTATAATAACACAGTTACCGGATCACCCTGTATACAGAAATTATTGGTTTCACGAAAAGCGACTTTATTCTCAAGAAATAATGATGAATGCTTAAAATTACAAGGTGCGTGCAGAAACATGCGCATACGCACTTATCAATTCTTTCGTCATTTTCATTATCAACATAGTGTAGCTGTGACTTAGCTAGAATTTATAATAACTGACTAGCTATCCATCATTATTTTGCTGGCTCAAACTTGTAAATTGAACAAAAACACTGTACTTTAAGTAGACTAGTAAATTTTTTGTGGAACCAGTTGTTTCTGAATATGAGTTTTTCCGCTAACTTGTAATGAGAATGCTCCCTGACATTGTCAGTTCAATGTTAGGTTTCGATGAGACTGGACGTGTATTGGTTTTGATTTATTGATAGTTGAATGAAAGCTACACTCTCGTGTCACTTTTTGTTTGTTTGATTTTTCTGTCAGTCCGTCTTTTAACAAGAAAATGTGTGGAACGTGTTTTCACTTTCTTTAGCTGAAATTCTCCTCTTGAAAATATTGTGTGATACTTTATCTCTTGTACTAAATTTCTGGTTTTTCAAAGTATTTCATCAAAAATGAGTTGTGATTGGCCTGAGTGTTGTGCGACTTAAAAATAAAATAGTTTTTTCTCATAATTGGAGATCTTATTAAGCACCTTGTTGTGGCGTCCTAAAATATGCACTTAATTATTAATTTCAAGTTAAATCTTCACTCTTGGGTTTATTATGTGTAATAGCTAATTAAAACTCTCTTGAGTGATTTAAACACTATTTTTTTGTGATATACCATAGCTTATAACTTTACTTTTTTTAAGCAGTGTGTCTAACATTCGACTATCATTCAACAAAACTCGTCTTAACCAGTCGCTTGCCACGCTTACAAATCAGTGTAATAATTAATTTGCGCTCTACTAATTCTGTAATATAAGCTTTTATTTTAGGGTCAATAATTATAAGCAAAGTGTGAAAGATAGAAAGCTAGTCGTTCGATTTAGACGATTATTCGATTATAATATAGTCGATTTAAGAAACCCGAGTACCGAGTCGAATAAATTTATGTTATTGTACGTATACAAGATGTTGATCTATAACCGTGCCATATTTCTAGAGCAAATGATAAATAATGTGCTTAGTCATCTGAAAATACTTGAAAAATTCTTCGATTATTTAATACCCAAATTTTCACTCACAAACATAGCTAGGGTTTGAGAATAAATCCCGAACGACTCTGAAAAAAGTCATCGGCGGCATTGTCAAAGGGTGCAATTTTTTTGGTGGTTTCGCACCCATCGTTTTTGTGTCGCGGCCGTCGCGGGGGACTTTGTTTGTTTGCAAATAGTTATTTAATTTATTTTTTATTGTTTCGTGTTCAGTAACAGTGGTATAGTCACCTCCTTAAATATGGTACGAATACAGATCTACATTTTGTAGTTTTCTATTCGAGTGGAATAACAATTAGCTGATTTTTATATAATTTAATAGTTACATTTAGCTATAAACTGTAAATATAGGAGTTATTGACCCAATGTATAGCGTATTAACAACCAGCCCGCAAGAATTAACATTTTTATACGAAAAAGAGCTTTATTATTACCGAAGTCGTATATGGATAGCTTTATTAAATGGGTTGCACGAAACATTAGCTTACCCGATGTTGAATAACATATTTTGTAGATGATATACTAATATGAACCATAAAACTATTGTATAGGGTTAAAAATGCTGTAAGATTCATAAGCTTTCGCTGATAAGTTGCTGTCCACTTTAGCATATTAGAGACGAGTGATTGAAGCGCATGTTTATTGATACAATTAAACCTTTCGAAAAGACATCATGCCAATGAACTATTATTATTTATTGGAGCTTTAGAAGTTTTATGGCACATGTACACACGGCTACACATCAAACTGTACAAAACCAGTAAAGGCTGACCTCGCGTTTTAAGGAAAACCTATACAATTCGAGGTCAGCTTATACTGGAAATGTACAGCTTGATGTGTAGCCGTGTGTACAGAAGGTCGAAAGGTCTATTTTGCAGGCCCGGGGAGGCGGCAACCAACCCGGTGTAAAGGCCGAGTCGGCTGACGATTATACAGTACGCAACTGAAGTCGACCATGATTAGATGTACGCACGGCTACACATCAAGCTGTACATTTCCAGTATAAGCTGATCTCGCATTGTACGGAAAGCCTATGCAGTGCGAGGTCAGCATAAACTGGAAATGTACAGCTTGATGTGTAGCCGTGTGTACAGTCCGTCTCTGTAGCATTTTCATATTTGGTAAACAATCTTGGTATGTCTTTTGAATGCAAATCGTAATTAATAATTATTAAAAGATAGGGCTCGCCCCTTATTACATGGGACTATAACATAACTGGCGAAATGTGGGTGTACTATACACCTCTGCCTACCCCTTTGGGGAAATACAGGCGTGATGTTATGTTATGTGTTATGTAAAAGATAACGACTGCTGAGCGTGGGGTCCTGGGTTCGATTCCTGGGTCGGGCAAAGTGTTATTGGGTTTTTTCATTAGGAAATTCTCAGTAGCAGCCCGGAGTCTGGATTTGTGCCCGGTTGATGGCAATAGGCTCGCCCCCTATTACATGGGACTTATAACATAACTGGCGAAATGCGGGTATACTATTACACCTCTGCCAACCCCTTCGGGAAATACAGGCGTGATGTTATGTTGTTATGTTAAAAGATAACTTATTAACAATTTTACATGCTGAATTACATTTTTTAACCTAATTGCGTGTGTGGAACTAGTAATTATATTTTCTCAGTAGTTATTTAAAAAAAAAAAAAAAAAAAGACATTCCAAGATTGTTTACCAAATATGAAAATGCTAAAGAAACGGACTTTAAACACTGTCTGGTGACTTTAACGCCTCGGCAGTTGATCTATGAGCCATAAGCACTAGCAGGCAAAAACAAATTGGCTGTGTTTAAAATAACTTTAGATACACCTATCCTAGCGAAGAAGCTATTATTTTACTAATTATAATAAGAAATCCGGTGGCATCGAGGGATGCCCGACAGAAGCGAAGCTTCTGCATTTGCAAGCGCGAATAGGACGCGCGCGCATTTTAACGGTGACGTTTTTTCTCGGTTTACTCACGGCAGCCGAGCGCTGATGTAGAAGCTTCGCTTCAAAAGTACTTACTAACGCTATAGTGGACAGAATTCTTCGTTTGTCAAAATTCTACATTCGAATTGAAACTCAATACTAATTGGAATTAAGTTTTATTTTGCTTGCATGACGTTGTCGGAGCATCATGTACGGTTGTTTGCATGACGTTGGGGGGTCACGATGTCGTATCGTCTGCGTCTCTGTCATATACATACATAATACATATACATGGATATAGTATACAGAAGAGTCTGGCAAAATATTTAATGTAAAGAGGGCTACTGAATTAATTAATCTATTTAACCAATTTGCAAACTTAGATTGTCGCACAATACTTTGTACTTTGTTATAAGTTTGGAGAATCTATTTTGTGGGGTTAACTTTAATTTGTTTTTTTTTTGTTATAAAATGATTTAATATAATAATTATTATTTATTTCTTGTACCTTTGTAAAATTCTTGGGTAGGTAATTGCATATAGAATAACTTAATCAGGCTTAAAGTATTTAATTTTGCCGGACTCCTAACATTCTTCATAACATTTCTAAAGATGTGGCATAACTAGTCTATACTTTACATAACATAAGTACTTCAGTAATTTAAATGATATTTTCATGCAAGTACTGTCGGGGAACGAAAAGGTTCGTAAATTTTCAAATTGATTCCTTTAAACATGTCGCGAGCACATTTACCTTTTCAAACTCCGAACGAGAGATAATTAGGTGGGTGTACGTACAACTGTCATTATTGTTATCGGCCAGTACAAGCAAAAATAGACTTTAATGTGACGAACCTTTTCATTCCTCAACTGTACATAAACAGAAAATGAAAATTATATTATGTTTGATACATTTTATAACTCGTTTAATTTAGTATTTAGTACAAAACTACATGAAATTTAATCAATCCATTTATTTGCCTAATTTTTCAAGTGTTTTATTGACTCGCCAACTAATGAAATTACCCATAGTTAAAACATTTATTTTGAGATCTGGAAAAAAGTAAGAGTATTAGCTATGCCATGTTTTTGTGAAGCCATTTATAACTAGATGTGAGCGATGGTGCCTGATAATTAATTTTTCGCCAGTTAATAGCGAAACCTGTTAAAGCTAAGACATAAGTACACTTCAAAGTAAAAATAATACGTTTATTGGGCAGTCCCATTGAGAGCTATTAAGTAGTTAGATGGGGATACACAGACGGGTCACAATGTGACTGTGGAGTCAATCCACAGACGATGCCTCACCTCTTAACCTGCTCACTGTGCAATTCCACCTGCACAATCAAAGACCTATGCGAGGCTACTGATAGTGCTGTTGACGTGGCTACATTTTGGTCCAAAATTATATAATTAAACTCGAATCATCGACACGAAGAAGAAGAAGATTAAATAGTGAGTTAACTATACATATAAAATGTTTTTTCCTGAATGACTGACTGACGGATCAACGCACAGCCTAAGCCGCTCATCGCAGAGACCTGAAACTTGGAGGGTGTGTTCTTTGTATGACGTAGGCATCTATCAAATTCTATCCCTAAGGGGGTGAAAAAGGGGGGCAAAGTTTGTATGGGGCAACGTGATTCCTTGGTCCAATCTACTTCAAATTTTGCATAAACCTCTTTTAATAAAATTGATGAAAGAAATGTTTCGTATTTTATTGAAAATCATTCCCTAACGGGGTTAAAAAGGGGTAGAAAGTTATTTTGGCGGTGATTTGCTTCGAAGTTGATATCAATATTCCTTAGTGCTTTTGATTTAAATTACATTTTATTTTGACACATATTTGAAAACTCAATTCGATTTTATTCAAAAAAGTGTGAACTCACTAAACGTAAGCAATAAAATTGGAATGTCTCGAAAGTCACATGTTACAACACTCTACATATGGCAGTTTCTGCGAGTTAGTTGCAGCCGGTCAAATATACCCATTTGTATTTGAAGTGTATCGAAATGGCAAATTTGGTACAGAAGACCAACCTATCAAAAGGTTACGTTTTCCCATGATCTTGCTAATGGTCACTTTGATGCCTACGCTGATGCAGATAGTGATAATAACACTGATGAGCGTCCAATAGCCAAAAAACGACGCATTTAAATGGCTGTTAGGGTTATAAGTGCCCGAAAATACAGATGCCGGCAGTGAATTCCACAACTTGGCTGTGCGCATTATGAAAGAGTTCCTCAAAGCGCTTGGTTCTGATAGTAGGGATTTCTACCAAATGTGGATGATATCCTGCAGTGCGTCGTGTAGTCCGATGATAGAAAGGAAATGGCGGAATAAGCTCATGGAGCTCATTGCGCACACTCTCCAAAGTACAGCCTGTAGAACACCGACAAACAAGCAATTGTGCGTCTATGGGCTAAGCTTTGTAGCTTAGATTTTACTAACAGTTCATCACCAATTAGCCCCTCAGCTCTGCGTTGATATTGCCATTTCTGTCTAACCTTGTAGATAAAATTTCAGTTTAGCTCTTCTTGAACTACAAAATAGCTCCTAGCTACTAGTTCTCAATGGGACCTCGCCCTTATTTTAGTATCACACAATCACCGATATCGTCTATCATACCTTTAAGAAACAAGAAGATATCACAAGAATTGCCATTAAAGATATAACATGGGGAAAAACGCCATCGTTCACAGCCATACATAACATCATAACCGCCGCACCGGGTGAGCTGGGTGCCATATGTTTTACTTGTCGCTTATCATTGTCTTTCGCAGCCGAAAACCAGAATAACACACTAACAGATAAAACCGAGAACCCGGTACGGGTCATAAAGCATCACAGGACAGAGTCCTTGCCTACTGGATACCCTCTATTCCAAGAGCCATTGAAGATTTCGCACGGGAGGACAAGATCGGAGCCCCTGACGGGGGAAGAGGTAGATCGCGTGCTCGTTGAGAAGGGTGTGTCGCATTCGTCGTGCAAGGCCGTCAATGGAACGGACTCTGTGACGAAGAAGACGCAATGGTCCCGCCGAGCGAGCACTGGCACGCGGTTACATAAACTGTCGCCGGCTCATACCAAGAGTATGTATTTTTTGGGGGCGTCCATACGACGTATTTTTTATACATGTTGTTGTAAAGAAGGCGTATTATTTATTTATACAACGTATTATTGAAACAACTGTAAACCTCTTAAGGGGTCATTGTACTCATCAGTATGAACAACTTTTACTATGGGATCTGCCCTGAAATCGCGAAAAAAAGAGGCGTCACCTAAATTTGTGTTCGCATAAATAGACGAAATGTAGGAAACACCTGATTTTCTTTTCGTGATTTCAAGGTTGGTCTCATAGTAAAAGTTGTTCATACTGATGAGTACAATGACCCCTTAAGAGGTTTTCAGTTATATCAATAACACGTTGTATAGATTGTTTTTTTATAATTATGTATTATTGAATCAAAGAGTTACCCGCAGCTTCTGGAAGGCTGATCAATTTGATCTATTGTCAAATCTAATGTCAGCTCCTGTGATTGGTTGGCAAAAATACTAACAACCAATCACATCGCTTGATCTGAGATTGGACAATCGATTAGTTAATTTTTGTGTTTGTCAGCCTTTCGGAAACTGGAGGTTAAACAGACAATTTGATTAAAAAAAATTATGATGTTGTGGTAGAGATTTTTACTTGTGTGAGGAACTCAAAATAAAATACGTAGTTTCTTATGGTTTAAATATTATTTGTATAGATGTAATCTTACGTGTTATATGGACGCTCCCTTGACCCACGCAAATCCATTATAATTAACCGTACATTGCACCGCACATTACTCACCTTGTTTTGTTTCGTGACGGGTTGCCAGACGAAAATATTTTTAGTAAAAATATTTTGTAATCTGGTAACTCCATTGTGTTGGAATGTTTGAGTTGCGTTGTGTGAGCACGCTTACAGACAGACGGACGGACAGATTTTGTGTGTGAGCATGGCTTTCTGTCTGCTTTCTTGTGTTGTGGTAATGGTTACGTTACTGTATTGTACAGAATTATTTAAATCTAAAATGAGGTAAGTTTTTAAACTAAGAAAAAACTCTGTCTATGCTGTTTTTATACCTTATTGTTATTTTATCCTACAAAAGCTTTATTTCTAAAAAAACACTGCTAAATGAACCATTTTCTTATTTTATTTTTTATTATTAGTTCTATTACAATATTAATTTCAATTTATACTTAAGTATAGTATTTAAAAAGTATCCATAATTTTATGCTTTATTTATTGACAACATAATTTATTTATTTCGGCATGTCCAGTAAACTACCCAGTAGATGAACTTACTTGGATGAAGCCCCTACACTATACAAGTTCAGAATTATTATTTAAAATAATAAATACTCTTTTTACACAATTGGAAGATTCAGTTTTAGGAAAACCTTAATCCCTAGATCAGTCAAAGTTTAACACAACCGGTAGATATTTTCAGTCTAAGGCTAGTTATTATCTAACTTTATGCAATAAGGGACTAAGAAAACCTACTTAACCTTTCGAGGATCACAAGTACAACGATTTGAAGTGACTATCCAAAAAAATTTTTTGCGATTTTATTATTCAAGAACACAACGTGTTCCCAACTCTATAAAACAGTTACAACCAGTTTTATACTCTACTAAGGTATACAAAATGCCAAATCTGCCCATCGCACTTCCTCCAAAATATTGTATAGTGGACCTTACGACGTTCCCATAAAGTTGCAATCTGCTTGTCACACACAGCTAGGTGTGAAGCTTGGTGGCAAACACAAGCACGCTTGAAAAGCATGATGGCAGATTCTAAACGTCAAGCAGGACTCGCAAGCTTCATTACATGCATATAAAGTTGCATTTTGTATGTTACAAGATACAATTCTCGATTTAAAACAGGTTATTTTAATTTCTATTCAATTTACATAAAGTTGCATTTGCCTGTCACAAACACAAATCATTTAGAAACCTCATTAATAAAACGCAAACGAAATTGATTCGTAAGTCATACAATAATGTGCACTTTACTTTACATCAAGAAACTTCCAAGTCTCATTACACAAAACACAGAACAAATTAAATCTTACACAGAAGGCCTAAAGTACATTTTACACCAACACTTGAATGTCTAAGTATGAATGACGTTTGCCAACAGACGTGGGAACGCTACGCAACCGCTGTGATAGTATGCCTACCCGTGCATGCTCATCGTTCGAGGTGGAAAGACCTTCGCCGCGGTATCCTGAACTTGAAGGTAAGGGTCTTTAGTAGTTTTTATTGAAGATTAGTTAGCCCATCCTGTCGGTTGTGGTTTTAGAGAAGACTTTGACATTAAAAGAAGGTGAAATTCAGTCTTGTTTCACTTATTTTGGTTGGTTCCTAATTTGCAGTTTGATTGCTGTCCAAAGAAACTACCTTCAACATCGTCGAATAAAAACATTAACAGTTCATTACTGTCCCAATCACCGAGAAATAAACCCTATTTTTCGACTAGACATTACGCGTTCCAATTGGCGAGCGCGCTCGTGGCCTGTTATTGATCTGTGCTAATAAATATAACAGTTTTGGAATTGAACAGTCTTTATGATCGAAAATCCCAATGCTGGGTATGAGACTTTTCACAGAACAAAAAAAAAGGCTTATACAGTACGCGTAATATAACAGTGGTTGCGCAGTAGTCAATTTTGCAACCAATTCAGTAGCGCGCATGCGCGGTAATGGCGGCAAGACATTGATAGGTTGTGTTACGAAGGGGTTGCTGGAAGTGAACCATGGTGTGCGGGTTCTCCTGAACCTGGGCGTAGGTGATGAATGCAATAACACGAAGCATCAAGACATGTTGTTTATTCCATGTTTCGCGGCTAACTGACTGCCAAATGACAGTTACACCACGTTATTTTATAATTTCTAGGAATCCAGTGTTGCCAACGTGATTAAACTTTTAATCGATACATCGTTAATTAAATTGATAATTAGGCTAAAATTATATAATATGATCAAGTTGGCTAGTGACGAGATTTATTAAATAATTTAATTGGCTTGATATAAATATGATGAATTGAAAGTATAATAATTGACTAAATACAAGACATAGTGACTTCATCCGTTGCTTCCGCTGATAAGAAGTGCTCTCTGGGTTGGCTGATCCACGATCTTGTAACAGTTGTTCATCTGAATGGCAAGATGCCTGGGGACCACATGTTCTCGCTGTCTCAGTCGTTCGTTAATGTTCGATTCTTTATGTCCTGCTCACACTTATTACGCTACTGTACCTGCGCAGCTCTTCGCAAAGCCTGCTATCAGAGCGGCACAGTTATATATTACGCGTACTGTACCTTACCTTGGTGGACTATACACCATAGAAATTTATGGAGCCCTATCAGATGTGCAAGTTTCCTCAAGACGTGATGACTTTTACTGGCTTGCCTATTTATACCATTATGAAAAGCTTCTCGGTATAAGCGATTTGTAAATGACATTTGCAGGTTTGGAGGTATCTCGCGACGAGGCGGACGCGGTGGCCGAGTGGTACCGAACGCCGCGCATCCCTGAAGAACCTGATTGTTGCGACATATCTAGAGATTTCATGAGGTTAGTTTACCTCAATAAAGTGCCTAAAGTTATAGATGATGTGTTATGTTATTGACGTATCTTTTCCTTGGCCTTCATCTTGGTCAAGGGTATATTGGTGGCAATGGTGTTGATCACAGAAATAGATAGAATGGAAAAGTGGGCCGGGCGCGCGTGCCAACACTCTGCACCGTGCAGGGCATTTCAAAGCCTTTCTCAGTACGCCTTATGATTTGTTTCTGTAAATACTGTAAAAAAACCCGCAAAAATGCCTTATTGTGATGTTTCTAAGTGCAGGAACAAAAGCTGTAAAGTAAATACGATTAAAGTTATAAAAAAAAAATTAATGACGATATTGACGTCAGGCGTAAGGCGTAGTTTGTTCGAAAGTTGCCAAGCATGAACCAAAAGTAAAATTGTGATTACAACCATTCTACTATTTCTGTGGTGTGGATTCTCTTGTTTACAAACTAAACTTATTTTAAACTACCGCTCTCTTTTACTAATAGAAGATACAAGAAAGGGATGGCAACAATTTTAGTGATTTCAAATTAGTTTACGTGTTACACTTCTTCATATCTTTAGTCGGCACGTTCCGAGATCACGGCTAAACTTATATGGAAAATTTAATTCCGACTAAATTGTCAGCACTAAAATTGTTGCTATCTCTGTCTTGTATCTACTATTAGTAAGTGAGCGATAAAAGATAAGTTTAGTTTGTGAACAAGAGAATCAACACCAATGTCAAACATTAAATCGAGAACGAAAAAGATTCAAATTAATTAATTTCAAGTCATTTTCCATAAGCCATTTTTCTATTGATGTCAAAATATTAGTAGCGTTAAATTTCAAGTCAATCCAATTATCACCAGTAAAGAATATGGTACTATCATCAGCGAAAAGTGTGATATGATCGTTTGTAATTGTAGGCATGTCATTTATATAAATTAAAAATAGTAGCAGACCCAAAATGCTGCCCTGGGGTACGCCAGAGTGTATATTTCTTATATCGTCGCTGCGCCTGCCAAGTTCCATATGTGATTTTTGATAGGTTTCGGGAAACAACAAATACGTAGGGGTTGATCCCTACACTATGCGATGCTTGCTTGATAGTGCTTTGATAATGCTAGATGCTTGCTAGACCCGGTGTTCTAATTACTGTATGTAATAAAACAACCGAAGTGATTGACTGAGTTTATTCAACTGTTTGTAAAAATAATAACATAGATTTATATTGATTGAGGTGACAGAGTCAGCAAGAAAACCTCGTACGTTTGCTCGTACATCTTGCCCACTAAAAGAGAAAAAACAAATAGTAACTAGAAACACAAAATATAAAATTGTTACAATACAAATTAATCTACAATTTCTTGATATAATGTGCCACTGATAGTTGGAACCTCAAAGTGACTGTTCTTGACCGAGTATCCATTGGCGAAGCTACTTGCTTAGCTGTTTCATTGCTGCTGATTGTCCGGTCTGTTCGTTGTTGCCTTGATGTGCATCCTTGACCTACACTTATAAATCAAGGTTGTAACTTGAGTATAAGCTGTGCAAAAAAATGCGTATTCTGCATTCTTGACGACACGATGATAACCACCTGTTCACGAGACCTCTCGTATTTCTTTGTTTTGATACATGAGAAGTCTATTTTAATGTTGAAGTTCATTAGTCTCGTGACGTAGTTGTGATATGATGCTGAAATGCTGACGTACGGTTCTGTTACGTTGCGACTTGTAGGTTGATATGTGACATACTGAGTGACGTGCCTACGTTTGAAAACTGCACCGATATGTAGACATATTTAAATAATATGACTGTCTTCCATTAATGTTTAATGCATTTTAGATCTGCTTTTTGACCAAATACAGTCCCTGCTGACTGCTGAATGCGGAGATATTATAATATTGGGCTTCCTGATTGACGCTTGACTGTGGACTGGTCATCTGGGCGACTCGTTCCGCTTGTCGTTTGCGTATTTGTATGCGAGATCTCGCTAATGGGTAACAACACTAACTTATTGATCGGTCTTCTGATGATTTTATTCCGGCTTTTTAGGGACACTACTCTGATATATCCGTCCCTTCCGGGGTGAAGCTCGGTAACTCTTCCAATTGCCCACTTGCCAGGAGGCATGTTATCTTCCTTGATGATAACAATGTCATTAACCTCCAAATTCTTGCTAGTTGTTCTCCATTTAGATCTTGTCTGGAGCTGCTGTAAGTACTCACTGGACCAAATTTTCCAAAACTGCTTATTCATCGCCTGAATAAGTTGCCATCGCATTGATAAATGTGTGATATCGGGGTCCATTTGTGGTCTTGATATAATTGAATCTCCAACTAGGAAATGACCTGGTGTAAGGCACAAATCATCGGGATTTTCAGTCGGCGCAAATAAAGGTCTGGAGTTCATGCATGCTTCAATTTGACATAATAGGGTGCTGAATTCCTCGAAAGTAAGTTTCTGATCTCCTATGACACGTTTAAGGTGGTGCTTCATTGATTTAACTGCAGCTTCCCACAAACCTCCTGCATTTGGCCAGTAGGGCGTTGAAGTGCCATTGTATATCCATTTCCTTAACATTATTGGTAAAATTAATGTTGATTGTGTCTGCTATTGCTTTGTACTCTTGCTTAAGAACTCGCGATGCTCCAACAAAGTTCTTGCCGTTGTCGCTGTAGACATGCCAAGGAGTACCCCTGCGCGCGCACATTCTTTTGAACGCTGCAAGGAATGCTTGAGTGCTTAAGTCAGACACTAGCTCTAAGTGTACTGCCTTCGTTGTCAGACAAATAAAGACTGCTATATATCCCTTTGACGTTTTTATGCCTCTGCCCTTATTTGCCTTGATATCCACATGACCCGTGAAATCCACTCCAGTATTGGTGAAGGGGCGAGACGGAGTAACTCTGGGTTGCGGAAGATCTGCCATAATTTGCTTCATTCCTTCTTGACTAAAACGTCTGCACCTTACACACGTTCTGACTTGCTTCTTGACTGCACGGAAACCTCCGAGGACCCAATATTTGTCTCTGATGAATGATAACGTAAGTCTGGGGCCACCGTGTAGTGTCGTGATATGTGCTTGATGTATTATGAGCTCAGTGAAACGACTATGCGAATGTAAAATGATAGGATGCTTTGATAGTAAGAGGAGATAGCCACCCCAGTGGGTCATAGATTTTCGAAATATCTGATAGTAATCTTCTCTTGGTTTGGCTAGTTTCTTGATAGTCTATCTTATTATGAAACTGGAAGCAGTCACATGTCATTTATATAAATTAAAAATAGTAGCAGACCCAAAATGCTGCCCTGGGGTACGCCAGAGTGTATATTTCTTATATCGTCGCTGCGCCTGCCAAGTTCCATATGTGATTTTTGATAGGTTTCGGGAAACAACAAAAAACATATTATTTTCTAAACAATACATTAAATAAGAAAACTAATAATGCAGTATAAAAAACGTTATTTATTATTTGTTTTCTTATTTAATGTATTGTTTAGAAAATAATATGTTTTTTGTTGTTTCCCGAAACCTATCAAAAATCACATATGGAACTTGGCAGGCGCAGCGGCGATATTAGACGTAAACCTTCAGTTTAAGTTGTTATAGAGAGTCTTGATTTCTACAGTTTGTTTTCTGTTACTTAGATGATTTAATTAGATCGTACACGTTACCTAAATATTCTGTAGTAACCTTATACTTCTATTTCCAGCACGTCAGCAGTGGGTGCCGGCTCGGTAGCCCACTCCCGGACGTCGTCAGTGGGCGAGGGAGGGACAGGCTACATGACCATGTTGCCCGGACATGATCCCCTGGCCGGGCTCATATCCGCGTCCAGTGGCTCGCTGTGCAGCGGGACTCCTTCCACCGACCCTAGGTTTAGGTGAGTCGGTAACATTCAACCAACATCAGACTTGATATTGCAGCGTCGAAGAAGAAACGGCGAAAGAGATGGCGGGACGAGCTAGATAAAGGAAGTATTGATTAGGAGAAAACCGTGTCGTATGAAACTTAAGACACCAATTACGGCAACATCTGCGGTGATGTAATTTTTTGGTAGGCGCGGAAATATTTAAGCCAATCATAACGCACCACATTTACGCGCGAAACATCTTCACTCGCGATTTGCAATTTGCTATATATTCACAAATGTTATGAGCATGATGGCATGAGTCTATTGTTGTTGTTGTATTTTATTACAGTACGATACAAAAAATAAGAGTCGTCGTCAATTTTCGTTCGTGTAGACACGAATAGACGATCGACGAAAACACACGAAACATAAAAAAAATATAATCAACTTTATGCAATGCCCATAAGGTGTTAAATTGATTTCCGTGACGTCTTTTTTTTATTTCGCTCATACCCTTTCGTACTCTAGCGGAAGCGGCTGAGACTTGGCGTTCAGCGATGGTGTTTTCTGATTGGTTAACCAATTTCCCGCGGATTTAAATATTGTCGAAGTAAATTAGTAAATTATAAAAGTGGACCTACAGGAACAGCAGACTGTTTTCGACGGGATATACGACGTGTTATTGAAATAACTTAAAACCTCTTAAGGGTTCATTATACTCATCAGTATGAACAACTTACTATGGGAACTGTAAGGGTAGGTCCCTTCCACTCAAGGCCTATAAAATTAAAAGCAGCGGACTGTAAACACTGTTTTGTGTTTTCATAAAACGACAAAATATAGGGAACAACTGTTTTTTTTGGCGATTTCAGGGTTTGTCCTATAGTAAAAGTTGTTCATACTGATGAGTACATTGACCCCTTAACAGGTTTTCAGTTATTTCAATAACACGTTGTATACTGAACAAGTTGATATACTTCCAGCGAGTACCAGCTGGAGCCGGCCACGTCGCACATCGGCATGGAGTGCCGCCCCCCGCGCGCCTACTCGGTGGGGTCGCGGCCGGCCGGCGCCCCCGCCCCCGAGGCCCGCCACCGCGCCTACAGCGTGGGGGCCCGCGCGCGCCCCCCCCGCCACCCGCACGCGCGCCCCAACACCGACGACCACATGGAGATCGACTTCTCCAACAACTCGCCCGCCAACAGGGTGAGTCACTGCTCTGTACCGTTTATGTCAACAGTCCTCATCTGTTATACAACGTGTTGATCTTTATTCGTGCCATATTTAAGGAGGTGACTATACCACTGATACTGAACACGAATCAATAAAAAAATCAATACCATTTTTTTTTGTTTAGGCCAGCATGGTTGACTAAGGCCTTATCCTTCTCGTACTGAGAAGAGGCCCGTGGCCAGCAGTAGGACAGTAATGGGCTGGTTATGTTATGTTAAATACCTATTTGTAAACAAACAAAGGTCCCTCCGTGTGCCGCGTGCGACACAAAAACGATGGTTGCGAAATCACCACAACAATTTGCAGGTATTTCCGCCCTTTGACAGTACCACCAATGACTTATTTTCAGAGTCGTTCGGGATTTATTCTCAAACCCTCGCTATGTTTCCAAGTGAAAATGTTGGTATTAAATAATCACAGAATTTTTTAAGTATTTTTAGATGCCTAAGCACATTATTTATCATTTGCTCTAGAAATATGGCACGGTTACAGATCAACAACTTGTATAAGTAAAAAAAAAAATTACTCCTCGGTTGAGAGATCACAGGCGAAGGCTTGAGTCAATTGGGATCTAGCTGCTTCGTTAACTATCTTGGTCGAATTGACCCGGTCATTCTCCGAGCCGTTTTCCCAATTATATTGGGTCGGCTTCCAGTTTAACCAGTTCCCCGATTCAGGACCACACGATAACCAGTTGTCGAGCGATTCGGTTTGTTATCTCTTTTTCTCTCGTTGTGTGAATCATAGACAAAAAAAGATAACAAGCCGAACACGTCGACAACTGGTTTTCGTGTGGTTCTGAATCGGAGAGCAGATGCGGCTGAATACGGAGCGACCGCCATCAGATCCTGCACCCCCAATCACTGGGCAATACTGACATTCGGAAGTTAGACAAGTTGTCAGACTTTCAGGCTTCTGACTACCCGTAGCGACTACTGTAGATATTAGTATGACAACCGGGACCGACAGATTAACGTGCTCTCCGAGGCACGGAGGGGTCTAGATGTGTAACGAAACGGTCGCCCATCCACGGACTGACCGCGACAAGTATAGCTTAACCTCACAGATTGTACAATCCGCGCAGTTGTTACTTCTTCACGAGCCCCTCAATGTCAAATTGACCCGGTATTTGTTTTAAACACTTTCCGTCTTGCGGTTGATCAAATCCATGTCACGCTTTCCCCAGATGGTTGCGCGCACGCCCCCCAACACATGCTTCACGGAGCCGCGTCCCAAGACCAACGTGGACGAGTACGTGGACATGTCGCCGCGCAACGCGGGCTACGTCGAGATGCGGCCCGGCGAGCGGCCGCGCACCCCGCCCCTCGCCTCCCTGCCGCCCCCGCTCGCGCTCGCCACTCCGGCAACCCCCGCCACCCCCGCCACGCCCGACGGCTACGTAGAAATGAACTACGGAAGGGCTCCGACGCGACCGATCGCAATCGGGGCAACTCGGCCGCCTCCGCCGCTGGCCGCGTCGCCCGACGAAAAACGCCGAGCCCGCGACCCGCGGACACCACACGGCTCACAAACTCTCTTCGACATGTCGCTCGATTCACCAGCTTCTCCTCAAGATATCGAAACCACAGATGTTCTAGAAGAAGATCCGCCTCATCATCCTCTTACAACGGTTCGAGAAATTTCTGAAGACGGTCGGCGGAGTCCTGAGGTTGTGGCGCCGCGGCGGAGCCCTGAAGTGTCGGTGTCGCCGCAGTACGTGACGCTGGCGCTGGTGGCGGCTCCCAAGACTCCCGAGCCCTGCGGTGATGAGCTGTCCTGTAACCCCACTGCTAATAAGACCATCGCAAGGGTGCCTGACCCTATAGACACGAGAGGTGAGTCAAATATCTTGTTTACTATATTTTTCAACTAGCTTTTACCCGCGGCTTCACTCTCGTTAAATTATCAACTAAAGAGTATGAAATAAAAACTTTTTAACAAAAAATAATTATTTCCGCAGTTGAAACAACAGCAACGGCAACGCTAGTACTAGCCGGCGGCGGCGCGCCGGCGCGGTTCAGTCTCGAGGACAAGCGCTCCCCGCCGCTGGCGTCCCCCTCGCCCTCGCCGTCCCCCTCCCCGTCGCCCGGCCCCTGCGCCGCCGCGCCGCTCAACTACGCGGCGCTGGACCTGGAGCCGCGCCGCGCCGCCGCCGCGCCGGCGCAGCGTGCCTACACGCAGATAGACTTCATCCGCAGCGAGAAGCTGCACGCCGCCGACGCCACGTAGACTGCCGCCCGACGGCACACACTCACGGAGTGCCCGTCGCGGACATAGAAACTGGTGTACCTGAGTACACGTCACAGCTAAAGCCGGGTCTCTTGCGACGTTTTTGTAACAAAAAGTGGGCGTGGCCTAGCTGATTGGCCTCAGCTAGGCCACGCCCACTTTTTGTTAGAAAAACGTGCGTCGATTCTCTTGTTCACAAACTAAAATTATTTTAAAATATAAAGAAAAAAAAAAGTAAGAAAATATTTATTTCAGTCTCGGTACAGGCGAGAGAAAAAAAACTAAAAATAACATTTAAAAAAAAAACTTAAAATTGACATGCCTGTATGAGACTAAAAAAGGCCCCCATATCAGCATATGCTACAACACTGAAATGTTGCAGAGCTGGTTTTCAGATGGATCCCGATAGTGAGGCCACGGGTAAAAACGAGCAAATATAATTACAGTAAACCTAAATTAATTAACTATCGCTCTCTTTTACTAATAGTAGACAAGAAAGGGATGGCAACAATTTTGGTGCTATCAAATTAGACGGAATTTAAATTTCCATACAAGTTTAGTCGTGATCTCGGAACGTGCCCACTAAAATACAAAGAAATGTAACACGTAAACAAATTTGTCAGTTCTAAAATGGTTTCCATCCCTTTCTTGTGTCTACTATTAGTAAAAGAGAGCGATAGTTTAAAATAAGTTTAGTTCGTGAACAAGAGAATTGACACCAATATCAACATAATTAATTTCTTAGGTTTCGCGATCACTATACATCTGCAACGTGTTAAAACCTCTTAATGGGTCATTGTACTCATCAGTGTGAACAACTTTTACTATGGGACCAATCCTGAAATAGCGAAAAAAAAATTGGTGATATGACTTTTGTGTTCACATAAATCGACAAAATGTAGGGATCAGCTGATTTTTTTAGCGATTTCAGGATTGGTCCCATAGTAAAAGTTGTTCATAATGAGTACAATGACCCCTAAAGAGGTTTTCAGTTATTTCAATAACACGTTGTATAATAAAACAAGTTCAACCGGATTACATCGCGTATGTTATTTGTTATTTGAATTGGTTTTCCTGACGTTTTCAAAGCTTTGCAGCATACGTGGTCGCAGGAAGACAATCCAGATTAAATAATATACGCGATGTAATCCGGTTAAACTTGTTTTATCATCAAAATATTGTTAGACTTTCGTCGCAGGAGGCTCGGCTAAGTTTGTCGAAAAGTTTCAGTGAAAAACGAGGTACGCATATTTCAATTCTAGACATTAAAGTTTTGAAACAGCTCTCGAAAGTTCCAGTGATTTTGTTAAACAGTTGAATGTAATTGAACTGTTTGGCCAGCGACGAGTGTGCCGCGAGTTGCGATATGGACGCTCCTACGTTCGTAGCCGACTGCCATGTAATTTAAGCCTAGTGACATTAGGCCTAGAATGGCCCATAGCGTTAGTGAAATTCGGTTGCCGTATTCATAAGCTGTGAATGTGTCAAATTAATGCGTCAGACTGAATCTTTTGTCGCGGTTTTCGACGTTTTATGTCGATAAGTTAGGCCACGTAAAATAGTCAAATGTCAACATTTTTTATTATACTACTGATTAAGTTTTTAGTTACTTTTCATATAAACTTATACCCATGGTATAATAATATGTTTCACCAGGTATTCTCTTCCCGCGATGCCTCGAAGCTACGTCACGATCAGTGTTGCCATTGATTGATATCTTCGTCTTTTATAGGAGATTTTTAAATAAATATAAAATAATTTGCTAATCAGTTAACAGTTTGCTATCTCGTGTTATTCACCGAATGAGTTATTAAAGGAAACTATAAAATTACTAGATCAAAAGCGCTTCTTTATAGAAGCAAGTAAAAGTGAAGAAATGCATTTGCTCGGGCAATTTATTTACACAAAGTGGCAGCACATCAAACTGTCAAGTGTCACGACAACAGCCCTCTATTGGCTCCACAGCCGATGACGTAGTACGGAGGTAATCTCGTGACCTAGCTGTCACGGGAAGAAAGTACCTGGTGAAACATTTTATTAAATCATGATGATACCGATATACACGGTCTCGTTAAATGAAATTGTACAACATTGACATGAACTATTGAAATGTTCTGTTGAATTGCAATCCCAGAAAGGGACTGTTTAATCCTATCTTTGCCAAATGTATACAACAGATGATTGGTAAACTTGGCATGACTTATCAACATAAACGTATGAGCACGCTGTGCGTTTTAGATGCAGTGTTGATGGATAATAATATATGCACTTACGATCGGCGCACACGCCGCGTTACAATGGAACTGTAGCCGTTGGGGTGTTTCAAAAAATGAACAAAGAAAATTTTCAAATTAAAAAAAAAAATTGAACAAATATGAACTTTAAAGTCGATTTCCGAATGACAAAAACTATCGATTAAAAGATTTGTTGCAATGAAAACTAAACCTTATGAAATCAAGGTTTCTTACTAAAAATCATGGGAATTATTGATTTAAATAGGGTATTTGACAGAAAAATATAATTTATTTTTGAGTTGTTATATAATAACTAGTGTGTTAAATTCGTAATTCCAACTGGCACACCCGATAGAATTACGTGATCCCTCACGTAATTCCGCTTATATTTATAATTATTTATGGGTTATCTTAAAACTACATAATTCTTTTGTTTTCTATACTAAAATATGTTGTGTGTACATAAATAAATAAAATAAACTTTAGAAAAACGATAAGCAGGAATGGAAAAAAGGAAAAAAATATTTTATGGAATGTCCGTTAAGTTATAAACGTTTCTAAATTGTTTACTAGATAGAGACAGCACTACAGACCACTGATTCTTAACACATTAACGTCGTTGTGACTACATACCGCTCTTGAATTTGCGTGAAAAGTACAGGAAATAACCCTTTCAAAAATATTATGAACGCGTATATCTCTTCCGTTTTATTATCAATTTTATTTATTTTTTAACAAATCGTGTTCTTTATATTCTTTGTTTAAAATAATATGAACATTTTAAGTAATGGTCTAGTACCCTATTCTGATTATTATGAAATGCACCTCAACTGCTACAAGTAATGAAATCACCACTGCTTTATCATTCATCTTCGACTCGTATCAAAGACGCAGTTTGATAAATTATTATACAGAGCGATATCCTTCACACTTATTTTCTAGGCTAGTCTAGAAGATTTATACACTAGTATATATTAGTATACACTGTATATTATTTAGTATACAATCTTCTAGACTAGTCTGTAACTTGTATTAGACTCGATGTCGCTTGCTTCTGTTACTATAAAATAGTACACATATTATTATTAGGTACATTATGTAATGTTTTTCCTTTATTCATTTATACACTGACATTTTGAATGTCTTACATCGGTTGCCCAGTTAATGTACTTGGCATTACGAATAACTTTAAATATAGAACCAACCCAGAAATCTGGAAAAAAAATATATTTGTTGATTCATTAATTTTGTCAAGCGACTTGATTTTGTAGGGAATAGAAAGAAAAAAAATGGTTTTCTCCCACTTGCTCGGAAATTGGATCATTTTTCAAAAAAAAGAACATACAACAACAACAACAATCGGCTCTTTTCCGTACGCAACGAAATAACAGAAATAACAGCCGGTAATATCCAACAGGACAATAATAGAAATTGCTAGACACTTTTTATTTTTAACCGACTTCATTTAAATTATGCTACCAAGGTTTTTAAGTACACACTTACATAAATTAGGTGTTATTAGGTACAAAATATTTATCATTAAACAGGCTGAATGCGCATTTAATTTTTTCAAAACTTTGAAAATAGAACAAGATCCGCGCGCGGGCGAATTGGTGTGAATGAAAATGAGGTATTGTTGAATTAATTTGTGTTGTGTTTCCTCGCAAATGACAGAAAAGTACTATACAATTCTTGGCCGAAATAGCAATTAACGGCCTCGTTTAGTTCAAAAGGACTCGGCTTGAGCCTCGTCCTTTCAAAATCACTTGGGAAGTACTCTGCCGTAAATTGCTTAATTTCAGGCATCGACAGTAATGTACTAAATAATTAAACAGTGTAACAGGTACACGAATAGGTAACTGTCAGGTAGGTATACAAAGAAAATAAAACGAAAAAACACATAAAATATAACGTAGCGTAATAGCTGTTTTTTTTTTGCGATTTCAGGTTTGGTATCATAGTAAAAGTTGTTTGCTATGATGGATACGTTAATTAGGCCACCGATGTCAGACGATAAAAATGTCACGGTCTATATTGATTATATATTTTAAATTATTTCCATATAAAAGATGAAAAAAACCATTTAAAATAAAAAACAGTAGCCCACCAGGAATGGTCTAAGCTACCGGTAATCTTACCCCCCAGAGAGAGGTAAAGTTAACTACAAAAGTCGATGAACCAATTTTGTCAGACGTTAATTGTCTTGATTAATAAATGAATTGAATTTCAATAATAACACTTATGCTTGAAAAGGACATTGATAAAAATAGCCTTCATCATTTCAGCCGAAAGACGTCCACTGCTGGACACAGGCGTCCAACTGTAAAAATAGCCTTAAACTGTTACAAAGATGAACAATATACGAAAATTACATGCGAATTTTTTCCTTTCATAATATATATTGTAATTAATGCGGACAGTACAAGAACCATTTTTTATAATTTAAGGAGTATCAATACATTAATGACGTAACTGGATAAAATTGTATCATCTATGATATCTGTGTATCATCCATATTTTTATTTCGATACTCTTTAGTCTATGATTCAATATTATAGAGTCCTTTTCACACAAGAAATTCCAAAAAATTGGCATCGACTGACAACTTGACGACAATGTAGGTTGTTTGACATAACAAAAAAAGCAAAACATGACATCGAAATAGCACAGATATCTGTGATTATATGTGTCAAAATAGTAAATATTTATAAAATCTAAAATTGTATTTAGTACTGTCCGTGTTTATGTATGTATTGCAATACATTGGCTTCATTGAGTTGTATATGGTGAGCATCAACTTTAATTTGTAACACCAAAGGGCGGAGTCACTAAGGATCTCTAGCAATGTCCTTTACATCTATTTCAACAAGCTAACTCCCGAGTTTTTATTTATTTATTTAAAATTTGTTTATCGACTTTTTTCGTTGATTTCGTAACAAAACGCGCCATGTTTACTTCCGGACAATGACGCTTTCTGTGTCAAACTCTTGATCAAGCCGTCTTACGAGAGCCTCTTTAGACGTTGGTCTCAACTCTTGGCTATAAGATCATTGGCCATTAGCATTGACTGCTGAGCCAACATCCCACATGTCGATAGCCTTGTGCCAAGCCAGAATATTTAATTTATTTATCCTTGGCGGCTTTCACGAGATTCTCGTCATAAGGGGCAGCGATTTCGACAATAATTGGTCGGCGTTCTAATCGATCTACCACCTATATGCCCATCTTATTGGCAACAATAACCCATATAAGTGATGATAGATTGGTCCCAGTACAAAATGACATGTCTAATTTACTTTTATTATTGTTATGAGACTTCAGTGATTCGTTTGTATAGCAAACATGTATAAATATAATGATAATTATGACACTATAAAAATATACTAACTCTAACTTCAAAAGTTTTCACTAAATTAATTAATACAATACATTGTTATGTTATTTTATTAATTTGTATCATCATCATCATCATCATTTCAGCCGAAAGACGTCCACTGCTGGACATAGGCCTCCCCCAAACATCGCCACAACGACCGGTCCTGTGCCTTCCGCATCCAGCGGATTCCCGCGACCTTCACTAGGTCGTCGGTCCACCTTGTGGGGGGCCTACCCACGCTGCGCCTTCCAGTACGCGGTCGCCACTCCAGAACTTTACTGCCCCATCGGCCATCCGTTCTGCGAGCAATGTGCCCCGCCCACTGCCACTTAAGTTTGGCAATTCTTCGGGCTATGTCGGTTACTTTCGTTCTCCTGCGAATCTCCTAATTTCTGATTCGATCACGCAGGGACACTCCGAGCATAGCCCTCTCCATTGCCCTTTGAGTGACTTTGAGCCTTCTTATCAGGCCCATTGTGAGCGACCACGTTTCAGTACCGTAAGTAATTACTGGCAACACACACTGGTCAAAGACTTTCGTCTTGAGACACTGCGGTATTTTGGACGAGAAGATATTGCGTAGCTTCCCGAACGCTGCCCAACCGAGTCGGATTCGACGATTGACCTCTTTCTCGAAGTTGGACTTACCTAGCTGGACAGTTTGTCCTAGGTATACATAATCGTCAACAACTTCGAGTGTAGATTCTCCGATGTTTACGGGAATGGGTACTATATGGGAATTCGACATAACCTTTGTCTTGTCCATATTCATTTTAAGACCCACTCTATCAGAAGCTCTACTGAGGTCATCGAGCATTGTACCGAGGTCCTCCATGGTCTCAGCCATGACTACTATGTCGTCGGCAAACCGAAGGTGAGTGATGTACTCGCCGTTTATGTTAATGCCTAGCCCCTTCCAGTCCAGAACCTTGAAGACATCCTCCAATGCAGCAGTGAACAGTTTCGGAGAGATCACATCTCCCTGTCTCACACCTCGCTGCAGAAGGATAGGTTTCGAGGCTTGGTCCTGTAATCGGACTGACATAGTGGCGTTTTCATACAAAGACTTTAACACTTCGATGTACCGATAGTCAATCTGGCACCGTTGAAGAGACTGTAGTACCGCCCAAGTCTCGATCGAATCGAAGGCTTTCTCGTAGTCCACAAACTCTCTCAAAGTCGTAGTCTCTTTGTTTAGCGTTTGTAATTTGTATCATGTGTAATTAAATATTTATTTATTTAGATCATAGTATATCTCTCTAGTACAATTGCGGAAAAAATAATTAAGAAATAAAAGTAAAATATTCGTGCACGGGAATGTTTCAGTTAATGGTTGACGCGTGGGTGCCGTCGTGAAAATTTAAAGTAAATTTTATTGTAATAATTATAATGCCACGGTTGTGAGAGAGGCCTAACATTAGTTGGTACAATACACGATTATTTTCCGGTGACATACTGCCTACTGTGTTCTTAGAATACTCTGTGCAATTTTAAACACAATATAAAATGTTGTTTCTACACTGTTATTGTTTGTTATCTGCAATTTTGTGTTCCGTTCGTGGTTTTATAGAATTTAGACCGGTACAAAAATATACAGGGTAATTTTTATTTCACCAATAACCCCCTCTTTGACCTCGCTGGGACGTTTTTCACCCATAAAATCGTAATACCCTTAAAACCGCTGGGACGAAAACGTCCGAGTGAAACCAAGTCAATTTATACTCTGTTTCTGATTGGTTAAGGTTCAAATTCTATTGAACGGCACATGCGCAGCGGTGCCTAAGGGAGTTTTACCGCCCGAAATCGCGGTGCCTGAGAGAAGGGGTGATTGTACTAATCAATTTGAACAACTTTTCCTATGCGACCAAGTTTGAAATAGTGAAAAATAAAACAGCTATTCCATAAATCTTGGTCAAGTACACACAACACTTTCTATGAAACATGTTTTCTTTTTTACGATTTGAGACGTGGTCCCATAGTAGGTGTTCAAATTGATGAGCAAAATCATCCCATAAAAGCTTATTGGTGAATTAAAAATTAACCTGTATACAAACGAAATATAATCGATGTTTAATTGGCTGAATTCAGCTGACAAGCGCTTTACGTGCGTCAATGACTACGGACTGTTAAAAAGCGAGTTATCTAATCGTACGTCAGACTTTGCCGTCTGATTTTAGCCATTGATATAAAATAAAATTATTATTCCAAATCCCAAATACTGAGTGTTTATAAGATATATTAAATAATGTAATTATGTCCATATTTGAATAGATCCGTGTTCACTGTGTATATTTATAGTAAATTAGAACATGTTCCAATGTTAATAGAATAATCCCGAACGGAAACGGAACATCGTAGCCTAGTAAGCTTCGATCACGGAAAAAAATTGGTACAGCAAGATAGTCCGGTTCGTGTCACCAACAAAACTAAGCACAATTCAACTAGTCCGCGCCTCGCCTGCTTACTAATCGACTACGCGCTTCAAACTTTGTGTGAAACGCAAATTGGTGCGTGGAGCGAACAATACGAGTAAAACAACTCTGCCGCTGTGAAGTGTGAAACGGGTAGTCTATTTTGCAACCAAATCAGTAGTGCGCATGCACGGTAATGGCGGCAAGACTCCGATAGGTTGTTGATTTAAGCGGCAATATGGCGGGGAGCCGGGACCCCATTTGACCCATGTCACACCTCGGCCACTCAATACAATATAAATGCTAGCACCACCTACATACACAAGATTACGTCTGTATACGAACGCACACACATGTGTAAGTTAGGGATGCTCGCCGCTCGTAATGCCGACTAGATTCCAAGCGCTTCTCAGTAGTTCTCAGAGATGGCGTGCTTGTATAGCGACTGGCGATTGACATCTATTACGATCTTGCAGTCCAATTGTCGTCAGACTGTGGGTGCGTGCGGGGCGTGGGTGAGGAATCTTAAATTGGCGGGGGGCGGTGAGTGGCCGTTCTGTACGATAGTACTATTAGATATTCTGTGCCCATGTTCTCGCTGTCTCAGTCGTTCGCTAACGTTCGATGCTTGATTACGTCCTGCTCACACTTATTACGCGAGTGTACCTGCGCGGCTCTTCGCAAAGCCTATATTCAGAGAGGCATAGTTATATTACGTGTAGGCAAGCGATACGCGGTTAATGAGCGCGGAAAAAGGATGTCAAATTATCGCTAGAGATCTCTTTGATGACGGACGGTCATGTACGGTTACGGAACTTCCCGGTGATACATTTTGTCGACAAAATCCCTTGAACGTATCCTGCTACATTACACGTACCTACGGCTGCCATCGAACATTGAGAGCAAGTGATTTTAGCCTTAGTGGTGGTTCACCGGAAATATTTCCGACTGTACCGCGCGGTACGCACACTACCATTGTCGCGGCATCGCGTTTCATGAATAGATAAAGCAAAGAATATCCTACTGTGGGTTTGCACCAAAAAACAACATTTAACATGTAATGTCTCGTAACTTGTCATATGAAACTAATGTCACAACTTGTTTTGTTGATTGTTACGTTCGCACTGCAGAAAACTGGGTAAATTCTTTGACAGATTTCAAGATTTGTTGTTGGCTGTGTTTGCACTGACTAAAAACTTATACATTGACATGTTTGTCTGTAGATTTGTCACAGCTGACGTTCGCACTGATGCTTAATCATGTCTCGCAACTTGTATAAATCTCGTTTTTTGTGTTTTCCAATGAGGTCGGTAAACATGTATGGCCGAAAGCAGACACTTTATATTATCTGTGCTTTGAAGTTTATCGAACTATGACAATGATTTCCACAGATCTATTAATGATTTCCATGTTTGTGAAATACGACCTAAATGACATTTTTCGATGAGTTGCAAGATTTGTCTCGAGACATTTTGATTCGAAATTAATTGTGAAACATGTCAATAGACTATGAAATGTCAAACAAGTTTCGTTTCAACAAGTTGTGTGATAATGCCAACGCCATTCGATACATTGACAGAAAATTGACTTTTCAACATGTTTTTATGTGAATGTTTCGTCAGTGCAAACTCACAGTACTAACGTTCAGAACGGTTACTCAAAGCCTATTCAAGATTCCTGGCCCGCGCTCCGCACGCGCCCTCAGTTTGATGGCACTTGGATTGCAATCGTGCTATGGATGGATGTCAATCGCCAGTCGCTATACAAGCACGCCATCTCTGAAAATTACTGAGAAGCGCTTGAAATTGGAACCCAGTCGGCACTACGAGTGGCGAGCATCCCTAACCTTTACTTATGTGTGCATTCGTAGACAGACATAATCTTGTGTATGTAGGTGGCGCTAGCATTCATATTGTATTAAGTGCCCGAGGTGTGCTCAAAGTATGAAGTGCTGTATCTATATTTTTTCCGTGATTGAAATTAGTGATTGTGAGAATCGATTGCTTACCGAGCTGACGTCAAGTTAGACAGTGATATAGACTTAGTTATTTGAGCGTGCTGCCAAGAAACAATCTGTGTTCATATATACCGACTTGTGTTTTTTATATATCGAAAATAGATAAACGATCAACTATCAGGAGATAGATATTTACCATAAGTTAATGTTTTATTTATTAACGTATCTGTAAATAATCATAAAACAATACAATAAACTTTTCGTCACCCTAAAAAGCAAGCTCAAATAACATATGAAATTATGTGTTCAATACAAATCTGTTTTTATCTTATAAATGCTGTTTATATCCGAAAATTATTATAGAAATATTTAAAATAAACAAAAAGTTGACATTTTAAACACATTGTTCGATATTATTATTGTTTAATATAAACTTTTTTTTCTTGTTACGAGGCTTCGCTGCGATGTTAAATTTAAAAAATATGTTAATACCGAGATAAGTCGAATGTTATGTTTTGTTATATTTAAGTTCATGTTATAATTATTTCATGTTAAACTTTATTTAAATTATGTTGAAGTAAAGTTTTACTTGAAATTTGTTATTTTGTTTGTCAGACAGATGTTTTATTTTTAACCTGATTGTACAGTTCATCACGATAATCCATGTAAATTATTTAATTTTATTTTATTGAGAAACTCTTTGATGTATACAGTTTTTATTAAGATGCAAAAATAATAAATATGTAAGCTAAACATAACTTCGCGAAGCTTCAGTAACAAGACAAGATACAACACAACCTCGTTGTCGAGTAGGTGAAATTGTATAGTTAAACTAACTAACGAATATAGAAGTAGCAGACGATCGTACAATAGTTCATACTCGTTGTTTTCCGTTAAATAAGTGTGGTGTGCTGAGAAAAGTTAAAATATGTTAACACTAAACTAACTTCCTAAAGCAATGCGAAAGAGGTTGTGTCTCTACCAGTAGCAAATTCCGGTAAAGTAAGACAAAATCCGGTAAAGTGAGACAAAATCCGGTAAAGTGAGACAAATTCCGGTAAAGTGAGACAAATTCAAATTGTCTCGCACGTCATTTGTAATATGTAATTATATTTATTTAATTGGAGAAGGCAAAGAGAATGTCAATAGTTCACAATAAAATTGTAGAAAAGTGAAATGACTGACTTGTATTTAATTTTGTTTATACAAGCAGAACTGTGACCGTTATTTAATTTTGTTTGTACAAGCAGAAGTGACATGACCATTATTTAATTTTGTTTACACAAGCGGAAGCGACATAAATCAAATCATTTATTGCAGAAAAAACATTTTTTGACAGTATATCTCCTTAAATAAGAGTACACTAATTTGTAAGTTCACATTTAAATAACCGTTATTTAATTTTGTTTACATAAGCAGAAGTGACATGACCGTTATTTCAAAATTAAAATTTAACTTTATTCAGCACGCTGTCCAAGCCGAAACATACGCGCCTCTCAAAAGTTATGAAATTGAGGTAAAAAACAGAATGTTCCACATTCCGACTTGAAAACAATTGACTAGCCTCCTGTGTTCATATTGTACTTCCTAAACCAATGTAACGTAGTAATAGAAAACAAGCTTCCTTCGGCCGCGCTCGATCTATTCAAAAGTAATGGGACCTGTATAATATTGCGTGACTGAGTCAACACCAAATTTGTTATATAAAAAGAAATGTTATTTATTCCCGCGTAAGAGCGAGAAGTCTTGGGTTAAACGTCAAACGTTAGACTTTTCACTCTGGTTGTACTGTTAAATGTAAGCTTTAAGTATGCCAGATGAAAATCAGCACAAGTTTTTTTTTATAGAAAATAGTTGTATGTCGCCTAGGAAAGGTTTCGTGTTTCTTTTTGTGAAATGTGAGTTTTCTTTTATTGAGGAATAAAACTACTATATTACTATGTTTCACCAAAATCACAGTAAAAAGCACACATAAAACTAGGCTAAATCACAAGAAACAAAAACTTTTTAATGTCAATAGTAAAACTGATTTCGTAAAATCTAATATATTGGGTGTAAAAATACGCATCATCAGCAGGCTTTCTAGGCAAACTGTACATCAAACCAAGTAACATTGTGAAATGTAATTGCTGGGAAAGTACTTTGGCTCGCAATGTAACGCGTCTAAATGACGGTGTCTACATGTGTTCATTTTGAAAAAAAAAAACACAAAATGGGGGTGCCACAAGTCATAAATTAAAAAAATTATCTATTAAAATCTCGTATTTGGCAGAACCTTGTATAGTCTTTTGTAAAAAAATATCTGGTGGTACCTACACTTTATCGATTTAAGTGAACACAAATGTAGAGACCAACTGTTTTTTTTCGCGATTTCAAGGTTGGTCCCATAGTAAAAGTTGTTCATAATGATGAGTACAGTGACCCCTTTTCGGGAAATAAGCGATTAAAATTTCAGCATTTATAACCAGTTGGTACATCCCAGGTATGGCATAGTACAAAAAAAAAACCGTCGTCCTATTACAAATAGAAAGAATACGTGGTGTTTCGCAACGTGATGGGTATTTTTACATCCGTTATGTTCTTTTTTTGTCATCAAGAAAACTCCCAAGTTTAAACGGTATTCCTAAGAACCCAAAAAGTATTTGTCCTGTTTCATTCGCTATTATCAACGTTGTATCAAACGCATTCGTTAACAAGACGTATGTAGTGTAGTACAATTTGGCAAGGCCAATGTTTTGCGTTTTTGTATTTTTTTTTGTTTTTGGGACGAAATACTCGCTCTATGTTAATGCATGTCTGTAGCGCGCTGGTTGAGAGTCGTAACGAACATTATAAAATCAGAACGGATTCACGTATTTTATGTATCTAAATAGATTGCGTTTTTGTTGAACAAAGGCAGTTAATTTTAAATTAAGTCATGAGAGTCGGAAACAACAGAGTCCGACAGCCAAAAGTGGCCGTTTTTCGCACTTTTTCTATCTAAAATTACAACGAACAATATTTTACCGAGTTAATAAAATCCTACTCGCCGAGTATATTTTTTACTGATGTGGGCGCTTCTGTGCTGTTGGGAGCCCCGAAGATATTTGACATGATTAAAGAAACGTTGAAGTCGTACTTATGCTCTGTTCTATTATTCCACTGTAACACCTAAACAAACAGGAAAGCAATAAATTTTCATGAATTATTATTATTAATTGCTTGTCACAGGAACCTTAAGCATAGTGTGAATAAATGTTTAACTGATCAATAATTTTAGAACGCTTTATTCAGCAAACGCCCGTGAGACCCCATTGGCCGCAAACAACATATTTTACTATTTTGGTTAAAATCAAAAGTTCAGCACGACATCTCAGCCGGCTAATTTAGATTAGTCACTTCGCAGATTGCTAGTGCCACCTCGCAGTTACACGTAGTACCGTGTTTAGATACATAGTTTTAACAGAAACCAAATACAGTCGACAAACATTTATTTCAAACGTGGATTCTACCAATAAAATTGAACACTTTTTCCGAAAAAAAAAGTCGACTTGCCAAAAACCTTGTTTATGGTTATAAAATTTGCCGACTGTGTTTGATTTCAACCTGTATATAAATATATTGTATATTATATTATACCTACATTTACTTTATTCCACGTAGCGTAAAGTGTTGAGTTTAACATAGCTGTAAGGATAGACGGTTACACACGACCGATGACGTTATGTAGAAGATTGGATCGAATCTCCTTTTAAAATATGCCAACAATAAAATATGCTATACACTAATTAAGAAGTTTTGGGCATGTTTGCGGACTTATTAGCAGCTGAACAGCCATTAAAAAAATGGAATAATAAATTATGTAGTGTGCTGTGTGAAAGAGTAACGTTATGTCGATAAAATAATCCGAATTTGATTTGCATTTTCTTATCGACTGCCTTAGCAGTTTTGTAACTGATTGTATATTTATTCGTGGAATTAGCTAAATTATACATACAGGTTATATGCATTTTGATTGTGGCATTATAAGCTGCTAGTGTGAGTTCTGTGAGCGTGCATTTTCTTCGCCAATACATACAAGGTCACAAAACTGCGTGTACGTAGACGAGGGATTCAAGCGAAGCATTATTTTAAAAGGAGCTTTTGGCTACATTTACATTGGTGAGACTTGTATTATGCGACATCGAAAGCTAGTGTGAATGCGGCCTTATTTTAATATATTTATAATTATAAAAATATACAAAATAATTTACCAAACTCCGTGTGTGTTACGTCATGACATGATGGAGTTGTTTTTTTTTTTAAGAAATCTATACTAGTCCCATTGCAAGTTAAACAGAATTTTTGCATAAAATGTTCCTGTAAACGGCGTAAAGGTTTTTTTTGTAAGGTTTAAATATAAGTTTAACTATTGTAACGTCTAAAACAGTTTCTAAAATACATTTTTAGTACCTGGTATGAGTCGACACGCTATGCTGCGAGCGCTTGCTGTGCGTCGCCGACGGATCACGACACGTTGAGGCAAATTCTTTGTTTTGAAATGGAAAAAAAAACGTTATACTTTTTTACAAATGGTGCTACCGTTTTGTGTTTTAGTCGATGATAGCTTAGCCGCTCCTACTGCCATGTAGATAATGAAAAGTTTCGACGCGTAGCGCGTGAGACGCGCGCGCCTATCACAATCTGTTATAGATATAGTGAACATCACCACCTTGAGCGTACGTTAAAACTAGGTGTAGTCATAGCTTTTGTAACTTGCAACATTGTACGCGAACTCTGAACTTGTAACTTGCGAACTTGATTACGAAAATGTTTACAAATTATAAATTAAAGATGTCCCATTTTAAATAGCTCGGTACGTACGCCACGCGCACTGTGCGATATAATATAACTATACTCGAAATGTTTTGGTAAGTAAAGGAAAACAATCTTGATGTCTTTTTATCTAAATTTTTGCAGATTTATTAAAGCATAATATTTAATAATAAATACACGTCATGATTGGTGACCTTTCATTAATTGCCTAAAAATTCCGAGTACCGTCAAACGGAGTAAAAAGGGATGTAGCTGTGTAGGTGTAGAATACAACAAAAGTTGAGCAAAGATTTTAACATTGAATTAACATGGCATGTTGCTAAAAATACTTATGAATGTTTACCAAATTATTGCAGTACATTTCTGAAGTCTTTGTTACCAAAAACTATGTCAATTCAATGTTAAAATCCTTGCACAACTTTTGTACCGCTGCTGCTGTTTACCCCGTTTCGGTATATTATGTTTGAATCCAGTTTGCAGTTACAAATCAGTGCACTATAACAGTATCACAATGTCAATCGTGTTTATAGACTTGTTGATCGATGCGTGCCACTCGATCGGCGTGTCCGCCGTTAAATTATATAAAAATATCTAAATCTAATTTCTTTGGTACGTTAAATTTTGTTTACTTTCATATTATTGTAAATAAAAAGAAAAATAAAAGCTTTGGATTTGCGCATTTGTTTATTTATTTAACCCAGAGTAGATTATATAGGAAATTACTGCTTGAGGATAGCAAAAGACGACTGGATGAAAGTACAATTTGATTTTTGCCAAGTGTTAGCACTTATTATATTATGCTTACGTACGACCCAGTTAAGTTAGTTAACTTTGTACCCATATTTTACTGTCTCTATTTCTATGTGTGTGTCTGCTGACACCAGTGATTATTGCTATAAATTGTGTGTAAATATTTAAATAAAGAGAGTTTAACACGCATTCGTATCACTACACCAAGATTCCGAAGGATCAGTAGTTTGTTGACATCACTGCACTCTCTTCCAAGTTCCTAACTTACCGACAGGATTTTAGATATCAGTTATCATGTCCTTAGACAGGGCCGTTTTAGGCCATGCAGGGGCCCTTGGGCCCCACAGAGTTTAGAGCCCTTTTATAAAGCAAAAAAACGTGAATGTAACCTTTAGAATGTACCTTCTTTTGCTTGGTCACTTAACTTTAGTGAGTAGGTATTGGTTATTAATATTATGATTAGATTTATACTAAGGAAACACCTGCTGAGCAATGGCTATCCGAGTGTTTTGTTAATTATGCGTTGAAAAATGCGTTTTTTAAATATATGAATACATAACGCGTAGGTATTAAATACATAGACATTGGGTTTCGGCACAAAGAAAGGGAACAGTGGCAAATTGTGGTTTCGGTATTTGGGGCCCCTCCCAATTAGGCCGGGACCTGGGCTCGTGCCCAATGTGCTCTTATGGAAAAGACTGAACTGCCCTTGAGTGTACTAAAAGCCAATTTGGTCATATAACGGTCAGCGCACACGTGTGCGTCATCCCAGCGAAAAAGTGTCGAATTTCTTAATTCGAGATAAGTAAATCGTTAGTGTATGACGACGTGTAATTGTGTATGAACATTTCAGATTTGTGTGTCCAACCCTTTTTGGGATATTCATCAAAAACGTTTTCCGCTGGAACGACGTCTTCCCAGCGAGAATTTTTTTTTCCAAAGGACGTAAGTAAAATAAAATAGTTACATAGATTAGACTATAACGAAAGGTAAATGTGTATGCATAAATGAGATTTGTGTGTCCAAAGACTCCGAAGATATTCAAGTTTCCGCTGCGGTGACGTTTGGCTGATTGCTGGATATCATAAACGGTTCGGCGAATAGTTATGACTTTTTTTACACATGTTGCGATTCTTTTGTGTGTAATGTTTGTGAAAACAGACTTCGAAAAAAAATTACCGCTAGGAAGCTATAAATTTTAAAATGAAATCAGGTTATTAGGTCCTAGTACTGCGTATATGAGTTCCTAAGCCTAAATGTTAAAGTTTATTTGTACCTTATAAATGCTCACAATGTCATGTTAAGTCTCATCGATGTACTGTAAGTAAATAATGAATTATGAACAAAATTGCTAGGTCTGGGTCACGATGTTGTTCGCCATTCGATTGGACGAGTTTACTATGGGTTGGCAAATGAAAAGGTATCCCATTCGTTAGTGTATTAGTTCAATTATCCATCTGTAAAATTGTAGCCCAATACACTTAATAATTAAAGAAATATAATCGAAAAACCAATGAGAAGCGCAATACAGAGATAAACCAACCAAGTTTGAATGTGTACTAAAAAGCGGCCGCGCGATACATGGTGCTTACCTTCCCAAATTGTTAGCATACTTATTGTTATTGGTGTGGTACTTTGGTACAGGTGCGTACACAATAATTAGTAAAAATGAAAAACAACTGCAGTTTAATTCGTTTTATTTTCAAAAGTATCAATTTACTAATGATTATCAATTGTAGATATGTGTATGTATAGGTACTTAAAAACTCGTGCAAAAAAATCAACTACAACAAAATAATAAAAATCTACATACTAAGATCAACATAAAAGATATAGAAAAGGTATTTATACAAAAAATAAGTATAGCTATTATTTTAATTAAATTACTTAATGTTTAAAATCACAGATCAGTTACAATAATTGACTCATTCATAAGCTTAGTAGGTATCTATATTAATGTAGGTTGTTATGTTTATTAAAATTAAAGATTATGTATATTATTCGTAACCAGCTCTACGTAGATAATAAATTAACTGCATGTGAGGATCGAACCGACAACATTTGGCGTGGTGTCAATAGAGAGGTGACCACCTTAACGACTATGCCACAAGTGCAGTGAAATTAATTGTAAATGTGAATAGACGAGAACATTAGCAGCTACAGTGAACCCTTGTTCATTGTTTACCTCTTTATTTTAGCCCACTGTCAACGTACGGGGTCCCATCGACTTTGGATGTATTTTGCCAAACATACGTTTATACTAGATCGACACAGATAGCATAAATAAAAACGCTAGGAAACACAACACGAGGTAGTTTTATGTTGAATCCGATATGAAGAACAAAGGAAGTAAGAAAAAAATTAAACTTAAGTTTTTAATAACTTTTTTCGCAATAAAACACACAAATTCACTATGCTTGAGTGTCCGTTACAAAACAAAAACAAAATAATCATACAAATCACTAACTGTATGATTTTTTTGTTTTTACTTCTTCAAGTTAAACGGATGGACACACGGACGGAACCTGTAAAAAAGAAATTCAAATCCATTTGTCTGTCAGAACTTTGTAACTTCTAAACCAAGAATGTTAATTACCTACATGGAAATCTCACATAATACGTAAAACTTTAGCACCACAGTCGTGGTCTCTTTACAATATTATAATTTGTTCTTAGTGACCCCATGTCAATAACTGAATAGTACCTACTTATTTTGAAATAATTGTACTGATGACTGTGTAAAGTAAAATGAGAAAATAAAAACTAAAGAATTGTGTACGCACATGTACCAAAATAAAAACGGTACTATACTAACAATTTTGGAAGGTAAGCACCATGTATCGCGCGGCCGCTTTTTAGTACACATTCAAACTTGGTTGGTTTATCTATGTATTGCGCTTCTCATTGGTTTTTTGATTATATTTCTTTAATTATTAAGTGTATTGGGCTACAATTTTACAGATGGATAATTGAACTAATACACTAACGAATGGGATACCTTTTAATTTGCCAACCCATAGTAGACTCGTCCAATCGAATGGCGAACAACATCGTGGCCCAGACCTAGCAATTTTGTTCATAATTCATTATTTACTTACAGTACATCGATGAGACTTAACATGACATTGTGAGCATTTATAAGGTACAAATAAACTTTAACATTTAGGCTTCGGAACTCATATACGCAGTACTAGGACCTAATAACCTGATTTCATTTTAAAATTTATAGCTTCCTAGCGGTAATTTTTTTTCGAAGTCTGTTTTCACAAACATTACACACAAAAGAATCGCAACATGTGTAAAAAAAGTCACAACTATTCGCCTTACCGTTTATGATATCCAGCAATCAGCCAAACGTCACCGCAGCGGAAACTTGAATATCTTCGGAGTCTTTAGACACACAAATCTCATTTATGCATACACATTTACCTTTCGTTATAGTCTAATCCATGTAACTATTTTATTTTACTTACGTCCTTTGGAAAAAAAAAGTCTCGCTGGGAAGACGTCGTTCTAGCGGAAAACGTTTTTGATGAATATCCCAAAAAGGGTTGGACACACAAATCTGAAATGTTCATACACAATCACACGACGTCATACACTAACGATTTACTTATCTCGAATTAAGAAATTCGACACTTTTTCGCTGGGATGACGCACACAGCGCACACCGATGGAGTGGCGGCGAAATACAGTTCACTGGTTGCAAGGCAAACCGACTCTTATGGACGCTTGTGGCCACAGAGTACTTTTGTATATTATGAAACTTGTGGCCGCTCAACGAGCTCTCTTTGCGGCGCTTTGGGACTCAGTGTGATTTCGCTATTCCTGAAGGCTATTGCCTATTATTTTAAGGTTATTGGCTATTGTGATCAAATCAGAAATTAGGAGATTCGCAGGAGAACGAAAGTAACCGACATAGCCCGAAGAATTGCCAAATTTAAGTGGCAGTGGGCGGGGCACATTGCTCGCAGAACGGATGGCCGATGGGGCAGTAAAGTTCTGGTGGCGACCGCGTACTGGAAGGCACAGCGTGGGTAGGCCTCCCACAAGGTGGACCGACGACCTGGTGAAAGTCGCGGGAATCCGCTGGATGCGGAAAGTACAGGACCGGTCGTTGTGGCGATGCTTGGGGGAGGCCTATGTCCAGCAGTGGACGTCTTTCGGCTGAAATGATGATTCCAGAAGGCCAATTCTCGTAATTGTTCCAATCTGATCTCAATCTCCTGACAGTAGATGTTTCTGATTGCCGTTTATTGGTAACCTAATTGACAAATAAAAGGCAAACGGGAACATCTACTTGAACTGTCAGGATATTGAGATAGGCATTGAGATTAGTTTGGAACTTGCGTTACGGAGTTACGAAAAGTGGGGCGAACGAAGGGGGTAGTGCGGGACGCGGGGAACGAGGCGCGCTAGGCCGACCACGACACAGCGCTGGCATACCTTTGTTCTCATTGAAATAGTATTGAGGGAGATATAAGTTAGTGAAATTTTTCTTCAGTCGTGTGCTCTAAAGCACACTCGTTTTTTTAATTACGAGAATTGTTCTTCAGGTGTATGTTAAAGAAAATATTGTAATAGTTGAATTCCAATCGTTACTAAATAAGCCGCATCGCCGCCACTTTGTCGGTGTGCGCTGTCTCTTTGACATCTTGAGTAAAACAAGAAAATTATGAAATACTGTGTTTATTTTACATAATAATTATAACATACTCATCACACAAAACTAAAACACGTTGCTATACGTAAAACAAACCTTACATTCTCAACATATTTCTGATTCGACGCATTAACCTATATACATTTAATAGAACAGATATTATTATATATATTAACATTACTATGCATTAAATTGTTAATATTCGCCACAAAATATGAACTATGCGTGTGGATTATCATAATTCGCTACAAAACATAAAACACCACTTGATTTAAGAACATTGCTCTTGTTCACGAACTAAACTTAATTTAAACTATCGCTCTCTTTCACTAATAGTAGATACAAGAAAGTGATGGCAACAATTTTAGAACTGTCAAATTAGTTTACGTGTTACATTTTCTTGTATTTTAGTGGGCACGTTCCGAGATCACGACTAAACTTGTATGGAAATCTAAATTCCTACAGTTTTAAAATTGTTGCCATCCCTTTCTTGTATCTACTATTAGTAAAAGAGAGCAATAGTTTAAAATAAGTTTGGTTTGTGAACAAGAGAATCGACACCACTATCGAATATTCTATAATTAACTAATCACTTTATCAACCATCTTAAATCAACTTCTGATAACAATCCAACATCATAATAAACGTCTGTTTTAGTGAGAAACAGTCAACAGAGCCCCTTGAGTTTTTAAGATATCGTGTAGTTATCGACAAAATATGGGAATTTTACCAGCACCATGTGTGCGTATGTGCTTAATACAGTACGTAAAAAAAACCCTGTTGTTCCTGTGTGGTTAATGTTATCAGTATCGAGGTCACAACTCATTTGGAAAAACACTCTTTATAAAAATACTATAATTTTATATTAAATCATTATTAATTGTGAATTGAAAGTGATTATATCACCCAAAGTCAAAACTCACTCAGTGATTATATCAATAAAAATAATCAAATTAAATATTAAATCATTATTAATTGTAAATTTAAAGTGATATAATCACTTTTAATAATTATTTAATATTTAATTTGATTATTTTTATTCAAGAGTTTTTCCAAATGACTTGTGTCCTTACGTATGAATATCGATTCTGGTAACGTACCTCAGAGGAACAACAGGGTTTTTGTTACATGTTGTATAATTCTTCTGTACGCGTGTTTGTCACCTAACTCCTCCTAAACGGCTGGACTGATTTGGATGAAATTTTGTGTGTTATTTCAACGGGTTCCTGGATGGTTTGAAAACACAATTGAACCTGGTAGGTGGCGGTGCTTTTCCGGGCAGGATGATGTCTGCCGGGTCCGCTAGTAATAATATAAAATTTGTCGATAACTACACGATATCGCCAAAACTCATGCTAGGAACTAAGATACAGTAAAATATTGATAGTATTCAATAATAATTATAGTATTATTATAACAGAACAGAAAATGTATCAAATAGGGTGGGAAGTCCAATGCCGCTGTAATAACTTCTTTTCTTTTATTTACTAATATATTACAAAATACACAGAATGCAGTATTGCATTGTTTTCTATACATCTATTGAACCAGGGGGTCTACTCCCGTTCGACGATATTCAATGAATCGTACGATTCATCGCACAATTTGCTACTCCGATCAACCATCGTTCCCTTATCGCATGCGATGATCGTGTTTTGACGTTTGTTTTTCTCATCTCCGATAAATTGTATACGATTATGAACCGTAGTCTATCTTAATTGTGCCTTTTTTATGTGCCTATCTTTATTATGTAAGTATCAGTCGGAACGAAAGTTCGTACTTCGTTTGTCGTTCGTAAAACGCGAGTAGACCTACAGGCCCTGCTCTCGTTTCGTAATAAGAATACACACGCCCGGCACTTTGTTTATCCATACCGATAAATCAGTTACCTGACCCGTAACTCAAAACTATACAGCAGTAGGTACAAATTGTATTAAATATCAATTGAAATATTAAATTATTTTGTGTTTTTAAGGATTTGTTCATCTATAAAACGTGTTATTGAATTAACTGAAAACCTGAAACTAGTTTGTTCAGAATCGAGAGTAGAATCCATTGCACTAGTTTTTAACATAGGTTAATGTTTAACAAAAAAATATTTTCATACCATGCCGAGTCTAAAAGTTTCATACGACGACGTGACGCTGAGCGCAAAGGCGAGCGAGACCCAGTAAAAAAGTGTTATGGTAACATTAGCATTAACACAGTAGGTCTACTCGCGTTTTACGAACGACAAACGAAGTACGAACTTTCGTTCCGACTGATACTTACATAATAAAGATAGGCACATAAAAAAGGCACAATTAAGATAAACTACGGTTCATAGTCGTATACAATTTGCCGGAGATAGGAAAAACAAACGTCAAAACACGATCATCGCATGCGATAAGGGAACGATGGTTGACCGGAGTAGCAAATTGTGCGATGAATCGTACGATTTATCGAATATCGTCGAACGGGAGTAGACCCCCAGTAGCGTCGAGAACGTCGCACGTTCGTGAATGAATCTAGCGCTATGAATAGATTAGAATAATCATGATACCATAAATTACAATATATTCCACAATAATAAATGAAAATTAATAATAACTTTCCATATCAATTTATTATAATAAAAACTAGTTGGGGTGTCTGAGGTTTTGAGTTATTTCAATAACACGTTTTAGATTAAGTAACCTAACCAGTGAAGGCTACAAAGAAATATGATATCAATAATCAAATTATGGAATTTTATTCTAGTTACAAACGTACGAGTTATTGGCTATTATTATTATTATCCTATTAGGTATAATAATCATTTAATGTTATTATAGATTAGATGTTTAACAAGTTGTGTACTATACAATATTATGAAATGAAAAACCTAAGGTATTAGTAAATGGCGAACAAGCAGGTTAATTTAAAGGATAGTTTTTAAATAACCTCAGTAGCTGCTCAAACAGTTATCTTTAAGACGCTGACAACAGCCAAATACCCCAAATAAGCTTTTTTTAAAAACATTTTAAGCTGTATCTATTCAGTTTGTGAAAATGAAAAAATATATGTTAATCTTGATCGTATTTTCTAAAACTCTATTGTGCCCCAAACACGTTTTCTTGAAGTTTTCTCGATGGAAAAGAATTTTAAGCTAACCTCTTAAAACATGCTTTAAAGCAAACAATCTCTATTATTTACTAAATATTATAAATGAAATTAAGAAAACATTTAAGAAAGACCATAATCTAAAACATAGTTGTTTCTGTTTTTCAAAAAAGGTATCTGGTAGATTGTGGGAATAATTTAAAGCTAGTTTAAGTGGGATTACATCATTACAATGTAACTTTAATGGCACTGACTATTAATTGTTGTCAAATGATTCGGTTTTTATTAATTGGCTATGCAAGCTGTCTTACAATACATAAAAACCTAAAAATACATAACCTCCTCCTTTTTTTGAAGTCGGTTAAAAATACAATACACAGACCAGTAAGCCTCAAGACGCCGCATAAACAAAGTTTTGCATGAGAACACAGTCGTAAAATGTTGGCGGGGACCGGGGGGCGGACGGCGCGTTATGATTGGTCGGCTCAAATGTTCGGTGATATGATTGGTGCCGCTCGCTGACGGAGTGACGTCCCGATTGGTGGCTGGGCGTAAGTTATGCAGTGCTACTGCATATGCTTTGTGACCGGGGGTATCCGGCTAATAGGCGTCTAGAGGCTTACTGGTCTGTAATACAATACAATAAATACAATTAATTAATATTATAATATATAAAAATACTTTTTTTAACCTTTACACTTTCCGAAAAAACGAATATGTAAGTTATAATACTTTCAAATAGTAGTTATTGATATTCAAAGAAGAAAGAAAGAAAAACATTTTATTCTTGCGCTCCATTTGACGCACACACTACAAAACTTATACATAATACTTAATAATAAATACATAATACTTTACAATTTCATGACAAATTAGTATAGTTACAGTTAAATTGACAACTGACAACACTGGACATAAACAATACATGATCTGTGGTTATAACGGTAATCATCGGTTTTTTTGTTCTACATTATATATAGTCTGTGATTTACAGTTAGTCAAATCAAAACTAAAACAATAATAAAAAATGCTAGGTATTATAAATACTGCTGTGATCTTTGTGCGTCGCATGTGCGCAAAAATGTAGGTCATTATTCACACAATTTCTTATACAGTATGTAACAAAAACCCTGTTGTTCCTGTGAGCTACGTTATCAGAATCGATATTCACACGTAATGACACAACTCATTTGGAAAAACTCTTCTTTGGAGAATCGCCGAGTGAGTGAGTTTTGAGTGATATGATCACTTTCAATTTACAATTAAAAATTATTTAATATTTAATTTGATTATTTTTATTGAAGAGTTTTTCCAAACGAGTTGTCCTTACGTATAAATAACGTATCTCACAGGAATAACAGAGATTTTGTTACATACTGTACATAAAAAAATTACCTTTTCGCTTTCCGGTAAAAACAATATGTAAATTTTAAAGTTATAATAATTAAAAATAGTAGTTATTGATATTCACACAATGTTTCATAAAGGGGCGTAGTAAAAATATCAAGACATAATTTTTAAGTACTTACTACTTCTCAATTTTTGAGCAAACACACCTTAAACATTATTCCATATTCGCTTGCACAGCCAATGGCAGGTAAAAATTATGTATGTGACCACAGATTTATGTTACGTACTTGAACTTACTTGGGAGGCGATCGTCCATTTATAACAGTAGGGGAATCCTTCCACGACTCACCTTTTTTTGTCGCTGTAACTTTTTTTCTGACTACGCTCTTCACAATAACTTCTTCATCTGATAACAATTTCCTCTTAGGCTTAATTTTTACCTCTTTAATAGTGAAGGAATCATCGAAAATGTCTCCACTTGAGTTAACGGATTCACTGTCTTTTTTTTTCTCACCAACAATTTCGCAGATTGGACTGTCGAAGTATACACGCTTGGAGGAATTTATTCTAGGACTACGTCTTATTTTTTCTATTGACGTTTGTGTGGCGATGTTGGTGTGGTTGTCTTTAGCGGGCGGCGTGGCCACTGGGTTCAGCCTCGTCTTCTTAACCTTGACTAGAAGGGATGGCTCAGATGATATTCTTTTGCCCTTCTTTACTTTCTCACTTTCCGGGACCTTATTTTCTGTATCAACCTCGGGATTAACCTTGGGTTTCCTCCCTCGTTTCTTTGGTATGTCTCCATTTTGTTTGGCAACCTTAACTGGTTCTTCAGATTCTTGATCAGAGCCTTCACTGTCTTTAGCAATAATTATTTTGGCTTTGCTCGGTGATTTAGACTTCTGTGCCGCGAAATCTAGGCTACTGTGTTTAGTTTTGCCTTCAGTCTTTAGGTAGTCTTGAAACAGTTTTCGACACTTCTTGTAATCTGGGATTTCTTTTGGCTCCATTTTGTTTATGTACTCGAAGAATTTGATGAGGGCTTCTGTAACATTTGAGAGTTATATTAAAGTTCATAAGGTGATTTTTTTTTTTTTTTTTTTTTTTTTTATTAGGTTCGCAAACTGGACGTTACGACATTATATTTAATAAATAACATGTGCGGAAAATCACACAGCCTGTTCCACAGTAGCCTGTGAAATTCCAAATTTCTTACGTTGTTTGCAAATTGTAGCTCTATTTGACGTTGTATATTGATCGGAATATGTTTGGCGTGAATAATCACAATATATCTACTGAATAATACTCATAGAAAACATTAAACTAGCTATACATATAAGGTCCTACAATTCAATTCAATATATTTATTTTACATTATTAATCCGAAATATTTGAAGTGGTGAATCTACTCATCATAACAAACATTTACTATGGGACCAACCCTGAAATCGCGAAAACAAAATCTGTTGGTCCCTACATTTGTGTTCACTTAAATCGATAAAATGTAGAGACCACCTGATTTTGTTTTCGCGATTTTAGTGTTGGTCCCCATAGTAAAAGTTGTTCATAATTATGAGTAAATTCACTACTTCAAATCATCATCATCATCATTTCAACCGAAAGACGTCCACTGCTGGACATAGGCCTCCCCCAAGCATCGCCACAACGACCGGTCCTGTGCCTTCCGCATCCAGCGGATTCCCGCGACCGTCACCAGGTCGTCGGTCCACCTTGTGGGGGGCCTACCCACGCTGCGCCTTCCAGTACGCGGTCGCCACTCCAGAACTTTACTGCCCCATCGGCCATCCATTCTGCGAGCAATGTGCCCCGCCCACTGCCACTTAAGTTTGGCAATTCTTCGGGCTATGTCGGTTACTTTCGTTCTCCTGCGAATCTCCTCATTTCTGATTCAATCACGCAAGGACACTCCGAGCATAGCCCTCTCCATTGCCCTTTGAGTGACTTTGAGCCTTCTTATCAGGCCCGTTGTGAGCGACCACGTTTCAGTACCGTAAGTAATTACTGGCAACACACACTGGTCAAAGACTTTCGTCTTGAGACACTGCGGTATTTTGGACGAGAAAATATTGCGTAGCTTCCCGAACGCTGCCCAACCGAGTCGGATTCGACGATTGACCTCTTTCTCGAAGTTGGACAAGTTAGTCCAACTACTTCAAATATTTCGGATTAATAATGTAGGATCTTAGAAGCTATATTGGCTTGATAATATTGAATATTAAGCTACTGCAAAGCAACTTAATGTCGAAACAAGATGGCGAATGTCAATTGAAAATAAATTTTCGTATTCTAAGAATGTCACGTTAGAGATATGTCTACGTCTAGCGCTCTAAATACAGCTTAGAAATACAGAGTGGTTCATAGCAGTTGATATTACCGGCGACATTTTTCGTAGAGATTTAAAATGAGAGATTATCTCGAATTACACATTAATCTCTATAACGCGAGAATTGGGGCCCAGCTCTTATGGATTGCAATAAGGACACAACCACCTCAATTATCATTCTTTTTGACATACTTCAGTACACCAGAGTTTCGTTCACAAACAATGTATAACCAAGTTTAACTCACCAGGCACATTACTGGACAGATTCTTGATATTGGTTCTGACGTCCTTCATGAAGGCCTCCTTCATGGACTGCACAGTCTTGGGCTGTTTGAGTGACTTCTCCCACGGCAGCTCACCAACTAACCACTGCAGCATATTGTAGCCTAGGATCTCGAGGTCACCCCGTATTGTAGGGTCTTATGACAGAATAAACGCACATTTTAGAATGTACAAACATAAAATCTTACATTCTGCACCTGACCTACAAATATTCAACTTGCCTAGTACAGAACTTACATACATATAACTTAACCAGCCCATTACTGTCGCACTGCTGGGCACGGGCCTCTTCTCAGTACGGCTACGCTGGCCTAGTGCGGGTTGGCAGACTACACACACCATCGAGAACTGTATGAAGCACTGTCAGGTGTGCAGGTTTCCTCACGATGTTTTCCTTCACCGTTAAAGCAAGTGATAATCGAATATAAATCCGCACATGAATTCGAAACTTCAGAGGTGCGGGCCGAGATCGAACTCACACCCTCCTGCATGGAAGGCAAGCGTTCAACCGCTAGGCTATCACTGCTTAGTGTCTTTAGATGTTATTTATTGTGTTCACCATCCCAGGGTGATAAGTAGGGGTCATAAGGCTCTTTTAGAAGAGATGCATGTAGTGTCCGACAGAACCTTTGGCTTCGGCCTCCTTCGGCACACCTCGGACACTCAATACAAAATAAATGCTAGCACCACCTACATACACAAAATTACGTCTGTACACGAACGCAAACACGTGTAGGTTAGGGATGCTCGCCGCTCGTAATGCCGACTGGGTTCCAACCGCTTCTCAGTAGTTCTAAGAGATGGCGCGCTTGTATAGTGACTGGCGATTGACGATTATTGCAATCTTGCAGTCCAATTGCAATGAGGAATCTTAGATTGGCGGGGGGCGGTGAGTGGCCGTTCTGTACGTAGTACTGTTAGGTATTCTGTGCCTTCGGCTTCAGCTAAAATAGGCTGAAGTTGTGGCCGCAGCCGAAGGTTTCTAGCAAGTTCCGAAATTGAACTAACTGTTACGAAATTTTCAAAAATATGAAGTTATTAGTAGTTATATATTTATTTGTTAGACTATGTAATATAATATTTGAATACTGTTATTAGGATTATGATTGAGTAATTGTTTGACATATAATATAATAATAATAATTAAATACTTTGAGGATTATGTTTAAATAATTGATTAAATTGTATTATAATTTGTAACTAACTTGTCAAATATTTGTATACTTTTATAGCCAAACATGGATGAACTTCACATATTATAACAACCCTTTTACCTGTGTTTACAAATAAATGAATTCTATTCTATTCTAATTGACCAAAGTTTAGAAAGAGTTTATTTGCTAGTCTAGTTTCACACTAGTTGAGAAAAACCGGCCAAGAGCATGTCGGGCCATGCTCAGTATTATAGGGTTCCTTATGTAGGTGTTACAAACAAATCAAATCGAATATTAATCATGGCTATTTTAGTTTTTGCAATAGACGGCAGCATTGGCGACTCAGAGAGTGTTGTTAGTACTAGATGGCACCAAATTTAAGAAGTTTGTCATGTCAACAACATAACACTATAATTATGTTAGCCTGATTATGTACCTAATGACATTTTGTTATTTTTAGTTATTTTTAAAATGTCTATTATGCACCCCAAATATGTTTGCACGTCATACGTGACAGGATATGTTAGAACACGAAAATTTTGTAACACCTAGTTATGTACCATATTCTAGCAAATAAATATATTGAATTGAATTGAATTGAACACAAAGTTACTTTTTGTGATTTTTTCTAATAGAAAGTAGCTAAAGGAGCATTATTTGCTATGACCATTTTTCTCCAAGGTCAATGACCTTTGAACTAGGATGTTTTAAGTATTTTTCAGTTTTCTCTTTATAACTCAAAAATTTATAATCACATTATACTCGAAATAATTTTAAAAGAGAGTTTTTACAAAGGTCTATCAATGTGGAAGATTATAAGTTTCTACGTTTTATAGTTTAGAAATGGCAAGGGGGGGGACACATTGCAAGCCACTTTGACGGGCTATATTTCGCAGATGGTACACCTGATAAAAAAGTGATGTATGAAACATTACCTTCATTTTAGTAGACCTATTCAATGATACCCCACACGAGGGGGTGCAGCGAAAAAAAATTGTTCATCCCCATTTCACATGTATGGGCGCCACCCCTAAAATACGTTATCACGATCATCATTCATCATCATCATCATTCTTTTAAAATTGAGATCTATATCTAGACTATTTTTTAACAAAATTTCATTTACTTATGTTTATAACTGTAGAAGTTATTAAACTGTAAAGGATTAGGACAGACGGACAGATGGACGGACATGACGAAACTATAAGGGTTCCTTGTAGGACTTCGGAACCCTAAAAAGGGGCTCGTGGCTTAGTAGCCACCGTGTGGATTGTACGATCTGCAAGGTTAAGCTGCACTAGCCGCAGTCAGTCTGTGGATGGGTGACCGTTTCGTTACACATCGAGACCCCTTCGTGCCTCGGAGAGCACGTAAAGCCGTCGGTCCTGCGCCTGATCTCTCTGGTAGTGTCGAATTGCCGTCCCATCGGATTATGAGAGTGAGGGAATAGAGTGCACCTGTGTTTGCGGACACACTTGTGCACTATAATATGTCCCGTGCAGATGGCTAGTCTCCGTTGAGATTGGCCTTGAGGATTATTAGTTGAGAAAAACTGAGACTGATTGTGACTATTGATTTATCCTTTGAATCAATGGATAAATCTTAGACTGATTAATTTTCTACTGCTGCCTTCAATCTTATTGTATGCCTAAATGGGTAAACTGTGCTGATCCAAACTTGTACACACGGCTACACATCAAGCTGTGCAAAACCAGTATAGGCTGACCTCGCATTGTAAGGAAAACCTATACAATGCGAGGTCAGCTTATACTGGAATTCACAGTTTGATGTGTAGCCGTGAGTACCTATAAGAACTGTAATGTACCACTGTTGACACAATAAAGATTATATTATATATATTAAATTAATTATAAGTAAATAATAATATGGATGTGGAAGGGCAGGACCGGTCGTTGTGGCGATGCTTGGGGTAGGCCTATGTCCAGCCGAGCCGGGACCTGCCGGGGATGGTTGGACGACTATAAGTTTCCCACACCCCCGGCCAATGGTTGGAAGAGGAACACCGTGGTGGTTTTAGTCGGTAAGAGTCCGACACTGGCTCCGCCTTCCCCGGGCGGAGTGCGTCCATGAGGATTTCCCCACGAAAAAAAGAAAAAAAAAAAAGTGGACGTCTTTCGGCTGAAATGATGATGATGAAATAAAAATTAATAAAATCAAATATTACAACTGACATTATTTCGAAGTGTTATTATTTTTGACAAGTTGCAAGTAATTTTAACTATCTTGTTAAGTTGTATACGGTCAACATAAACTTGACATTATTTTTTTCACTTTTAGCCAAGCTTGACCTGACTGCCTCGTTGGTCTAGTGGTTGCAAGCGCGACTGCTGAGCGTGAGGTCCTGGGTTCGATTCCCGGGTCGGGCAGTGTTATTGGGTTTTTTCATTAGGAAATTCTCAGTAGCAGCCCGGAGTCTGGATTTGTGCCCGGTTAATGGCAATAGGCTCGCCCCCTATTACATGGGACTTACAACATAACTGGCGAAATGTAGGTGTACTATACACCTCTGCCTACCCCTTCGGGGAAATACAGGCGTGATGTTATGTTGAACTGAATTTCTTAGGATTATTAAACCTCGTCTTCGACCAGAAATCGACTTTCGGTGGGACACTAGAGGTATATCAGCAGTGAACTTTGTATGGTCGACAGCACATACACACAGCATCATTAGTAACAGTTTGACGTTGACAGCATCTATTCATAAGCAGTAAGGGTGGTTTTTGATTCAAGTGTTACCACTGACGTGCAGTCCACTGCACATAAGAGCCCCAGTTAAAGGTTTAACTTCACAACAACAATGTAGTACTTCATCATCACTACATATTATAAATTAAAGTGCCCGCGATGCTGAGTTTGTGTTTGTTTGGGCTAATCTCAGAAATTACCGCACAGATGTTCGTTCATATGGTTTTCAGCAATAGAAAGAGGAATTATTTATGAAAGTCGCTAGTACTGCATAATTAAAAGCAATTGTTATTTACCTCCCAAATGTGCATCTCTGCTGGTATACTCAATGGTGCCATTATGTGCGCTCTTCGGGTCGGGTGTGAATGGCTGACCCTCCTTCAGGCGCGTGACCAGACCAAAGTCCACCAGATACACTTGGTTCTTGGAGGCCTTCTTGAGACCCAGCAGCATGTTGGCGCCTTTAATGTCGGCGTGGACGTAACCACGGCTGTGTATATACTCTAATACATCTAACTGAAATTAATAATTTAAATTTTACATCATTAAATACATATTGCTTCCATATGTTCCAAAACATAAAAAAATCTTTTACATATTTTGCAGATTTTTTTATTCTTGTAAAGAAACATTTGAATAATTCAAAGTAAGCGGTCAAGGATAAAGATTTCGTATTCAAAGTAATTATCATTGAAACAGCACATTTTAAACATAAATTTTAAAAACATTTTCTCTAAACATGCTGCAATTAGTGCTAAACCATTTCCATGACCAGCATAACATGGAGAACCGAATGTATCAATATGCTAAAATAACTTGTGTAAATAGATTTTTAGTTGTTACCATTTGTAAGCCTAATTGGAAAACAGTTGCTGGCTGGAATGACTTCCCGGATTCAGTGAAGAGGCTCCATATATCTTTGCCAAACCGTTCCATGACCAAGTATCTGTAGGTAACTCCTTTGTACTCATGTGACCCTTTGCCAAAGAATGTGGGCATGCCCAAGCTTGTCAGCTTTTTGCTCTGCATGAATTTCGTAACTGAAATATTTGGAAAAAATATTAGTAATAGAATAGGCAACTTTTTCAAAAAGATCAATAATGTGTTTTACATTGAGTAAACATAAATTTTATTAGGGTGACTCTTGTTCAACTAGTGGCTTGCCCCAAATGTTCAACTAGTGGCTTGCCCCAAATGGAGGCCGCTCGATTTATAATTTTTTTGCTGAACACCAACACATTTCTCTCAAATAAAATAAAATATACAGTTGTGATGGTGAAATTGGTGTTGTGCATATCTTTTCCCAACATAAATCTTATTTTTGTTGACTATGGACCCTTGAATGTACAGCACAGTTCAATGACTGGCCTGGGGCCTTACTCCCGAATGGATCAAGTGCTGTATCAATCAAATTTGAATTCGAGTTAGTGTCGATTCGTACTGCATTCCTCTAGGAATTGACATTAGCTGGATTTGGTTCAGAACTCGAACCAGTCAGGAGTAAGACCCCAGAAAGTGCTAAATCGATTGGGAAGGGTTTAATTTCAAACTCATTACATAAAAAGGTAAACCAGATTTTGTATTAAGGTGGTGAAAGTTTAATATAAATCACAATTTATTCCACTGTAAAACAGCTGATCCAACTTGTTCTGCATGTGAGGCTTTTGTAGAAATTATGGACTAAAATAATTACACAACCAAATTCTATTTGCATGAGGAAAGAAACATTATCAATAACTGTTGAAACAAGTGTTTTAGCCAATTATTATATACAAAAAAATAAACCAGAATATTTACATTTTCAGTGTATAAATACATACTTCGGGTCTTTACACAGGGCATAATGTGAATAGTTGTCAGATTCTATTGTTAATAATACATTCATAAGGCTGACTACGGAATCATCAGCATCAGCTTACAAATTGTTTTTAAAACAAAAATACTAAAATGTTCAATGCATGAAGCAAAGAAGTTTCTTTCTCTGAGTCTATAGAATATTAGTTAATAAGTAATAAGCAGTAGCTGCGTACTTTACCAGCTCATTAAAGATAACAAACCCATTAGAATGTATAGGAAACTATGTACTTATTCACTTATAAATAAACACAGTAACAACCAGTGATGTAATAAGATATTATCTTGTAATATAAACTTTTACAATATTATGTTTATGCATACTTACTATCATCTTTGTTAGCGTTCCTGAGATAGAAATTGATTTCTACAAATAGCGGCCCATTCTCATGTGGCTCCTGTTGGAAAACACAAAGTCATAACTTTATCTGCTTAGCTACCAGTTCAAGTTATCTTATTTACTTCTCAATGAGTATTTACTTACAATTTTGATGGCATAGGGGTAGTCAGACACTTTGGTCTTAATGTTATGGTCGCAGGCTGAATATATTTCACCGAAACCCCCCACACCTATAGATGGTCCTATCTGCCATTCCTTCTTGAAGATATTGTCTTTTATTACTTCACCAGTAGGAATAGGAGCTGGCATTTTATAACCACCAGCTTTTTTCTTTGGCGCTGCCTTTTTTACTCGCCCTGCCATTTTTATAATTATTTTTTTGGGCACAGCTAACAGAAGCACATGTAATGTAATAAACACTTGTTAAAATTATAACATTCGTCCGAAACAACAAAACAAATAATACTTCAACAATTGAAAGACGCTACCATACCGTTATGACTTTGACAGCCGATTGGAAAATGCACCCGCCATTTTTCTTATTTTTTAATAAGCTGAGGTACGTTCGGCTTTATCATCCGACGTCGGCGGACGACGCACGGAGCGTACTTTCGTCGTTCAGTTGAGCGATCGTACGGTCGACTGCACGTCACGTCAGTGGTTTAACTTAAATTATGAAAACTACCCTTACTTACTGCTTTTGAAATAATAAAGATGGCTTCAAGGTTAAACTGTTACCAGTGACGTGCGGTCGACTGAACGTCCACGAAAAAACGCTCGATGCGTCGTCGAGCGACATAACTGAACGCACTCTTGAGGGAATATGTGCAGTGTTCCAAGCACTATGTGAATATTAATAGCAATAAAATGAGAAAGCATTCCGTTAGATACAAAGACATTTCTATACTGTATAATACCTTTATGGTTAGATAGTAGTTAGTGTCCGACCGAAACAGGATTTTCAGCCGAAACCGAAACCTTAACTGAACCTTCGGTCTTGGTCCCAGTTTTGACCGAAACCGAAACCGAAACTTATTTGAATTTTTTATAGCATGTTAAATCTATTGTATTTTTACGCATATGGGTAAGGCCGTAAAATTGGCCTCATGTAACATAAAAGTAACTATAAAGTAAAGGTAGCTGGTAACTTAAGTTTTTAAAGGCATTTTCAGAATTTTTCAAGCTTTATACCACTTTTATGTTACGTAATTTAAAAAATTGTAGAAAATGGTAACATAAGTCACATAAAAGTAACTTAAAACCAGACCTCTCGTCAAACATTCTCAATTTTATGGAATTACGATGTAAATATAGGCACGTACGCAGATTTTAACTATACCTTAAACATTACATTAATTATGTAATTTGTGTTTTCAAGTAAAATATTAATATTTTCATTTAAATTAACCAGTACAATTTTTTTCGACGACAAATATCTGCACCTCACCAAACAAAATAATGCACAATCACAAAAATGGCTCATCATTTCAGCCGAAAGACGTCCACTGCTGGACAAAGGCCTCCCCCAAGGGGGGGGATATGCCATAATCGCCACGCTTGGCAGGCGGGTTGGCGATCGCAGTTGGTTGTTTAAATACTCCGAGAACGCTGCTGCCCATCCTCTGGTGAATCCCTTAGTCGCCTTTTACGACACCCATGAGAAGAGAGTTAAACAGACAAAAATGGCTGACTACTAGTGATAATTATGTAGCACAGATATCATACACAATAGTGCAGCCAAGGTATGAAAGCAGATTGTACTGCTCAATTGATATTTTTTTGGGTAAATTTTGGTAACATAAAATAAGTAACTTAAAGGCTTTAAATATGCGGACACGAAGTAATTTCCCAAAATAATCATTGTTTCATTTATCAAAATGGTCGTAATATATGTCATATTTTAGAAAAGGCGATAATCATTAAGATAAACTATAAATTTCAATTGATATACAACGAAATGTCCAAATTCAATAATATTTGTACAAGGGTGAAAATTTGGGACACTTTTATTTATTTTATTATTTTTAACGCATTTACGCATGCGAAGCGAAATCTAAAGATTTAAATTGTGGAAAGAAAAAATCGCTCACGAGCAGGATTCGAACCTGTGACTCCTGGCTCAGTACGCCAGTGCTTTAGCCACTAAGCTACCGTGAACACTGCTCGTGGTATCGAAATTATAACCGACTCGACTAACTTTGCAGTTAAATCAAAGTCGTATAGATATAGCTACCCTTGACGACCTCTGTGGTCTAGTGGTTCGAGTGTCGGACTGCTGATCACGAGGTCGTGGGTTCGATTCCCACAGGACACAAATATTTGTGTGATGAACATGAGTGTTTGTGTTGGTCTGGTTGTTTCTTATGTATTATAAGTATGTATTTACAAAAAAAAAAGTATATAAGTATTATATCCATTGTCTAGTACCCATACCACAAGCTCTGCTTAGTTTGGGACTAGATGGTGCTGTGTAAAAATGTCCCGAAGATATTTATATTTATTTATATTTATATTTTATATTTATAGCTACCCTTACTAATTATTTTATTATTTTTAACGCATTTACGCATGGGAAGCGAAATCTAAAGATTTAAAGATTTAAATTGTGGAAAGAAAAAATCGAGAGAAAAATCAAATTAAATAAAAAAATAATAATTAATTAATTAAATCGTACTGAGCCAGGAGTCGAAGGTTCGAATCCTGCTCGTGAGCGATTTTTCTTTCCACAATTTAAATCTTTACACTTTTATTTGTTCTAGAAAATGTTATGTTCCCACGATATTTTATTTAAAAAAATACAAAGAAAATGTTTTTTTAGATGTTTGTGGCATTTCAACAACTAGATAAGAACTTCCTTAATGCAGGAAAATAATAATTTTACAGGTGACTTATCGTTTTCATATTAAATAAATACCGGACGAAAAGCTTAAGTGAAATAGGTAATCCCTTTTTAACGGCCTTACCCATATATAGACAGTTAACACGTGTAAAAAAATAAAATGCAACAATTAAAGTATGTAAAAAAAAATCGGTCAAGTGTGAGTCGGACTCACGCAGTAGGTTCCGTACCACCCATTGACCTGATACCCCATAGAAACTGATTTAATTTACGAGAGTTAATCAAAAGACATCAACGAACGTACGCGATATGTGAATTTTTGCATCTCTTTCTTACGTGGGTACCACCACATATGTCTATTTTTGCCCTGTTTTAAGTATTTGTTGCTAAACTACATAGTATGCACTGTAATCAGACCATATTTGACGCTGGTATGTATTACCGTTTTGAAGATAGAGCAGGAACAAAACGTTGAAAAAAATCCATGTTTCTCGAGGTTTCTTGTATGGGGACCCCCTTGGGTTGTAGACTATTTTTATTTTTTGTCGTGATAGTAGTTATAGTAGTAGTAAATAATGAAATTTAACTAGAAAACTTTCCCGTACTGTACTACGCATCCGAATTGACTAAGCACCTCGCGTACTAAAGGGAAAAAATGCAACATGACTAATAGTACTGAAGGTCATTCACGGTAATAGTTAAATCACCGAAAGTAGTTGTGTATCGGATTTACGGGGCAGTTCGAATACGGGTACAAAATTGTACATCGGCGAGCTTAACTCAAAAATGAGTTTTCTCACAGTAAACCTTAGAGTGATAGTGGTTTGTCAACTGGGCAACCACATTTTTTCATAGAAATCTTCATGTTTTGTTTGACGGTATTACATAAGTAATTCATGAGGAGTTAATTTTAAGATAAACTCGAATTTAACCTTTAAGGTACACAGGTAACTTTTATATTAATTGAAACATCATCATCATCATTTCAGCCGAAACACGTCCACTGTTGGACATTAGGCCTCCCGCAGGCATCGCCACAACGACCGGTCCTGAACATTGTACATAGTAATTGTAATTGAAACATAGTAACAAAAAAATTTACTGACCCATTTACCTCAATCAATCAACTCAGCCTATCGCAGTCCACTGCTGGACATAGGCCTCTCCCAAGTTGCGCCACAACGCTCGGTCCTCTGCCTTCCGCATCCAGTCCCATTTGCCTCAAAGAACTGAAATTTTAAATGGTACGACCACTACCCGGACGCATCCAGTCCCATTTACCTCATTAGTAGTATTATATTCTCTTTGGTAGTGATGGGCGATTGGCAAGCTCTATACCTAGCCTAAACAGCTTGATGGATTTTAGCTTGAGAGGTGTCGCTAGGTTCGTCTCTTAGTTAAGTGAGAGAGTGACACTGGGTATATATATATATATATATATATATATATATATATATATCTTTGGGACATTTTTACACAGCACCATCTAGTCCCAAACTAAGCAGAGCTTGTGGTATGGGTACTAGACAATGGATATAATACGTATATACTTTTTTTTTTTTTTTTGTAAATACGTACTTATAATACATAAGCAACACACCCAGACCAACACAAACACATATGTTCATCACACAAATATTTGTGTCCTGTGGGAATCGAACCCACGACCTCGTTATCAGCAGTCCGACACTCGAACCACTAGACCACAGAGGTCGTCAAAAACAACAACAAAAAAAAACAACACAAAAATATATATATATCACAACTATAAAAATATCCTATCAAGTGGAGTATCAAAATAGAGGGTTTTATAAATGAATTACAAAAATATAAACAACTTATGTGTTTAAATGTGATTTGGAATGAGAAATGCCAAAAAACAACAAAAAATTCAATGTTATAAAAAAAACGAGTGTGCTTGAGACATGCTTTAGACCACACGACTGAAGTAAAACTTCACTAACTTATATCTATCTCCCTCAACTTCCGTTCGCCTCGCCCGATCACACTTTTCGTAACGCATTCACCAGCTTACTCCCCAAGTCAAGCGCGCGTAAAGAATTTTACTTAAAAAACCCGACTGCGTGTACAAATAACTGAAAAGATGTAACAAGACTTGTGTTGATAAGTATATGTGAAAGTATCAAATCAACACGCAGGCGGAGGCTACCTATTTATTTATTTATTTATAATAAGGAAAACCAGTAGTAGCAGTAAGGGCAGTAAAGTTCTGGAGTGGCGACCGCGTACTGGAAGGCGCAGCGTGGGTAGGTCCACCTTGGGGGGGCCTACCCGCGCGACGACCTGGTGAAGGTCGCGGGAATCCGCTGGATGCGGAAGGCACAGGACCGGTCGTTGTGGCGATGCTTGGGGGAGGCCTATGTCCAGCAGTGGTCGTCTTTCGGCTGAAATGATGATGATGATGAAGGAAAACCATCAGCTATATAAAAAATAATAAACAGCTAGCATAGGTTACATTAAGCCAATTTCAGGTTTCCACGGATAGTAATAGGATAAATTAACGATCACTAGCAAGCACAAAAACTACAATTGATTAGAGTTGAAAAATATTACATAACATACTTGAATATTACTTACGGCCAAAATTAATATCCAATCTACGATTACTTACGGCCAAAATTAATATCAATCTATCCACGATTTACCCTACTAGAGATAGGAATTTGACATAAGCACTATACAAAATATGTCCAATTTCTATCTCTAGTAGGGTAAATCGCGGATAGATTGGATATTAATTTTGGCCGTTAGTCTACGATTTACCCTACTAGAGATAGAAATTTGACATAATATTTTGTATAGAGTTTATGTCAAATTTCTATCTCTAGTAGGGCAAATCGTGGATAGATTGGATATTAATTTTGGCCGTAATTCAGTCATTCTAAAGAAGGCAAGGTTTAGCACATTGCGTACCGTAGAGCTTTTTGAAGTAAATGGGTCAAATGAGAACTCTTTACAAAATTCATTAGTCTTTGCTCGCCCGCACGATATATGAATTTTGCACATAGTTCGTGGAACAAAAGGAGATGGAGATAGGTGGATTGAACCTAATAATTTTTCGGGGAACATTAAATTGTAGCTTTTGTAGAAGATCTGGGCAATCAATTTCATTACGTAGTATTTTTAATAGAAATGTGCAATCAGCTAGTCGACGACGATTTACAAGTGGCTGTTATGTGAAACTTCCTGCCAAAAATATACGTAGCCTCCAACTGCGAGTTGATTTGATACTTTCACATATACTAATTACCAACACAAGTCTTGTTTACATCTTTTCAGTTATTTGTGTAGGTTCGCAATCGGGTTTTTTTTTGTGTCGGTTTTTTAAATACCTAAGTACCTACGGTTATTTGTTCCCAAAAAGTTCGTTAACCTAGGTCTGGCAAAGATCCCATGGATATAATCTGTGATTAGACACCGGCCTAGTTAAAACCTAGCGTCTCGTTCTTTTAAAATTCGGCTTCGCCTCGTACCGTAGTACCTACACTTCTTATAGTCTGTGCCTCGTACTACTTCCAATATTAGTCTGCCGTCAATTGCTTCATTTCGTAGTTCTTAATCTGTGATTTCAGGCCTCGACAGTAATGTACTATTTATTACGTATGATTATGACAATAAGTGGACGTTCCGTTCCAATATATTAATCTGTGTTCCGTTCGTAGCAGCAGCTGTACGGCACATGACTAAAATAGGAGTCGGAGAAAATCTCAACCTTATTTTAGGGTGGTTTGCCACTGGTCTTTCTTTGTCCAATCCAATTTATTTGATGATCAGTGTTTTATTACATACCTACAACAATTGATGAAAATCATCAAATTTCTTTGATCAAAGTCACATTGCACAAATAAATTTGACGAGTGGCATACCACTCTCAAGGATCAATCTAAACGACCATTGAATTGACGCGGGAGATATTAACTGGGTATATAACATTAACAAAATCTATATAAAAATATAACTTTATTGATAATAATCTTTAATATAAAATCAACGCGTAATATTATGTTAACATTTCTTTACAACATTTTCACTAGCCTTACAAAATAAGTGTTATATTTTATAAAACTATCTCTTTAATTATAGGTACATTATTCATATTTACACTTATTAAACTATCAAGAGAAATAACAATTAAAATAATTTAACTGGGCATTTAAGAATCACAAATAAATAATAAATTACAGTGATAAACGTAATATGGGCACATAACATAAAAAGACCTGTTTAAAAATGTTTCTACAATAAATCCTGGTGGGTTTTCATAAATTAATTTATTTTTCATTTCTGTATCAGTCTGATTTAAATGAAATCTGAAAGAAAAAAACTCAATTTATTATTTAAAATCTCTATGTCTGCTTATCTAGTGTAATTTTTTTATTGTTTACTAAACTCGACCATGACATCGGGTTCAAACCTAGTGCCTTATATCAACATCCAGCAGCACCAGGCCAGGCCGATGTTAGGCCGCACGGGGAGAAGGGGCTCGCATGCTTGTGGCGGGCCGGGCCCTGTCGGAGGTGGTTGTGCGAGGCAACCCACGGGTTCCCACGCCCCTGACCAAAGGTAGTTGAAGGAACACCGTGAAACCGACACTGGCTCCGCCGTCCCCAAGCGGAGTACGTCCATTAGCTAGGCCAATCGTAGGTGCTAATAAACGTAGTGGTTATATACTCTTTGGGTGCTAATGCGAAATCCTAACTACACGATCGACATTTGTATTGATCTATGTGGAGGTTTATATTTTTTCAATGAACGGTCCATAGTACAGGAATAGATAGAGATAGAATGGTTGTAATAACAATTTTACTTGCGATTCATGCGTGGCAACTTTCGAACAAACTACGCCTTACATATTGACGTAATTTTTTTTTTAATAACTTAAATCAAATGTACTTTACAGGTTTTGTTTCTGCAGTTAGAAACGGCACAATAAGGCATTTTTGCGGGTTTTTGTTACAGTATTTACAGAAACAAGTCTGGCGTACTGAGAAAGGCTTTGAAATGCCCTGCACTATGGCGCAGAGTTATTGGCACACGCCCTGCCCATTTTTCCATTCTATCTATTTTGTGGTCCACAGGCTGATATTATTAAGAACAGAGATAGGTATCTTCCTTCTCTGTTCTTAATAATATATAGGTAATAGATAGGTATCTTCCTTGCATAAACTCACATTAAAACAAATCATCATCGTCACCGTAAGCCGACATCGAGTACCAGTCCCTGGCCACGTCTTCATAGATCACCCGTTTGACCTCCTCGTCGTACTGCGGGTGTAATATCCTGGGGGACCTGGCGCGGAACTCCAGGGGAACGTCGTAGCACTTGCAGACGCAGCAGGAGGGGAACTTGAACCACTCCGCGAAGATGCCTCGACATTCGTTGCGAGGGTCGTAAGCTAGGAGGCGGTGGAGACGGAATTGCTGCTCGCATCTGAAATCAGAAAAAATTGGTTGCAAAGCATGTTAAAATGATAGATTGATACGATAGTTTTTAGATTTTATGATTTAGATAAGTTCAAAATAATGCGCCCGGACCGCAGGTCCGGACAATTACTGGCGACCAATTCTGAGGATCACTTTTAGAAGTGGGTAGTTCAACTCAGCCTATCGCAGTCCACTGCTGGACATAGGCCTCTCCCAAGTTGCGCCACAAAGCTCGGTCCTCTGCCTTCCGCATCCAGTCCCCCCCAGCCACGTTCTTTAGGTCGTCGGTCCACCTGGCAGGGGGGCGCCCTACGCTGCGTTTGCCGATTCGCGGTCTCCACTCAAGGACTCGTCTGCTCCAACGGCCATCGGTCCTTCGACAGACATGGCCAGCCCACTGCCACTTCAGCTTACTGATCCTACAAGCTATGTCGGTCACTCCGGTTCTTCTCCGGATAATCTCGTTACGGATTTTATCCTTCAAAGAAACTCCAAGCATAGCTCGCTCCATAGCTCGCTGAGCGACTTTGAATTTGTGGACAAGCCCAACTGTCAGTGTCCACGTCTCGGCACCGTAAGTCATGACTGGCAGGACGCACTGGTTGAAGACCTTTGTCTTCAAACTTTGCGGTATAGGCGACGAGAAGACTCGGCGAAGTTTTCCAAATGCTGCCCAGCCCAGACGGATCCTTCTGTTGGCTTCTTTCTCGAAGTTGTGTCTACCAAGCTGAATTGCTTGCCCTAGGTAGACGTATTCCGTACGTCCGGGTAGTGGTCGTACCATTTAAAATTTCAGTTCTTTGAGGCAAATGGGACTGGATGCGGAAGGCAGAGGACCGAGCGTTGTGGCGCAACTTGGGAGAGGCCTATGTCCAGCAGTGGACTGCGATAGGCTGAGTTGATTGATTGAGGTAAATGGGTCAGTAAATTTTTTTGTTACTATGTTTCAATTACAATTACTATGTACAATGTTCAGGACCGGTCGTTGTGGCGATGCCTGGGGGAGGCCTAATGTCCAACAGTGGACGTGTTTCGGCTGAAATGATGATGATGATGTTTCAATTAATATAAAAGTTACCTGTGTACCTTAAAGGTTAAATTCGAGTTTATCTTAAAATTAACTCCTCATGAATTACTTATGTATTACCGACAAAACATGAAGATTTCTATGAAAAAATGTGGTTGCCCAGTTGACAAACCACTATTGTCATACATATCCCGGAAACATCAATGCAATGGGTAATACTGACATTCGGAGGTTAGACCAGTTGTCAGACATTCAGGCTTCCGACTACCCGTATCGACTGCCATAGATATTCGTATGACAAACGGGACCGACAGGCCCGACAGCTTAACGTGCTCTTCGAGGCACGGAGGGGTCTTGATGTGTAACGAAACGGTCATCCATCCACATACTGACCGCGGCAAGTGCAGCTTAACCTTGCAGATCTTACAATCCGCGCAGTCGTTGCTTCGCTCCGAGTCAATAATTACTGTATAATGGATAAGGATTCTCGAATTTAGCGCTGGCCCACACCTTCCGGTCCGGTACGTGCCGGGCCGGGTAGATTCTACCCGCGAACGTCTAGAAACTCATACAAAATTTACTAGCCGGCACACACCTACCGGGCCTGGCCGGGAAGCAAGTCCAGGTAGAACCTACCCGGTGAGCTTGGCCGCAAATTCAGAATGCCTGGCACGCCAGCATCAGGTGTGTGCCGATGCTCTGCGTTTCTTTCAGAATCTACCTGGCCCGGCCCGGACTGGAAGGTGTGTGCCGCTCTTTTTACTGTACCCAAAGATAGATAGATAGATAGATAGATAGATATCTTTGGGACGTTTTTACACAGCATCATCTAGTCCCAAACTAAGCAGAGCTTGTGTTATGGGTACTAGACAATGGATATAATACTTACATACTTTTTTTTTTTTGTAAATACATACTTATAATACATAAGCAACACCCAGACCAACACAAACACTTATGTTCATCACACAAATATTTGTGTCCTGTGGGAATCGAACCCACGACCTCGTTATCAGCAGTCCGACACTCGAACCACTAGACCACAGAGGTCGTCAAGGCATGAATGACGTTTTTATAAAACTAATAACAATATTGGTAGCTACCTGCATCCTTCCCGGCAGTACATCTGCTTGCGCTCATGCACACAGGTCTCTAAGTGAATGTATTGCTCGTAAGGGTACATGTTTAACAGGGCCAGCTGTTCACCCCGAGTGCTGTTTGCCCAAAACGGTGCTGCTATCTGCTCCTTGGACTCGCATGCGTTACTGGAAAATAGAAAAGTTGTATTAATTAGTTTATTATTCCTTATGTATTTTTGGTAAGCTTTCTACAAAAAGCAATGTCGCTAGGAAAACATGGCATGAAAGCTTTCTGCCCCAAAACATCAAATAATTATCTATCTATTATCTAAGGTATTTGCTGTTGGTCCTCCAATAAATAAATTCATGATCATCATCATAATTTCAGCCGAAAGACGTCCACTGCTGGACATAGGCCTCCCCCAAGCATCGCCACAACGACCGGTCCTGTGCCGTCCGCATCAGGCGGATTTCCGCGACCTTCACCAGGTCGTCGGTCCACCTTGTGGGGGGCCTACCTACGCTGCGCCTTCCAGTACGCGGTCGCCACTCCAGAACTTTATTGCCCCATCGGCCATCCGTTCTGCGAGCAATGTCGTCCGTGTGGTGCCGCACGCAAAGAATGTCACCACCCTATATCTTCTCATGGGTGTCGTAAAAGGCGACTAAGGGATTCACCAGAGGATGGGCAGCAGCGTCCTCCGAGTATTTAACCAACCAACGGCGATCGCCAACCCGCCTGCGAAGCGTGGCGATTATGGCATATCCCCCCAAACATAAATAAATTATTTTCTGGTAAAGTTATTGTTAAGACGTTAGAAGAAACAAAACTTACGCTCCTCGTAACTTTATAACGGATGGCCTCATCGTTTCCTGATGCTGAACCGGCTTTGGGTGGAACTCTTCTTTCTTGTCCGACACTTTAGTGTCTATCCGGTCGGTTATCTTGACCTTCTCATGTTCAGAGAACAGGAGCGTCGGTGGTAATGTCGAGGTATCAACGTTCATTGGTCGCCAGGCGTCCTTCCCAGCTTCTGTTGTCGAGTCATATTCATCAGTTGTAGTCTCTGCAGTATTAATACTTTCTGTAGTCGTCGCATTTTTGTCTGTAACATTCTTCGACCCACTATTCGCTTCAACTTTAGTATTACCGGAATGTTTTGGGTATATGCTATTAGTTTCAATACTTTGTTTTATAACAGCTTCTAAAGTAATAACATCAGGTTCTAAGTTATTTATTTCTATATTTGCTATGCTTTCAAGTTTTGTTTTATATGATATACCTTTTTCATTTACCGTTTCGTTGCTCATCTCCGTTTTGGTGCCATTGTCCGTGTTGCTCACTTTAGTTTGGTTTGTATCTAGGGGTTTCACTTTTAGCGTGTCATTGTCTAGCTTTTTGTTTTTCTCGCTACTGATTGGTCTGAAATGTGGTTTGTCTCTCATGGCACGTCCTTGACTCATCTTGGTGTACATCATCTTAGTTTTAATGATGTCCTCTGCAAAGTCTGCAGATTTCCCGTCGAAATCCTCATCATCGTCATCTTCTATGAAGTTTTCTAATTCCGCCTTTATTATTGATATTTGACGTTCTTCTCCGTACATTCTCCTCATCAGACCCTGAAAGTAATTAGTTGTGATTATTTTCTTTTTCATAAATATCTTTTTTTTTTTTTTTGTAAGTAGAACTAATAGTACAATCTACAACAATTCACGAAAGCTAGGCGGGGCTTCATTAGGTGTGAATTTAAGGAACACAAATTGCGGTATTGTATTATGACAGCAGAATTCCGTCTGTAGGTATCATAAAAACAAAGGCAGTCCTTCATAGAGCGCTACCGTGACTGTTATCGATTTTGAGGACTCTGAGCGCGTAGTAAGAATAATCAGAACCTAAGACTACAAATCCAGCTGTTCTAACTGCTTAGTCCCCTAGATTCTGCAAGGTTTGCGGTGAGTGCGGTAACCACACGGTACTCAGTTGTTTCATAATACTATTTATCTCCTCACCTGGTTCTCTCTAACGAATCGCCTGATTGCAGGCCAGGGGTAGTTCTTTCCAGGCAAGTTGCAGTAGTTGTGTTTGGAGAGGTCGCACGGCGCGTCAGGTAACGCCTGGCCGCGGCTGGATCGGTTGGGCCGCGCACACGCCGACGCGTAGTCGAACCCGGCGCACTGCCCTGCTGTCCATGTCACCTGGAATTAGAAGGATGACTTTTGAAAGTAGGATAGGCACTAAATAATTACTAAGCAGTCGGGATCGTAATAATAACACCAAAAATATTAATTATGGAGTTTTGGAATGAGACTAAATCGCAGAACCGTTCCCTTTAGGGGGATCTTTTAAAGATGCAGATGATGAAACAGTCAAGACAGTAGATAGAAGGTCTGGACGATGCAAGAGTCCTCTTATTTCAGCAAAAATACAATTTTAATAGTATTTTGCTAAGCATAATAACTGGTACCTAGGTAAACATCATAATTTGATGAAAAATATTATTTACTAGCCTATACCCGTGGCTTCGCCCGCGTGTATGTCGTTTATCGCGCATCCCTCGGGAACTGTTCATCTTTCCGGGATAAAAATAGTCTATATATTAAGCCGGGTTATGTTCTATCTGTATGCCAATTTTCATTAAAATCTATACTTTATTTTTTGCGTGAAAGAGTAACAAACATACATCCATACATCCTCACAAACTTTCACGTTTATAATATTAGTAGGATACGATAGGATATAATATAATACCACATTTTTCAACGAAAGTTTCCAGTCTCTTGCTCATCGGGAAGTTGGTTTATAATCGATTGCAAAATTAACCGAACAGACAGAGGACGAAAAAAGCGTGGAAAAAATACGTTTTGCTAATAATATCGAAAGTCAACAGCACCTATCTTCGTTTTCGGAAGCGTTCCCCTTACACCCAGTATATTTAAAGTGTCTAAGTTTAAATTTCGAAGTCTCATATTATGTAGGTGACGCACCTGTTTGGAGCCGTGAATGAAAGTTACGCCCACACTCGCCATTAGCATTGTAATATGGTATTGTTGCAATGTGTTATTTATTTATTTTCTTTATTATTATAGCGTAGCCGAAAGTACCTATATCATTTCAGAGATTTCCTTAATAGTTTAACGCGGTTTTGTGAATGTGAAGAGACTAATAGAGTTGAATGTTATTAATGCTATTATTTATCTTGAACCGTTTTTCTAAACATCACAAGGCCTTGCATGACTTCCTGCATGTAATCTGAAGATATTAATGCACTATACGTGTCTGGTTCTAAAAGTTAATAAGAGGTAAGTAAAAAATAACATAAATTGGACCTAGAATTGAACCTGTAGAACTCCAATTATGACACAGGAAATAGTCATCATTCTCCTGCGCTTATCCCAGCTTATTTGGGGTCTGCACAGCATATAGTTTTCTTCCATACATCTCTATTAGCCGTCATCTCAGTGTTTAATTTATTTAACTGGAAATATAATCATAACAAAAGCATTGTCATTTGTAAAAAGCATGGCTTTGGGCGGGTCTTAAATACAAAAGGGATGCAGGGTACGAGCCATGTTTTGTGTAGAATACAATCAAAGCCTTCGTTAATGTTTCGGAAAATTTCTAAATAATTTCATGAGCTTTCAGATAGGCCTGATTTTCTCTTCTGATGTTAAGTGAAGCAGTCGAAGTTGAATTCTTTAGTTTCTTAGACATTTTCTTAATTAGGTTTTGTTGTAATACTAACTAATAAGACTTCAAATAGTTCAAATAACGTTACCATGATAGCTCGAATACATTGATTGAAGTAATAGGAAAGTAACTAGGTATATTTATGTATATAAGTGACAAATACAAACTGGTTTCATTGATTTATGTATCTATCAGATTCTATCATTCATTTGCAATACACAATGTTGCCTCAATCTCACCGCTTTAATGCTGCTGTATTCCAGTTAGCTGTCTCCTGCTTTGATTAATATAGCTAAGCGGATCAAGGTATATCTAGGATAAGTATTTACATGATGCAAGAGATGTAAAATACTCGATCTCGAATAAACGAAAATCTTGAAAGTAATTTGTTCAAAATCATTAGGATATTTTTTTTACAGTATAGGATGGCGAAACGAGCTAAAGGTCCACCTGATGTTAAGTGGTTACCTTTGCCCATAACAACCTCAATACCACCTAGGCTGTTGCCTCAATGGTACCGCAACTCGGTTCGCCAAACTGAGACATGAAGATGGAAAGTCTTATGTGATTTTAATTTCTTAGTATGGTTATAGTAAAATATTTTATTAGTAGGTTTTTATACCTTTAACAAAATTTTCGTTTTCTAAATTTATTATGCATACTAAGGATAAATACTAATATCAGCGAATCACGAGTAGGTCCTTGAGGTACAGGAAGACCAGCGAAATAGGTTTCCGTGTATCAGGTACCGTTTAGGGGAAACGGTATTCTGCTGCTGTACAGCAATCAACTCGGGAACTTACTGATTCCCAAAAACTATGTAATTTTATGATTTTGACATAAATAAATATATTACCAGAAAGTATTCATAATATTCTACTTTGGGTGATGTTTAATGTTGTGTATATATCGTATCACGACTATCATCAGAAGAGAAAGAAGCCGAGGTTTAGATAGAGAAGAAGATTAAATCAGAATCTTTTGTTAAATGCAGATCACATAGAAAATGTCAAGAATATAGTCAGTCACCTGTAAGAAGTAAGAAACGGGTTGTTTATTGGTGCTACTAGGCAACAGGTTAACAGCCTACCACTACTTCACGATTACGATCTATTAATTCTGTTCCTACGACATCACTGCGTACGCGCCTCCAACATTGAAACCTTTATAGCGTGGTAAATAAATACGCAGGATCATTTTATTGATACCTACATATTAAACAGAATAATGTGACATCCATTGTAGCTACTTATACACTTCTATTACTTAATGTGAGATGACGGCTGGTAGAGATGTGGTTATAGAAGAAAGACATGCGTGGTCGTGGATGACGTAATAATGTAACTGATTATTATTTATTATATTTTTTATCTGCTTACCGTGTTTTAAAATCTAAATTCCATGTCATCATCATCATTATAATTTCAACCGAAAGACGTCTACTGTTGGACATAGGCCTTCCCCAAGGGGATATGCCATAATCACCACGACGGCGACGCTTGGCAGGCGGGTTAGCTTAGCGATCGCAGTTGGTTGGTTAAATACTCAGAGAACGCTGCTGCCCATCCTCTAGTGAATCCCTTAGTCACCTTTTACGACACCCATGAGAAGATATAAGGGTAGTGCTATTCTTTATGTACGGCACCATACGAACCAAAAAATAAAAAAACTAAGTTTAACCGGATTAAATCGCGTATATTATTTAAATTGGTTTTCCTGACATTTCGCTTTACTGAATTTCGATTTCTTTTTTTTTTCTTCGATTTGATAAACCACAATTTTTGGCGAAGGAAAACCGATATGCACCTAGAATGCTCCGTGAGGCTATTGATATTAAAAAACCATCCTAATTTTAATAGAGAAGATGGTTGGCAGCTACCACCTGTTTGGAACCCAGTCCTAAAAATAATCAAGTCCCAAACAGCACGCAACACTAATGATAATGATATTGTGAGTGATTACTGCGTGCATCTTAATAAACTTGTACGGTAGATAAATTTTTTTTTTTTAGAAATATCTTTAAAGACGATTGCCATCTTAGTCTACCTGCGACCACGAAATGCTGTAAAGCTTTCGAAACGTCAGGAAAACCTATTTAAATAATATACGCGATTTAATCCGGTTAAACTTTGTTTTATTATAATGTGTAGTGATCGCGAAAGTTAAGACCTAAGAAGTTATTATAAAAAAATAAAAAAAATCCGTATTCCATGTATGTAATATGTGGAAAGGAACAGTTAGAGTACAAAAGTAAGGTCATACATAATGAAGCTCTGGATCGGTTATTTAAATAAACGAAAGGGAAGTCTGCACAAGAATAATTTTAGGCTCTTCTCTAAAGGTTTTTCTTGCAGGAGCAAGACTAAACTTTTTTGCATAAATATCAATGTCTAAAGTAATCCCTCTTCCATAGTTGCAATCGTAAATTATTAAACAAATCTTAAACTAGAGCTGATATAAAGTACTTATATGTTAAATATAATTGAATCGCTCTCGTAGCATATAGTAAAGTCTGCAGCACAAGAAAGTTGAGATTTAAAAAAAAGAATTGGAGAGAGCGAAAAGATATCGCGACCTGCCACACGTTAATGCGAATTGAGCCGTTCTTTTTCACAGCAATGCATAAAGACCATTTTATAAGTGCACCTTTTTTAATCCGTCAACTAAAACCAATACTTATTATACTGACAGACGGATGTGGAGCGGAGCCGCGGGCGATCGCACGTTGCTTAATGAAATCTTAGGTGTTTTCACTTTTACACAGTGAACTTTCTACTCTCTTTGGCAAACACACGTACACACGCTTTTAGGGGTTGAGTTGCGCAAGAAGGATTATCAACGGCTTCCGATATGGATGGGTGAGTAATCGTAGAGGTGCTAAAAGAGAAAGTTCATCAGTCCATTGATAGGGTTACCAAACGGTTATAAAGTCTTTGCAAATAAGGAAGGATTGCGATGCAACAGTTTCGAGAGACCTTTTACGTTAGGAGAATCTAATTACATTTTGCTTTAGCTTGGTGCAGTAACTAGCAGTATGGATGGGCACCTTTTTCTTTGTTTTCGGGTGTAAATCGGCGGGCGGAGGGGTATGTCGGGCTCCTACCGACAAACCACACGGTGGCCATCCTCAACACAAAATTGAGTAGCTCCGGGATCTTCAGTGGACTGCACTGATGCCTCTCCAGTGCTTTTGGCACTTCGCGGGCAAACAACAATGTTTCCCTAACAGCAGCACGCGACCATCGTGCTGCTTCCGTCACCCAACTCAGACTATTTCTTGCCTGTTCATTACTATCCTCATTTTAGTTCAATGGCTTCCACTACATCAATCACAACATCCCTTTTTCGTTTTGTATGAACCATTAAAATTCTGACACAACCTAATGTAACTTGTTAGGCTCGTTTGTGGCCGAAATGAAGATGTTTATGACAATGATCTTGCCCAAAAATCGGTACGTGTAGGCATGGCAGTACCGTTAGCAAAACAAAGTGCGGTAGGGGTAACCAGCGTGGGCTTATATCAAATTGATTTGTTATTTTTTTTGTGAAGAAGAAAAGGACCATTTAATTTAGCTGCTTCTTGTTTTGTTGATGAAGCTACATTAATGATAAATATTTTGTACCTTAAAACACCTAATCTATGTGTGTACTAAAAAACCTCGTTAGCATAATTAAAAAAATAAAACCTGTCCAGCAATTTCTATTAATTATTGTCGTGTTGGATATTACTGACCTGTTATTTCGTTGCGTGGAAAGGAGCTGATTGATGTATTCTTTTTTTTAAATAATGAACTAATTTCCGAGCAAGTGGGAGAAAAATTTATTGTAGCTATTTGCTGCTGGGCTCTTCTCAGAATGAATAGGATTCTAGATCTAGTCCACTACGCCGGTCTTGGCGGAGTACTCACACCATTATGAACTTTATCGAACACTTTCAGGTGTGTGTGTGTGTAGGTGTGTGTGTTTCCTCACGATGTTTTCCTTCATCCTTAATGCAAGTGATAATCAAATTCATCCTCAGTGTGGAAAATAGCGTCTCAAACGAGTGCAGAGTTGAGAAATCCGTAATTTTGTCTGACCTTATGAATGATGGATGATATCGGATCTAGGACTGGCAATTCGCCATTGTAACTTAGGTAATAGCAAAATTCTAGAATTTTCATGGTCTTTTATTAAATCTTCTATTCTTCCTGGTGGAGTAGGCCAAGTAGTTGGCCTAATTACTTCCTGTGAGGGCCACTCAAAACGAGAATATTTAAGTTTGCGGTTGTAGCTATCTTTTTTCCGACTTAATTTTTTTTATATCATACCATTTTCCTCCTGACCCGGGTAATTTCCAGGCAGTAATAGATCGTTACGACTGCCACACTATTTAGTGTTAGTACCGTAACAGTGAACGAGTTGTGACAGGTTGCCAGTCCATCGTTTACGTACAAGCAAACCAGTTTTATATTCATGTTTATTTTTATGACTTGCCGCGTTGTCTTGCGATCATTAATCGGCCCAGCAGCGTTGTAATTATGACAAAGCTCCATCAGATTTATTTTATCTGGTGATCTCTTGCAATTGGCAATGTTCTGCCTTTCGTTTTGGCTATAGATACAAATTACTTATTATACAACGTGTTATTGAAATAACTGAAAACCTCTTAAGGGGTTATTGTACTCATCAGTATGAACAACTTTTATTATGGGGCCAACCCTGAAATCGCGAATTTATCAGCTGTTCCTTACATTTGCGTTTTGCATATTAGTTCTCTGTGTAACGTCTTTTGCAAGCTTAAATATTTTTGGGTGCTGTTTAGTAAATGTCCCTACGTCGAATATATAAAGGCAAGATATAATAGAAAGTATTTTTAGAAATATAAAGTATGGACGACACGACACGTCCGTGGCAATATAGACCTTATACACCGTCGATATTAGAGTGCCCATTAATCAACTTTACACCCAAACCCAAAAGTGGTCTCATCAAACGCTTTTCACAAATTATAATTGTCATCGTAACTATATCAATTTATGTTGATGACATAGACCTAGTTATAAATGGTAATATTCTCACTGAAACAGCGTTATTTCACGTTTCCCAAGGCGATGAGTTCTAACAACTGGTGCGTCCGTCCGTTGTCCATGTATAAGCCATTGGCTTTCAGCCAGGGCGTAAAGCAAACGTGACCCATCCTGAGAAAGATGCATCGCGTGAAACTGTTCCATTGCATTACTATACCTAGTCGTGAATCATGAGCATTTCCTTACCGAGTCTTAGAACAAAGGAAACTGGACTGGCAAAAATGCAGGAGCTGGCTTCAAGCCATCAACACAATTTATTGAGTTGTGACATATACAGTGATAAATAGATAGATAGATAGATAGAATATACTTTATTGTACACCATGAAAATAGTAGTAAACAGGAACAACATATAAATTATGGGTACATGGGCGGTCTTATCGCTAAAAGCGATATCTTCCAGACAACCTTTGGATGGACAAAGAAGACGTAAGATCTAGATAATGGGGGCAGTCCGTGGCGTACTACTAAACTAAAATAAATAGCACAAAATATATTACACATATAGGTATCATAAATATATATAATATATATATAAATAATCTTACAATTTAGAATAGAGATTGGATACATAGGCAATGTCTTAATAAATTACAATCTATTTGGAAAGGTAGTATTCTTTAACTATTTTTTTAAATGAAAACAGTGACTGAGCTCGCAGTATAGACACAGGTAACTCATTCCACAGACGCACAGCCTGAACAGTAAAAGATTTATCATAAATAGGCATTTCACTTTACATGAGAGGCTACCAGAAAGCTTTTGTTCGGATGGCGAAACTAGCTAAAGGCCCACCTGATGTTAAGCGGTTACCTTTGCCCCTAACAACTGCAATACCACCTACCCTAGGCTGTTGCCTAAACGGTACCGCAAGTCGGTTCGCCAAACTGAGACATGAAGATGGAAAGACTCATGTGATTGTATTTTCACGTCACTTGCTAATATAATAATAATATTATATTATTAGGTGCTAGTGTAGTGTAGGATGTTGCTTAAATGATATTGCAAACAGCGTTCGCCAAACTGAGGCCTAAAGATGGAAATCATCATCAACTCAGCCTATCGCAGTCCACTGCTGGACATAGGCCTATCCCAAGTTGCGCCACAAAACTCGGTCCTCTGCCTTCCGCATCCAGTCCCCCCCAGCCACGTTCTTCAGGTCATCGGTCCACCTGGCTGGGTGGCGCCCTACGCTGTATTTGCCGATTCGCGGTCTCCACTCAAGGACTCGTCTGCTCCAGCGGCCATCGGTCCTTCGATAGACATGGCCAGCCCACTGCCACTTCAGCTTACTGATCCTACAAGCTATGTCGGTCACTCCGGTTCTTCTCCGGATAATCTCGTTACGGATTTTATCCTTCAAAGAAACTCCAAGCATAGCTCGCTCCATAGCTCGCTGAGCGACTTTGAACTTGTGGACTAGCCCAACTATCAGTGTCCACGTCTCGACACCGTAAGTCATGACAGGCAGGACGCACTGGTTGAAGACCTTTGTCTTCAAACTTTGCGGTGGAAAGTCTCATGTGATTGTAATTTGACTGCACTGGAACATAGTAATGCAAGCATCACAGTTTGGTGGCAGAAGTAGGTACGGTGGTAGTACTTCCCCGGACGAGCTTTTTCACAAGGAGTTCTTCTACTACTAATACTAGACTCCAGAAAAATTGTGATGATCTAAGTAGAATAATGTTAGACTATTCCTTATTTGTAGAGTTGCACTTTTGTGGAGAACCCACTCCTAACGCAAACTTTGCAGCACTGATAGTGATTAGGTAGAAATATAAAGTGCACACTGGAAGCTGCTGATATTGTTTAGATAGGTACAGTCGACTGCATGACAGTAGTAACACTTCAATTCGAAAACCACCCTTACTGCTTACGAAATAAAGATGCTGCTAATGTCAAAGTGTTACCACTGACTTGCAGTCGACCTTACTAATTTTGTATACTCCGTAATAGTAATATTGTAAGAAAAAAGATAACTGTTAAGGTACCGTGGTGGTAAAAATAAAAGATAAAGTGGCCGTTTTTCGCACTGTAGATGTATTCAGCAAGTAATATTTTTTTAATGATGGCGGCGCCACTTGGCTGCTACGTGTGCCTTAAACAACGTACGGTTCACAAAAAAAATCTTAACAAAATAATAATTATAATGAAATGTGTAGCAGAAAGGTATTACTTAATTCAGGACATAGACTAGAACAACTTTTAAAATGACGATAACCCTAGAACCGTGAAAAACAAAACATAGAAAACTGCAATACCAATGGCTGATTTATTTTTCGCGATTTCAGGGTTCGAGCCCAAGGTAACACTTGTTCGATAGCAAATCCTGAATGACCTCTCCAATTTGATTTAATCTTTCTGTAAAACGTTGTATACCTATTAATAAAAACCATAACTAACTTACGAAGTGTTAGATATTATCAGTCCGTCGTGTGGCGATGGCGGACAGACAGGCATGCAAGTGAAAGTGACTGATTGTATTTGGGAGCAGGTTTTGTGACGTCATCAGTCGTGCGTGGCTATTTGTTATCTGATCGAGTGAATTGTGACGTCAATATTTAGGATTGTGACATTATAATTCTATTTTTAGAGAAAGAGTTATTACAACTCACGTCATCATCATATCAATCACCATAAAATTCCTCATCATCAATGCTCTCCTGACTTCGGCGTCTGAGTGCGATTTGTTTGTGTCGAGATGGATAGATGTGTGTCGTTTGTGAGATGATGGATGCCTAATCAATTAGTGTTATTATTTTTATTTCTAAGGTTTTATGATTTTATGTTATTTTATTTTCTATTTTTATACATAATTGTTTATGTTACTTATATGTACAACGCATTCGTTTTAATTAAACTGTAATGTTGTTCATTATACTTGAAATAAATAAATAAATCATCAAACGTGCCTAGTGGTTTGGTGAATAGGCTATTTTCCTGATGCATGTGAAAAGAGCATATTATGTTTTAGTTAGGGAAGTCTGTTTTCGCTGGGGAAGTCCTATGTTCTCCTAGTGTTTTGGAGGCCGATTCTTTAACGAGAATCATTAAGCAGAATAGTTCTATGGAATGGTTGATGACTGCTAATGACTGACACTGAAAGACAATCCAATTCAATTCAATCGTTTATTGCGAATATAGGTAAGGTAGGTTTTACATGAATATTGTCATAAAAACAATGTTTGTGCAGCTATATTCTGCCATTTAGCATGCAACACGAAATACACAGTTCTATGTCTAGCTATTAACTGAGGCGTCTAAAGCAATAATGCATTATACCAGGCCCCTCAGAAAGTATTGCGAAAAAAAGTTTTTATATATGGGAGACTGGCCAGTTATAATGTTTTTCGAAAATATGATTATTTATAAGTAAAAATAAGTAAGTTCCAATTTCAAAATTTCCCTCCACATTTTTTGCGGGTTAATTCAAAGTATTGTGTCTCACTGAAATATGGATCTGCGCCGGGAACATTTTAGAGCTATGATTTTATACGATTTCAAGTGTCGCCTGAAACCGGATGAATCGTACGATAGACTTCAAATGGCATTCATGGATGAAGGCCCTTCCAAGGCAACCGTGTATCGTTGGTATAACGAATTCAAGCGCGGTCGACCAACTTTGGGGGATGACGAAAGAAGCGGTCGCCCTTTGACGGCTGTTACCGAAGAAAACGTGCTAGCAGTGAAAAATTTAATCCAAGACAATAGGCGAATTACATATCAGGAGATTCAACACATATTGAAGATTGGATCGGGAAGCGTTCACGAGATTCTACACAGCCATCTTCGCGTGAGGAGGATAGTATCACGCTGGGTGCCGCACAACCTCACCGATGCTCAGAAGCAGGCCCGGGTGGAATGGTGCCGTGATATGCTTAACAAATTTGAAGCAGGCTCGTCTCGGCGTGTTTACGACATCGTTACAGGTGATGAGTCCTGGATTTATCAATACGACCCAGAAACCAAGCGCCAGTCGACTGTTTGGGTGTTTCAAAATGAGCCAACGCCTACCAAAGTGAAGCGATCTAGAAGCGGGGGTAAGATTTTGATCGCTAGCTTTTTTAATTTGACTGGCCACTTGGTATCAATTCCCTTACGGGATCAAAGAAGCATTAATGCCGAATGGTATACTACCAAATGTTTGCCAGAAGTTTTCTCTGTTATAAGCAACAAGCGACCAAACACAGGGCTCCGCGGGCTACTGCTCCACCACGACAATGCACCTGCGCACACCGCACTCAAAACGAGGGACTTCCTGGACAGCACGCCAGTCAAACTCCTGGGTCACCCTCCTTACAGCCCTGATCTAGCACCGTGTGACTTCTTTTTATTCCCAAAAATAAAAAATCAGCTCAAAGGGATACAATTTTCGTCGCCGGAAGATGCGCTGGCTGCGTTCGAGCAGGCTGTAAACGAGGTGTCTGCGGCGGACTGGAAAAAGTGTTTTGAAAACTGGTTTAGGCGCATGAATCTTTGTATAGAGGCTGGTGGAAAGTACTTTGAAAAGATTTGATAAAAATATATGTACGTATAGAACAATTTTTTTTAGTTTCGCAAAACTTTCTGAGTGTCCCACGTACATACGTCTAATATTTTAATGTCAAAGTGAATATGAAAGCATGTCAAATGTAAATAATTGAAAGTGCTTTATCCTGATGTTAAAACCTATTAGGTATACAATGTCAACGTAGATTTAATTTTTTATTAAGTTATTCATCCACACTATAATATGCCTTATTAAAAAGAAACTGTTTCAATATCTACTTTTGAACAATAGGCCCATGATAACGTAAAGAAGGTTAGTATTGCATAACCTTAAGGGTTTCATTAGAAACTGGTGTTTAGTTCTATAGGCACTTGATAGATCAGATGATCACAAAACTTAAACGTACTGGATGAGAACGAATGAGAAGAACATTAGTAACGAGATCGGATGTCAGTTTTCTAACATTCACGCGCATCTTCAAAATAACACAAAACAACAAACAATCTAAGCAGTATGCAAAACCGTTCGAAGACAAAACGGGGTTATTACCCAACATGTTTAATGCTTATAGCGTCGGTGAAATCAGCCTGGCCGAACTTTCCCCATCCATGCGTTCCGTGGACCAGCTGACGTAAATCACGATTTTCTCGTCCACAGTTATGTGTGTTATATCACTGTAAACAATGTTTAGAGCTGTGTTAATGTAAACTTGACATTGGACGGAATTTTTGCAATTTTCGGAATGCTGCTGCTATGCCGTTATGAGGCTATTATGCGGGTTGGATTGCGATTGTGTTGGTAGAACAGAGTAAAGTTTTACGAATTTTGTATAATGAAGTGAAGGTGGTTTTTTAATTCCATTTCTTATTTTTGTTCAAACACAACCTAACTACCTATTTTAGTAGAGCCTTAAGACAATGGAATAACTAGGTCAATACTAGCTAATTAAGATAAGTTTGAAGATCTCAACATTGGATTAACAGTAGAAGATTATTCATTTATCGATTTTGAACACCATGACAGTTAATTCTTCAGTCTTGAACCTATCTTTGGAAATGCCACGAGATAATTATCATCAGCCCATTACTGTCCCACTGCTGGGCATAGGCCTCTTCTCAAAATGAGAAGGCCTTAGTCCACTACTGGCCTAGTGCGGATTGGCGGACTACACACACCATCGAAAACTGTATGAAGCACTCTCAGGTGTGCAGGTTTCCACACGATGCTTCCTTCACCGTTAAAGCAAGTGCTAATCGAATTTTGATCCACATATGAATTCGAAAAGTGAGTGGTGCAGGCTGGGTTCGAACTCAGAAACTCCTGTATGAAAGGTAAGCGCTCAACCGCTATGCTATCACAGCTTATTAGGTACCATGAGATAATAAGAGATTGATATCCTAATTCTGAAGTCTTAACTTTCTTCCATAGAGAAACATGAAACTTTAATAAAACCCAATTCGGTTTTTCTAACCAAACTTCCAACAACCTAATAAACTCCGTCCTACTTGTATGATATTACTGAGAAACAATCAAAGTTATTTGCATTGCAATGGCGCCGCTGTTTTATAGGCACAGTAGTCACCACTTGAATTTTAAAAGTACGAAATCGGCGAGCCCCAATTTAGACTAAAAGATTTATTAATTTAACGTGTAGAATAAGGTCGATACAATACAACATACAGTAGAAGATAGAAGCATTGTAATAGAAATTACTAATAATAGAACAATGATCACTTTCTGAGGTGATCCAAGAAAAGTACACTCAAAAAAAAAATAAGTTCGTTAAATGTAGCCGAACTTTCGTCTACCTGTAACTTAAAAAAGTGACCAAATAACTATAAAGTAATACCTAACCAAAATTTTTGCAGTTTTGTTCAATCAAGTTAACTATAGTAACGTCTTACCAAATTTTGGTTATCACTCCAGTTTGGTTAAATTGTCGTTTCTATGTTCTTTTTGTTTTAACGTTTCTTTGTGGTTGCTGACATGTCTGATGGAGTCATGTTACGATATTTAATACGTAATAAAATAAATATTACATATTATATTCGTCACACTTAGCAAAAAAAAATTTAATTCTGAGCGTACTTATCTACTTGATAAATTGCAAATGAAACTGTTGGTAATAAAGTTCATGAACTTGTCACGTCGTGGCCGGTGTGGCTGGCTCGGGCAGGAGACTCGCAGGGTCGAGGGTTCGGTGGCTTGGCACACTTTTTGTCTTTCAGCGTACAATATAGAACTGAATAAGTAAAATAATATAAAAACAACTGTAATGGTCGGACACGTCCATGCCCGGCCAAGGCTGCGATATAAGTCTGTTGTTTTAAGTTAAAAATAGAAAATTATGGAAGATTTTTGAATTTGGATAGGTAAAGTTTTATAAAGTGGCCAGGAAATCCAAATAAGATGGTGAGCAGCGTAACGAGTTTAGCCTCGTTACAAACTATGGGTCCATAAATTGTCAAAGGCACTTATGGCTATAAACACAGGCTATAAATCAAGGTAAAGTTAATAGAGTTTTGTACTCGAATCCAAAACCTGATTGCACTTCAATATCTAGTGATATATTACCTTGAATCATACATGACAATTCTAAAGGGCTTTAGAATAGGCCTCTTTGTACAAAAGCTGGATACGACCTTCTTAATGCAAGTTGACATACACTTGGCTTTGTAAAGTAGGAAAGTGGAATAGATCCATAAAATGTACAAACAGGCGAGACATTTGTATGAAACGTAAAGAAGATATTTAAAGATGAAGTTTATGATGATTACGATGTCAAAGAATTCAGATTAGCATCTTCAATTTAATAGAATAGAATAGAACTTTTATTTGCAGGAACAGTTGTTTTACAAGGTCTTTTAATAGTGTCGATAGAATCATGTTCCACATTATGAAAGGCAGGCAAATATTTTATTACAATGCATGCAAATCTTGATTATTAATTTTATTATGTCACATTCTCATTACCATTTTCATGTCAACTCAAACTTAATTTTAAATAGATGCATTTATGCAGGCAACTAAACCAATTTTATAAAAAAATAAAAAAATACTTCGCAAGTTTTCTCAGATAAATAAGTCTGTGTTCTACATAATATTTGCTAATAACTTTAATATTTTTACACAAAAATGTAATCTGCTTCCAATTATCAGATAACATGATCGTTAAAACGATACTCACGTCTGTTTCACGGCGACTAATTGCGAGATTTTGCTGTTTGTAATTAATTGAGCGCGATGAGTATGGTTGTCAGCTTCAGTGCAATATAAATTTTATATTTAGGTAACTGAAGCAAGCTCAAGCATGCATGTCCCAATATTAAATCAAAGTAGGTACTTAATTTTAGTAATGTTGTGAAAAAAGTTTTAAGATTTTTTGCTGTCGTTACTAAATAAAAATCACATGATTCTGTGATGATCACTCATCGATATTTATACAGTGTGGATCATAAAGTACAGTTAGCAGCCCTACACGGTACGGTTTGTGTGAAAAGCAATTAAAGTGGGTGAGGCCCCGGCCCGCTTCCCACGCGGCACTGCTCTTGTTGACTGTACCGCTCGTCCTGGTTCGCTTGCCTTTACACTAGTTTTTACAACCTTACTGCTATATACCATTTTAGAAATAGTAGGAAACTCCATGTTTTTATCAATATCTTTCTTGTCTTTCCTAAAGCTTTTCCTGGTAGAGACAGATATTTTTTAATTTATTGCGATTTTTATTAAAGTCTGCCTATAATTCATATTTTTATGGCCCATAAATTATTTCTTTTCTAGCAAGATCTTTATCTAAGACACCGCCAGGTTTGTTTTGCATAATTTTTCACTATATTTAAACAGTTTTGTTTACTCGAGCTTCTTAAGTGACAGCGTTAGTTAAAAGATCAGCTATAATTCGTGCTTCTTTAATATAATTTCTATAATCAAAATCAAAATCTTTTATTCATTCATTGCATTTACATTTATTTGTCAAGAGGTTTTAATTAACAAGGAGTGTTCTGAAGTTAGATAGGCAAATCACCTTTTTGAAATAAATTGGTGAAATGTTACCTCTTTAAAATAAGGATGAGATTTAAGGTATCTCAAATAGAAAAATCGTATAAAAGTTCAATGTAAAAAAGCTTAGAAACGGCAGCTTGGAAACCTGTACTTTATGGGAGCATTGATTTATGGTGTTAACAGTTAACACTTTACAACCAAACTTAAGGATCTACACACAATGCTTTGGAAGACACCCGGTCTAACATATTCAGCTCATTCCACAATATTCCAATAGTTAATTGTTTAACTCATTATCAACCTACTTACGTGTGGGTTACCGGTGGTCTGACAACAATTGTTCGTCTCCGCGATAGGTTCACTAACCTTATGCTCTTTGAAAACGATTTAAATATTCCAACTGTTATCTCTATTCTCTAATTATATTATGACTGTTTACTACTATATACCATGTTGTTTTTGTTTTACTTAAAGTGTTTTGCTGTCTGTACTTTTTGACGTTTGACTTGGTTACGTTTTCGCGTCTATGATGATATTTTAATTTTGATGAGAAAAAGTGGACCACAAATTCACATTTCATTAAGCTTCCTCATTACTCCAAGACCTATAGTCATAATAGTATTCTCATGGAACAGATACTGTCTCATAATGGCATTTTCCATGATACCATCAGATGATTTAATTTATTTTTTCTTGGTAATAATTCTGTATTTGCCAATTCTGTAGATGCCCCCGTTTTGAAGAGTCGTACAATTTTTGCGCGCTAAAACACGTTCTATCATTGGTATCGATTGGCATCATCATTTCAACGATCGGTACAATAGGCAACTGTATTTTGTAATACTTCTGAACCATTTAATTTTTTAGTATCATCCGTGGATCTTTACAAGACCTAGATGAAACACTCCAGTTCCGAACCGTCTTAAATACCACCTTAATCTTCTTGAAACTGTAACCCTACATTAATCACACGTAGCATCCATTTGCAAAGAGAGAGCACCCTCCATTAACACTTTTAACGTAATTAGCACTCACCACAAACAGAAAGGCGATAGCAAACCGCATTTCGCAGCCTAACGAACTTTCACTGCGTACGCACTCACAAGCATCGTGGAAACGACCGGCCGTCACCACGGTTGCTCACCGACTAACTTTCCCATCGCCAATCTCAAGGACTGCATCTGTTGCACTTTTCGATGTCAAGCGTGGTCCTTGAAAGGTTGCTGATGCACTTTTATGGGTTTTATGAGCGATTTCCGAGGAAGCGCCGGTGTAGCGCCTTGATCGTGCTCTAAATTGACAGTTTAAGAGCAGCGAGTTAATGAGACTGTAGGGTCTTGCGCTTTTATATCGAGGACTATCAACATTGAGGCAGTTAGTTTAGCTTTTATGGGTTTTGACGGAGTTTATATTTGAGTTCTTATTAATAGATTAAGTCGGTAGTTTTCTTCAGCTAGACCTTTCATGTTGGGTATATCCTTATTTTCTTGAACTAATTTTAAACCAATTTAGTCATTGTTTTTCGAGCACACACTCCAAAAATGAATGGGCCCATATAAATCAAATGATAACAGCCCCAGATTTCAGTTTCTGTTATATTCTGTTTTAGTATTCTCATAACTACCTACGCCTACGTAGGCATTTTATTTCCTTGAATTCTTTTAAGATTTTAAATTCAAGCCTTATCATTTAAAGGATTATTTTTATTAAGTTACAAAAGGTGATCATAATTAATGATGCGAAACTAGCTCTACACTTGTACTCTATCAAAATGGTTCCAATCAACCCGATCAGAATCAAAACGAATCTTTTAATTAGCTATCAATCAATTTCTAAACTCATATAAACCTCGTTGCATTAAAGAATTCGCAACGACCAATCATCAATCATTATAATTTCTGTTATTTCACGGTATTAGATACACAAGAGCATCGCGTTACATTGCGAATTCACTCAATATAAAAATTAGGTTTCGTTTGCTGCCGAGAAAGAGTGTGTTGCATTGAGTGGGTCAGTCGAGTAATCGTTTGCCAGCCACTGTCTGTCAGCTCTCTCTGTCTTTCACTTTGTATTTGTGTATGAGAGAAAAGGATGGGTTGCAAGCGCGTGCGCCGCACCGTTATCCCGCGACGATATCTTGAATGAAGAAGGTGTTTTCTCCCGCGCCAAAACAAAGGCGCCCAAGACTTGCCTTTAAAAACGAAAGGTGCACTAATTGAGTTAATTGAATGCGTTTAATTTATGTCGAGCTCAGTCATTATGCCGCGGGTGGCCATTTTAATTGTGAACTTAATTGTTTTTAAAGTTGTTTTTTTTGCTGACTGTTTTATTTCAGCATTTGTTTTTTTTAGTAATACGTGTCTCAAACGGTACTCGTACGCATTGTCGTGCCGCATGCCGCCTGGAATATTATGAAGCTTGTAGATAAAACAGTTGTGTAGAAAACATTTAGATGGTAGGTACATAATTAATTTAGAGATTGAAGGAGTTAATAATTTCCACTAACGTCATTAAAAACAGCCTTAATTAAAGAGTGTTATAATTTTATTTTATTATTTTTAACGCATACGAAGCGAAATCTACTGATTTAAATTGTGGAAAGAAAAAATCGGTAATCTCAGTACGCCCGCCAGTGATCAGGCGCGGTTCTAGGGGGGGGGGTCACAGGGGTCATGACCCCCCCCCAAAACCATCCAAGCTGTACCTCAAAATTATCCTAACAACTAAACAAGAAAGATTAAGTGTTATTTCAAATTATGAGTTGTCACGACATCTACTCGTACGCTGCCGTCCTCTAACTAAAAGGCCGACAATTTTGTCAAATTCGAGTTACATATACTACTAAAGAGAGCAAAATTTGCTCTTTTTCGTAGTATATGTAACAAAATTTGACAAAATTGTCACTTAACGGCCTTTTAGTCATCGGACGGCGGTACGTAAAACAATACTTAACATTATTTTGGAATTTTGTGTAATTACCTACTAAAGTTCAATTTACAGCATGGGTAATGGTATTATTTTGCTCAAAATAAACTATGGATGAAATTTCCTATTCAACGGTTTGCGCTACTTTGCACGAGCCTGCCGTTGCGATTGGACACTATATTAAAGGCACAAGCGATTGAAGCTTTGGAGATGAAAAAATAAATAAAAATGAAAATTTCGCGCTCGTTGCGCTCGCGCTCGTTGCGCTCGCGCTTGTGCTACATTTTTATATTAAGTACTCGGCGCGGATAATAAATGGAATTGAAAATGGTGGCATTTTTATTCTATGTGTCTCACGCTCACAAAATACTGTGAGCGAGAGGAAAATACAAATGCCGCCATTTTCAATGTTATTCTTTACCTGCACGAGTAGTACATAGCATAAAACTCCAAAAAATACACTTAAATTGAAGTCAAAATTTCGCGCTCGCTTCGCTCGCGCTTGTACGCGCCGATAGTTTCCTCTTTGTCAACGCGCATTTTGGAAGTAACTATTCTGTTGCATATTATACTAACTCCAAAAAATTTTGTTGACATTACTGCGTAAATTAAAAAAAAAAAAACTATTTTTGTTGGTACATTTGGACCTTGAAACTGTACGTAAGCCAAGCTGACCCCCCCCAAAATCTTGGGCTGGAACCGCGCCTGCCAGTGATTATCCACTAAGCTATCGTGAACACTGCACCACGAGCAGTGTTCACAGTAGCTTCATTTCATCGAAATTAACCTCCACTTTGTTACGTCTTTGGGTGACGTCAGCGATATCTTATTAAGAAACAGTGTTTCTTATCCTGCTCGTGAGCGATTTTTTCTTTCCACAATTTAAATTGTTATATTATTCTTTTAACTTTCGTTTTCCTTCAGTAGAACTCTATCCTAATTGACGAATTTGACGGGATTTAAGACCGTTAAATAAATTCTGGGACACCGATCTACACTGCCCGATATTTTTCATTGGTCAAACTCACGTAGATGTGTTTGGTAGTTGCTGCAAATTATAGTATATCTACAGAAACTATAAATTAAAATTGAAATTCAAATGTTTTTATTACAAATAAACCTAATTACAGGCACTTAATATTTTTCTTTCTTTCTTTCTTTCACTTTTGAAACGTCAGGCTCTAGTAGCATGGTATACTTGTCATGTATTATTAATTTCCTTCCTCGTCTAACTATATTACTACTCCTACTACTACTACCTACTACTCTGTCACAAAATAGAGGAGCTCCGGGAACTCCATTGGACCGCGCCGGTGCCCCTCTACTGCTATGCCTTTGGCACGTCCCGGGAAAACAATATTGTTTTCCCCACAGTAGCACGCGACCATCACGTACTGCTGTCCTCCCCAGGGTCGCCTAAAAGACGCCTCGAGTCCCCCCACTCTTAGCGTCCACGATCCCGAAGTTCCCCTGCCAGATGTGGCGGCAGGAGATGCGGCCTGTTTTTTAAAGCTAAAGTTAAAACTAATGAAGCAGCTCTTTGAATTAGGCCTTTGCATGTATTTGGGGTACCTAAATGCGAAGATATCCACATGTTCGAAGGTCTTAAGGTTAAAAAAGGTAAGTGTGCGTATGCCATATAATTAACGCTATAAATATTGTTAATTTTGGTCACGCAACACTTATCAGGGATCAAGGAAGGGTTTTCGTATTCCCCAGATATTGGCAATGGGTATAACCATCCATCAATATGCCATTCTACTGCAATCTATGAATGCAATAAATTGTTCTATTCTGGACGCAGGGAATATTAATTTAATGAGGACCCACTGGGTATTACCCGTATGACCCGTATCGAAACATTAATAATAGCCTGAAGGTAGATATTTCTATAAAATAATGGGTCAATGTAGACCCATGTTCAACAGTGGCTGCCATGCCCATGTTTCTCATGAACTGCTATAAAGAAAAAGCAAGAAGAGCATAGTTGAATACTGCTATAACCACTGTCTTCAGCAAACATATTGGCCAAATGCAATTTTTATTTTTATTCTCTTTATTCATCTCTAAAGATATAAAATTTACATATTTTTTTAAGTCCTAATAGGCCTGCTTTTATCCTCCACCTCACCTGATGGTACACGCTTGTCAAGCAAAAACTCATTCACTCAAGCCTTGAAGACTACCAGATTACACTTATCGGGAAACAGATCGCAGGGGATTCCACTCCTTATCCTAAAATGGGCTTGCTTTCGACCGCTACCTCTCTGATGAACGATGGTGCGGTAGACGATAGTGCAGTTTGTTGTAATTAGCTTAAAGGTAGTAGGGTTTTAGGATACTGGTTTTTTTTCCCTTTATTTTTATTAAAACATAGGTACATTAATGACACAAGCAAACCAAAAGCCACGGGGGTTTGTCTGACAGACTACTTTTAAGCAACACAATCCGTTAAAAGTACCCAAAATAAAATTGACATCAACATAGGTACCTAATTTTAAAACATAGTAACTTATTGTATTACGTACCTTTATATGTGCAATAAATACCAGCTTAGAGCAAACAATGCCTTCGGCGAGCGACTGCATTTATTTTGATAGCTTTATTATCTATAGGTACCTACTATATTTTCTTCTTCATCAAATGATTCTCTATTTCCTGGGATTTTCAAAATAAGCTGTAGATATACTTGTTCAGTTTCCAAAATGTAAGCTTCTAAAACCATTTAAAAACCTTGAGCTTTTCAGTAATGTAGGTAGGTATTCTATGAAATGGTGATAGTTGCTGCTGCATCACAGAGTAGTTCATTTACATTTGGAGAACGATCTGACGATCCGATAATATTTTAAATATTATTGCTAATTTGAGAATCTTTGTAGGATCTCACGTTTACCCAAAAACCACCAAGGCGTAGGAGTGCCAAAATTAGCACTATCTTTCGAAACAGCCTTAGTAAGTAACTAAGCCTACATTTTTAAAGTAGGTCATTAATTGATTAAACATCAATCAACAGTGACTGTCTAGCGAGCGTCTGAATTAAATGTAGGCAGGCCTACTTCCATTCTGCAAGGCTTTTGTTACCTCAATTACTGTCTCCGATGGTGTTTGAAGAAACTTGAGGAATTATTATTTAGGAAAGGTGGCCATTGAAGCAGAGGAGTCCTTCATGAAGACCGCGCATTTGCAAAAGCAGCGCCCCCCAGCCAGGTGTACCGACGACCTGAAGAAGGTAGCTGGTGGACTAGATACGGAAGGCGGAGGACTGAGTGTTCTGGCGCAACTTAGGAGAGGACTATGTTTAGCAGTAGGATGCTATAGCCTGAGTTGATTGATTAACGCAATTGATCCTGCGATTCGCGAGCAAGTTTGAATCCTGCACGTGAGTACATTTTTCTTTCTACAACTTAAATATCTGGACTGCAATAATTTTATCTTTTATTTCATTGTCTTTTTGCAGAAGTCAAAAGAAGCATATCTACTAGATACTAATGATGATACCAGACATTTGCGATTTTCTGAATCTGCGAGTGCGTAGACCAAATATTTGCACTACAATGTAGGCAGAAAACAACAAATTGAAAGTAATGACAAAAGAAAACATTACATTCATTCAAGTCCCTGATCCAAGTGAATGTCTAGCGAATGTCTGAACTAATGATACTACATACGTATTTAACCAACTGTAAAGCGATGATCATTCACAGACATTTTAACCTATTTAAAAGTGAGTAAGTGTGCAAACGTTGAGTGGAAACGCTAAAATTAAGACGTCAGTTTACATAGCCTGTGTTTAGTGCTAGCTAAGTTTCTGTTTGACGAAGTGATTTGCCATGACGAGGGGCTTTAAGTGATGTTCAATTGTTTATTATGCTGATACACGTCTTGTTATGACAATGATCATTTTAATAAGTAATAGAAAACGTATACGACATGTTGATCAGTATTCGTGCCATATTTAAAGAGGTGACTATACCACTGATAATACTGAACAAGAAGAATAATAAAAATCAAAACCATTTATTTTATTTAAATACCTATTTGTAAGCAAACGATTTCACCCCGTGTGTCGCGCACAACACAAAAACGATACGTGCGAAACCACCAAAACAATGGACAGAATTTTCCGCTCTTTGACAATGCCGCCGGTGACTTATTTTCATAGTCGTTCGGGATTTATTCTCAAACGCTCGCTATGTCTAATAATTAATAATAATATATAATTTGGTTATTAAATAAGCGTAGAATTGGTTAAGTATTTCTAGATGACTAAGCACAGTTTTTAAAATAAATAATAAAATAAATAAAAATCATTTATTGCAGGCATACACCCATATAACTTACACATACAATTTTAATTTAACGAACACAAATTATAGTAATGAAAAGATTAAGTAAATAATTTAATTCAATTAAATAATCATTTGCTATAGAAATATTATGGCACGGTTACAGATCAAAATCTTGTATAAACTTGATCTATTAGACCTATACTACTAGTATTATTATCTATTTTATCTACACTCGTATCGTAAAATTCGAATTATGAACTCGAAAGTAATGTCATAATGACATACTTTACGCACTATGCACCTGTAATAAATTTAAAAAGTTTCATTACGATACAGTTTGCTGAACAAAACAATGCGGTAATTTAATTTTTTTTCCGTAACCGCACACTTCAGCCAAACTAAGGAGTTTTTAATGCCACTTCGACCCAACCAAGGAGTTTTTAAACCTTTTTTTTAGCAGTCGTACAGTTTGGCACCAATGAGTACACAAAATTCAGGGTGGCGCCACTTGTCATCATTGAAAATTTGTATCGTTTAAAATCGCGTTTTTGGCAGAACTTTGGATTGTCATATTGCTTTTAATTATATTTAAGTGTTTACTGTGTTTTTATTTTTAATTATATTTTTTGTATGATAAAACAGAGATTGACGGAATCCTGACAAGGATAGAAAATTAGTTCCGATTGTAATGTTTTCGCCAGACTATATTTTATTATCTATGTAGGCGCGCGGCAGAGCGCGTGCGCGGCCGCCCGCCACGTCCTACTCACAGAGTACATTTATACATACGGAAAGCCCTACTGGATTTGGTCATCGTTACTTGTAAATTTATTGTTATTGTTTACGTTATTATTATGGTTTTGTAAGTCGAAAGTTTTATTCTGGGCAAAAATATCTGACTACAGCAGTGATACTGAACTGAGGAGAATATGACCCCGCCTGAATTTCTGGATGCAGCAACGTAAATGACGAACAATCTTTTACCAGAGAAATCAAGAAAAACAACGACAATGTTACGAAGATTTTGACGTTGGTATTTTATTTAAAATTGTATGAGTTTAGATAAAATAGTGTATGAAACTGACATAATTAGGTATTAAAACACTCGTGTGATACTATTAAAAACCTCGCCTACTCGTGTTTTAATAACCCCTATTATGCAACAGTTTCATAAACTACTATTATGCCTATACCACTAGGCATTACCATGTGGATGATATCCTATTAAACAACTTTCTTATATAATTTCATCTCATTTGACTTGATTCAAGATTTCCTTCATCTCCAGTAGAAAGCTTTAGTGAAACTGTATGTATGTACGTATAAGTCGTTGATAAATATAAACTTTTATGCACCGCCATTACCAATATTTGACTTTCTCAAGGATATTGCGTAGGTATCGCAACTTTCTCGGCGTCTTGATAAGAAAGCGTGTGAAATGAGGAAAACTCAAATGAATACTGATGGATGGTAGCTTCGCAAAAATAATCAGCCCCCCTCAGAGACATGACATTTACGGCCGGGCCCCCCTAGCCAAGTTGACAATCTACAATAGTCAACGCTAATAGAAAACAATCAAATGTATGGGAATGACACATTTCAACGAAAACGTCATTATCATAATCATAATCATTAATATGCATCTTAAAAAGTACAACCTTACAATTTCTTATCAAATAGTACTTGCAATGTTATTTCTAGTATCACACTTCTTGCATCAACATAGGTAAGTACACTGAAAAACACTTTGTTGCCTTCGATTCACATTGTCCTCCGTACTAGTCGAAACTGTAACTGTATTCGTTGAGATATGTCATTCCCATACATTTTGATTGTTTTCTATAGCGTTGACGATTGTAGATTGTCAACTTGGCTAGGGGGGCAGGTAGTGTGTATGGCGGTAATCAGTATAGATGTACTACATCGGAAACATAAAACCGTAAATGACAGATACCTACACAACCAAGGACTTCAGTATTTTTTTATTATAGAGGGCGGCAAACAAGCATTAGATGTCGGGAAAACCGCTGACTGAATTTGCTGGCCACGGTATTGCTGTACGAGGCAGAAGGCGTGTGAAGTTATTGAGAATTGTATTTGTTTTAGTTCGTCTTGGTTCGTCTCTACTTTTACTTTTCATTTTATTAATTACTAGCTGTGCCCGCGACTCCGTCCGCGTGGATGTCGGAAAATAACATCGTGTCATAATTATGAACACAATATCTTCAAATATATACATATAAGCGCCTACACAGACGATTACACTATTTACCGACCATACTATATTTTGTTTTTACAACCAACCGGCTAAGGTGATGGAATTTCATGGAATTAGCCCTAAACTCTCTCATTCTGAGAAGACGCTCGTGCCCAGCAGTGGGAAGTAATTGGGCTGATTATGTTATTCTATAACACTAACCACATCTCTTCTTATGCTGAGAAGAGGCCCGTGTCCAGCAGTGGGACTGTAATGGGCTGGTAATGTTATGTTATGTTATTCTAGAATAATAATAATATCCAGTTCATTAACTCTTCTCATTTTGAGAAGAGGGCCATACCCAGTAGTGGGACAGTAATGGGTTGACTACGTTATGTTATTCTATATTTTCTAGTTTCTTAACTCTTCTCGTTCCGAGAAGAGGTCCGTGCCCAGCAGTGGGGCAGTAGGTAATGAGCTGATTATGTTATGATAATCTATTACACTAACAATATCCAGTTCCTTAACTCTTATCATTCCAAGAAGAGGGCCATGCCCAGCAGCGGGACAGTGATGGGCTATGTTATGTCATTCTATATTTTCTATAATACTAATAATCCAGTTGTATTTTTAGGAACCTGCAACCTGCATCCAACCAACAATCATGACCTCTACTTTGTATGCAACTTAATACAATAGAGGGGTCAAGCTGTATCGCTGGATCTACTCAACCGATTCAGATAAAACATACCCTATATTTTAAGTTAGACTAATACCAATACAAATACAAAGTTTCATTACGATCCGTTCAGCCGTTTTCACGTGATGAGGTAACAAACAGACAGACAGACAGACAGACATAAATTTTTTAAACGATTGATTCGTGTTCTATAGCTTATTTCTAGTCCCCCTAGCCGGTTTTCGCGAAAAAAAACTCAATGTACAGACTTTTCGACCTTTATAGTTTTATTATAGTATGATGCAGATTTTAAATAATTGATTTTTAGTATCTTCAGCATGTTACGAAATAAAATTATGTAGATTACGTATTACATAGAAACTTTGGTTAATAGGTAACTTCTTGGAATTGTTTACGGACTGCAAATTATTTTCCTGCTAATAATAATATGTATATATTATGGAGATATTATGTGTATTTTATGTAAAAAATTTGTTATTATAATAAGTAATTTCTACATACCTACTTGGAAAATACGCAGAAAGAGCGTGACAGAAAGTATTTCAAAATTTGTTAACCATAGACATATAACCAAATAATTAGAAACGTTGATTTAAATTAGTTGACAGAGACGAAAAAGAAAGATCCATCTTGGATTAATGAACTATATTGTTTTACGGTCAAAATTAATATCCAGTCTATCCACGATTTATCCTACTAGAGATAGAAATTTGACATATTTTGTATGGAGTTTATGTCAAATTCCTATCTCCGGTAGGACAAATCGTGGATAGATTGGATATTAATTTAATTTCATATTCATCATCATCATTTCAGCCGAAAGACGTCTACTGCTGGACATAGGCCTCCCCCACCCAAGCATCGCCACAATGACGGGTCCTGCGCCTTTCGCAACCAACTGCGATCGCCAACCCGCCTGCCAAGCGTGGCGATTATGGCATAGGTATCCCCCCCAAATATGATAAGCACATTTCATATTATTTACATATAATTACATCTACAACAACACAAGTTAATTTCCCTAATTTGTGAGTTAATGTCATTTCCAAAATTCAACTCTTATGAAATTGTTTTAGAAAAAAACATTTTATAATTATGCTAGTTCATACTTTTAAGCGTGTGTTATGTTTATTTTAGTATCCACTTTGTTTCCTAGCTTCTTTGACTATCATACTAATAGGTAGAAATTGCAGTTTTATATCTCGAGTAAACTTAAAACGGCATGATAGTATGAAACCTATTTTGCTGTTTGCGTTACTTACTCTACGATTGCATAAGAAAAGAGAAGACTATTATTACCTATTCTACAACGAATGTTACGAGAGCTTTTCAAGAAACTTTAGCTAAAAGTTAAGATTTTCGAAATGATTCAACAAGGAGCTCTACTAAATAAAATATAAATATTTTTGAGACATTTTTACACAGCACTATCTAGTCCCAAACTAAGTAGAGCTTGTACTATGGGTACTAGACAATGAATATACTACTACACTACTACTACACTACTACTACACTACACACTACTATACTTATATACTTTTTTTTGTAAAAACATACTTATAAATCTTATAATACATAAGAAACACCCAGACCAACACAAACACTTATATGTTCAACACACAAATATTTGTGTACTGTGGGAATCGAACCCACGACTTCGTGATCAGCAGTCCGACACTCGAACCACTAGACCGCAGACGTCGTAAAGAACTAGTTTATACTTAGGTATTATAAGAGGTAGCTCAAACCACAGAATATATACTATAGTACTCAAACTCAATATATTTACTCCTTTACTCCCCATCACAACTGCGGGCCCCAAGAATTAAACGATGAGCAGCAGGTTTCTGAAAATAGTAGATAGGCTCTAATTTTCGTTTTTTTATTCCTAGGACAGGCAGGGACGCTAATAGCCTCTCTTCATCCAGTCTATCGCTGTCTATTGCTGGACAGGCCTCTCTCAAGTTGCGCCACAACACGTGGTCCTTTATCTTCTGCCTGCAGTCAAGCCCAGCTACCTTCTTCAGGTCGTCGGTCCACCTGGTTGGAGGGCATTATGCTGTGTTTGCCGATTTGCAATAGGCTGTCTTGTAATAGATGAATCAGCAGGGGTGAAGAAAAAAAATGTCAGGAATGTCAATCGGAACGATCAGCTTAAAGTACATAGACTGAACAATTTTTGTATGTAAACAATGTATTAAAATAAAATTCACCTATAAAATATTTACATCACTTCTTAATAATAACGTTTCGCAATTTCTTCCAGAACTCTTCTTTATTCCTCTGATCCCATGAGTGATATATCTTAGTCTTCAACAAGTACTTCAACGTTGTCGTCAAGTATTTACTCTGTATCTCCCCGATTCTTATCAACACTAGGGGATCGTATGACGTGCCATCCTCTAAGAATATTCTGTGGTACTCCGCCAGTTGTGTCTCCCACCGGCACCATTGTGACTTCGCAAAACTATTGCTTATTATTAAAATAACATACTTGCTCTCGTTAATACTGCTCAAAACTGCTTCTGATATAAACGAACCTATTTCAAAGTCCCTCTCGTAAACGCACAGTTTCAGGAAAGGTGGTTGCGACTCAAGTTGTGCTATCATTTCGTGAACAAAGTCTCTGTCTTCATTAGAATATGATACAAAGGCGTCATACTTATACGTTTTGCCTCCATCTGGTTTTGATTGTTTTTTCTTAAAATTTCTTCCTAATGCTATCTTGGCTATGAAAATCCAATATCGTATGTACATCCTATACTTATAAATAACAGCTATTATTAACAGTACCACAGAAATTGTGACCAATGACGGAGCAGTCCAAACTAGCACCATGACACTTGATATCTTCTCATACATCAAACAGTGTAAACTTTTGATGGAAGTCAAATATTCTGAAACTCTCCTATCTTCCCACAAGTCAGGACTACTGCACTGAAATTTTGAGCTGAAGATATATAGTTTTAAAGCTCTTGTCGCGTTAGCTTGGAGCCAGCGGTAAGTGGTGAACATTGAATTACAGTCACACACGAAAATGTTGTCCATAAGATCGATGACTATATCTCCTTTGCTCTCTTCCAATAAGTAACCGATATCACGAATCATACTCAGGGAGAAATGTGATATTTTGTTATTTGTCAAATACAATCTGTTCGGCTTAACACCAGAAGCCAAAAATATTGGTTTCCACCAAGATATCAGCAAATTTTCACTTAAATCCAAAAATTGTAGCAGTTTTAAAGGTTTTAATATTTCTGCAGTTATGTAGTAAAGTTGATTATTTCTAAGCACTAGATGAGTTAAATTAGGCATCATTTCAAAAATGTTATCGTCGTCATAGAAATGCTTGAGTCCACAGTTTTCCAAAATAAGAATTTTTAACTCGTTCAGTCCGTCAAATTGTGAAGATGTTAAATTTTGATTTGCTGTCAAAGGGTTATTAGCTAAATTGAGTATTTCTAAATGTTTGGTAGGTTTGAAACTACCTTCTCCTATATGATAAATAGTACCGTTTTCCATACTTAATATTTTAAGACTTTCTAATCCTGTGAATGTGTAGTTAAATATTGCTCTTATTCCGTTGAATGCCAGATTCAATACTTGTAGGTTTTTACTTTCTGTGAACGTATTTTGATCTATCTCGTAATAAACTGGATTGTTTGCATGACCCTTATTGTCAGATAGATCTAAAAGCATCAGTTGATTCGACAGATGCTTGCCATGAATTCCTGGTAAGTTGTTTCCACTCAATAGAAGAATTCTCAGACTTGGAAACATTTCAGGACTGAAAGCCAGTGGGCCTACCGAAATTACAGATATTTTCCTCAAATCCATTAATTGTATATTCACCATTTTGGGAAAAGCATCATCGCTTATAATTTCAAACTGATTTCTTGCCAATATTAAGCTTTGTATGGTTGAGTTAGCTATAATGTTCATAAGCTTCCTAGGTGGTTGTTTCCGAAACCCCATTCCTGATAAGTCCAGGTGTAACAAATTAATATTATTCTCAATCATTGTCGTTAAAAAGGTTCCTATTAATGAGGAGTTTAGATCATTGTCCCCAATGTGAAGACCTTTTAAGTGCTTTAATGGTAGAAAACTATTTGGATGTATGTAATCTAATCTACATAGACCAAGGTCAAGTTTTTTTAAGAAGGTTCCTTCCATAGGTTTGAAGGCGTCTTCGGGAATGATTTCCAAATTATTTTCTGATAAATCCAACCTTCGTAATGATGGTAGTATACTGGGTTTGAATGATGGTGTTAACTGTAAAACTGAACTAAAGCAGTTGTTGACTAAAGTCAAGTTGTGGAGATTCGTGAGTCCCTCAAAAGATGTCTCGTGAATCGATTGTAGCAATGTGTTGTAGGATATGGAGAGGTGTTCTAAGTTGGTCAGGTTAGAAAATGCGCCAGGCTGGATGTACCGCAGCTGGTGATTTGCTTCTATTTCCAATACTTTTAAGTAGTATAGATAGTCCAGTTCCCCTTTAAGGATTTCATTGATGACGGTAGTTCTTACTCTTAAAACTTCGCTTTGTACTTTTACCTGGAAAAAAATAAATAAAAAACTTGAAATTTGGAATTGTTTACATAATATGATTATTATATTAACAGGATCTATTAAATACCAAGAAAGTTTGAATAACCTTGACCGAAAGCCTCGACGATTCTAACACTATCGCTTGACGTAGCCTTTCTTTTGTTTGATCTAGTTTGATCGTCATCGCGATATCAACCGTGGAACGATCTATTTACTCAGGCCTTTCTTACATTCTAACGTTTCCATTTCTACACGTTTCTACGTTAAGTAACACACTCTCGTAGTTTTTTGGGTTCTATTAAGAATGCAAAAAGGAAAATTGCTACAAAACTGTTATCTTATCGCCCATTAAACATGATTACAGGATAATAAAAACAATCTGATTCGCGGCAATTTCAGTTAAAGTTTTACTCACAACATAAAGAATTGTTATATCTAATTACGCCTTTCATTTAATACAGAAATAGTTTTCACCGTTTACACTCTTAGTAATGTCATATCAGAGTTGTGTGAGTATGTGTACGGTATTATGATGATGGTTACGTATGGATTCTGTTAAGAAATACATACATAGATACTATGTTTGTATGGGATTAGATTGCGTTCATTATGATAACTGTGTGTTCATTGTTCTACGTCTCACAGTATATTGTGATAAGTTAGGTAAACTGAAGGGCTGTTACGTCACACGTATTTAGCATCTAAATGTTAGTCAAAGATGACCCCTTCTAAAAATGGGACACACCTTGGACACACTCTTTCTATGAGTGTTTCAACAAGTGATACTGTTATACTGCTCGTGACCAAAAGCTACATAGATACAGAAAAATTTCTAAAGATTCCTACATGACACTGACCACACTTTCGCATTCACATAAAGTTACCCACACTCACATACTCCACACCACACTTACACCATACACACCACACTTACACCATACACACCACACTCACTAAATACACTAACACATAAATAACTGAACATATGCTCATCCACCCTCACATCCGTATGAAACCCTTTTATTTTTCATTAATTTTCCTCAAATTTGCTTTACCTATTGTCAATTAGAAATTAAGAATAGATTTGCTCACAATTTATTCACATTTGCTGGAAATTTTTATATATTGTGTCATTCATCACTTACTTATGTTTTATTGTATTTTTTTTTCTTGAATACCTAATGTGAGTAACTAATCCCTATGTGACAGGGAATCCTAGTGTAGCGATTAGTGTTCTAACCTTATAAGCACCTTTTTGTTATTGCTATTACTGTACAACAAGAACTGATTTTATGTGAATAAATAAATTATTATTATAAATATGGATTATATCACAAGAATAGGATAAAGTCACAGATTGCTATTCTACTAACAACATACTTAGTTTTATCACGACCAGTTGGGAAACACCAAATAAATTGTTTGGATTTGGAAATACCGAAGATTTGTGATTGTCTTTGATTTTGTAATTAGTATAAACATCACGTTTAAGGCTTGAATAAGATTGACATAAAGCAAGTAGGTTAAACCAAAGCAACGAACCTTCGGAAACCTCATGCATTCGTAGTTTCCGAAGCACACGACGACTCTCTGGTGGTAGGTTGCCCTGCAGATGCAGCCAGACTCCCAGTCCTTGCCGAGCTGGACTGGCAGCTCCTCCGTCTTGTCCTCTTTGGGGTATAGGAAGTTGTCAGTGAACTCTTTGTACTCGTCCATGAGATTGGTCCTCGCGTACTGAGCGTAGCACAGGAGTAGCCAGATGTAGCGGGCTAGTGACATGTCTTCCTCTCTGAAAATAGAGAAGAAAATGCTTTTAGGAATTTTCGTTTTGAACATTTTGTATGAGATTCTAAGGAACCTTATTGAGTTTATTTTAATTTGTGGGTGAAAGCCAACCATGCAAACATAAAATAACTGGCCTAAAAAATCCATTCAACCTATGCCTCTGCGCCTTGTTCTGAGTATTGATATGGACAGTAAGCCTTTTCAGGTAGATATTTTAAAATGCATCCAGTGCAAGCATCACACTTCTTCTTATCGTGTCAATTGTTCAAATATTTATTCTATTCTAAATCTTTTGGGTGAAATATTTCCACTTCAATGGCGTTTAGAGTGGCAGCATCACAGAAATAGATAGAATGGCCAAGTGGGCAGCTACCCTAGCCAAGTTGACAATTTACAATCGTCAACGTTAATAGAAAACCATCTAAATGTATGGGAATGACATATCTTAACGAAAAAGTCATTCGTTGAGTTAATTATGTCAATAACGTTGACGACTGTAGATTGTCAACTTGGCTAGATGGGCAGAGCGCGCGTGCCAACACTCTGCACCATATTATTATTATCCTCCGAGCCTTTTCCCAATTATATTGGGGTCGGCTTCCAGTCTAGCCAGATGCGGCTGAACATCAGTATTTTACACGGAGCGACTGCCATCAGACCCCCGCAACCCAGTTACTGGGTAATACCGACATCCGGAGGTTAGACCAGTTGTCAGACTTTCAGGCTTCTGACTACCCGTAACGACTGCCATAGATATTCGTATGACAACCGGAACCGACAGCTTAACGTGCTCTCCGAGGCACGGAGGGGTCTCGATGTGTAACGAAACGGTCACCCATCTACAGACTGACCGCGGCAAGTGCAGCTTAACCTTGCAGATCGTACAATCCGCGCAGTCGTTGCTTCGCTACGAGCCTCTGCACCATAGTGCAGTGCATTTCAAGCCTTTTTCAGTATGCTTTATGACTTGTTTCTGTAAATACTGTAACAAAAACCCACAAAAACGCCTTATTGTGCTGTTTCTTACTGCAGAAACAAAAGCTGTAAAGTACATTTGATTAATGTTAATTTTCAGGGTTCCGTACCCAAAGGGTGCTAACGGGACCCTATTACTCTCGCTACGCTGTCCGTCCATCCGTCTGTCTGTCACAGGGCTATATCTTTGTAACGGTAATAGATAACCAGTTGAAATTTTCACAGAATATGTGTTGCTGTGAAGTGTATCACGACAAATACTAAAAATTTAAAAAAGTCTAAAACCAAAGGGGGACCCCATACAAGAAACCTCGAAAAACATGCATTATTTTGTGTTCCTGCTCTATCTTCAAAACGGTAATACATACCAGCGTCAAACTTGGTCTGATTATAGTGCATACTATGTAGTTTAGCAACAAATACTAAAAACAGGGCAAACGTAGACATACGTGGTGGTACTACGTAAGCATAAGAAGGAGATGTAAAAATTCTCATTTCGCGTACGTTCGTTGATGTCTTTTGATAAACTCTCGTAAATTAAATCAGTTTCTATGGGGTATCAGGTCGATGGGATGATGGAGATGGCACCCTTACTGCGTGATTCCGACTCACAATTGGCCGGTTTAAAAAAAAAAATGACGTCAATATGAGAGGCGTAGTTTGTAAAACCTAAGAAGTTATTAGGCGTAGTTTGTTCGAAAAGTTGCCACGCAAGAATTGCAAGTAAAATTTTGAGATTACAACCATTCTAGGGCGGCATAGAGATAGTCTCTCGTGCAGATGTTCACACAGCATCCCACTATGAAGGCACCAAAAGTTAGAAGCCTAACAAGCTTCATCTTATATTAAATGAACTCTTTTCATCATTCATTATCAAATTAACACATAGGTGATAGATTCACAGTGCACTAAATAATAATCTTATTTCTCGGTAAGTTTTCCTCAAATGCCAAAATTCAATGCTAATATTTATCATCAGCGTATGATTGCAAAATAAATTCTGCGGCAGTGTGGGTAGTCCGGGGTAAACCCCATAGCATATGGGAATGATTTAGTCCGTTTGTTATGATATATATATATATTACATGCAAAGGTAACACGACAAATTACTGAGAACACAACATGTATACAACATAATATGTGTAACAAGGGATCCAGCTCAGTATTATTGTGGAAGAGGTGAAATGCCAATGCACGTGGCGTAATTTTTCTAAAAATATCTGGTTGCAGACGCTAATGTATTCAAAGTACATACATACATAACATCACGCCTGTATTTCCCCGAAGGGGTAGGCAGAGGTGTGATAGTACACCTACATTTCGCCAGTTATGTTATAGTCCCATGTAATAGGGGGCGAGCCTATTGCCATTGACCGGGCACAAATCCAGACTCCGGGCTGCTACTGAGAATTTCCTAATGAAAAAACCCAATAACAGTTTGCCCGACCCGGGAATCGAACCCAGGACCCCACGCTCAGCAGTCGCGCTTGCAACCACTAGACCAACGAGGCAGTCAAAGTAGATATAATTTATTAGTGTTTCCACTGAAACAAATCTCCCACTATGGTTTTGATCTGTAGATCACAACACATGTAATCTAATGAAAACTGATAACATTGTGGTGACGCCGTCGGAGGCTGAACAAACTTTGATGGCTTCTAGTTAATGTTATGTGGGTTAATTGTGCTTATTTTTGAATCAATTGTTTTAGTTACGGATATAATTTTATTGTCAAGTGATAAGTTAATTGGCTGTTCTGTTGCCAACCCACTGCCTTCTTTTGTGCAACAGGGACATTTCCTTTATAACAACCGATGAATGTGAGAAGGTAATATTGAATTTATTGGTTAAGATTTAAAAAAAAACTCATAACAGATGCAATTACCACTAGGCTGTTGCCTAGATAGAACTGCAAATTGCGTTCGCCAAGGCAGAAGAATTTGAGGCATGAAGATGAAAAGACTTGTAATTTAATTGTATTTCAATAATTCAATTTTAATTGTAATTTCACCGGCACCCATACCCTTCGCACTGAAACACAGTACATAAATGTTTGGTGGCAGACAGGTACAGTGGTAATACTTCCCCAGACGAGCTCTTTCTCAAACGAGCTCTACTACTATACAATATTGTCTTATGTTCGATATCATTTTATATAAAATGTCTTTACATTATTCTTTGAAAAAGATAAATAATTAATTTTACCATTTACAACATTCTTGAAATATTTGTTTTTGTCAGTACTAAGTGGTGTACCTAACGAGGCATCCGCGAATATCTTCAAATTTATACGCAAATATGGTAAAATTGATAGCTTCATGCATGACGCACAGCTGTCTATTTCGCTTCATATTGTTGTTTGTGTCTGTATTTACATAACATCGTGGCGTTAATTTACGTATCCATCTGGAAATTAAGGAATAATACATTTTATTGACAATCGACACAATTTTCACTAAACAGGCAAGCGTGTATCCTAAAAATCATTGATATCATCAACAAAATATACTGTCCAGCGTGAGCCATCATCATAATGTTCTATCCTGAAAGGATATAGATATATTAGAACTTTTGAAAAACGAATAGTACCATTTCTTTTTTTGCCAAGAGTCCTATGACCCCTTTCGACAAGAGAAGAGATCTACCTCAGCTTCTTGACACTAATGTCTATGCAGGTAGTGAGTAAATACACTATGTAAACATTGGGGAGATCCACGGAGATCTCGTTATAAGGTAAAATCAATATTTTATACGACAAGTTTATAATTGATGTTTACTTAGTGTAAGTTCCTTACGAAATTTAAATACAATTCACATTGTACACAGTTTAAAAATTTCATTTGGTAAAAGTAATTCGTGGAAATGTCGTGGATTGTACGTTAACCTACCTTACCATCATCAACTCAGCCTATCGCAGTCCACTGCTGGGCATAGGCCTCTCCCAAGTTGCGCCACAACACTCGGTCCTCTGCCTTCCGCATCCAGTCCCCCCCAGCCACGTTTTTCAGGTCGTCGGTCCACCTGGCGGGGGCGCCCTACGCTGCGTTTGCCGATTCGCGGTCTCCACTCAAGGACTCCTCTGCTCCAGCGGCTATCGGTCTTTCGACAGACATGGCCAGCCCACTGCCACTTCGGCTTACTGATCCTACAAGCTATGTCGGTCACTCCGGTTCTTCTCCGAATAATCTCGTTACAGATTTTATCCTTCAAAGAAACTCCAAGCATAGCTCGCTCCATAGCTCGCTGAGCGACTTTAATTTTGTGGACTAGCCTAACTGTCAGTGTCCACGTCTCGGCGCCGTAAGTCATGACAGGCAGGACGCACTGGTTGAAGACCTTTGTCTTCAAATTTAGCGGTATAGGCGACGAGAAGACTCGGCGAAGTTTGCCAAATGCTGCCCAGCCCAAACGGATCCTTCTGTCGGCTTCTTTCTCGAAGTTGTGCCTACCAAGCTGAATTACCTGCCCTAGGTAGACGTACTCCGTTACAACTTCAAGTGCCGACCTTTCGACGAATATCGGCCTCGGCATGACATGCCTTTTGAACATGACTTTAGTCTTGTCCAGATTCATGCCGAGACCGACACGCCGAGAGGCTCCGTTTAAGCTGTGCAGCATTTCGCCCAGATGTTCCAGCGACTCAGCCATTACAACGATGTCATCGACAAAGCGGAGATGTGAGATGTTCTCGCCGTTAACGTTGATACCCTGTCCAGTCCAGTCCAGCGTCTTGAAGACGTCTTCCAACGCGTTAGTGAACAATTTTGTCTCACCCCTCTACGCAGTTGGATACCTTTTGACCTTACCATATTAAGTAATAATTGTACACTGTACAAATGTTTGTTTTCCCAAAAAAAAAAGGGATACGGCTATGACAATTAGGTAACTACATTCAGAGAAGAATGTAACTCATGCTTCCAACTGTCAAATAGTAGCTACTGCATTTTGACAGTTATAAGCATTAGTTCAAGTTTATATTCGTCTCTGAATATAAGCCTAATAATCTTCTGTGTATCTATTGTTGTAGGTAGTTATTACATTACAAATAGGTATATGAACCAGGGTTGTTGCGCTTGCCAAAATTTTGACATCCGCGGAAGCGGATGTGGATTATTAGAGGTTCACATCCGCGGATGATGCGGAAAACGTGCGAGGCACGTGCCACTCCGGCACCGCCTACTTTCTTTACATGCCATGACTTGTTTGTTCAAGTTTGTTGTTATGAATCCGCATCCGTGAAAGCTCCGCATTAATTGATGCAGATGCGGATGCAGATGTCTGAATTAATGCGACTATTCCGCATTTGCGGATGCGGATGCGAATATCCGTAACACCCCTGATTAAACCATTGAATAGTTTGTTTACGATGACTACAGTTTTATTAATGTTTAACGGAAACTTGGCCGGCTCATGACTGTATTTGTGGCTTAGCTTAGCTCTTCCGATCAATCAAGAAATTTTGTAGGTATTAAATGTTTTATGTGTTAATGTAGGCTACATAACAAACGTAACGTAGGAACCGACAAAGCGTAACATTGATGGGTCATATTGACATGGGTCTTTGGCAAAAATTGAGATCGTTCACGCGACTACACATCAAGCTATACATCCAGCATATAAGCTGACCATGCATTGTTTAGGTTTCCGTTCAACGAGAGGTCAGCTTGGAAATATATAGCCTGATGTGTAACCGTGTGTATACTAACGAACTCACACTAACTATATTCAGAAATCATTTGGTGTTTTTTTCGTGGAATTTGAACAAAAAATATTTAGCACTTCGCATTTATTTTGGTCGGTGTCACGACGAACTTTTTTGCAAGTGCAATGGAAAATGGAATTCCCCCTATAACACTTCTATATTTTATTAACAAAATTAAAGCAGGCGATCGACCTTCATAGAGGAATATAAATTAGAATCAATAAGGCGTAATGGCGTTAAGACTGCCTTTGTACCCTGTTGTGCATAAAGAATTAAATAAATAAATATTAAATCAAATCAAAGAATTAATTTTTTTTTTTTAAATTTTATATTTGTCTCAGTTATTAACCTACATTGTTCTCACACAATTATTTTGAAATCCTGTGACAAACCATTGTAACATTTATTACTTGAAAAGAGCCTAAATCCATGGAGTTTCTTGCCGGCTCTTTTCCACAGGACCAACTTTTTGGAACCGTGCAACTAGAGTCTTAACAAAGCAAAGCAAAGCTTTCGAAACGTCAGGAAAACCAATTTAAATAATATACCTACGCGATATAATCGATCGCCAACCCGCCTGCCAAGCGTGGCGATTATGGCATATCCCCCCATTTGGGGGAGGCCTAAGTCCAGCAGTGGACGTCTTTTGGCTGAAATGATGATGATGATGACGCGATATAATCCGGTTAAACTTGTTTTTAACCGACTTCTATTATAATTGATTATTAACGTTTTGAAAGTTCATCATCATCATCATCAACATTTCAGCCGAAAAAACGTCCGAAAAGTGCATGCTTATCCGAAATAAAAAAAAAAGAGTTTTGTTTAGTTTTCTTAAATATTTGTTAGTTTTCGGTAATGTCTTTAACATATATTAAAACGTATCTTAAAATTACTTAGGGCTTATTTTCTACTAAAGCTTATAGTCATAGAAAATATTACCAACATGGTATTATTTTGGATGGCGTGTTATCTTATTTCAGCTTGAATGCTCCTAGTCCTATAATATATCACCTGAAGTACCATTATAAATTGTAGTTACGAAAAAGTTATTTATTTTATTGATTTGTATGTACAAATTCGTGACCGAATCATGAAAAGAGTGATGAGACACCCATCGTCAATCATCTAACCACTGCGTGACCCATATACGTACTTGTATATTTATACAATATATATAAAGTTATAATATAATATAACTGTCCAAGAATAAACCTATCGAATGCTGTCATAAAACATGAAAATTGTTGCTTTACTGATACTACCTAACTCATTAGTTCAAGTCCAAAGACAGCGCGTTAGATTTGGGTTTGAAAGTTTTATTAAGTGATTTTGAAAGAAAGAAAGAAAGAAATGTTTATTTGCACGAACCATGGTACATACTGGTGTTACATAAGGTATAGTTCTGCATGTTCCGCCAGCCAGCTGGCATTTTCCGCTTTGTTGACAACAACAACTGCAAGTTCAATAAACGACTGACTACAACAACGGGATCGCCGATGTACATAAACTTTCCCACTGTAATATAATAGTAGTTTATGAAACTGTTGCATAATAGGGGTTATTAAAACACGAGTGTGAGTTTAAAAACCGAGCCGTAGGCGAGGTTTTTAATAGTATCACACGAGTGTTTTAATACCTAATTATGTCAGTTTCATACACTATTTTATCTACACTCATACAATTTCAAATAAAATACCAAAGTCAAAATCTTGGAAACATTGTCGTTGTTTTTCTTGATTTCTCTGGTAAAAGATTGTTCGTCATTTACGTTGCTGCATCCAGAAATTCAGGCGGAGTCATATTCTCCTCAGTTCAGTATCACTGCTGTATTCAGATATTTTTGCCCAGATTAAAACTTTCGACATACAAAACCATAATAATAACGTAAACAATAACAATAAATTTACAAGTAACGATGACCAAATCCAGTAGGCCGCGGCCGTGGCGCGCGGCCGCGCACGCGCGCTGGTGCGCGCCTACACAGATAATAAAATATAGTCTGGCGACAACATTATAATCGGAACTAATTTTCTATCCTTGTCAGGATTCCGTCAAATAAATAAATGTAATAATAGTAATGTATGTAATAGTGTAAATGTATTTATCTACACTCGTATCGTAAAATTCGAATTATGAACTCGAAAGTAATGTCATAATGACATACTTTACGCACATGCACCAGTAATGAATTTAAAAAGTTTCATTACGATACAGTTTGCTGAACAAAAAAATGCGGTAATTTAATTTTTTTTCCATAACCGCACACTTCAGCCTAACTAAGGAGTTTTTAATGCCACTTCGACCTAACCAAGGAGTTTTCAAACCTTTTTTTTAGCAGTCGTACAGTTTGGCACCAATGAGTACACAAAATTCAGGGTGGCGCCACTTGTCATACATTGAAAATTTTTATCGTTTAAAATCGCGTTTTTGGCAGAACTTTTGATTGTCATATTGCTTTTAATTATATTTAAGTGTTTACAGGCATATTTTTTGTATGATAAAACAGAGATTGACGGAATCCTGACAAGGATAGAAAATTAGTTCCGATTATAATGTTGTCGCCAGACTATATTTTATTATCTGTGTAGGCGCGCACCAGCGCGCGTGCGCGGCCGCGCGCCACGGCCGCGGCCTACTGGATTTGGTCATCGTTACTTGTAAATTTATTGTTATTGTTTACGTTATTATTATGGTTTTGTATGTCGAAAGTTTTAATCTGGGCAAAAATATCTGAATACAGCAGTGATACTGAACTGAGGAGAATATGACTCCGCCTGAATTTCTGGATGCAGCAACGTAAATGACGAACAATCTTTTACCAGAGAAATCAAGAAAAACAACGACAATGTTACCAAGATTTTGACTTTGGTATTTTATTTGAAATTGTATGAGTGTAGATAAAATAGTGTATGAAACTGACATAATTAGGTATTAAAACACTCGTGTGATACTATTAAAAACCTCGCCTACGGCTCGGTTTTTAAACTCACACTCGTGTTTTAATAACCCCTATTATGCAACAGTTTCATAAACTACTATTATCTACACTCGTATCGTAAAATTCGAATTATGAACTCGAAAGTAATGTCATAATGACATACTTTACGCACATGCACCTGTAATGAATTTAAAAAGTTTCATTACGATACAGTTTGCTGAACAAAACAATGCGGTAATTTAATTTTTTTTCCATAACCGCACACTTCAGCCTAACTAAGGAGTTTTTAATGCCACTTCGACCTAACCAAGGAGTTTTCAAACCTTTTTTTTAGCAGTCGTACAGTTTGTCACCAATGAGTACACAAAATTCAGGGTGGCGCCACTTGTCATACATTGAAAATTTTTATCGTTTAAAATCGCGTTTTTGGCAGAACTTTTGATTGTCATATTGCTTTTAATTATATTTAAGTGTTTACAGGCATATTTTTTGTATGATAAAACAGAGATTGACGGAATCCTGACAAGGATAGAAAATTAGTTCCGATTATAATGTTGTCGCCAGACTATATTTTATTATCTGTGTAGGCGCGCACCAGCGCGCGTGCGCAGCCGCGCGCCTGGCCTACTGGATTTGGACATCGTTACTTGTAAATTTATTGTTATTGTTTACGTTATTATTATGGTTTTGTATGTCGAAAGTTTTATTCTGGGCAAAAATATCTGACTACAGCAGTGATACTGAACTGAGGAGAATATGACCCCGCCTGAATTTCTGGATGCAGCAACGTAAATGACGAACAATCTTTTACCAGAGAAATCAAGAAAAACAACGATAATGTTACTAAGATTTTGACTTTGGTATTTTATTTAAAATTGTATGAGTGTAGATAAAATAGTGTATGAAACTGACATAATTAGGTATTAAAACACTCGTGTGATACTATTAAAAACCTCGCCTACGGCTCAGTTTTTAAACTCACACTCGTGTTTTAATAACCCCTATTATGCAACAGTTTCATAAACTACTATTATGTGTGTACAATAAAGAATACGGATAAGAACGAGATACATCATGATATTTCTTAACAACGACGATAACTATTACCTAAACATTAAACCAAACTTCTCTCTTCAAATATTTGTACAAAAGAATGATTAGGTACATTTGTCGCTTGTCGCATAACAACATTTGTTACAAACTTTTCATAGAAAGTATTTTGCCACGTAGATATTAATTCCACCGCAGTGGAAACACCTATTAACATGATCATCGAACGCCTATCTACCAGTACCTAGCACCATCTTGAAGCGCTTGTAGGAGTTACGATTTACCTTGATAGTATTATATTATCTGTGCCTTGATTCAGGATTCGGCGGTGATCCATAGCACAGATAATATAATCCATAGTTATATTTCTGTAGCCAATCAGTAATGTTGTTGGATTTCATTTGTGTAACCCTGGATAGGCTTTTACGCAGCTAGATTTGAACAGCCTTGATGATTAAATATTGCATTATAGACCCATTTAGTAACGAAAATAATTATTGCCATTCCTTTATCAAATATCTACTCGTATATCACATCAATCGTTTCTGCTCATAGCATCTCTTCGTCTACATCCAACGGCTCTCTGTCACCTTCATAAGGTCGACCGTCTATCTACAGGAGTTGTTCCACACTGTATTTACGTGTTCATAGGTTACTCCGTTTTTCTTCTTCTTCGTTCAATCCAAATGGTTCTCTGATCTTTGAGACTTTGAGCCAAATGGTCCAAACACTGCTACTTTACAAACCATATTATACGGATGTAAGACAAGTAGACAACCTATCCTACCTTTGATCCAGGTGAATCATGATTCCTCTACGAATTCAAGAAATCATTTTGTTACAAAACAAATCAAAAATAGTAATCTCACAAACCTATAACAGGATGTAACGTGCACACAGTCTATCTTCTAATGTGAACAGCAAACACAATGCTGACGGACGCCATTCGCTTACATTGCACGACTCAGCCTTAGTTTGTACTAAAATATAAACCACTTGTAACCACACTGGACCCTCAAGGCATGTTTCAAATGAAAATCAGCAAATAAACAACAACTTTTTGGGGTTTTTCAACACTTCTGGCCACAACGTACTATCCGTTCGGATGCTGGTAAAGAACTCGCGGTGTGTTTGAACAAAGATTTTCGCGTGTCTCCGTCATTGGCTGCGATATTTACATGTGATAACTTGAAAAGATAACGAATCGCAGGACTATCCTAATTATGGAATGGAGCTAGAAAATTGTTGGTAGGTTTTAAAATTGTCTTTGTTTTGAATGACGTAACCACATCATGTTTAGGTTCGAAAATAAATTGAAAGAGGAAATGTCTTGTTACCTTATCTACTAGTGGATTTGGTATTTCAATCTTAAATTTTTGGTTTCGGGTGGAAATCCTCATGGATATCCTCCATCTGGGGAAGGTGGAGGGATATGTTGGACTCCTACCGACTAAAACCACACGGTAGCCATCCGCAGAACAAAATAGAGGAGCTCTAGGAACTCGAATGGACCTCACTGTTGTTTTAGTGCTACGGCCAGGGTTCTTTAGTAACTATTGAGTAACTGGTTTACTTATAACAATCCCAAGTATCCAAAAGAATTACTTTTTTAGTCGTCGGGTCTCGATTTTATTTTTAAAGAACTTGACCCTTGAATTTTTATCTCCTTTAAGACCGATGCCGATGTTGTCTGAGAAAGTTCAAGTGTCCAAGTCACACGAAATGTTGGAACCCGCAAGGACCTAATTTCAAAGAATTAAGAAGAAATAATTATATTATCCTACTTCATAATACTGGAGCTTATTACAGTAGCTGAAACCAAAGCCTGATCTTTAGTGGCCAAATACTCAGCAGAGCTCTTATAACATCTTGCTGACGGAAAAAAATTGGTATACGGTAGAGTCATTCAGGGTACATTACTCCAAAGGCTCCATATATGTGCGACACAGAAAATTTTCTTCACCCCCTAATTTAAAATATAAATTTAGCATTAACTCCTTAGTTACGCGTATTGTAAGGTATTGTATGGTTGTCTCATAAATATAAAGTACCTATATTGTGTTTATGGCTTATCTAGATTCTAACAATAATATAACGCTTACACAAACATTCATATTCACAAATCATTAATCTACACATCCAGTCGCACCACGCATACTCCAATACCTACCAACAGTCTAATAAGTTTTGTGACACAATCTACTTTCTTATTTTTCTATCCTTTAAAAAAAAAAAAAAAAAATTGTCTTCATCTTTTGCTTAGCGTTATCTTAGCGCTTTAGTAAATTTGTTTATTTCAACTTGATGTATTAGATTAAATATCAACACAGGGAGCCAAGATTGTATGCAGCCACTGAGTGGGGCCTGGTGACCTGTAACACAGGTTTTTACGAACCCACAACAGGCACCAGCTCTCACAATGTGAACTATGTAGTCTTGTACCTATAATAAATGTGTATATAATCCATTGTGAGAGGAATAAATGAATAAATTATTATTATTAATTATTTGTTAACCTATTGAGGACGATTTTCTGACTAACACCATAATTACCAAAGCCGTTGATCCCGATGGCCATACGAATAGCTACAGTTGCACAGACCAGTAAGCCTCAAGACGCCGCATAAACAATGTTTTGCATGAGAACACAGTCGTAAAATGTTGGCGGGGACCGGGGGGCGGACGGCGCGTTATGATTGGTCAGCTCAAATGTTCGGTGATATGATTGGTGCCGCTCGCTGTCGGAGTGACGTCCCGATTGGTGTCTGGGCGTAAGATATGCAGTGCTACTGCATATGATTTGTGACCGGGGGTATCCGGCTAATAGGCGTCTAGAGGCTTACTGGTCTGTGAGCAGTTGTTACGGGTAGTCAGAAGCCGGAAAGTCTGACAACCGGTCTAACCGTAGGATGTCAGTATTACCCAGAAACTGGGTTGCGGGGATCTGATAGCAGTCGCTCCGTGTAAAATACTGATGTTCAGCCGCATCTGGTTACACCCCAACATAATTGGGAAAAGACTCGGTGAAATAAGAAGAGTTATACAACCATATCATCTATAACTGTGCAGATGGCGTAAAGTTCCTTCACTCGGGAAATACAGCTATGAAGGTGTTAATTCAATACATTAAGTTACATGTTAATAACACGTGAAAAGCATTCTTATACAAGTATACTTTTGTGGTCACAAGATGATTGGCATATATCTTAAATTCAAATCATCACATCAAATCAGTCTTTCTTCTTTAAATAAGAGATAAATAGACATAGGATGACTTAATATATGTAAGGTAACTAAGCGCGATATCATAATGATATCAGGATGCGTTTAATATAAACTCATCAGACATACCTATTACATCAGCTGTTGAACATACATTATGGTTGTACAGCACGTCTGTAGTATTTTTTTTTTTTATTCTTAACGGGCTTGCGTTTGACCGCCACCTCATCTGATGTTAAGCGATGGTGCGGTCGACGATGGTACACGCTTGCCCAGCAAAAACCTATTCACTCGAGTCTTGAAGACCACCAGATTATATTTCTCGGGAAACACTGACGCCGGCAAGGAATTCCACTCTTTGGCGGTACGCATGATAAAGCTATTAGCAAACCGGTTCGTGCGTAAGGGTGGAATATCTACCATATAACGGTGGCGCATCGCCGTGCGTCTTACGAGTAAAACTTGAATTACGAAAAACTCCCTTACTGCTTGCGAAATAAAGACGCTGTCAAGTTTAAATTGTTACCACTGACGTGCGGTTGACTGTACTTGAGAACAGCTGCGGACGCTGCGGTTACTGACTTCTCCCGTTCAAGCAGTTCTTTTGCCTTTTCTTCGCTCTTTTGCTAATCTCCTATACTTGTGACTCCTTGGTTCAATTCGTTCAAGGCAATTGCGTTTCTTATTTAGGATAGACCCAGATTGATTGATTATTACTGCTACCTAACCGATTTAACTTTAAATGCCTCTTTTTACACATGCAGTAACGAAGGGATAAGACAAAAAGTTACGACAGTACATAACATAGGTATACAGCCAATTCCATAGGATAGAAGCACCATAATTAATTTTCATGACATTTCTGCAGACATCAAGAAAAAGCCTTGAAAACAACATGCCTTAGCTGTAGCATGGTACGTTAATTTAATATGAAAGGACTTTGTAAGTGTATAGGTGTGCGCCAGCGTCGGCCACGTAGCTTTTATGAATTGTATTATCGTAGTGTAAACAAGACACAGCACACATTGGCGACATTGTGTATTTTGACAGATTTAAACAAATCAATGTCATGTGAGTACGCTCAAGCCACCAATGGTAGATCAAGGGAATGGCCACGTGAAACATTATGACGATGGTCATCCCCTGAGCTACGTCGGCCAAGACACAAGCTATAAATAAGATAAATGCGAAAAAGAAAGAAGCAGATTGCCTAGGAAGCCAGCCTTGAACACTCACTGGACTTAAGATTGGATTCGCCACTGTAAGCCGGGGCCAATGGAAAAGGCATTATAATGAAATGACAGTGATATCAACTGTTCTGGCATATATTTATATCCATGTTCTACCATCGAAATATTTCGGGTGATAAAATCATTAAGTAACAAAAAGTCAGTTGGGTATGACGAAGTAGACATACCCAACTGATATATATCACATATTGAAATCATGCGCTGGTATTATTTCACCAGTACTGTCACATACAATCAACTTATCCTTAGTAGATGGAGTCTTCCCTGATATATTAAAATTGTCAATAGTCAAGCCACTCCACAAAAGTAAAAGTACACAAGACAAGACTAACTACAGGCCTATCACACTAATTTCGATTTTCTCCAAAATTTATGAAAAAGTAGTAGTATTTATGCAGATTAACAAACTACATAAATAAGTACAATATAATTAATGAAGAACAAAACGATTTCCAAAAAGGTAAGTCAACTACCCTGGCAGCTTTTTCTCTAATTAGGTCTATAACGGATAATATAGATAAAAAAAAACCTGTTACAGTAATTTTTCTGGACATGAGCAAAGCTTTTGACCTAGTCAATCACAAAGCTCTGCTCAAAAAATGTGAGCGTTAAGAGGCCCTGCTTTAGAATGGTTACAAAGTTACCTCAGTAACAGAACAATGCGTTGAAGTATATCGTTTAAGTAAAAATCTTGTTTCAATATCACATAGATCTTCATTTCAACACAGTACCACAAGGAAGCATCCTTGGGCTTCTCTTATTTCTCTTATACATAAACGACTTACCAAGTGTGACAAACCATAAGTGTGTACTTTTTGCGGATGATGTATCTCTGGTTATACCAGAAACAGATAAAACTACACATAATCAAGAAGTAAATATTACTATAAGCAATTTAATTAATTGGTTAACAGAAAATAATCTTAAAGTAAATTTGTCAAAAACTAAATTCGTTCAATTTTTAAATTACAAACAAAAACCTCAACTGATTAACATAAACTATAATAATGAAGTAATTAACAAAGATAATAATATTAAATTCTTAGGAGTAACGTTAGACAAAAATTGTAATTGGGAATCTCATATTGACAAAATATGCAAAAAATTAAATAGATTTGTGTATGCTTTAAAACAATTACGTAATACTGCGAATGAAGAAGCAGCCCTCAATGCGTATCACGGTTTTGTTGGATCTGCCTTGAGATATGGCATACTACTTTGGGGTAATTCTACACATATCCAAAAAGTTTTTATAGTACAAAAAAAGTGTATGAGAGCGATTAGAGGGGAACCACCATTTGCAACCTGTAGACCAATATTCAAGAGACTCAGGGTTTTGACATTTGTATCGATATATATTCTCGAAATAGCTATGTTTGTAAGAAAAATACACACTTCTTTCAGAAAGTAAGTGAAAATAGTAGGTTCATGAAAAGGGATCCAACAAAGTTAAAAAATGAGTTGTGTAGAAGTACTCTTCATCAGAGAAACAGCTATTTAATGTCCATTAAAGTTTACAACCATATTCCACAATGCTTAAGGTGAATGCTACAGGGTAGCCCGCGAAATTCAAAATTTCTTGCATTTTTTGCAATTTGTAGCTCTGTTTCGCTTTGTATATCAATCAAAATATGATTCGCGGTAGTAATAACAATGTATCTACTGAATAATATTAATAAAAAATATAAAACTAGCTTTATAAGCTCTACAAGCTCGAAAATCGATAATTTGGTCGTAAATTAATATTATCGAGCTTGTACAGCTTATACAGCTATGTTAATATTTTTTATGAGTATTATTCAGTAGATATATTGTTATTACTACCGCGAATCATTTTATGATTGGTATCAAACGCAAAACAGAGCTACAATTTGCAAAAAACGCAAAAAAAAATGAATTTCGCGGGCTACCCTGTAGCATTCACCTTAAGAGAACTACCACTACGCCTATTTAAATTAAAAAATTAAAACAAAACTTAAAACAATGTTGATTGCAAAATGTTTTTATACAATGAATGAATTTATGGATTCCAAAATGTAACATATGAATTATAAATATACTAATTTAATTTTCATAAATATATGAAAATAATAATGGTTAAAATAATCATCATCCTCCGAGCCTTTTTCCCAATTATATTGGGGTCGGCTTCCAGTCTAGCCAGATGCGGCTGAACATCAGTATTTTACACGGAGCGACTGCCATCAGACCTCCGCAACCCAGTTACTGGATAATACTGACATTCGGAGGTTAGACCAGTTGTCAGACTTTTAGGCTTCTGACTACCCGTAACGACTGCCATAGATATTCGTATGACAACCGGGACCGACAGCTTAACGTGCTCTCCGAGGCACGGAGGGGTTTCGAGGTGTAACGAAACGGTCACCCATCCACAGACTGACCGCGGCAAGTGCAGCTTAACCTTAACCTTAATAATGGTTAAAATAATGCTTTTCTTAATTACATAAGCTTTTGTAATGTATAGAGCTGGAGTTTTTTTTTCCGTATCATTACGCTAATAAAGCACTAAAAATATGTGCACAAAAATTTGCATGCCAACTAAAGGTGGATTTGTCGGACACCTAGTGTGTAAAAACATGTATATTTAACATCTTCTGTACCATATCCTTGCGAATAAATATCTTTATCTTTATCTGACCTAATAAAAGTCTGCTACGTACCCTTCTGGGTTGGCTGTTCTCTTACTTACTAATAACTGCTGACTTGATAGCAATTAATTTAATAGCTAGAAATCCTGTATAAGTCGGTGTAGGCAACGCGACACTTCCAGCATCGGCACTATGTTGAAATCAACTGGAAAATCGCATGTGATCTTTAAACTATAGCGAGTGAGAACCATATTATGCAAACTTCATAAAGTAGTAAAACGTGCGCAGAGGCTTATCTGCTCTAATCTGTCGCCTATCGTAGCCTCAAACTTGACATTGAGTTTACTCTTCTTGTTAGCACTAGGATTATTGCTATACTTTGGTTTATATTATGTTTTATTAGCAAATTCATGAGAGAACATACATTCACACGTTTACCTCAATATTCTGTAGAACGAAGTCATCATCATTTCAGCTGAAAGACGTCCACTGCTGGACATAGGCTTCCCCAAGCATCGCCACAACGACCAGTCCTGCGCTTTCCATCATCATCGGGCATCCAGCGGATTCCTGCGACCTTCACCAGGTCGTCGGCCTACCTTGTGGGGGACCTACCCACGCTGCGCCTTCCAGTACGCGGTTGCCACTCCAGAACTTTACTTCCCCATCGGCCATCCGTTCTGCGAGCAAAGAAATTCTTCGGGCCATAGCCCGACATATCGGCTACTTTCGTTCTCCTGCGAATCTCCTCATTTCTGATTCGATCACGCAGGGACACTCCGAGCATAGAATGAAGTGTTCGACAGTTATTATTATTATTTTATATTCAGTCCTCATTGTTCCACTATTGCGCAAAGACCTCCCCATGAGTTTTCCACCCTTCTTCATAACTGGCCGCTTGTAGTTATTGTTTGGCAAAGACGAGTTAATCGCGCCACCTTTTGCAAGATCTACGACGGTGCCGTCTTCCATGTCAGTTCTTCTTCTCATTGTGTCAAAAGTAGAATAACTTTGTGTCAATATTTAGAATAAAATGTGGCCACTTCAATGGCGTTATTAGTGGTGGTGAAAAGATCGACTCTCGTGCACAAGGGACACACCATCAAATGTGATATAGATTGCTCAGGGTCACCGCAGTAACAGTGAGCAAAATTAAGATCTCGTAACCCCTATTAACACATACTTATTCTAAAGCGACCAAGCTGAGTGCCAAGACGATTTAGCGTCTTTCACACACTGGCCACTGCTGACCGTGTCCTGATCCTGACTGACGGTAACTTCTCTTGTGGTTTAATAAAGTTAAAACATAGAGAGCGCTTGGTTCAAATTATGGACCAAACCATAATTTGCACCTGGTGACAGCTGGGTCACTGAAAATCACGAAAACTGACCATTGGCCTATACTGGGTGTCCTGGAAACGCTTCCGAAAACGAAGATAGGTGATAGTGCTGGTGATATTACTGATACGAAACCACAAAATAAATGAGATTCTTTTTTTTAGAGTTTCATTTTTTTGCCTTTTTCATACATAACCAGCTTTGGGCAGTTAAATAAAACTGATTTGCAACAACACTCCATTTATTTACTTAATTTTTTAAAGTTCGCAATGTAATTCAAATAAAATATCAGCTGGCGCTAGGGGTGAACGACATCCGCTCGCATACGCAGTCCGTATCGTAGCGAGCGTAGGTAGGTTAGGTACGCGCGGCATTGATCCCGAGTTTTGTACACTTTACATTGCGGGTTTGTAAAATATCAAATCACTAAAACAATGAGTATAAGGCTAATGGTTATTGGTATTCGATTGTGTTTAGGTAGTATATTAATAGCCTTTCAGTTTCGGGAGCGTTTCCCTGACACCCAGTATACTGCTAAACTCAGACGGTCGGTGCCTGAACTTGTTAAGTAGTTGCGCTGTGCGGGAGACTCTTTTGAGTCGAGATGTCAGTCGCAGGCCCCTGACATGCACCATAAAGCTGTTTAGCCAATAGAAGGCAAGTGTCACATCTGCACCGCCCAACTACTACATAAACTCAGGCTCTGAGCGGTAGGCCTGTAACTGTTCTAGAAAAATTACCATACTTCTAAGAAACCGTCTGTCGGGACAGGTCAGCTCCTACATACCAGGCCCCTCAGAAAGTATTGCGAAAAAAAGTTTTTATATATGGGAGACTGGCCAGTTATAATGTTTTTCGAAAATATGATTATTTATAAGTAAAAATAAGTAAGTTCCAATTTCAAAATTTCCCTCCACATTTTTTGCGAGTTAATTCAAAGTATTGTGTCTCACTGAAATATGGATCTGCGCCGGGAACATTTTAGAGCTATGATTTTATACGATTTCAAGTGTCGCCTGAAACCGGATGAATCGTACGATAGACTTCAAATGGCATTCATGGATGAAGGCCCTTCCAAGGCAACCGTGTATCGTTGGTATAACGAATTCAAGCGCGGTCGACCAACTTTGGGGGATGACGAAAGAAGCGGTCGCCCTTTGACGGCTGTTACCGAAGAAAACGTGCTAGCAGTGAAAAATGTAATCCAAGACAATAGGCGAATTACATATCAGGAGATTCAACACATATTGAAGATTGGATCGGGAAGCGTTCACGAGATTCTACACAGCCATCTTCGCGTGAGGAGGATAGTATCACGCTGGGTGCCGCACAACCTCACCGATGCTCAGAAGCAGGCCCGGGTGGAATGGTGCCGTGATATGCTTAACAAATTTGAAGCAGGCTCGTCTCGGCGTGTTTACGACATCGTTACAGGTGATGAGTCCTGGATTTATCAATACGACCCAGAAACCAAGCGCCAGTCGACTGTTTGGGTGTTTCAAAATGAGCCAACGCCTACCAAAGTGAAGCGATCTAGAAGCGGGGGTAAGATTTTGATCGCTAGCTTTTTTAATTTGACTGGCCACTTGGTATCAATTCCCTTACGGGATCAAAGAAGCATTAATGCCGAATGGTATACTACCAAATGTTTGCCAGAAGTTTTCTCTGTTATAAGCAACAAGCGACCAAACACAGGGCTCCGCGGGCTACTGCTCCACCACGACAATGCACCTGCGCACACCGCACTCAAAACGAGGGACTTCCTGGACAGCACGCCAGTCAAACTCCTGGGTCACCCTCCTTACAGCCCTGATCTAGCACCGTGTGACTTCTTTTTATTCCCAAAAATAAAAAATCAGCTCAAAGGGATACAATTTTCGTCGCCGGAAGATGCGCTGGCTGCGTTCGAGCAGGCTGTAAACGAGGTGTCTGCGGCGGACTGGAAAAAGTGTTTTGAAAACTGGTTTAGGCGCATGAATCTTTGTATAGAGGCTGGTGGAAAGTACTTTGAAAAGATTTGATAAAAATATATGTACGTATAGAACAATTTTTTTTAGTTTCGCAAAACTTTCTGAGTGTCCCACGTACTATAGCAACTCTTTTTACATTTATTTCTAAAGGCAATATTCTCACTTTTAAACTCTTGTTTATTTCTGATATTAACCTACTACATTATACTCACCTTATTTGAAAAAAAATGATGTAATAAACAATAACCTATTTTAAAAAGAGTATATCAATGGAGTTTCTTGCCGGTTCTTCTCCATAGGACCCACAATTTGGAATCGTGTAACTAGAGCCTGACGTTTCAAAAGTGCCTGTAATTAGGTTTATTTGAAATAAAAAACATTTGAAATTGAATTTGAAAACCAGCAACTAACAGCCTAGATTCCTGTCAAACGTTTGGCTAGCGATATCTACCTTTAAGTTACTCATATTTCAGCCTTTGTGTGCTGGACACAGTTAACTCGCCAAAAGACGCTGAATCCTGTTATTTTTTGTGACCTACAGTATTACTGCGATTTGCTCTACTTTGTTTCACAAAGTAAAACTGTAGTAATAAAATCAATAAATAATAATTGTGGCTCGCAGCAACAGGTTCGATTCCGCGAACTGTCGATATCGCTCCAATTAGCGCCTCGTTTGCGAAGCTCCCTTTATGCCACTCAGCCGCCGAGTCGCAGTCAAAGGTGCAAGCTACTCGTAGCATGACAAGTATTCGAAAAATTAAGCTTAAAAATTAAGCCTAGCTTTATTTTTCGAATACTTACAAAAAAAAACGCGTTTTATTTGATGTTCGGCTAAGGCAAGATCCTCCTTCCACTGAATTAAAAACAACAGTTCGAAAAGCGGTGTGACTTGAAAAAAAAATATCTCGCAAACATTTCGTTTTTTAAATATACAGAAGGATCCTGATTAACGTTTTTGGGCTGATATAATGATGATGGAAAGCTCAAAATGGACACCTACTGACTTAGGATGGATTTTAGAATTGGCGTGTTGCTGCAAGTCCCTCCTTTATTTAATGAGGTCCCATTCTGGTGTTCGTAGTAGTATTTACATAGTTGTACAATTTCAAACTACTTATAACAAAAATAAACTCAAGGCTCCGTGCTGCACAAAGCTCCCGCGCAGTGCGCTTGTACAAATACGGTTATTTTTTACCCTTGCGCGTGCGCCGACCCGCTTTCACCGCGATCGATATATTTTATATTACGCATTCAATTATGACGCGGATCGAAAGTGCACAGTTTAATTCGTCATACTATCAATTTACACCAGATTTGTCCAAGTAAAAGGAGCTTCCGTGTTCCATTGTTATTATTGTTATGCTACTACTGAGTTTGAAGTTCAGACCAATCTACAACGTTTGATAACTGAAATATAAAGTTATTTTGATAACACGTTGTGTATGATGACGTTCTTCCTTGTTTTGTGTTCATATAACAAAGTCTTTAGTTATGTAACCTTATGTACAGGTTATCAAGCAAGTTACCAAACAGTACCGAAATTAAGTGACTGAAAAGTGGTTTCAAATAAAGAATCACCTAAGCAGATACAATGTATCTGACACAAAAACAAGGAAGAACGTCATCATACACAACGTGTTATCAAAATAACTGAAAACCCCTTAAGAGGTTTTCAGTTATTTCAATAAAACGTTGTAGATTGGTCTGAACTTCAAACTCAGTAGTAGCATAACAATAATAACAATGGTACACGGAAGCTCCTTTTACTTGGACAAATCTTATACAAACTGATAGTATATCGAATTAAATTGTGCACTTTCGATCCGCGTCATGTTCAACCAAGAATTCTGTTTAATAGCACGTGGAATTCGATCAAATTGATTAGGTATTGATTACCTAACTACAGATCTTTTAGGAAGCTAAGTAAAAGTCCAATATAACAAATACATAAGTAAAAATTTTTATTCAAGTCTACAAAGGCGAGGGCAGTGCAGCAGACAGGTTCCTGATGAGCTCGTCCATCTGGATCAGGTTGATCCTCGCCTGCCGGGAGAGGCGACCTTCTGGCAACTCCGGTGGCTCGTGACGTAGGAGCTGCGCTGATTCTGACAGGATCTTGCGGGATTCCTGCGACAATAAACAAGAGGTATGATATTATTATTTATTGTATTTTACTATTTATGGGTTTGCATAGAAGAATTGAAGCAAATTGTGTACTTTTCAGTGGATAGTATAAGATGTGATGACTTTTTGCACTTTTTGATACCAACAAAATTTGCCATATCTTCCCCAAGGATTATTTGGTAAAGAATGGCTTGCAAGAGTTAAGGATCTGTAGGCCAATTCACGTAACTAAAGAAGTGAAGTTGCAGTTAAGTTTTGTTGAAAGCAATGCGTTTCGTAATCACTTATCTTCAGCGGTCGCTGTCAGAAACGAACTGCAGCGTCACTGCAACGTGATCGGCGCGTCATGAAATTACGTGAATTAGGGCCTAGATTGTCTTATTAGCTTCGAGTAAAGTGCTTATTATATAATTTATTTCTGTAGGTTTTTTTATGAGACATAGATCTGCTCTTGACCGCAATCTAGACAGCTTAGTCAAGATGTGGTCGACGATGGAGCGAGCAAACCTATTAGGTGCCGATTCACTCCAGCTTTAAAGGCGTTAGGGTTGTAAGTGTCCGGAAATACAGATACCGGTCCAGCAATATATATATATAGGTGGGTTTATTACTTATAACTTCACACCTGATGAGGTATCTGATCCTTCTACGACCACGACAATAGAAGTATCCACTCGAGTCATTTTGTTGAAGCGACCAAGAGAGAAAAAAGGTAAGACAAGATCGAGCAGTGTGTTTGCATACCACAATTTCATTTTATACGCAGCAATAAAAACTAATTAAGACTAAGCTAAAACAAAAGTTATTCATTTATATTTTTACGACACGAGCGGCACTTATTCTTAATTTCTTTGAAATAATTCTCATACCATTACATTGTTATTTTTACACTATCTTCACACATCCCACAATACACATGCACATTTCAGAAAAAAGTTCAAAACAAGCACAGAATTAGTGTCAGTATTTCGGACGAGTAACTGGAGCGAGCAGTGGTCCAGTTGCTGGCGCGAGCAGACACGTACAAGACTGTTTTTGTATAAGATGTGATGTCAATGGATTCACCGGTTGAGTTATTATTACAGACTTAGCTTTGAGGTGCGGTTTTCGTTGTGAATTTATGCTGTAACAGATTTTAGTTTTGATCAGCATTACAGATTTATTGATTCATATATTCTCTATTTTTTAAATATACCAATGAAAACAAAGACAGTAGTTTACAGAAAAATAATGTAAGTACAATGGGCGGTTTTGTCGCACAAGGTAACCAACAAGACAAGACAACTTTTGGACGGACTTGAAGAATGGGAACCGATCACGCGTAGTGATGGTGTAAGTCCCCCAGTACCGAGCAGCAGCTCGTTAATTATCTTTCTCTCTAGCAACAACCAGAAAATGTACATGAAAAAGCCACTTCAAGGTTTTTCCAGTCGTGGCGACATCAAAATTTGCAGAATTTGCAGTCAAGTTAGTCAAAATGTTTGCTTCTTTAAGGTGAAGGGATAACTGACTCCAACATGAGAAAGGACCTCAATAAGCTTAGTCGACATCTTAATCTGCACGATGCTCAGTTTGGGTTTAGGCCCGGGCTTTCCACAGAATGTGCCATTATGTCTCTCAAGCATACTGTTGGGTACTACACAGATAGGAACACACCTATATATGCCTTTCTAGACCTCACTAGGGCATTTGACCTGGTTAGGTAACTTAGGTATAATATTCTTTGGGCTAAATTAATAGATTCCGGTGTGCCCATTGAGCTGGTCAATATTTTTAAGTTCTGGTATGGCCACCAGACTAACCGGGTCAGATGGCTTAGTCAGTTTTCTGAGGAGTACAGGTTGGAGTGTGGGGTGAGACAGGGTGGACTGACATCCCCCTCCCACTTTAACCTGTATGTTAACCAGCTGATTGGTGGGCTTAAAAAAAATTACGTACTACCTCAATACGACAAAAACAGTTATGTTTACACATCTTTCATAAGTTTTCTCAAAGCATAAGCAATATGTTTCGTTGTTTATGTTCGTAAAAGAAAAATGCACGCTCGAAAAACGGCAACGTGTTCCGGCCCTTATTTTATTCGGTTTTTATTGTAAATTTTACGAATATGATAAAACGCAATTGTTTTGTTATATTGGAGAGTAATAATCCTAATATTAATATTTTATGCAGCATAGACTCTTCTAAAATTACGAAAAACAATCAAATACAGAATATCAATGAATAACCTCAACAATTTCAACCATCAAACGTCAAAAATGTCATGTTTAAATACCCGGTTAGTACTTAAACGACGTCCCCGACTTCGGTTAGAAAAATCGATTGATTACTGTGATATAACGGTTGGTTATCGTTGGTGAACACCAAAGTTCGGGTTAAACATCTGGTTTTTACATAAACATCTGTTATCTTCTGGGTGAACTTGCCCCTTAGCAACGCACATGTTGGAAGCTCAATTGATGGTATGTGCTGTGTAAACAGCATCAGCTATGCTGATGACATGGTGTTGCTGAGCCCATCTGTCGCTGCGCTCAGGAAACTGATTGCCATTTGCGAGGAGTACGTAGAGTCACACGGCCTCTTGTATAATGTCAAGAAAAGTGAGCTTGTAGTTTTTCGAGCAAAGGGGCGAAGGGTGGCCTACGTGCCGCCGGTGATGTTAACCGGTGTAGCTCTTGTCAGGGTATCGTCTTTCAAGTATCTCGGTCATTTAGTAGACGAGAACTTGAGGGATGATACCGACATTGAGAGGGAAAGGAGAGCGATGGCAGTCCGCTGCAATATGCTGGCTCGCAGATTTGCAAAGTGTAGCGCAGAGGTAAAAGTAACCCTCTTTAAGGCCTTCTGCCAAACGCTATACACTTGTAGTCTGTGGGTCAGGTACACGCAGGGGACTTTCAACGCTCTCCGAGTACAATACAACAATGCCTTCAGAGTGATGTTGGGGCTCCCGCGATTCTGTAGTGCGTCAGGCAAGTTTGCTCTAGCGCACACTGACGGGTTCCATACGGTGATACGCAAACGTGTCGCGTCACTGCTGCGATACGTGGAACACCAACACCATTCTCAAGGTTATTGCTGATAAGCCTGACTGCCCGATCATGAGGCACTGGGTACATACACATGTGCATGTAACCAGTGCATCGAGCAGTCATAGAAAATATTTTAATTAATGTTACGTTGTTACTAACATAGATATAAGTTTCTGTATTACTAACAAACTATGGACAGTAATGTCTGAAATAAACATAATTTATTTTATTTTTATTTTTAATAAAAAAAAACCCGCTCAGGTAGAACATAGTGGCGAACATACAAACAAGTATTTCTGACATAGATAGTTGAGAGCGAGTTTTTTGCTCAATAATGGTTGTTAGTTTGGTCAGTTTTACGTGAAGAGAATCACAATCGCGGTAAGACAACATTATTTAAGAAATAGTAACAAAACAAGTTGAACGGTGATGGTTGGAGAGAAATGCGTTTGACCAAATATGACAAAGATGATTTTTTTTTTTGAAAAGAGCTCCCTTTGTCTTCTAAAACCTTAACTAATTTAATGAACTAATGCGATTAGTTGTCCAAGTGTTGGCAGGTGTCGTGAGAAGGTGAATGGACGTGAGTTGCAACAAATTTTTGTGTTGTTCAGCTTAAGAACCCGGGAGACGAGTCTTTCTGAACTCGTGTCATCAATCGATAGTGGTAACATAGTTCTTTCTAAAATAAAAATATAACTTAGTAAGGCAAAAGAGTAAGGGGGTCACCTGATGGTAAGCAAAATCCGCTGCCCATGGACATCGGCAACACCAGGGGAGTCGCTGTTGCGGTGCCGACCTTTTAAAATTATATCCTTTACACGTGTTACAATTGCTTACTTCCCCAAATATACTGTGTCAATGTTGCCTCACTGATAAAAGCAGCGGTAATCCTCGCAGATCCGATACCACGCAGCGCCACATTAGGGAAAACTTATCTACGTGGTTGAAAAGTTTGTGTTTTACGTCTTTATTATTTATAAATAGTGGTAGGTAGTAGACAAATGTAAAAAACCGGCCAAGTGTGAGTCGGACTCACGCAGTAAGGGCTCCGTACCACCTACCTGATACCCCATAAAACTGATTTAATTTACGAGAGTTAATCAAAAGACATCAACGACGTACACGAAATGTGAATTTTTGCATCTCTTTGCGTAGGTACCACCACATATATCTATGTTTGTCCTATTTTCAGTATTTGTTGCTAAACTACATAATATGCACTATAATCTGACCAAGTTTGACGCTGGTATGTATTACTGTTTTGAAGATAGAGCAGGAACAAAAACGTTGAAAAAAATGCGTTTTTTTAGGTTTCTTGTATGGGGAGCTCCTTTATTTTTAGACTTTTTTTTGTTTTTAGTATTTGTCTTGATACTGCTCATAGGAACACATATTCTGAGAAAATTTCAACTGGTTATCTATTACCGTTACAAAGATACAGCCCTGTGACAGACAGACGGACGGACGGACGGACGGACAGCGTAGCGAGAGTAATAGGGTCCCGTTTGGCACCCTTCGGGTACGGAACCCTAAAAATCAAAATGAAATATAAAAACACATTATTTTATAGACTTGGCTAAACTCGGCAGAGCCGTCGTAGGTTCAAAATTTACAATTAGTTTCGAATGATTAGTGTTATTGAATATACAACGTGTATCAGAAATGCGTGGTCATATTTTAAGAGCTCATTCAGGGCATAGCATAGGACAACTCTTACTATGGGACCAACCCTGAAATCGCGAAAAAAATATCAGCTGTTCCCTACTAAATCATCGATGTCGCTCGACAAAATGTTAGGATCAGCTGATTTTTTTTCGCGATTTCAGGGTTGGTCCTTTAGTAAAACTTGCTTGATAACATCCCCTGAATAAGCTCTTTAAATATGACCACGCATTTCTGATTTTTGTTGTAGAACGTTCTACAACGTGACATGGTTTAAAAATTAACTGTTGTCACATTTTGTGCTGAATAATCACGTGCTTATATATTTACGTTATAAAAGGTTATGAACGTAGATACATACGTAGGTATGTACGTCAATATGTGTGTGAGTAATTATTTTTTGTTATTTCGTCACACACTATACAGTGTCTTTGCTTCTTTACTTTGTGCCTTTGCTAGAGGCTCTGGGAACTCTAGGTCCTCGGGATCACGGGATAAGACCTATATACTTAGTGAGAGGTCCTTTATCGTCTTATTTGGGGGAATCTTGTGCTCAGGGGCCACGGGACAATGCTCTAGCTATGGTTCAACATTGTATTTACACTAACTTTATGAAATTCCTATGTTGATCTTCAACATTTATGAAGCACTATATTAGGAAATAAGGAATAAGCATCTATGCTGGAGCTACAAGTTAAAGGAACTCAAAGCTCCGATAGAGCTTCTAACAAAATCCAACCAAGAAACAAGTGAATTGGACGAAAAGGGGCTTGGGAATAGGGATCGAACTATATCCGGATATAATATTGTCTTAGCACTAATGTTTGAAACGCCCGGCCCACACCACACACTTTTAAATTCATGTGTGGGTAGAATTTGATTATCACTTGCTTTAACGGTGAAGGAAAACATCGTGAGGAAACCTACACACCTGAGAATGCTCCATACAGTTTTTGATGGTTTGTGTAGTCTGCCAACCCGCACTAGGCCAGATTGAGACTAAAGCCTTAACCTTCTTATTCTGAGAAGAGGCCCGTGCCCAGCAGTGGGACTGTGGGCTGATGATGATGATACTAATTGAAATAAAAGATTTAAACAACTCTTTTCACATTCTATTTACTTTACATTAAAAGGTGTTTGCTTACATAATGATATGTTTATTTACTGAATGATAAAAACACTGGTTTTAGTGATAACACTGCCTCCAATCATTCAGTTTTACACCCATGACAGGTGCTGGACAGTAGAATGTTACAAGTCATTAAGTCATCACAGTATTTTCCCCCTGTGACGTTTATTTATTTCTCCAGGGGTAATCTTAAAACGATTTTAGCATGTCACCAAGTTGCACACACAACCGACGGTATTGTGCAAATAGTCAAGAAACAACAATTGTGACGATAGTAATATTTTACAGACTACTTAATTACAAACCGAATTAATTGTATAACATAATCCGACGTGTCTTTTTTGATCCAGAAACTTCCCATCCATAAACGAAGAAAATTGTCTGGCGCAAAAGATGAGCATCATATGAAAATTTACATAAAAAGAAACCCTAACTATACAACACTACTATTCAAAGTCAAAAGTTTTTATTACATAGAAACCAGATACAAGAGTATCTTTGAAGGATAAAATCGGTAATGAGATTATCCGGAGAAGAACAGGAGTGACCGATATGCATTGCTTGTGGGATCAGTAAGATCAAGTGGCAATCGGCTGGTCATGTCTGTGGAAGGACCGATGGCCGTTGGAACAGACGAGTCCTTTAAAATCAGCAAACGTAGCGTAGGGCGCCCACCAGTCTGGTGGATCCACGACCTGAAGAAGGCAGCTAGGGGACTGGATGCGGAAGGCGCAGGACCGAGTGTTGTGGCGAATTTTGGATTTTGGGATAGGCCATGTCTAACAGTGGACTGTGGTAGGCTGATGTTATGAGATATACGGGTACCTACTTCTTCTTCTTCTATCGTGTCGACATGAGCTACATAATGATAATAGCTCATGTCGTGGTGTAAAGATTAGCCAGTCAGCAGGTTGGTAGCGGGGCTGACTGCCCAGGAAGCGCCGAACGATCAATTAAATATCTTCACTCGTGGAGGCTCTTTAAATGCATGTACCTACTTAAAAGAAGTCGACTCTAGTTGCACAGTTCCAAATAATATAGCGTATTGGTATGGCATTGAGCTAATGTGAAAGGGTAATGTGGAAAAGAAGAAACTTCATGATTTAAATAAAGACTTGATCCTACTCATTCTTTATAATTAGCTTTGCGGTTAGCCTTATAGCTAGCAGGAAGGACTGAAAACTTAGTCTCAAGGTAGGATACTTACAGTGACGTAGCCAAGCAAGGTCATGGGTCCATCAGTGAGAGCCTGCCTCCTTCCAGTCTCGGCAACAGCAGCATGTAGCTCGAACAGAATCGTGCCTCGGAGACGAGTTTCAGCTGGGAATCAAGAAATAAGTTGTAGATAGATGTCAATTAGTACAGTCTAACAAAGAGTAAGTATCCAGGGTCACCAGACATAAATGAAGTTTTCTCAGGAGATTATGGATGTTTTCGAATGGAATTTCATTTCAATAACGGACAAAGAACCGTTCTATAAGCAGCAGCAAAGTTACTTTTGTTATGATATTACAACTATGTACTTATCACTGTAATTTCTAAAATGTAACTAATAAAGTAATTTTTATGTGCACCTACCGCATGCCGTCTTGTTGTGGCAATAAAGATTTTTTCTTTCTTTCTTCTTTTTATCATAATTTCCTGAGAAATCTTCATCCATATCTGGCGATCCTGGATACTAATCTCTTTTTAGACTGTACTACAACGGCTTGCATACTTACTTATTGCAAGAACTCGTTTACTTACTGAAAAACATATTTTTCGTCAGTAAATGACTTCTGCAGTAAGTCGACTATATTTTCCTGGGTCGTTAATTTGGGTAGTGGGGCGTTTCACACCACGCGTGGTTCGAATCGCGGTGTGAATCGCTCAAGTACTCATTTTGAATGGGCCCTTTCGGACCGCGGTGCGAAACGGCCAAGACCTTTTTTATAATGGGCTGATTCGGACCGCGGTGTGAAACAGCCCAGTACTCTTTTACAATGGAGCGATTCGGACCACTATCAAAAGTTTAAAATTGTAGTGTACTCTTGTGTTTTTGTACAGACGAGTAGAAAAACGGTTAGTGAGAAATATTAAATTAAAATACCTACATAACATAATTCTTAGTATTTTATTAATTAAAATATTGGATATTACAAATCTAATTAATAGTTATGTGTAGACTCATTTTAACATATAATTATAATATAATCACTTACAATAGGTATGGTATAAAATATTTGAGTAGTAAACTGATTATCATAAAAAAAGTGTAATATAAACGATAAATAATCACAGATTGATTCTAGATTACATACTTTTACTTAATATAGTTATAAAAAATCACAGGTTAAGTGTATATTACTCATTTAAAATTTATTTAGATATCACAAATAGTTCAAAATCGTAGGTTGAGTTTGATCACATATTTTTACTCATACCAAATTATTAAAAATCACAGGTTGAGTGCAGATTGCACATTTTTTCTTTTAACTGATTATTAAATATCACCATAACATAACTGGTGAAATGTGGGTGTACTATTATACCTCTGACTACCCCTTCGGGGAAATACAGGCGTGATGTTGTGTTATGTTAAATATCATAGATTAAGTACCTACATTTTTACTTAATACTACATAATTATATTGAAAATCACAGGTTGAGTAAATTGACACATTTTTTTGACAACATTATACAAGATTTATTGGCTGGCCAGAAAACTGTCGGTTATTGCTTAAAAAAATTGAGAGTTTAAAATATAAGGGTTTTATTTTTGTTTATTTATGTTTTTTTTGTTGTCTCTTTTTAAATAATACTGTATAACTTTTACATGCAAATTATCTGTTACTTAAAATCACAGACCAGTAAGGCTCTAGACGCTGACTAGCCGGTCGAAAAGCATATGCAGTAGTACTGCATATAATACGCCTCGCCGCCAATCAGGACGTCAGTCCGTCAGCGAACGGCACCAATCACACAGAATCATACCACCGAAATTTTGAGCTGGCCAACTATAACGCGCCAACTATAAAAAAGGTCTTGGCCGTTTCGCACCGCGGTCCGAAAGGGCCCATTCAAAATGAGTACTTGAGCGATTCACACCGCGGTTCGAACCACGCGTGGTGTGAAACGCCCCACTACCCGTTAATTTTATGGTTCGTTTGAAAATCAACTGTCTTTTAAACTTTTCTAATAGACCACAATAACTAACAAATTAATTTATGAACCTCTTGAAATGATGAAGAGGAAGAGTAAGAGAGACCGTATTTGCTTGAAATAACTCTCTACAGAATTTAATTTTACTCAAATCATCATCATCATCATTTCAGCCGAAAGACGTCCACTGCTGGACATAGGCCTCCCCCAAGCATCGCCACAACGACCGGTCCTGTGCCTTCCGCATCCAGCGGATTCCCGCGACCTTCACCAGGTCGTCGGTCCACCTTGTGGGGGGCCTACCCACGCTGCGCCTTCCAGTACGCGGTCGCCACTCCAGAACTTTACTGCCCCATCGGCTATCCGTTCTGCGAGCAATGTGCCCCGCCCACTGCCACTTAAGTTTGGCAATTCTTCGGGCTATGTTGGTTACTTTCGTTCTCCTGCGTTCGTCCGTGTGGTGCCGGACGCAAAGAATTTCACCACCCTATATCTTCTCATGGGTGTCGTAAAAGGCGACTAAGGGATTCACCAGAGGATGGGCAGCAGCGTCCTCCGAGTATTTAACCAACAAACTGCGATCGCCAACCCGCCTGCCAAGCGTGGCGATTATGGCATATCCCCTCATGCAAAGCGCAACAAAAAATCGGCCCCTAGTCCCCGGCGGCCCCGCTAGCCCTGGTTACGGTAGCGGCCTAGGTAACGGCGGGGCAGGGGGTGCTAAGAATCCCCGGCAGAGATCCGGCTACCATAACAAAAAAAGACTGGACCTGGCAGCATACAACACACGTACACTGCGGACCGACGAGAAGCTTGTCGAACTCGAGGAAGAATTGAGCAGGTTACGATGGGATATCGTAGGGTTATCTGAAGTCCGAAGAGAGGGGGAGGACACGATAATCCTCAAATCCGGTAACTTGCTCTATTTCCGGGAGGGCGATCAACTTTCCCAGGGCGGTGTCGGGTTTATCGTCCACAAGTCTCTTGTGAACAACATAGTGAAGATCGAGAGTGTTTCGAGCAGGGTGGCGTACCTTATACTCAGAATAACCGAAAGGTATTCGTTGAAGGTTATACAGGTATACGCCCCGACCTCGAATCACCCCGACGATGAGGTGGAGACCATGTATGAGGATATCTCGAGAGCCATGCATGGCTCTAAAACTCACTTCACTGTTGTCATGGGAGTCTTCAACGCGAAACTGGGCAATCGCTACGATGATGAGCTGCGAGTGGGGCAATTTGGATATGGATATCGGAACCACCGGGGTCATCTACTAGCCGGCTTTATGGAGAAGGAGGGACTCTATATGATGAACTCTTTCTTCAGAAAGCGTGAGCATAGGAAGTGGACCTGGTTGGGCCCTGATGGTGTAACAAAAAATGAGATTGACTTCATTATGTCGACGAAGAAGCAAATATTCAATGATGTCTCTGTGATCAACGCGGTTAAAACCGGAAGCGATCACCGTTTGGTAAGAGGCACATTGAATCTGAACATCAAGCTGGAAAGATCTCGACTGATGAAGTCTACGCTCCGTCCAGCACCGATCCAAATCCAAAACCCCGAGAGCTTTCAGCTCGAACTTCAGAATCGTTTCGAATGCCTAGGGAGCTCAGTGGACGATTACAGTGATGGGTTTGTGGAAACTGTCCATACGGTCGGGTCTAGGATCTTTAGGACCCGTCGTACAAATAGAAACAAAAAGCTTTCTGACCACACTCTCGAGCTTATGGCGGAAAGACGCGAGATGATTCTGCAGTCCTCAGATGATGCGACTAAGTACCGGCAGCTCAATAGACAGATCTCAAAGTCCTTGAAAAGTGACCTACGCCAATTTAATACGGAACGTATTAAAGACGCGATAGAGAAAAACAAGGGCTCCAAAGTCTTCGCAAGAGACCTGTCTATTGGGCAGAGCCAGCTTGCAAAACTGAGGACCGACGATGGCAGAGTCGTATCCTCCAAGCCAGAGCTATTGAAGGAGGTCGAGAAGTTCTATGGACAGTTATACACGTCCACCCGGACACCCGCTGTAAATCGGGCTCACGACCCAAGAGCTCGATTGACCCGACACTATACCGAAGATATCCCGGACGTCAGCCTGTACGAGATTAGGATGGCTCTGAAGCAGCTCAAAAACAACAAGGCACCGGGTGATGACGGAATTACGGCCGAACTCCTGAAGGCGGGTGGAAAACCGATCCTTAAGGCCCTTCAGAAGCTGTTTGATTCCGTCATTCTCGAGGGAAGAACGCCACAGGCATGGAGCAGAGGTGTGGTGGTACTCTTCTTCAAAAAGGGCGATAATGCTCTACTGAAGAATTATAGGCCCATCTCACTTCTGAGCCATGTCTACAAGCTGTTTTCGAGAGTCATTACGAACCGTCTTTCGCGCAGGTTTGACGACTTCCAGCCTCCCGAACAAGCCGGGTTCCGAAAAGGCTTTAGCACCGTAGACCACATACATACGCTGCGGCAGGTTATACAGAAGACCGAAGAGTATAACTTGCCTCTTTGTTTAGCGTTTGTGGACTACGAGAAAGCCTTCGATTCGATCGAGACTTGGGCGGTACTACAGTCTCTTCAACGGTGCCAGATTGACTATCGGTACATCGAAGTGTTAAACTCTTTGTATGAAAACGCCACTATGTCAGTCCGATTACAGGACCAAGCCTCGAAACCTATCCTTCTGCAGCGAGGTGTGAGACAGGGAGATGTGATCTCTCCGAAACTGTTCACTGCTGCATTGGAGGATGTCTTCAAGGTTCTGGACTGGAAGGGGCTAGGCATTAACATAAACGGCGAGTACATCACTCACCTTCGGTTTGCCGACGACATAGTAGTCATGGCTGAGACCATGGAGGACCTCGGTACAATGCTCGATGACCTCAGTAGAGCTTCTGATAGAGTGGGTCTTAAGATGAATATTGACAAGACAAAGGTTATGTCGAATTCCCATATAGCACCCATTCCCGTAAACATCGGAGAATCTACACTCGAAGTTGTTGACGATTATGTATACCTAGGACAAACTGTCCAGCTAGGTAAGTCCAACTTCGAGAAAGAGGTCAATCGTCGAATCCGACTCGGTTGGGCAGCGTTCGGGAAGCTACGCAATATCTTCTCGTCCAAAATACCGCAGTGTCTCAAGACGAAAGTCTTTGACCAGTGTGTGTTGCCAGTAATTACTTACGGTACTGAAACGTGGTCGCTCACAATGGGCCTCATAAGAAGGCTCAAAGTCACTCAAAGGGCAATGGAGAGGGCTATGCTCGGAGTGTCCCTGCGTGATCGAATCAGAAATGAGGAGATTCGCAGGAGAACGAAAGTAACTTTACTCAAATACTCTGCCTTAAATGAGATAGAGATAAAACTGTAACCAGCTCTTGCTTCGTACCTGGTGCCAAAATCTCGAGCAAGTCATCGATCTTCTTGCACAGCTGTGTCTTGAGCAGCAGTCTGTCGTTTGTCACCATCGCCAGGCCTTGCTCCACCTCCTGGCCAATCATCTGCGCGAGGGCAACGCTCACATCTGTCATGTAGAAGTGGGATGGATGCAAGTAGCTGCTGCAGTGGCCAATGAACCTGAAAATTAAATGCGGTTATTAGCTTGAGTGATATTAGGTAATTAAAATTAACCATGGTGTCCAAGATGAGCTTGGCAACATATATACCCTTCAACTTTCACTGTAAAGAAAACCTGTGTACCTTTTCTGTCTGAACTTACAGAACTACGAGAGGATAATCGAAAACTTTATACTGCCTTCCCATTTTCTGATCAACTTATTTACATTGCATATAGGAGTAGATTAGTAATTTTATTTTTTATTTTTAACGCATTTACGCATGCGAAGCGAAATCTAACGATTTTAATTGTGGAATAAAAAAATCGCTTCGCATGCGTAAATGAAAAAAAATAAAAAAAATAGTAAGGTTAGGCATATCTATACGACTTTAAATTAACTGCAAAGTTAGTCGAGTCGGTTAAGAAACACTGTTTCTTAAGTGTTATTGGGTTTTTTCATTAGGAAATTCTCAGTAGCAGCCCGGAGTCTGGATGTGTGCCCGGTCAATGGCAATAGGCTCGCCCCCTATTACATGGGACTATAACATAACTGGCGAAATGTGGGTGTACTATTACACCTCTGCCTACCCCTTCGGGGAAATACAGGCGTGATGTTCCGTTATGTTGTTATGTTATGTTTCTTAATAAGATATCGCTGACGTCACCCAAAGACATACCAAGTGGATGAGAATTTCGATACCACGAGCAGTGTTCACGGTAGCTTAGTGGCTAAAGCACTGGCGTTCTGAGCCAGGAGTCGCAGGTTCGAAGCCTGCTCGTGAGCGATTTTTTCTTTCCACAATTTAAATCTTTAGTAGATTAGTATTTCCAAAATATATGTTGTACCTTTCACAAGCTTCAGGATCTTCTTTAGGCATGATGCTGAGCTCTCTGCCAATATCCTGCAGTAGCTGCTGCATGATGGCGTCGGACACCGCATCCTTACAACTGTTGCACTTCCAAAACTTGTTGTCCAGATTGCGGGTCTCAGGGTTGGGGCTTATTGTCTTGTGCAGGATTGGGAGGATGAAGGTTTCAGGGAGCAGGTAGCCTTTGCAGTATCTGGAAGAAGGTTTAGCGAATAGGTGAATCAAATAACAGTGTTGCAATCAAAACTTCGTCACAAAGAACTGTAACTGTCACTTTGTATTGTCCTCAAGAAAAAAAATGCCAGTGTAGAACAAGAACCATTACCATTATGGAGAGAATTTATCCATGTATTATTGAAAATTGGAGCCTTGGCAATCCTCATATTATGGTGATATACTGGGTGTCAGGGAAACGCTTCTGAAAACGAAGATAGGCGATAGTGCTGGTGATTACTGATACGAAACCACAAAAAAAATGCGTTTTTTTTCTTCATATTTTCACATTTTTTTTGCATTTTTCATACATAACCAGCTTTGGGCAGTTAAATAAAACTGATTTGTAAAAAAACCCCATTTATTTACTTAATTTTTAAAATTTCGCAATGTAATTCAAATGAAATCAGTCAAATCAGCTGGCGCTAGGGGTGAACGACATCCGCTCGCATACGCAGTCCGTGGCGTAGCGAGTGTAGGTAGGTTAGGTACGCGCGGCATTTATCCCGAGTTGTGTACGCTTTACATTGCGGGTTCGCAAAATACCAAATCACTAAAACAATGAGTATAAGGCTAATGGTTATTGGTATTCGATAGTGTTTAGGTAGTTATAGCCTTTCAGTTTCGGGAGCGTTTCCCTGACGACCAGTATTATAATAGCTATGTGCAGAAAGATTGTAACTTACTTCTTCTTACACTTAACAGAGCTGTACATGGTTCCAAACTCGGTGACGTCAGAGCAGCGCTCGCAGGTGCACTCGAAGAACTTGGAGTCTGCCAGGTGGTGGCGCCGCGCCTCCGTGCCCCACATGGGGTCCGTGTAGCAGACCGTGATGTGGGAGCCGCCGGGTATGTTCACGCCCGCACAGAGGATCTGGAATTTGTGCATGTGACATATAGAGGATGAGTTTTGAAAATAGTGCTGGAGGTCCAAACCCGAAACTATAAAATATAAAGGAAAGTCTTCCAAGGAGTCTTGAGCTCGATTTTAGAGAAAACAAAAACTGCATTTTTAGATTTTTTGGAAAAGCAGCTGGTTTGACCAGGAAACTTATCGCCTTACATTATTGTGCTGATAAGGAACAAGTCCTGTAAAGAAAGGTTATGTGGCAAATCAAAAGAAATGAAGAAATTAACAGCAGCATTTTGCTTAACAGCAGAATATGGCATATGTAACCTACTTCTTTTTTAAATTACCATCTGATTTTTGTACCCATTTTCGCAAAATAAATGAATTGAATTGAATATTATTATTATTATTTTTTTTACAGCTGCCTACTGTACTTACAGTTGCCCAACACGTACAGTAGGCTAAGTTATAATTTAGGTACATATATAATTCTTATAAGTCTAATTATAATCAGTTAAAAATTTATGACAAAAGCTGACAAATTGGTTTATTTTGGTATAAAAAATATCGACTTCTGGTTGTTCAGCAATCAGAGCGTTGAGCAATGAAACAGCATTATTATTTGGAGCATACTGGGAAGTGCATGTGCGTGACAATGGCGCCGCCAGAAGATGGCGCGCGCGCAGCCGTGTGTACTTGTCGGGCGCGGATAGGGAACAGCGAGCGAGGCTTGTTGGATTGTCGATCTTGCCGTTTATAGTTAAGTAATAATTTACCATTAACGCACATTTTCGCCTTAACTCTAACGTATTTAAGCCAACCATACCGGATACAAACAGAGATGGATATAAAAAAGGATAATAGCCAAATAGTTTCTTGTACAGATAACGTGCAAACTTGCGCTGCACACGTTCAATCATTATCCTGTACTGCACTTCATCTGGATCCCAGATAATGGAGTTGAACTCCAAGATACTGCGCACAAAAGCAAAGTACAGGACAATGACTGTACCCCTGTCCTGAAATCGAGCTGCTTGCCTCATGACGAATCCCAGAGACTTGAATGCTCTAGCACAGATTTTCAGTATGTGGGTATTCAGCGTCAATTTACTGTCGAGAAAGACGCCCAAGTCTCGAATTTCTGTGACACGCTCAATTGAAATTATTTTTGAAACTAGTTTCTCTATTTTCCATACATTTTTTGACGACGTCTGTGGTATAGTGGTTCGAGGGTCGGACTGCTGATCACGAGGTCGTGGGTTCGATTCCCACAGGACACAAATATTTGTGTGATGAACATAAGTGTTTGTGTTGGTCTGAGTGTTTCTTATGTATTATAAGTATTTATTTACAAAAAAAAAGTACATTAGTATTATATCCATTGTCTAGTACCCATATCACAAGCTCTGCTTAGTTTGGGACTAGATGGTGCTGTGTAAAAATGTCCCAGAGATATTTATTTATTTATTTATTGCGTAACTTGAAAATAACAGTGCAAATTAAAGGTTTTACCGCATTCCTTGTAACAGCCAGCTTGGCACTCCAGTATTATTTTCAAAACTCATTCTGTATATGTCGCACGATAGAGAAGAAATCCAAGTGTGGGGTAAGGTTTTTAAAAAGAAACAAACAGTTAAAGGTAAAGAAATGAGTACAGTTACCATCTGGCTTTTTTTTGTTAGGTCAAAGGATTCAAGACACAGTCAGAACATAATATATGTCTTTCGCAAGTTGTCACATACCAACTGATCCCCCAATTGTGTGCTACTGTAAAAATATTGACACTTTCCCCCTTGATCTTTTTTCTTCTTTCTTCTAGCCTTTTGCTAACTAGTAAGAGTTGGCTTCCAATCTTATCAGATGCATCATTTACTCCCAAGATCGATACAGAAAAAGTCCTAGTAGATTCCTGTTCAATAGATTTTCATAGATTCATTGAGGAATAACATGCTTTTTTCTGTTTCTTCTATTGAAGAAGCATGTGTATAAAGGTAATTAAATGACTTACAATATCCCCCTGAGAGGTGAAGCTCTTGTTGCAGTTGGCGCGGCAGTTGTGCTCCACCATGGAGATACGGTCGAACAGCGCCACGTACTCCGGCTCCACGAGAGGAACCTCGTGGCCGTTGATCTGGAAGTAACACGATATTGATCATTACATATTTTTTTAGCTTAATTTTTTGGGATCGAGTCACCCACGTCCGTAAGAGAGTACCCCTTTTCCGAATCCATACACGTGATTCCTGAGTGGTGCACATCAGGTGACATACTGATGGTAGGCCACGGCCGAAGGCTTGCGACCACCCACCGGGCAAAGACGTGCCGCCAAGCGACCTAGTCGTGTTCTGGTACGATGCCCGGTGTAGCCACTTGAGAGGATGGGTCGAACTATTTCACTACCATCCACTCACCTTTGCTGGGCAAGCGTGAACCATCGTCGACCGCACCATCGCTTAACATCAGTTGAGGTAGCGGTCAAACGCAAGCCCGTTAGGTATAAAAAAAAAACTTAATCAATGTTGGGGTTGATAAGGCCGACTCTCATTTTATACAGCACTCATTGATTTCAATAGTTTGTTCAATTATTTTAAAGTATCTTTGTCCAGCAATCTTATGGTAGCGTGATGTCTTGCCTTGCTTGACCTTTTTCTACACCGGATAGTAAGAATAATTATGATTTTCATTTCAAGTTTTTACGTCGATTGCAAGTTTAATCTATGCACCAGCTTTTGGTGCTAAAAGTCTGGTTTATGTCAGGGAAACCAGAGCCAAACGATATAATATAAAACTATAGACATAATAATTTTGCCAATGTCTTACTTGCAAGATCCCACAGCACTTCATAATCTCCTCTTCACTGAAGGTCCCCTCCAGCTTAAAGAACTTCCAGATGACCTCCGCAACCATCTTCATGTCGTTGTTCCACTTGTCAGTGTCCTTTCTGTCCTCGCAGTGTGACTGGAGATCTTGGATCTTACTCCACAGCTTCTGGTTGTGGTCCCGCTGGTACAGGCAGCGCAGGACTGTGATGCACTGGTAATTGGGATGAGGCTCGCCGTATGTGGTGATGTTCACCTGGAATGAGATATAAGGAGAGTGGATAAGAATTAATTATTAACACTATTTACACTATTTGCTGCATTTGTAGGAACAACCTGTATCAACACAAATACTATAAATAATAAATAAATAATAAATAAATCTTTATTTCACATAAATGGTGTACAGTAAACACTTACAAATAGTAGTTATACAATTTCTCGGTATGAAGTGTTTGTTTGAACTCTGGTACCCAATGTAAGATTTAACTTGTGTTATGGGTACCAGCGCTCTCATTAATTAAATCCACAGGGGGTTACATTAATTGCATCAGGAGGTGGTTACAAGAAAGTGCAGTTGAGTAAATGGAGTAAGTAAAACTACGTTACAGGCTACAGCATAGATTAAAGAATAAATAATAATTCAGCTAATAATAGTAGTAAAGCCAGAAGCCTCATGTGTGTGAGTGTGTATGTGTGAAGGGGTGTGTGGTGTGTGGTGGGTTAGTGGGTGTGAGAAGATATGATAGTGTGATTGTGATAGTACATTATTTTAGAGAATAGATATTTTTAATAGATTTTCTGTTTCGTCATAATTTAGTGACAGTAGCCACTTGTTAGCTTTTATTTTGCATTCATGTTTACAGAGAGGATAAATATTACAAGATTCATTGATCAAATTGTACAAGTGACACCCAATGATATGAAAATGGCGTTGAGCGAGAGCTGTTCTGCAGTTGTAGGTTTCGCATACTCTATATGCTCGAAGCGTCCTCACGGTACTCGCCTTAAGTTTTAGAGTAGAGTGTTTCCGAAGAATGGTTTGGAGTACAAAGAGTTGTCGCACCGTGAGGACCTGGCAATCAGTGTGTAGGTTATGAGTAGAGTAACGAAATGGCCTGAAAGTCATTACCTTCAGCACAGCTCTCTGTGCTCGCTCTAGTTGTAGGAAATGTGTCTTAGGCGCCCCTCCCCATACTGTGATGCAGTATGTTATTACTGACTGGCCCAGAGCGTAATAAACTGAGTTCAGGGTGTGACGGTCCGCAGAGTGTCTCAATTTTTTAAAAATAAATATTAGTTTGCGAACCCGTGAGGTAAGATTTTGCAAATGGGGTCTCCAGCTTAGTGAACTGTCTATTTGAACCCCAAGGTATTTAGTAGAAGAAACTCTAGTTAATTGCGGACAGGAACATGAAGACACAGGTGAGCTAGAAGAGCAAATATGTGCTTTAAGTACTAAGGAGTCTGGGGAAGGTAATGTTAACGATTGCAGGGAGAATGGAAGGCAGACAGTTTTGTTGAGGTTTATTGTGAGAAGGTTATCAGAGAGCCAACTCATAACAGATGTAAGAGCTCTTTCCGCCAGCGTCAAAGTCTCAGACCAGTTAGCCCCGTGTATAAGTAGTGCTGTGTCATCAGCGTATGTGAAAATGGAGCAATTAGTGATGGAAAGCTTGCACAGTGAATTTATATAAATTAAAAAGAGGGTCGGACCCAAAATTGAACCCTGAGGAACACCAAAAGTCACTGCTTTACTATCGCTCGTGAGGTCATTTATTTTAACGCACTGAGTACGATCGGAAAGATAGTCTTGAAAAATTTTTAGGGTGTGACCACGAATTCCCGAGGATTCCATCTTGGAGAGAAGGTGGGGTACAGACACGGTGTCAAAAGCTTTAGTGAGGTCTATGAAAACACCTAGACACTTCTTTTTGCTATCCAACTTGGCAACGGTGTGGTCTATGAATGATGCCACGGCGTCTTCCGTTGATTTCCCGGTTCTAAACCCGTACTGATTGGAAGCCAGAAGATCATATGACTCTAAAAAGTTCACTAGTCGCTTATTTAGAATTTTTTCTAATATCTTAGAGACAGAGGGTAGTACCGAGATAGGTCTATAATTATTGACACAGTGTCTGTCCCCGTTTTTGAAAATTGGATGTACTATGGCATTCTTAAAGACTTTAGGGAAGCAGCCAGTAGAGATAGAAATATTGCAAATGTGTGTGATAACAGGAACCAGCACAGGTGAACAGGATTTTAAGAGTCCAGGTGAGATCCCATCAGATCCCATTGCAGCATCCGAACGCAACCCAAGAATAAGCCTACTATACTACCCTCCACCACTTTGTTTTTAAAGACGGCTCGCGCAGTCTCCGGTGTTCGCTCCTTCATAATGTAGCTAAATATTATCTGGTATCTACCCACATTGTACTTATTTAATTTCCTACCTTGTTAACTACATTTTTGTTTATCTGTTTGTATAGTCGATGATACTGATACAATGTACCTTATGAGTTTATGTTTACATCTTTAGAATGTTTTTATTATGTATACCACTGAACAAATAAATAAATTTAAATCATAAAGTTTCTCTCTGATTGTTTGTATCGTTTTGATCGTATAAAATAATCGTTCGTAGGTTTTGTTACACCGTGTGGAGTATTAGGGATATAGGTTTAGAACTTGTTAACATTTAAGGATTTTTACTTTATTCAAATCATCATCATTTCAGCCGAAAGACGTCCACTGCTGGACATAGGCCTCCACCAAGCATTGCCACAACGACCAGTCCTGCGCCTTCCGCATCCAGCGGATTCCCGCGACCTTCACCAGGTCGTCGGTCCACCTTGTGGGGGGCCTACCCACGCTGCGCCTTCCAGTACGCGGTCGCCACTCCAGAATTCTATTAATATTCTTATTATTCAATCAGAGAATATTAATTACTTTTGCCGTAACTTAACTAATGCTTTTGACGGAGCTATTGCGCACCACAGACCAACAGAAAAACTGTTGGTCTAAGTTGCGCACTAAGTTCCACCAAAAAAATAGATTCTGTATTTTACCTTTTCTCCTTTCTTCTGTGTATAAAAGCACTCAGGGTCGTGTTCTTGTTTGATAACACATTCTTGGGAGCAGAAGGGCCAGCCGCACTTCTCGCATGACACTGTCTTTCCTCCTTCTAGCAGTTTGTAGCAGCCAAGGCAGACTGGGGGTGTCACCTGCGTATTATTTCTATAATATAGTATACGTTCGGTAGTGAACAATATGCTGCTGCGCTGCCAGTCACATAGGTTCGAATCTCGCATGAAATTTGGAAAAAGATAATTATATGGCCTAGGGTTTGGACGTTTGTGTATGAGGAATTTATGTCTGTAAAAGCACCCACGATATAGGAAGAAAATCTAGTGTGGGACACATTCTTTTAAAGAAAAAGTAATAAGGAACTGCCTGCTAAATTTACAACCCAGTTTTTTGGAAGAAGTTCCTTATGGGGACTTGCGGTTGGTGTGATTTGGAAGAAAATGTAGCGTCGCGTCGCGTCACGCTAAGATTTGCGTTATATCCATAGAGTACATTGAATATATACGGACATAGCGTTGTCAGCTGACACAAGCGCCTTCTAGTGGGCAACGTCAAAGTTACAGCTAACTATTAAATAAAACTTATAAAAATACATGTTTTACTGGGATCGAACATGGGCCCTGTGGTATCTCAGTCCGACGCATGATGTTTCCTGCCATCTATGGTTGTATCATAGTTACGAGATTTTGCCTTACAAAGAACCGGTCAAAAAAAAATTAAGGATAGCTTCGTTCCTAACCGCACACGTTTTTAGGGTTCCGTACCGTAAGGGTGCCAAACGGGACCCTTTTACTCTCGCTACGCTGTCCGTCCTTCCGTTCGTCTGTCTGTCACAGGGCTGTATCTTTTGAACGGTAATAGGTAACCGATTGAAATTTTCTCAGAAATTGTGTTGCTATGAGGTGTATCACGAATTCACGACAAATACTAAAAACAAAAAAAGTCTAAAACCAAAGGGGGTGGCATACAAGAAACCTCTAAAATCATGCATTTTTTTCAACGTTTTTGTTCCTGCTCTATCTTCAAAACGGTAATATATGCCAGCGTCAGACAGACATAGACATATGTGGTGGTACCTGCGTAAGAAAGACATGCAAAAATTCACATTTCGTGCATTGTGCGTTGACGTCTTTTGATAAACTCTCGTAAATTAAATCAGTTTTTATGGGGTATCAGGTCGTTGAGAGGTACGGAACCCTTACTGCGCGAGTCCGACTCGCACTTGGCTGGTTTTTATTGTTACACGTACTATCAGCAAACTTTCCGGTGAACCACCACTAAGGCTAAAATCGCTTGCGCTCGGTGTTCGACGGCAGCCGTAGGATACGTGTAATGTAGCAGGATTCGTTCAAGGGACTTTGTCGACAAAATGTATCACCGGGAAGGATCGTAACTGTACCTACATTATGATTACTTAAACTGAAGTTTAAAAGGTATGTCCATTCCAAATTCCATGAGCAAGTCATCATCCTCCGAGCCTTTTCCCAATTATATTGGGGTTGGCTTCCAGTCTAGCCAGATGCGGCTGAACATCAGTATTTTACACGGAGCGACTGCCATCAGATCCCCGCAACCCAGTAACTGGGTAATACTGACATTCGGAGGTTAGACCAGTTGTCAGACTTTCAGGCTTCTGACTACCCGTAACTACTGCCACAGATATTCGTATGACAACCGGGACCGACAGCTTAACGTGCTCTCCGAGGCACGGAGGGGTCTCGATGTGTAACGAAACGGTCACCCATATGAGCAAGGATAAGAAGTAAAACTTTTTACCTGTGCAGGTCCAGTGATGAGAGGTTTTTCCTTTAACACAATATCACCAGCCTTAATATCCCTGGATGCTTCCAGGTACCTTCCATACTTCTCATTCTCTTTGACCCTGGCCGGGGTGCACTGGAACTTGTGCTGCTTCCAGTCCTGCTTCTGATGGTCTTTGGAGCAGTAGTACACGTTCTGGCAGCCGGAGCATTTTTGTATGGCTGGTGATAGGCAGACTATGCAGGAGCCTTGTTCTACCATACTGGAAAATAGATTTTCCTATTACCTACATGCTAAAAATGTTTGAAGGTGTTTGATTGGATATGTGTCAGTTGGATAGATGTTCAATATGAGCCGTAACTATACTATTATTTGTTCTATGGTATAAGTGTATAAAATAGTCATGTTGATTTCAAGAGTGTTGCTATTCTAATAACTTTAGGCGCCCAAAATTGTATTTTAATTACATACATTTTAATAAAATTATAAATCACTTTTTCCATAATCTATTTACATTTTGTTGGCTACGTGTTACATAGCTGGATTTGCCCTGAATTCCTTTATTTTTGCAAAATTTTACTCAAAGCTAAAAATATAGTTTTATAAACCTTCCATTCCAATCATTCCATATATTGTTACGAGCTCTACTTAAAGCCAATAATAACAGTAGGTACATACTTGTTGAATCCCACAGTACTTTCATGAAAACACTTAAAAATCCACTGCAAATATCTGTAACATTAATTGAATGCCACGATAAAGTTCCTAAACACACGTGAAAAGCACCGGCTGACTGAACTGCGCACGCGCCACTACGCATGCGCGGTATAAAAATAAACCGCGCGATTTGACACTTGAAACTCTAGCCGTATTCCAATTACACTGTGTCAGACACATTACCTACATTCAAATATTTTCACATTTTTGAAATTTCTTCTAGAACGTGCTGTTTTAATACAAAAGAGATACCAATCAATATGGATGTTAATTTTCGCATTTTTTGAATAAAACGACTTAGTTTTTTTTTGTAGCCCTTTGGATATACCAATTAGTATTGAAACAGCGAACTGTCAATAAAATGCATTGAAAAGCAAATTCAGTCACAAAGTATTGTGCCTGACGCTTAAACCTTAGTTAGTGGTAGACTTTGGCAAACTTCGCCGAGTCTTCTCGTCGCCTATACCGCAAAGTTTGAAGACAAAGGTCTTCAACCAGTGCGTCCTGCCAGTCATGACTTACGGTGCCGAGACGTGGACACTGACAGTTGGGCTAGTCCACAAATTCAAAGTCGCTCAGCGAGCTATGGAGCGAGCTATGCTTGGAGATTCTTTGAAGGATAAAATCCGTAACGAGATTATCCGGAGAAGAACCGGAGTGACCGACATAGCTTGTAGGATCAGTAAGCTGAAGTGGCAGTGGGCTGGCCATGTCTGTCGAAGGACCGATGGCCGTTGGAGCAGACGAGTCCTTGAGTGGAGACCGCGAATCGGCAAACGCAGCGTAGGGCGCCCCCCTGCCAGGTGGACCGACGACCTAAAGAACGTGGCTGGGGGGGACTGGATGCGGAAGGCAGAGGACCGAGCGTTGTGGCGCAACTTGGGAGAGGCCTATGTCCAGCGGTGGACTGCGATAGGCTGAGTTGATAGTGGTAGGCTGGTAGATGATGGAGATTAATTATTCAAGTAGGTAGGTTCTATCCTCCGCTATGAGTTTATGCGTCTTTTTCAATTTACTTTCGGCCAAAATTTACATCCAATCTATCTACGATTTGCCCTACTAGAGATAGGAATTTGACATAAGCTCCATAGAAAATATGTCAAATTTCTATCTCTAGTAGGGCAAATCGTGGTTAAATTGGATATTAATTTTAGCCGTTAGACATCGATTTTATTACTCGATAGGTAACGGGTTTTCCCTATATCTTCTCATGGGTGTCGTAAAAGGCGACTAAGGGATTTACCAGACTATGGGCAGTGCGCAGCGTTCTCTGAGTATTTAATCAACTACTACCTAATAAACTAACTAACACTACACTCTAGACTAGCAACGAGCAGCGGCATGTACAAGAGAACTACCAGAAGAACAAAGCTACAATACAACAGTGTGTAAATTTAGATTTCGGAAAATTAAATGCAAAATCGAAGGTTTCTGCTTCAATTTTATTCTTAAAAGCTTGATAATAATAAATAAATATTTTAGACAGAAACTCAAACTAAGCAGAGCTTGTGCTATGGGTACTAGACAATGGATATCATCATCATCATCATCATTTCAGCCGTAAGACGTCCACTACTGGACACAAGCCTCCCCCAAGCATATATTGGGGGGTTATGCCATAATCGCCACGCTTGGCAGTTGGCAGGTGGGTTGGCGATCGCAGTTGGTTGGTTAAATACTCAGAGAACGCTGCTGCCCATCCTCTGGTGAATCCCTTAGTCGCCTTTTACGACACCCGTGAGAAGATATAGGGTGGTGCAATTATTTACGTCCGGCACCACACGGAACAATACAATACAACGGATATTTTTTTTTTTTTTGTAATTACATACTTATATTACATAAGAAACACCTAGACTAATGTGGAAAAATATCTGTGGGAATCGAACCCACAACTCTCGACCGACACTCGAACCACTAGACCACAGACGTCGTCAAAGAAAATCCTTTCTTTCTCATTCTAAGAAGAGATCAGTGGCCAGTAGTGGGATAGTAGTGATGTAATGCAGGAAATAATACGAAAAATAATACGCATCATAATTCAAATAATTTATTTTAAATGCTAAATTAGTTTGGAGAAGGTTAAAGATTTTATTACAAAAATAATTCACACAATAATAATGTCTTTTAGTCGAAGGAATGAATAAATAAATGTTTAACAAAAATATATAGTTATTTTCCGATATATTATCTAGAATAATGCTAAATCATTATTTGTTATAAATTAAGTTATAAACGTTAATAATGATAAAATAGGAAAATAATATAGGAATCTTTCAATAAATTGATAGAGTCGTTTGTGAATTATAGGTCCACATTTCTAATAACCAATCTTTAAATAATGTAAAACATATTCCGTAAATAGAGAGATACATAGATCCAGATCAATAAATAATAAAATACTTCCATAATCGTATACTTTTTTTGCAAAGGACCATAATTTTTAAAATAATAATTAAAATAATTTTATTAAACGTTACAAAGCAAAAAAACTTTAAATATAAATATGTTTAAATAAAAAACTAGATACAATAAAGAACCCAAAAATACCTAATAGCTCAGAAGACATGTCACAACAAATATTAAATGCCTTGTCGCATTGTAGGTAGGTTCGTAATTTTTTTTTTTTTTTTTAATTTTCCTAATTATCGGATTTTCGCAAATCTATTAATGCAAAATATGTATCTCATCAATTCAATTCATTCAATAATCATTTAGTCAGCAATCTACACTCTTGATCTTGTTTGGTCATCATGATATCTTGCCAATTATCTGTTCCCAAGTCTTGATCTTCTTGAGAGCGTCTCTCGCTGCTGATGCCATCAGACCTTCAGAGGACTGGGACGGCTCGAAGCCCAGGATTAGTGCTGACTCCGTTAGGTATCTGACAATCTGGAAATAAAATAAATAAACATGAAAAAATTATTAAACCGGCCACAAAATAATAAAACCGATTTGACACAAAATAATAGAACCGATCTGACACAAAATAATAGAACCGATTTGACACAAAATAATACAATCGATTTGACACAAAATAATAGAACCGATTGGACACAAAATAATAGAACCGACTGGACACAAAAAATAGAATCGATTTGACACAAAATAATAGAACCGATTTGACACATAAAATGACAACTTCCCTACGATTTAAGGTAGTCTTTATTCGTAGCAACTTCCCTTAATTTTGACATTACATGGATCATTTTGACATATTGTGTTACATCAGACTTATTATTTTTGGCAGATTTAATAAACACCAGAAAAATGTAGGCAGTAACAGCAGATGATTCTTCGCATTCGTTGCTAGTTTGTGAAGAATTAAATAGTGAATCAGTGACAAAAAGACAACATTAACAATCCATTTCACAGAAAAATTCTTCACTCCCTTTTCCATCACTTTAACTTTTCACTCATTAAGAAAGGTGGTGATCTAGTATATCCTTTGTGAAAGAGCTCGTCCGGGTAAGTACTACCACCGTACCTACTTCCCCTCCAAATAGTGATGTTTGCATTGCTGTGTTTCGGTCTGAAGGTTATGGGTGCCGGTGAAATTACAATCACATGAGACTTTCAACCTTCACGTCTCAGTTTGGCGAACCGACTTGCGGTACCATTTAGGCAACAGCCTAGGTTGTATTGCAGTTGTTATGGGCAAAGGTAACCGCTTAACATCAGGTGGGCCTTTAGCACTTTTCGCCATGCTACGTATACTATAAAAAAAAAGTGAGCGCTGTTTACCTCTTTGAGTCGAGTCCGCAAGTTGTCTTTGGTGATCGCTTTCTTTTCAAAGTCTCTCGTGGTGAGGATCATGAGAGGTGCATGCAGTTCGTATAACGTAACACCTGTAACCAATCACATTTACTTTAGAGTTCTTCTAATCTTCAAACTTCGTCACTTCATAATTATCACAATTAGGTAAGGTATACCTATATACCTTCCACAGTTCCGTGTGGTGCCGGACGTAAAGAATAGCACCACCCTACATCTTCTCATGGGTGACGTAAAAGGCGACTAAGAGATTCACCAGAGGATGGGCAGCAGCGTTCTCTGAGTATTTAACCAACCAACAGCGACCGCCAAGCCGCCTGCCAAGCGTGGCGATTTTTTTATTATGGCATACACACCCCATTCGGGGCCTATGTCCAGCAGTGGACGTCTTTCGACTGAAATTATGATGAATGATAATATCTACACATTGTGCTTCGGAATAACCAAACTTCTTCTGCTTCTATCTATATATATATAGTGACTTGCTGAGCTATACCTAAAACGCTTATTACACTACGCGGTATTCAGCGCGCGGTGCTAAGACTGTCTTTGAGACCGTGTAGTGTAATAACACTTAGGCCCACTTGCGTCATGCCATGGGTTAAAAGAATAAATCAAGAGTTTGTTAACTCGGTGTTAAATTTTTAAAACGTTAACTTGACATTTGTCTTGCACCAACCAAAAATAGCTTTGGGCTATGTAACCCTGCAGTATTACCAACACGACGAATAGAAATATACGTCAATCTCACTTACACTCTGGCAGTTTGTATATAGTTGTCTCATGGTCACTTGCTTCGTTTACAGATAATTGAAAACAAAAGATCGATGAAGCGAGACTAATAAAAAAAGGTTAATTTTTTTCTCAACACCTTTTTTTATTGGTTTGAGCCTCCAAGACAAGCAGAATGCGTATTTGAATGTCATTAGTGGTTATAATTCCACGACTCCTACATACTCCCGTACTCTGGAAAAACAGTATCATAAAAATATGAAGAAAATCAAATACTTTACCGTTCTTCGAAATACATTTTATTCTCGCCGTGTGTTTGAAAGTCCGTATTTGGAATTTTCTATCAAAAAATCTATGCTTAAATATTTAACAATTTCTTCCTCATCGTCAAAAAACACTTAAATAATCAAATACATATTTTCATAACTTCAATGTAAATTTATCACGCCTTATGATACAAATAACCTCAAACGGAACAATAACAGCCAGAGTTAACGATTTAACCCTCCATCATGGGTGGGTTATTTATTTACCGTCTTAATCCAGTGTTAACAACTAACTCGCGATGGCGCAAGACAAGTTAACGATTTAACCCAGAGTTGCTGCATAACTCTGAGTTAAGCACGCTAACCCTGTTTGACGCAAGTGGCCCTTAGTCTCGCCGAGTCTAAATACCGCGCGACCGAACGCGCGCGGCGAGACTTGCAGACTTGCAGACTAACTATCGCATGGTGTAATAAGAGTTAGTCTGCAAGACCGCTCAGTCGGCGCGCGGCAACCGCAGCGGACGGATGTCTTAAGAAGGGTGTGTAGTGCGGTATGCTCGCTATTAAAATGGTATGCTATATAGAAAATGATGTACTTCTAAACGTGATCGACTTATATCGTGACTTACTTATTTAAAGCAGAAAAACCATCAAGATTTTAACAGATTGATGACTTCTGTACCATTCATAAATGTATGTCTTAAAATATTTCGTATTAGTAACGTAGGACCTTATAAATATTACATCCTTATTTTTTATATAGCAAAAAAACTTCAAGACCACATAAAGAACTTCGGTTAGAAGGCCTCCGAGTACTTCTAGAAGTTTATAAGTACTTATAGATTTTTTGGTGCTTAAATATCGCGTAACGTAAGTTCCGTGCCAAGCGTCTGCGTCGTCCGACGTACGCCTTGAAATGAGTTAGCGTGCGATAGTTAGTCTGGTGTAATAGCGAGCTGTAAAAATAAGATTCCAAGACAGTCTTAGCACCGCGCGCTGAATACCGCGTAGTGTAATAAGCGTTTTAATAGCAGTGAAAAAAGGAAGGCAGTCGGCAGATTGATTGTGGGGCGGACTGCCTAGAGTGCGCGGTACGATCATTTGAACATCATCACTCTTAGAGGCTCTTTAAATGCATCCTATTCCTACTGATTTATTTTAACCCCAATTGTATGTACTTCCTTCGAAGGCAACTATAACATTAAAATTCGCTCACCTCTCAACCTCGAATACCCAGGCTCAATGACATCGAACGCCTTCATCAAATCCCTGCAGATCTCGATCTTTCTGTTGAGCTCAGAATCCGGCATCTCGTGTATCATGTAGTCAGCGACCTTGCCGTACAGCTGGCTGAGCGAGTGCTTGGCCGACAGACACAGGTAGTGCGTGCTGTGGATCACGTTGCGGTACTTGTGCAGGAAGCCTTCGTAGCCTCGGACGTCATTCACGTCTATCTGCTCGAAGTCGTCTGTGAGTCTGGAAGAATACAGAAGATATACAATTTTCAGGATTACAAGGCTACATGGAAAAATATTTAATTTATGTGATTAAGGCCAGTGACAAATTATCCTACCCCTGTAAGTGATCACGTAAAGCTCATCGATGGCAGAAGTGTCGATCTTCAAAGCTCTAGTGCAGCTATACTCAACATGCGACCCGCGGGCCGCATGCGGCCCGCCGGGCCTTCATTATTGGCCCATCTGAAGTTCCAAATTTCTTAAGAAACAACGACTATCTCAGAGTTGGCTTCTGTTTTAAATTGTAATTACTCAGAGTTGTTTGATGAGTTCAACGATTTAAAAAAATGAAACCAATCTAGAAGTTCTGTTTAAAAAAAAAGGGAAAACAGATAATATGTGTAATTTTGGAGTATTGTTCCCCAAAAATATAAAAGCGTCCAAAGATGTGCTCAAATTCTACTAACATTCTTTGGGTCTACGTATGTGTGCGAATCGTCTTTTTCAAAAATGAAATACACAAAAAACGTTTACAAAAACAAACTTACAGATTCTCATCTGGATGATGTTATAAGGATAGCATGTAGCGACAAGCCAGATCTTGATAAAGTTATGAAAAAGTGTTCACAGTATCAAAAATCGCATTAAAACATGTAAACATCTTTGTTAAAATTTCTTTTTTCATTAATAAAGTAACTACATCGTTAACTAGACTTACATCTACATCGTTCCATTGTCAAGTATACCCATAGCACAAGCTCTGTTTAGTTTGGGACTAGATGGTGCTGTGTAAAAATGTCCCAAAGATATTTATTTTATTTTATTTAAAATGGAATTACGTTTTAATTAAGTCCTAAATAATTTTTGCTTGCGGCCCTCGACACCATGACTGAAACGTGTTTGTGGCCCCTATAAAAAAAGGTTGAGTATGGCTGATCTAGTGAATAGGTTCGTCACCGTCATCATCGGTGTCGGCATCGTCGACCACACCATCAGATGAGGTGGTGGTCAAATGCAAGCCCATTAGGTATAGAGTTTTCTCTGTTTTTGGAATAACTGAAAACCTCAGACACACCAACTAGATTTTATTAAAACAAATTGATATGGAAAGTAATTATTATTATTTATTATTATTATAAGCCTGAAGTGTCCCACTGCAGGGCAAAGGCCTCCCTACTCTCCTTCCACTTCTCCCTGTCTATTGCTACAAGCGTCCAGTCCTTTTGGACTGACTGATGAAAAGTAATTATTAATTTTCATTTATTATTGTAAAAGTTATTTGTAATTTTTGGTATCATGGTTACTCTAATCAATTCATAGCGCTAGATTTATAGCGCGAGATATATAAGTGACCACCTTTCCAGGTGATAACCTCTTAAAATTAAGTTGTAATAGTTTTAGGAAACAAAATGTTACCCAAAAGTTTCCATCACACTTTTCACGCCTTTGCGCTCAGCGCTGCGTCGAAACTTTTAGACCCGGCATGGTATGATTTTTTTTTTATGTAAAAATTAACCTTTGTTAAAAAGTAGTGTAATGGATTCTACTCTCGATTCTGAACAAACTGGTTTCAGGTTTTGAGTTAATTCAGTAACACGTTGTATGCAGTAAATATTTTATCAAATGCATGTTAATCAGAAACGAAGCCTTTTTTTTTTGCCGTGGGGAAATCCTCATGGCCGCACTCCGCCCGGGATAGGCGAAGCCAGTGTCAGACTCTTACCGACTAAAACCACCACGGTGTTCCTTCAACTACCTTAGCCGGGGACGTGAGAACCCGTGAGTACTCACACAACCACCCCCGACAGGTCCCGGCCCGCCACAAGCAGGCGAGCCCCTTCCACCCGTGCGGCTTAACGTCGGCCGCACCCTCCTCGGTTGTGCACACGGAACACTGCACGCCACCTCACCTCATGGGCCTTTACCAGCTGCGCCAACTACGCCGGCTGTGCCAGCTACGCCAGCTGCTGGTCGGGCAGCAGGCTACCTCGAGTCTGCTGCTCGCAGGCCCTACCTCCCGTAATTTTTTATAGAGGTTTTCTTCCTCGAGATCCGGGTGGCGAAGCCAAGGCCATCGCTCCCAAGAGGCGCGAGAACACTAATATTAAGTTTGAACTACTATGGTGATATAAAAAAGACACTGATCGGAAAAGAAATGCAACGCATATTCACCTCACCTCTTCAGCAGCAGCTGTACCGACACAGCCGTCATGGCATACACACAGCCGTTATCAACACACTTCCAGGGAGCAGCGGGCTCCAGCGGCGCCACCGGCAACACGCGGCCGCAGCACTTGGGGCAGCGGAAGGCGCTGGCGCAGGTGCCGAGCTCGGCGGGGTCGGAGCAACGCCTGCAGCAGCAGTCGAAGAACTTGCTGTGCTTTATATGCTCACGCCGTTTTAGTGTGCCCTGGAGATTGTAAAGAATATTGAACGAGGAGTGAGGACTCCTTGCAATTCCATAAGTAGAGATGTCGAGTGTTGTAAAGGACTTAGTCTTTTAGTCTTATTTTCGAGACTTAAGTAGATTTTCAAGACTTGGGACTAATATACTCACGCGTTCTTTGGGGCTTTTGAGTCTTATGAGTTATTTGAGTCTTTTGAGTCACTTGATTGTAAACCCTCTCCGATACATTTTGAATACATACTTATTTCTACTTACAATTTCTTTTATTTTCTACTTCATTCTCTTTTATAACTCCAGATAAGGACTCTGACGACTCAGTCCAGAGTTCTTTAAGACAAGACTCGAGTCTTCCTATAAAAGACTTAAAATTCAAAAGGACTTTCGAGTTCTGAATATTTTTTATCAGATTCGAGTCTTCAAAAACAACTAAGTCTTCAGATTTTCTTACAACACTATTAATGGCAAAAATTAATATCCAATCTATCCACGATTTAGCCTACTAGAGATAGAAATTTGACATATTTTGTATGGAGCTTATGTCAAATTCCTATCTCTGGTAAGGCAAAACATGGATAGATTGGATATTAATTTTGGCCGCCGTAAGATGCCTCTTTAGAAAAGATTTACAAAGTTTTGGCATCGGCATCTAACCGATACACCAATTTTTTTTTACAACTTGGTGATTATTCGAAAATTAGGAACTGCTATCATTCCCGAGGTTGGTGCTGGTTGTGTGAATATCATCAAAAATAATAATTCCAATACCTGTAGCGTGTACGCGTAACACAATGATATCATGTCTCCCGCTTTGTGTGGTACTGAAGCTCTGATAGTTAATGGCCTGCCGAGGACTCGTTCAGCATCAGTGTGGGTGGTAGAAGGAGTACAGTCGTGTGCGAGAAGGTAGGCTCTATCGTACAGGGCTCTTGCGTTGGCGCCGCTACCACCAACTTCGAACGCGTTCACCTGGAATAATTTCCAGAAAATATGTTCTAATGAATGATATTTTAATCGATATGTTCTGAAGTTACTCACATACTTATTTAAAAATAACATAACAAAGAAGACCCCGACTGCAAAATTTGAAAAATCATTTTATTCTGTGAATCTGTGAATTAATTATTATAGTTATCTTACAGTTTATTTCTGACATTTGTTTACTTTCAAATTTTATAACTCTATCGTAACTTTATTAGTATATTTTATTGTTATTATTGTTTCTCGTCAGGGACATGTATGTCAACCAAAACGCAAACTACCACTACCATTATATACTCTATTTTTGGCGGTATAATCTAAATCTGATCATTCAGAAGCTTTCTTGTAATCTGATTCTAGAACGGAAACTTTGAACACCGCAGCTTTGAATAACTAACCATAGCAAATGAAAAAAATCCTAGTTTGGTAAATTAAAAGATTTTCTTTACCTCCAAAATCCCGCAAACAGTATGAATCTCCTGGTCATCGTACTGCAGCCCCCACTTCTTCATCCGCTGCACGACATTCTTCTCGTTGATTGGCCAGATGTCTCCCCGAGCGCGACGCATCTCGTTGTGGGCCTCCATCGCTGACAGCGCCGTCCACTTCTCGGGATCGGCTTTTTTTAGAAGCAGACATCTGGGAACGATAGAAAAGTATACTTCACTTCAAGGAGTTTGAATATGAACTAAGGAGCATCAGAATCTGTCCAAAAACAGTTATATATCAAATTACAATAAGGTAAGTTAGTTACATTTTGTACAGCTAAGCATGCTAACCTAAAAACCTAAGAAGTTATTAAGCATGCTAATTTGCACCTTATGGTCATTAGGGATATAACTTTTTTGAACAGCCGCTCCTCTGTCAACACTGTTAACAAGATGTTTGTTAACAGTGTCGTGGGTTCGATTCCCACAGGACACAACACTCGTCTTCATCCCACAAATATTTGTGTGATGAACACGAGTGTTTGTGTTGGTCTGGTTGTTTCTTATGTATTATAAGTATGTATTTACAAAAAAAAAGTATATAAGTATTATATCCATTGTCTAGTACCCATAGCACAAGCACTGCTTAGTTTGGGACTAGATGGTGATGTGTAAAATGTCCCAAAAATATTTATTTATTTATTTATATTTGTTGAATACTAAAAGTTGAGGAAGATTGAATTTGCAAATTAGACTGATAATGGCAATATGTATTATATCCTCAAGATCAATCCTTCGGCAGTTTAAAAAAATACTTGTAGCCACCAGTAAAATTACTAATCTTTATTGAATCTCAAAATATAAAAAAAAAACATACCTCAAAGGCATCAAAGCCTGGTAAGAGTCCTTTAAGTCTTCTAGTTTGGAGTAGTCTGGCAGTATTCCCTTCAAGGTGTCGCACTCGTATGTGGAGTGACCTGTGTACTTCCCGAATCCTGGACATGCACTGCTGCACATCGGCCATTTGCATCCTTGGCACCTGGAGACAAAGTTTATTTAGGAACTTTATGACCAAGTGTTGTGGGGTTTTTAAACCAAGGAGAATTAATTGTTAAGAATTAAAGCAACGTATATACTTAGCAAGGCTCGTTTCATCTAATTCCCGATAGCATCCTAGGCAGATGAGGCCACAACCGGAACAGGGTCCCACAGCAATGGCCGGCTCTTCTACAATAACCTCGCCAGGCCTAATGTCACGGCTTGCTACCAGATATCTGAAACATAAATCCAAGACTTACAACTTGGAAAGATGAGCTTAGTAGCACTAGAGTAATGGAAGTGGTGAAACTAAGTACATAGGTACACAAAAAGTTACTGTGTTTCTTTAAAGTCGATCAATTCACAAATGCAAATTCCAAATAGCACACATGTTTTTATCATTCAATACTAAGTGCACTAACACGTTTGGTTCAGAAATCCGAATAAAGCATAAATAGAGATGGGCTGCTCGCCAAATTGTCTACTAACACCATAATACATCCCCGAGCTCTTACAACGTGCGCGAAAAGACACGATCTACGTCATTCTAGTCTTTTCCCAAGCCTCTGACTAATTCATTCACATAAAATAAAATTTAAATAACGTCCCAAGTATATCGGGGTCGAAATGCAGTCCAATCAGATGCAACTGAATACCCAGTATTCTGTATAGAATCTGCTGGTATCAGCAGGCTAGGAGGAACAAGACAGCAGGTGATCTCCTCAATTCGACTAGTAGCGAACATCTAAATCTTTCAAATGTCTTACCTGCCCATCACATCCGACTCCCTTATCTCGTAGCAAACTTTCTTCTTCTCCACAGGGGGCTCCGGAGACTGCTCTTCGTCTTTACCACCAAGCACATCTTCGCTGATGTTCTCCTTATTCCTCCCATCGCCTTTCCCGCGTTTCTTCTGCTGCAAAACACAAACCAATTTCAAATCACACTGCGAAAATCAATTTACTTACTCATACACAGACTAGAGTTTTTGCAAAAACTGAGTTCTTACACAGAAAATACATCGCAGCATTCGTCAGGTAAACAAACAACTTCGGAGACTGTGTTGAGACAACTTTTTATGAAGTCAGACGTTTTGGAATCAACAGGAGATATACAGATGACGTTGGAATTATGAATGAATGTTGCTGAATGCTGGTAGGCGTTGTCTAGGTGTATTTTTGTTCGCCACTTGACTTGGCCGTGCCAATGGCTCGATGTAAAAATCTGTTTCATAACCCTGCCAATGATTTATATGACCGTGAAATGGTTGAGGTTGGCGGTCGATGGACTGGTTGGATGGATGAAGTACGTACATATACATATATTAATATCAATCATGTAACTACGTCACACCGCGTTTTCTTTACACACATACATAAGCAGCCCATTGTTGTCCCACTAATGGACACGGGATTCTTATCCGAATAAGAAGGTTAAGACCTTAGCCTATCACGCTGGTCTAGTGCGGGTTTGCGGACTACACACACCATCGAGAACTGTATGGAGCACTCTCGGGTGTGCAGGTTTCCTCACGATGTTTTCGTTGATAATCAAATTCTGATCAGCACAAGAATTCGAAAAGTCAGCGCTGCGGGCCGGGATCAAACTCAGACCCTCCTGCATGGAAGGCAATGACAATAAAGTAGTTCTATTCTCTTTGATAGAAGGCAAGCGTTTAATCGCTAGGCTATCACTGCTCCTAACGAGTAGGTAGAACTACCGTCGCTCAACACTTTCTTATTCACCCTAACGAAAACAAAAAAGGGACCAGCCCATAGCAATTTACTTATTTATTTATTAAAATTAATACTTTATGTATTGTACAGAGGCGAACTTGATAGCCTTAGGCCTATGTCCAGTAGTGGACGTCTTTCGGCTGTAATGATGAACTTGATAGCCTTACGTATTTCCTACTAGTTGGCCTTAGCTATTATAGCTATGATCCGGAAACTAATCATACACCAGCGTTTAAAAAAACAATCATATAACTCTTCCACAGACTCCCTAGTTAGTAAGTTACCCCCTTAGACAAATTTTATTCTAAGTTTACCCATCATCTGGTATTTTCATAATCGTTCATCGGGTATAATTAAATGCAGATATTTACTGAATACATTGATGTGAATTCAGAATTGGGACAAAAAGCAAAAAACCAATAAACATGTTAGTGGCTTACGAAACCGTACGAAATTAAATGCGACATAAGCTCCACTGCTTATAAGCTGTCAGAATCGAAATATCGTGAATGTAATTATTTAAAACATTAACAACCTAATTTTAAGTAATAGAACTCCTTGTGTCTGTCCTCATCTATTTCTCCCGCCAAACAGTGATGCTTGCATTGCTGTGTTCCGGTGTGAAGGGTACGGGTGCCGTTGACATTACAATCACATGAGACTTTCCTTCTTTCGGTCTCAGCTTGGCGAATGCGATTTGCAATACCAAATACAATTTAACCATTTATGCAACAGCCTAGGTAGTATTGCAGTTTTTATGGGCAAAGGTAACCGCTTAACATCAGGTGGGCCTTTAGAACAGAATAAGCATAGTTTACTTTAATGAATGTGGTAGGTACCGTACAAGATACGGACAAGTATTTTAGCCCTCCTCAACATATCTTCCATTAGATACATCCTCGCATCCATTACGAACTCCAGAGATTCAACAAAATGATTCAATCGAGTGATGGACGCAGCCTTGACATTGGATGCTCAACAAGTGGAAACAGATCTTTTATACGTTTTCCTGATCCAGCGAGTTTTAAAACCGTGGAAATAGATTAAAAGCGTTTCATCTGTGTTGGAATTTGATGAGCGATGAAAATTGTTAACTCCTTTGAAAGATAAAAGCTGAAACGTTGGTGTTTCTAAATAGCAATCCTCATCGCATGTCCATACCATGATAGTCTCTTGCTACTAAATTTTTTCGTCACTGGTGCTACTTTTTGACTTCCTCTATACTCTTTCCTTTTCCTATCCATTCTCGTTACATCACATATTCCTCTTAACATTCTCAACTCAGCTGCATGCAATTGCTTTTCAGATGCAACTAAACAAAAAAATAAAAAGTGTTATTAGTTCTAAATATGATTATTAAAAAGTCTGACATATTCCTATGTCTAGCGAAGGACAAGGGGTGACGGGCATATTTTTTATAACAAAGTGGTCGCGCTTTGGAAAGCGTTGAAAAGCCCTGATCTAATAGACCACAATGTCTGGTGGCTTATACTTGGGCGGAGAATAGCAATCTAAGCTCATTTTTGAATCATGTACACCTACTCTCAAATAATATGACGCTTTATTAAGTCTTATCCTCTTATAAATACTAAATCACTCTACTTGGCGTCCACCATCCATCCATATCTGTGACAAAGATTTCATCAGCATTTTACATCTCGGCCATCGCCGCTCAATGTTAACGTTTCTCAATAGATTCTAATTCCGTCTTAGTGACAATGTATTAATGTACCAGGCCCCTCAGAAAGTATTGCGAAAAAAAGTTTTTATATATGGGAGACTGGCCAGTTATAATGTTTTTCGAAAATATGATTATTTATAAGTAAAAATAAGTAAGTTCCAATTTCAAAATTTCCCTCCACATTTTTTGCGAGTTAATTCAAAGTATTGTGTCTCACTGAAATATGGATCTGCGCCGGGAACATTTTAGAGCTATGATTTTATACGATTTCAAGTGTCGCCTGAAACCGGATGAATCGTACGATAGACTTCAAATGGCATTCATGGATGAAGGCCCTTCCAAGGCAACCGTGTATCGTTGGTATAACGAATTCAAGCGCGGTCGACCAACTTTGGGGGATGACGAAAGAAGCGGTCGCCCTTTGACGGCTGTTACCGAAGAAAACGTGCTAGCAGTGAAAAATTTAATCCAAGACAATAGGCGAATTACATATCAGGAGATTCAACACATATTGAAGATTGGATCGGGAAGCGTTCACGAGATTCTACACAGCCATCTTCGCGTGAGGAGGATAGTATCACGCTGGGTGCCGCACAACCTCACCGATGCTCAGAAGCAGGCCCGGGTGGAATGGTGCCGTGATATGCTTAACAAATTTGAAGCAGGCTCGTCTCGGCGTGTTTACGACATCGTTACAGGTGATGAGTCCTGGATTTATCAATACGACCCAGAAACCAAGCGCCAGTGGACTGTTTGGGTGTTTCAAAATGAGCCAACGCCTACCAAAGTAAAGCGATCTAGAAGCGGGGGTAAGATTTTGATCGCTAGCTTTTTTAATTTGACTGGCCACTTGGTATCAATTCCCTTACGGGATCAAAGAAGCATTAATGCCGAATGGTATACTACCAAATGTTTGCCAGAAGTTTTCTCTGTTATAAGCAACAAGCGACCAAACACAGGGCTCCGCGGGCTACTGCTCCACCACGACAATGCACCTGCGCACACCGCACTCAAAACGAGGGACTTCCTGGACAGCACGCCAGTCAAACTCCTGGGTCACCCTCCTTACAGCCCTGATCTAGCACCGTGTGACTTCTTTTTATTCCCAAAAATAAAAAATCAGCTCAAAGGGATACAATTTTCGTCGCCGGAAGATGCGCTGGCTGCGTTCGAGCAGGCTGTAAACGAGGTGTCTGCGGCGGACTGGAAAAAGTGTTTTGAAAACTGGTTTAGGCGCATGAATCTTTGTATAGAGGCTGGTGGAAAGTACTTTGAAAAGATTTGATAAAAATATATGTACGTATAGAACAATTTTTTTTAGTTTCGCAAAACTTTCTGAGTGTCCCACGTATATTTTCGAGAAATTATATGTATATTTACAGCAAACACGGAATTTTCATATCAATAAAATTTATATAAATAAAGTGTTAAGAAATTGTGCAAATGGGTTTTAAGAAACATTTTACGATTGTGATAATTGAAATGAAGCAATTTGGAGGATTGGGTAGTTCGCGTTTAGTGCTCCGTCATTTATTCTTGTACCATCACTCGTCATATAAAATTCTTGTTGATTTCTACGTAATATCAATCAGATTCACTATCTTAAATTATTTAGAAACACTAACGTTTCAGCTTTTATCTTTCAAAGGAGTTAAAAATTTTCATCGCTCATCAAATTCCAACACAGATGAAACGCTTTTAATCTATTTCCACGGTTTTAAAACTTTCACACTGTGCTCGTTTTGCTGCGAATGATTCCGCTACTACTTTGAGTACAGAAACTCAAATAAATGAGAGCTGTCAGCGAAAAAATAACTCAAGGGATTAAAAATATGAAAAACATGGTGTTGCTCATAAATTTTAATAAAGTTGTGTTATAATTTATGTTTCGGAGTTTTATAGGAGCAAACGTCTAATATTCTAGACCAGACATGAGTCAACTAACCTTTCATGAATCGCCTTCTTTTCTTGTTAGTCTTATCTGGAAGCAGGCTAGTATGGCAAGGCCTGCTTCAGTAAGTAACTACTGACTGCTCAATGGAACTGCCTTTCTTAAAGGCTTTCGTTACAATCATGTTTTTTTATTATTTTGCTTGGATGGACGAGACCTTAGAGAAGTCTAAATTGTCTAAGGGCGTGACAGATCTTTTCTGACGTATTTCATATACTTTTAGCTTTCCCAATATTTTCTTTCTCAAATCAGCTTCGCAACAATACGAAACTACCAACATGATATTAACTAAAAAGATTGAAACGTTACTAGCGAACGTTTATTTGTGATATTGATATTTTTGGCAGAAGTTAAACCGAGTAGAAATAACCGAGCCTAGCCGACGACTATTGTTCTGAACGACCATTGGATACAGTTCAAATCGTAACTACTTTGTATAAATTTATTGCTTGATCCTGGTTCCGTCTGCGAAGAGACGATACTGTCTGTATAAAGCAATAGAAAAATTCGTGTTGTGAGTGTGGACGATTCTCTTTTGAAGGGAAGTCTCGCGTGAACTTCCTTTCGACATAATTTCAATGACAAATTGAATGTTTTTAAATGTGTTTCAAAAGTCTAAATGCTCTAATGTTCCAAAAGCAAAGAGTTTTATTAACCCTTCTCCGTAGCAACACAGCTAAGCAACACAGATAACGTGAATTTTGCGCGATAAACAGAATGCAGTGAAGTTTAAGTATAATTCGACCAAAGAATTTTTAACCAAATTCGACGGACTAAATTGACATATCAAAAACGTCAAATCGATTCAAGCTAGAAGCTAGTAGATGTTCTACCGGCGGTAGATGTCAAATCTGTGGTAGATGCACATATTTGACATCTACCGACGTAGAAGAGTAGATGTCTGTGGTTAGTAGACATACAGCTTAATTGCGTGATTTTGCATTTTTACCCCAGCTCCACGCGTTGGCCCGAACTTTGACGCCATCGCCAACGTGTGGATCGGGAAAATGGCGTTGGTCCGAACGTTGGCTCAATTTATTCTGTAGAATTATGGATTTAAGTTTTTCTCTCTAATTCCGAAGAGTTTAGGACGTCATAAAAACTGGAAAAGCACAAATAATATTTACGAGGGCGTCAAATAAAAAAGTTTACACTAAGGACAAAACGTAAAACAAAACTTTGCGAAAAGCCCCGTGCCAAAAAACGCCAAATATAATTTTAATTGCTAAACGATGGCGCATTGCCAATGACACAATAATCCTCATTATACTCTTGTGTATTGTGAACATTCTTTTATTATTTCCACGCTTGGCTTAGCAGCGAACAAAATAAACATTAATAAAATAAACGGGATAAATGTTAGTATTTTAAAATGTGATTGAGACATTGTATTTCGTACACTAGTTGCTGAGGGTAGATAACAGACTCTTACGTAGATTGAAAGGTGGCGTGCAGTGTTCCGTGTGCGCCACTGAGGAAGGTGCGGCCGACGTTAGGCCGCACGGGGAGAAGGGGCTCGCTTGCTTATAGCGGGCCGGGACCTGTCGGGGGTGGTTGTGTGAATACTCACAGGTTCCCACGCCCCCGGCTAAGGTAGTTGAAGGAACACCGTGGTGGTTTTAATCGGTAAGAAACCGGCGCTCCACCTACCCCGGGCGGAGCGCGTCCATGAAGATTTACCCACGGAAAAAAAAAAGATTGAAACATTGAAACCATCGATATTATATGTACTACGTACATACTAGATGCGTTGTTTAGAATAACAACATGGTTACACGAGTTATGGTTCCGGAACCACACTGTCATCTGTCATTAGTTTGCTTGACAGCTGTCTCGCGAACACATGTAAAATCAACGGTTGCGTCAACTGAATTTGGAACATGCTACTTATATGAGATAGCGTGTCTATTTATTGACGTCGTTGATTGAAACTTATCTAGATTGCCATCATGTTAGACTTGCTAATAGAAATTGACATGAAATTTGCAGGAACATTTATAAAAATCGAAAAGTCGGATCGAAAGTATCAAGTAGAAATTAAAATCTTTATAATGTTGAGACACTAAAGATATTTGGAAACATCAGTCGAGTGCTAATGGCATGCTCATTTCGTATATTTGGCAAACTATATTTTTTTGAACTTAGCACGTTTGTCATAAGGTAATAATTTTATTGGAACAGAAAACACGTTTACATAAAATATGTGTACGAAAATGACTGCATTAGTTATTAAACTGTGTCGCAGTCATTAACGCCCATTTTAAATGGATTGAGGCGACAGCGTTCCAACCGAACGATTTTATATTTATCTTAAGTATTACAAAACTACAATAAAAAAAAGAAAAAAAAAAGAAGAAGACTAGACCATCAATATCCAAACTTTTCATGGCAGTAAACTTAAAGCTTGGCGAAAGGAAACCTGGTATAAAACTTGCTAACTCGCTTATAATGACGTCAGTAGGACCTACATTATCACCATCAACACGCTAAATATTACCACAGGCAAGCCACAGGCCATATTTCTATCATTTGTTGACTAGTATTTAACTAGTTCGTCCCATTTACCTCAATAACTAACAGCGATACCTACATTTATCACATCATAAACTCTGAATCAAAAATCCCACGGTATAATCTAATTGCAACATGATTTATGAAATATTTCTAAAGATAGAAAGCTCGTGGATATTTGGTCTTTTATTTACGTCATATAATCACAAAAACTATTAATAAAAAGGTTTAGGTACCTATTCAGTCAAATTGTTTCAAAGCTGAAAAGACTTAAAGTTGTCAGTCAAGCGTTCTATTAAAAGTAGAAGAAACATAGGATATGTTTCAGGCTATCACCCTGTCAAATTTTATCAAGTTCGGTTCAGTGGTTTAGCCGTGAAAACGTAACAGACAGAGTTAATTTCGTATTTATAATATAATGAAGGATAGATCTTTTCGTATTTATAATATAATGAAGGATAGATCTTTTACATCTTTTTATTTAGTGATGAAAAGCTGGAGATCTAAGAGCTATGATTTATATGCACATAACTGTGTTCGGATGTTTATGACGTAATATTACAGAACTAGTTCGGTAAAGCTATTGGTTTGTTGTTTATTATAAAAGTAATGAAGATTGGACCACGTTCAGATTATGACTAGGTACCTACGTACCGATGCTAGTGAAAGATCGATGGATGATCGGAACTTTATTTTTGTTTAGGATGAGTTTTGAACTTCCATGTTCTTCGTTTAAGAGCTGCTAGCTGAACGTCTGTCTTAGACCCAGAATCTATCTATACTATAATAAAACTGTAAAGGTCGAAAAGTCTGTACATTGAGTTTTTTTTCGCGAAAACCGGCTAGGGGGACTAGAAATAAGCTATAGAACACGAATCAATCGTTTGAAAATTTTTTGTCTGTCTGTCTGTCTGTTTGTTACCTCATCACGTGAAAACGGCTGAACGGATCGTAATGAAACTTAGCATTTGTATTGGTATTAGTCTAACTTAAAATATAGGGTATGTTTTATCTGAATCGGTTGAGAAGTTCCAGCGATACAGCTTGACCCCTCTATTGTATTAAGTTGCATACAAAGTAGAGGTCATGATTGTTGGTTGGATGCAGGTTGCAGGTTCCTAAAAAAACAACTGGATTCTATTGGTATTATAGAAAATATAGAATAACATAACATAGCCCATCACTGTCCCGCTGCTGGGCATGGCCCTCTTCTTGGAATGAGAAGAGTTAAGGAACTGGATATTGTTAGTGTAATAGATTATCATAACATAATCAGCTCATTACCTACTGCCCCACTGCTGGGCACGGACCTCTTCTTGGAACGAGAAGAGTTAAGAAACTAGAAAATATAGAATAACATAAAGTAGTCAACCCATTACTGTCCCACTACTGGGTATGGCCCTCTTCTCAAAACAAGAAGAGTTAATGAACTGGATATTATTAGTATTCTAGAATAACATAACATTACCAGCCCATTACAGTCCCACTGCTGGACACGGGCCTCTTCTCAGCATAAGAAGAGATGTGGTTAGTGTTATAGAATAACATAATCAGTCAAATTACTTCCCACTGCTGGGCACGAGCGTCTTCTCAGAATGAGGGAGTTTAGGGCTAATTCCATGAAATTCCATCACCTTAGCCGGTTGGTTGTAAAAACAAAATATAGTATGGTCGGTAAATAGTGTAATCATCTGTGTAGGCGCTTATATATATATATTTGAAGATATTGTGTTCATAATTATGACACAATGTTATTTTCCGACATCCACGCGGACGGAGTCGCGGGCACAGCTAGTACAGAATAATATCAGAATTTCCAAAGTAGTCCACTGGACCACCACTTGGGAAGAAATACTGGCACCGTGCACCGGCGCCGCACCCACTTGTCACCCCTTGTTGATTGGCACCCGGGCGGACTGCCCCCCCCCCCCTTACGCCATTGATATAAACTTAGTCTTAGACTTAGTTAGACTGCCTCGTCGGTCTAGTGGTTGCAAGCGCGACTGCTGAGCGTGTGGTGGGTTCGATTCCCGGGTCGGGCAAAGTGTTATTGGGTTTTTTCAGCCCGGAGTCTGGATTTGTGCCCGGTCAATGGCAAAAGGCTCGCCCCCTATTAAATAGGACTATAACATAACTGGCGAAACGTGGGTGTACTATTACACCTCTGCCTACCCCTTCGGGGAAATACAGGCCGTGATTTTATGTTATGTGATGTGTTATAAACTTAGTACCCGCTTTACTGATTCCAGTTTATAGAATACTGACCGACCTGTCTTATAATATTTGTGAACTAGCTGTGCCCGCGACTCCGTCCGCGTGGATGTCGGAAAATAACATCGTGTCATAATTATGAACACAATATCTTCAAATATATACATACCAGGCCCCTCAGAAAGTATTGCGAAAAAAAGTTTTTATATATGGGAGACTGGCCAGTTATAATGTTTTTCGAAAATATGATTATTTATAAGTAAAAATAAGTAAGTTCCAATTTCAAAATTTCCCTCCACATTTTTTGCGAGTTAATTCAAAGTATTGTGTCTCACTGAAATATGGATCTGCGCCGGGAACATTTTAGAGCTATGATTTTATACGATTTCAAGTGTCGCCTGAAACCGGATGAATCGTACGATAGACTTCAAATGGCATTCATGGATGAAGGCCCTTCCAAGGCAACCGTGTATCGTTGGTATAACGAATTCAAGCGCGGTCGACCAACTTTGGGGGATGACGAAAGAAGCGGTCGCCCTTTGACGGCTGTTACCGAAGAAAACGTGCTAGCAGTGAAAAATTTAATCCAAGACAATAGGCGAATTACATATCAGGAGATTCAACACATATTGAAGATTGGATCGGGAAGCGTTCACGAGATTCTACACAGCCATCTTCGCGTGAGGAGGATAGTATCACGCTGGGTGCCGCACAACCTCACCGATGCTCAGAAGCAGGCCCGGGTGGACTGGTGCCGTGATATGCTTAACAAATTTGAAGCAGGCTCGTCTCGGCGTGTTTACGACATCGTTACAGGTGATGAGTCCTGGATTTATCAATACGACCCAGAAACCAAGCGCCAGTCGACTGTTTGGGTGTTTCAAAATGAGCCAACGCCTACCAAAGTGAAGCGATCTAGAAGCGGGGGTAAGATTTTGATCGCTAGCTTTTTTAATTCGACTGGCCACTTGGTATCAATTCCCTTACGGGATCAAAGAAGCATTAATGCCGAATGGTATACTACCAAATGTTTGCCAGAAGTTTTCTCTGTTATAAGCAACAAGCGACCAAACACAGGGCTCCGCGGGCTACTGCTCCACCACGACAATGCACCTGCGCACACCGCACTCAAAACGAGGGACTTCCTGGACAGCACGCCAGTCAAACTCCTGGGTCACCCTCCTTACAGCCCTGATCTAGCACCGTGTGACTTCTTTTTATTCCCAAAAATAAAAAATCAGCTCAAAGGGATACAATTTTCGTCGCCGGAAGATGCGCTGGCTGCGTTCGAGCAGGCTGTAAACGAGGTGTCTGCGGCGGACTGGAAAAAGTGTTTTGAAAACTGGTTTAGGCGCATGAATCTTTGTATAGAGGCTGGTGGAAAGTACTTTGAAAAGATTTGATAAAAATATATGTACGTATAGAACAATTTTTTTTAGTTTCGCAAAACTTTCTGAGTGTCCCACGTATAAGCGCCTACACAGATGATTACACTATTTACCGACCATACTATATTTTGTTTTTACAACCAACCGGCTAAGGTGATGGAATTTCATGGAATTAGCCCTAAACTCCCTCATTCTGAGAAGACGCTCGTGCCCAGCAGTGGGAAGTAATTGGACTGATTATGTTATTCTATAACACTAACCACATCTCTTCTTATGCTGAGAAGAGGCCCGTGTCCAGCAGTGGGACTGTAATGGGCTGGTAATGTCATGTTATTCTAGAATACTAATAATATCCAGTTCATTAACTCTTCTTATTTTGAGAAGAGGGCCATACCCAGTAGTGGGACAGTAATGGGTTGACTACGTTATGTTATTCTATATTTTCTAGTTTCTTAACTCTTCTCGTTCCAAGAAGAGGTCCGTGCCCAGCAGTGGGGCAGTAGGTAATGAGCTGATTATGTTATAATAATCTATTACACTAACAATATCCAGTTCCTTAACTCTTCTCATTCCATGAAGAGGGCCATGCCCAGCAGCGGGACAGTGATGGGCTATGTTATATTATTCTATATTTTCTATAATACTAATAGAATCCAGTTGTTTTTTTAGGAACCTGCAACCTGCATCCAACCAACAATCATGACCTCTACTTTGTATGCAACTTAATACAATAGAGGGGTCAAGCTGTATCGCTGGGTCTACTCAACCGATTCAGATAAAACATACCCTATATTTTAAGTTAGACTAATACCAATACAAATGCTAAGTTTCATTACGATCCGTTCAGCCGTTTTCACGTGATGAGGTAACAAACTGACAGACAGACAGACAGACATACATTTTTTAAACGATTGATTCGTGTTCTATAGCTTATTTCTAGTACCCTTAGCAGGTTTTCGCGAAAAAAAACTCAATGTACAGACTTTTCGACCTTTACAGTTTTATTATAGTATAGAAAATGGGACCGAGTCCAGTGCTGTGTTTTTTTTGTTTCATTTTGGGAGGTGCTAAATAGAAAACCGCCCCGGGTGCCAACCCATACTACTCCACTGGTTTAGATTTTTTTGATAATAACAATAATGTCGGGTCAATTAGCTCATGGCGTCGTAAAAAAATTGGTCAGTTGGTTGGTAGTGGGGCTGACTGCCCAGGGTGCGCCGGACGATCAAGTAAATATCGCCACTCTTGGAGGCTCTTTTAATGCATCCTATTTTTTTTGATAAATATTAGTATTTCGCTTAACTGTTCTTAAAAAAACATTTTAATTTGACTGCACTGTTTGCACTTCATTCCAGTCAAGTCAAGTCAAAAATAATTTAATTCAAAGTTGACTAAAATATCAATTACTTGGTTTTTTTCCAACGTCAGCAGCACCAGACTTTATATTGATAACATCTGTGCGATTAACATTTCATCTACTTTTCTGTTCCCTCACAGTTCTAGCCAGTAAAACCCTCGATTTATCTCACGCCGGGGAATTTGCCATTTTCCGTACAGCTGATGGCCTGTCATCGGCCGCCGGCGCCTATTGACAGACGCGCCTCGGACAGACGAGACTGCGCTAATTATACTTGTCACGCGATATTGATACTAACTACCCTAATTTATACATACTTACTTATAGTACGTAATATTTTATCATCTTACTAAAAATTCTGTAACTGTACGCAAGAAAAAGTGATTTTTTTTTCTGCCAATTTTGAACTTGAACCATAGAATAGGTAATAATACTAGTACCAAAAAATAGGTAATAAAAATACATTCTTTATTAGCATAAAATTGATAAAAATAGTGAGACCCTGACTCCAGAGCTAGGACCTATACCTGTGTTTCAGAAGTCAGTTTCTTCTTCCAGTAAAATTACATCTTACCGAGTTTTACACAACAAAGATATTTTAGTAAAAGTTAAAATGTAAAAAAAAACATGTTACAAAAAATATAAATTCTAAATAGTACCTTCTAGTTTATAATAGTTGAACATTACAATATTTTTCTCATCGAATCTAATGTTTTTAAGCCCCGGCATTTGAGCTTGTTGTAAAGTCCATCGTGTTTATAAATGTTAAATATTATTATTATCACCATAAATCAATAAAGTAGTAAGTGACGAAGGGTATCTATTTTCAATCAAAGACCAAATGGCAACCGGAACTGTGTTCATCATCATGATGATTGTTTGACATACGATGCGATAATCGCTGCATCGGTGACAGGACCTGAATCTGTGAGGATCTAAATTCTTAGAATCTAGATTATTTTTATTTTGTTTATATTTTCTACATACTCCCCTTCACCATGCTGTCATGCCACTGCTCAGCAATTTTTATGAAAGCCATTTACGTAATAAAAGCTCTCTGAACTAAAAAAAATCTGAATTTTACCTACATGACGAGACAAAAGTTACCAACTCAATGTTCGATGTCTGGTGGTATTTACAAATAATGGCCGTGGCCTAATTAAGTAACGTCACGAAACTATTTAGAGAGACAAGACAAACTACAATGAAAATATTCCATTCTTATCAATTGTTCTTTACGATAACCCACCCCATAGAATAAATAGGTAATACTTTTCTTATGCCCACCCTTCTGCAACTTTTTGTAAGTCCGGGGAAAAAGTTTGAGGCAGCCTGGAAAACGAGAACATTATCATCATCATCAACTCAGCCCATCGCAGTCCACCCCATAGGCCGCTCCCAAGTTGCACCACAACACTCGGTCCTCTGCCTTTCGCATCCAGTCCCCCTCAGCCACGTTCTTCAGGTCGTCGGTTATGCTGCGTTTACCGATTCGCGGTCTCCACTCAAGGACTCGTCTGCTCCAGCGGTCATCGGTCCTTCGACACATGGCCAGCCCACTACCATTTCAGCTTACTGATCTTGTACGCTATGTCGGTCACTCCGGTTCTTCTCCGGATAATCTCGTTACGGATTTTATCCTTCAAAGAAACTCCAAGCATAGCTCGCTACATAGAACGAGAACACTTCCTCTTTTTTCTCACGTCGGTTCCTAACTGTTGAGGATCGTGTCTCCCCGATGACATTTTTATTTTTGATGGTCCCTATCTTCAGCGGCATAAAGAGCATCTAAAAGTGTGCCAATTGTACAGTTGCTACACTTCCAGATCCAACATTAATGGATTGAGTTCTACGCCTACAATGACCATTGTAGATCTTATTCACCTCTTGTTGAGGCAAATTCTTTCAGAGTTTACTTTTCATCCGCGTCTGAAAGTTATTCCTTTCTCTCTTATAGTCAAGGCTATAATTTTAATCGAGTTCTATTTCCACGTAGTCCATCGGTCCATTGTTTTTGTGTGACAGTGGACCGACACGGCGTCATGTAGGACACACGAGCGGGAGTCGTGCCAACTGTCGCGCTGACCGGCGTGACGTGAATTATGACGGTGTACACGATGCGTTATGTTTAATGGACTAGTAAATACTGTTTGTTTTGGTAAATAGATTGTTATTACTGTCTGTTATGTTTGTCTGTTGGATTATTGTATCATGTTTATCGAATCTCCGTATCCTGTCTACTTCATTCACGTTTTCCAATCTATTGGTTTAGGTAGCCATTTGGTTGCTAACAAAGATCAGACCACCCCTCTTATTATATAGTGTGTGCCATAATTCAAATAGAATATAATCATACAACGTTCGTAAGAGAAGACCGTCCGTCCGTCTAACTATTTCTGCCGCCAAACAGTGATGCTTGCATTGCAGTGTTCCGGTGTGAAGGGTACGGGTGCCGGGGACATTACAATCAGATATCAACCTCCGAGCCTTTTCCCAATTATGTTGGGGTCGGCTTCCAGTCTAGCCAGATGCGGCTGAACAACAGTATTTTACACGGAGCGACTGCCAACAGACCCCCGCAACCCAGTTACTTGGCAATACTGTCATTCGGAGGTTAGACCAGTTGTCAGACATTCAGGCTTCTGACTACCCATAACAGTTGTTGGTCCCGGTTGTCATACGAATATCTATGGTAGTTACCATAGATATTCGTATGACAACCGGGACCGACAGCTTAACGTGCTCTCCGAGGCACGGAGGGGTCTCGATGTGTAACGAAACGGTCACCCATCTACAGACCGCGGCAAGTGCAACGATCGTACATTACAATCAGATAAGGCTTTACATTTTTCATGTCTCAGTTTGGCGAACGCGACTTGCTGTAACATTTAGGCAACAGCCTAGATGGTATTGCAGTTGTTATGGGTGAAGGTAACCGTGTAACACCAGGAGGGCGTTTAGTTTGGTTCACCATCCTATACCCATAAAAAAATCTTGATTTTATTATCATGAGGATGAGATACAGCCCTTTTGCGAGGGATTGGGAGGGTTGCTAAACTAATTCTAGTCAAATATCTTCCTTTTACGACAAGAATTCAACCTGATTTTTGCCACTTTAGATTCTTGATTCTAGAAGCATTATACGCAAATTTTCTCTTAGATAATTTCAAAGGCGTATCCGAACATTGACGACTACCCAAAACTTAATTATCCATAGAAATATGACGTCATAATGAACTAAAATAAAGTCTATAAATTCTCTGAAAATGATGTCATAAAAATATGGTGCCAATTCCTGACGTTACCACACAGCAGTAAACACAGTAGTTAAACCACAGTACCTATGAAACGCCTAATTTAATTCACGGAATTTTTAAAAGCTAAGTACGAATTTTTGACGACGTCTGTGGTCTAGTGGTTCGAGGGTCGGACTGCTGATCACGAGGTCGTGGGTTCGATTCCCACAGGACACAAATATTTGTGTGATGAACATAAGTGTTTGTGTTGGTCTGGGTGTTTCTTATGTATTATAAGTATGTATTTACAAAAAAAAAAGTATATAAGTATTATATCCATTGTCTAGTACCCATATCACAAGTTCTGCTTAGTTTGGGACTAGATGGTGCTGTGTAAAAATGTCCCGAAGATATTTATTATTATTATTATTATTTACTCACTACGAGAAACAAGAGGGAGACTTGTAGCTAGTTGACTTGAACGCAAAATAATCATTTCAATCATGAGATGGTAAAATAGGAGCTTAGGACCAGGGTGGTCTCTAATACCTTATCTGGCGCCAGGGTATGAACCCAGCTCAGGCGCCGCCTAACAATTTCAGCTCCCCCGGCAACACCACCTTCAGTGGTGTAGGTTTGGTAATAACTACTTCACGCAGCGCCTGCCAGAGTTACAGGTGTGCAGCGCGGGCTTGCTTGCAGCTTTCCGGTGGTTATAAAAGCCTCGGCGCCCTTGAAGCCTCGGCACCTGCCCTGAGCGGCTGGCACGGGTGGCGCCCCTTCAACGCCTGGGTTTGCTGCACCTGTTGCTCCCCCAGCTTGAAGGACTTGCTTAGGAGTTGAGTATGTCACAAAGATTTACATGAAAGTCTGTCCATTCGTTTATACTATACTCAAACGTTGACCGTAGCTCGTCGCTGAAAATTTGGATGAATATGTAGACTACTAAACTAACAAGTGTATTCAAGACAAGTTCAAAAGCATTCATGATGTGTGGCTTCAGGTAACACAAGTCTGGTATTATGTATAATAAGTATGTATTTACAAAAAATATATATATAAGTACCTGAGGGGCTCGTAGCGATGCAACGACTGCGCGGATTTTACGATCTGCAAGGTTAAGCTGCACTTGCCGCGGTCAGTCTGTGGATGGGTGACCGTTTCGTTACACATCGAGACCCCTCCGTGCCTCGGAGAGCACGTTAAGCTGTCGGTCCCGGTTGTCATACGAATATCTATGGCTGTCGTTACGGGTAGTCAGAAGCCTGAAAGTCTGACAACTGGTCTAACCTCCGAATGTCGGTATTGCCCAGTAACTGGGTTGCGGGGGTCTGATGGCAGTCGCTCCGTGTAATATACTGATGTTCAGCCGCATCTGGCTAGACTGGAAGCCGACCCCAATATAATTGGGAAAAGGTTCGGAGGATGATATATATAAGTACCTATTATATCCATTGTCCAAGTACAAGTACAAGTACTTGTACCCATAGTACAAGCTCTGCTTAGTTTGGGACTAGATGGTGTTGTGTAAAAATGTCCCAAAAGTATTTATTTATGTTGATAACGTACTTTCTTATGAATGGACTTTACGGAAATATTTTTATTAAAGAGTTTTAAACATTCGACTAACAGCTAGTTCACAATCTTTATGAAGCCTGAAGTTTGTATCACTCGCACTCGTAACATCCACAAAATCAACACGGAAAACTGTGTCTGTGTATGTTTATTTAATTTTTATTTGTTTATTTTTACCGTTTCATCGGCAGAGACATAAAATGTCTAGTTACAAAAATCCCCATAATTTGGGCCTAATCTTAGAACTGTCAAGAATGTGAAAAGCTTTATAGGAAGACTCGATACACAAATGTCGTGGAGTTTCCGGGAAATACTTTTGACTTCTTCTTTCTTATGTCTTTTTCGGCCATCTAAAGGACGTCTAGGAGATGTTTAATGATAAAACCACCAATGTATCCTTAATTTACATGTTGTTGTTGTAATGGTGTACAATAAAGCATCTTCTTTCTCTGAGCTTTTTCTAATGCAGCCGAACATCAGTATTTTACACGGAGCGACTGCCATCAGACCTTCGCAATCCAGTTACTGGGTAATACTAACATCCTAAAGTTTGTTAGACCAATTGTCAGCCTTTCGTGCTTCTGACTACCCGTAACGACTGCCATAGATATTCGTATGACAGTCGGGACCGATAGCATAATTAATCAATTCTACGGCTACGGTTGACGCAGATCTTGCGACACACGCAGTTATTAGTTAGCCACGAGCCCCTCAATTACTGTGTTCAATTATGCTTTATTCTTGTTGACGACGATTGTGACGACGTCTGTGATCTAGTGGTCCGAGTGTTGGACTGCTAATCACAACGTCGTGGGTTCGATTCCCACAGGACACAAATATTTGTGTGATGAACATAAGTGTTTGTGTTGGTCTGGGTGTTTCTTATGTTTTATAAGTATGTATTTACAACAAAAAAAAGTATATAAGTATTATATCCATTGTCTAGTACCCATAGTACACACTCTGCTTAGTTTGGGACTAGATGGATGGTGCTGTGTAAAAATGTCCCAAATTTTTTTATTTATTTCTATTTCTATATAAATACTAGCCCGAAAATATTTAATTCTTTGTTCTTTGATATCGTTTAATGGCCAAATTTTCCTATTCTATCCACAATTTACCCTACTAGATAGAAATTTGACATATTTTGTATGGAGCTTATGTCAAATTCCCATCTATAGTAGGGCAAATCGTGGATGGATTGGATATTAATTTTGGCCGTTAAGCCGTATGGCCTCCAAACTATTACCTATCGGATTTGTAGTTGGTATATTTGTTGCGGCCATTAGGCTGCATTATACTAACCTACTTCCTATCCTACTAATCCTACTTCCTACTAATATTATAAACGTGAAAGTTTATGAGGATGTCTGGATGTTTATTAATTTAATAATATTATGATTAGTGACCAAGAATACCATTTGACATTTTTATTTTATAACACCATTACATTTCATTATTCTGTGACATCTCGAATTGTATAATTAAATATATTTTTTACTAGCATATTGATTCAAATTTCTCATTTAGGTTTTAAATACACATTTGTACGCCTGCTGGCATAACATAGCGGACTCTTTATTGTATTTAAGAACTTTATATTATTTTTTGTACCTATGTTACACAAATGAATAAATGACTTATGACTTATGACTTATGACTTTGTTACTCTTTCACGCAAAAACTACTGTATGGATTTTAATGAAATTTTGTACACAGATAGAACATAACCCGGATTAACATATAGACTACTTTTTATCCGGGAAAGATGAACAGTTTCCGAGGGATGCGCGATAAACGATATCCACGCGAGTAAAGCCGCGGGCACAGGCTAGTAAGGTCGACCGCACGTCGGTGGTAACACTTTGACATTAGCAGCATCTTTATTTCGTAAGCAGTAAGGGCGGTTTTCGAATTGAAGTGTTACCACTGTCACTACTAAATAATTGATGAATATTCTAGTAAACACATTAGCAGTGTACGACGATCTTTGTAACAAAACAGAGTCAAGAACAAGGAGAGACGGTTGTAATTTTCATAAACAAATACACGGGCAGTTCATAAACCAGATTATTTGCCTCCATGTACTGCATTTTTGATGTAAACACTAATATTTATAGAGTTGCATTGGAGTGGCTGCCAACAGAAATAGCCCATCTTGTTATCTTAAGACCACAAGGGCTAATTGGACATATGTTGCCAAAATGCGGATATATTTAGATAGTTATACGTAATGACCACGGGCCCCGGCTAGCAAGTTGCTGGAAGTGTGATTGGTGATTATAATTATCTAGTAAAAAAGTGGTGATAGGAAGTGATGCTATTTTTTTCCTCAGATGATGGTACTCTCAACGATGGTTATCCAGCAAAAACCCACTATATTTTATCTAATATTTTATTCTATAACATAAACATAAACAGTGATAGGAGACTTATCGATGTTTTGTTTTCTGATAAAGATATTACAATTACATCTTCATCAGATAACTGTTTGATATATCTTTTCTTTTATGTGTTTTATTTTACTAATATAGTAAGCATCTAAATATGTCTACAACTGACAAGAAAAGAATTATCCATCTATCGAATAGCCCTTTACTAAAATGAATGTTATCTACAAACTATCTTTTTTTTTTTATAATAAATATTTATGGGATATTTTACACACCACCATCTAGTCCCAAACTAAGTATAGCTTGTACTATGGGTACTAGACAATGAATATAATACTTAGATACTTTTTTTTTTTGTAAATACATAGGTACTTATAATACATAAGAAACACCCAGACCAACACAAACACTCATGTTCATCACACAAATATTTGTGTCCTGTGGGAATCGAACCCACGACCTCTTGATCAGCAGTCCGATACTCAAACCACTAGACCACAGGGCACTAACTAACTTTAATTTAATAAATTTTTTCGTCTATTAGAGCGGATTTTTTTTCCACTGCCGAATTCTGCCCTGAGACAAAATCTCACCACCTGATTGAGAATTATTTGCATCTCGGCTCATCTCGATTAATTGACGTCTCGATTCCCTACATTCTGTTTCAAATAGATCGGCAGGCCATCGACAGGCAGATCAACGAACTGAATGAAGGCGACAGCTGACAGATTAGACGAGATAGATTGACAGGCGAAATTTATTATTGGTGGAGCTTGTTCAATTGAATTAAAAGTTGTTTCAATATTGCTTAAATGATGATTCAGCTGTAGGCACTGGATATTCTAAAATATCGTGATATAACCGTGGTTGGCCCTTGACATAAAGCGGAAACTACGAAAAACTTGATAACAATACATGTCCCTTTATCCTTTTTTTTGTAATGAGTAATAATAAATTTCGATCATCAAACATGAATCCTATTATTGTACAAAACGCAAGTCTCACTATCGCTCTAAGATTTGCTATAAGAACCCATGTCATACATAAACTTTCCTACTGCAATATAAATGTGTATATTACATTATATTTATTGTGTGTACAACAAAGTATAATAACGATAAAACGTCCCTAATCTAACACATTTCGAGAAAGTTCAATTTTCAAGAAAATAAATGGTTTTCCTTAACGCGAAACAGAAAAAAATATTTACTGTGAAAATGGAAAAATAAAACTTTTTAACAAAAAATTGAACCGACGAAAACAAAAACTGAAAAGCGAATAATAAAATGAATATTTTAGTCTTAATTACTATTTTCCTAACTAAACTAATGTAAATAACTAATTATGAGTCGGCGCCAAACAAACCAGCAAAGTGCGTGCAAGTTGCAAGTGGTCGAGCGGAGAACGCATTTTTGGAAAGTTATTGTTTATCGTTGAAAATATCACGTTGTATAAATAAATAATAATAAATAAAATGTTTATTTTCATAAATTTTCTTTACAGTGAAATAGTAACATTGATACCTGTACTAATGAAAAAACATTGTATCACAGGCACCAGCACCTATTATGTTATACAGAAAAGATATTATGAACGAATATAAATTAAAACTAAAATAATTAAATTAAATGGAGAGAAAATGAAATTAAATTAAAAAATTAAATTAAATTAAAAAATGAAGTTTTTATATAAATAACATAACAACATAACATAACATCACGCCTGTATTTCCCCGAAGAGGTAGGCAGAGGTGTATAGTACACCCACATTTCGCCAGTTATGTTATAGTCCCATGTTATAGGGGGCGAGCCTATTGCCATTAACCGGGCACAAATCCATACTCCGGGCTGCTACAGAGAATTTCCTAATGAAAAAACCCAATAACACTTTGCCCGACCCGGGAATCGAACCCAGGACCCCACGCTCAGCAGACGCGCTTGCGACCAGTAGACCAACGAGGCAGTTTTTTATAAATAAATATAAATATTTGGGGAGGGGACATTTATTACACAGCACCATCTAGTCCCAAACTAAGCAGAGCTTGTGCTATGGGTACTAGACAATGGATAATACTTGTATACTTTTTTTTTTGTTAATACATACTTATAATATAAAGTAAAACTAAATCTACATTACACAGTTGCTTAAGTATTTGATGTTATTTTGTTTATATTATTTCTTTTATGTTATTTAATGATCTTCGTGGATTGTTTGTTTGGCGCTGACTTATAATTAGTTATTTACAAAAACAAGCCTAAAAGAAACACTAAAATTAAGACTAAAAGCTTCATTTAATTTTTCGCTTTTCCGTTTCTGTTTTCGTCGGTTAAATTTTTTGTTAAAAAGTTTTATTTTTATTTTTTTGTGGCTTAAATCTAACTCCAGGTCTCCATTATGTTGTGTTGTTGTGTCTAGAACTACATTTATGTGTGCCAAGTTTCAACAGAATCGGTTAACAGGTATGAATTCAGTGGTTGAACAAGCACTCATCTCCTGCTTTCCTACCCTTAGGGGTGGATTTTGATTTTTAAATTTAAATGGACCAACTTCGAGATATACCCTTTCCAATAAAAAATCATCAAAATCAGTAAAAAGTTATGCGTGGTCATAAAAAAAAAATGGATACGCGCAACAATCTCTATGTATAATCCAATGGATACGCGTCGAATTGAGAACCTCCTCCTTTTATTCGTCGGTTAAAAATACTGAATCCTGAAAGAAATATGAACGTTTTGGTACTTTATTAAGATGCAACTAGACTGTAACCCATAACAAGCTCAACAAAAGGCTAGTATGCCGATGACCCTCTAACCAGCTCAGTGGAAATCTCACCGATATCAGCAGGTTATCAATCAGTGCGGCTGGCGCGGCTGCCAGCGACGCGCCGCGTCTTGCCAAGATGCCGATAGTGGCTGGCATGCCGCGCCCGAGGGGCACATTGCGCGCTGCTCGTGTGTGGTACTGGCATTTGTTTTACGATGATTTGAATTTTGGCTGTACTGGCTATTACATTTTGTTTTCGTTAGCATCAGTCACAAACTCCAGCTAAATTGGAACTCGCTCGCGATCGCAATCATGTTAATTACAATGTTCATTATAATTAATTTGAGGAAAGAGGTAGGGGTCTTGAACGCCCCCTAAGCCACTGCGACCTGGTAAGATCTATTGTGACGCCTCATGCAGCATTACAGCACTTCCCCAAGCTGCAAGTTAATCATGAAGTTGATTATGACTTTGGGGGAGGAGGATTTGATCTCATGCGTTGAGATGACGTGGCCTCCAAGATGCTGGCTTCTCATGTGGTGCACTGCATCACACTCGCATAGGATATGGATGGGCGTCTCATCCTTTTCGCGACAAAACCTGCAAACTGTGGTATCACTGAGGCCCATCCTGTGAAGGTGTTTATTTAGCTTGCAGTGCCCAGTAAGGGTTCTTGTCAGGATTCTTATCTGGTTCCTGTTCAAAGAAAGCGCTTTTTTCGTAAACCTTTTCTTAAAGCACACTAGTAGCGCTTTTGAGTGTTCTTGGCCTGGGGATTTTGCCCAAAGGCTAACACTTTGGTCAGCTTTCCAGTTTTTAAGATGGGCTGTAGTGGTGCATTTGGGAATGCCACAGATTGGCTCCGGGTCCACAGTGGGGCTTTCAGCCCCAGCTCTAGCCAATTCATCAGCGGTTTCGTTGCCCCTAATGCCAGAGTGTCCAGGTACCCATCCTAGTGCCACCGAGTTTGCCCCTCCTAGTGAGTTCAGTTCAATGTTCATTGCTACTTTTGTTTTGACAATCCGTCTTGTCAGCACCTATGAACCACGCATTTAATATTGCTGTAATGTAAAAATTAAAGCTATTCTCAATGTGCTTGTGTTACACGATTTCCTAGAGGTTCGATCGTAGAATCATGTTTGATAACGCTATACTTATATATAGAACTTGGAGCAAATCGATAAGAAACATTTTCTACTACAATAAGTGGCGGCTGTCCCTTAAGTGCACTCGTGCGCTGCACTACCAGTTCAAAAATTCATAACACTCCAGGAATTTCAGAAGACCCGCGCCGGTAGGTACACCTCTAGTGCTACGCTTTTGTCACGTCCCGTGGAAACAACAATGTTTTCCCAACGCACGCGACCACTACGTGGTGCTGTCCAGGCCCTGTCCACCCTAGGGTGTTACTAAGTACTTACAAAAGTTTAGACACTTTTAACATACATACAACGTGTATCAGAAATGCGTGGTCATATTTGAAGAGCTTATTCAGAGGATGCTATCGAACAACTTTTACTATGGGACCAACCCTGAAATCACGAAAAAAAAATCAGCTGATCCTTACATTATGTCGAGCGACATCGGTGATTTAGTAGGGAACAGCTGATATTTTTTTCGCGATTTCAGGGTAGGTCCCATAGTAAAAGTTGTTCTATGCTATGCCCTGAATGAGCTCTTAAAATATGACCACGCATTTCTGATACACGTTGTATACATGAAAACCAACCGCGGGTAGTTCGAGAAAACACCCGCCGTTCAAGACGATGACACCCACATACTTCAGTCTGCTCGTGTCCACGGCCAATGCAACTTGACCGAAACGTCGAGGTTAGTCAAAATGTTTGTTATATTTTGATTTAATTGTGCGCGACAAGTCCCGTAAACATAGTTCAATACATACATACATAAGTACATTATGTACTGTACATATTATCACGCCTGTTTCCCATTGGGGTAGGCAAAGACTATGGATTTCCACCTGCTACTATCGTGACACACCTCTTTCGCTTCATCTACGTCCATTAACCTCGTCATGCATGCTCGTCGGTTTAAAACCGTTTATTTAGGCTAAACTACTATTAAACATCATTTTGTGGTAAGACAGTCAATGGTATCGATTATATTGGTCACGAAATAAATTTATGTTAAGCTATCGCTTTCTTTAGATATAATATATATGTATAATAGTAGATACAAGAAAGGGATAGCAACAATTTTAGTGCTATTAAATTAGTCGGAATTAAAATTTCCATACAAGTTTGGACGTGATCTCGGAACGTGCCCACTAAAATACAAAGAAATGTAACACCTAAACTAATTTGACAGTTCTAAAATTGTTGCCATTCCTTTCTTGTATCTACTATTAGTAAAAGAGAGCGATAGTTTAAAATAAGTTTAGTTCGTAAACAAAAGAATCGACAACAATGTTTGTCTTGAGAGAAATTCTAGCCATAGCACTTTTAAGTTCAAACATGAAAAAACTAAGTAAACGTACCTTTTTCTTATGATTCTTCTTGTTCATGGTGGCGGCTGTCTCCTGCAACAAGACACATGTTTTGAATGTTTGGATTCCACAAATCAGATGTATTATAATGGGTCACAGCTGTTCGACTCCCGAGCATCTCCGCAGTCGGTTGGGAAATATTCGGTGTCGCAAACTTTAACAATATAACTGGACTGGTGTAAATGTATCACATGGAAAAGCGGAGATTCTTGCTGAAATAATTTTATGAAAAAGTTTGCATGCTTGGATGTAAGGAAGTTTGTAACCTAATCATGGATAGGTACTTTTGGATAATTGGTTTGCACATAAGGTACTTTTTTATCTTTATACTTAAATTAACCGGTCGTTGTGACGATGCTTGGGGGAGGCCTATGTCCAGAAGTGGATGTCTCGGGTCTCGGCTCATGATCATGATCAATGATGATGATGATACTTAAATTAGGTAAATAGTTGTTAAGTCATTTGGTATCCATAAATTAATGTACTTTTCATCCAGGCTAGTACCTATAAGTATTATAATGGTGCCGATTCTCTTGTTCACGAACTAAACTTATTTTAAACTATCGCTCTCTTTTACAAATAGTAGATACAAGAAAGGGATGGCAATCATTTTAGAGCTGTCAAATTAGACGGAATTAAAATTTCCATACAAGTTTAGTCGTGATCTCGGAACGTGCCCACTAAAATACAAAGAAATGTAACACGTAAACTAATTTGACAGTTCTAAAATGGTTGCTATCCCTTTCTTGTATCTACTTTTAGTAAAAGAGAGCGATAGTTTAAAATAAGTTTAGTTCGTGAACAAGAGAATCGACACCATTATCTGCCAGGTAAACAGTTTTGAGAATTGTGTAAACTGACCAATTTCGACAAATTAATCAATTAATTCTATCGTTTTAAATTGTGGAAAGAAAAAATCGCTCACTAGCCAGGAGTCGCAAGTTCGAATCCTGCTCGTGAGCGATTCTTTCTTTCCACAATTTAAATCTTTAGATTTCGCTTCGCTTGCGTAAATGCGTTAAAAATAATAAAATAATTAATTCTATCGTTCTTAAAGGTATTTTAATGTTGCTTGACCACTCTCAGTATAAGTATACAAAGGTACTCTGTGACCACAACTGCCATAGTCTGAAAATTTTAATGATTGAATTTCAATCTACTTCCCCTATAAATAGACTAAAACAATGAACACATAATATTATTCGTGAATAGGTACTTGGCAGGCAGATTGAAGATCGCTAATATGACAGTAACAACACAGACAGATGGATGCAGCTGTCCCTCCGCATAATATACCTACTTACTTACTCGTAACTCCTTTATAGCATTGTTTATACCCTGTCCTGTTATATTTATGACAACAATAAACTGTAAAGAACAACAATTCATCTTCGTAAAACATGAAATAAAATCCGTATAGGTACGAAGAAATAAAATCGTATACGAAATATTCTGAAAATGATGAATTCATTATATTTTTAACTGTCATGATGGGCAGGAAATGTTTTTTATTCTCTTGTTCACAAACTAAACTTATTTTAAACTATCGCTCTCTTTTACTAATAGCAGATACAAGAAAGGAACGGCAACTATTTTAGTGCTGTGAAATTAGTCGGAATTAAAATTTCCATAAACCTTTAAGTTTAGTCGTTATCTCGGAACACAACACGTAAACTAATTTGACAGCACTAAAATAGGGAAGGTGACAATTTTTTTTGTTTTTTTTTTTAATTAGATATCTTGAAACTTTTTCAAAAAAACTTAGTGAAAAAATCAAGAAAATATTCAATAAAATGTCCAAGTTATAAGCGATTTAAATTTGTTCACTAGACAGAGACAGCACTATCAAAGTATGACGTCACTGTTCAAAACCCTCATAGGAACTTGATATCTCTATGTACAATGCCCGTTTAGCACGACATGGACGGAAAATGCCCCCTCCAAAAACTGTAAAAGCGTGTATCTCTTCCATTTTTTCATGGATTTTATAATTTTTTCAACAATGTTGTAGTTTCTGTACCTTCTTTAAAATAATGTTAAAAAAACAATTATTTAAAGTAATGAACTACCGGATTGTTGCCATCCCTTTCTTGTATCTACTATTAGTAAAAGAGAGCGATAGTTTAAAATAATTTTAGTTTGTGAACAAGAGAATCAACACCAAATTTCTCCCAAAAAAATTCTACGTAAAATATTATCTCCGGGCTATAGCAAGATTTAAAATTTAAAGAAAGCAATATCTTAATTAAATAAGATGTCAAAGATATCAATCAACGACACATTTAATAACCCCTTAGTTGCGCTTGCGCAACTTCATTTCTCGTCCAAATATTTTACTCACGAAAATTCCCATTTCTGCTCAACCGCAACGAAATCAAACTTGTCGCGCTACATATAAAACCGTTTTATAATTAACTGCGCAAGCTTTTGTTAAGAGGCACGCTTCTGGATTCCTGCAGCCACAATTTAATTTAATGTGTCGACCATTTTGACACGGAGAAATCGGCCCGTTGCGAAACCAACTGTTACGAATTAAATATGGGAACAGAAATGGAAAGGAAGGATGGTGTTGTTTGTTTTCTTTCTTTAAGTGTTAAGAGCTTTCAGCTATTCTAATGAGTTGGTGGATGAGTGTTTACTAGAAGTTAAACAGCTGAGATTCTAGGTTAAAATAATAATCATTGAGTAGATCTTCAAACATTGTCATTGGTTCAAACATTCTGCTCGATGTTATGTTTAGATTCCACATGGAGCTTTCGTAATCATATTCTAGCCAGGTTTTTAGAATACATCATCATTTCAGCCGTAAGACGTCCACTGCTGGACACAGGCCTCCCCCAAGCATATATTGGGGGGATATGCCATAATCGCCACGCTTGGCAGGCGGGTTGGCGATCGCAGTTGGTTGGTTAAATACTCAGAGAACGCTGCTGCCCATCCTCTGGTGAATCCCTTAGTCGCTTTTACGACACCCATGAGAAGATATAGGGTGGTGCAATTATTTACGTCCGGCACCACACGGAAAAAATTGGTTTAGAATACATAGCAGTTAAGTAATCTATAAGGTCTTCAACCAGTGCGTCCTGCCTGTCATGATTTACGGTGCCGAGACGTGGACACTGACAGTTGGGCTAGTCCACAAGTTCAAAGTCGCTCAGCGAGCTATGGAGCGAGCTATGCTTGGAGTTTCTTTGAAGGATAAAATCCATAACGAGATTATTTGGAGAAGAACCGGAGTGACCGACATAGGATTAGTAAGCTGAAGTGGCAGTGAGCTGGCCATGTTTGTCGAAAGACCCATGGCCGCTGGATCAGACGAGTCCTCGAGTGGAGTGTAGGGCGTTTCCCAGCCAGGTGGACCAACGACCTGATGAAAGTAGCCGGGGGGGACTGGATGCGGAAGGTAGAAGACCAAGAGTTGTGGCGCAATTTAGGAGAGGCCTATGTCCAGCAGTGGACTGCGATAGGCTGAGTTGATGAAGTAATATATGTTATGAGAATGTACTGGTCAACATAGAAGTGCAAAATAGGTACCCTTCGATCCTTCCTACAATGGACAAAACTCTTACACCGGTGACGATGCTGCTTGTCTCATCTCAACACGCTCAAATGAAAATCAAAAACATAATGAAACAATAAACGAAAAATCTATTTCAGTAACAACAAAATGTGCCAAATGCGAAAGCATTCAACTAAAAGCTTCACATTATATTGTATTTAAACATGTCACGTACATGTTTGTTTCCCCTTTTATCTTCAACAGTTTCACATCAATAGTTTCTCTTTACAGCCGTAAAGTCGGCAACAAAGAGGCTGAAAGATCGTGCATCATTGCTCTGTTTAAAATTTTGACTTTTGGTGCGTTGTAAATAATTCTGTAACGGGTTTCCGGTTTAAAACGTTGCGGACGAAATACTGATTACAAATTAAATCAATTTATGAGAGGTTTTTCTTTCATGTAAACTAAAACTAAATCTGTATTCTTAATTACCACAGACCTAGTTAATTACCAATTGATTGTCGGAGTTACTGTAATTGCTTGCACATCGCAGTACTCGTACATGTAAGCGTATGTACGTAATTAATCATGCCAAGAGCACGTTGTACGGTTGCAAGTGGATTATCCTGTGTATAGGTATATCGTATGAGGGACTCGTAGCAAAGCAACGACTGCGCGGATTGTACGATCTGCAAGGTTAAGCTGTTCTTGCCGCGGTCAGTCTGTGGATGGGTGACCGTTTCGTTACACATCAAGACCCCTCCGTGCCTCGGAGCTGTCGTTCCCGGTTGTCATACGAATATCTAAGGCAGTCGTTACGGGTAGTCAGAAGCCTGAAAGTCTGACAACTGGTCTAACCTCCGAATGTCAGTATTACCCAGTAACTGGGTTGCGGGGGTCTGAAGGCAGTCGCTCCGTGTAAAATACTGATGTTCAGCCGCATCTGGCTAGACTGGAAGCCGACCCCAATATAATTGGGAAAAGGCTCGGAGGATGATGATGATGATAATAGTTATATCGTATATCTGTAACTTGCCTGTAAAATGTTTTGAATAAAAAAAATCATTGGTTGTCATGGAGAATGGGGGAGGAATGGGGACTTCCGACAGAAGTGAATACTTAAAACTGTCACATTAGCATGTCGCATGTTCACTGTCGCATGCATGGAACTAAGAAAAATTATTCCGTGGTCGCATGTCGCATACTGTATCCAATTTGGTAGCATGTCCAAAAATCGCTCAACGCGGCATAAGAAGTTTTCACTTCAAAAAACTATTTTTTTCACTCTATTGTCTCGGTCCATATCACAGTAGATTTTCGGCAACTGGTAGTCGGTATACAGTGTCACAGAATAAACGCAAGACCTCAGACACTCCAATCAGAATATTATGAATCATCATCATCATCATTATCTGTGTAAAAATGTCCCAAAAATATTTATTTATTATCATTTAGCCGAAAGACGTCCACTACTGGACATAGGCCTTAAGCCTCCCCCAAGCATTGCCACAACGACATGTCCTGCGCTTTCCGCATGCAGCGGATTCCGGCGACCTTCACCAGGTTGTCGGTCCACCTTGTGGGGGGCCTACCTACGCTGCGCTGGCGGTTCCCACTCCAGAACTTTACTACCCCGTCGGCCATCCGTTCTGCGAGCAATGTGCCCCGCCCACTGCCACTTAAGTTTGGCAATTCTTCGGGCTATGCCGGTTACCTTCGTTCTACTGCGAATCTCCTCACTTCTGATTCGATCAGGCAGGGTCACTTCGAGCATAGCCCTCTCCATTGCCTTTTAAGTGACTTTTTTGAGTTTTCTTATAATATTATGAATATTATCTGGTTATTTTTGGCTCGTAGCGAAGCAACGACTGCGCGGATTGTATGATCTGCAAGGTTAAGCTGCACTTGCCGCGGTCAGTCTGTAGATGGGTGACCATTTCGTTACACATCGAGATCCCTCCGTGCCTCGGAGAGCACGTTAAACTGTCGGTCCCGGTTGTCATACGAATATCTAAGGCAGTCGTTACGGGTAGTCAGAAGCCTAAAAGTCTGACAACTGGTCTAACCTCCGAATGTCAGTATTACCCAGTAACTGGGTTGCGGGGGTCTGATGGCAGTCGCTCCGTGTAAAATACTGATGTTCAGCAGCATCTGGCTAGACTGGAAGCCGACCCCAAGATAATTGGGAAAAGGCTCGGAGGATGATGATCTGGTTATTCTTATCGTTTCAACGGTTCAAATAGTGTTGCAATATTTTTCCAGTAAAACGTGGCCACTTCAGTGACGGCATCAGGTCGTCTCTTGCGCAGGTGTTCGGGCACAAGGGACACGCTAGCAAGTGCGACATGGATTGCTCTGGGTCCCCGCAGTTACAATGAGCAACACTGGGGTCCCTAAACCCCCATTCACACGTATTAAGTCTACAGCGACCAACCGGAGTGCGAAGACGATTAAGTGTAGTGACTTCCACACCTGGCCACTGTAGCATAAAGTATAGAAACGTAGATCATCTCCTGGTGGAAACTTCTCTTGTGGTATTTTTTTTCCAAAATCACAAAATTACATGGTTTTTAGGTATCAGCAAGTTCCCGAGTTGGTTGCTGCAGCTGCAGGGTAACGTTCAGGGTTACCTGAGCTGAAACGCAGGAATCAATGCACTGGCCTTCCTGGACTCAAGGACCTACTCGGGATCCGCTGATATACTTATTTATCCTTAGTATCCAAACCGAATTTTGAAAAAAGAAAATTTGTTAAAATGTATCGTGGAACAAAAACCATATCAATCGATTTTCCTAGTGATTCTGAAAAAAACTACTTTTATAGGACTTCATCATTTCAGCTGAAAACAGCTGCTAGACATAGGCCTTCCCCAAAAGGGGGGGATATGCCATAATCGCCACGCCACATTGACAGGCGGGTTGGCGATCGCAGTTGGTTGGTTAAATACTCAGAGAACGCTGCTGCCCATACTCTGGTGAATCCCTTACTCGCCTTTTACGACACCCATGTGAAGAGATAGTGTGGTGCAATTCTTTATGTCCGGCACCACACGGAACTTGCTTGAATGGAACTTTTATTGGACTTGCGTTGAATTCTCTTACACGTTGTATAATTAATACCAAAAAAATTATTCTGCTTAAAATTACACATTACTGTTTGGTTTTAATTACATAAACAGAGTTTTATAGTTTTATACAGTATGCATCGCGATCTCAATACAGAAATCAAAACAACAATCAAATGAAAACAAACGCACCGTTTTATTACTGAACCTGCGTACGTTCAAGGAATTCAATCTCCCATATTATCATAACCTCAGACGTAGTGTAAATCAAATTTTGGCGTTGAATGTTTGCCAATGGGTTTAAATAAACTGGCCCATTGGGAATATGTACGACAGGGCCATTTGGCTGGCATCATACGCACGCTTACCTCCCATTCGATTGGTGTTTTCCCTTTCAAAAGGTAAACAAACACGGGGTTCGCAAACGTTGTAACGTGTCAAACAAACTGAATTGATCAGTATTGAGTGCAGTTATTGGGAGCTGTTATGTGTTTCTAGATTTGTGGTTTTAGAAGTTCCTACTCGTAGTGTGTGTAATCGCGAAATCGGTTAGATTGGGTCTACTTGTTGAGATAGTAGCTACTAGCAATCATACTTACTCTATTCATGAACAGGTAGCTATAGTGCTACCACAGTATAAAGAGATACATCCTTACTCTGTGGTACTACTTACATAACCATAAATCATAACCAGCCCATTACTGTCCCACTGCTGGGCACGAGCCTCTTCTCAGTACGAGAAGGCTAAGGCCTTAGTCCACCACGCTGGCCTAGTGCGGGTTGGCGGACTACACACACCATCGAGAACTGTATGGAGCACTCTCTGGTGTGCAGGTTTCCTCACGATGTTTTCCTTCACCGTTAAAGCAAGTGATAATCGAATATAAATGCGCACATGAATTTTAAAAGTCAGAGGTGCGGGCCGGGATCGAACTTACACCCTCCTGCATGGAAGGCAAGTGTTCAACCACTAGGCTATCACTGCTAGGTACTACACACTCTGTGGTACTAGGTACTATCAAAGATTTTTTCTATGACTACTATGGACAAACTGGTAGATCTTGATTACTGATGACTAGATTTGAAATAAATATTTGAATTGAATTGAATTGAGAAAAAAAGTAAGTCGATATTCACCTTTATTACCACCTAGACTAGGTAATACTGTCACAACCCCAAAGATGCATGTCTTTTTTAGAAGTGCAAGGTTTTCACATACTCTCATGTAAAGTTAGGTATAGGTTTTAAGTTACTTTTTATACTTTTCAAATCGACCTAGCACTTTTTTCAAAAGGCCTGTCCAAGAGTTGTTGCCCTTTTTTTTGAGTCGGAGAAAATACCTGTACCTAGGTACTCTCACCTTGGTGGATAATAAATAAGTCACGAGAACTGCAATAATAATAATGAATATTTTTGGGGCATTTTTACACATCACCGTCTAGTCCCAAACTAAGCAGAGCTTGTAATAGTACAATTGATAATAGACAATGGATATAATACTTATACTTTTTTTTTTGTAAATATATATACATAAGCAACTCCCAGACCAACACAAACGTGTTCATCACACAAATATTTGTGTCCTGTGGGAATCGAACCCACGACCTCGTGACCAGCAGTCCGACACTCGAGTCTCGAACCACTAGACCACAGACGTCGTCGTCATGCATGCATGGTATTCGCGCCCATCCAGCGCGGCCCATTTTCGGGTCCCTCTTCCGCTGTAATGACGCTCCTTAGGCGATGTCCGGGCACACTTGGGACATCACCACAACTTGAAGGCCGTGCAATGAGGATGACTGACTCCCCAGTCTATTGCCCGCTGGCCTCTGTTAGGGCAGTATCAGTTCGGCGTAAAGCCGCCTGCGCCGACGCGTCCCCTTGCGGCGGACTGGATCAGCAAAGGAGTCTTCTTCCCTGACCCGCTCCGCCACTTCCTTCTGCGAGATAACCTCCTCACAGAAGGATGCGACCGCCTCCCATACCTTCACACTGTCAGCCATGGTCTTGACTACGGCCGGCAGCGAGAGGTCTCCCCCGTTTGTTGTAATGAGATCAAGGCGCTGCAACCCAAGCAGGACCCTACATTTTAATTTAATACGTACAATATCTCTTATTTACTAAATAGGTACTAATTGTAAAACATCAAAAAAGATTTCCAACTGATGTTAACTAAAGTTATGTCAGTGTTATGAAGCTGATGGCATATTATGATGGAGAGTCGAGTTCAAACGCAGCGAGCAATCTGTCATCCGTGGAACGGCGACGAGACGCGCGACGGCACGAGCCAGGAGATGAGGTGACGCGATATAAACATGTTTTGAGCGCGTGTCAAATTTATGACGTCGTTAGTTTTATCTTAGTCTATGATCAAAGGAAGATCGTATCGGCACAGAATACCTAATAGTACTACGTACAGAACGGCCACTCACCGCCCCCCGCCAATTTAAGATTCCTCGCACTCACCCCGCACGCGCCCGCGGTTTGCCGGCAATTGGACTGCAAGATTGCAATGGTCGTCAATCGCCAGCCGCTGCCCGCTATACAAGCACGCCATCTCTGAAAACTACTGAGAAGCGCTTGGAACCCAGTTGGCACTACGAGCGGCGACACAGATCTATTACCTAAGCGGCGAGCATCCATAACCTACACATGTGTATGTGTTAGTGTACAGACGTATTATTGTGTATGTAGGTGGTGCTAGCATTAATTTTGTATTGAGTGTCTGAGGTGCGGTTGTTCGAAGAGGATACTCTGGTGTAGATAATTTGGATGCTTGCTCTGGAGAACACGACGTAGTAACTCGGAAAATATCAAGCTAGCAGTGGTTTAAAGAACGAATAGATACTCTCTGAAGAAGACTCATTTCATATTCATCATCATCATCATCATCATTTCAGCCGAAAGACGTCCACTGTTGGACATAGGCCTCCCCCAAGCATCGCCACAACGACCGTTCCTGTGCCTTCCGCATCCAGCGGATACCCGCGACCTTTACCAGGTCGTCGGTCCACCTTGTGGGGGACCTACCCACGCTGCGCCTTCCAGTACGCGGTCGCCACTCCAGAACTTATATTATGACCATTTATTTTTACGTTTATAGGTACACTATTTTGACGGTACCTATTTCAAGTCCATTCAATATTATCATAAATGTGAGTAGAGTGTCAGATCGTTGGTTTCCCTCCTATATTACATAACATAACCCATAAGCACTAATAGCGCTCTCTCACCGCGAGCCAAAGATTTGAATTTTTCTGTGCTGCGAGCGTTCTCGTGTACTTAACAAATTCTCCGGAACAAATCAATAAAATTTGTTACATTACACGCGAATGCTCGCGGTGACGGAGCGCCATAACAATTCTACAATGTTCCTTAAGGTTATCCGGATTACCTTACTATTTCTTATTACCAGAGTAATTTTTATGAAGATAGAAACTTTCTTGATTGCTACCGTGGTACCTCAGTACCTCCCCTCTCACTATAGCCTCGCTCTACGTTAAGTGCTACTATTTGGAGTACATACATAATAAATCATACTGCACTGCGCTGCACTTGAGTCTAGCATCTACAGCTATGCGCAGGCGCAACATTGCCGGCCGGCTTTGTGTTTACAACATGTATAGTGTATACAGTTCAGATAAGGTGATTAATTTCAGATAGAGAATAAAATAGATAGATTAGAATTAAGATCTTCTGTACCAAAATGACACCAATAAAGATTCTATTCTATTCTATATATATTTCCTAAATTTATGAAAATGTGTAATAAAACGTGGATTAACATTGACTTCTTGAATCTATTTATATGTATAACCAGCTTTTACCCGCGGCTTCGCTCGCGTTAAATTCTGCTAACCCACGTGACGGATCCTGTTAATTTAGTCCAGTCCAGTCCAGTTCCATCCATCCATCCATCCTTTCATTCGGACCGTCCAGTCCAGTCCAGTCACTATCCCACTATCCCACTATCTCACTATCTCACTATCCTACTATCACATTATCCCACTATCTCACTATCACACTATCTCACTATCACACTATCCCACTATCCCACTATCTCACTATCACACTATCCCACTATCTCACTATCCCACTATCTCACTATCTCGTCCCATGTCCAGTTCCGTCCCATGACCCATCGCGTACCATGTCCCGTCCCGTTCATGTCCCGTCGCGTCCAACCTTTTTCTCACCTTTTAAACCTTCCCTGGACTTCCACAAATATTTTAAAACCAAAATTAGCCAAATCGGTCTAGCCGTTCTCGAGTTTTAGCGAGACTAACGAACAGCAATTGAGTTTTATATATTTAGAAGATATACTAGACTATTGTCCGCGGCTTCGTCCGCGTATAATTCGGCTTATCACAGAAAGACTTATCGCGCATTTCTCGGGAATTTATTTTTTCCCGTGAGAAAAAGTCTTTAAGCTAATACAGGTAAGAAAGAAAAATAAAGAAAATTTTAGTACTTAAAAAAGAAAGATTCATCCAAATCCGTTCAGCCGTCTCAGCGTGACGGAATAACAACCATCTTCACAAACTAACATTTATAATATTAGTTTAACCAACATTCTCAAAATGGAGCATATTATACTTTATGCAGAAGCTTACATGCTGAAATTTTTATGTCTTCTTTCCCGAAAAGGGGTCATTGTACTCATGATTATGAACAACTTTTACTGTGGGAACAAACCTGAAATCGCGAAAAAAAAATCAGTTGGTCCCTACGTTTGTGTTCACTTAAATCGATAAAATGTAGGGGCTACCTGATTTGTTTTTTTTTGCGATTTCAGGTTTGGTCCCATTGTAATATGACCCCTTTTCGGGAAAGAAGCCATTAAAATTTCACCGTGGCCCAAAATAACGTTGACAAAACTAAAATATTAATATTTCAAAAATGTATTTTTTTGCGTTCTCTTTTGTTTTTCTTTATTGTTAACTTATTCTTTGGCGTCATTTTAACGTTGTTTGTTTACAAAAAAGTGATAAAAATATATTTATTTCACTATGTCAATGCAAGGTGAAGTCATAATTTCATTGCACGAGTGTGGAAAAAGACAGTGTGAGATCTCGAACATTCTTGGTGTTAGTCGTCAGTTAGTTTCTTCGGCAGTTAAACGCTTTAATGTGCTCACACACATCATTAAACTAAGATTAGTTCGTAATCCACAGACCAAGGTGAGGAAAATGTCGCGAGACTTGGGGGTTAGTCGCTCCACCATACAGCGTATAGTAAAACATGATCTACAATTGATACCATATAAACTGAGAAAAGTGCAATTGCTTACGGACAAAGACAAAAAAGTTCGTCTTGAGAGATGTCGTTTGCTTAAACAACGCTCCGCAGCGTCAAATTGGAAAAAAAAAAAAGATATAAACAAAAATAAAAAAAAATATATAAAAAAAATAAAAATATAAAAAAAAATTAATAAAATAATTATTATTATTATTATTATTATTAAGAGCCTGTACAGTCCCACTGCAGGGCAAAGGCCTCCCTACTCTCCTTCCACCTCTCTCTGTCTGTGGCTAATAAGGACCAGTCTTTTTGAAAGTTGTCCAGTTCATCCCGCCATCTCCATCTATTTTATAATAAAATAATAAAATATAAAATATACAGACGAAAAATTATTTACGATAGAACTAGCCCATAACCACCGAAATGACAGGATCTGGTCTTCCACTCGTCCTGGAACTACTGCCATTGTACCACATCGCCAAAACGCGAAAACGGTTATGGTTTGGGGTGCGATTTGCGCCACCGTCAAAACTCCCCTAATTTTTGTAGAAAAGGGTGTCAAAATAAACCAAGAAAACTACCGACGAGACATTCTTGAAAATGTGCTTCTTCCTTGGAGTCAACAGCACTTTGGTAACCTTCCATGGATATTTCAACAAGACTGCTCCAGCTCACAGGGCCTTAAGTGTGCAACAATGGTGCAAAGACAATTTTCCTGGTTTCATCAGCTCAAAAGAATGGCCACCATACTCACCTGATCTGAATCCGATGGATTACATTTTATGGTCTATCTTAGAAGCAAGATCCTGTGCTACGCGTCATAGAAGAGTTGATGAGCTAAAGGCTACTCTTACACGGGAGTGGGACAAAATATCTGTGGAGGAAGTGCGGAAAATAGTAGAAAATTTTACCAAGCGTTTGTCTCTATGTATCCGCGCTAAAGGAGGTTATTTTGAAGACAAATAGAAATTCTGGTATAAAATAAGGTGTATTTTTATTATTTTTTATAATTTATAGCCTTATTTAATTTACGTATAAAGATAATAAAATGTTTTGTAAAATATCTTGTCAACGTTATTTTGGGCCACCCTGTAATGCTCGAATGAAATTTCTAAAATGCCAACCCCTCAATAAGCTACGACCACAGAAACTACGATTAGTCGCTAAAAAAATATGACAGAATAATAAATGAATACAAGTGCTACGTGCTACGAAATTATTGCGTAGCACGTAGCACTTCCTTATTGTTCCGCGTAGATAATAAATGGAATTGAAAATGGTTTGTATTTGCTTCTCGCTAACACGTACGGTATAGTGTGAGCGAGAGGCACATAGAACAATAGAAATGCCGCCATTTTCAATCCCAATCTTTATCTGCGCTCGTAGTACGCTTTTGATGTAGGTCTGTGCTTTTGATTACCTTTCGGGTGGTGGAATTCTATGGTTTGACCCACAGACGTATTACGTCTATGGTTTGACCGTGGATATAACAAAGACTTTGTATCATCATTTCAGCCGAAAGACGTCCACTGCTGGACATAGGCCTCCCCCAAACATCGCCACAACGACCGGTCCTGTGCCTTCCGCATCCAGCGGATTCCCGCGACCTTCACCAGGTCGTCGGTCCACCTTGTGGGGGGCCTACCCACGCTGCGCCTTCCAGTACGCGGTCGCCACTCCAGAACTTTACTGCCCCAAGACTTTGTATAACTGGAAATAATATATACTAGCCAGTACATATTTTTGACCAATGTTATATGAAGTGACTGAAATGCCCGGAAACAAAAATAAAACATTACCTAAATTAAAAACTCGTACGCATTCTATTTCTATGAATCCCGCTCACGTGCTAATTAAAATAACAATTTACAGAAACTTTATTTGTTAAAATCGCGATCTAAGAATTAGAGCAATATTTTAACCAGTATATCGAGAGAAAACAAACAGACGTCCCGTTTTATATACGACCACGTATTGTTATTGTAATTAATTTTATGCAATACCTATACTTGTAGCACGTCAATATTTTTTGAAGAAAATCTAATTTTCGCTTCCACACGTCTGATCTGATTATCTTTAATGCATTGGTTTTGTTTATTTTCTTGTATACCGTTCATATGCATCGATATTGAATGTTTGTCTGTGTGATGCGTTTCATTTGCTGACGTTACTTCGCTTCTAACATAAATCTCATAAGTAATGGATTTGTGTTTCCTTCTACATATTTGGATAGTGATAATGATCAATAAATTCGGTTTAATATTAGACATTGGAATCTATATTATAGATCTAGAATTGTACCAGTGGCGGCGCAACATGGGTTGGCACCCGGGGCCGTTTTCTACTGAGTCCCCCCAAAATAAAACAACAAGAAATAAACGTTGCGATCGCCAATCCGCCTGCCAAGCGTGGCGATTATTTTACTTACATTAAAAAAAAAAAAAATTATGGCATATCCCCCCGTAATTGGGTGAGGCCTATGTCCAGCAGTGGACGTCTTTCGGCTGAAATGATGATGATGAACTAAACGTTCATACGTGACTTTATTTTGCTAAAATATTCAATACCATTAACAAGGTTAGTCGCGCTTGGCTCAATTTCATTAGCTTGAATTTTGAAAAGCTTTTTAGGGTTTGATATCCGAAGGGTGCTAAACGGGACCCTATTACTCTCGCTACGTTGTCCGTCCGTCTGTCTGTCACAGGGCTGTATCTTTTGAACGGTAATAGATAACGGGTTCAAATTATCTCAGAATATGTGTTGCTATAAGGGGTATCACGACAAATACTAAAAAAAACCAAAGGGAGTCTCCATACAAGAAACCTCAAAAAACATGCATTTTTTTAATGTTTTTGTTCCTGCTCTATCTTCAAAACGGTAATACATACCAGCGTCAAACTTGGTCAGATTATAGTGCATATGTGTGTAATTCAGCAACAAATATAAAAATAGGAAAAATATAGACATATGTGGTGGTACCTGCGTAAGAAAGAGATGCAAAAATTCATATTTCGCACTGTACGTTGATGTCTTTTAATGAACTCTCGTAAATTAAATCAGTTTCGATGGGTAGTACGGAACCCTTACTGCGCGAGTCCGAATCGCACTTGGCCGGTTTTTTCACATGAAGCCACCGAAACATTTTACAGAATAATCTCAGAACTTAGGTAATCCACTGGACCGCAACTTGGGAAGAAATACTGGCAGCTCCCAAGTGACGCCGGCCCCGCACCCACTTGTCACCCCAGGGAACCGCCACAATCGCCCCCCCTTTACGCCGCCACTGGATTATACGTTATTTCTTTCTTTACTTACGTACCTACATCTGAATTTCATGAATAGATTATGTGTAATGTGTTTATAGGATATTAGATTTTAAATTAATTTGAGAAGCGTTGTTTGTAAATCACACAGCTTATTAAGCTTTTAGATATCTCTAGTAAATCACTATTAAATCATAAGGTAAATAATAATAATAAATAATATAATAAATAATAATAAGGCCTTTGCCCTGCAGTGGGACAAAACAGGCTCGTAAAAAAAAATATATATAATAGGTAATTTATTATTTATATCATATGTTTTATATTAGGTTATTCAGCACGGTACATAAGAGTAGATAACAAGTTTAAATAGGTAAGTACTAAACGTGTACCTATAAGAAATTGCGGTGGAAAAACATTTAATTATTTTTTCATTTGGATTTATGGCAGGCCCATTTTTTGTATTAAAAGTCAACGGTTGATGATTTTAATGATATTATAAATATAAATAACCATGATTAATACCAGTAATTATACGACAAACAAAACAAACCTTAATTATCAAATCATGCAAAAAAAAAAAACACTGGCCACTTTAACAATAAAACCTTCTTAAATTAAATCGTCTTAATAATCTGTCATTCACATCACTTATAATTGGCGCCTGAACTATGGCGGGAAAATTTTAGGGTTAGCGCGCGCGACCGTTTACCCTGGCACAACGTACTGTTATGGCGGGACTGAGGACTGACACAATAAAATTAAGCATTTACACTCTGCACCGCCTCACGAGACGTTTTCGTAATAACCATAGCAGATTGCAATGTGCGGTCATTTATTGGGAGTTAATTTGGCAACAGTACCATGCCAAAATGCTTTCAATGGTGCGCGCGCCTTGCTTTGCTCCAGCGAAGTGTAGCTAATGACAACCATGGTATAAAACATCTTATTATACCATGATGACAACAACGATGTACCTACTCAGCTTACGCCAACGGGCCCGTCAAAAGATGTTTTTTCTTGGATGTGGAATGACGTGAAAATTCATAATTAAGGTCTTAATCAATGATATTTAAAAGTACAGATATGTTATACCCTAACAAAACCAACGAAAAAAATGTACCGTACGCAGCGGCAGCACACATACACATACAAACAAGTTACAAAGTAAATAAGTTAGTTACTTTAAGTTAGTTTCGCGTCATAATTGGTACACTTTCTGTACACATAAACGGCATTTTTGATTTTTGTATCACACGTCACGATCGGCGACTTGCTTGGTGCAGACTAGTCCCAAAACGTCCCAATTGGGACGTTTTCGAGTCTTCAGAGGGCCAAGCTTATAAGCTTACAGCGGTTTAGCTATAGTATACAAGATTTTTCAGCTATATTGTCGGCCAACGTGGTGCTACGGTTTGAAGAAACAAAGCAAATCTAAAGAGCCTTGGAAGTAGAGTCAGTGAGTTAAAAAATAAAAAATAAAATATTATTGGGACATGTTTACACGGCACCATCTAGTCCCAAACTAAGCAGAGCTTGTGCTATGGGTACTAGATAATAATATAATACTTATATACTTTTTTTTTCGTAAATACATACTTATAATACATAGGAAACACCCAGACCAACACAAACACGAAAAAAAACCTTTTTTTTTTTTTTTGTCTAAAATGTAAAACTTGTGCTCCACTGTTGTAATCATATCCACGTGCAGTGCACTTCTTTCATCCCCTTCAATGGACCTCTACATTATTGGGTCTTAGAGCTATATTGCCATAATTACCTCATCCGATTAATGCAAAGTATGTTCTATCTGTGTGCCAAATTACATCTTACATCTTCAATCCGTTCAGCCGTTTCAGTGCGATCGTAGGACAAACAAAAAGACATCCATACTTTCGCGTATAAAATATTAGTAGGATTATTAATTAAAATAAGGAATGTTGTCAAAATGATGGATTGATATTTGATTTTTGCGCGAAAAATACTGGAAAACAGTGTAGTTCAGGGCTTCCCAAAGTGTGCACCGCAGCGCCCTGGTGCGCCACGCACCGTAGATAGTATAGAGGGGCCGTGGCCGTGAGGCGCTCCTGTTTACCATTCTCCGGAAACTAAACTTAGGCATTCGTGGTTAGAAAATGAACAATCCAACTAGCTAGGGCGCCGAGACAAAATACTAAACCTGTAAGTGCGCCGCGAACTGATAAAGTTTGGGTACCCCTGGTATAGTTAATATTGATATGAGTGAAAATATAAAAACTTCTAAAATAAAAGAGAGAAAAAATAATAACATAATCGAATGTGAATCAAGATGTAAATTGCGGAACATTAGTAGAATTGACCCCCACGTGAGGTAGACTAAAGACTTGTTCAATTCTCAGAAAGTTTCGTCAAGCTTCCTTCGAAAGTTAAATATAGTTAGAAGGTAGGTAGGTACGTTAACTCATTGTTTTTCACCACTTCGTTTTAGTTGAACCTTCATTTAGTTCTTGGATGGATTCGTGAATCAGTATGATAAGTAGTCATGGAATTTCCGGAAATGATTCGGATTCTATTTAAATATTTTCTGAGTTGCTAAAAGTTTTGAAATGTTTACGAAATGAATTCAATAGTTACCCGATTTTTAATCGCCAGTGCGGACACCTACATATGATTCCATGTGTTACATATTTGTGATACAACAAATCGCTGTGCGGGCTTTTTTTTGCCGTGGGGAAATCCTCATGGACGCACTCCGCCCGGGGTAGGCGGAGCACGTGTTGGACTCTTACCGACTAAAACCACCACGGTGTTCTTTCAACTACCTTTGGATTGATGGATTGGCCTAAGGTAAGCTAGCGTTCTAACCAGGCTCTCTACCTTAGCAAATTATCCGACTATATGTTATTGATTTTTTTCTATTTTCTAAAACTATCTTGTAGTCTGAAAGACCTCATTGTGTGTCTCTTCCCACTTTCCACCTGAATTTCACAACCCTTAAAGATCGGTATTTTTATTCGAGGTAGGTACGGTCGACCGCACGTCAGTGGTAACAGTTTGACATTGACACTGTCAGTTTTGTGATTGGTACTCAAACAATTATGACAAAAATTACTGTTTTTAATGACGTTATATCTCTCACGAGGATTCATATTCGTAAAAGATGCGCATAAATACATGTGATCATGTTTAGGTTTATTACAAAGTTTACAAAAATTAATTTCACTTGTATGACAGCGCCTTTATATATAAGCAGTATGGGCGGTTTTCTTTTTCAAGTGTTACCACTTGGCAGTCGACTGTACGACATGACGAAGGTAGCTGAAGGGGACTGGATGCGAAAGGCGGAGGACCGTGACTTGAGAGAGACTTATGTTTAGCATTAGACTGTTCTTTCGTCGTATTTTACTTAAATATAATAATACTAGCCTATGCCCGCGACTTCGTCCGCGTGAATGTCGTTTATCGCGCGTCCCCCGGGAACTGTTTATGTTCCCGGGATAAAAAGTAGCCTATATGTTAATACGGGTTATGTTCTATCTTTATGCCAAATTTCATTTAAATTTATATAGTAGTTTTTGAGTGAAAGAGTAACAAACATACATCCATAATCCTCACAAACTTTGACGTTTATAATATTAGTAGGAAGGAAGTAGGATTGGATAGGATTTATTTTATTACATGCATGTTTACTTCGTTTTAGGAAAAAATATGATGAAATAGGTACCGTAAAATGCCCTAACTTGGCCCACAAACCCTACTTTGCCTGGTTGTTTTTTGATTAAACTAATTTCCGTACTTGGGGAGATTTATTTATTAGATTAGAAAACTATGACAATGCTAACTTTTGGTTTTGGTTATAAAGTGTCAGTGCGTGTGAAAAATAAGTTAATGCCTTAGGCAAAGTAGAGCTTGTGGGCAAAGTAAGGGCATTTTACGGTACGTAGGGCTTTTTTTCACTTTTCTTTACTCAGGTGCACTTCAGGCACAGACCAGTAAGCCTCTAGACGCCTATTAGCCGGATACCCCCGGTCACAAAGCATATGCAGTAGCACTGCATATCTTACGCCCAGCTACCAATCGAACATTTGAGCCGACCAATCATAACGCGCCGTCCGCCCCCCGGTCCCCGCCAAAATTTTACGACTGTGTTCTCATGCAAAACTTTGTTTATGTGGCGTCTTGAGGCTTACTGGTCTGTGACTTCAGGTTACCCGCTTGATCGTATGCCCAAAGATTTAGGAATTTTTCTGTGGTATGCCCCAATGTTATAAATAAAAACCGGCCAAGTGTGAGTCGGACTCACGCAGTAAGGGTTCCGTACCACCCATCGACCTAATATTTTTAGTATTTGTCGCGATAGACATCATAGTAACACATATTCTGTGAAAATTTCAACTAGTTATATATTACCGTTACAAAGATACAGCCCTGTGACAGACATACGGACCGACGGACGGACGGACGGACAGCGTAGCGAGAGTAATAGGGTCCCGTTAGCACCCTTTGGGTACGGAACCCTAAAAAAACCTCTCAAATAAAAACAAACTACTCAAAAATAAGCAATCTTAATCATAAGTATCATAACTCACCCGATATTTATGAAATTAAAACAAAAGTAGCATGTCGGGCACGAACCACGATAATCTGTGATAATTAGCGTCGCGCTATTTATTATAGTCTAATCTGGCCGCTCTCATAATAGAGCTGTCTCTAGGAGGGGACAGGAACAATAATAAACAAAGGAGGGTCATTAAAACGGCTATTTCGGAGCGTCTACGCGTCTGGTGCGCGATCAACCAGGCAGAGGCAACTAGGCAACCGTTGTTATTACGGAATTATGAAAACAAATGGAAGTGTCTTTACGATTACTTAGTACGGGAAAGTGTCGCCAAAATCACACATTTACAACTGAAATCGTAAATTATAATTCACAAAAACAATTACGTGATTGGTTCTATTTAAAAATCAAATTGAGCCTACCAATTAAAATGTTCTTTTTTAATTCAATCTTATAAAAAAATATGAAAATGATTGAAATAGGTATATCAATATCGAACACATAACGGTGATATGGTACTATGAGAATCATTTTTCGTTCTGCTATCATTTTTACACGTTAAAATTGCACAATAAGGTATAATCTATTATTTCACGTAAACTTTCGAGACATCGAAGTGCCGCAGTGCGAAATTAAGCGCGATGAGTGTTGCGCATCTGCGCTTAATTGTGCCACACGAGCGATAGCCGTTGGGCACTTCCATCTTGTTTTTTATTCAGTGGTTGTTACAGAATAACGGGTGTTGCGTGATGCAAGGAAGATGGGCGATGTGAACAGCGTGATACCTACAATAAGTACCTACTCATTAGGGTCAGTTTCTAGTTTCTACCAAACGGAAAAATCCTCGAGCACTTTTTTGTTTTACTAAATAAGTCTGTATCAGTATTGACTTGAATCAGAGGGGCTCTCGTCAATTCAAAGTCGCTCAGCGAGCTATGGAGCTGGAGTTTCTCTGAAGGATAAAATCCGTAACGAGATTATCCAGAGAAGAACCGGAGTGACCGACATAGTTTGTAGGATCAGTAAGCTGAAGTGGCAGTGGGCTGGCCATGTCTGTCGAAGGACCGATGGCCGCTGAAGCAGACAAGACGTAGGGCGCCCCTCCGCCAGGTGGACCGACGACCTGAAGAACGTGGCTGGGGGGACTGATGCGGAAGGCAGAGGACCGAGTGTTGCGGCGCAGCTTGGGAGAGGCCTATGTCCAGCAGTGGACTGGATAGGCTAAGTTGATGATGAGAGGGGCTCGTGGCGAAGTTACAACCGCGCCGATTGTACCATCTGCTGAGGCTTGCCGCGGTCAGTCCTTGGATAGGTGACCGTTTCGTTACACATCGAGACCCCTCCGTGTCGGTCTCGGTTGTCATACTAATATCTCTGGCAGTCGTTACGGGTAGTCAGATGCCTTAAAGTCTAACTGGTCTAACTTCCGAATGTCAGTATCTCATTTCTTAACTCATTCCGACGCATGATGTTTCCTGCCATCTATGCTAGTATTATAGTTGGGAGTTGTTTGTTTTTTTTTCTTGTAATAAACAAATAAAACACTACAAACCTTGCTAAAAAGATTATGATCTTATTTTAATAATCTTAGCGCTCGCATTTCATTCATTTTGAGACAAGCCGCCGTATGATCAAGCCGTGTTGTTAGTGAGCACCGGCTGATACTCTATCGATGAGCGATTCCGGGATGTTTCAATAATCGAAACATTCGCAGTCGTATCGTAGCCATACATTTTCTATAGAGTCAACAATCGACTCGATATCTTCGACAAAATAACAGAGATTATTTTCGATTGTCTCGAGTTTTAACGGACTCCACCACTCGCTCAATCACCGTCGTGATTCTCGGATGTCCGCGACGACTATTGTCTCGATGATTGGATTGGATTATCTCGACCGTACTCGAATCACACCTCGGCCACTCAATACAAATAATTCTCTAGTATATATAGTAATCTATGCAAATAATACAATATAAATACTAGCACCACCTACATACACAAGATTACGTATGTATACGAATGCACACACACGTGTTGGTTAGAGATTAGGGATAAAGTTGGGAAAAACGACTTAAAATCGTAAGCGTGTTTAAACGTAGTGCTTTTTTCTGCCAACGAATTTTTTTACGCTTTTGCCGCTTTTCGTATTTCACTTCTAAAAAAATTGACTTTTATTTGTCTAAATTACACTATTCTATTTACATTTAAACTATTTACAAAGTTCACTAAAAACTATACAAACAAACTACAATCGTCGCGTAATTACCAAGGAGAACATTCAAAAACGCATTCACTCGTTGACGACGAAAAATAAACTAAGCGCCAAAGCAAAAGCAAATCAATCAAGGTCAAAAACGTTTAAAATGTTTAAACGATACGAAAATAATCAACAAAATAAAAAAGTGCTTTCTCTAAACAAATTTTACGTAAACGAATAAAATTTAATTCTGCCGGTTTCAAACCACCACCAGTCAACTTTGAAATTGAGTCTTACTTTCATAGAAATAAGGTTACATTTCAATCGTACTATTAAAAGCATAAGTTTGGTTTACGAAAAAGTCTAAACGAAATCTGCTTTAATCACAAAGCGTGCTTATACGCTTTTTTTTTCATTAGACTTTTTTAAGCGCTTTTTGTTTAAACGCCCACTTCTAATTAGGGATGCTCGCCGCTCGTAATGCCGACTGGGTTCCAAGCGCTTCTCAGTAGTTCTAAGAGATGGCGTGCTTGTATAGCGACAAATGATTGACATCCAGTGCTATATTGCAGTCCAATTGCTGTTTCCGTATGTATAAATGTACTCTGTGAATTGCTGTCAAACGGCGGGTGCGTGCGGGGCGCGGGTGAGGAATCTTAAATTGGCGGAGGGCGGTGAGTGGCCGTTCTGTACGTTAGTACATGGTTAGTACTATTAGATATTCTGTGCTCGAATACTAGATTCGAGACGTAATTCGCGATACACGTATACATCGACTCGAGACGGTGGAAGGTGTTTAAATAAAGCAAAGATTAAGAAACTATAAAACTGTTTTATTTTCAATTTACAATCATTATTTTTTACATGTTGGTTACTTGACTACTTATAAATCGTATTCATTGTACCAATTATTGTATACTATTATTATAGCACTGTTATAATAAAGCTTCAAAGTATGTAGCAAAAATGGTTTTTTATTTATTTAAATATAACTGATATTAATTTGATATTTAATTTGATAATCTTTGATGTGATTCATCATCAGTGTCGTAGCTAAGGTCATGAGCGCACAGGGCAAGATAAATACAATAAATAAATATTTTTGAGACATTTTACACAGCACCATCAAGTCCCAAACTAAGCAGAGCTTGTACTATGGGTACTAGACAATGTATATAATACTTAGATACTTTTTTTTTGTAAATACATACATATGATATAATACATAAACACCCAGACCAACACAAACAGTCATATGTTCATCACACAAATATTTGTCCTGTGGGAATCGAACCCACGACGTCATGATCGGCAGTCCGACACTCGAACCACTAGACCACAGACGTCAAGATTTGAATTTTGTGCCCCCGAAACTTATTTTTTAGAAAGGAAAACTCATGTTTAATTTGGGTAAGGTCTTAATGTACCCGTACCCCAGCGGCCTGCGGACTGCAGGTCCTGAATATGTCTGCTGTCTGCTTTAGGTTTGTGCTCCTGGCAGCCATCCCTGCGGCCTTCCCCTAGCTACGATGTTGAAGTGAAGAAGCTCAGATACCTTGGCAACTGAGGTACAGCAACTTAATTGGTGCTTCAAATTCCTACAGCTTTTGAGGCTTACTTTATTGCAGTTGCCATGATACAAAAATGGAATAAGATTTTACTATAACCTAAACTAGCGACGGATATGCAAGGCGTAAGGGAGTTTGACTCCTGCAATTTCTAAGTAGCCATGAAAACTTTAGCCTCATATTTACACAATCTTAAAATTTCAAAATTTTCTTATATTACATAATTATAACACTAAATTCGTTTTCACGTGTTCAAATAACAAGTGCTTATTGTTATTCATGAAATAAACATCTGGAAATCATCAATACTTAGATGAGCAACTGATTAATAAAATCTAATATTATAGTAGGAATTTCTTAAATAGCAACATTCAAACCACCTATTTATATTCTTACCAACTCTTATTATAATAAGTAAGGCACGGTAGAGATGAGCTACAGCACTGCGTTTATTGTATATGTTACCATTCACGCAGTATTTTTTTAATAATGGGTAACGGTTCTTCCATACTTCACTTTCACAGTTATCTATTTGTCACAAGTCGTAGTTGAAATAGTTATGCCTCCTCTCCAAGTCTCTAATTTCCACAATATCAGCCTTCAATCTTAATTTAAGTATCTCCCTCCATATAGCCTCACGGTGCTCCTTGTTTGTTATTCCCATGCGCAGCAGGGTGTTGTCATTGATTCGGACTAAAGCTCTGCCAGTAATGTCATGCTGAAATAAACATCCTGTTTAAGTGTTCATCACAATCTATCACTTTGATTCAAAACACAAAATAACTTCCAGGGGCCTTACCCCAGACTGGTTCGAGTTCTGAACCAAATTGAGCTCATTTCAATTCCTAGAGAAATGCAGTACTAATTGACACTAACTCGAATTCAAATTCGATTGATACATAACTCAATCCAGTCGGGAGTGAGACCCCTGATGTTCATCATACATTGCTAAATCCATGCAAATGTGAAATCCTTGTTATTGCACTGATTCACTGAATTTCATGATAATTATGAATCAGTGTGATAGTTTGATGATTTTAAATTCTTGTAATATTTGTATAAGTTTTTTACAAGACTAGATTCATCATCATTATCATTTCAGCCGAAAGACATCCACTGCTGGACATAGGCCTCCCCCAAGCAGTTTGGGGGGATATGCCATAATTGCCACACTTGGCAGGCGGACTAGCCTGTCCTGTTACAGGACTAGATTAGCGTAACTTAATTAGGGCATTGGTATATTTTAATTGATAGTATAACCTCCTTTCTTTACTCTAACTCAGTATGAAAGTACAAACAAAGTTATCACCTCATGGAAACACTCCCAGTATAGATTATAATAGTCACTGCAGTGCCGTCGCAACCATTTCTGAACGTCGGCCTCCGTCCATAGGTATACCGCCTTTGGACGAGTTGTTTTTGTCTGAAAACAATAAATATTTCAAACCTGACAGAAACAATACACACAATGTTTCTATAGGCTTACTAGGTCGAATGCAGGCTGCTTGGTGCCTGAACCAATAAATGTATCTAGCACTCGACTTGAAAAGATAATAAATTAGAAATTGTATTATTAGTTTTAGTTACACTTCTTTCATAATGTTTACTACCTTTGATTTGTTAGAATTCAAACTCGAATCTTCGACCATTTTTGTCACATATACCTATACTAAGACAATTAATATCTTCACATTTATAACACGTTAAGGAGCTCACAATTAAATCAAAGTATCATTTAATTTATTACAGAAATAACAACAAAATATTTTTCGATAGAATTGAGAGTGGTTTAGCTTTTCGACGAATTTGACATTTCCAGTGTTGCTAGGTTTGTTTCCTCTTTAACATATCCTTGATCTCATTTTACCCTAGATTCAACATTATTTTGAAACGTTACCCTTTTTTTTTGCTGTGGGGAAATCCTCATGGACGCACTCCGCCCGGTGTAGGCAGAACCCGTAGGTATTAGGTAGAACCCGTGAGTATTCACACAACTACCCCCGACAGGCCCCGGCCTGCCAGAAGCAGGCGAGCCCCTTCTCCCCGTGCGGCCTAACGTTGGCCGCACCCTCCTAGGTGGCGAACACGGAACACTGCACGACACCTCACCTCACGGGCCTTTACCAGCTACGCCAACTACGCTAGCTGTGTCAGCTACGCCAGATGCGCCAGCTACGCCAACTGTGCCAGCTACGCCAGCTATGCCAGTTGCTGGTTGGGCAGCAGACTACCCCGAGTCTGCTGCTCGCAGGCCCCATCCTCCCCTAATTTTTATAGAGGTTTTCTTTCTCGCGGTCCAGGCGGTGAAGCCAAGACCCTCGGTCTCAAGAGGCACGAGAACACTACTCAGCAGGAACTCCTGGGGTTACGAGATCGACGGGGGCAGGGAAGGATAGTCCCCCCGCTGCCTGCCTAATAGCAATGTGAGTGCACAACGGACCCGTCTCAGCTCCTCCACTGTGCCCTCTGCTGGCATCAGAGAGACACGTGGAGCAACTCCCCATTGGCCGTCATGGGGCCCTTCCCGTACCAGAATATTCGCCACAGGCAATAAGATCCCCCGAAGGTTAATCCCTCGAAAGGATTCTATTGCCCGTACCCAGGATGCACCAGCCTGACAACTGCCATTCCCTCCAGACGTGTCCAGAGGAACAAGCAGCCGTCAGACACACGTGGAGGTTTTCTGGCCAGCACCCCTGAAAAGTTACCCTAAAAAAACTACCTCAGTAGTAGTTTTATCTTACAGATACAAATTAGTACTTCATTTAATTTTTTTTACCTGCCACCGGTGTGATCGCAGCTTACGAAGTCTATTTATATAAAGGTATACAATCTACAAAATTTCATTCTTCTAGCATGATTTATAATTATGTTTCCACGAAAGGGATGGCGGTACGAGCTAGACAATAATCATCACTGGTACAAAATCACACATATTGGAATTCAAGAGGGGAGGCCTTTGCCCAGCAGTGGGATGTTACAAGCTAGTTTATTAGTTATTTTATAGCATAGACCAGTAAGCCGGTCTGTGTTTTATAGTAATATTTTTAAGGGTCACAATGTCTTAGGCCCGTATTACAGAAGCTTCCTCAAGTACAGTTTAAACTCCAATCACCTGATCACTACTTAAGGATAGAATCGATACTTGAGTATCGGTCTTATTCCAGAACGGTAACATACATAACACACGAATTTGACCTGAAATAGAATAGAAATCTGTACTCAAGCGTAATCTGGACCACACTAGAGTGATTACAGATCAAATCTCAGCTGAAATTCCGAAACAGGTGACAGTATAAAATAAAACTAAACTCAGCTGAACTGTGATCAATAAATCTCTGCTTGAGGAATGTTCTAAAATCAAAGCACAACTCAAAACTAGTTTTAAACAGAGATCAACGCTTGAGTATTGTTCTGTAATACGGGCCTTACATTAATAGTAATTATTATTATTTATTTATTTATTTATTTATTTATTTAATTCTTTATGCACAACAGGGTACAAAGGCGGTCTTAACGCCATAGGCGTTCTCTACCAGACAACCTTAGGGTAATGCAGAGACAAAGAATAGGGTAGATGCACCAGTAAAGTAGTAAAATATGTTTCGTACTACGGACTTATAATTACATATAATAAAAAATAAAAAAAAATAGATAAATACATATGTACATTATACATATAATAAAATATATATATTATACATACCTACATATATAACTATAAATATTATTATATCTCAACTCAAGCTAGCACGCTTCGTAAAAGTTCTTTAACTGCCAATGTCATCGGATACGCATACGCTCACAGAGAGGTTTTTAATCTATGCATAGGTACGCTACTGTTTCGAAGACTATGAATCGGATTCAAAGACAGTTTATTATGTCCAAGTCCATTCTAAGACATCGAAATAATATTCTTATAGTATATTTTATTTAAGTGGTTCACTTCCATATTTTATTGTATGCTTCAAAAAACCTACCCAATAAAATAACCTAAGCTAATTTCTTTCCTCTAAAAATACCCTAAAAAATCATACCCTAAACTTTACCCTGCTGCATCATTTTTATCCATCGACCATACAGTCCAGTAGACACCTAATGTTGAATGTAATGAATGCGTACAGTGAATTCTATCAACTAGCTGAAGCGGGTTACTGCAATGCGATTGGCCCTACCATGGCGGCTATTGGATAATTACTAACGAGTAAAGACGTCACATAAGTGGTAAAACAGATTTGAAGTTTTCAAGTAGCAAGTACGAAATAAAAATAACGAAATAAAAATAATTAATACGGCGATCTACCAAGATTTAATATTATTATAAGATACTAGAACTGTGTTACTATACCTTACTAATTTAAACTAGATACCTAATTAACTAATTTATAATAAATTAATAAATACACTAATATTAAATAACTAATTAAATTATCTTATTTAAATATTTAAATATTAATTAAATATATAATCGATAATAATTTATATTAATTCTAATATTAATTAACTGACATAACTTACTAATAGAGCCCTCAAATTTGCTACGCCTGTAGAAGGCCGCTAAGTTTTAAGTGCCTCATAATGTATTTTACATATATAAGAACTAAAATTGTACACTTAGTTGCAAATAAATGCTTTGAACTTTGTAGTGGTGACCTAAATTAGTGACTGAAAACTCATAAGTAGATATGTTGACAGAAAGCAGTCACCTGTTTTATGGTGACTATGGGGTGTATGGTCGACGTTTTTACCCTAACCTAGCCACACATGTGACCAGTGTCCCCAGCGCACACACTTGTGGAAACTTACCTTAGATAGTACTTGTACTTAAGTAACCAAACGGTAAGTGCTGGCTAAGTAAATTGTATGGGCTGCGTTCAGTATCATCGTCAGACGACGCCCGGAGCGTACCTACTTTGGTCGTTCAGTTTATCAGAGCGATTACAAACGAACGCCCAAGGAATACTCCGAGCGTCGTCCGATGACGTCGGGCGATATAACTGAACGCGGCCATGGTGACAATGTTATAGAAACTTCAAACCACAGACCTATTTCTGTGCTTCAAACTTTCTAGGATTAGAGACGAGACTGGTTTACATTCAACACGATACAATATCGATAAAATATTATTTATCGATATTATTTTTATGTAATACGAAGTATTTTAATTAGAAAGGCTTTTAGCATCTTATTTCTTAATGTTATTTTAAAAGTAAGAAGAAGAAGAAGATTTTAAAAGTAATTACTATACTAATAATAATAGTATTACATGAAATCATTCAAAATTATCTTAATTCTGAAAGTAAACACGGGTGGTCTTTATCTTCAGAATTTTAAGATAAAACATCTTTATATATTTATTTGGTGTTGAATATGGAGTTATTATTATCGGGCAAAGTGTTATTGGGTTTTTTCATTAGGAGATTCTCAGTTGCAGCCCGGAGTCAGTGTTTGTGCCCGGTTATTGGCAATAGGCTCGCCCCCTATTACATGGGATGGGATTAAATAACTGGCGAAATGTGGTGTACTGTACACCTCTGCCTACCCATTCGAGGAATACAGGCGTGCGGTTATGTATGTGTAAAAGTCTTAATTTGTAGTATGATATTATTTATTTGGTCCAGCAATAATACATAAAATGTTACATAACTTACGTCTAGGTAAAAATCTTGTTGTACTTATTATTTATTCTAAAAGTGAACTCAACATTAGACAAAAACATAATTATAATTACAAATAATAACAGCTAATTAGCACGTAAATAATATGTAATCCAAAAGAAAAGTACCTTGTAAGAAATATATTTGTACATAACACTCATTGACAAATCCACTCCATGATTGGTTACTTCAGAGTGAAATTGATGGTAACTTATATTAGGAAACAGTTCCTCGCCAATAAAACTGCTTAAAGTTTTACTTACAAGCAAAAAAGTGTGCGGACAGGGAACCCCCGTCAGGAACGTAGTAGGTACGCGGCGAAATTCTATAGATACAATATACTTTACTTTTGAAAAAAAAACATTATTATCACTACTAGTTTTGCTAATACTATGGATGATTTTCACAAATTATTGTATGACAAGTAATTTACTGACCGATTCTGTACATATTTGTTACAGAATCCACAATTTTATTGATTTTGAGCCTCCATCATCACTGGCGATAAATGACGGTTATCGCACATTGAAGGTACAACTCACTGTTATACACTTGGGTTTTTAAAGGTATTTATTAAAAGGTGCAGGCACTACATATTGACCGGTTCATTATAAACTTAAATTTCACAACTATAATGCAAGCATAGATGGCAGGGAACATTAAGCGCCGGACTGATATACCACAGGGCCTAAGTTCAATTCCCAAAAAAAATTGTTTTGGATGTTTTATTTAATAGTTAAAATCTGACGTGACGTGACGTTACATTTTCTCCCGAATCACACCTACCGCAAACCGCGATAAGGAACTTCATTCCAAAATGTCGGTTTTGCTTTTTTGATATTTTGGCATCTTTTCTAGGCAAGCTTATATAGTCATTTCGGAATGGCGACAACTTTTTGACGTTGACCACATTTGGTGAAAGATATAGCAAGCCTCCCTTATCTATGTAAGCTATAAAACTACTTCAGTCCTGATTCAAGGAAACTAATGGTCCAATACACGTCTTCCATTTTATTTTTCGGATTATTGAACTAGATACGAATCCCGCAATGTACTCTACTGCCCTTTCAGTGAAAATAGATAAAGGAATCTGTCATGGGCTCTATTAAAATCAAGTTTTTTAAATCATATCGTCTTTGTCATCCAACGTTGTTGTCAAGTTAATTCTAATGCCCATCATAGATTATATATGTACATGTTGTGCAGTACAGAATGGAGATATATTCCAAAGGAACACAGTTGCCAGTGGAGACATCTACTAACTCCGTGTGTATTAGCGTTTTTAGGGTTCAGTAGTCCTACAAGGAACCCTTATAGTTTCGTCATGGCCGTCCGTCTGTCCTAATCCTTTACAGCTTAATAACTTCTACGGTTATAAACATAAGTAAATTAAATTTTGTTAAAAAATGATTTAGATATAGATCTCAATTTTAAAAGAATAAAAAAATCTTGATAACGTATTTTAGGGGTGGCGCCCATACGTGTGAAATGGGGATGATTTTTTTTTCTTGCAGCCCCTCTTGTGTGGTATCATTGAATAGGTCTACTAAAATGAAGGTAATGTTTCATACATAACTTTTTTATCAGGTATACCATCTGCGAAATACAGTTCGCCAAAGTGGCTTGCAATGTGTCCCCTCTTGCCATTTCTAAACTATGCAACGTAGAATCTTATAGTCTTCCACGTTGATAAAACTTTGTAAAAACTCTCTTTTAAAATTATTTCGAGTATAATGTGATTATAAATTTTTGAGTTTTAGTGAGAAATCTGAAAAATATTTAAGACGTCCTAGTTCATAGGTCATTGACCTTAGAGAAAAATGATCGTAGCAAATAATGCTCCTTTAGTTACTTTCTATTTAAAAAAATCACAAAAAGAAACTTTGTTAAATTTAGCGCTAGGTGGCGCTGTTTGCAAAAACTAAAATAGCAATGATTAATATTCGATTTGATTCGTTTGTAATTAGACCTACTACACTAAAGAACCCTATAATACTGAGCATGGCCCGATATGCTCTTGGTCGGTTTTTATGTATCGTTTCGAATAGTCGCGGATTTGGGTTGTCATTACTACCGCCATGTGATCGTATATTAGCAAAAAATAGTTCTATGTGATCTAAGAAATCTTATTAAAAGGTATGAATTATCTTTAGAATAGAATATAATAGAATCTTTATCTATCAAATCATAATAGGTACATTCCGATAACACTTTGGATTGTGACCAAAACCTTATAAATCCTGTGTAACGACTAGCAACGAGGCGAATAAATCAGTTTTACCGTTTTAGTGTTATTTAGTTTGACGGTTAATCATCATCATCATCATCATTTCAGCCGAAAGACGTCCACTGCTGGACATAGGCCTCCCCCAAGTATCGCCACAACGACCGATGCTGCGCCTTCCGCACCCAGCGGATTCCCGCGACCTTCACTAGGTCGGGGCGGTCGGTCACCTTGACTGTTAATGCAAAAATATATTTTTACTTTCTCCCTTTAAAACATCGGGTGTGTTATCTTTGTTAAAAGCTCGTATAAAGCCGTAGCCATGAACCTTAGTCGTTATATCAATTTGTTTTTTGTTCATCATTAGTGCCGTTGAGAGAAAGTACCTTTGTAAGACTAAGTAACTATACTAAGTGACTTTGATTTGATTTATACACTTATTTTGACATTTTATTTATAGGCAGGTACAGTCTAACAAAGCAATTGGTATACAGGGTAGAGAGATATAAATGAATTTTTCTCAGAAGATTATGGATGTTTTCGAGTGAAATATCATTTTAATAACGGAGAAAGTTAAACTGTATTTATACAAAACCCTAATCAAACCATTCTATAATAACTTCCTGAGAAATCTTCATCTATGCCTGGCGACCCTGTATACTAATTGCTTTGTGAGACTGTACACCTATTTCTGACATTTGGTTTATACCATTTTATTTGTAATTTATACACTTTTTGACAAGTATTTATTCTTGAAATTTACAATTTACTATTGTTATCTTCTATTTCTCTTGATTTTTTTTTGATAACATGTATGTTCTAGAAATTTTAGCCATAAATTGTGAGTGAGATTTTCATAATTTTAGTAAGATAACTCAGGCAGTTTGGGTTTTTAAAGCCTCTTGAATGGTCCTGGGTTGGCAGTAATGTTGTGCGTCGGGTCGTTGAGCTCCCTAAAATAAGATTGAGCTACACGATGGTTGATGCATGACAGGTTCACTCAAATTGACTAGGCACTTTCTTCAAAAGGCCAGTCAAAAGCCACATAGAAAATAGCGACACCATCTAGATTTTAAAATAACTGACTTGTAAAAGTGATTTTAACATCCAATGTGCAGAATAAATAATTTCATTTCAGGCTGGGTGCCTGGAGGGCTAACTGCCCAGCGGTTCTGGTTCTCGGTAGTCTTCTCATCGCCCCGCCAGGGGCGCTGGGGTTCGCCCCCCTTTTCCGTGGTTGCGGGGTTCCTATAGTTGATGTTGGGCGCTTGTATTTATGCTAACTGCGTGTCACGTCATCTACTAAGCCAGTATTAATTCCCATGTAGCACGATAGGTGTCGCTATATCACTCCTCTCTGAGACTGGAGGTCGATCGTCTTGATGATTTTTACCAATGCCAGTAAAGGGTTGCAGTGAGTCGGAACCGGATGCGATGATGCTGCATATGTCTCTATAAGTTGAGGTGGTGCAGTGTTGCGTAGTGGCTGGCTGCTCCGTCGATCAAAAGCAAGTAGCCTGCTAATTGACCGACCGAAGTGCAGCGTGCTGTTCCGTTGTTGAACTAGGCTGAGGATTGACCAGGTCTGCGCTTTCACTGCAAACGTGTGGTCGGGTTCCCAATGAAGTTGAGGATGCTGGCTGGCAGTGAGGGTTAGTGAGGGAATGAAGAATAATAATGATGATGACGTCAATGTTGCGTTGTAGGCTCCAATAATGTTCATGCTGGGGTCACAAGTGCGGAAACACTATCTGTGACGATCACGTTCGGTGTTACCACTGTGGAGGAACGAGGTATTATTTTCCTCACACAAAGAAAGGATCCTCCGACCAGGCTGGGTCTGCGCCTGGCGTGCTACAGCGTAACGGTTACGTTGGGCGCTTGTATTTACGCTAACTGCGTGTCACACTCTGCTTGTGCGGTTCTAGATTTTGTGACGCTATGACGATATCTACTAAGTCAGTATTAGTTCCCATGTAGCACGATAGATGTCGCTACACACGAATTAACTTGTTATTGCTTTTCGAGTTCGGTTAATATGTTCTTTAGGGAAACCAGTCTCTTACGCATGTATATTGATTTTTCTCTCAAGTTCTTCAAACATTTATTTTTTTGCATTACCATTTCAGATAATTCCAAAATTCTCCTGCACAACCGTTTTTTAACAGGGGAAGTGTAATCTGTAGGACTTCCAGGAAAAGGTTTTTGTTTCGGTGCTTCTGTATATGATGGTGATTTTAGGGAATTTTCTTTTGGCATTAATCTTGAGGTACTAGTTGGAGAATTCGTCCTTTTTATTTTCGGTGTATCTAAAATAACCTTTGAAGATAGACCTTTTATTTTTACTAACGGTTCCTGCTTCGAAGTGGTGGGCATTGGGACATCAGCATCTGGATCAACCACATCATCCTGAAAAAAAAAGAAACGTTTACTTCAGTTTTTAGCACAAACACAGTGTTTGTGCTGGTGTCAAAACGTACAATTTAAGGTTGATTTCGGATCAGAATTTGATTAGCACTTGCCTCAACGGTGAAGGAAAACATCGTGAGGAACCTGCACACCTGAGAGTGCCCCATATCCACTCCTTGATGGTGTGTGTAGTCCGCCAACCCACACTAAGCTAACGTGGTGGATTAAGGTACCTTTCATATTCTGAAAAGAGGCCCATGCCCAACAAGGTGACAGTAATGGGCTGATTATGTTATATGGTATTAAAACGTAATACTTACCTGTATCAGAGGCAAATACAGTGTTGGTACTGCCGAGCTTAGAAGGCGCCGACGGTTTTTCATATAAATAAAACAATCTTCAGTAAAATGCCGTGAACATATTACACTATGTCTTGCTGGGAACCAGTTCTCTCGCCTGGTTTTATTAATCCAGGTATTTTTAATGTCGGGATCTGTTGGGTACCTTAAATAAATAGTTATTTTACAGTGGTGTCGATTTTCTTGTTTACGTACTAAACTTATTTTCAACTGTCGCTCTCTTCTACTAATAATAGATACAAGAAAGGGATGGCATCAATTTTAGTGATGTCAAATTAGTCGGAATAAAAATGTCCATACAAGTTTAGTTGTGAATGTGATCTCAGAACGTGCAAAATATAAAGAAATGTAACACGTATACTAATTCGACAGTTCTAAAATAAACTTTAATAATAGTAAAAACAGACTTCAAAAAGAATAAAATAATTTGTGTGAAACAGTTTCGGAAGTAGGTGCCATTGATTTAGTTTGATTTAAGAAAAAAATGGCACCGACTGCCAACTGTTTCACGAAAGTAATTTTATTTGATTTATTTTTATATATTTTAGTTGCATTAACAAAAGAAAGAAAAGTGATTGCTGCAATCCCCGATAATTTGCTGTCATGCATTGAAGAGTTCCCTTCTTTATCTCCGAAGATCTTCATCAGATTTTCACCAAATGATAATTTCTGAATGCAAATGCTTGATTTGTTGGTGAAAATACCAAAATCGCTATATATATGCCCATAATATTTGAGGAGTTCCCTCAATTCCACATGGATCCCACTATCAGAACTGGATTTTGATAAAAATCGGACCAATCTGGAAATATATCCTTTCAAGCAAAATCATAATTTTCCAAATCGGTTTATAAATGACGGAGTTTAGGTAACAAACATAAAAAAAATACAATAGAATTGAGAACTTCTTCCTTTTTTTGAAGTCGGTTAAAAATTGTTGCCATCCCTTTCTTATATCTACTATTATCATGGATTCTACTAGTAAGTAGGTTCTTTCCTCGTAGACTATTATTAGTAAAAAAGAAACCAGTCTAAAATGAGTTTAGTTTGTGACCAAGAGAATCGAACATCAATAAACAAGCTGATCAAAGAAAATATAACCACAAGCTGATGCCAGCGACTTCGCAATTGATGAATTGCAGTGTGCTCTCTGATTGGTCTAATCATGAGAAGTTTCACTACTGGTATACGAGTTTCGGAACGAATGTTACTGGTTTTTACCATTTCAGAACGTGTTAAATAATGACACTTTTAATGTCGGGCATGGTCGGGCAGCCCGCCTAATAGAATTATCTGTTATTGTTGCGAGTGTTATGACTGTAATTGTAATTATATTAATTATTAGTTTCAGCACTTCTAGTGGTTGCAAGCGCGGCTGCTGAGCGTGGGGTTCTGGATTCGATTCCCGGGTCGGGCAAAGTGTTATTGGGTTTTTTCATTAGGAAATTCTCAGTAGCAGCCCGGAGTCTGGATTTGTGCCCGGTCAATGGCAATAAGCTCGCCGCCTATTACTTGGGACTATAACATAACTGGCGAAATGTGGGTGTACTATTACACCTCTGCCTACCCCTTCGGGGAAATACAGGCGTGATGTTATGTTAATGTTATGTTTCAGCACTTTCAGCCAGTAACCTCACTCAGACTTTAATTAACATACTTTAATTAACGTATGTACTAAGTGTTTTAAAACCAAAGACATTTCTATACATAATACCTTTATGTTTAAAACTCGTTGATAGTACGGAAATTTTGCTTCATCGATAACAGATTAAGTACTTCACTAGTTAAGTAGTTACATACATGGTATAATAACACCTTACATACATATAAATAGAGGGAAAGAGACAGTGTGGTGTGATAAGTGCTTGCGTAAGACTAAGAAAGAGATGTTTAGATTGTTTTGTGAAAGACATCAACATAACATATGAACATAAACATGAGATGAACTTTAGTCTCTTTAAATATTAAATCAGTTTAAAAAAATTAATAATGCCATTATTAACTTACCGATGAAATGTTATCCCATCTTTCTGGACACCCGAAGTCTTGCTGTTTTTGCCACACCATCGTATTGTGCAAGAAGTCATTCTTCTTACAATTTTTTATTCACCAACGCGGAAGCGTCAACGGTTCACAGAAGTGGAGAAGTGGTGGTAACTGCAGTAGTGATTATATTATTATCTTTGGCTAACTGATTCGAGTTTTTTGAGTTATATCAGTTCTATTCTATGACATGGATGTGTTGACAGAAACCGGTCGCCGACCGCCGTTAACTATGAGGCCAGGCCACAGATAACTGTAAGACGGCGTCTATTGGGACTTGGGAGCTTTGATAATGGAAGTACTAAATTGGGAGCATTGGGAGTCCCAAAGTCCCAACGATTTAAGAAGCTAAAAGTCCCATTGACTTAGGTACAACTCACTGCAAAGTCCCAATGAAAAAAGTTTAGTGGCCGTGTACGTTCGGTAGAAAAGGCGTGTTTATAATGGAAAGAGATCAACGGCCGATTTTTTTGACCGTAGCACTGCCAAAAAAGGAAGTATTTTCAACATTCAACATCAACCAAATGACGCTGTTTTTATGTTATTCATCATGTAAAATTAATTGTTCGTAATAAAGTCTGCGGTCAGGTGATACCCGTCAGGAACGAAGTTAAAATGCATATTTATTGACCGGTTCATGTATAAAAATACAAGCATAGATAGTAGGAAACTTCATGCGTCCGACTGAGATAACACCCAGCCCAGGGCCCAGGTTCAGTCCCCAGTAAAACAGGTTTTTTTGTACGTTTTATTTAAAATAGCTGTAATTTTGACGTTACTCACCAGATGGCGCTTAAAGATGAGGTCAGCTGACAACTCCATGTCCGTATATTTGATGTACTCTATGGATATAACGCAAATCTTAGCATGAAGTGGAAGTAGTGACGATACATTTTCTCCCAAATCACACCTACCGCAAGCCCCCATAAGGAACTTCGTTCAAAAACGTGTGCAGTCAGGAATAAAGTTCACAGCGAAATTCTATAGACACAATATACTTTAGTTTTGAAAAAAATATATTATAACTACTAGTTTTGCCAATACTACGGATGATTTTCATGAAATATTGTATGAAAAGTCATTTACTGACCGATTCTGTAATGATTGGTTGTACAGAATCCACAATTTTAATGTTTTTAGCCTCTATCACCACTGGCGATAAATGGCGATTGTCGCATTATACACATGGGTTTTTATAGGTATTTATTAAAAGGCGCATGCGCTAAGTATTGACTGGTTCAATAAAATGCTTTTCGCAACTATAATACAAGCATAAATGGCAGGGAACATCAAGCGTAATCTAATCGGGAAATCCTCGTCCATATAGGCAACTTTGCAAGGTTGGAATTCGAATTCACAAGCAAAGATGAACGCCGTAGGCAATAGGTTTTGTAATTTTTTGGCTTAAAAATCGTAGAACAAAGCAATTTATTTATTTAAAGTTAGGAAGATTTACAGTCAAACAGAATCTATATAATGCTGAAAGTAGGTAATCCTGTGCCATTTACAAATTTTCACAGGTAGAAATTGCCGTAGCATTGGTGACACTGGCTGTACCGTTAAGGTGTACGGTCAATGCACAATTTGATATAATATTCTTGCATTTGACAATCACCTAAGGATACTACATCACGAAGCAAGAAAAAAAAAAATTAACTTTTCATTACTATTTGCATTTATTTCCAGTTTTCCACATTTATTTTCACATCTCTCATCATCAGATAAGAAAATTCATCGAACTAAAAAATATTGAATCGAATCCAAATTATAATATTGGTAGTATTCTCCCGAAATTTTATTGCAACATTAATTAACCGCTGTCAACGGTTTGTCAACTATGATAGAATTTGTGTATCTCTAAGTCAAGGAACATAATACTCTCTAAGTAGTCTGTGAATTTGTTCTCTTGTCATACGCAGAAAAATAAAACGATTCAGTCTAAAATGCCAAGCCAAGAATCATAAAATGTCCATGTAAATTAACACAATGGCACAAAATTTACAGAAGAAGCCCTCTAAGGGCATACTGAAGACATCACGGAGTGTTGACGGGCAGGATTCAGCGACCACGGGAACGCCATCAACCAGCAAGCGATCGAAAGAGCAAAGATTTGACGAGATGAATATTATGGAAACCTTTCATCCAGCGAATAAAGATTATGGCCATATGAAGGTGGACGAGCCTAAGACCCCTTATTCGGAATCCGTGGACGGTGATTTGGAGCCGGCCGACGAACTAGACGCAAACATACTGGCCGCGAAATTAGCAGCTAGTATGAATAGGCCGCCGAAGTGTGTGGAAGCGGAAGCGTGCGCGAGCGATGAGGACATGGAGGAGCCCGAGGAGGTGCGCCGGAAGCGGATCGAGTTCGAGAAGAAGCGGAAAATGCACTACAATGAGTTCCAGGTCAGTTGTCACACAAGTGCATGTTGTGGGTGTGAACCAGAGGTTAGGTCATCTTTTGCGTTATTAGAATAATTTCGAAATTCATAGAAATATAAATAAAACTTTATTGCATTAATTGTGGTACATAAAAGATCTTACAATAATAGTTTTTGGTCAGCACAATTTACCTCTTATGGCATACAATAGAATCTTCAAGTTAACATAATAAAAAAAAAATTACATGCATAAGGTACAGGAATTAGATGTCATTATATTTTATTACTTAATCAATTTTCTCATTGATTACACGATAAATGTCACAAACCTACCTAGAAGTGGTGCCAAATCTTACAATATGCCACATACCATACCTGGTCAAAATAGTATTAGAAATAAAACATGTAATTGATTCATTAAGGTCTGTGAAATAAAATTATTAAAGCAAAATGTCAGAAATAGTTAATCATAATAAATGTCAAGGAATATTAAGTCAATTTTGTATTGTAATACAAAACAAAAACATAAAAATCATAAAAACAATTATTAACAAGTATTCTTTTCAATACAATTTTAAACTGCCTTAAATTCAAAGCTGTTAGTGAATCTGGTAAATGATTACAAATTTTAATGCTAATTTTATATGCTTATGGGTATTTGGAAGAGGTGTGTCAGTTAATCTCTTTACTGTAGTTAATAGGTACTACAGAAATGTTACTATTTAAACTTCAGTCTCATCTTATTTAATTCTACAATATGATATTGTAATACATTTTGAGAATGAAAAACAGATGTATACTCAAGATATAAAATGTGGAAATAAAAAAATGCTCACAAGCAGGATTCGAACCTGCAACTCCTGGTTCAGTACACCAGTGCTTTAGCTGGAAAGCTACCATGAACACTGCTTGTGGTATAGAATCTGTTTTTGGAATAGAATACATTTATTTTCTCTAAATTTAGGTTACATGATGATGAAAAATATAATGGTCAGTGCCAGATTTTGGCACAATAAAGAAATTTAGATACATTTTGTTGCTTCACAACATGCAAATATTAAAATTAAATAATTTAGTTTATCTTAGACATCAGCATCATAGTTAGATTTTGCTCTGCATGCGTTAATGTGTTAAAAATCGTCAACTACTCTGGTGTAGTGGTTCGAGTGTCGGACTGCTGATCATGAGTTTGTCGGTTTGTTTCCCACAGGACACAAATATTTGTGTGATGAACATAAGAAGTGTTTGTGTTGGTCTGGGTGTTCCTTATGTATTATAAGTATGTATTTACAAAAAAAGTATATTATATCCATTGTCTAGTACCCATAGTACAAGCTCTGCTTAGTTTGGAACTAGATGGTGCTGTGTAAATAATTACCCAAATATTTATTATTATTATTTATTTTATAATGATAAATAATTAGTTGCATACTCTCATAAAGTCTTCCATTTAAGGTAGGTAAGTAATTCTGAAGTGAGTGATTATTCCCAAGCCATAAATAACAGTGTCGCATTGTAAGCAAATCTATTAATATGCTAGTCATGACCTACAGAGTGCAGTTATTATGTAGTGCACTTGTTCACTGCATTCTTAAACACTTTCATCTATAGGTGTTGTATACAATCTTCTCTTGCACATTTTCATATTGTTTCTTCTTCTATACCACATGCTTTATGTAGTTTATTGGTATTTATAACTCAATATTAGAATATATGTGGCTTAGTCAGGATTGTCTTTCAGGTGTTGATATGTTTTTTACAACTTCATCAACTCAGCCTATGCAGTCCACTGCTGGACATAGGCCTCTCCCAAGTAGCACCACAACACTCGGTCCGCTACCTTCCGCATCCAGTCCCCCCAGCCATTCTTCAGGTCATCAGTCCACCTGGCAACAACAACTTAGGATAGTACAACTTAGGGTAGTAAAATAAAACTACATACTATTACTGCTGCATCGAAACGATTTTAATTAATAATATTGTACGGTAGATTAAAATATTTTTTTAGAAATATTTGTAAAGACGCTTCTCATCGTAGTCTACCTGCGACCACGAAATGCTGCAAAGCTTTCGAAACGTCAGGGAAACCAATTTAAATAATATACGCGATTTAATCCGGTTAAACTTTGTTTTATTATAGTGTGTAGTGATCGCGAAAACCTAAGAAGTTATTACATACTATTACTTATAACATTTTCTCTAATAAGTTTAAAATTCTAATTTATTCTATAAGCATTGAAAACAAGGCCTCATATGACATTATTTATTTATTTTTCTTATTATTATTGTAATTGTTTGACACATAATTTTTTCTATGGATTTGATTATCTGAAATAAATGAATTTATTATTATATGATGACAGAAGGGGTTTAAATTAAAATGTATGTGTCCACATTACAAACTTTATTCAGAATTATAACTTAATATTACATTAGCAACAAAGGTGACTTATCCTAAGTTTGTTTACACTATTGTTAAATTGAACATCAAATCATAAACTCTAACTAAATTTGGCTTTTATGGTATTTTGTAGTGGATAGAAAGATGATACATTTCTGCTATGTTCTCATCATCCTGCTGCCCTTATCCCAATTTATTTGGGGTTTGAGCAGCATGTATTTTTCTGCCATACATCTCTATCAGCCTCACTTTCATTTTCATCCATATCATCTTTCACACAATCCATCTATCTTTTCTTTTCTTATAGCCATAAATCTATTTTCGTAACATGCTCCTCATTCCTCTGCATCACATGTCCATATCATGACAATCTACTGCATCTCAACTTTTCGTCACTGGCGCTCCTTTCAGTCTCCCTCTCACATACTCTTATCATATCCATATTTCTGTTATGTACTATACAGTAATAATTTTCTATTTATTTTAACAAATACCCTCCCTTTTTTCCGTGATAAGCAACTTATACATTTGTTTCTCTATCACTCAATGATATAAAAACATTTGTATCAGCATAGTATATAAATTCCCGTGTGGTATCCGGCAAATAGGTAATAGAGGCGGCATAGAGGTTAATTGGTGATGAACTGTTAGCAAAATCTAAGCTACAAAGCTTAGCCCATAGACGCACAGTTGCTTGTTTGTCGGTGTTCTACAGGCTGTACTTTGGAGAGTGTGCGCAAGAGCTCCATGAGCTTATTCCGCCATCTCCTTTCTTTCATCGGACTACACGCCGCACTGCAGGATATCATCCACATTTGGTGGAAATCCCTACTATCAGGACCAAGCGCTTTGAGAACTCTTTCATAATGCGCACAGCCAAGTTGTGGAATTCACTGCCGGCATCTGTATTTCCGGGCACTTATAACCCTAACGCCTTTAAAGCTGGAGTGAATCGGCACCTAATAGGTTTGCTCGCTCCATCGTCGACCACATCCTGACAAAGCTGTCTAGATTGTGGTCAAGAGCAGATCTATAAATCATAAAAATAAAAAAAAATAAAAAAAAAAAAAAGAATAGACCACCCCCCCTCTACCCATGGGTGTCGTAAAAGGCGACTAAGGGTTGAAATCAGGAGGATGGGCAGCAGCGTCCTCCTGTGCACTAACATCGTGCAACATCACCCACTGCGGTCACCAACCCGCCTGCCCAGCGTGGTGACTATGGGCATACATCTCAATGCACGCACAACTAAAAAAACGGCCCCCAGTTCCCGGTGGTCCCTCTATTCCCGACTACGGTAGCGGTCGTGGTAACGGTGGGACGGGGGGTGCGAAGAATCCCCGGGTTACGGCAGGCTACCAAAACCGACGACTCTATCTGGCAGCGTATAATGGACAAACGTTGAGACTGGACCATCACCTCGCCGAGCTTGAAGTAGAGTTAAGTCATATAAAATGGCATATACTGGGGTTATCCGAAGTCCGTAGAGAGGGAGAGGACACGATAACCCTGGAGTCAGGACACTTACTCTACTTCCGCGAAGGTGATCAGCTCTCCCAAGGTGGTGTTGGTTTTCTTGTCAATAAGGCCCTCGTGAACAACGTTGTGGAAATCGGTAGTGTGTCGACACGGGTAGCGTACCTTGTAGTAAAGCTAAATGATAGGTACAAGCTGAAAATAGTGCAGGTATATGCGCCGACCTCGACACACTCTGACGATATAGCCGAAGCGATGTACGAAGACATAGCTAAGGCTATGAATAGTACCGCTAAGGCTCACTACAACGTTGTTATGGGGGACTTCAACGCTAAAGTGGGAGTACAAGAACGCGGCGAATCGAAAATCGGACCTTACGGTTTGGGGCGCAGAAACCACAGGGGCCAAATGTTGGTCAACTTCTTGGAGTCCCAGGGGCTCTTCTTAATGAACTCTTTCTTTAAGAAGAAGCCCCAAAGAAGATGGACCTGGAAAAGCCCCGATAAGGTGACAAGGAACGAGATAGACTTTATCATGACGGATAAGAAGCACATATTTAGAGATGTCTCTGTGATCAATAGGTTCAACACCGGAAGCGATCACCGACTTATCCGAGGCACTCTAAATATCAATTTTAGAGCTGAAAGAACGCGCATGATTAAGTCTACTCTCCGACCTTCGCCGCTCCAAACCAGTTTGGGCTCCGAAAGGTTCCAAGCGGAACTTCAAAATCGATTCGACTCGCTGGAAACCACTGGCAATATTGAGGAGAAAACCAACACCATAGTCAAAACATTGCAGGAACTGTCTCGAAAATTCTTTCCGCCGCAGCGTGGAAGCAAGATGCCCAAGCTTTCGACTGAGACTCTCGATCTGATGAGGAAAAGACGGGAAATGTCAGCCGCGCATTCGTTTTCATCAGATAATAGGTCCTTAAACCTACAGATTAGGAAGCTGATGCGACGTGACCTCCGCCGCTCCAACACCCGCGCCGTTGAGGCTGCGATTGAGCAAAATAGGGGGTCGAAAGTTTTCGCTCAGCAGCTAGGGAGGACCCATCTGATGAAACTGAAAGCCGCGGATGGCAAAATTGTCACCTCTAAGATCGAGATGCTTGATGAGGTCGAAAACTTCTATGGGCATTTGTATTCCACGAAAACGGCGAGACCAGCGGTTCCTAGCAATGACGACAAAAGAGCCCAGCTCACGCGCCATTACACCGAGGATCTTCCGGACGTTGACCAGGGCGAGATTAGGGCGGCCCTCGAGCAGCTTAAGAACAACAAAGCTCCGGGCGATGACGGCATTACTACTGAACTCCTAAAAGCAGGCGGGGCTCCGGTCCTGAAGGAGCTACAGAGTCTGTTTAATTCCGTCATCCAACAAGGCTCTACACCGGAGGCATGGAGCGGGAGTGCGGTGGTACTGTTCTTCAAAAAAGGGGATAAAACCCTTCTGAAGAACTACAGACCCATCTCACTCCTGAGTCATGTGTACAAGCTGTTCTCGAGGGTCATCACGAATCGTCTCGCCGGAAGACTCGACGAATTCCAGCCACCAGAGCAAGCTGGGTTTCGAAAAGGCTATAGCACCGTAGACCACATCCATACTGTTCGGCAGATCATACAGAAGTCTGAAGAGTACAATCAGCCGCTGTGTATGGCATTCGTGGACTACGAGAAGGCCTTCGACTCTATCGAAACTTGGGCATTTCTGGATGCTCTTCAGCGATGTCACATTGATGAGCGGTATATAGAGATGCTGAGATGCCTATACAACGCTGCTATCATGACTGTTCAGCTTCAGGACCAAAAGACGAAGCCAATCCAACTGCGCAGAGGGGTGAGACAAGGGGATGTAATATCCCCGAAATTGTTCACTAACGCGTTGGAGGACGTCTTCAAGACGCTGGACTGGACTGGACAGGGTATCAACGTTAACGGCGAGAACATCTCACATCTCCGTTTTGCCGATGACATCGTTGTAATGGCTGAGTCGCTGGAACAACTGGGCGAAATGCTGCACAGCTTAAACGGAGCCTCTCGACGTGTCGGTCTCGGCATGAATCTGGACAAGACTAAAGTCATGTTCAATATGCATGTCATGCCGAGGCCAATATTCGTCGAAGGGTCGGCACTCGAAGTTGTAACGGAATACGTCTACCTAGGGCAGGCAATTCAGCTTGGTAGACACAACTTCGAGAAAGAAGCCAACAGAAGGATCCGTCTGGGCTGGGCAGCATTTGGCAAACTTCGCCGAGTCTTCTCGTCGCCTATACCGCAAAGTTTGAAGACAAAGGTCTTCAACCAGTGCGTCCTGCCAGTCATGACTTACGGTGCCGAGACGTGGACACTGACAGTTGGGCTAGTCCACAAATTTAAAGTCGCTCAGCGAGCTATGGAGCGAGCTATGCTTGGAGTTTCTTTGAAGGATAAAATCCGTAACGAGATTATCCGGAGAAGAACCGGAGTGACCGACATAGCTTGTAGGATCAGTAAGCTGAAGTGGCAGTGGGCTGGCCATGTCTGTCGAAGGACCGATGGCCGTTGGAGCAGACGAGTCCTTGAGTGGAGACCGCGTATCGGCAAACGCAGCGTAGGGCGCCCCCCTGCCAGGTGGACCGACGACCTAAAGAACGTGGCTGGGGGGGACTGGATGCGGAAGGCAGAGGACCGAGCGTTGTGGCGCAATTTGGGGGAGGCCTATGTCCAGCAGTGGACTGCGATAGGCTGAGTTGATGAGTATATAAATAAGAAATCACATAATTTCTTGTTTTTTTAAATACACCAAATGTATAAAAACACAAAACACATGTTATACACAAGGCAGGGCATAGTTATACACAGCCAGTATATATATATATTCATATAAAGGGTGTAAAAAATAGGATGCAGAAAATACAGTTCGCATAATATAACTCTGCCCCTGTGAAGTGCAAAACAGGTGGCTGTAGTCAATTTTGCAACTACATAAATTGCATGTAATCAGTAGTTAGAATGTGCAGTAATGGCGGCAAGACTCTGATAGGTTGTTGATCTGAATGGCAAGATGGTGAGACCCTATGTTCTCGCTATCTCAGTCGTTTGTTAACTTTCATTGCTTACTTACGTCCTGTTCACAATTATTATGTGAGTGTACCTGCATGGCTTTTCGCAAAGCCTATATTCAGAGAGGTATAGTTATATTAAGCGTTCTGTAAGTACCTAATAGGTACTACCTATGCAAGGATTTTAGTATGTGGTGTTCTATTATATTGGTCTGCTCCCACCCGATTATTAGTAGAATATGCAGTGTGTCATAGAAAATAATAGATGAGATTAGAGTACCATTATTTGTTAGCGGGCGGAAGTGATAAGCATGCCATTATAGAAGTTATTTTAAGTGGGGTTAGAATTTAAGTAGCCTGCTGATTAGATTACAATGTTTTGTCAGATTCTAATCTAATTACATAAACATAACCAGCCCATTACTGTCCCACTGCTGGTCACGGGCCTCTTCTCAGTACGAGAAGGTTAAGGCCTTAGTCCACCACGCTGGCCTAGTGCGGGTTGGTGGACTACACACACCATTGAGAACTGTATGGAGCACTCTCAGGTGTGCAGGTTTCCTCACAATCTAATTGATGTTCTTTAAACAAAAAATAATCTTATTTGCATATTTTCTCTTTATTTTGATAACTTAGGTCTATTTTATGCATTGCTGAATCATAAATCAAACAAAGCTATTATTATTATTTGACGACGTCTGTGGTCTAGTGGTTCGAGTATCGAACTGCTAATCATAAGGTCGTGGGTTCGATTCCCACAGGACACAAATATTTGTGTGATGAACATAAGTGTTTGTGTTAGTCTGGGTGTTTCTTATGTATTATAAGTATGTATTTACAATAAAAAAAGTATATAAGTATTATATCCATTGTCTAGTACCCATAGTACAAGCTCTGCTTAGTTTGGGACTAGATGGTGCTGTGTAAAAATGTCCAAAAAAAAAAAAAAAAATATTTATTTATTATTATGTTTGAAAAAAAAAAGTTAATTCTTAGTTTTTTCGTCTCCTGAGTACAAGTAACGTATTATGCAAACTCATGTTATATTTTTAGATTGTTACATTATATGGAACAAGAACTTGTAATCCTATGTCCACATGAGGTATTATCATATTACGTACAAGTCTACAACCATAATCCGAGTCCACATAGATACACCTAATTGAAACTAAAACATTTAAAATGATATTGAGCTCACTTGCTAAAAATACTCTGGTCCGCTACATTTCCCATTATTGTTTTCAAATACTATGAATAGATTCCATCAGGGGGATTAACTAGTTTCTTCCTGTGTACTGACTACTAATTTCTTTTATACTTAACTTCTTATACTTATATGCTTTATACACCTAAACAAACAATCCAACTTTATTCCAATAATGTATTCTGTATGTCAATCCGTATCTATAACAAACTACCCAAGTTTTTAAAACTCTTAATTTTAGAACTTTTAAGTGTAAACTATTTAAATTTCTTTTGAATAAGTGTTACTACTCAACCAAGGAATTTCTGGATGAAAAATTTTACTTCAATTTTAACTTAAACTTCTGACATTGTCATCTGTTTCGTTGACTTGACTTAATGTACTATTTAATAATTCTATGTTTATATTTTAATAATAGAAATATTTGACATTCCTTGAACGATTAAATTTATTGTTTTATCTTGTACGTCTGCAATTGAAGTAAAATGTTTGTACGCCGGAAACGGCAGAATATTATGCACATATTATATTTATAACACCATTGATACAATATTCTGACAAATAAATGAATTGAATTGAATTGAATTGAATTATAATGTCCTCCTCCCGGCCGAATTTCGGTCACGGCGGCCAATCTTAATGGACACTAGCCATCTGCGCGGGACATATTATAGTGCACAAGTGTGTGCGCAAACACAGGTGCACTCTTAATTCCCTCACTCTCTTAATCCGATGGGACGGCAATTCGACACGACCGGAGAGAGATCAGGCGCAGGACCGACGGCTTTACGTGCTCTCCGAGGCACGAAGGGATCTCGATGTGTAACGAAACGGTCAGCCATTCACAGACTGACCGCGGCTAGTGTAGCTTAACCTTGCAGATCGTACAATCCACACGCTTGCTACTTAGCCACGAGCCCCTTAAACTTTTTTACCTTACCCTTTTTTAACATCTTACTGAGATCACTAACTGCTAGCTATTTTAATAACAGCATTTTTTTTAATGGCCCTATTTGACCAGTTGATTTTTTTTTTTTTTTTTAATCTGTTTTTTTTTTTGAGGCTTCAGTACACTCTGGGTGACTATGCCAGCCTCATAGGGTATTATAGTATGATTGATAGCATGCAGGCTGCAGTTACAATCAGCATGGAACCAATCACACCATACTAGCACCTACTCACATCTATCATTATCACCCATTAATACCATCATCATTCACTCCATCACACTCTTTGACTCCTTTCTTTCAAACACAGTTTCAAAAATTGATAAATACTCTTGCACTCTTCAGAACAAGGCTGGCTCAATAGTATGTTAATTTCGCCATTATGGAAGTGTTCAAGAAAACGAAGAAAACCATTATAAGAAATATGACTTTAATACATTAATATAATAAAATTTGTAGTAGGAAACAATAGATGCTAATGACAGGTTGTCAATAAGACCGTTCCCATGGCAACGGTCATCTGCGCCCGCCCCTCGACTATCGATGATGACGCGTTAACATACTCCGGGCCTTGAAGTATCTTCAACACTAATCTCAGGTTCCTCCATAGGTAGGCGGATAATGTAATGTACTGCTCTCCGGATGGTTCCTCTAGATGTATATATATCGACCACTCTGCATGCGTTGTCAGCGCCCATATGTAGACGCGTGATACGTCCCAACCGCCAGCGTTGTGGAGGCAGATTCGGTTCCTTTACAATTATCATATCTCCGACTTTCGGGATTGCAGTGCCAAGCTTCCACTTGGTTCTTTGCTGTAGTTCCGCTAAATATTCCATTCGCCATCGCTCCCAAAATTCAAGGCGTAGCTTTTGAATGGCGTTGTAGTTGGGTCCGGAGTCCCCCGCTGAAAACGAAGGCACCGACGTCAGTGGCCGTCCGATTAGGAAGTGCCCGGGGGTAAGAGGATTTAAGTCATCGGGCTCGGATGATAAAGGGGAAAGAGGACGAGAGTTGAGGATCGCCTCTATTTGCGCGAATAGAGTTGACATTTCCTCAAAGGTTAGAGAGGCGTTAGCGGCTACCCTTTTTAAATGATATTTGGCAGCCTTTACGCTTTCCTAATTCACGTATTTTAATACTATTTAAAGTATTAATTTCCATCTGCTGCATTTCCTGCACATATTCACAAATTTTAGTTAGACGACCTCTAATATTACCTCGTTTTCTTATCAATTCACTAAATTCAGCATCCGACATCTTTAAGTTAAATTATAAACACTGAACTAGGTAAATAATGTGTGCATTAAAATCAAACCCAACGGTCGATTGCGCTCCACTCGTGGTCGTCACAATACGATGGCCACTGACGTCAATCAGCGTGACTCAGCGACTAGAAGGAAATATAATGCAAGAATAATTAAAAAAACTATCTTATTAAAAGGATTGCTTTGCAGACATGGAAAATAATATTCAATATAGAAGTTAAGATGCAAAGTTTTAACAGCGATAACTATGGCGATGGCACACCTATAGAAAATTGTAGGTTGGTCAATACCCAAACCTGAAAAAAATATATTAATACACTAGATTCCTTTAAATTAAATTTTACGTGCTAAATTAAAAGATAGACACGTCAAATATTATCGGCCTTTACGACGTCTTGACGTAAATTCTTGGGATTTAAAGGCAACTTGAGAAGAAAAAACTCTAATTACGCAAACAGAGACGGAAATTGGGGTGGGAAAACGAATAATGAGCGTACTTCCCTCGGAAAGACCACCTGACGCGATGCCTCGCCTTGTCCTGGTAAGCCTCCGAACACCAACGATCTCCACGTTGCCACACAAGCAAAAAACTGGATCCACCAGCGCGTTCAGGCAAACGTTATTTTCTGTTGCAGTTGTTTTTTCTCTCTGAAATCTGAAGACTGCAGGTCTTCTTTTAATCACGGTCGCCAAATGTTCAAGAAAACGAAGAAAACCATTATAAGAAATATGACTTTAATACTTTAATATAATAAAATTTGTAGTAGGAAACAATAGATGCTAATGACAGGTTGTCAATAAGACCGTTCCCATGGCAACGGTCATCTGCGCGCGCCCCTCGATTTTTTTTTTTTTTTTTTTTTTAATTTATTTATTCATGACCATGGATACATGTCCTTCAGTCGTAATCATTGAATATATTATACTTGTATCCTAGTAAAGTGATGGACACTTTACAAGGTTTCTGAGGGGATGATGAGATAATACGAAAGTCATGTTTTTCAACTTTGTACCATTTATCCACACTTGTACACGTTAACGAGCACTTAACATTTAATAATCCACCATTATTACACATTAACACTCGAAGAAACACAAATTTTGGAAAATGATAAAAAACCCACAACATGATCTTTACGAATTTTCCCGCCAACCTCGCGCCCCTCGACTATCGATGATGACGCGTTAACAGGAAGTTTATGTTTGGCAACAACCTCAATCGCAGGCCACAATACTGATCACATTCCACCATCACATGAATTATATCCTCTGTCTCATGACATATGTCACATAGTTGGGATGATTTCACGCCCATAAGACAGTAAAACTTGTTCAATGGAACATGACCAGACCGCAACCTCAGTGCCAATACCAAAGTCTCCTGAACCAGGCACATCCTGTATGGTATAGTATATATGGACGGCAATTCGACACGACCGGAGAGGCGCAGGACCGACGGCTTTACGTGCTCTCCGAGGCACGAAGGGGTCGATGTGTAACGAAACGGTCAGCCATTCACAGACCTGACCTCGGCTAGTGTAGCTTAACCTTGCAGATCGTACAATCCACACGCTTGCTACTTAGCCACGAGCCCCTTGAACTTTTTTACCTTACCCTTTTTTTAACATCTTACTGAGATCACTAACTGCTAGCTATTTTAATTACAGCATTTTTTTTAATGGGCCAATTTTGACCAGTTGATGTTTATGATGTGTAAATGTAAAGTATCTTAAAGTTACAGAAGTAAGACGGTTTTGTCAGAACACGGCAGTCAATATCTTATTTTCCCAATGTACTCTGCAATGAACATGGTATGCTCAAACAAGAAGGGAGCTGCATAAATACGTAGATGTTGTATCCTATAGTGCTGGATGAGATTCGTTAGAGTACACTTCTCATTAAGATCTTATTACAATTTATGTATGTGGCCTTTTGACCTATGATGTAGCTGCATATGAAAGATCATGTTACATATATGTGTATGAGGACCAGGGACCAAGACTAATGATTAAAGCCATATGGTATTGTATGAATGTCCATTAAGAGTTTTAAGAAATGACTGTAATAATAAAACAAGTTTAACCAGATTATATCGCGTATATTATTTAAATTGGTTTTCCTGATGTTTCGAAAGCTTTGCAGCATAATAATAATGTATAATGACTAATACTGTGTTATTAAAGTGTCATGTTTCAGAACGCCCTCAAATAAAAGAAAAATATTAAATTAACATTATTACAACTAATTGTAATTGACCTATGAAATGAACAGTACTATTATCACCTCATCATCATTCATCATTTCAGCCGAAAGACGTCCACTGCTGGACATAGGCCTCCCTCAAGCATCGCCATTATTATTATCACCTACAGTTATTTTATTGATTATAGACGAGCAGCACTATTGCTGATATCAACATCTAATTCATAATGGAGGAAAATACGTCATGTAACCATATTTAGGTTTTAAATACTACTTGTGCACTTCCTCATATTAAATTCAGAATTAAAACATTAATATAATATACATAGTGTGCATACTAAGGTCTGGCTGGGTGAAATCACCCTCTCTACTTCTGATTGGCCGTATTGATTAAATACTTGTCTGCCTCTCACGACAATCGCCCGTAGTCAGACAACTGTAGTAGACAACGTAGTTAGACCCTGATCTGTTTACGGATGATTGGAAGAAGATTCTGTTAGTATGCCTGAAGCATTGCGAGAGACATTTATGAAAGATGTGTAATTCACTATGTATTTTATGTATCATTCCTCTGTCTTTAATTACTGTAATTGGTTCAAGACCGTTGTAATTAAAGTAAAAAAACTACAACTGAAGCTTGTATTAGTTTAGCTTGTATAGTTTGCAGAATAAATAAGTTCTGTAAACTCTGCAAGGTAAGACATGTATGAAGTATGTTAATATCAAGTAACCTAACTTCCAGGCTCTACAACTAGCGAGACAGCTGATGGCTCAAGAAGAAGATGGAGACGAGGAGGAACGGCCCGAACAGCAGAAAACCTGACTGCAGCACCCACAAGCACTTGTACATAACAAGCACCAAGGCTTCGCGCGAGCATCGACCACTACATGAACAAAGGAGGACCAGCTCCAGATTTTAACCAGGGATGCATTAACGACATGCCATGCTTGATCCTAATTTCATCTGATTATGAATGAGAACTCGTTCGGTGGCGTGGTGTGGCGCTTCGTTAAGATGGACTTCCGTGAGTTGCGGCTGATGCGACAGACGCGCACGACCGACGCGACACTACAACAGTATGAAAATATATGGCGTCTCTTTCGAGACCCGGACAGACACATGCGGCTGACGCCATACATTTTCATACTGTTGTAGTGTCGCGTCAGTCGCAGCGCGTCTGTCGCATCGGCCGCAACTCACGGATGTTCACTTTTAATGTGATCCTGCTTTTATTTGCGTAATTTACGAGTATTATACATCTTTATTCAGGGTTAAAAAGGTTTTGGTGAAGTGACGTGTAGTGTCTTACAATATTTTGCCTTTAGAATGTGATCCAGTTTTGCGAGCGATACTAAGTGTATATCTGAATGTTGTAACAAGTTATGTACGGATCGTATCCTATTGTTTGTAAAAGTTCCGTCGAAATGTAAATAAATTGAGAAGACTAGGTGGCTTAAAATAATTTTAATACAAAATAGAAGCAACCATATTTGTTGCAATATGTACCGCACTGTGACATTGCTAAGTATCAAAAACTTATATGAACTTTTTCCGGATGTCTGTTCAAAATTGAGAATAGTTACATAAATTATAAGTTGCCAAATTTTGAAATACCCTGGCACTTTTTGCCAGAATTCATCAATCAGCCAGAAGGTATCTGATTATAGGCTTCCAAATCTTCAATCTGTAACCTTCTGATTGTTGTTGGGCTTTCTGGGTAAAGGATTCATATGAATTGCGGTTTCCCTCACAAAAAATAATGTAATAATAATTTAGTTGAGTTAAATACTCATAGGTATTATAATAAAACAAAGTTCAACCGGATTAAATCGCGTATATTATTTAAATTGGTTTCCCTGACGAAAAAACCAACCAATAAACCAATTTAAATAATATACGCGATTTAATCCGGTTAAACTTTGTTTTATTATAATGTGTAGTGATCGCGAAAACCTAAGAAGTTATTACTCATAGGTACTTAACCCCTTATTTTTCCGATCAACTATGCTGATATGAGCTCAAAACTCCATTCTTCCTACGGGCGACTACATATTAGGTATGTTTTTCGCACTTATAATCTCACTTTTGCACGCTCTTTTCGGTTGTAATGAAGTGAGCATGTAAACCCGTATGATATGACCACATGACTAGAAATCTAAACAGAAGCCAAGCTCTCAACACAACTGAGCCCGTGCAAGCTGGTTCTAACCACAGCGGAGCGTACGTGAACCCGTCGTAGAATGTCACGCACACATCGCCGCCCTATGGGTGAGTGTACCACAGCTGGCCGATTACGTATGTAGCTTGGCTTCTGTATGGATTATTATTCATGTGCTCGTATCATACGGGCTTACATGTTCACTTCATTACAACCGAACGCACGTTATTACAGCAGGTTTTTGAGGTTCGTGAGCGAAGAGCTTATAAGCGCGTTTCCACTAGTAGTAAGAGTGCTGCAATAGCGCGAGTTTATGAGCGTAAATCGTGTTTATATGCGTGAAAAATACGCCAATCTGTAATCGAGCTAAATCTTCATAATTATGTTCTGTGTCAGTAGTAATATAATTATTGTTCCATTCTAAATCTGAGTAGCACCGTGGTTTAAAGTTTAAACTTGATTAAGCAAGAGATAGTCCGGTTTATAAAGACAAAATATCCCTGAATAACTAAACACAATATTTAGTCTTTTCTACAATCACTTACAGCTACTGATCTACACAAGCACTTGCAGAATTTTTCTTTTATTAGTATCATTACAAGATCATAAGGGTTGTATCAACATTTGTCATGCCATAATAAACTAAATTATATAGCAATATTTTCATAAGAGTTTCTAAATAATAATATGTAATAAGTAAAAAATATAATTATATTATAATTTACTAAAATAGAGCAAAATCGTGTCGTTTCTCTTGTTCACGAACTAAAATTATTTTAAACTATCGTTGTCTTTTACTAATAGTAGATACAAGAAAGGGATGACAACAATTTTAGTGCTGTCAAATTAGTTTAAGTGTTGTATTTCTTTGTATTTTAGTCGGCACGTTCCGAGATCACGACTAAACTTGATTTGACAGCCCTAAAATTGTTGCTATCCCTTTCTTGTATCTCCTATTAATAAAAGAGAGAGATCGTTTTCAATATGTTTAGTAGTGAACAAGGGGTCTGGATTTGTGCCCGGTCAATGGCAATAGGCTCGCCCCCTATTACATGGGACTATAACATAACTGGCGAAATGTGTGTGTACTATTACACCTCTGCCTACCCCTTCGGGCAAATACAGGCGTGATGTTATGTTATGTTATGTTGTTATGTGAACAAGAGAATCGACAGCATTGTGTTCTAAAAATACGCCATAGGCATCGCATGTTCCTCTATTCGGCTGTTTGAATGAATTTTAGATGTGCTAACTAAAATCAAGGTTGTTACCAGTGAATTATTAACGACATACTAAAAATGTTTCACGAGGCCCTGTCTATTGAACCAAATGTTTTTAATCACGATTTCACGGAGATTCAAGCCTTCACGCAGCCCGTATAAAAAATATAATGCCACAATTTCGTGACAATGCTAATGATAAAAAAACCGGCCACGTGCGAGTCGGACTCGCGCAGTAAGGGTTCCGTACCTCTCAACGACCTGATACCCCATAAAAACTGATTTAATTTACGAGAGTTTATCAAAAGACATCAACGCACAGTGCGCGAAATATGATTTTTTGCATGTCTTTCTTACGCAGGTGCCACCACATATGTCTATGTTTGTCTTATTTTTAGTATTTGTTGCTAATCTACATAATATGCACTATAATCTGACCAAGTTTGACGCTGGTATATATTACCGTTTTGAAGATAGAGCAGGAACAAAAACTATGAAAAAAATGCATGTTTTTTGAGGTTTTAGACTTTTTTTTGTTTTTAGTATTTGTCGTGATACACCTCATAGCAACACAATTTCTGAGAAAATTTCAACCGGTTACCTACTACCGTTCAAAAGATACAGCCCTGTGACAGACAGATGGACGGACGGACAGCGTAGCGAGAGTAATAGGGTCCCGTCTGGAACCCTTCGGGTACGGAACCCTAAAAACTAGCTAAGAGCGAGACAGACTCGCGCAGTAAGGGTTCCGTAGCACCCATCGACCTTGTGCCCAGTAGAAACTGATAATCATAAGAGTGTATCAAAGTTGCATCATGACGCGTTGATGTCTAGAAAGACATCAAGATCAAGACAGTCAATGTGCACCTTTGGTGAAATATATATATTTGGATCTCTTTCATACGCAGGTGCCACCACACGTGTTTAAGTTGTCCTTATTTTTATTATTTGTTGTTAAACTATAGATTATGCACTGCAATCGCACCAAGTTTTGTGCTTGTATGTAGTACCGTTTTTTATTAAGATTTCGAGAGTTCTTGTATGGGGAACCCCTTTTGGCTTACTTTTTTATTTTTAGTATTTGTCATGATAGAACCTATTACTGTTAAAAAGATACAGCTTTGTGCCAGACAGACGGACGAACGGACAAACGGCGTAGGCAGAGTAATAGGGTCGCGTACACACGGCTACACATCAATCTGTACATTTCCAGTATAAGCTGACCTCGCATTGTATAGGTTTTCCTTACAACGCGAGGTCAGCCTATACTGGATTAGTACAGCTTGATGTGTAGCCGTGTGTACAGAACTCTAAAAATGACGCATTAGATGACGGTCCACGGGACAGATCAATACGGTTGACGCATATACATTTTTATTGTGTTACGGTAAGCGTCATGAAATGGCCGATGGCGATATAATGCAAAAAATGTCCGTGTGTTATCCTCTACTGCGTTGTGATTTGTGTCTCGTTCTAGTTTACTTTATTGTTGATATAATATAGCCATTCATGATGTTAATAATGTTCACGGATCACAAGATGTGCATACATTTTATGTTGTATATTACAAAACAAAATATTCGATTACATCTTTAATGAGCAAAGTGTACATTTGAAAAATAATGTTAGCTTGAAGCAATACACCGATGCTTGAGTTTTTATGATTTTTCACTGCAATGTATTTTTACGAATATTTATTTTTTATAAGTTAGGACAGTGTTTTTCATTTTTGGTAGGTACATTTTAAGGAAGCCATTTAAGTCCTCGCGAATTCTCACCATTTAACATAACATTTCGCTTACATATTTATGTTCTTACAGCTTGACTTGAAATATGAAGTTATAATTTTTTTTTCCTGGAAGATACTTGTCCTGTTTTTTTTCTAATCCAAATTTTCTTTGTATGTTCATTATCACCTTAATGTTTGAAACGTAATTGTAACGCAAGTAATATGATGCTTTGAAAGTGTTTTTTTAATTTTAAGCGCAGCTTCTATAGCTTCGTTGCGCGCTCGGCTCGCGCTCGGGAGTGAGCCGAGAAAAACCGTCACTGTTAATTAACTTCCTCCATTAGCGCGCGGCTGCACTACTGTCTCGAACACACGCACAGCTCTGCGCGCGCACGTTTTATCCGCGCTTGCTTAGAAGCTTCGCTTCTGTCGGACGTCCCCCGACGCCACCCGTTTTTTTTTGTACATAAAATTCCATTCATGTTTATCCAAACCGAAATATTGTTTATAAAAATCATTTTTTGAGTCTGGATTTGTGCCCGGTTAATGGCAATAGGCTCGCCCCCTATTACATGGGACTTACAACATAACTGGCGAAATGTGGGTGTACTATACACCTCTGCCTATCCCTTCGGGGAAATACAGGCGTGATGTTATGTTATGTTATATTGTTGTTAAAAATCATTAATATAGAAGGAATATTTCAAGTCTGGCTGTAGGTATACATGACCACTTCGTTTTAATAGAAACACCGTTTTCAATCACTTCTAGAAGACTAAATAATTAAGTATTTAAAGTCATTTTACAGAGTATATAAAATAGAAAATATATATTTATATTGAAAATATATCTACGCCATACTGTAGAACACAAAGTAATAACTAATAAAATATAAGTTACTTGACAACTATTAATAACTATACTATTATTACTGTTATTAAGTAATCTGTGCTATCGTTTTGTATGATGTGATAAATTCGACGCGCGGTTACATTTGATGTAATTTTTTTAATTATATGTACTTATCATTATAATGCTATGTGCCAAGAAAATGTTATATGTTGCACATCATATATGTAAATCTGCTTCTGTATCGAAAATTGTTTCACAAGTTTATTATAGAAAATAAATCTGTCCCCTTTGCTGTTTCGGTTTGACTTATACAATATTATAGTCTAGGATTCAGTAATTTTTTTGATGTAAACATTATATTTTATGTATCTGTCAGACTCAAAGACTGAAAACGCTCATTGAGCGAAAAAAAAATAGTTCCACGCTTTGTGGTATCTTCAAAATTTCAACTTACTACGCGGAATTCGTGTCATTGCACTCATGGTACTTGATAAAACAGCCACACCGCGTCGTTAATAATGCAGAAACTCCACAAAATGAAATTTTTCGTGTCGTGGGTTTTATGATATTTAACCACGTTGTGGTTATTACGAAAATCTACGTCGTGTTCTGGACATTAGCTGTTGCTACCGTGACAGTAGGGCGTTTAGACGCACATTGGTTTGTTACTGGTATTGATTCTCTTGTTGACCAACTTAACTTAAACTATTCATATCTTTATTCAATAGTGAAAACAAGAAAGAGACAGCAAGAATTTTAGAACTGTCTAATTAGTTAGTACGTGTTAAACGTCTTCGTATTTTCAATCGGCATGGCCCGCGTTCACGATTAAACTTTATATAAATTTTAATTCCATCTAATTTGATGGCATTAAAATTGTTGTCATCCCTTTCTTGTAAAAGAGAGATATAGTATAAAATAGGTTTGTGAGCAAGAAAAACAACACCATTGTACAGTTTTTTTCGCTCGGTGAGCGTTTTCGGTCTTTGAGCCTAACGTATCTAATCTAACACACGCCTCAAATACAATACGCGTAAAATAAATCTGCTCCTGTGAAGTGCGCAACAGGTGGCTGCGCAGTAGTCTATTTTGCAAACAAATAAGTAGCGCGCATGCGCGGTAATGGCGGCAGAACTCAGATGCTATAGTTATTGTGTTGAGACTCGGATAGGTAGTACATAGCGGCAAGATGGCGGGGACTGCATGTTCTCGCCGTCTCAGTTGTTCGTTAAAGTTCGAACTTCTATGCTTACGTCCAGCTCACACTTATTACGCGAACGTACAGTCGGAAATCTTTCCGATGAACCACCACTAAGGCTAAAATCGCTTGCACTCAATGTTCGATGGCAGCTGTAGGTACGTGTAATGTAGCAGGATCCGTTCAAGGGATTTTATACAAAATATGAAGTGTTAATTCCGCGAAATAAGTAGGTCATCAAGCTAGAATGCAACATGCAGCACCGCCCTCCCGCCCACAAATAAATACACATGCAGAAGCTCGATCGCTCGATCGACGAGTCAACGTCTGAGGATGCTCCGTGGAGGGGCGAAACACGTGTCGACTATTGGTTTGGTTTGCATATTGCACAATACAATAATCACACCTTCTGCATGTGTATAAATAAATAAATAAATCTATCAAGGGATTTTGTCGACAAAATGTATCACCGGGAAGGATCGTGACCTTACCTGTGCGGCCCTTCGTAAAACTTATACTCAGAGAGGCACAGTTATTATATTACGTGTATTGTACTCAGTACTAAGTTAACCTAGCAAGCAATACAATGTCTAAATTATTAATAAAATAAAATATTACTAGTCTACTAGACTGCTGTCTCTGTGACGTAATATTAGTTGTGAATACCTAAGTCTGGACATAATTATTTTTATCAAATAAATTATCGCGATTTTTAGATAGATATAAAACGAAATAATAAATTAGATGTATGGTTTAAATTGTATGAAGTTGCATATGGACTTGTGTAAGGGTCAAATATGGACTACCTTGTATATTTTTTTAGTATGAAGTCATTGGGCCAGCCACAGAAATAGATAGGTAGAATGGTTGTAATCACAATTTTACTTGCGATTCATGCGTGTCAACTTTCGGACAAACCACGCCACCCATTTTGACGTCATTAATTTTTTAAAATTAACTTTAATCAAATTTACTTTACAGCTTTTGTTTCTGCAGTTAGAAACAGCGCAATAATGCATTTTTGCGGGTTTTTGTTACAGTATTTACAGAAACAAGTCAAGGCGTACTGAGAAATGTTTTGAAATGCTCTGCACTACGGTACAGAATGTTGGCACGCCCGCTGCGCCCACTTTTCCATTCTATCTATTTATTTCTGTGGGGCCAGCGCACACCGACGGAGTGGCAGCGAAGTTCAGTTCACTGGTAGCAAGGCAAACTGACTCTAATTGACCGGCCCTTATGGACGCTTGTAGCTGTGACCGCTTGGCCGCTCTTCGCCGCGCTTTGAGCCATCGGTGATTTCATTTGCTATTCAAACAGTCGTATGTTAAAGCACATAAAGTTGAATTTCAATTGTTACTAAGTAAGCTACATCGCCGTCACTGCCGGCTTGCGCTGACCCATAGAGTTATTAAGTCTGACATCAAATATAGCGATAAATATGTTTAGCAAATACATATAGTACAGCAATATAGAATATAGTATTATATTTAAAGTTTGGACTCTGATTATATGACCCAATACCAAAGTCGATATGTATCTTCAACATTATAGAATACAATATGAAATGTAATAAAAATAGACGCTTTGATAAATTATAAATTACAGGGCTTGTAGTAACTTAAAGACAGTTTTAGAATATATTTTTGAATGTATAAATTGAGTAGGTATTTTCGATAATAAGTGACTGAGAGAAAACCTGTTGATCCCAGATTCTAGAGAATCAATACTTTATGAAAATAATTCACACGGATAAGAGGTGAGGCATTAAAATGTCTTCGACCACGAAGGCTTACATAAACACGCGCCATAACTACCATATTTATTGAAGCATTACACGGAATATACCTAATATTATTCTACTCACTTTACAAAGGATGCTGTTTTGTTTCGATAATTAATTGTATTATTGGAAAAGTGGGTAGTTCATTTTCTCATGCTTAAGGCCGTAACACACGGCAGCTATAATGTATATTACATCCCGGGATATGTACCTTTTACATTATCTTAAGGTATCGCATACGCAACGGGTAACAAAAAGTGTATCTTTCCTTCATTGACTGTTATAAACGTATCATCATCATCCTAGCCCATTATCACTCACTGCTGGGTACCTATAGGCCTCCTTTCGATTTTGCCAGCCTCTTCGATATTGTGCGTCCGTCATCCAGATATATAGAAACGTATAGCTTGCGCATTTAGCTACCAAGTTCATACACATTGAAATATATCGAGATATACATTAATGCATATTTCTGTATCGCTCGGTACCTTAAAGATGAATGAAGTAAAAATATACCTTATCGTTAACATGGGTGGGCTCCTGTAGGGTCTTATGGCAAGACGTATAGAAATATGCCTTGATTGCCGTGCTATAAGATACATTTTTACATATAGCAGCCGTGTTAGGGTCATAAGTGATTATGGTATAGCGGCTATGTAATGAAATGACCGTACGTGTCTGTGCGTGTATGTATTGTTTTGTTTCCACTTAAAATTCTACTTCATTCGAATGTAGAAGGCAGAATGCTCATAGCAATACGCTCGGCTTTATTACGCCCTCGCCTTTGTACAGTAATGTTTGGTGCCGGAAATTTGAAAACTGCTAGCACTAAAATGAATACAAATACCATTTAATTAACATATTACCTATTTTATAGAACACTGTTTGATGTTATAATAGGTTCATAGGCACATACATGGTATAATAAGATGTTTCACCAGGTATTCTCTTCCCGCAATGACAGCGCGATGCCTCCAAGCTACGTCACGATCAGTGCTGCCATTGATTGATATCTTCAATAAACTTAAGGAGATTTTTGTTTATAATGAATATAAAATAAATTCCTAACTAGCCTAACTATTTGTTATCTCGTGTTATTCATCTAATTCGTTAATAAAGGAAACTATATTAAATTACTAGTTAAAAAGTGATTTTTTATAGAAGAAAGTAAATGAAAAAATGCATTTTGCTCGGGTAATTTATTTCCACAAAGTGGCAGCACATCAAACTGACAAGTGTCACGCTAACAGCCCGCTATTGGCTCCACGGCCGATGACGTAGTACGGAGGCAATCACGTGACCTAGCTGTCACGGGAAGAGATTACCTGGTGTTATTATACCATGGGCACATACAGTGCGAATTAAGAATTAACTATTATAATTTGACGATGGTTCATGCATGAATGCTTATCTGTTTGGTAATAAAATCAGCAGCAAATATTCAAATAAATTTTCTGTTTTAAAGACAACGTCTAGACATCGTTCTTTAGGTAATAACTACTTTCAGTCCTTATTGCTATTTTTAACCGACTTCAAAAAAAGGAGGAGGTTATGTATTCGGCGGGTTTTTTTTTTTTTTTTTTTTTTTCATGTATGTACACCGATTACTCCGAGATTTATGGGCCGATTTGCGTGGTTGTTTTTTTATTTGGTAGAGGAAGTCCGCGCGGTGGTCCCATATAAATTTTATTGACTTAGGTCGAGTAGTTTTTGAACCAGCTTCAATAAATCTGTTTAATTTAGCTTCGCTTACCTAGATGATCTACTAATACTTTCGTTTTTCCGTGAATTCTCAACTAAAAAGTATGAAATAAAAACTTTTTAACAAAAAAAACAAAACCGACTTCAAAAACAATAACTAAAAAGTAAAAAATAATCCTTGTATGTATTTCAAAATCTTAACATAAACCAAAATTTTGAAGGCGGCGCGTGTTTTTCATGTATGTTCGCATAAACTGTTTTTTACTATAGATAAGCGCTCGACAGTACATTATATTTACATGACGCAAAGGGACAGTCACGCGCCACCTTCAAAATTTTGGTTTATGTTAAGATTTTGAAATACATACAAGGATTATTTTTTACTTTTTAGTTATTGTTTTTGAAGTCGGTTTTGTTTTTTTTGTTAAAAAGTTTTTATATGGCTTCATGTTTTTAATGTGCATTTATTTTCATATTTAACCATTTGGTTGTGTCGTGTTTAACGTCAATTTAGCTTTTTTTTACAGTACCTTGCAATATCGTCTATGGCCCCAAAATTAATAAATCGCCTTGAGTTGCGTGCGTAAGTCGAATAGTTTGGTATATTTTTATTACTAATATCAGTAATATACAAAGCAATATAAAATATTGTATTATTCGTTCACGCATACCGTACATTGGCCTTATTCGAAATTAAGTTGTTGCATTTTATATAGAGATTGTACAGAAGCGGCTTTTCCTAAAATGTATGTGTAAATAGTAAATAAAAATAAAATACTTAATTGAGTTTTATTCATTCAAAAATCTTGTGGGCTCTACCACCTGCATACTATTATTTCCTATATCCTATACCACCTTTTAGCTAAGCAATGACTGCGCGGATTGTACGATCTGCAAGGTTAAGCTGCACTTGCCGCGGTCAGTCTGTGGATGGGTGACCGTTTCGATACACCTCGAAACCCCTCCGTGCCTCGGAGAGCACGTTAAGCTGTCGGTCCCGGTTGTCATACGAATATCTATGGCAGTCGTTACGGGTAGTCAGAAGCCTGAAAGTCTGACAACTGGTCTAACCTCCGAATGTTAGTATCACCCAGTAACTGGGTTGCGGGGGTCTGATGGCAGTCGCTCCGTGTAAAATACTGATGTTCAGCCGCATCTGGCTAGACTGGAAGCCGACCCCAATATAATTGGGAAAAAGGCTCGGAGGATGATGATCCTATACCACCTTTTTATAAAGGATGGCGAAACGAGCTAAAGGCCCACCTGATGTCAAGCGGTATCCTTTGCCCATACTGCAATACCACCTAGGTGGTTGCCGAAATGGTTCCGTAAGTCTGTTTGCCAAACTGAGACAAGACTGTTCCATTACAGTTGTTTAATGATTCTAGGGAAAAGTGGGCTGATCGTCCCGAGATGCTGGAACCAAGCTGGAATGGAACTGCTCACTAGTTTTACGCCAAAGCTCGAGGCAGCACAGTAAAGTGGTGCTGGACATGAAGAATAGCACCACCCTATCTCTTCTCATACTGGTGTCGTGAAAGGCGACTAAGGGATTCACTAAAACGTAGTGATTATATTATTTATTTATTGCATAAGGTTCGCCCACAGCATACATATTAACACTATTACCAAATAATACAGTACAGTATTGTCCTTATACGTATGCCAATTACGGGTAAACACAACATTGGCTAATCAAGACGACTTCAAAGTAAATTAAAAACTAATACTCCTAAAAAACCAAAAACAACTTTTTTTGTTTCTTATCATTATCATTATTATTTTTATTATCTTTGGGATTCACCAGAGGATGGGCAGCAGCGGTCTCTGAGTATTTAACGAACCAAATTTACTGCGATCGCCAACCTGCCTGCTAAGCGTGGTGATTATAAAGAAAAAAATATTTGACACAACTGAGACACATACCACAGATTAATGATATATGTACTAGTAACACATACAAAAGAAAGGATAGGATTATGGCATTCGTGCATCCCTTTCGGGGGATGCCTATGTCCAGCAGTGGACGTTATTCGGCTGAAATGATGAATTAAAGTGGAACAGCATTTTTTTTGTATTAATAATAGACTACAAATAGGTTGTTTGTATTGTAGGAGCTTTCAGACTCCGGGCTTCTTGGTACTGAGAATTTCCTAATAAAAAATCCAATAAGAATTTGCCCGACATGGGAAACGAACCCTGACTGGACCGGCCGCGGCAGGACCCCGCGGTACAGAATACTAACCAGCTCTGCATGTCTCTTTTGAAACGATTAGGCGTGAAGGTTGCGTTATGTTTTGACACTTCGTAAAATCCATACGTATTAGATAGGAAAATGTGAAATCTATTGGGAAACAATCAATAATTAGAATATTATATTTTGCTGGCATAATTATATAAACTTTTCAAAAAAAAAAACCACAATTTACCTAGCATCTTTCGCTGTTAACATCAACACAACCCCTTGCCCTTATCCTTACGCAAATAACGAAACGCAACTTTTTAAATGGCGTTTGTATTTTGTTTGAATGACTGAAACGTCGTCTTGACAACGAATTTGGTGGCTTTTTTATGAATTATTCGATTGATTTTAATATGAATTTATTAAATTATGGATGATCCCCACAAGACTCCTCCGCAAACGTCTGAAATCAAGGTATGTAACTGACTATTAATTGATTTAGTTAATCGGAACCAATCTCGCGTCAAGATATTTTTAATACGTTATAAATAGTTTCGAGATGCATAGCTGTAACACTTTACCTGTCTGTATTAATTAACCTGCGATCTATCTATGTCTATATAAAACTACCACTAAGTTTTACATTCAGGAATTCTATTAAATTTCTACCTTCAATCTACCTTTGACCACAATTTTCTACATCTTTATTTATATTTTTTATTTATTTTTAGAACATTCTTCCGGATGTCGTGCATTCTCAACAGATACCCACTATAGGAAGTGTTCCAAACGAAACAGAAACAGATATAGTTGCGAGTGAAAACACAGTAGAAAACCCAATTTCACATGATGCTGATGACAGCAAGACTGAGTCTATATCAGAACATATTCCCTCCAAACTCGAATATTCTACAGATTCCGACCATGCAAGTAAAACACAAGGCCTTCTTAATGTTGAGTCTGAGCAGGAGAAAGCTTCTAAAAATAGTTCCCTAAACATTCCATTACCACACTCCCCTACCAGTGAGAACCCAAGCACACAAGACCCTAGCAAAGTGAGCTTATCCTTGCCTCTTGATGTTAATGCTGTTTCTGATATTCATCTTTTGAGTGAAGAGAGCCCTGTTAATTTAGCACTGTCGTCAGATTTATTTAAAGAAACTCATGAGAAATCACATATGTCAGATGAAAAGGTAGAACCAAGTGAGCATAACACTCCAAACCTATCTCCTAGAAGTGACAAATATCTGGACTCATTAAATGAAGAATCTAGCCATAAATCAGATTTATCAATACAAGATTCTGTTGAAAATTCAGATGAAATAGTCGACCCAGATAAAGTGAGTTCTGGGTCTGAAGAGATTATCAAGCTTGATATAAGAGGTCAGGGTGTTCCGAAATTTTCTTTCTTTCCATCTGGTAAAATAATTTTTGGTCCACCGCCTGAGGGTGGGACTGTTATAGACTCCAATATTGAACCTATTCCAGTGTTCCCAAATTTGCTATCACCCTTTCTTGTTGGATCTGGAGACAATGTCAAAGTTGAAGAGGTGTTTGATGACCAAGACGAGTCTAAAGAGCCATCTCCAGATAAGTCATTACAAATGTCACCCGAGAAAGAAAGTTTATCCAGTGATAATCCATTGGTATTGTCCTCTGAGAGACAAAGCCTATCCAGTGACAATTCATTACAATTGTCTCCAGACAAGCAAAGTCTGTCAAGTGATAAGGTTGAGGCAGACTTGTTAGTTGAAGAAATCATTGTTGAAGATGAAATTAAAGAAAAGGATTGTAATAAACCAGAGGAGTGCTCTATGCCAAAGTCAATCCCTCTGGAAGAGACTATGTCCTTTAGTACATTGACAGATTATAAAACGATATGTGAAGAATATCATGTGAAGGTACTTGTTGTAATACATGGGTTCTGCTTCTGCGTGTGTTTTTGTCTGACATTATTGTGCTTTATTATTCTGCTTCTCACTCCAATGGCATGCTATGTACTAACATTTTACAACATACACTTCCTGATTTATGAGAACATATCAAAATATTATGTTCATGTGTAGTTTGGACTTGAATGAGAGCTCTGTTTAAGTTTTTTTTATTCTGTTTAAAATAAATGTTTTATTTATCTACCTAACTGCTTTTAAATAAGTAGAAATTGAAAATATACATTATTTACTGTTGCAATATTGTATTACTGCACTAAACTTTGATGATTATGTGCAATTTTACAATTTTATTGCATGCTTTTTCATTTGTGATGAAGAAAAATATTCCGAGTAATTTAAAAGCTTGTTTAAAGTACATATTTAGGTAACCTTTACTGCAGATAAACTTTTTAGAAGTGTAGTTAATTGCAAGAAGTTTTTTAGCATGCAAAAACTGTTCCGATTTATTTTCTGTATTGATGGAATTAACTGACATTTTTGTCAACACATTTGTCAGTTTGATTGATATGGAGCTTTTATTTACAAGTGTTGTTAATCAAATTTTTTATATTTGCAATGTTTTCTGTAAGTGTTTTATGTGATATAACAATAAAAGTGATTGGTTCTTATTTGAATGGCAACAACTTTTCACTACTTTGTTATTTGATTTTATTAAAAACTATTACATGAAATACCTTTTCAAAACAGGCTACATGTTAATTTTTGTGTTTGTTATGTTCATAAAAATTGTTTAAATGCCTGCTTATATATGCTTTCATGTGAATGTGATATGTATTGAATGCTTTCTGTCCTTTCAGCTTGTGCACTTCGAAGATGCTATAACTCAGCGTGATCAATTAATTGAAGAACTGACCATCTCATTACAGCGTTCGGTCCATGAACGAGATGACCTTAGACATGAGAATGACCACCTTACAAATGAAGTACAGATTCTGCAACACCAGGTTGCAGAGAGGTCCCATTCGGAGCATGACACCATCAAGGCACAGATTTCGGACTTCATGAAGTACCAAAGTCTTATTAAAGATGAAAGCACAAAGTTTTATTCTGCTATCATGAGCGGAGGATCTTCAATCCAAAGTTCTAACGGCGAGAAAGACATGGACAGAGAAGAAATTGTGATTAACTACTCAAAATCTGACTTAAGATCTTCAGATGTATCTGATGAATTCCAGACTGGTTTCGAAAACAAATTGACAACAATTATAAATAAGTTTGACAGTTACATTGAGGAGAATCTGAGAAATAAGCTCAGGGAGAGTTTAATACAAGTTTTGTGTGACGAAATAGCGAAGATGAGGATTGATAATGACACTGAACTTAAGGAATTGGAATCTCAGATGCAGCAAGACAAACAGTCTTATACAGTAGAAACAAGACGGCTGAGAGAACTCTTGGCTTCCGTGAAGGCTGGTAATGCAGATATAGAGACATTAAGACAGGAGCTAGATGTAAAACACGAGAAGGAAATGGAGAATTTGAGGACCTACTTTGAGAAGAAGTGTTCAGACATGGAAAGAAGGTGAGTTCATAAACTGTATTGAATTTATTGACTTTGACCAGTGTGTGTTGTTAATTACTTACGTCACAGAAACATGGTCGCTTACAATGGGCCTGATAAGTAGGCTCAAAGTCACTTAAAGGGCAATGGAGAGGGCTATGCTCGGAGTGTCCCTGCGTGATCAAATCAGAAATGAGCAGATTCGCAGGAGAACGAAGGTAACCAACATAGCCTGAAGAATTGCCAAACTTAAGTAGCAGTGGGCGGGGCACATTGCTCGCAGAACGGATGGCCGATGGGGCCGCAAAATTGTGGGGTGGCGACCGCGTACTGGAAGGCGCAGCGTGGATAGGCCACAAGGTGGACCGACGACCTGGTGAAGGTCGCGGGAATGCGGAAAGCGCAGGACCAACCGTTGTGGTGATGCTTGGGGAAGGCCTATGTCCAGCAGTGGACATCCTTCGGCTGAAATGATGATGATGACGATGATTGACTTTATTGTAACTGAATATTTTATTGAGTTATTTGTTTCTTGATTGTTGAAATATTTCTGTGGCAATGGCTCAACACTAATTAGATGTCAAAAGTAAGAATTTATAATTATTAGTTCCGTGTGGTGCCAGACGTAAAGAATTGCACCACCCTATATCTTCTCATGGGTGTCGTAATAGGCGACTAAGGGATTCACCAGAGGATGGGCAGCAGCATTCTCTGAGTATTAAACCAACCAACTGCGATCGCCAACCCGCCTGCCAAGCGTAGCGATTATTGTATATCCCCCCAAACTGTTTGGGGAGGCCTATGTCTGGCAGTGGACGTGTTTCGGCTGAAATGATGAATGGCTTAACACAAATTAGATGTCAAAAGTAAGAATTTATAATTATTATTCTGGAATAGTTTTTTGATTACATGACATACTGAAAAAATTATGAACTTGTCCTTCACAATCAAGGAATTGTTCATTGTTCAGACCATAATTAAGTAGTCATACTTTAGACCAAGGTTACTGTGAAATACTAATTAAACGCTATCTTTGTTTGCAACCAAGGCCAAAGCGAAGGTGAGTACTAATCTTTACTGTTTTTTGCATAAAATTAGTTTTTATGTACTTTTATTATCATTAGAATTTGCAGTATGCTATAAATGCTTACAAAAGCACAATTCCTAAATAGTATAGCTTTAATACTTACTTTATAGGTAGTTTTACTTTTTCCTTTGGGCCCGGACTCCACCAAAGCGGAGATGTACGAAGCGGAGAGGAGAGAGAGGAGAAAGAAAAATTCGCTCACAAGCAATTCAATTCAATTCATTTTTTTAGGGTTCCGTAGTCCTACAAGGAACCCTTATAGTTTCGTCATGTCCGTCCGTCTGTCCGTCTGTCCTAATCCTTTACCGCTTAATAACTTCTACAGTTATAAACATAAGTAAATTAAATTTTGACAAAAAATGTAATAGATATAGATCTCAATTTTAAAAGAATAAAAAAATCTTGATTACGTATTTTAGGGGTGGCGCTCATACATGTGAAATGGGGATGAAAATATTTTTTTCACTGCAACCCCTCGTGTGGGGTATCGTTGAATAGGTCTACTAAAATTAAGGTAATGTTTCATACACAACTTTTTTATCAGGTATACCATCTGCAAAATACAGTTCGCCAAAGTGGCTTGCAATGTGTCCCCCCCCCTGCCATTTCTAAACTATGCAACGTAGAAACTTATAGTCTTCAACATTGATAGACCTTTATAAAAACTCTCTTTTAAAATTATTTCGAGTATAATGTGATTATAAATTTTTGAGTTATAGTGAGAAAACTGAAAAATACTTAAGACGTCGTACTTCAAAGGTCATTGACCTTAGAGAAAAATGATCATAGCAAATAATACTCCTTTAGTTACTTTCTATTTAAAAAAATTACAAAAAGAAACACACTTCTTAAATTTAGCTTCATAAATTTAGCGCTAGGTGGCGCTGTTTGCAAAAACGAAAATAGTAATGAATAATATTCGATTTGGTTCGTTTGTAATTAGACCTACTTAAGGAACCCTATAATACTGAGCATGGCCCGACATGCTCTTGGCCGGTTTTTTTTAATTGAATTGAACTGCTTGTGAGCAGGATTCAAACCTACGACTTTTGGTTCAGTACAGCTGCTCCCCGATTCAGAACCACACGATAACCAATTGTCGACCGGTTCGGTTTGTTATCTCTTTTCGTATCATGATTCACGAAACGAGAGAAAATGAGATAGCAATCCGAATCGGTCGACAACTGCTTATCGAAAATTTTCTGAATCGGGGAGCTGATGCGGCTGACCATCAGTCTTTTGCACCGAACGATTGCGACCAGACCCCCGCATAGGCCGCAACCCTGTTACTGGGTAATACCGCCATCCTAAGGTTACACCAGTTGTCAGACTTTTGGCTTTCTGACTACCCTTAACGATTGCCATACATATTCGTTTGGCAACCGGGACCGACAGCTTAACGTGCTCTCCGATGCACGGAGGGGTCTCAATGTGCAACGAAACGGTCACCCATCCAACGATTGACTGCGTCTAGCGCAGCTTAACCCCGCAGATCTCGCAAGATCGATACACGCGTTTATTACTATTCTTATTCTATTTATTCAAATAGAAAGAAATATTTATATTTCTATAAAAAATAATAATAATAATATAAAAACAGTAGCCCACCGGCATCAGGAACAGGGTCCAAGCTACCGGCCGGTCAGGGCCTCAGAGAGAGGAACCTCCTAACAATACGTGCCGTGTCTAGAAGTACCGCTTTCTGTATCAAGCCCTTGACCCAGCTGCCTAATGAGAGCCTCTGCGAGTGTTGGTCGAGGCTCTGCGATAATCCCATTGGCCGTAATCCTTTGAGCGATAGAGTGAGTGTAGAAATGAGGCTACTAAGCCACGAGCCCCTTCTTATGTATGTACCGCACTGGTACACAACCAAATACATCAGAATATTTACTAGTAAATCTCTGTATACACTTCTTTGTTTTATACACCACATCACAGTTTTGCAAACGCACAATATGTCGCTCAGAACAATGACAAAAGTCGCTCGACCATAATGTACTGTTTAAGAGCGTATGCTCGGTCCGTGGGCTGTTTTGCCCAAAAACGTAACTTTTCAAATCTGATTATTCATCAACCACTTATCTTACGAACATTTCAATTACTAATAATTTTAGGAAATGTTATTGTCTAAATAGTAGATAGTTTATTTTGTTCGATTATTAGAGTATTTGTGAAATCTATCAAGATAACTGAACAGAGGTTTTCTTAATTTCACTTTCAGCGTCAATTTCGAAGCTTCAAATATCTGAAATCACTGACAGACCTAACAAACAAAAATTTTTAACCAACTGGAAAGATCCTTGAAAAAATAGTAACTAGAAAGGATTTTTTTATTTTAGGCTGAATACATAAGAAATAAAAATCCAAACAATGTGAAATTATTCAGAAATTTTAGTCGATACAATTATTATTTTCACCACTATATCTTACATAATTTAATATAACAATAAATGACTATAATAGAAGAACATATTCTTTAAAAACTTACAGTTAAAAATTTCAACTAAATTAGCTCTATAATTTTTTTATAAATATTTTAAAACTACTATAAAACTTCGCGTTCGAATCGATTCAAATCACTTCGCCGCGAGCCCTTCCAGAGAGTGGTCACGTCGCTTTGCGCTCTGACGGGGGTTGACGACCTTTGCCGTGCGTTTATACAAGGAGCTGCAAGTTTTTAGGGCGATCGTCAAATCTTAGTACTTTGGTAAATAAAATATTTTATTTTTGATGACCGACAAAATTTTATAGTATTATCATAAGTACTTGCTAAGTATTTTTTATGACTGACATTGTTTTATAGTGACAAAAAATTATGTTTTAGACGGTATGGGAAATAACACAAAGGTGTTTTTTGGAAAGAGAAAACGCAAAAAATCTGAAAATTTGGCTAAGCCAAGAGCTAAAAGGTATTTTTTGACGGCGTCTGTGGTCTAGTGGTTCGAGAATCGAACTGCTGATCACGAGGTCGTGGGTTCGATTCCCACAGGACACTAATATTTGTGTGATGAACATAAGTGTTTGTGTTGGTCTGGGTGTTTGTTATGTATTATAAGTATGTATTTACAAAAAAAAAAGTATATAAGTATTAAATCCATTGTCTAGTACCCATATCACAAGCTCTGCTTAGTTTGGGACTAGATGGTGCTGTGCTGCTGTGTAAAAAATGTCCCGAAGATATTTATTTATTTATGTTACACTAGCTTTCACCCGCAGCTTCGCCCGAGTGAAATTCGGTATGTTACAAGTGTTCTAGAGTGTGCAATCGATTCAAGTTTGGAACTTCATGTTTTAGGGTTTTGGGTTAAAAAATTAGAGGTTAGGGTTTTAATAAAAACAAACTCGTTGGTTTTTTATTTATAAATAATGTATTTTTAAGGTTCCGTACGTAGAAGGAAAAAACTAAACTCTTATAGGATCACTCTCTTGTCTGTCTGTCCGTCTGTCATAGCCGAATCTGTTGAACGAAAAAAGTTTAAATTTCTGTTCAAAGTTTGCTCTATGAAATTGCCATCTTTTTATTATTGAACCCTATGCCCGTGACTTGCATAAGCATTAGCAGCCCATTACTGTCCCACTGCTGGGCACGGACTAGTTTTTGTAATTTATGGTACGGAAATATGGAACATGAATGGTGCAACGGTCGGTTGGTCGTTACTTTATTTTTTAGGGTTCCGTACGTTGCCAAACGGGACCCTATTACTCTCGCTACGCTGTCCGTCCGTCTGTCTGTCACAGGGCTGTATCTTTTGAACGGTAATAGATAACCGGCTGAAATTTTCTCAGAATATGTGTTGCTATGAGGTGTATCACGACAAATACTAAAAACAAACAAAAAGTCTAAAACCAAAGGCCCCCTTTGGTTTTAGACTTTTTTTACCCATACACGAAACCTCAAAAAATATGCATTTTTTTCAACGTTTTTGTTCCTGCTCTATCTTCAAAACGGTAATATATACCAGCGTCAAACTTGGTCAGATTATAGTGCATATTATGCGCTATTAGGCGCGCTGTGGGATTATTGTAGGTTGGCACCTCTACTATACGAATCTATAAATGACTTTTTGAGGTATTGTAAAGTTTTAGCGTAAAATGCCAATTATCACTTTATCTCCTAGAGCCAATTTTTTTTTCATAAAAATGTTTTTGAAAATCCTAATCGAAGATTTTCGAAGCAGCAGAGTACATTTATTGTAGTTCGGCACATATACTATGCAAATATACACACGAAACTTTGTGGTAACGTAAGGTTTTGGCGTAACACGCTTTTCTCTACATACATAAACAAACTTCAAATTACTAGATCTCTGAAAAAAGTTTTAAAACGTAACATTTTGGAAGCATTAAAGTATGTATTTATTGTAGTTTGGCCCTCTACTATACGAATCTATAAATTACTCTTTGAGGTATTGTGAGTTTTTGTCGTAAAATGTTAATTATCACTTTATCTCCTACTGTCGATAAATTTTTCTTCATAAAATTGATTTTTAATACATAATCAAAGATTTTGGAAGCAACAGAGTATACATTTATTGTAGTTCGGCACAAATACTATATGAATATATGTATACACGAAACTTTGATGTAACGTAAGGTTTTGGCGTAAAACGTCTTTCTCTCCATACATAAAAAAATTCAAATGGCTGTATCTCTAAAAATACTTGTAAAACCATATTGAACATTTTTGAAGCATCACAGTATGTATTTATTATAGTTTGGCATCTCTAATATATGGATCTATAAATGAATCTTTGAGGTATTGTGAGGTTTTGGCGTAAACGCCAATTTTAATTTTATCTTTAACTGACGATTTTTTTTTAATAAAAATGATTTTAAAACCAAATCGAAGATTTTTGAAGCAACAGAGTATGTATTTAGTGTAGTTTGGCACTAGTACTATATGGATCTATATCTACACGAAACTTTAAGGTAATGTAAGGTTTTGGCGTAAAACTCCAATTTAACATTGTCTCCATACAAAAAAAACTTCAAATCGCTATCTATATCTTTGAAAATACTTGTTAAATGAAAACACTGAGGCAGCATTTTATATTTGCATTGATAAGTAGAATCCGAATCCGTTATAATATTTACAAAAAAACGTATTTCATTTTTAAATTTTCATTCATAAAAAATAAATAGTCAAAATAGGTCCTAAAAAAATAAAAGTATCAAAATTATTCGTGCTAAAGTGCTAACGGTTCAGCACTCACGCACACAGAGGACCCATTGTATCGTACCGTAGTGAGTGTGCCATTCGATAGATCGTGTAGATTTTGACTTGCGCTAAATCGAACATACGCTCTTAAGCAAGGATACTGTCTCCTAAGATACAGGGTATCCTAGTTTAGGAGGCAGGGTTTCACTAATTGCTCTTACCTTTTGACTGTTGTATCCTGGTTGTAATAAAACTTTTTAACAAAAAATTGAACCGACGAAAACAAACTAAAAAGCGAAAAATTTAATGAAGCTTTTAGTCTTAATAACTATTCTCCTAACTACTAATGTAAATAACTAATTATGAGTCGGCGCCAAACATTCTTCATTCAACTCCATTATGTTGTAGTGCCTAGAACTACATTTATATGTGCCAAGTTTCAACAGAATCGGTTAACAGGTAAGAATTCAGTGGGTGAACAAGCACTCATTGCCCCTGTTTCCCTACCCTTAGGGGTGGACTTTGATTTTGAAATTTAAATGGTACCAACTTCGAGATATACCCTATCCATTAAAAAAAGAATCATCAAAATCGGACTACTCTGTAAAAAGTTATGCGTCATACATAAAAAAAAAAAAAAGATACGCGTCGAATTGAGAACCTCCTCCTTTTTTTCGTCGGTTAAAAATGTTTATTGTTTGTATTGCAACTATTTCTATGTGTACCATAATAACTCAGTGTTCTACAAAATGTTTGTGAATGAATAAATAATTTAATTTAATTTATGTGTATTTTAATTGTTTCCAACCATTGCAGCTACTCAGAGGAGGTGTGGCGCGACAAGGCATGTGCGTCGCCCTGTGGCTCGGCGACGTCGCTGGATGCTCCCACTGATGCCGCCGGCGACTGCGGCCGACGAAGGACACGAAGCATGCAGCTGCCGCCACTGAGCCTAGAGGTAATATTATCCGTAACATAACATAACATCACGCCTGTATTTCCCCGAAGGGGAGGCAGAGGTGTAATAGTCCAACCACATTTCGCCAGTTATGTTATAGTCCCATGTAATAGGGGGCGAGCCTATTGCCATTGACCGGGTACAAGTCCAGACTCCGGGCTGCTACTGAGAATTTCCTAATGAAAAAACCCAATAACAATTTGCCCGACCCGGGAATCGAACCCAGGACCCCACGCTCAGCAGTCGCGCTTGCAAGCACTAGACCAACGAGGCAGTCAGATATTATCCGTATCACGACTATATTTCGACCTGAATCTCTCTCTAACTAAAAGATAGGCAGGTTTACGTACAATAGTTCTGACGACGTCTGTGGTCTAGTGGTCCAAGGGTCGGACTGCTGATCACACATAAGTGTTTGTGTTAGTCTGGGTGTTTCTTATGTATTACAAGTATGTATTTACAAAAAAAAGGTATATAAGTATTATATCCATTGTCTAGTACCCAGAGTACAAGCTCTGCTTAGTTTGGGACTAGATGGTGTTGTATAAAAATGTCCCAACAATAGTTCGTGCGGGATAACAAGGCAATAGCGGACGTTGAACCCTCCTTACAAATACGTTCTGACATTGTGTTATGTCAACAATAACCTCGCATACAACGGGGTCCCGAAACATGTAAAATTATGATCTTGTCATATCGTGGTAGTGGCCGCGTTGACACCAAGGTAATGCGTAGCAACCCGTGTATTATTATACGCAAGCTAGAAGACATTAATGACATTAGTATGGGTAGTGATATCGTTCATAAATTGCAATTTCGAAATAAGGGCCGGGTCAATGTCCGCTATTGCCATACTGTCTTGTTATTCCGCACAAACTACACGACTAACATATTGGATGGCTGTGCCGCCATTTGTTGATCCTGAGAATATGGGATCATACAAATAATAATTGTGTAATTTATGTTATGTATGAGTATGACACATTATTGGAGAAATTGTGACGCCATCTGTTATTTTCCAGTCAATACAACTGGAACAATCGCTGAAGCAAGTTTGTAAGAAATATGAACAGCAAGTGGACGAGCTGAAGGCGGAGCACGTAGCGTATGTGAATGAGCTGCAAGCCACGCACAGGGAGGCGCTCGCTGCACTCGACGACCAGGTGAGGAAAGAAACAAAGAAAGATTGCTCACAAAATACAACAATACAATACAAAAAGTAGAGTAAAGTATGCAGCAGTAATTATTTACGGCACTGAAACGTGATCGCTCATAATGGGCCTGATAAGAAGGCTCAAAGTCACTCAAAGGTCAATGGAGATGGCTATGCTCGGAGTGTCCCTGCGTGATCGAATCAGAAATGAAGAGATTCGCAGGAGAACGAAAGTAACCGACATAGCCCGAATAATTGCCAAACTTAAGTGGCAGTGGGCAGGGCACATTGCTCGCAGAACGGATGGCCGATGGGGCAGTAAAGTTCTGGAGTGGCGACCGCGTACTGGAAGGCGCAGCGTGGGTAGGCCACCTAAGTAGTACCTGGGTAGGTAGTGGTAGGTTCACCTTGTGGGGACAAGGTGAACCGACGACCTGGTGAGGGTCGCGGGAATCCGCTGGATGCGGAAGGCGCAGGACTGGTCGTTGTGGCGATGCTTGGGGGAAGCCTATGTCAAGCAGTGGACGTCTTTCGGCTGAAATGATGATGATGAATACAAAAAGTAACGAAAAGGCAATAAATAAGCCTCGCTGTAGCATTGCATGACCAAAAGGCTTTAGCGTATCATCATCATCATTTCAGCCGAAAGACATCCACTTTTGGACATAGGCCTTCCCCAGGCATCGCCACAACGACCAGTCTTACGCTTTCCGCATCTAGCCGATTCGCGCGACCTTCACCAGGTCGTCGGTCCACCTTGTTGGGGGCCTACCGGCCTTAGCGTATAAATGGAACAAAAATAATGGTCGGAGAGTGCCCGACAGAAGCGAAGCTACTACGCATTTGCGCGGATAGGACGCGCGCGCGAATCAACGGTGACTGTTTATCTCAATTTAGTCCCCGGCGACCCAGCAATCGGTGACCAGCACTATGATTTCTATTATATCAATAGAAGTCTGTCACACACAAATACTCCTGCGAGGGTCGAATCCGCAACACGTTGCGCAACAGCTTAGCGTTCAAACGTTGCGCGTATCGTATCATCGTATGATGCACCTTATGCAAGGAATTACTTTATAAACCTAACTAGAACAATCAGTGTGGGATATCATTGCTAAAGCCTCTATTATTATTATCCGACTACGGCAACGCCAAAAGGAGGCTATGTATGTATGATCATCTGTCCCTTCTGAACTCCTAAACTACTGGTCGTATTTTGGCGTTGGAAGCATTGTACTCTTCCGCGGGTTATATGTTATAATATGACGTCACATAAACATGGCGGGTCATAGCGAAAATTAAGTGCTACCAAAAATAAGTATAATAGATCATAGAATAGAATATCGGGTTTTGTATCCAATGACAGGTCTTACGAGTAAATTCTGAAAATATGTAGATTACCTATAAGTATCCATACAAAAACCAATAAAAAAATTAAAAGTCCAATTAATACGGCTAAAACACATTTCCAACAACAATGCCTAATCTTTAACCCTAAATAGCCTAAAGAGCCGCCACAGTTTCCGTAAATCAACAGAGGCTCTACAAGGTTCTCCAGCTGAGACCCGTCGAAAACTGTGGCTGGAAAAATTACCTCGACCTGCAAACTACATTCAACCAAGTGAGAGGCTTCCTGTAGGGTATAAACTCCCCTGGCCTACATGCAAGTCCCTAAACCGATTGCGGGCCCAGGTAGGCAGATGCAGGCTTAACATGAGCAAGTGGGGCTATATAGACCAAACAGCTACAGCCTGCATGTGTGGCATTGATCCTCAATCAATGTCACATTTGCTGTGCTGCTCCTTGTGTCCAAGCACTTGCACATTGAGTGAGCACCTTATCAATGTCACAGACAATGCACAAGACGTGGCAAATTTCTGGGCCAGCAGCGTGTGGTTACTGTGCCACTACCAGTAAATTTTTTGTACCGTCGACACGAAGAAGAAGAAGAACCCTAAATAGTTTAAATAGGAAGTTAACAACTTTTAAATTTTTTAATAAATAGGTACCATTCATACGTTGAATTTAACAAGCCTGTTGATAACCCTGAGACAGTTCTCGCGCCAGTAAAACGGCGTCGTCAAACTTATCAGCACGTATAAATATCCTGTCTGCCAGTTGGCATAACAAATTAATCAACTGATAATATTTAATGCAGTTTAAAATTCCTTTGCTTGACAATCATGTCTTGGTCTGTCAGATAATAGTGCTGTTGTTTACAAACTAAGCAAAAATCTCACTATCTTCCAGTTTCTAAAAAGCTGATCAAAGCAAAAAATAACTAATCAGCTGTCAAATCCCATGTCAAGTGTTTTGATTGCTTGTTAGTATTTTTGCCGACCAATCGCAGGACATGACGTAACTTAACTGGGGAGCTAAAAACCTAATTAGTCCCCAACAAAGTATTCAAACATTATTCCAAACAACAAAATACAAGATTTTTTATATCAGTAGTTTCTTTATAGTTAAAAAAAATGCGAAACGAGCTAAAGGCCCACTTGGTGCTAAGCTTTTACATTTGCCCATATCTGGGCCATTGCGTGACTGAAGACCTCAACGATAATGTTGACTTGGAACCTGAGCGCAGGGCGTTGGCTGTCCGATGCAATATGCTGGCCCGCAGATTTGCACGATGTACAAAACAAGTAAAGGTTACTCTTTTTAAGGCATACTGTCAAACCTTTTACACGTGCAGTCTGTGGGTTAGTTACACGCAGAAGGCATACAACGCTCTGCGCGTTCAATATAATAATGCATTCAGGGTGCTGGTGGGGCTGCCGAGGTACTGCAGCGCATCACAGATGTTTGCGGACGCGCGAACTGACGACTTTTTTGCCATAATGCGCAAACGATGCGCTTCTGTTCTGCGCAGGGTGCGCGACAGCCCCAACAGCATCTTGAATACTATAAAGGATAGGTGGGACGCCCCCATACTGCAGCATTGGTTACGCTTACACGCCCCAGTGGCATAGATAAACTACGTATTTAAATTAAATTCAATTCGAAATTTGTAATTTACTAACATTAAGGAGCTACTGGTCCATGAAAGAGCAATTCAAGGGCAATTTGCCCTTGTCACTAAAACGTAAGCTCATGGACATGTGCATTCTCCCCATCTTAACATATGGTGCACAGACATGGTCTTTGACCTACATCCAGAAGTCCAAACTCAAGGTTTGCCAAAGGGCCATGGAGCGCAGTATACTTGGTGTTAAATTAACAGACCGTGTTCGAAACACAATACTGCGCTCCAAAACGCAAATTGTTGACGTGGGTCAGAAGGTCGCCCAACTGAAGTGGGACTGGGCAGGACACGTTTGCCGTATGCCAAATGAGCTGTGGGCCCGTATAGCACAGGACTGGAGCCCTGAGACAGCGAAGCGGGGTCGCGGCAGACCACGCAGGAGATGGAGAGACGAGCTCGATGTCTTTCTTGATGACAGCTGGCAGGAGGCGGCACAGAACCGCGATAGATGGAAGGAATTGAGGGAGGCATTTGCCCAGCAGTGGGACAGTACAGGCTAACAAAAAAAAAAAAAAAAAAACTAACATTAGGTTGTAAGGGCAATGTTTACTAACAAAATGGATGCAAATCTGAAAATAATGATTTATTATTTATTTATTATAACAACTGCAATACCACTCAAGCTATTGCCTAAACGGTACCGCAAGTCACGTTTGGCAAACTGAGACATGAAGATGGAAAGTCTAATTTGATTGTAATGTCACCGGCACCCGTACCCTTCGCTCCGGAACACAGCAATGCAAGCATCACTGTTTGGCGGCAGTAATACGGTTGTAGTGCTTCTCCGGACTAGCTTTTTCACAAGGAGCTGAGACGGTTCATACAAAACGTAACGCTCGCTCACGTCAGCCGCCAACTGGGAGTTAGCTATAAGTGTTTTGCTGATTTTTCATAACTTTTCAACCTTGTGTATGCTATAGCGTATACACATCCCGACTCTAAGGGATGCTCCACACCAAACGTATAGTCAGCGGCTGATTATACGCTGTCACAATATCCAGATAAGCACTATTTGTCAGATAAATTCAAAAATTGAACATAATAAATTTGAAACTAGCTTATGCCCGCGGCTTCGTCCTCGTGTAATTCAGCTTATCACAGAAAGATGTTATCATGCATCCCTCGGGAACTGTTTATTTTCCCGGTATAAAAAGTAGCTAGTACTACCTCTTTGGCCTAGTGGTCGCAAGCGCGACTGAAAGATTACAGTCGCGTGGCAGATCGGCCAGCCCCTTACATGATGTGAATTTTACAACATGGGGTTGAGGACTTGGGAATAGTTGAACCAAATAACTAATGAAATAGATGTTCCTGAAACAGCTAAACTTTGTTTTCCTATTCTTATTGCGTTCCATAAAGATATTTTACCTGCTATGATCAGTTTTGCAGACTGCCTCGTTGATCTAGTGGTTGCAAGCGCGACTGCTGAGCGTGGGGTCCTGGGTTCGATTCCCGGGTCGAGCAAAGTGTTATTGGTTTTTTTCTTTAGGAAATTCTCAGTAGCAGCCCGGAGTCTGGATTTGTGCCCGGTTAATGGCAATAGACTCGCCCCCTATTACATGGGACTATAACATAACTGGCGAAATGGGGGTGTACTATACACCTCTGCCTACCCCTTCGGGGAAATAGAGGCGTGATGTTATGTTATGTTATAAAAAGTAGCCTATATGTTAATCCCGGTTATGGTCTATATGTGTGCTAAATTTCGGTTGACACGTGATTCAGTAATAAACATCTTCACAAACTTTCACATTTATAACATTACTAGGAAGTAGGATAGGATTATGTGAAGTTAACCGAAGTTAACTCATCTGAAGTTACCGGAACTTATCAGGAGATGGTGAGACAGGCCCTAAATTGAATGCTTTATTACAGATAACGCAACTAAAAGCGCACATACAGACAGCAGAGAACACTGAAGCTAACGTGTCGCTGTACCAACAGGACATAGACTTAGAACTGGAAAAGGTTAGACCTATCCCTTATATATATCTTGATATACTCGTCGATGGATGCCGTGCAGTGTGGTCCCCTATAATTGATGTTGTGCTCCTAACTTTGTGTTGCTTAATAACTGGAAAGCAAAAAACCTTTATAGAAAAGAAGAAAACTGCAGGATCGAGAATTTTAATCACGGTATTGGATGTATCCGTTAAAAATATTCTGTATGTTTTTCTAACAACTAGCTTTTTGGAATGAATTTGATTTAAATGAATATATTCTGTAATTACGCTGAACTCGGCCTTAATTTATGTGTTTCTTCGGGTGAATCACTAAAGGCACGGCAAAAATGGGCTGAAATGATATTTATCTTAAGTCAACGTTTCGGGAATCTTTGAGTAACCTACAGGATTGTACAGGGCAGAACTGAATACTGCTTGAGGCCGCTACTCTTTTTACTAATATGTGCACATAACCGCATGCAGGGGAAAGACAAACAAGCTTACGGTAGCCTGAGGTAATCCATCCTATGGCTGTAAACCTTCCTTCTGGCTATGGCTCAGCACAGACCTAGCGGAGCGGAGTGGAGGATTATCTGCTAATAAAAAAAAAAACTATTACCATATTCATAAAGTGTAAAATTGATTGAGCGATACAGACTGTCCGCGCGTTCTTGAGACTGCGTGGCCAATTTTGCACTTTATGAATATAGTAATAGAGTTGATTTTTTAGTGTTGGCAAATCCTCGGATTTGCGCTCCACTAGGTCTGCGCTGACCCTGTCACGAACAAACTCATACAATGGACAAATGATCACAGAAAGAATGAGAAACACATCCCTTGGAACATTATCACACTGGAAATTTGTAAATATCACAATTTAATATCACTCTAAATGTACAGCAAAAATGTCTAATTTTCTATAGCACAAATTGTATTTCTGAGGTTGAATAGCAAATGTAGGGTGAATGAATAAGGATTCCCAAATGCTAAGTTTGTTTATAACAATTTGGTTTGATGAGTGCAATTTAGTTTTTTTTTTCACTATGATATAAGCGACAGTATTATTTGTGTACTTAAAAAGAGTTATATTCTAGAAGTTCTTTAATTTGAGTAGCATTATCGGAATTTTATTATACCAAATTTCTCTAAAGCTTAGAATTTAGTTATGTTTAATGTTATAAAAATCAATTGTGTCTTCTGTGTCAATCAACTCTTTTTTGTTCATTTATACACATTCGTAATCTTAAACACAATACAATTTTAGTTTTTAATTTATTTTTCCGTCAGTACAATTTTATTCATTCCAAAAATAGGAAAAATATCTATTAAAACCTCTTTTACCCTTCAACATTCACCCTATTCACCTCAGTTGTCATTCAACCACTTATTAAACTCATTCTGTCTCTGTCCTGCATGCATGGAATGCCACTAACACGCTCGTGTGTGACTAAACGGCGCGACGTCACCGCTACGTCATCACGGTAGAAGATGGAGGTGCAACTGGAAGAGAGGCTGGAGGAAGTAAGAGATGAGGTCAGGCAGGAGGTCGTGAATCATCTACAGGAGCAGCTGCAGGTATGTTGAGTTATCATCTCAGACTTTTACCAAGCCAGTCTAGCTTTGTTTTCCTTAGGAGACCGTTACGATAGGAATTTATTTGGGAGTGGTCAGAGGTTCTTCTATAATCTATAAGGTAGAATGTAGTGGGATATTTATGGCTTAAAGTAATAAATTGTTATGTTTCCACTACGGAAAATACGCATGTATCAGCAGACAGTCTGCCGCCGACATTATAATGCTGCTTGCATCGTTTGATCGAGACACTTGTAAAGTACGCCAATTTTAAATCAAACACTGGTCGTTAGAAACGCCCACTTATTGTGAGCTATAAGCTTATTGCTTCCTACATTACATGTGTAATAAGGCTTTAAATGATAAGTTTTAACCCATTCCCAGTCTAATGATCCATATATTTATGGTACAGGGCGATTGTTTAACTGTTGTCTCTGCTGTCTGGACAGTGGACGTGTTTATTAAATTATAATATAGTTTAATATAATATATATTATTTGATTTATTTCTTTAAAGTTTGGAAGATTTACAGTCAAACAGAATCTATATAATACTGAAAATAGTTAATCCTGTGCCATCTCAATCTTCACAGGTAGAATTTCGAATTACGCTATTATCTTTCATGTATATTTATCTAACTATTTAATATACATTTATGAAACTAAAATATATATATACAGAGACAATGGGGACATAAATACCTTTTTTCCTGTGGGTTGTGGGACGGAGTATTTATCAAAACCGACAAAGGTCGAGAAGTTGAACCCAACCTCAGTTAATAATATAAATTATAATATAACAAGAGCTTTACAGTAGTAAGTACGAAAATACATAATAGAGCCGTAGCTCAAAAGCGATGGCGCCATATTTGCACAAAGGCCTCATTTATAACACAAAATATTGTAGAAATTCATTAAAACATCTATTCCGAGATCAAAAGCTTGACTATAAAACACAAGAACTGTATTAGAGCTTAGCCAGTAGTACCTTCAAAGGGAGAATATACATCTCTGTACTTTAGTATTGTAAATAATGTAAATATATATGGTTTATATGCTTTTAACTTAAGCATATTTTATATTACCCACAGAATGCTGTCGTAATTTCGCATAAAATGTACAAACACTTGCTTTTGTATAAATAGACTAACTAAAATACCCATAAACATTTTATGGAGTCTAAACTAACTGGAATAAGTATTGGGCTATGATTCACTTAACCTACATCTTGTATTTAATGGGTAAAGAGATTTCTTAGAAGTGATTTGGGTGATTATTTTTGTGAGCTATCGGAGTTAATTTTGCACTGATTTACTTTTGCTTACGAATTAACGACGGTTTGGTGTTGGTCTCTTAATAAAGTTCGTTTATATTTTAAATAATTGTTTTATGCGTAAACGAGGATCTCCTAATTAAAGATTAAAATTCAAAGTCGTTGGTTTTCATAGACAAAACATTCTTACTGTCAAAGTTAGACAAGGCAATTACGTTTCCGTCCGGGAATCGACAAGAAATTTCTACCGCGGATTTCGGTCGTCAATATTCAAAACATTATTGCAATTTTTTATCTTTAAAAAAATATCCTTAAATCTATCTAAAATCACCAGAACACTGTTTTTCATCAATCCAGACAATCCATAAAATTAATTTTATTACAAAACTCCTGTAGTAAGCCGTAGTACTGTATCTGCCCTGTAGCCATTGGCCTGGTGCCATCTCGGTACACCATTAATAAATACGCGGGTGACGTACCAACGTGGACTGTGCTGGCTCAAATACAGCAAGGCTCTTCCCACAGTTGGCGGGAACACGTTTTATTCACAACTCGACTTATAAAAAAATATAAACAAGCTAGTTTTCCCTTATTCATAAGTGAAAGTTTAACTCAAACTAGTTATTTCGTGAAGTGACTGAAGAAAATGTGACAATTTAGTTACCTAGTTTAGTTTTGTGAAGAACAATGACTTCTAGTAGTGATATTTTTTAAGGGACTGACTTCGACATTGAAGTTATAAATATTGAAAGACTTTAGAATAGATTTTAGGGTTTTGTTCTAGTGTGTTTGGACTGGTTATAATGTGAAATGCCTGATCGAAATTATTTGCCATTTTATAAACGACGTGTAAGTTCGATTGCTTTTTTAACTGACTTCAAAAAGAAGAAGGTTATTTGTGACTAGATTTTTTTGTAAAATGGCGAAACAATGTTAAGAAGCTACTAGCAGCAAAGTGGCGCCCCCTAACTACCGCGAACTATATTTACCTTACAGTACTTAAAGGGACCGAAACCCGTAAGTCAACAAACTACTGCGAATCCCGCTCAAAAACTACTCACTCTATGGTACTGAAATTAAAATACATGTTACTCAAGGATAGACGTGACAATATTATTGAGTCCAAAACATGAATGCACTTATTTAGCTGGATCATAAAAAAATCCAAACATACGTCTGAAACTGTTTATTTTCGGACAGTTTCCTAAATATATCCTACATTTATTGGTTCTTCTTCTTCTTCTATCGTGTCAATATGAGCTACATAATGATAACAGCTCATGCCGTGGGAAAAAGATTAGCCAGTCAGCAGGTTGGTAGCGGGGCTGACTGCCCAGGGTGCGCCGGACGATCAATTAAACATCGTCACTCGTGGAGGCTATTTTAATGCACCCCATTTATTGGTAATTTGATACGATATTTTAGCTAAATAGTGTTTTAGTAATTTGAAATAATTTTATTGAGCCCTTTTATCGAAAATACACATATTTTCTGAGTAATATATTTTTTTCGCTTATATGCTCTTTCATTCTAAGTGACGTCAACTTCATGCCGCACTACTCCTTCCCGGCAAACCTCGTATTTTGCTTCGCGCTCACTCTCATTCCGCGGCGTTCTGGGCCTTGATGTACTTACTCAGCGAGTAATTATTATTTTTACTGGTGGGGGTGCCACTTAGCTGCTAGTAGTGCTTAAGGCCCAGCTAAAGTTAAGTTGTTACCTTTGCCCATAACAACTGCTACACCAACTAGGCTGTTGCCTAAATTATATTGCAAGTTTGCGTTCGCCAAACTGAAACATAAAGGTAGAAAGACTCATGTGATTGGAACGTCACTGGCCCCCGTATGCTTCGCACTGTAAGGCAGCAATGCAAGCATCACTGTTTGGTGGCAGAAATAAATAAATAGATAAATATTTTTGGGACATTTTACACATCACCATCTATTCCCAAACTAAGCAGAGCTTGTACTATGGGTCCTAGACAATGGAAATACCGAAATAGAAATCGAATTGAATGAAATAGGTACGGTGGTAGTAGTTTCAGTGGTGGAATTGTGATGATCATCAGTAAACGTTAGTCAGAAATCGTTAATGCTTGTTAAAGAAATATACTATTACCATTGTTGTTAAAATTTGTACCGAGTGGGTCCCGAAAAACGTGCAACGGCATCGCGGCAGACCCAGGCGAAGATGGCGGGCCGGGCTGGACTCGTATAGAAAAGACTGGTCCACACTTGCACTTGACCAGAAAGAGTGGAATAAGGAAAGGGAGGCCTTTGCACTGCAGTGGGACAATATAGGCTGAAAATAAAAATTGTTGTTTTGTTATTTGATTTTGTAAGCAATATTTGAATGATTTTTTAAAGTGCTTATCTTTGAAGGTAAAAACTAGTAGTATGAAGAGATACACGATTGAACCATGTGTTCATCATTGTTATAGGTCGTAGATTGTATGCCAATATGATGCTGGCCATGGGCTTCCTATATTTTAAGCCAACTCAGTGTTCCGAGCTTCATTCAAGTACTATCTGGCTGCAATTTTGTTTATTCTGTCTACCAATATTATAACCCTTCTTCGTCGTGTTTAACTAGAATTCAGGGTGTGGCTTGTTTCCGACGACCTAGTTTAAAGTTATCCTAGAATTTATAAAGTCGTTTCTTCATCACGTTCTTTGTTGCCATATATTTCCTTTGACAAATCCCGACTTTAATTCCAAAATTTTCTAGCCACTTATCTGTCAATTCTTTGTCAAATTATCCTATAAGCCAGTATATTTTGTAATCAATCAGGTATGGTCTCGTGTTAGTAACGCATTATTAGCTTACGTGTTACTGACAGGTGTTTATAGGATGAGGCACGGCTTATGAACTCTTTACTGACGTCTTGACCCAATTCCTATTGATTTATTCTACGTAGTTTACGTTAAAATATAAACAGCTACTGTATATTATTGAGAATGTTGAACGAGAAGAGCTACGAGATTATAATAATAATAATAATTATGTTTATTGCGACTTCAGAAGAACATAACAACAGTGTAGCCCTGGACCCTGAACTAGGATAACCTGTATGACAGGGGCCAGGCCTCTCGGTTATATGGTACAGATTGAGAGACAATAGACTCAATTAAATTATCTAAATCTAGAAAAATTATGTTTAAGTTTTACAATATTCTATTGGCAGATATTAGGAGGGTAAGTCTTAGTGCCCATGAGGGGGGACGGTTTGTTGATTATGTTTTGTTTTTGTTGACATTTTTGAAAGTTTGAAAGATTACAGTCGCGTGGCAGATCGGCCAGCCCCTTACATGATGTGAATTTTACAACATGGGGTTGAGGACTTGGGAATAGTTGAACCAAATAACTGATGAAATAGATGTTCCTGAAACAGCTAAACTTTGTTTTCCTATTCTTATTGCGTTCCATAAAGATATTTTATCTGCTATGATCAGTTTTGCAGACTGCCTCGTTGATCTAGTGGTTGCAAGCGCGACTGCTGAGCGTGGGGTCCTGGGTTCGACTCCCGGGTCGGGCAAAGTGTTATTGGGTTTTTTCATTAGGAAATTCTCAGTAGCAGCCCGGAGTCTGGATGTATGCCCGGTCAATGGCAATAGGCTCGCCCTCTGTTACATGGGACTATAACATAACTGGCGAAATTTCGGTGTACGATTACACTTCTGCCTACCCCTTCGGGGAAATACAGGCGTGATGTTATGTTATGTTTAAGATCAATTTTCTTTGTTTTATATTGAATAGCTTTTACACTCGAATCCGTCCGCGCGCGTCCTCTTAGAATTTCGAAAAATCTGTATTTGTTGTCTACATCATAAAGGGAACTGTGAAAAATTTCAGCTTTCTAGGTCCAAGGGTTTGTGCTGGGCGTTGATGGGTCAGTCAGTCAGTGATTCAGGTCTTTTCTTTTTATATGTATTGATTTCTTCTTCTGTCCTCCTCTTCTGAGGTTCTGTGAGGACGTTTAGGTTTCGCAAATTTTTTTTTTTAATTATCTTCGGAAATCCTATGTCCGAAGTCCAATGGACTTCAGTAGGCTAAGTTGAAACAAAGTTGAGAAATAATCGTTGTACAGTTTTCGATCGAATAACAACCAGATTTACAAAACCGCTTAGCAACACCACTTTCACCCCAATACAAAAATACAAGTAATAAAAAAATTACTCACACGTTCTAATTATATTCGTGCATGTACAGTCATAGTGTGCTCCCAGTTCATCGCCATTTACAAATATTGTCAATCCGTCGCTGGCTCGCTTCCAGGCGATAGGCGACATTTTTCGCGCTTCTGACCTAATTTTTTAGCTCCACGCTGTCTCGGTCCACAAGTTTTTGTTTCTCCCTATTTGGGTCAATGATCTGGTGAGAAAGTTTGTTTTTTGTTTCAAAGTTGGCGAATCAGGAATCTTTAAGTATTTTTTTGAATAAATTAGAAATAATGATGTATCATCATCATTTCAGTCGAACGACGTCCACTGCTGGACATAGGCCTCCCCCAAGCATCGCCACAACGACCGGTCATGCGCTTTCCGCATCCAGCGGATTCCCGCGACCTTCACCAGGTCGTTGTGGGGGGCCTACCCACGCTGCGTCTTCCAGTACGCGGTCGCCTCTCGAGAACTTTACGGGCCCATCGGCCATCCGTTCTGCGAGCAATGTGCCCCGCCCACTGTCGCTTAAATATGGCAATTCTTCGGGCTATGTCGGTTACCTTCGTTCTCCTGCGTCACTCAAATGGCATGAAGAGAGCTATGCTCGGAGTGTCCCTGCGTGATCGAATCAGAAATGAGGAGCATTCTCCTCATTACATCATTATGTGTAATAATTAATATTAACTAGTCACTCTAATTTGGTATAAATATTACGAATATAATAGAATAGATATATTTATTTGCAATGAATGTAGGTCAAAAAATTTGGTGGTACATTTTGGTAAAGAATCCCTGTAAATTCTGCCTGCAAAAATTAAATTCACATAGTTGGTTAAAAACAAAACGAACTTAATTTTAATTATATTCACTTGTCAGCTCACCAATAAAAGTTTGATTAAATATGAGGTCTAGATTTTAGATTATTTAATGTAATATACTCCAATATCAATTAAAGAAGTACGTAAAATATTCCAAGGCAAGTCCTCATAAGTAAACAACGATATACAAATGCTACTGTAGTTAATCAAACGCAAATTAATAAATTAAAGATAAGCAAAAGCAATAAAAGTGCGAACAAAGTGAACATGACTAACGAAACGTCTGACTTTGATAAAAATTAATGCGCCCTTTGTATATCTACGTCCTGCATTGATGTAGGGCAATAAACACGTAGCTCATTAACTATTATATCATTGAACCAATCAGTTGAGAACATAATTGTTTTTGATGGGCATTAACAAACAATAACTATTAGGGTAAGATTCCTAAAGGAAACAATAATCATAAAGGATCTTAATGCCCATATTATATAATTAACTGATCACTTGAAAACATCATTACTCCCTTTGTTTAGATAAGTACTCTTTGGGCTATCAATCTCGGTGATAAGGGGTCAAATATGGCACAGTACCAGTCATATATTCTCCTTATACGAGTGCAGTCACATCCCTCGTAATTATTGGAATATTTTATTGTGATTTGTTGTGATTGTGTAATTCTAGAAGAGTTTATCTTTCAATATTTTTTAAACTCTGATTATTTGGCAGTATTTGATTGTTTTTGGAAAGAAGCATGGGTGATTTGTTTGTAAGTTCATAATTTTGATTTGTTTGTAATCTAGACAGTAATCTTTTTTTTCTAATTTCGCATCTGTATTTAATTCCTTCGAGTGGTAGGTAGTCTATTTTAGGGCCAAATTAAAAGCGTCAACTAAGGGAGATGCATTCGATCTATTAATACTAGTAGGTCGTGAGTTGGCAACTTGCTAAACCTTCTACTTGCGACAAATATTTTACTGCTGTAAAAACTTTAAGCCACAGCTTAAACCAAACCATTCCAAACAAGCCATAATATGTTTCGGCTTGTTCGATGTTCTCCCTAGACACTTGTACTGATACCTCATTTCAAACTGTAATAAAAACTTATATTTTTGGTCCTAAGTGTAAAGAAGAAGCATGCCATGTTTAACTTTCTCGTGTGTTGTCAGGTGCTTCTATCCGATCCCGATGCGGAGGTGTCGAGCTGGCCGCTGGAGCTGGTCGCCTTGAGGGACAAGATACATGGAGAGGCCGTCAAATCACAAGGCGAGAAGGAGGTAAGGCGTTTGTGTTTAATAAAGTACTTAAGTTAATAAGTTTCATGAAAATGAAACGTAACTCAATTATAAGTTGTCTTTATGTCTCATGCTGTCATTGTTGTTTGAGGATTCGGGGATGTGTATCATTTTGAAATCTCTTGATGATGATTTGATTAACATAATAATAAAATAAAAAACGTTTATTGCATAATAACAAAAGCAAACCAAACTAAGTAAAACTTGTATTATGGCGCTCACTATCAGAATCAAATAATACAATAACGAGAGGAAAAGATGCATACAGACTACACAACAGGCAACAAACTTCTTAAGTTACGAAACGTATGTAGTTGAGTAGAAACTCGCAGTTTTGACAACGACAACTTTCAGTGCGGTTTGTTTATACGGCTACAAATACATACATACATACATACATAATCAGTCCATTACTGTCCCACTGCTGGGCACGAGCCTCTTCTCAGTATGAGAAGGTTAAGGCCTTAGTCCACCACGCTGGCCTAGTGCGGGTTGGTGGACTACACACACGATCGAGAACTGTATGGAGCACTCTCAGGTGTGCGGCTACAAACAAAATAATTTATTAATTAGTTTACCATACCTATGATCTTAAGTGATAATTACAGCGCTATGTTTTGCCACACATAGGGCGTACAAATTATTTAGTTTGGTATTAATCGTGCATGCAATATGCCACTGAAAGAAATATTTAAATCATGGTACAATAAATAGTAAGTTTAAGTAGGTATGTGTAAGTCATATGTGTTAAAAATGACTGATGATCTTGATTAAATGTGAAAAAAAGCACAGACAGAAGTTTTTCCTGTTATTTACGATGCTGAGATTGGTAATCGAAAATTGTTTGATGATTCGCAATGACTCATTTGGGCGTTTAACGAAAATGTCCGACTGAAAATTAGGATATTTGTTTAGTCGTATTTACAGATCCTAAGACGAAAAATGCATTCGGTAGTGGCAGCACGACGCGCAGTTGCAGCAGTGGCGTGCAGTGGCCTACTTCATTTGAATTTAATTGTGGTCTAAGTTATTGATTTTTGTATGTAGGAAGATTAATTTAGCATTAATAGGTCTATTAAAAGATAAATAATCATCGTACTTTGAAAAAAAGATAATAACTTACACCACTATTGAATTTGAATGAGGAAGGCACTGGGTACTGCCTAATTGCCTATATGCAATGCACGCCACTGAGTTGCAGTGGTACGATTATCCTGTCGGCGTGTCTATAATAAACAAACACAGGACACAATCCTGTGATTTCTGTGACCCACTTAGACGGGCCCTTTGTCGTGAGCACGAGCGGCTGATATGGCCATGTTTGTTTAGGTTTACCTCTAATGCTACTTACGCGCTAAAAGGAATAAAATGTTGCTAGAACATGTGTTGTTAAAAAATTCGTTTTCTATAGTCTGTAGTCCGCCAACACGCAACAGGCCACCGTGCAGCATGTTGGACTAAGGCTCTTCTCATTCCGAGAAGAAGCCCTGATTGTTATTATGTAAGAAGAAAACGAAGGAAAAGGTTCATTGCTGTGTTGAACTGGATAGGTGGATAGCGAGCTTCCTTCCACAATACGATTTCACGAACTTTCAACTATTTTTAATAGCCGACGCCCACAGCTTTTCTCCCGTGGTATGTCGATAGAAACTATCCTATGTCTTAGTTCAGGATATGGTCTATATATGTGCTGTTCAGCCGTTCCAGCGTGATTGAAGGACAAACAAACATCCTTAATTTTGCATTTATGATATTAGTACGATAAATAGGGTCTTGCCGGCTCTTCTACATAGCAACTTTTTTGAATCGTGCAACTACATTCTTAACTACTACTAGTTTTGAAAGTACATTTAAATGCTTATTGGAAGTAAAAAACTTTTCATTTCGAATTTGAATTATTCGTATTTTCAAAGTAAAGGTGCTGTAATGTAGTCTATGAATCAGACCAGTCAGGGAATATAAACGTGATTTAATGAGTGAGCCCAGATAAAGTGCATCGGCATTGGTATAACCCGAAAACACGTGCAAACACCGCTCGGTCAAATGTCAACCGATTCGCCCGACAATAATCTTTATCTTTTATTCATATAAATTATGCGTGATCACTAATAGATGCACTTTTTATATTCCATCTACCTTCAAAGAGCTTTGTATGACTAACAGCCAAAATTAATATCCAATCTATCCACGATTTGCCCTACTAGAGAAAGGAATTTGACTAAGCTCAATACAAAATATATCTATATCTTCTCATGGGTGTTGTAAAAGGCGACTAAGGGATTCACCAGAGGATGGGCAGCAGCGTTCTCTGAGTATTTAACCAACCAACTGCGATCGCCAACCCGCCTGCCAAGCGTGGTGGTTATGGCATAGCCCCCCTTTTTGGCAGAGGCCTATGTCCAGCAGTGGACTTCTTTCGGCTGAAATGAAGATGATGAATACAAAATATGTCAAATTTCTACCTCCAGTAGGGTAAATCGTGGATAGATTGGATATAAATTTTGGCCGTATGCCTAATTATTTAAACTGAAAACAACTTATAAATATCATTACTCTGTTTCTACAATTAGGCTACAACTCAATAATCTTTTTGCCCCCAGTCATCGTCGCCCTATAAATCCCTTGCACGTCTAATAAATAGCCATGCACTTAGACGACAGGAGCACTATAAATACGAGCCACCCTCGGATTCCCCTCCCATGACTGGCCCTGCTCTTTGCTGTACCAATCGTAAATCTGAGCCAACGTTTTGGTCTATAGTACTTTTTGTTCGTGTTCCTGGTAACGGTTAATTAAAGTAACGAAAACGTTGGCGTTTTGGTTTGTTTGATTGCGAGAGTAAATACGTTGTGTTGTTAGAACGTGTGGTCTTTAGGCTAAGAATAGTAACCTGTCTTGGTTTGGTCGTCGTAAACGCTGACTGAGATATTTTGTCAGGTGGATTGGCAGCTGAGTCTATATACTTTTGACATTTGAAAGGCATATATTTTCAGTAGTGGACATCTTCGTTTTTTTTTTTAGTATAGGATGGCGAAACGAGCTAAAGGCCCACCTGATGTTAAGCGGTTACCTTTGCCCATAACAACTGCAATACCACATAGACTGTTGCCTAAATGATACCGCAAGTCGGTTCGCCAAACTGAGACATGAAGACGGAAAGTCTCATGTGATTGTAATTTCACCGGCACCCGTACCCTTCAGACCACACACACAGCAATGCAAGCATCAATATTTAGCGGAGAAGTAGGTACGGTGGTACTACTTCCCCGGACGAACTCTTTCACAAAAGAGCTCTACTACTACTAAAACGGCTTGTTATTGCGTCATCTTATATTTAGGCCAATTGCTCCAGCTGCAATAATCTCTTTTTTTTGACTTTTAACCCTTCCACGCGTCCTTCGTTTTCAGCTTGATAGATCTTTAACAAGAAGTTTTTTTTATTGATAAAGCATCTGGTTTATTTATCTTACAATCTAAACTCATAACTAATGAGTCATTTAGTTCTTGTAGTCATCATCATCATCAGCCCTTTACTGTCGACTGCTGGGCACGGGCCTCTTCTAAGAATGAGAAGGTTAAAGCCTTAGTCCACCACGCTAGCCTAGTGTGGTTTGGTGGCCTACACACTCCATCGAGAATCTGTATGGAGCACTCTCAGGTGTGCAGGTTCTTTCATGTTGTCTTCCTTCACCGTTAAAGCATGTGATAATCAAATTTTGAGTCACGTAGAATTTGAAAAGTCTGTGGTGCGGGCCGGGTTCAGGTTCCGGATTTGGTTATGAAGCCAGCCATATTGCTCGGAATATTGATCTTCTATTATGACTTAAAGGCCGGATTTATGCAGGATTAACCAAAGATTCTGCAGCTCTGATGACAAATACTTCTGCTATACAACTATAACTTGGCACAGGTGGCGGCGTCTGTCTGATCTCTTAGCCCGTTTGGTTTTATTACACGTTATATCTATTTAAACTACGTGAAATAACCGATGCGTAGACTAAAGACTGCGGCAGTGCATAGTGCAAGAATAGTGAGAGATTACTGTATCGTGTGCAGTGGCATAATGACCCATTTTACTGGAATATTCAGGGAAGAATCATTAACATTCTCTGTCATTATGACTTTGCAGATGTTTGTTTTGGTAATTTTAGTTGAAATCCTAGCACTAAAAGTCATGAAAAAATTACAATTTGTTCATAATTTTTATTTACATCCAGTGCTGTCACGATCCTTCCCGGTGATACATTTTGTCGACAAAGTCACTCAAACGAATCCTGCTACATTACACGTACCTACGTCTGCAATCGAACATTGAGTGCAAGCGATTTTAGCCTTCGTGGTTGTTCATCGGAAAGATTTCTGACTGTACACTCTACTGAAAGTTCATTCCTTTTTGCTCGAAGTTGTATGGAGCTTATGTAAAATTTATATCTCTTGTTAAGCAAATTATGGATAGATGGGACATTAATTTTGTCTGATGGAAGGCTTACCGTCATCAATAAAGTGTAGGAGCAATATTGTGAAATTAACCTAACCCTTCAAGGAAAATTGTGACGTAAAACTGCACCGGTTTCAATTAGCATTTTCACAAATATAGCAAACATGTTATATCCTATAATTTATCCTAATTATATGTCAAAAAAATTAAACTCTTAGTTGCATTATGCACCACAGAACAATTGGGAGCGATGCACCGAGTTGACTGAACCGCGATTCTAATTTTACCGCTTAACATTTATTTACTATGCGCTCGCGACGCCCAATCAAATGTCACGTGAGATTACATTATACTATTGACGTGAGCTTTTATGATGGGTGAATGATAGATGAAGTTGGCTTCCTATTCTCTGTGCCAATATACCTGAAGGTTAGCGTGACGACTGCTAAACTTACAGCCACTTCAATTATGAGCACTGCAGCGCGAATCAATCTTCTATCTATCTATCTATCTATCTATACTATAATAAAACTGTAAAGGTCGAAAAGTCTGTACATTGAGTTTTTTTTCGCGAAAACCGGCTAGGGGGACTAGAAATAAGCTATAGAACACGAATCAATCGTTTAAAAAATTTATGTCTGTCTGTCTGTCTGTTTGTTACCTCATCACGTGAAAACGGCTGAACGGATCGTAATGAAACTTAGCATTTGTATTGGTATTAGTCTAACTTAAAATATAGGGTATGTTTTATCTGAATCGGTTGAGTAGTTCCAGCGATACAGCTTGACCCCTCTATTGTATTAAGTTGCTTACAAAGTAGAGGTCATGATTGTTGGTTGGATGCAGGTTGCAGGTTCCTAAAAATACATCTGGATTCTATTAGTATTATAGAAAATATAGAATAACATAACATAGCCCATCACTGTCCCGCTGCTGGGCATGGCCCTCTTCTTGGAATGAGAAGAGTTAAGGAACTGGATATTGTTAGTGTAATAGATTATCATAACATAATCAGCTCATTACCTACTGCCCCACTGCTGGGCACGGACCTCTTCTCGGAACGAGAAGAGTTAAGAAACTAGAAAATATAGAATAACATAACGTAGTCAACCCATTACTGTCCCACTACTGGGTATGGCCCTCTTCTCAAAATGAGAAGAGTTAATGAACTGGATATTATTAGTATTCTAGAATAACATAACATTACCAGCCCATTACAGTCCCACTGCTGGACACGGGCCTCTTCTCAGCATAAGAAGAGATGTGGTTAGTGTTATAGAATAACATAATCAGCCCAATTACTTCCCACTGCTGGGCACGAGCGTCTTCTCAGAATGAGGGAGTTTAGGGCTAATTCCATGAAATTCCATCACCTTAGCCGGTTGGTTGTAAAAACAAAATATAGTATGGTCGGTAAATAGTGTAATCGTCTGTGTAGGCGCTTATATGTATATATTTGAAGATATTGTGTTCATAATTATGACACGATGTTATTTTCCGACATCCACGCGGACGGAGTCGCGGGCACAGCTAGTGAACAATAATACTCTTACTACAGCAGTCCCTACTGCTGACTTTTCTTCGGATACACTTTTCACTTAATTACAATTGGTTATTACCCACCAGAAACAGCTGAAAGTAACCAGCCTACTGAAAGTGCTGTTTGTTATCTGTCTTGTCACTATCGTGTAGGCTCAGTCTTGATTTCGTAGTGTACCTAACTGTTGCCCATGACAAAATAAAATGAGTGGCATCGGGGACGCCCAACAGCTTCTAAGCAAGCGCGGTACAGTATAGGTAGAACGTGCGCGCGCAGAGCTGTATGTGTGTTCGAGCCAGTAGTGTAGCGCGCTAATGGAGAGGGTAGTTAACGGTTCGCGGCTTGCCTCCCGGCGGTAGCTTCGCTTCAAAAACAGCCATTTGAAAGGCATCGTCACCACTGAATGCAAATGAAAATACACGGGTGGACGCCATTTTATACATTTTGAAAATCACAAGCAGATTCATCATCCTCCGAGCCGTTTTGCCAATTACATTGGGGTCGGTTTCCAGTCTAGCCAGATGCGGCTGAATATCAGTATTTTACACTCAGATTGTCCAACTCTATTTGAACGTATCGTCAGCGACCTCTTTTATTTTCCAGCAGGTGGCGTTACCCATAAGCTACGTTGTTAAAGCTTCTTTCTCATAACCCACAGTGTACCAAACAACAATTCCTCTTATTTCCGGAAAACAAAACCGTCAAAGAATGCGGTATTACTCTACTCACATAAACACTGCACTAAACACGCCTTATAACCCTTTTACTACGCGTAACTAGTGCATCTAAGATCAGGCACTTTCAAGGAAACATCGACTTTATTTTGTTAGGAGCAAGATGTAAATTGTAAAACATGCTTAAATGGCTTATTTGTAGTCGTTCGAATTCGTTACGTTTCATGCAAGATCGGATTGTTTCCGTTTGGTGTATTTTTTTAAAGCATATTGGTTTTGTATTATGTAATACTGTATTTGAATGTTATTGGATTACTGGGCGTTTAACATTTCAATATTTTTTATCATTCGTTTTTGGGGTTGCGGGATTTCAAATGTTGTAAAGGATGCCCGCATTGTAACACACTAAATATCACTCCAAAAAACGATTATGTTTACAGATCATATCAAATTTATCGTCAAACATCCCAATGGCGCTAAACACATTGCCCTATTAAGCCATAGTTGGTCAGAAATCGGTTGACCCAAATGATTACAGGTTAGGTATTATATTACCGGATGCGTTGGTCAGTGCAAGCATAACATGTGCATCCTGGGTTGGCTTCCCTTTACCATTAATTGCTGGTCCTTCCTAAATGGAGCAAGAGAGGAACTACGACTTAATACCTCACGGATAGGAAGCTTAGAAGTTCGATTTATATACTAAATTGCTAGCTGACCTGATTGGATCAGAAGGAGCAAACCAAAATCACTATAAAAACATTCGCTTTTCACTGTATACGTGCAGGCTTAGGCCCGTATTACAGAAAGTTCCTCAAGCGTTGATCACTGTTTAAAACTAGTTTTGAGTTGGGATTTAATTTTAGAACATGCCTCAAGCAGAGATTTATTGATCACAGTTCAGCTGAGTTTAGCTTTTTTTATACTGTCACCTGTTTCGGTATTTGTGCAGAGATTTGATCTCTAATCACTCTAGTGTGGTCCAGACTACGCTTGAGTAGATATTCCTATTCTATTTCAGGTGAAATTTGTGAGTTATGTTGTTGAATTAAAGTTTATAATTACCGTATTGGAATAAGACCGATACTCGAGTAACGATTCTATCCTAAAGTAGTGATCAGATGATTGAAGTTTAAACTGTACTTGAGGAACGTTCTGTAATACGGGCTTTAGATTCTAAGCGTGCAAGGAATATAATACAGTCTCAACTATATGATAATAGTACAATTTCGTACACATTGGTTTATAACAAGGCAGTATGTTCCTTTTCGAATTGGTTTTCCCGATGTCTTATTAATAAATGTGACCACCATTCCATCACGTGTCATTGTAGGACCCACTTAGAATATATAATCAATTATGAAGGTTTTTTATTTCATTCGTATGTGTTATGCTTGACCGTTATCTACAGCTACTGCTAGTACTGAATTATAATATTATTATTCTAATTATGACACTAGTATTTAAGCTACGTCCAACGTCCATTGAACCTAGCAGCTGCTTAACTTTGTCTTAACCCGAGCGCTGACTGTGTGACTCAAGACAGGCGGTGACTGGTAGAGATTGTACAGCATCCTACGGACTTATGGCCAAAATTAATATCCTATGTGCCCACGATTTACACTACTAGAGATAGAAATTTTGCGTAAAATGTATGGAGTTAATGTCGAATTTCTATCCCTATCCCTAGTAGGGCGGATATATATTAATTTTTGCCGTTAGTTGAGACAGTCTGAAGTTTGGAAGTGACAACTTATGTACGATGAAGGAGAGGGAAAATTTCAATGATGTTTTTGTTGCAACCTTGCTTCACCATTTTCTTGCATGTTGGACTTATGTATAGATATTATCTCAATCATGCGATGCGAGGCTTTCTGTTTCCTATCAAGAATATTTTAATGGAACTCCGCCTATTACAAACAGTTGCACATCACATCTGAACCATTTCCTCATACCTTTCATTCCACACAACTCCCTGCGATAATGAGCCCTTCAGATGTTCATAATGTAGGCAGCACATTCGCTGATGTTGCAGTACACTCGAGATAACCGCGCAAATATAAACGCTCTCGCAACTTAGAGTGCTCTCGTCTTTACTGACCTATTAATCTCTGTGAATCACATTCGCGTTATCACTGTGCTATTAAAACTAGAAATGGTTTTAAATGTTACGTGTACTAATTATTTCTAAATGGATTTTTATCAATGGCTTTAGGCCAGTATAAATATTAGTCCCGAAGCACTGAAAATGTTTTCTCCACTTGGATGTAGGTCGTGAAAGTGGCAAATAAAATGTTACTGTAGTGCATTAATGTAATCTTTCCTTTACGTTGCTATCACGCTGTTTAATAACACATGACATACAAGTGCAAACCTAACATTGGAGAAATGTGATGGTTATGCAGTAAAACGATAGATAACTTGAGAGAATTCAAATGAAATTTTTAAAATACTTATGCTACCGCTTAAAATGCAAATATGCTTCAAAAGATTACTTAAAACTGTGTGCTAAGTTCCACATTTTACCATTGACTATACGGCGTGAAGTAGCGGATGTCACATTTATGATGAACATCATATCGGGTTCTGTTGATTGTCCCGATCTCCTTTCAAAAATAGCCTTCAATGTACCAACGAAGTCCGTAAGACATTATACTCCCATCTACGTACCTCTGGTATCCTCCAACTATCGTCAGAATGCGTTCCTGTGGCGAGCGAGCAATACCGTCAACAAACAATGTAAACAGTTTGAACTTGATATATTTGTGACAAGTATGCAATCGGCGAGACGAGCGATTAGTCTAGATTTCTTTCAAAAATGTTAGTTATTATGTTATGTTATGTCAGATATATTCTAATATTCATTAATATATAATTAGTATTATATCCACGCATACTATAGTCAGTCACCATTCGTGAAGACCTATTATTGGCAGATTGTATCATATCTAACATTGTTATACTAATGTAATTGCTGTTGGTCTTCCAAATAATAAATAAATAAATAAATAAAATAAGAGCCGGTCACAAATCTATTGACCTAGCTCAGAAAAGTGGCTGTGGAAATTACTTAACTGTATTTTTTGGAAGAGGTTTTAAAAGTCTGATTGAAGTGTACTGCAAAAGTCTGAATCATCGTCTGAGTAGTAGATTTGTTTACCAATGATTACAAAAATTGTAAACCCCTGCTTATAAGGCACTTAAAAAACTAGGTTATAATAGAACATCCTTTTATACCATATTTACGTCGATGTGTATGGCATGTCATTGTTCGTTAATTTGCTATAACCATCATTAAGTAATTAAGTCCATTCCCATAGTTACTTTCACTTGTGCGGGTAGATTAAAAGGCTGTCAAGAGAATTTATGACCTGAAGCAATTATCCATTTAAAAAAGCTCTTCTTTCCAATACACAGTTGATTGATTTACATTATTTAATGATACGTCACAAGTGTATAATATTGTGGTTTTAAACATAAAACCCTTGTGGTTTATTCGTTACAGAAATTCCCAAATAATTATGTGAATCAGTAAAACTGTCATATTATTTTGTAAAGAGACGGTATTTAATGACTACTGACGATTTGGATTTGCGCCGTATCCTAGAACGAATTCAGGGGTACCCCTGCTAATGAAGACACCTAATAACATGCCAAAGCTTCTTTGTCCCCAAACACGTATCAGCTATTTCCTAAGTAAGGCATTTACTTCAGCATTAAAAGTGTAGGATATTACTCGTAAAAACTTCACACATTTCCTACTTTGACGCCGTCGTCACAACATTAACTTCACAAGTTACGCAATATAAACAAAACGTTACGATCATATGTGGATACCACCCGGATCACGGAAGAAACGATGCCCTTCAGCAGTGCAGCCCTTTGATGGAATTCTACCTTTAATATTTTGTGTATCATAAAATTTATATCGTTCATGGAAGCTGGAGTTTACTTTATAGTACTCTAATGTAGTAGTTATCATAGAAACACACGATTTTCACGCTTGAATGATATTTTATTCAAGCTCAGGGCGAATCGCAAATGCTTGAACACACTGTTTAGGGGTTACATGATAGTTAATGAGAATTAAAGTGAGCAGTTCTAACCGAAGTCTGGAATATTCTAAATTAATATTTAGTTTGTTTGTCAATTCAATCACCCCGAAAGAGCTGATCTTATTTGGATGAAATTTGGCATACAGAATTACAGATAGGCCATAATCTGGATTAACATATAGGCTACTTCCTATCCTGGGAAGAAAAACATTTCTCGAAAGATTTCTGTGATAAACCGAACTATATGCGGGCGAAAGCGCGGACATAAGCTACCCAGTAGGGTTCTAAACTTCTAACGTTAAAACGAGACAACATGAAAAAAAACATCTGAAACACAGATCAAACAGGCGCCAAGTCGCCAACTGAACCACGCCACCCCTTTCTTTCCAAGATTAGCGAAAAACAAAAGATCGAGAGCACACCACAAGCTTGTTCCACGGCGAACTCCCTCCCTTATCCTGTCGCTATAAAACGGCACTATCTAAAATTAAATTGGTGACATCCTGCCTCTTCATATGGACTTTTTTCTTAATTTTAGACATAATTGCTTCTAATAAAGACAGTGAGGCCGTAGGTTGACTTCTAAGAGATTCGTTACTGACCGTTGTTGGACAGATTTGAATTGTAGACAGGTTTGCTACTGTTTGGATGTCCGTTGGAGCAGATGAATTTGAATTAGGCGTAGGACAATGTCCTACAGTAGTTGTGTTAATCATAATAACATTAATGGCTGCTACAGACTCTCTAATGGTGTTATCATTCGTTCTTGCTATATGTTAAATAGGAGTTAAGATTGTGCTTTATTAATAAGATTATAAATGTGTTTTGCTTCTGTTTACTGCTTAGATTTAAGCATCCATCTTCTACCGTGATCGTCTTATACTTTTATATGATTAATCTGTCTTAAAAATCTTTAGTAATGGGATTTAAACTTTTCCGCGAAATTTTCCACTTTATCTACCTCATATGATGATGAAACTTGCCCTGATTTCATTGTTTTATGAAGTGATCCCTAATATTTTGCTGCAGATGTTTTATGGACAAATTCACATATTTTTATAGTGTTGATTTTCTTTTCATCCACATGATAAACTAGTGTAGATTTTCTTTCATCAATATGATCAAAGCATCTTGTTTTGTAACATATTAGGTTAGACTTAATTAATATAATCAAGACAGACAGCTGTACCAAATTACTGTTCAAAGAGCCTGTGGTCCTGTGAATCTGACGCTTGATACGAATCTATCTCATGCATATCGGATTGTGGTAGGTACGATTAGTGTACCATCAATTTCAAGTAGGATACCCACTGTCTTTGCGTTTTCATTTGTAGATTAATTCCTGAAATCAAATAAATATATAATTATGGGCACTGTTTCCGCGGCACTGTGGAAACCGCGTATATTGATTTAATGTTGAAGATATTTGAAGATTTCCCGTCCTTTTGTTTTCCGGCCTCTAACCTTTTTTCTTGAGGCATAGTCACAAATGCTGAAGTGTTTCTCAAGTTGCAGTAGCTTCGCCTCCCTAAAAGCTTTTAAAAAACGTTGTCAGATATGGCTGCTTAGAAACACCGCTGTTTAATATTCATTATATTGATTCTTACAAACGAGATAAGTAAGCAGTTTTAGTAGCATTTGGTGCACTTATGTCCCTAACCCCATCCCCTCATAGAAGCTTGTCTCTAAAGTAGTTTAATACCTCACACATTGCCTTAATAGATAAATATTGACAGTTTTACAGCTCAATCAACCACAAAATCTAAATCTCGTAGCCATAAAACAAATACCTACGCTATAAACAAACAAGTGCTTTCAGTACACACTAGTGATGCTACGATGCTAGTGCAGCGTCGGACGCTTCTCGCTACGGACGTCTCTTGCGTACGCGCCGCACATGACGTCATTTACGCGGGAGAATAACGTGAACGCGATTATAAAGCTTACTGTGACATAATAAGGTTGATTTCAGCCCGAATTCAGAGTTGTTTTAGACATGTGAGATGTAATGGGCCGTTACACCGTGACCGTTTTTAATTTGTGCATCGAATGATTAGGGAATATGTGATTTATTTGGGGTGCAGTCAAAGTTCTTAGAATTGTTGGAGGAAACAGGCAATTGCTGAAAATAGAACAATGTGTAACGGCTTTATCGGCCTTTATGTGGTTTATGTGTGGAATTGTTTTGTTCTACGTAACATGGAAATTAGTGAAAAACTTGTTGTAATAAATAGGCATTCTTGTTCTTTATGCGTGCTAAAATAATTTACAGATACCTTTGTTGGATTGTTAGAAAATGAATAAAGGTTTCACCTTTCAGGAAATGGTACTGGAAACATTACAGCTCCATCTGGAGAGAGTCTGGTTTAAAGACTTCCATAACTAATGTCTCACATTTTATGAGTTTATCATAGTTTTATTTGAGCTGTAACTTCTCAAACTTTACAAACTACACCCCATTAGACAAAAAATAACCCAAAAGGCAAGGAAAAGTGTATAAATAAAATACATTACTGCTTCTATCAGAGTTTGGAGTAAACTTTAATAAGCACAAACTCTGCATGTAGAAGGGGATCAAAAGATATTCATGCCTTTGTTAGCTACATTTGTCTAATGCTATAAATGAAGTGTAGATCGTATAAACAACCAACCATTGTATAAGCTTTCCCTGCTTAATTCTACAAAAATAGGACTGTATACCTATTCATTTCCTCTTCAAAACTATTCCAATCGTCCACCATCTCTATTCAAGTATGCTAAACATTTGCTTATCCTAGAATCTGTGGCCCATTTAAAGCTGTCTACACTTAGTTATTTAAAAAGATTCCCCTTATGTTCCGTCCTATTTTCGTTTTGGACTGCACATTTTATTTGTACCAAATGTAAACACTAAGCAAATATTATTATCGACACACTTCGCGATATATTAAAAGCTATTTTGCTTGTAAATTTTGTGTAGGATGGACGTACTTTTGTAAAAGTATTTATCTTGATTTTTGAGAAATATTAATAAAACTACACATTCGCTGAGATGAATGACTTGCTATTTCTCTGTTTATGATGTTGGATCTAGAGTGGTGATAATTTTTCCCGACATGATTTGGAAAATACACATTCCCTTTATGTCAGATGCTTGTCATGTCAAGGGAGCTGTAAATGTCAACGTAAAAGATTAGGCCTGAGGATATCCAGAACCAGGAACGTTTGGCCATCAAAGTGTCACTTATCTTAATGGAATTAGGGTAGCTTATTTACTTTGTGACTTACCCGTTTTCCATTTCCGAGGCCATGGTGAGATTGGTCAGTTTGGTCTTAAAACAACATACAGTTTTGCTGGTGCCAGAAATGAAGGAGTCATGAAATGAGCTTCGGCTTCCTAGAAGGCATTTTTAACTTCTTCAATGAATTCTCTCACTTTTGTTAAGTTCAGCATTTTCAAGCTACGAGATATCTAAAGTTAGGTCTGTGCTTACCATATAACTTACGGAAATCAATTTCGACTCCCAGACCACCAACAAATACAATTTCCCCTAACCTTTACACAATAGAATCTCTCCCTCCCTATTAAACACATCATACACATTTTAATAAAATCGATCCCTTCACATACGATGGACCATTGACTGCCACTGAGTGCCACTTGAAAACTCAATGTTTACATCGTGGATCGTGATGCTTTACGAGAGAAATTAATGAGGAGCATTGAACTTGACATTTTAATGTACCCCTTGTGTCGCCAGATGGTAGCTTTTTAATGTGCTGTACTTGAATTAGATATAATGACTAGGGTACCAGATGTGCGTGTACTGTAGTTACTACTAATTGGTCATTTAAAAATACAGATCATCGTTATCATCATTTCAACCAAAAGACGTCCACTGATGTACATAGGCCTCCCCCCAAAAAGGGGGGGTATGCCATAATCGCCATGCTTGGCAGGTGGGTTGGCGATCGCAGTTGGTTGGTTAAATACTCAGAGAACGCTGCTGCCCCTCCTCTTTTGAATCCCTTAGTCGCCTTTTACGACACCCATGAGAAGATATAGTGTGGTGGTGGTACCACACGGAACAATAATAAATACAGATAGGAAGTTTTATGATGATACTTGCTTTTACCCGCGGTTCGGTTCCGTGGTTCCAAATGGAATTGTAAGCCTATCCCCCAGTTTCTGGAGGGCTGATCAATTTGATCTGTTGTCAAATCTCATGTCAGCTCCTGTGATTGGCCGGCAAAAATGTTAACAACCAATCACAACGCTTGACCTGAGATTTGACAGCCGATTAGTAAATTTTTACGTTGATCAGCCTTTCGGAAACTGGGGGTAAGATACTCTTCGGTCCATAAACGATTGGTTGCGTGATTACACCTAAGTTTTGTATGATCTTTTTGTTTGTATTATGCATTATTGCGCAATTGTTTGTTGTCCTGAAGAATAAAAAATAAAAATAAAATAAATAAATAAACTATCTATGCAAAAATCACGTTGATTCGTTGTTCCATTGCTGTGTGAATGAAAAACAAACCTACAATCACACTTTCGCATTGCTAATATAAGTAGGATGTTTATGATAAAAACAGGAATAACGCATCACACACATGACAAAAATTGATCAGTAAACTAAAAACGTGGAGCATAAATTACGTTTCACGTTTATGCGGTCATGTCTCCAGCGTTATGCTGTATAACCACAGAGCAACCGTATAACGCTAAATTCATCTTTTCAACCTATTATTATTATATTTTATATAGATTTGAATCTCTCCCATTTCTGAGGAAATACGCCAAAGTTGCGGGCTTTTGGCCAAACAACCTTGGCGGTATATTGTTTAGTCTATTGACAGAAACTTTCTGACGATTCTGCATGTGTTCAGTATGACTGCTTTCTGTAGGAGTGTAAATGTGAGTGGATGAATATTTAAAGTTTGAAGGCTCGTATGAAGAGTTTTGGGAATAACACCGGTGCTGGATATTATGATGGGGATGGTCTTGACAGTGTGAACTCTCCATTGAGTTTTTAATTCAATTGTCAAGTCTGCGTACTTTGAGAGTTTATTAGTGTGTGTGGATGTTAGATTGTGTGTATTGGGGATTGCTATATCTATCAGATATACAATTTTATTTTGTTTGTCGTGCAAGGTGATGTCAGGTCGGTTATGGTGTATAGTTTTGTCAGTAAGAATAGTTCTGTCCCAGTACATTTTGAAGTCAGGTGAGTCTAGTATGATTTGGGGTGTGTATTTATAATATGCTGTTTTTTCTGTAATTAATTTGTGTTTATGTGCGAGTGTCTGGTGTATGATTGCTGCTACTTAGTCGTGTCTGTGTTTATAATCTGTTTGTGTGATAGAAGAACATGCACCTGTGATGTGTTGGATAGTTTCTGGTTGCTTATGACAGTGACGGCAGTGGTCACTCCTTAGACTGCTATCACGGATGATGTACTTTCTGTAGTTTTTGGTGTCTATAACCTGGTCTTGAATTGCCAGCATGAATCCCTCTGTTTCTGGGAATAGCTCGCCTCGCTTGAGCCATGCGTTTGACGCAATCTTGTCAACATTAGGGTTGGCCAAGTCTAGGCGATGACGTCCATGAAGTGATTTCTGGGTCCATGTATAAATTTTTTGTTGGTTGGTGTTTATCTCCACGTGTTTGGTGTGATCAGCAAGAGATAGCGGTGTAAATTTGTCTGCTTGAGATATGGCTTTGTGTAGTGTTGAATGATGAGAGTAATTGTGGAAGAATATTATTATACTTTATTGTACACACAAATACACATTAATATTACAATAGGAAAGCTTATGTACATCGGCGAGCTTAACTCAAAAATCTATTTTTACGTAGTAACAAAAATTGCTATTAATGCCTTAATGGCTATTCATAATTTATGTCACCTGAAATTAGCTTTCTGCCTTGACATTGGTGCCGATTCTCTTGTCACAAAATTCTCTAAACTAGACTAAAAATCACCTAAATTTAGTTTAGTCCTGTCAAACGAAGTTTTCTATTCTGAAATTCACTTTAAAACTAATTTTTGGTTTGACAGGACCAAAATTAGTTTAGTTATTCAACTTAGTAAAAATTGACATTTTGCTATTCTGTAATTGACGTTTTTCACCTAATATTAGAAATGTCAACCTAAATCTGACTATTTTTAGAAGGCATCAAAATACATGTCGACTATAATTAGTTATCAACAACTAAAATTGCAAAGCTTATTTTATTCATTTTTATAGTTTTTAGGTAGTTTAAAATAAATAATGGATGCCTACTATGTGGTTGCAGCTGTTGTAGATTCAGCAGAAAGGTAAATTGTTCATAGAAACATACAATGAAATTTATAATTTCGATAAGAAGAGGTACCTATATAATAAAGGATAAGAAGTCATTGACTTGTACCTATGGACCAGTAATACCTACGAAATAAGCGTGGTATACCTACAATATCCGGGCCACCGTTATGGTGGCCATAGCTAGGGAAGTAAATAATCAAAACTAAAAAGTATCGATATCGATGCTCGTGTTTCGTACCAGAGATGTGTGCTGATTAAAATCATTTTCAAATAGTAATAAATAATGCAATTATATCAAATACTAAGTTCGGCTGTCCCTAGGACATAAAAAATCAAGCTTCTAGGTCAAGGCAATCATACGGCTATGTCACATTTTGATACTCGCAAACTCACATAAAAAACCTATAGGGTACTTCGCATTGACCTATAATCATGAAATTTGGCCAATATATCGAAATATCTTTTTTTTTTCAATAATAATCGATAGATCGAAAATCTGATATTTAAAAAATATCAACAGCCCTAGTTTGTTTACTTGACAGCTCATGTATTATGGGCCACATTGCGGGGTAAGTGGGGTTGCCACGCGGCGTAGGTATTTTGACATCCCGTAAAGATGTTGCCAAACAGAGAATATACAAATAGCATGCGATCTCTTTCACCAAACGACATAACACGTTTGTTAACAAGAGACAAAGAATAGTTTCATAATTCAATAACGATTTAATAGATATTTGTATAAACTAGGTGGATATAGAAGAATGTGCCACTTCCATAGGTTTCTTAATTCAATGTTATATTCTAATTTATTCAACTTTTTTCAGAAATTTCGTGTCCTGGGTGCTAGAACTTTTTAACCACGTCTTTAAAAAGGGAAATTCCAGCTTTTTAAATTAAAGAAATAGTTTATTATTGTGATCTGAACTGTGATCAATAAATTTCTGCTTGAGGAACGATCTAAAATCAAAGCTCAACTCAAAACTAGTTTTAAACTGTGATCAACGCTTGAGTATCGTTCTGTAATACGGGCCGTAGGTAATAATAACCTGATCACATTATTCCAATTTATATATTTTATTGAAAATATAAAACAAAAATGTACTTTATTTCGTGACATGATTTTTTCTTCATAATTTTAATGATAAACTAATAATTACAAATATAATTATTATTTAATTTCCTTGTTTTTGTGAACTTTCGGTCATTTCCATTCACTCTTTAATAAATTTTTTAAGATGTACTGGTAACACCGCCAATTCAACTTAGATGCGTCAAACTCAATTATTAGAGCTGTCAACAAGTTTTGTAAAATAAGAAAAAGATAAACACAGAATAAGTTTTATGATTTTCTAAACTAAAATTTGTAAATTTTAGTTATAGTTAGGTTTAGGTGGGTGTACAAGAGAATCGGCACCATTGTCTATAGTTGCAACCAACATCGACCATGCACGAGTCGAATGAGTCGATGAGTTGATGTATAAATTAGTATAGTACATGTGATTAAATTCGTATCGCAACTGGCATACTTTTTACTTAATTGTACGCAGAATTAGCACATCATATGATTCAATTCTCATATATTACGTTCTACATTTATTTACAACAAAGTTCCCTCGTTTATTGCCCCTTCATTATCAGTCCGTAACAATAAGCAAACACTGCAACTTAGCATCATCACTTGTTCTGCTTCATAACAATAACACAACAAAATAAACCTTAGTGTCCTTACAATAAAGGTGTTGACGGGTTGTATTGAACACGTGCATCCGTTTGCCCACACATGGCTATCTTTTTTCATGGCGTTATTTTTGTACGCAGCTGGGTTTGTTTTGTGAGGGTAGTATTATATTTTTGTGATTGTTTAACCTACTCGTGTCGAAGTAAGTGGTAATTTTTTCTTAGTTTTAAATGAGTGTATGACGTAAAGAAGTAATAAATTTTATTTCTATTGAGGTCGACTCCCAATTTCAGCCTTGGTGATCTAATTCTGTCGTTTTAAGTGATTTTAAACAAAGTCTGTACTGATGCTAATATTTGAGAGAAAATAAAAATAATGTTGCGTTTTATTTACATAACTCAGACGTATTGACGTAAAGATTCACAGTTTATGTTTGAATATACTGACGCAGAGTTTTGAATATCGAGTCTGTCTGAAGATGATAATAAATAGTAAACATTTAGCAAACTTTCGTCTTTTACATACTGGGAAAATGTTTTTTTATAAATTTTTTAAATCCTACTAATACTATAAACGCGAAAGTATAGATGTTTGTTTGTCTTTTATTCACGCTGTAACAGCCGGACGGATTTGGATGAAATTTGGCACACAGATAGACCATAACTCGGATTAACATATATACTTTTTATCCCGGGATATAAACAGTTACTGAGGGAGGGATATGCAATAACATCTTTCTTTGATAAACTGAACTACACGGTGGCGAAGCCGCGGGCAAAGACTAGTATTACTTTAACATTCTTTATTGATCATTTTGAATATACTACATCAATACAATAGAACGCGTATACAAGTTGTTGATCTGTAACCGTGCCATATTTCTAGAGCAAATAATAAATAATGTGCTGAATCATCTAAAAATACTTGAAAAATTCTACGATTATTTAATACCCAAATATTCACTTAGGAACATAGCGAGGGTTTGATAATAAATCCCGAACAACTCTGAAAATAAATAATTGGCGGCATTACCAATAGGTGAAAATACCTGCAAATTGTTTTGGTGGTTTCTCACGCATCATCGTCTTTGTGTCGCACTAGACACACGGAGGGAATTTGTTGGTTTTCAAATGGGTGTTTTTTTTTGGTATTGATTTTTTTATTGATTCGTGTTCAGTATCGGTGGTATAGTAACCTCCTTAAAAATGGCACGAATGCCGATCAACATGTTGTATAGATAATCTACCCAAACTTTTAGAATATTAAGGACTGACAAAAGAGGTAGTTAGTACAAAATAAAACAAGAATTTACATAAAAAGTACAGTATCTACTCCATCCATTCATGGAAGGATGTTCAATGAAACTTGTTTTATTTAATTCAGGCGCATATCATTAATAAAAACTAATGTAGGTACTTTGGAAACTAGTAGTTCCTTGAAATTGCTGCTATAAAACTGTGTGCATTCGAAAACAATACAATTATTTGACTGTGCTCCACAATTATCAGACGTAAGTTGAACATTCTACAGTACAATTGACATTGACTTAAATAAAAACAAAGTGCATAATGTGTGAACTGATGAAGCGTATTATAAAAGTGTTACCAATAAAATTAGAATTATTTAACGAACTAATGACATAGTGTAGTGTCTGTGGACTATGTGACACAATGGTGATTTTAAGAAAGTTTATGGTATGTTATATGTGAATAACATCGATGTAGTATATAATATTTCATGTAAGCACAACATTTACGAAACGGCTGATGTATCCTGTAGGTCTACCATGAAACGTAATTCCGAAGTTTCGGTCCGAAATTTCGTGCGTTTCCTACTATGAAACACATTCATTCCGAAATCGGGCCCGAAAGAGAACACGTGACCTTTAGTTCGTCGTAAACGCTACCATGAAGTGATCCGAACAACCGAAGTTTCGTTGTTTTGACAGCATTTCTTTCGTGATTTTAACCTAAATAGCACGAAAGCTAAAGAGGTCACTTTTTACTTTCGTAACTATGAATTTTATAGTTAAAAGTACTTTAATGGACATAAAAGTAATTCAATCGTAATTATGTTGATGTTTTAAAGCCATATTGTGTTAAAAATGAAAGTATTTGATGTTTTTTAATATAAAAAATAATTATTGTTTTTCTAATATACTGTATAATTTTTTTAGTAACCAAAGTACTTTAAGGGTAGGCTCCTGCTCAACATTCTGGACAACTTTTACTATGGGACCAACTGTGAAATCGTGAAAATAAATCAGCTGTTTCATACATTTTGTCGAGTTAGATATCTACCTAAGTCTAAATAATAATATAGACTCGGTCGGGAACTTCATGTCATGATGCAGTGCAGTGCTGCCTATACCCAAAAAAAATAGAGCAATCGATCCAGTTACAAGAGTAGGTAGGTGTATCGAATATTTATAATTTTAACAAAACAAATTACGTTGAACCACATAATCACACACATAACACGTCAATGGTAATAAAACTATTATAAGCGGAACTAGCTTTGTAGGTAAAAATCACTGTAGTTGAGTAGTGGTGGGATTGTTGCTCATCTAAAATATTATTGTACTTTGAAAGTTGCATTTTTAGCTACCTAAAGATTTATTCAAGTATAGAAATTACTTAAGTAGGTACCTACCATAAGACTATTCCTTTGACTAACACAAATTTCACAATGAATAACCGCATACTACACTTGCACTATAAACACATGCTCATATAAAATATATACTTTGAAAGTTGCATTTTTAGATACCTAAAGATTTATTCAAGTATAGAAATTACTTAAGTAGGTAACTATCATAAAAGAGTATACCTTTGACTAACACAAATTTCACAATGAATAACCGAATACTATATATATACTTGCACCGTAAACACACTAATAAGCTTTGTGAACAATGAATTGTTTATATTTCGCGCCATATTTACATTAATCTGTGTCATGTTTATACGACATATTTCAATGGTTCATAATTTACCATAATACTAATACAAACGAATGTACTTTTTGATGTGTCCGGTTTATACAACTTCATTTATAACAGAGTTCTATTGTATACGAAAACAGACTTCTCATCTTTCATTCAATCACGAAATAACTTTATGGTTCCCGAACGAAATAGATAAATCCGTCGAAACTTCATGGTAGCTTTTACTTGGTATTTCGTTCGTGTTTCGTTTCGCTCCGAAGTTTCGGTTGGACATTTTCATGGTAGACCTACTGGTCTTAGCTATTGGATCAAACAGTTGGAGCCAGTTTGATGATCAACGAGAAGTTCGAGATAGCCGTGTTGAAGTTCAAGGCCAACGTTGGCTTAGTTTGTTTGGAGTTTGGTCATGGCTGGAGTTTGTGTAGACGATATACCTACGTTATTTAAGATTTCTCCATCTCTAAAGCTCAAAAAATAAGGTATTACTTTGTGTAGCTTGGTTCAACGTAGATCTGGGTTAAAGTTGATCTGGATATAGGCCTTGTGCTATAAGCACTAAGCAGGCTAAAGACAAAGGTTACTTGATATGCTGAGATGGGGACATTTTGTAGTAAAATACAGGCATGTTATTTTTAATGTTATTGTCATGTGTTATTTTTTTTTCTGGATGCGGAAAGCACAGGACCGGTCGTTGTGGCGATGCTTGGGGGAGGCTTATGTCCAGCAGTGGACGTCTTTCGGCTGAAATGATGATGATGGTGATGATTTTTTTTTTCTCGCCTGTAACGAGACTGAAATAAAAAAAATCTTGTTTATAATTATAAAATCATGATAGGAAAATATCTTGGTATGATCCAAGTGTGTGAAACTGATGACGGATTTTATATGTATTGACTGCAAGTAAGCTTTAAATGATGTTAGAATGCTGAATTCGAAATAAATGCATTCCGTCCTGCGTTCGCTTAAGATGTTCAAGTTGTTCTTTACGGTAATGGATCGTCTTTGTTGACAGTTTTCAAGTCTTCGCGACGAGCTATCCGTCGGCGAGGACAAGTGGAAGCAACGACGTAACATCAGCTTCGACCAGAACAGACAACTGGAAGAAGTCACCAGGGAAAGGTGAGGCATCTTTGACATTTTAATCTTCTATGGACCAAGGAGCGGCAGGAATGGTTATTAGTATAACATTCATTTGTTTATTTATTGTGACTGCAAAGGGTTAATCTATTTATTCACAAGGAATTATCATCCACTTAAACGATTGTACACCAAAGTTACTCTCTGTAGTTCCAAAACAGATTAACGCATTAATGTGTGTAGCATGTCCAGCATGATATTTTCTTAGCTAATGTCTTTAGTAAACTGTTTGAGCAACGTATCGTTGTAACTATAATCGCGGAACGCTATGATGGCGTTTTTGACGTTTGCCTGCTCATGAAAATCCGTAAATATTGACAGCTACGTATGAAGGAAAAATTGCCCTACTTTATTGTCAATAGTGATGCACTGCTACAGCAATAATTTTTCGAATGTCGAATGTATTATTCAAATTCTATTTATTTCTACTGTTTTTTTTATGTATATCACAGAAAATTTGATTAAATAGCGAACGTTATGTTTATTGAATAATTTGATAAATTATTTATTTTATGTAGATATTATACATAATAGCTAGTTGGAGTTGGTCAAAGTAATAAACCCGGTCCCAATCGCTAATAATTTTAAATGTATCACGACACTATTGGAAAATGTCAAAAACGCCATCATAGCGTGCCGCGGGTATAAGGATGAGGTATTTTTCCTTGTAACTGTTTGTATCAGCTGTTTATTCAGTGAAGGAAAAAGTATTGTTCTGAAGGTTAATTCTCGTTATTCAAACGTTCAAAATATAGTTCCAAACTAATCTCAATGCTTTAAATATAGTTCCAAACTAATCTCAATGCTTTAAATATAGTTCCAAACTAATCTCAATGCTTTAAATCTCAATCTCCTAACGGTACATGTTTGTGATTACCGTTTATTGGTGACATTAATGGTCTAAGTTTCACAAATAAACGGCAAACAGGAACATCTACTGTCAGGAGAGAGTGATATTTAAAGCATTAAGATTAGTTTTGAACTATAATTTGGAAGTTTTTAATTACGAAAATCCGGTAGTTGACTACAGTCAAAAATTACCAAAAATGTTTTTTTAAGTTTTTGGAAGGGGCATTTTCTGTCCTTGTCGTGCGAAACGGACATTGTTCAGAGAGATGTCAAGTTACTATGAAGGTTTTGAACAATGACGTCATTCTTCAATAGTGCTGTCTCTGTCTTGTGAACAAATTTAAATCGGCTATAACTTGGACATTTTACTAAATATTTTATTGGTTTTTTCACTGTTGCTTATTTTTCGTGAAAAAGTTTCGAGATTTCTAAAAAAAATTGTCACCTTCCCTGTTGGCCTTCTGGTAATATAGATAGACTTGTTGCTACAAAGACGTTTTACTGAAGATACGTAGGCCAGAACACGAACGATGCTGGACCATGACTCTAGATTCAAAATCGCTTGAAAATCGTTTTAGAATTCGGGCCATACTGTATAATTCGCATAAGGGATTTGAATCTTGATTATGTATGTGGGAATGAAATAGCCATTCATTTATATGATTGCATAATACGTTGTAGGACTTGTAGGCCAGGGGCCAAGGACTTCACTTCCTCTTTTAGGTACAGATTTAAATGTTTCTCCCCTTTGAAATGTTCATTGCGTAGTCAGGTTAGGCTAACTTGTTTTTTGTTTAGTAATCAATTTTTGTTTAGTAAAAAGTAAGTTTGAGTTATTTGAATAAATTTGATGTAATAAACAATAACCCATTTAAAAAAAGAGTATAAGCAAGCAGTGCTTTTGTACTATTCATTTCTATGTATTTTGCTATTTTCATATTCCTCTGTGTGTGCATAAATTTAATAAATAAATATCCATGGATTTTCTTGCCGGTTCTTCTCCACCCACAATTTGGAACCGTACAACTAGAGCCTGAACTTTCAAAAGTGCCTGTAATTAGGTTTATTTGAAATTAAAAAAATTTGAATTAGATTTATCAGATCAGTCAGGTTTATTTTCAAATTTTCAGTAGCATCTAAATAGCCTTTTCCTGACCCTACGTAGCAAACAGACTCATAGCTTTATTTGTATGTATCAAGAGATTAAGGAGAACTTATTTCCTCTGGGAACGTTTCAATTCTGGGTTAAAGTGTAACATGTGTTGTTGCGGGTTACGTCACGTTCCCCGATCATCAGAAACGGTGCAGCCGGTACGAACAAACAGTCAGAAAGACTTCTGATTAATTTATAACCCACAATGTTTATGATAAAACCGTTTTAGGTGTTGTAATTTTGATCCTCTTGTTAGAAATCGTTAAAAGCTAAATGCGTTTTTCAAAATGATAATGTTCATTGTTATCTTGTTAAGGTTTGTTTTCTGGGGGTCTACTCGCGTTTGAGGATATTCGATTAATAGTACTATTTATCGCACAATTTGCTACTCCGGTCATCGTTCCCATATCGCATGCGATGATCGTGTTTTGACGTTTGTCTCTCTGATCCCTGGTCAACTGCATACAACTCTGAATCGTAGTCACAGTCGAGTAAGCCTCTAGACGCCGATTAGCCGGATTTCCCCGGTCACCACGCATACGCAGTACTACTGCATATCATACGCCCCGCCGCAATCTTCACTCCGTCAGCGAGCGGCACCAATACCATCGAACTTTTGAGCTGACCAATCATAACGCGCCCTCCGGCCCCCGTCAACATTTTACGACTGTGTTCTCATGCAAAATTTTGCTTATGCGGCGTCTTGAGGCTTCCTGTGGCCCTGATTCACAAACGTTCGAAAAGTTACCGATTCCGAAGTGAAATTTGACCGGCAAATGAAACAAAACGTCCACTTCCTGTGACCATGAACGCTGCAAAGCATTCGAAACGTCAGGAAATCCAATTTTAATAAAAATACACGTTGTAATACGGTTAAAGTTGTTTTATTTAAAAAAAAAACGAGAACCGAACGAATTCGGAAACGCAACGCGAAATTTACGGAAACTCTTCCGAGAGTCATTTGTTGTCGCAAGCACTCGATGTAAAATTAAAGAACTATGAATAGCGTTTATGTGCCTTTCTTTATTTCGTCGGTATCAGTCGGAACGAAAATTCGTACTTTGTTTGTCGTTCATCGAACGCTAGTGTACCCCCTGGCAGCATATAAGAGCTCAACTGCCAATTAAAATGTCTGTTAGAAATCTCATTCGACGACGATCAATAAGTGCTAACTGGCTGTAGCCTATATTGGATAAAAGCCTTTTGATTTTTCATGTTTTTTTTATTTAAATAAATAAATATTTGGGACATTTTTACACAGCACTATCTAGTCCCAAACTAAGCAGAGCTTGTACTATGGGTACTAGACAATGGATATAATACTTACATACTTTTGTTTTTTTTTTTTGTAAATACATACTTATAATATACAAGAAACACACCCAGACAAACACAAACACTTATGTTCATCAAACAAATATTTGTGTCCTGTGGGGATCGACACTCGAACCACTAGACCACAGAGGTCGTCGTTAATTTATTTTATTATTTACCGAAAATGCCATAAATATTTTGTACCTAGCAATACTGATTGATGTTGAACATTTCCGAGGTTGGCGGGAAAATTCGTAAAGATCATGTTGTGGATTTTTTATTATTTTCCAAAATTTGTGTTTCTTCGAGTGTTAATGTGTAATAATGGTGGATTATTAAATGTTAAGTGCTCGTTAACGTGTACAAGTGTGGATAAATGGTACAAAGTTGAAAAACATGACTTTCGTATTATCTCATCATCCCCTCAGAAACCTAGTAAAGTTTCCATCACTTTACTAGGATACAAGTATAATATGTTCAATGATTACGACTGAAGGACATGTATCCATGGTCATGAATAATTTAAAAAAAAAAAAACATTTCCAGGGACGACCTAAAGCGCGTGGCAGTGAGCCTGCACCGCGTGGTGGGGCAGCTGGTAGCCTACTGCGCCAGCGCCGAGGACGAGCTCAACCGCACCGTGCTGGCGCAGCTGCTGGCGCGCCTCGGGGAGCACGAGTACGTCTACTTACTTTACTTACTTACTTACTTATTTACTTACATACTTACTTATTTACTTACTTACTTACTTACTTACTTATTTACTTACTTACTTAATTACTTACTTATTTACTTACTAACTTTTTTTACCGACTTCAAAAAGAAGAAGGTTCTCAATTCGATATGTATTTATCCCCCCCGCCCCTTTAGGGCAGGCCTTTGTCCAGCAGTGGACGTCTTTCGGCTGAAATGATGATGATGATGTATGTATGTAATATTATTGGAACTGCAATATATTCACACATGGTAATCTATTAGGGCTTCAAAACTTTTCAAAATGTTATAGCTGTATATCTCCGAAACTATTAATCGGATTGTGACCACTGTTTTTATAGTATAGAATGGCGAAACGAGCTAAAGGCCCACCTAATGTTAAGTGGTTACCTTTGCCCATAACAACTGCAATACCACCTAGGCTGTTGCCTAGATAGTACCGCAAGTCGGTTCGCCAAACTGAGACATGAAGATGGAAAGTCTCATGTGATTGTGATTTCACCGGCACCCGAACCCATCAGACCGAAACACAGCAATGCAAGCATCACTATTTGGCGGAGAAGTAGGTACGGTGGTAGTACTTTCCCGGACGAGCTCTTTCACAAAGGAACTCTACTACTACTAAAATCTTATCTTAATCGTATCTTAATATCGCAAACGAGAAAACGCCACTTTCCGCGATCTTTGGTAGTATCTCCCAATCACTGGATCGTGTGTCTCATTCTGCCAGCTTATTCACAACCGGCCGAAAGTGACCTTCCCGAATCCGTGAGGAAAGTTATTTAACTTGTCCTCTAACTAAACGTTATTCACAAGTCCGAGACTCGAAAGAGTTTCTGTAAATTGATGTCATTCATGAATAGAACCATCGTCAATTTTCAATTTCGTATTTGTGAGTAGCGTTTAGAGGACACGATTCGGTAACTTTTCTCACGCATTCGGAAAATCACTTTCGAACGTTTGTGAATAACCTAGCTTGTCTGGTGTGTCTTCTGGAGATTTCCCAAAGACACGTCAGACCAGAATTAGAGATTAGTCCAGAAGACTGATCTCGAGTTACGTATACTAAATTGTATTTTAGTGGCAGAAAAACTTTTAGAGACGACACAATCAGCAGCAAAAAACAGCTATTCCTTACATTTTGTTCGAGTTAGGTACCTTGGCTTCTGTATGTGATAGCAGTTTTTTTCACGAGTTCACAGTTAGCTTTATAGGAAAAGTTGTGCAAAATGAAGAGCCCAATCTGCCCTTGAAGTGTTCCTGAAACATTAAATTAACAAAACTAACCCAACAGCAGTCCAGTGTCGGTGGATTCTTCCAAAGAGGGTTGGATGCTGTGTTGCATGTCGACGGTTCGATTCCCGCACAGAACAAATATTTGTATGTCCTAAGCCCTGTATGCACTGTCGGTTTTGTCGTGTCTTCTACGAATAAACAATTTTTTTTTTTTTTCATTTTTTTTTTTTTTTTATTACTCGCGTTGCGTTGGTGCGATCGTCAACCCGCCCCGAACGAACAAGTTCAACGAATCGAAGTCTTCGTATTAACTAACTACATGTTGTTGCGCCATTGACACAACAAAACTGTTGGGTCGGTCTAAGCGCCGCGCGCCGTGCACTTTGTTTTGTGGCTTCTGAAACCGTGCCTTTGATCTATCAGCATTGTATGTGATGAATTTAGTTCAGCTGGATAGGTTACTGGGAATATATTAGTCATGTAGCTCACACAGGAAACGAAAATAAAATAATCGAATGTTTTTATATACGTCGCAACATTGAGGTTTGGATTGACGTAAGCCTTCCTGCAGTTAATCTTAGACTGATTTGATTAAATCGAGTATAAGCATAATCGTATCAATTTAAAAAATAATGCAATTCTGCAAATGTTCGCACAATACATGAAGATGTGAAAATTTGGTTGCAAATAGGTTACATAGGTCACAAAAACATTGTGATCTTTACTCAGTATCATAGTTGTAAAAGTAGCAACATAGCTTGTAGGATCAGTAAGCTGAAGTGGCAGTGGGCTGGCCATGTCTGTCGAAGGACCGATGGCCGTTGGAGCAGACGAGTCCTTGAGTGGAGACCGCGAATCGGCAAACGCAGCGTAGGGCGCCCCCCTGCCAGGTGGACCAACGACCTAAAGAACGTGGCTGGGGGGGACTGGATGCGGAAGGCAGAGGACCGAGCGTTGTGGCGCAACTTGGGATAGGCCTATGTCCAGCAGTGGACTGCGATAGGCTGAGTTGATTGAAAAGTAGACAATCTATTAGCGTCCTTAGGTTATAACCATATGGCCCATTGGATGTCCTTCAGCAAGATACATTCAGCACGTTTGGTTGACTTCAAAGTTAATGTTACTGTCGTGGCCAATTCGGTATTCCTTTAGCGCCTCTCATGCTTATAAGAAACGATAAGGTGTTAGACCCGGAAGAATATCTTTATAGCCCTTATTAACTACTGCAAATAAAATACATAACATTTGTAATTACAGTCATGACTGGACTATCTAACTGTGAGCAATAAAGAGTAAAACTTTGATTAAGAGATATTAGTTTAAATCGTTACTGTGGTGTGCGTCTTCCACAGGCGCGCCGGTGCTAAAGTAAGCGCTTGTGACGCTCTCCCTCGGTATATGGATAGGGTTAACTATCGGCCGAAATTGTAAACTGTCTACCCAGTCCTAATAGAGAAAAAAAAATTATATAAATTCTATAGAGCTTCGTAATTTCGGCTATATATTGCAAGACCGCCAAGGTCTGGGAATGAGTTTGAGGCAACTCACACTACCGACTCTGACCTTTGGTTGTGGAGCTTTTTTTCATGTTTTAAAGTTAATTCACCGAATGTCTAAATACTTTTGGGATTTTCTTTACATTTCCAAAAAGGAGGGATTTGATTTACTTTAATAGTAGAATACATTCCCAAGGACATGTTCAAGTTGTCTTTAACACAAGATACCGCAGTCGAAGCTTTATTGTTTCAATTGTATGATAATATATCCTCTTGGATAATATTTACGTTATAAAATTAGGACCTAGTCGTTTGTGTAAACTCTAACAAAACCGCTTATGTTTATAATCACTAAGTGTTTAGATTCGCATAAAATTAATAACTCCGGGAGGCGCAGTCGTGCTGGCGACGCGCCAATCTGTGCAAGTCCATTAATATTGATGTATTAGCTCGATTTGTTAGCGGGTGGGATTTCGTCTGGACAAGTTACGTTATTTTTTGGACACAACTTACCACAATTAGCACATTACTATCTCATTGCTGAGTATGGGCCTTTCCTCAGAATATGAAGGCTTCTGGCCTTAGTCCACCACTCTTGTTCACATTTAATATGAAAAGAGTTTTTCCATGGAGTTTCTTGCCGGCTCTTCTCCATAGGACCAACATTTTGGAACCCTGCAACTAGAGTCTTAACGTTTTGAAAATGCATGTAAATTGCTTATTCAAAGCCACACAGCCCACAGCGGGTTGTCGTTGCAACACTGTTTTGTAGTCGATGTCTCAAGAATTTCTCTTTTCGTGGGCGTTGGAATAATTAAGCCATCATATCAGGATGATTTCGCAGCAATATTACCCGCACATTCAAAACATACTGCTATTCCTGTTTCGCTTGCCTAGAGCCGTAGTTTGCATCATGATTATTTTGTTCATCTCTAGAGAATTCCATATTTAGCAATAAATGTTGACCGTAATGGACGCACGCGACTGCGCACTGGCAGACGGTTTCGGGAGATGTCTAGGACCAGAGGGGTGATTCTCGCGTCGTAGACATTATCTCGAACTCGGCATAATATTGAAACAACATGGCGAATGTCGATTGAAAATAAATTTTCGTATTCTCAGAATGTCACATTAGAGATATGTCTACGCCTAGAGCTCTAAATACAAAGAGTGTTTCATAGTAGTTGACATTACCGGTGACATTTTTTGTAGAGATTTAAAATTAGAGATTATCTCGATTTAGACACTTATCACTCAAATAATTGCCCTTTGAGAGGGAGCTCGGATGCTCGGAGTGTACCTGCGTGATCGAATCAGAAATGAGGAGATTCGCAGGAGAACGAAAGTAACCGACATAGCCTGAAGAACAGTGGCGTGCAGTGGCCTACTTCATTTGAATTTAATTGTGGTCTAAGTTATTGATTTTTGTATGTATGAAGATTAATTTAGCATTAATAAGTATATTAAAATATAAATAATCATCGTACTTTGAAAAAAATATAATAACTTACACCACTATTGAATTTGAATGAGGAAATCACTGGGTACTGCCTAATTGCCTATATGCAATGCACGCCACTGCTGAAGAAATGCCAAACTTAAGTGGCAGTGGGCGGGGCACATTGCTCGCAGAACGGATGGCCGATGGGGCAGCAAAGTTCTGGAGTGGCGACCGCGTACTGGAAGGCGCAGCGTGGGTAGGCCCCCCACAAGGTGGACCGACGACCTGGTGAAGGTCGCGGGAATCCGCTGGATGCGGAAGGCGCAGGACCGGTCGTTGTGGCGATGCTTGGGGGAGGCCTATGTCCAGCAGTGGACGTCTTTCGGCTGAAATGAATGAATGAATGATGATGAGACATTTATCTCTATAACGCGAGAATTGGGGCCCTGCCGTTGCATTTTGCGATAGGCTGATGAAGAAGTTAGAATAGTATCAGAACTGAAGAGCTGAAAGTATTTAAACTATAATGTCGTGAGTCGATATTACGTTTGTAGTCTTTACAAGTCGTCAACCTGTTAACCATACAGTTAGTTAGATGCGGAATTCGTACTTAAAGAACTAGATATGTTGTCGTTATGCCAAATTATATGGCTCTTGTACGTAATAACGACGCGATCTAGTGTGGATTTGTATGACAGAAATTATATCATAGCATTATGTGCAGTGTGCTTAATTCCTATCATATATTTAAGCTAGTACCAGTAATGTGTGTAAAGGACTGCAGTGTCCAGGTGTAATAAATGTAAAACTATTAAATATTATATTTGTTCCGCGTGTAATAAGTAGAATTGCAGACTATATGGCTGGAGCCCATAGTCGCAACGTAGTCCGCGTGGCAATGCTCGACGTTACACTATTACGAGTAGGTAATTAAATTTGTTAAACTTAGAACTTTTACTCAAATATTGGAATGTCTTCGAAAGCACGAGACGTCATAATTTAGCTAAAAAAGCCGCGTTCTTAGTGTGGATGTTATGATTACTTTATTCGGATAAGGTAGCCAATAAAGTTCACACGACGCCTAAGCGGTATAAAGGTTTGAATTATTTATTTAATTCATTTTATTTTATTTATTTTCCACACAAAAAAATACATTTGGCAGATACAATGTGGAACATAAACCAGTTTAGGTTTTTCTGTTCACCGCTTGGTCCGTCGAAATCATTACAACAAGATGTGGGTAGATGAACACGATGCGCTCGCTCACCCCATGCAAAAATTACCCTATAGACCCTCAACAAAGTACAGGAAGTTTTTTTTATTAGTGTTATAAAATTGAAGATCCTTTTTATCTCGGTAGACTTCTCGGCAGCGGAGTTTATTAGCTTTAACAGTACGCTTAGGTAGAACACCACTAAGATAGGTATTTCTTTTTGTCCTTTCAACCTCTCATGCTGGAAATTAACCTAATCCTACATGTATCTGGCGGTTCCGTGTATTCTGGCGGTTCCGTGTGTTCTGGCGGTGCGCCAGCGTCTGTGCCCTTTCCATGTTACCGGTGCACTCGCATCTTATATGTGGGCGGTACGGTAATGTCACGGGAATACATGCACGAGAATATAGCGTGTCATGCCACGTTGAAGAAAGGATTAAACAAAAAAACCCGCGTTTATACTCATTCCAAGTTTCCGGGAGTTGTCTCGAGTACACTAAAAAGAGTAAAAGTTTTTAACATGTATTGTTAAACCAGCTATGTTGCATCTTCATCACAAGTACGATTCTAACATAAGAAAAAATCATATTGGTATGTTGATGTTGTATCCTAATGCCATCAGCATTTCTCATAACTAATGCCAGCCACAAAAGCCAGGTTAATAGAACTCTATACCGACGAGCATACATGAGGAGGTAATTGAACGTAGATGAAGTGAAGGAGGTGTGTTAAGATCGTAGCGAGCGGAAATCTATTGTCTCTGCCTACTCCAATGCCAAAAGGGTGTGATTACATATATTCGAAATTCAAATTCAAAAGTTTTTTATATCCAATAAGCATTTAAATCCACTTTCAAAACGTTAATTAAGAATCTAGTTACACAGTTCCAAAAAGTTGGTCCTACGGAGAAGAGCCGGCAAGAAACTCCATGGATATACTCTTTTCAACTAATAAAGTGTGGATGTATCTAACTATCCAATGAAGATATATTTTACCTATAAATAATGTACTATTTCTCTGTCTTATTCCAGTACGTTTGTAGAAGAAGACTCTCGTCCTACAACGCCGAATCAGTCTGGCGAGCTGAACCAAAGCTTGGTGTCACGAAGTGGGAAGCACGTGCACTTCGCGCCTGATCTCAATGCTATACTGACTGATTTGGATGAGGTAACAAATCAATATTGATTACTTTGAATAATAAAACAAAGTTTAACCGGATTAAATCTCGTATATTATTTAAATTGGTTTTCCTGACGTTTCGAAAGCTTTGCAGCAATTCGTGGTTTGAATAAGTTATTTCATGAACACATCTTCTTGGACTTAGAACTCATGTGTGAAAATAGTTTTCTCTGAAGAAGCTGGCTGGCACTTAAGGTAGCAGTCTTAGGTAGGTGGGTAGGTTTGACGACGTCTGTCGTCTAGTAGTTCGAGGGTCGGACTGCTGATCACGAGGTCGTGGGTTCAATTCCCACAGGACAGAAATATTTGTGTGATGAACATAAAAAGTGTTTGTGTTGGTCTGGGTGTTTCTTATGTATTATAAGTATCTATTTACAAAAAAAAGTTTATAAGTATTATATCCATTGTCTAGTACCCATAGCACAAGCTCTGCTTTGTTTGGGACTAGATGGTGCTGTGTAAAAATGTCCCAAAAATACTTAGGTATTTATTTATTACCCGACTGCGCCAGAAGGAGGGTTATGTTTTTCGAGTGTATGTATGTATGTATGTATATTTCTTTGGCACGCTCTGTAGCCTAAACGGCTATATGGATTTTAGCTTGAGATGTGTCGTTAGATTCGTCTTAATTGTGAGAGTGACACTGGGTATATCAAAATTATAAAAAATAAAATGGCCGCTTTTTGGCGCCATTTTAAGTCTTCAACAAAATTTTTTTTCCCTCTAATCCTATCGAGTGGGGTATCAAAATAAAGGGCTTTATAAATGCTTTACAAAAATATATGCAACTTATATGTTTAAATGTAATTTGGAATGAGAAATGCTAAAAAACAACAAAATATTCATCGTTAAAAATGAATTACATTAATAGCGCGATAAAACATGACAGAACTAAAAATTGTAAAATAAAAAGTTAATTAACAAAACCAAACAACCCGACTGCGTATAAATATAACTGAAAAGATGTAAACAAGACTTGTGTAGGTACATGTAGGTATATATGAAACTATCAAATCAACACGCAGGCGGAGGCTACGTATGTTATTGGTCATGAATTACATAAAGTAGTTCATAGGTAGCCTCCGCCTGCGTGTTGATTTGATAGTTTCACATATACCTACATGTACCTACACAAGTCTTGTTTACATCTTTTCAGTTATATTTATACGCAGTCGGGTTTTTTGGTTTTGTTAATTAACTTTTTTTTATTTATAAGATAGTAAGTCACTACGGCTTGAAAACTTTTAGACGAAAAAAAAACTGCAACTTTTTATCTAATATCAGTTCATAAACGCCCACGGCCCACTATTGAACGTGGGCATCTACAACGTGTATCAGAAATGCGTGGTCATATTTGAAGAGCTTATTCAGGGGATGCTATCGATCAACTTTTACTACGGGACCAATCCTGAAATCGCGAAAAAAAATTCAGCTGATCCTTACATTTTGTCGAGCGACATCGATGATTTAGCGATTTCAGGGTTGGTCCCGTAGTAAAAGTTGTTCTATGCTATGCCCTGAATGAGCTCTTCAAATATGACTACGCATTTCTGATACACGTTGTATATAACCGCTAAATTAAATGATTATTTAAGGGGGAATCAGTTATTTGTTGGGGCAATGTATTTTTTAAAGAAAAATAATCTTTTATTTCACAGGAGGGTATAGTGAACTTCCTACAAAAGCAGCGCGACCTCAGCGCAGACATAAAAAAGGAACTCGAAATCTCGTTACGTCGGTTACGACATGAAGCGCATTCACTGCTCGACTTATCGGCTAAACTTAATCCCAGTAAGTATTACAATGTGACGAATTATTATTTATGAATTATCAGATCAACCCATAAACATGCACTGCCAAATAATGGGCCTGCTATAATTAATGGTTATAAGGGAATATTGCCATTATCCCCAAGAGATAGTGCTATCAGTTCTCTTTGCATGATCTCTCATTAATTTTTTTGCGGGAAGGTCCAATTTTTCTTGCAAGAAACAAACAACTATTATGAATAATAATAATAATAACTTATTTCGTTGTGCAGGAATTCGTCCGGAGACTAGTAATATGCTGGAATCCAGTATTCAGATCACCGAGCTAGTCCAAGACCTGGATTCCAAACAGAACTGTGATAACTGCGAACTACATCGAAAGGTATTTTTTTTTAATGAATATATTTATTATTATCAGGGTACAAAGGCGTATAAAGGTATATATTGTAACAATTATTAAATTATATTGTACGCACGGCTACATATCAACTCTCTCGTACGAAAAGCAATAATGCAATGCAATAACAATGCCATGCAATGCTAGGACAGTTTATGCGCCAATTACACTACACTGAATTCAGAAATTCTAATTAGGATTTAGAAAAGGAACCTCCTTATTACACCGACCTAACTCTTATCACACTTTCCTTATTTCCTTTCCTAAATCCTAATTAGGAAGACTGAATTCAGTGTAGTGTAATAAGGCTTTATACTGGTGTAGGGACACGTGTAGGTACGTAAGGCAGAGTGCAAGGTAAGCAAAATGTATGCAAGCGAGAGGTATACTTGGACGGACAGTTACTGCGCACTGGTCCAAGTGGACTGTTCTCTGAAGGGGTTTTAACACGAAATATATTCGGTTAACTCACGTCCGACTTTCCCTCTGAAACCCTGAACCCTCTTTACCAGCAGGTGCAGTACTCAACAAATAGGGATTATGGCAACCACACATCTGCCAACCCTAAACCCTAAACAGGAAATGTGTAGCTTGATTTGTTGCCGTATGTACTACAAATGACCTGTATTTCCAAGGTTAGACGATACCGATATAATATTGCAAGTGGTTTTAAGTCTTAGTTTGAGGTTTACACAGATTTGCAACCATTTATAGTTTGATGCTATGTTATTTGAGCATCAATAATTTGAAGATGTTGTAATTATTGTTGTTCCAGAACATGGAGGAAGCAATGGCGGAGTGTCTTCAGCGGGAAAACTTACTTCGTTCAGACTTGGAGGCCGCTATGATCAAGATCGCGCAACTCATGACCAGCGCGGATGTTATAGCTGAGGGGTGAGTTCAGACTGTCGGTATGACGATCTGGATTTGTACTGTAACATTTTCATAAATAGTGTTTTGAATCTTATCCTCATATAATTTATTTAGTCAGTTAGATGATGTACAGTACGCGTAATATAACTGTGCCGCTCTGAAACCAGTTTTTGCGAAGGACCGCGCAGATACAGTTGCGTAATAAGTGTGCGCAGTACGCAAGGATGCACAGAACATTAAGGAACGACTGAGACAGCGAGAACATGCGGTCGCCCGCCATCTTGTCACTCAGATGAACAACCTATCAGAGTATTGCCGCCATTACCATTACCGCGCATGCGCGCTACTGATTTGGTTGCAAAATTGACTACTGCGCAGCCACCTGTTGCGCACTTAACAGCGGCACAGTTATATTACGCGTACTGTACATTAGTGTTGATTCTCTTGTCCACAAACTAAACTTATTTTAAACTATCGCTCTCTTTTACTAATAGTAGATACAAGAAAGGGATGGCAACAATTTTAGTGCAGTGAAATTAGAATTAAAATTTACATACAATTGTAGTCGTGATCTCGGAACGTGCCCACTAAAAATTAAAGTAATTTGACAGCACTAAAATTGTCGCAATCCCTTTCTTGTATCTACTATGAGTAAAAGAGAGAAATAGTTTAAAATAAGTTTAATTTGGGAACAAAAAAATCAACACCATTATTGACCTAATTTTTATCACATCTTGTTTTATAATAACTTCTTAGGTTTTCGCGATCACTACACATTATAATAAAACAAAGTTTAACCGGATTAAATCGTTTTATTATCTTGTTTTATCTTTATGCATGTGCTTTATTTTATCGATATTCTGGGTGACTTTCTTTACTGTTTAGAAAAATAGGGTGTGATCAGTTAATGTTACATAAAAGATTTATGAAAAAAAAAGCGCAATTAAATTTTTGTCTTATATATTGAAGTCAATTTCAGTAGACAAAATGTACGGAAATTCAGTTTCTTATTCATAGACCTTTTCTATAAAAGTAACTGATCACACCCTGTTTCTTGCAGACGTTAAAAACTCCCAGTATTTCTATACATAACCACTGTTCTGGACTTCATATGAGCACGGTCTCCTTCCCCGCAGCTACGGCACGGGTCCCCAGCTGGGCTCGCTGCCCCCCCGCGCGCGCCCCCCCTCGGGCGGCGCGCTGTCTCTGGACGGCAGCTGCTCCCCGCGCGTGCAGCGGTTAGCTCACGACATCGACTCGCTGCAGAAGGAACGAGATGATCTGCATCAACAGGTTTGTGGCAAATCACTGTCATATAACTCATCATCATCCTCCTGCCCTTATCCCAATTTATTCGGGGTCGGCGTAGCATATCTTTTTCTTCCATACATCTCTATCAGCCGTCATCTCCGTGTTTATTTTTATCCATCTTTGAAACGGTGACCTTACCTAGAGCAAGGAGAAACCATGACATACAACTTTGGTATTAGGTTGGTCCATAATTGGAACAAGCTGCCGGAGGATGTTGTTGCTGCCACCTCTGTAAACTCATTTAAGAATAGACTCGACAACTGGCTACGAACAAATGGACTCTCGTTGGCAAAGCTGTGAACGCAAAAAAACACACAAAAAACAGCTAATTTTCAGCACTGTGTGATATAGACATATCAGCAATAGTGCTGCTCGTCTATAATCAATAAAATGAAATAAATATCATCTTTCACACAATCCATCCATTATCACTCTCATATACAACAACAAATAAATTCTTTATTGACTTCCACATAACAATTTAGATAAGTCCCTAAATCCTAAATTAGGCTATCCCTGTATCAGGAGTTAGTAGGTAACTACCAGGCCCCTCAGAAAGTATTGCGAAAAAAAGTTTTTATATATGGGAGACTGGCCAGTTATAATGTTTTTCGAAAATATGATTATTTATAAGTAAAAATAAGTAAGTTCCAATTTCAAAATTTCCCTCCACATTTTTTGCGAGTTAATTCAAAGTATTGTGTCTCACTGAAATATGGATCTGCGCCGGGAACATTTTAGAGCTATGATTTTATACGATTTCAAGTGTCGTCTGAAACCGGATGAATCGTACGATAGACTTCAAATGGCATTCATGGATGAAGGCCCTTCCAAGGCAACCGTGTATCGTTGGTATAACGAATTCAAGCGCGGTCGACCAACTTTGGGGGATGACGAAAGAAGCGGTCGCCCTTTGACGGCTGTTACCGAAGAAAACGTGCTAGCAGTGAAAAATTTAATCCAAGACAATAGGCGAATTACATATCAGGAGATTCAACACATATTGAAGATTGGATCGGGAAGCGTTCACGAGATTCTACACAGCCATCTTCGCGTGAGGAGGATAGTATCACGCTGGGTGCCGCACAACCTCACCGATGCTCAGAAGCAGGCCCGGGTGGAATGGTGCCGTGATATGCTTAACAAATTTGAAGCAGGCTCGTCTCGGCGTGTTTACGACATCGTTACAGGTGATGAGTCCTGGATTTATCAATACGACCCAGAAACCAAGCGCCAGTCGACTGTTTGGGTGTTTCAAAATGAGCCAACGCCTACCAAAGTGAAGCGATCTAGAAGCGGGGGTAAGATTTTGATCGCTAGCTTTTTTAATTTGACTGGCCACTTGGTATCAATTCCCTTACGGGATCAAAGAAGCATTAATGCCGAATGGTATACTACCAAATGTTTGCCAGAAGTTTTCTCTGTTATAAGCAACAAGCGACCAAACACAGGGCTCCGCGGGCTACTGCTCCACCACGACAATGCACCTGCGCACACCGCACTCAAAACGAGGGACTTCCTGGACAGCACGCCAGTCAAACTCCTGGGTCACCCTCCTTACAGCCCTGATCTAGCACCGTGTGACTTCTTTTTATTCCCAAAAATAAAAAATCAGCTCAAAGGGATACAATTTTCGTCGCCGGAAGATGCGCTGGCTGCGTTCGAGCAGGCTGTAAACGAGGTGTCTGCGGCGGACTGGAAAAAGTGTTTTGAAAACTGGTTTAGGCGCATGAATCTTTGTATAGAGGCTGGTGGAAAGTACTTTGAAAAGATTTGATAAAAATATATGTTCGTATAGAACAATTTTTTTTAGTTTCGCAAAACTTTCTGAGTGTCCCACGTATGTTAGCAGTTTAAGGTGGTTTCACACCGTCGAAGTGTGGCGTGGATGGGCCGAGCGAGAATTGAAATTTGTATAGCAAAATTTCAATTCACGTCACGCCCATCTTTGGTGTGAAAGGTCTGGATAGGCGAGGATGTGCGAGGCGGAATTGAAATATTTGTTGGTACAACATTAAACTTTATTGCTGCATTAATAGAGTATTTATTACATTGCAAAACGGTACATCGCGAGCAGCTCGCGATGTACATCTTTGTGAAAGTGTCAGCAAGATTTCAATTCACGCCCATCCCATGCAATCCTCGCCTCGCCGCGCCGGTTTGAAACACCTTTACCCTTTGTTTTAACGGAATGGAATTTCAATTATGTCTGGGATTGCGGCATACAAGAGGTTAAATGAAAAAAATTAATTAACAAAAACAAAAAACCCGACTGCGTGTAAAATTAACAGAAAAGATATAAACAAGACTTATCATGGTCATGAATTACATAATAGTTCATAGGTAGCCTCCGCCTGCGTGTTGATAAGTCTTGTTTATATCTTTTCTGTTATTTTTACACGCAGTCGGGTTTTTTGTTTTTGTTAATAAAATTTTTTTTTTTTTTAGTTTTGTCATGTTTTATTTATCATACTATTAATGTTTTTTTTGAAAAGTCAAATTCATTTTTAACGTTGAATATTTTGTTGTTTTTTAGCATTTTTCATTCCAAATTACATTTAAACATATAAGTTGTATATATTTTTGTAAAGCATTTATAAAACCCTTTATTTTGATACCCCACTCGATAGTTTTAGAAAGAAAAAAAAATTTTTGAAGAGGTAATATGGCGCCAAAAAGCGGCCATTTTAATTTTTTAAATTTTGAAGTACCCAGTGTCACTCTCAGAATTAAGACGAATCTAACGACACCTCTCAATCTCAAATCCATCAAGCCCTTTAGGCCACAGAGCGTGCCAAAGAAATATACATACATACATACACTCGAAAAACATAACCCTCCTTCTGGCGCAGTCGGGTAAAAATGAACATATATTACAGAGCACATATATCTGAAACAAGTATATTCATCATTTATGAATGGAGCGAACACATGCTGTGTGGAAGAAGCTGTTTTTTTTTCAAATGTATTTCTCCTATCCTTTTTAGGGTTCCGAAGTCCTACAAGGAACCCTTATAGTTTCGTCATGTCCGTCCGTCTGTCCGTCTGTTCGTCTGTCCGTCTGTCCGTCTGTCCTAATCGTTTACAGCTTAATAACTTCTACAGTTATAAACATAAGTAAATGAAATTTTGTTAAAAAATAGTCTACATATAGATCTCAATTTTAAAAGAATAAAAGATTCGTTTTTGCGTATTTTAGGGGTGGCGTCCATACATGTGAAATGGAGAAAAAAAAATTTTTTTCGCTGCACCCCCTCGTGTGGGATATCATTGAATAGGTCTACTAAAATGAAGGTAATGTTTGATACACCAGCCAAAGCCCGCCAAAGTGGCTTGCAATGTGTCCCCCCCCCTGCCATTTCTAAACTATGCAATGTAGAAACTTATAATCTTCCACATTGATAGACCTTTGTAAAAACTCTCTTTTAAAATTATTTCGAGTATAATGTGATTATAATTTTTTGAGTTATAGAGAGAAAACTGAAAAATACTTAAAACGTCCTAGTTCAAAGTTCATTGACCTTAGAGAAAAATTATCATAGCAAATAATGCTCCTTTAGCTACTTTCTATTTGAAAAAATCACAAAAAGTAACTTTGAAATGACAAACGTCTTAAATTTGGCTTCTTGAATTTATCGCTAGATGGCGCTACTAACAACACGCTCTGAGTCGCGAATGCTGCCGATTATTGCAAAAACTAAAATAGCCATGATTAATATTCGATTTGATTCGTTTGTAATTACACCTACTTAAGGAACCCTATAATACTGAGCATGGCCCGACATGCTCTTGGCCGGTTTTTTCTTTAAAAGACTTGTGAACACAAGAACGATTCTATAAAACTAAATGAATTGAATTCAATAAATTCAGGATAAATTATTTCGTTTATTAAGTAAAATACTATTTAATCCCATTCCCACATTTTATGCTCTTAAAGTGTTGATGACAAAAATTATAAAAACACGAAATGCACTTAATATATAAATAACTATAAATATTTATCACAACACTATTTATACATCAATAACATGTAATTATTTTGCACCGACGCACGCGCAGGTCAAAAGGATGACAGACTCACCTGTACATAAGATATGTTGTGAGAAGGTAAACGCACTATACGACGCTTACATTATATGTATGTTTTTATTTATTAATATGTATTTACATATATCATTACTTGGCCTGTACATTATGGTATATGCTTGATAGCCTTTAATGATCATTGATGTATATCTCTCATTCTTATATCTTGACTTAAAATGAACCTCTAATCAGCCTTGGGATTTGGATGAAAAGCAATTTATTTAAAAAATAAGGTGAATGTCGGCTCCACGCTTAGTTATTTTGTAACGAATGGACGAGATGGCGTTCAGCACAAACTATAGTGTACATTAATAAGCGATTTTATTTTAATGCAATATTAATGCTCACAGTGGTTATTTAAGTGAAAAAAAAATCTATTTCAATTTTATTCAGGAATTCGATGTCCAGCATGGCTTATTTAGCTTATTAGAATTAAAATGTCAAGTGAAAAAACTGTCGTAATCAGTCATTCGTCGCATGAAGTTTTTACGTATTCGTCCCTTATAGTATAGAGTTACTGGATCGTAATTTAATGCAATTTTAGTATATACTGATATAAAATTCTCATATAATATTCTTCAATCTTAATTATTTGAATTTAGCGATTTAATTAATTAGAAAGAAAGAAAAGAAAGAAAAAATATTTATTGCCACAACAAGACGACATGCGGTAGGTGCACATAAAAAATACTTAATTAGGTACATTTCTTGAATCATTTTATCAATGCATGATACCTACCTTGCATGTCGTAGCTGCGGCAAAGAGGTCAACACTCAGCATGATGCTGTGTTGTAACGTTGTTTGTTATCTCAACAAAAAAGAACATCGAGTAGCTTAAGGGTCGGGTGCTGGGTGGCTCATTAGAGCCACCCAGCACCCGACCCGCACCGCCTCACCTCGTGCGGTTAGTATTGTTTATATGGACTTCTATGGATATGCGCTCCCTACATCAACTCCGGATTGCCTCGGTTGTATGCTGTCCACGTGCGGACGGCGATTGGACCACTCGTTGACCACTCGCTGCTCGCATGCTTGCCAACGCACGACTCCCGAGTGGACCGCGCGCTGCCCGCGAGTGGTTCACGCGAGGACATTGCATCGTTGTCATACCCAGCCGTTCTTTCGAACGTGTCGGACGTATGGTTTTATTTTCAAAATGAATTAAGACTACTCGGAAATTCGTGGACCACGCGATTTCCACTCGTTGACTACGCGAGGTTCACTGTTTGACAACGTGGCGTCCACCCGTGGACCAACTGTCGACAACGAGTGGACGCAGAACGATGAGGCGGTGCTGGTCGGGTGCCGGGTGGCTCTAATGAGCTGTAACATTTAAGCTGCAGACACACAGCGGGCGGAACAGAACTGAAGCGTATCGCCGACGGGCCTCGTTGTGTTGTAATGTACTGAACTGTATTAGATAGTGCACACAGCGCTGTCCTGCCGGGTGTTTTGACGGCGAGACCGACCCGCCGCCGCTCCGCCGGGCGGAAAGAAAACGCCGGGCGGTGCGCGACCGATACGCTGGCGTTGTCGTCATTCATCATCATCATTTCAGCCGAAAGACGTCCACTGCTGGACATGGCCTCCCCCAAGCATCGCCACAACGACCGGTCCCGCGCTTTCCGCATCCAGCGGATTCCTGCGACCTTCACCAGGTCGTCGGTCCACCTTGTGGGGCACTTAAGTTTGGCATTTCTTCGGGCTATGTTGGTTACTTTCGTTCTCCTGCGAATCTCCACATTTCTGATCACGCAGGGACACTCCGAGCATAGCCCTCTCCATTGCCCTTGTAATCGCTGGCGTTGTATTATATGGGAATACATAGTAGTAGTCACACAGACAGCGCCAGAAGAAAACGACGGCACGCCGTCCAGTCCCGCGCGCGATCCGACCGCAGTGTGACATGCACGCCCCGTCCACGTTCGGTCGACGCTCCCCCTCCGTTCCGTCCCGCCCGCTGTGTGTCTGCACCTTTAAAGTAAATGCAATCACATGAGACTTTCCATCTTCTTGTCTCAGTTTGGCGAACCGACTTGCGGTACCATTTAGGCAACAGCCTAGGTGGTATTGCAGTTGTTATGGGCAAAGGTAACCGCTTAACATCAGGTGGGCCTTTAGCTCGTTTCGCCATCCTATACTATAAAAAAAAAACCTGAACATAATACCTACAGTCGGGCACTTCATTTTCATCTTCTGTGCCGATTTTCTTCTTTCTCTCCATTTAGAAGACGTATATGATTTACCCATCCCATACACGAATATTTTCCATTTACCATTTAATGTGGTATACAGTTGGAGGCAGCAAATCGCCAGCTTCGCTCGACGCGTCAGTTCGTAGAGGAGCAGGCCAGCGAGCGCGAGGCCGAGCGGGACGACTTCGCCCGACGGCTGGCCGACCTCCGGGACGAGAACGCGCGGCTCGCCACCCGGTTACAGAACAACGCCAGGATACTGAACGAGGTCAGTGGACCAGTGTAGTTAAGGTGATACTGTGACTGTTTGTATAAGGTTGTGTATTCATTATCAATGTCTACCATGCTGGCACTTCGTGTATTTGTCCAAATATTGGCATTATTTGTCCGATATAAAATGTGCCCTATTTCTATTGGAATAAAGTACATTTTGCATTGGTAAAATAACGCAAATATTTGCACAAATACGCAAAGTGCATGTACTCGTAATGTACGAGTACATTATTGTTTAGTGAATTTCACTTGAATTTTTAGTGGAGTTTTAATGTGGTGTTGTTACTTTACTTCATTTTAACTTTGTTTTATTCTGTAACCAATTACTAAAATGTGGGAAATGGATCCTATTTTATTTTATCTTTCTGTAGACACGATAAGTTTTCTTTATAAAGATGCCTACCGATTTGCTCGATTTATGACCTGTCAAATTACACAGCACCATCTAGTCCCAAACTAAGCAGAGCTTGTACTAGACAATGAATATAACACTTATATACTTTAATTGACTTAGACAAAGACAAAGACATTTATTGCTCAAACTGTGTACATAAATGTAGGTATTTATCAAAGTTTGGTATCAACAGCCTACCCAATCGGGTGTAGCAATAGTAGGTACAAACTATGAAGTCTGACACTACAATAACTTATTTAAATATTTAACTTAATACTATCAGTTTATACCAAAATATTCATTTATAGTATAAAATACTTTTTGAATTAACCATTTTTTTAAAGCTCTCTTAAATGACTTACTATCTAGTTTTTTTATGTCTACAGGTAAATGGTTAAATACTCGTCTTAAAAACATTTAATTTGAAAGTTAAGTAAATTCGAGCAAAATTGTAGGCACCTTCAAGAAATCTCACTGCTACTTTTGTTTTAGTTTTTTCGCACTATGAATTACTAATTTTATTGACAAACCAATACGACATACATTACGTACACACGTGTTCACTACGGGCTCTACAGGAGAGCTAGACAGAAACCTACTTTCTTATAGAACTTTAAATGTCTGATACAGCTAATCAATGCCTGACAAAACAAATAATAAGAAATTCGGTTTTGCTAGTGATGCCCACGCACTTCTTATAATACCACTTCCATAACAGCAGTTGATAAATAATATGCTCGTATTGGTTGGTCTAAACTAACCTCCTTCACACCCTGTCTCCCAACAGATGCACTGCCTCCGCCTCACGTATTGCAACTGTCGTGAACACGACGCGCATGTAAGTCTGCTTCCTGTGTTGTACCATTCACGATCCGTGTCAGAATAAGTGTCCAATTATGCGTAATAAAATCTGTGACAAGAACTTATCACAGTAACCTCCATTTTGAAAGAAAAAAATGATTTATCGCCACAACAAGCTACAAAATCAACTAATCAGCTAGCAAATCCCATTTCAAGTGTTGTGATTGGCAGATCAAATTGATCAGCCTTTCAGCCGGGGGTGTCCAGTTAACCGTAAGGCTGGTTTCAGAGCAGTGCGTATGGTCCGTACGGATTGTCCGCCTGCGGGCTCTCTTCATGCGTAGTCCGCAGTGATCCGGGCCCTAATTCACGTAATTTCATGACGCGCCGATCAAGTTGCAGTGACGCTGCAGTTCGTTTCTGACAGCGATCGCCGTAGATAAGAGAATACGAAAAACATTGTTTTGATTTAAACTTAACTGCAACTGCGCTACAACTGCACTTCTTTAGTTACGTGAATTGGCCTACTGAATCGAGTGTTCAGTGTAATGGGACACGGTTGGCTAGTAAGGACTCGACGCGGAACGTATTCCGTACGGAGAAATCCGCGTTACTATAAAACAATGTTCTAACGCCACACGTGTGCGGACACGTATAGCTCCGGAGTTACACGCAAACGGTCCGCAGATAAAACCGCAAAGCCCTTCATGGTTTCAACCAGGCTAACAAAATCTGTGACAAGTCATTGTCACATGTCATTGTAATTCGCGCTAGCTAGGCTGAACTTTGTTTTTCTTTCTTCTATAAGATTCTTAAATCAGCACGCTAACTAACATAGATGGTTACTACAGTACCTGCCCTCTTCGTCCTTCGACATAAGTTATTGTATGACACTTATTCTGGATTGGATTATTATGTTGTTTATTGTTTTTAAGATGTTTCGTATAGTGCTAGTGTGTAGGTGGATTTATGCGGAGTTTTTTTACTTTTATTTTGCACTTAACAGCATGTCGACCACATTTAATCGTATGATGTAATGGTTATTTCCTTAAATAACATATCGATTTTACATTCCCATCTAACAAAATCTTTAACAGATAAGTAAAAATCAGTTCTCAGAAGTCGTATTTTATCCTCTCTAATATTCTCTTTATCTCATTTATTATTCTTCCAATCTTACTCTCTTAACTGACATAGATAAGTTCGTCATTTAAACTATCAACACACCATTTCTATTCATCTTCCTCACATCTAACTTTCATTCACAAAACAGGTGGAACAACTAGAAGCCCAAACTCGTGAAATGAACCAAATTATAACCGAACTAGAAACACGAAAAGCCTCTACAGATGACGAGCTCAATGCTTCAGAAGAAAAGATAATTCTTCTACGAGACATCATAGCCAACTTAGAGACCCAACTCGAACAGAAGACTGTCCACGAAACAGAGGTATTAGAACAGTTGGAACAAATGAAGAAGACCATAGAAGAAAGAGATAGCAAGATGAGGACGTTGTTAGGGGAACTGGAGTCGTTGAGGAGTGAGAGACTCGAACAGAGTGATGTCGTGTGTGTTAAGTGTGGGCAGGAGGATGATAAGACTGCTGAACTGTTGGAAAGGGTCAAGGAGCAGGTTGGTTGTTCGATATTCAAGTTTTGTATATATATGTATCATAGATTTTGCTAGTTTGTATGTAATGTGTATACACTGTACCTATGTTGTTTTGTAAACTGTAAATAATAATACCATAATGACACTCTTGTTGACTCACGAATTATTATCTTCCTCTCGTTGTTATAATTCAAGTTGTTTAATAGCCAAGGATACCTTATACAATTTCTGTTATTATCTGCCCATAAACCTCTACACGACAAATACGTCCCAACATGCCTTTTTGTCGAGGGCTCGTACTGATCACAAAAAATATGAATATGTGTCGGCGATATCTGTTTAATAATACACATATTATTTGTCCTACAGTGCCACTACCTAGAGGAAATGATCCACCGGCGCACGCGCAAGATGGAGCGCATTCACGAAGTGTGCTCCACCAGCTGTAGCGAGCCCAGTGAAGATGTCTCGCTTAGAGATCAGCGACATAGGAATCTAGAGGTAACATTACCATATGTTTTTTTTTGTTGACAAGGGATGTTTTTTACTCCTAAACCTAAGCTTGGAATCTAGATATGTAATTAAAACTGTCGTGATAAGATGAATTTTAATCCTTGTTAGGTTTTGCTGAAAATTCTACTTGGAATAGAATAGAATATATTTATTTGCTTAAAACATGGTATACAAAGGTCTAAGTCCACAATAAGCAGTTAATTGTGACATCTTTATAATATCAGCCTTTTTCTGTCTATTGCTTGACATAGGCCTCCCGTTACCCACGTCGAAAAGTTTTATTATGGCCATTTGCATCTAGCACACCTGAGAGTGCTCTATACAGTTCTCGATGAAGTGTGTAGTCTGCCAACCCGCACTAGGCCAGCGTGGTGATGGCCTAAACCTTCTCATTCTAAGCGGCCCGTGCCCAGCAGTAGGACAGTAATAGGCTGATGGTGATGATGATGATGCATTTAGCAGGTCGCTTGTCCACCTAATATGACTTCCTGTTGCCAAATTAGATCAAATAATCATAAAATACCTAGTTAAGTAAGAAACTTTCTTATAAACTGTATCCTACAGGTGAAATCCCCCGACACGGACACAACTCCCCGCAATGACCGTATGTCTGAACTGGTGGGAGTGTGGGACTGTTTCGAAACCCATGCGAGGGCTGAAGACGCCGTGCTCAAGAGAGTGGCAGACCTGGAAATGCAGAGGGCACAGCTCAAGGATATTGCACAGGTAAGTGCCTTTACGTTGTATGTTTACTGCAACCTGGGTTACGATTGAAACTAGGAGCTCATGATTAAGGGTTCCGGTTGAAACCAAAACTTGTGCCGGCCTGAAAGATGTAAGTACGCAAGTTTACCCATAGACATAAAACTAAAAATGAAAACCGGCCAAGAGCATGTCGGGCCATGCTCAGTATTATAGGGTTCCTTAAGTAGGTCTAATTACATATGAATCAAATCGTATATTAATCATGGCTATTTTAATTTTTGCAATAATCGGCAGCATTCGCGACTCAGAGCGTGTTGTTAGCCAACCATCTAGCGATAAATTCAAGAAACCAAATTGAAGAAGTGTGTCATGTCAACATAACACAAAGTAACTTTTTGTGATTTTTTCAAATAGAAAGTAACTAAAGGAGCGGACGGACATGACGAAACTATAAGGGTTCCTTGTAGGACTACGGAACCCTAAAAAGCACATAGTAACATTTTCATACAAAGCTCCGAGCTGCCGCCTTGCACACACAGAGTTTTCGTTTGTTAATACACATCCAGCAAATGAGAAGTTCGAAGTGCGTCAGAAATTATTGAAATCAACTTGATCGCTGACGGCAGACATTATTGTTTTCATGTCCCAAACGGTAACTTACAGATAGGCATATTTACCTGTAATAAAATATCTGCTTCTGCATTTAAAGCATTTTTACGAGCTAAAAACTCTTGGAAAAGGAACCAGTTGTGGAGTTGAAACGGACTACTTTCCTCCCTCAAGCAAACCAGCCAGTAACATTTAAATCTGTTAAAATAAACAAAACACACTCGGAGTTTCACTCAATCTTGAAAGTTGTGTTAAAAGCTCGTGCTCATACAGTTCAGGGGTATTTTAAAATATGTATTTTTCAAGTGCAATAAAGTTTATATTCGTACACATAAAGTGAACCAAAAGTATTCCATACGGCGAAGTGAGTCAACGACAAGAAAATGTATTGTATCTACTAGCTATGTATCTTCGTAGAAAGTATGTGGGTAGGCGATTATTAGCAATAGATTACTTACACATACCGTAAAATGTCAATGAGGAATATAATACGAATAGACATAGTTCCCGATTCTCAGTATAATTTTATTACGGGTGTTTACACATTCCAGAGCAATCCTACTGGTATTATGAATGTTTGGAATGGGTGTTCGTTGCTCCATTAACTTCTAACCGGATTTTAATACAATTATAATAAATAGACCCTATCTCTTTTCATGGGTGTCGTAAAAGGCGACTAAGGGATTCACTAGAGGATGAGCAGCAGCGTTCTATGAGTATTTAACCAACCAACTGCGATCCCAACCCAAATGCCAACCCGCCTGCCAAGCGTGGCGATTATGGCATATTCCACCCTTTTGGGGGAGGCCTAGATGGCCAGCAGTGGACGTCTTTCGGCTGAAATGATGGTGATGATGATACAATAGATTATAATGTATTCTGGAGCTTAAAAAGTATTTTTCCCAATGTTCAATCTAAGCTAGAAAGATACATCAGGTGGTTTTCACTCAGGTAAACTCAAATCAAGATACATCTCACGAACGAAGCCGCGATCAAAGCTAGTCTCGTCATGAATTCGTTACGCAACACTTGTGTCATAGTCAATATTGAGTACACAATATTTCCTGGACAAAGCACGTTGTACAAGCAGAGACCTTGGTAGCGCTCCATTGATGGCTGGCGACTGGCCAACGATTTATTTTGATAGCACACCGGTCTTTCACAATGACTGGCCAGTGCTAACGAAATGTCATCTTCGCGGTTCAAAGTCGCATTTGGATAAAGTTTTGATTTCGAATATTCTTTCTACTAAAGGAGACTTAAAGGTAGAGGGTCTCATCTGATAGTAATGTCACCGGTATCCGTACTCTTCGCACTGAAACACAGCAATGCAAGCATGACTGTTTGGCGCCTGTAATATAAACTTCTCCTCGGTTTCCTATGGATGTCGTAAAAGGAAGCTAGGGAATTAAGTCAAGAGGACGACCATATAGATATAATATGCTTTACTGTACACCATAACAATAGCAGAAAACAGAAAGCATCATTTTGTTGGGCCAATAACATCATAATTCACTAGCTAAGCTTTAGGCAAGCTGATATTGACAATGCTTCCCGCAGCAGATCTTTGTGCTTTATTGTACACCATAACAATAGCAGAAAACAGAAAGCATCATTTTGCTGGTCCAATAACACCATAATTCACTAGCTAAGCTTTAGGCAAGCTGATATTGACAATGCTTCCCGCAGCAGATCTTTGTGCTTTATTGTACACCATAACAATAGCAGAAAACAGAAAGCATCATTTTGCTGGTCCAATAACACCATAATTGACTAGCTAAGCTTTAGGCAAGCTGATATTGGCAATGCTTCCCGCAGCAGATCTTTGCAGAACTGTATTAAGAGACCTACGTTTAGCAGTAAACGTTTGGGCTATTAGGTAATCATCATCATTTCAGCCGAAATACGTCCACTGCTGGACATAGGCCTCCCCCAAGGGGGTGGATATGCCATAATCGCCACGCTTGGCAGGCGGGTTCTCGATCGCAGTTGGTTGGTTAAATACTCAGAGAATGCTGCTGCCCATCCTCTGATGAATCCCTTAGTCGCCTTTTACGACACCCATGAGAAATGATAAGTGTATTAGGTAATACGATGATTGAAAAGCGTTCAATTCGTGCGTGCTTCAAACGCTTCTGAGAACGTTTCAGTTGTCAGAAGAATAGCTATAGACCTGACAATTAACGTGCCTAGTTTCAAGTAATACCTTGGCACTAGCAAGTCTGACTAATCTGTCAGAGATTAAAAACGTATCTGTATTCTAGGAAAAATAGATAGATGTAGCGTATACGCACGTATCCCTTCGCGTACATAATGAAGTGTCGTAATAACGTAATAGTTTTTTTTTTTTTTAAATCTATAGAATACCGCTTTCTTATTGTACTTACAATGTTCTACACATAGGCGATGATAGCTTTGAGTTGTGTGCCGGCCGTTGCATCTGTTGGTGTATTAATAAAACGTGTGCATACAGAATTTATTAGTAGCGTAACTCACATCTGTTAAGGAGTAGTCAAAGCTAGCATGTAGATAGATAGAATATACTTTATTGTACACCATGAAAATAGTAGTAAACAGGAACAACGTACAAATTATGGGTACATGGGCGGTCTTATCGCTAAAAGCGATATCTTCCAGACAACCTTTGGATGGACAAAGAAGACGTAAGATCTAGATAATGGGGGCAGTCCGTGGCGTACTACTAAACTAAAATAAATAAATAGCACAAAATATATTACACATATAGGTATCATAAATATATATAATATATATATAAATAATCTTACAATTTAGAATAGAGATTGGATACATAGGCAATGTCTTAATAAATTACAATTTATTTGGAAAGGTAGTATTCTTTAACTAATTTGATGTATTATCATGTATTATCAGTGAGTTATTTCATGTATTATGTTTAAGATATAATTACGTTTAAAGGTGCTCCCCCATTGTGAGCATGCGCGTGTAATTTACTTAACAAATTCTCCGGAACAAATCAATAAAACCGGTGAATTTGTTACATTACACGCGAATGCTCGCGGTGACGGAGCTCTCTATATAAGGGACGAGCTGCATACTTTGTAGTTTACACAAAGGGTACAGAACACAGTTGAATTAGAAAGCATACTTCTTACTTGCAGCGATATCTACTTGATTCCGAGAACATAATCATAAATAGATATATTTACTTGCCAAAAAACTATAAAATCACCGCTAGAATTTCCCACACATAATCTCGAACTTGAAAAAATAGCGTTTCAATCGCATGACATCATTCCAAAAAGCAAAATGTACATTATCAAAAAAATCACCCTCTATTTCTGTTGAAAACTTTCGCTCCGCGACAAGCCTCCGGTGCGCCACAAATAAACAATGAATAAGTCGGGAATTAGAGCCAATGGATGAATGATGGACAGCAGAGATTCTTCAAAAATAACGCTCAAGTTCAATGATAAGAAGTGTTTTCTTTTAGTTTTTTGTTTGGTTTACATTAAAGTGTCTGATGTATGGGTAATTTAGATGTTAGCTCGTGAGCGGATGTTTTATATAGGTAAATGAATGTAGATTTCTTTTAAATCCGGATGGATACTACTGGTCCAGGAATTAGCAGGTTGTTCAACTTTCTTGCTAAGTAGAATGTTTATGTTATGTGGTATATTTGTAGTTTCTAATTATTGCACTACTTGGTTCACTTTTTGACCTTTTTGGCCGAGTAAATAAATAAATAAATATTTTTGGTACATTTTTATACAGCACCATCTAGTCCCAAACTAAGCAGAGCTTGTACTATGGGTACTAGACAATGGATATAATACTTAGATACTTTTTTTTGTAAATACATACTTATAATACATAAGAAACACCCAGACCAACACAAACACTCATGTTCATCACACAAATATTTGTGTTCTGTGGGAATCGAACCCACGACCTCGTGATCAGCAGTCCAACACTCGAACCACTAGACCATTGAGGTCGTCAAATAAAAACTCGTCGTTAAATTTGCTTGTTTGGCAAGTGAGTTTTCCGGTATAGTAGTCGAACCTATTTTCAACTCCATTAGGTACCAACTTAGCCCTATCCAATCATCATCATCATCATCATCATTTCAGCCGAAAGACGTCCACTACTGGACATAGGCCTCCCCCAATTAAGGGGGGGATATGCCATAATCGCCACGCTTGGCAGGCGGGTTGGCGATCGCAGTTGGTTGGTTAAATACTCAGAGAACGCTGCTGCCCATCTTCTGGTGAATCCCTTAGTCGCCTTTTACGACACCCATGAGAAGAGATAAGGGTGGTGCTATTCTTTAAGTCCGGCGGCAACACACGGACTAATATCTAACTATCCAATGGGCATCTTTTATTAACAAGTATATAAATTTCCGATGTTCAAGTGAATCATAAATACTTCAAATATCTCGAAATACTTTATTGAAACATTTCGCATTTCATTTATTTTTGTTAGCGAAATATTTTCTAAACATCAATAGGTACAGTCAGAGGCATTCGCATAGTTTCCCTATAGACAAATATTAATCCTAGCAAACATCGACTGTTTACGTGACGTCCATACGCTGATCCGTTTGTTTTGACTCTAGCTCAGATTTGCAGCCGATACATCAAAGTTTACTTCGGTCGGCTTCACGGTATATATTGCAACAGTTAGCACAGTTGGCCTGATTCCTGGCCGTTTGCGGCGAAACGATTTAGTGGATTAAATACGTATTTCCACAATAACTTCTTCTGATAATAGGTTGACCTCATTCAGACGGAAGTGCATCGTAGATGATCGGAAAGATGTGTCTTTGATGCTTAAACTGTTTAAATTAGATTACACAGGACAGCTTTGTGTGAGAGTGTCTTTATTAACAAAGACGTCATATTAGGTGCCCATAAAGATAAGAAACCAACAGTTATACAAAAATAGCAAAGATTACATTAAGCCAATTATAGGTTTCCACGGCTAGTAATAGGATAAAAGTGATAAAACATTGATTTTAAGGATCACCGGCAAGCACTATTTAAATCTGTTTTCTTATGCGAGTGTACCACCACATATGTCTCTGTTTGCCTTATTTTTATTGTATACCACATAAAGTTTGACGCTTGTGTATGTGACCGTGTTTAAGATGGAGCAGGAAATAAAAACGTTTTAAAAATGCATATTTTTTTCAGGTTTTTTGTATGGGGAAATTTTGGAAATTCTTGATTATTTTGGGGTTTAGACTTAACTTTTAGTAGTTTGCCATGATAGAGGCCATAGTAACACATATTCTGTGAAAATTTCAACTGGACATCTGTTACGATTAAAAAGTTAAAGCTCTGTGACAGACAGAAGAACGGACGGAGAGACGGCGTAAACAGAGTAATAGGGTCCCGTTGGCACCCTTTGGGTACGGAATCGTAAAAAATATCATTAGAGTTGGAAAGTGAACTTAACCTATGTATTTATAAAAAGTCAAGGTTTAGCTGAAGGTTTTACAAGTGGTCTATCTCAATGGACAATCTGGTCGAAGTTAATTTCGCCACTTCTCCCATCTATTGACCTTACACAACCCACGGGATTCCCGTCTCATCTGAACCCATTCCCCTATTAGTCACGCCGTCCTACACTCTATGTTAATATATACAAGTACGTGCGAGTCCCCTACCCTATTATGCGGGATGGACTCTCTCCGCTCTCTCAATTTGTATTTTATTGACTATTAGCACAGGGCTGCCTGTGTGATATGCGTTTTTGTGTACGACATGATAAAAAGTTTTGCAGTACATACATATATTTTTTAGATTATTTCACAAACACTTAACGCCATGATTCACTTAACTTAAACCTGTAGGCGGCCGTAATCCAACACTGAACCAACTTTACTCCACTCGGTCTTCAGTAATTCCAAAATAAACTTTTACTCGAAATCCAATCCTCCCTTTTCCACACTAGTGATAAAACAAGTTGTTGTTTTTCTACAATAAATGCTCGTAGCGGTTGTAACACATTTACTAGTTCGCAATTAACCCTCGGTTACACAAGCAGGAAGATAAACACTGATCAGAAATAGATGCCAACCCTATGTTTCGTACGCGCACACATACACACTTCATGCGTTGGTGTGAGTTAAATATAGGTGCTGGAAGGAATGAGGAAAAATGTGGATGTGGTTTTATCGGTCGGTGATTATTTACCTCCACACAAACGTTACGGGAATAATATTCAGTGTTGATTGCTTTTGTCGCCGCGTAAATCGATAAAGCTTATAGCAGCCGCTTGTTTTACGTTTAATTATTTTTAACCAATGTTATATTATGAATGCTACTAAGAATAAGAATGTTTATTTGCTAGAAATGAGTTACATAAAGTTGTTATAATAAAATGAATAATTAATCTTGTTGTGGCAATAAATCATTTATCTTTCTTTCTTTAAAAAAAAATCCGTCATTTCGCCTAGTTGGCATATGCAAAATTTATAGTAAGCTATCAGTAGTGTCTAATATAACGCAACATAGGTATCTAGCTTATCTTTTACATGTAGGGTACAAAGTCTTGGTCTTTTTAAATCTTATTAATTCGCGTATTCTATTAGAAAACTAAACGAAAATAATTCTTCTTTGAAATTAAAGTCCGCGCCGTGTCTATTCAACATTTTGTACATCCATGTCTCCCTATCCGTAACGCGTATCCAAACGTCTGACTTCAGTCTCTCCCGATGCTTCAGAGCGTGTTCTGCTGCCGTAAGGTCTCTCCCTCATCCCCGATCAGTCATCAACGCACGCCATCCATTGCACTTTCTCATCAACATGTGATGTGTAACAATGCAGTTAGCCAGCAATGTAATCGTGAAATAGTTTAGTGACGAATTAATATCGCCGCGATCTCGTGATAAAATGTGTGATGTTCGTTTGGAGTTACTTTAAGAAGTACGTTAGGATGGGGTTGCCGGATTTTACGGTGAGTGGCATTTTTATGGAAGTTTTTATTGTGGACCAAGTGGAAAAAATGTTTAATTTTTTATAAGATATGGATCTGCACTTGACCGCAATCTAGACAGCTTTGTCAACATGTGGTCGACGATGGAACGAGCAAACCTAATAGGTGCCGATTCATTCCAGCTTTAAAGGCGTTAGGGTAGTAAGTGTCCGGAAATACAGATTTTAGAAATCGCTTGTTCTGATGAAGCATTGATATAATCATATCAAAAAAATTAAGTTTCTGTTGTAAATATTTTGACGCATCTGATAAATTATGTCGTTTGAAAAGGAAAAATAATATTAACTGAGCATTATCAGTTATATTTTTTGCGGCTTTAGACACGGCAAACGTACATTAATAAACCTGGAAATAATTATGCAAAATATAAAATTAAAGCACGCTTTCATCACTGATTTATAAAATTTTGCAGTGTTCATCGGTAACGAATTTTCTACAGTTACTTATACACAGTTGAGTTCTGTAGGTCAATTCACGTAACTAAAGAAGTGCAGTTGTAGTTAAGTTTCGATCAAAACAATGCGCCGTAGATAAGAGAATACGAAATGCTCTTATCTACGGCGATCGCTGTCAGAAATGAACTGCAGCGTCACTGCAACTTGATCGGCGCGTCATGACATTACGTGAATTAGGGCCCTGGGCCCACAGCTTAAACAGAAAGTTGGTCTACCGTGCTTTGACCCTTCTGTGAAGTTTAGGAGGCAGTTACTGACGCGCCTCTAAATAAAGTAATTTGATTTTTATTTAACACAATAAACAAAACAACTAAACAGAATATCGTGTAAATAAAAATCATCTTGTCGTGCGTCAGACGCTGCCAACTGCGCATCACGGTCGTTTTTATACGTCGCAATGTCAACGGGAAAGCTTGTGGAAAACTGTGCCGGAAATATGAGAAATGTTATTAGGATGTTTGTATTACATGGCGCTTACGTGAGAAACTGAGTAGTAGAAACGTTTTTTTGAAATCTTTTTTTACGTTCGACCGCCAACTCACCTACGTGGCTATTCTAAAAGATCTCAATAGAAAACTCACTTCTGAATCCGCAGTGTTTTTTTTCTTATAAGTAGTTTTTACTATTTTTCACTGCGGATTCGGAGATTGCGGAATGAAAGTGAGTTTGCTACTGAGTAATTCCAGAATAGCACTGCTGATTTTAAGCGATTGTGCGGTCGACGATGGTGCACGCTTGCCCAGCACAAACCTATTCATCAACATCAACATAATCAACTCGGCCTATCGCAGTCCACTGCTGAACATAGGCCTCTCCCAAGTTGCACCACAACACTCGGTCCTCTGCTTTTGCATCCAGGCTCCCCCAGCCACCTTCTTCAGGTCGCCGGTCCACCTGGCCTACGCTTCGTTTGCCGAGTGGCCGTCTCCACTCAAGGACTCGTCTGCTCCAGCGGCCATCGGTCCTTCGACAGACATGGCCAGCCCACTGCTACTTCAGTTTACTGAGCCTACAAGCTATGTCAGTCACTCCGGTTCTTCTCCGGATCTCGTTACGGATCCTTCAAAGAAACTCCAAGCATAGCTCGCTCCATAGCTAACCTACTCACTCGATACTGATTCTTATTCAAGGAACACTGTTCGAATTTTGCGTTGGTTTGTATACTCTATCGCTTTTTTTTATGGCTGCCTAGGCGCAGTATTTGTCCTGTATATTGTTGCGTTTGCAGATACACATTCAAAAACACCCAGACTCGGTTAAACTATCCGAAGGCCAACAAATACTTGCCAATTGTCCAGCTTTTACACCAAACGTGCCATCACAATTGTTCGCAAGATTTTTATACTTTTATGATTTGAAATGCAATTCTGCCTATATAGTTGTTGTTATTATATATTGAGATGTATAAGTGCGATTGTCCTCGTATACAATTAATAGAATTTTTGCGCTATGATGAGTCAAATTGTTGGCGATTGTTTACTCTGTTGTTGTTTTTCCCGGTGTCTTTGGAAAAAAATCTGTAATTTTGCTGTCTTATCGTAAACTACAAGTTCGATACAGCTTAATCTTAGTTAATTTTACGAAAATTACAATTAAGCATCAACGCATAAAATTTACAATCACATGAGATCTTCAATCTTCATGTCTCAGTTTGGCGAACCGACTTGCGGTACCATTTAGGAAACATACTAGGTGGTATTGAAGTTCTTATGGGCAAAGGTAACCGCTTAACATCAGGTGGGCCTTTAGCTCGTTTCGCCATCCTATACTATAAAATTAAATAAAACATCTTGGAAAACAACTTGGACTTAGTTGGAGATAGTTATAAACGACGCTTTATTTAATTTTGTAGTTATATACGTGACATGTTTTGAATACTTCAATGTGATAAATTGTTCAATCTGCTGTGGTATCATAGCATAGTTTGTCGCTTTTATTGCATCAATTGACATTGGGCACGTTATTGTTATACATTTATAAGCATGTATGAAAATATCTACGTAGCTACAAATAGTTTTATAGAAGTCTTGCGTTTGGGTCAAATGTAGAGGAAGGTCGATTTCTTAGATTTCCGAGTATTGAAAATCCAACTTGAATGTTCAATTAATCCAGACATGTAAGTTATAAAAACACAGCAAGTGTTCATAATTTAAAAACGGCTCATTTAAAGTAAAATTTAACGCACCGAAAAAATGTTGTCGAGTTTTTATACGATAAACGTCACGTATTTTCACGAAGATCCGAAAGTGGAAGCAAAACAGCTTATGTTTAAAAACAACAAGTCGGGTCAACGAACGAGCGGTGAGTTTAAACTCAATAACAAAAGCGCTAACGAATCTTTGTGTAACGCCGCGAGCCGCCTGAAAGCTCTTTTTAATTCTTTATCTCTTAATGGCTTATACACATTAGTTTGTAATTCGGTCGATAGGGGGAAACCGGAAGGTTTCAAGACAATAAATATAACTGAAATAACTTGTATTGTTTCCAAATGAGAGTTAAGGTGACAGCTGCTCACAAGTGGTTTGTATCGAATATACAATACTGACTGACTGGCTGGAGATCATAATCCTGATAATTACATTAGACGGTGTTACCTGTGTCCTTGTGAAGCTTGTTGCTAAAGCTAATACGAGGAATCATAACGTATGTAAACTTGAGGTCTTGACGGGTTCCCCTTCTGCTGATATCGTGTAACAAATTAGCGAAACTAGGATAGATATCTGTCTCCTAAGATACAGGGTATCCTAGTTTAGGAGGCAGGGTTTCACTAATTGCTCTTACCTTTTGACTGTTGTATCCTGGTTGGCCTGGTTGTAAAAATGTTTATTGTTTGTATTGTAACTATTTCTATGTGTACCATAATAACTCAGTGTTCTACAAAAGGTTTTTGAATGAATAAATAATTTAATTTTAATTTTAATATATAGCAGAGGGTCTACTCGCGTTCGACGATATTCGATTAATCGTATCGTTCATCGCACAATTTGCTACTCCGGTCAACCATCGTTCCTATATTGCATGCGATGATCGTGTTTTGACGTTTGTTTCTCTGTTCTCTGATCAATTTCATACGACAATGAACAATAGTCTATCTTTATTGTGCCTATTTTATGTGCCTATCTTTATTGTGTAGGTATCAGTCGGAACGAAAGTTCGTACTTCGTTTGTCGTTCGTCAAACGCGAGTAGGCCCCCAGTACACATTAGGAAGCTTCCGATATTACTAGAGTTACTACAAAATATGTACGTAAACATCTTAACAATTTCTGCTGATGTGCGATGGCATGATTATTTGAGTAGTTCACAAAATGGACACCAGTTGGTGCTATTGTAAATATAAACCTGTAAAAATTTGTTTTGTATCAATCTTTGAAGGTTCGAAGCGATTATTTACGTAAATTCTCACATTCTTAAACTCAAAACGATGCCTTCATTATGTGTTGACTCGTACCGCAGTGCAGTATTTTGCAAGAACAACAGGGCATCGTTTTCCTAGCGATACAAATAGATACGCTTAGTAGCGCTGTTGTGGATCTCGGACAGGTCTCCAACCTGTCAAACTTACTACACAAATTGTCATGCCATTCTCATCTTTTTTATCCTTTCAGATCTAAATGAGCATAGGTACCAATAAACTGGATATTATTTACCATATCTGGGTCATCCATTGATTAACAAGTCAGTCCGATCTAATGAACTTTGCAGGCCTGCTTTCGTGACAGATTGGTTTGACCAGGTGGACTGACCATCTGGCTTGAGAGTAACTACTAGTTTTCGTAATACTAAATGTCACCTGTAGTGTAACCATGCGTTGACTTTATATTGTTTAGTAACTTGTCCATTTATTTGCCTAGATTTCACAGGTTTTAAATGACTGAAATTATATTTCTTAATTCTCAGAAAATCATTTCCTTCATCTTAGAAAAAAGAACATAAATAAAACACGACTGAATCGTAACTATCAAAAATATGTTTCATAGTCAATATTAATATGTTTTAACAACGTCTAAACATTCATTTGAATGGTGCATTTCTAATAATTTCCATCTCCTTTTCGCCTTACACACTAACAACCCACTTACCTACAAACAATTATTTGCTTACTAGGAGGTTCGTGCAGAACGCGATGTCCTCCAGGCGCGAATGTCGGAGCAGGCGCTCAAGATATCCTCTCTGTCAGCGAGGCTGCAGCAACAGCGGAACGATGCAGAGGCACTGTCGCATCAGGCCACCAGCCAGCTCAGTGTGCAACTACACGACGCACTCGCTGAGGTAACTTAATTTGCAGTCAACATTTTCCGGGCATGATCATACATCAATACACTTCGACTTTTAGTTCGCAAAGCAAGGCAAGTATCTCATACTCGAAGATTAACCCCCAGTTTCTAGAAGGCTGATCAATTTGATCTATTGTGAAATCTAATGTCAGCTCTTGTGATTGGTCAGCAAAAATACTAACAACCAATCACATCGCTTGACCTGAGATTTGACAGTCGATTAGTTAATTTTTGTGTTGATCAGCCTTTCGGAAACTGGGGTTAAGTCTATTGGTGACCGTAATACGTTTGAGACATGTCAGAGACACAACGTCTATGAACCTTTAAACAAAATGTATTGTGGTAGTCGCCGAGTGACAGACTTGCATAGTCTTGGACTTATTGCATGTCAATAGATTTGGTCTCACCCTTAAACTCACTGTATTGTAACTTTTCGTTTTGTATCTACTAATCTATTAATATTTCACAGGTGCAGCGGTTGAAAGAAGAGTTGGAATCGAAGGACAAGCAGTTAATACGAGTAAAGCACAATCTAGAAGAGAGAGAGAAACTACATTGTGAACATCACTCCTTGTATGGGAACTCATGTGAGTACTATTTGAGTGAATGTGATTGTCAAAAGCCATTGCCAGATACATATAATCGAAGATGGTTATGGACCCCGAAAAGTTAGGAACATTATATTTTACTACCAGAAATCGACGAATCCATGAAGTGTGCCTGTTCTGTGAGGTTACTCTTGAAAATAATTCCAATCTCAATCCAATACCTACCCAACATATTGCTAATTTTGCATTTAAAAGTACGAGCTGACATTAGTTCAATACCGATCGATTGGAATTATTTTCAAGCGTAAGGCAGCTGGTATGAACACATCAATGAGGTTTTTAGACTATCATTTGCTTGCTAGAAATTGACTGAGTCACTTTGATAAACGTATATACTTTTATTAATGATTCAAAGCGAATGCTATGAATCCGTATGATACAATGTGTAGGCTGTTTTATACGATTTGATTCGAAAACGTACTGAAACATTACGTCGTTGGATTTTTTCTTGACGGACGAAAAAGTTCTTTGGGCGTATGTCACACGTTTTTAACTCTCATGAAGTTCTATGCGACTCTAATATCGATTTGATTTGGTTCGCTTTGAACTACACTTAGATAGCATTGAATTTCCTAACGCGTATCCCAAACTCCACGCGCATTCAAATATTGCACTTTACAATATATTGTACCTCAGTGTCATAATACTAAATTCTAACAGGCCAAAATATTTCCCAACTACCAGGTAACCCTAAAGATAAAGTGATCATTCTGGAACGCGAGCTATCAGCTGCTCAGTCGCGCATCGGACAACTAGAGAGCTTAGCGAGGAGTTTGGAGAAAGATAAGGAAGAACTGACGGCCGCTGTCCGGGATCACCAAAGGACGCTAGCGGAAAAAGAAGACCAGCTACAAGAGTTACTGGGTGAGTTATTTGTAGCATTGTTGTATACTGTGGCAGACATTAAGGTTAAATTATGTTTAATCTGATTATTATGGAGATAGCACAAAGAGAGAAAAACCTTCAAATAAACTGTAATTCTGTCTAATTAATATGTCTCTTTCGAGTAGAAGAATAATGATATCATAAATTTTAATCTAGATCGGTTGCAATATCAGATTACTGCATGTGTCACTGCTGATGTATTGTTCAAATAGTTATTGGCTTAACTGTCTTTATAGCCGCTTAGTTTCGCACTGGCGTAAGCGAGAGACTAGCGTGTCTAAATAGAAATGTAGATTGTATGAATTGAGGCTAACAAAGAGCAAATCCATTAGTAAAGGAGAAACAATAAATTATATCAATCTATTTTGTCAGCTTGTCGAAATAAAAAGAGCCTATATTTTATCGTATTTTTTTAGCTTCATTGAGACCAATTGCACGACGAACATGTATAAACAATCAAAGTTTATTTAGATTGCAATCTTCGAAGCTTGCCAAAAACTTGACTTCGTAAAATATGAGCGTATACAAACATGCTTTTAGTTCGCAACACAGTTCCATTTTGCTCCAATGATTCATGAAGTCTGTTTTCTAGTTTCGTTTTAGGATTTTACATCAGTCTAGACTAATTATACGTAGATTTGGATTTATTCCAACTTCCTCACAATAATTTAGGTTGACGGTGAAAGATCTGTCTAGCTTACATGCGCAGTTAAATATGATTCATTGCTCGTTTCACAGCGCTAAAATTGGACGAAGAAAACCAAAAAGAGGAGAATGGCGACGTTCTAGAAGGCAAAGCTTCCGCGAGAACGTTGAGCGACATCGTTTCTATATCCGAGTTCGACGAACAAGACCTACAGATGCGCAGAGTCGAGCTAAAAGGACAAAATGTTAGTCTCACTGGCGCAGATGCGACAAAAGAAAAAACTCTAAACAGAACATTACCACCCGAAGTCGATAAACCAAACATGAGTTCCCTAAACATAGAATTCATTGATCATTTCGATTTACCTGGCTATACTCCGAGAGCTGATTCCTTGCCAGCTCATTTAACTTCCACACAGAACAAAAACGTACTCAAGCACTACAAGAGAAACGTCAACGAAACTACCGTGTTCGGTATTGAAATGAAACAAACTCCAATTATTCAAGACAATTGCTCAATGTACCCCAACCGTGACGCGAACGACAGTAAAGACGTCAGCGTTGAACCGAAGAAAATTAACTTTTCTTTAGAAGCTACCGACAATAAAACACACAACGACTTCACATCGTTAGGAGAACTAGGAATAACTTTAGACGTAAAACAAGAAAACTTCCCAGACATACTGACCCAATTGAAACATGAGATTAAGAAATCTAGGACAGAGTTGGAAAACTGCAAGTCGGAACTGAAAAATGCAGAAGAGCAACTCTGTGAATTTCCTGCTTTGAAAGAAGAAGTTGACGAACTAAAAGGCCTTCTAGAAAACACAATGGCAACTATGGAGCATGACAAGAAATTCTATGAGAATCAATTAGATAATTTCTCGTCAAACAAAAAGTTGCTCGAAAAAAGACTTGGGGAATTGACACAGGAAGTCAACGACAAATCCAAAGACTTGCATTTGCTCAAAGAAGACATACTGAGACGAGAAAACATGATACTAGAACTCGCTAAAGAGAAACGTAACTTGACTAACAAAATGACCGAACTAGAAGTTAAAATTGACGAGCTACAGAGCAGAAACAACGCTTTGGAGAAATATGAAAGTGAAAACCATCAAATGAGAGAGAAGGTGAATGAACTGCAGAGGTTACAGCAACTTGTTTCTGAAAAGAACCAACAGATTGATAGTTTGAACCAACATTTGGATAGACTAGACGACTTGCAGAGATGTCTTAATGACAAAACTGAGGAACTAGACAATCTCAAAGAAACATTAGAAGAGAAATCCAATGAAGTGTTCCACCTGCATGACACAGTGGAAGCGTTAAACCGTGACTTTTCAGAACTGAACGAAGAAAATGACAAACTGAACTCTCACAGCAAAGACTTAAAGATGAAATTGACGAAACTAGAAAAAGAACAGGAGAACGCATCACTGAAATTGCAAAGCCATGAAAGTGAATTAGAAAGGGTAAATTCCTTGAACAGCGAATTGACAGCTAAAATAGATGAACTAAAACAATTGACAGACAAGCTCAAAGACAAAGAAACAGAGATAGAAATCTTACATGAAGACATAAAGGCCTTCCACGAAGAGATAGCTTCTCTAAAAGAACAGTTGAAGATAGTATCAAGAAGTCCTTCTCCTCGTAGTAAGAATGGAGACGAGAGACGATCGTTGGACCGGCAGGCGAGTAGTGATAAGAAGCAGTTAGTAAAGATAAGGAAACAGATCTCGCTATTACAGCATGAGCTAGACTTTAACAAGAAGGAGTTGAATGATAAGGTAAGATTAACTGTGTTTTTTAGATGTTCAGATTATTTACGTAGATTGAAAATAAGTTACTCTGGTCATTATGATTTATATTAAACAATGTCTGCCGTGCCAAGAAATTTTGTTTTTTTTTTCATTTATTTTTATTCTTGACGGGCTTGCGTTTGATCGCCACCTCTCCTGATGTTTAAGCGATGGTGCGGCCGACGATGGTTCACGCTTGCCCAGCAAAAACCTATTCACTCGAGTCTTGAAGACCACCAGATTATACTTCTCGAGAAACACTGACGCCGGCAAGGAATTCCACTCTTTGGCGGTACGCATGATAAAGCTATTAGCAAAACGGTTCGTGCGTAAGGGTGGAATATCTACCATATAACGGTGGTGCATCGATGATGGAAAGGGCTGGGGGGATTGGATTGTACAATTCCAACGCACACTCGCCGAAATGCATCCGATAAAAAACCGATAGGCTAGCAACTCTGCACCGATGCTCGAGAATTTGTAGTTTGGCATCGACCAGCGCGTCGTTGCCAACGAGCCTCTTAGTCTTAGGCCCACTTGCGTCATGCCATGGGTTAAAAGAATAAATCAAGAGTTTGTTAACTCGGTGTTAAATTTTTAAAACGTTAACTCGACATTTGTCTTGCACCAACCAAAAATAGCTTTGGGCTAGGTAACCCTGCAGTATTACCAACACGACAAATAGAAATATACGTCAATCTCACTTACACTCTGGCAGTTTGTATATAGTTGTCTCATGGTCACTTGCTTCGTTTAAAGATAATTGAAAACAAAAGATCGAAGAAGCGAGAGTAATAAAAAAAGGTTATTTTTTTTCCAAAGACCTTTTTTTATTGGTTTGAGCCTCCAAGACAAGCAGAATGCGTATTTGAATGTCATTAGTGGTTACAATTCCACAACTCCTACATACTCCCGTACTCTGAAACAACAGTATCATAAAAATATGAAGAAAATAAAATACTAAACCGTTCATCGAAATACATTTTATTCTCGCCGTGTGTTTAAGAGTCCGTATTTGGAATTTTATATCAAAAAATCTATGCTTAAATATTCAACAATTTCTTCCTCATCGTCAAAAAATAATTACATAATCAAATACATATTTATCATAACTTCAATGTAAATTTACCACGCTTTATGATACAAATAACCTCAAACGGAACAATAACAGCCCGAGTTAACGATTTAACCCTCCATCATGGGTGGGTTAATTTTTTACCGTCTTAATCCAGTGTTAACAACTAACTCACCATGGCGCAAGACAAGTTAACGATTTAACCCAGAGTTGCTGCATAACTCTGAGTTAAGCACGCTAACCCTGTTTGACGCAAGTGGCCCTTAGTAGTTTGTCCATTTAAGGTCACGAATACGCGAATACAACAACTTTTGTATTTTTGTAATTTCTAAAATAAAAAATGTGTATGATACATGAAGAATGTTCCTGTTATGGGGCCCTATGACTACATGAAATCATATGTTTAATATTGCCTGTGTTTTCAAAGCATTTAAGATATCGTTCGTTTTTCGCGCTGCTACAACACACCTTCCATTATAAATTATTATTCTAATTATATAGACGTTAACATTGATAAAAATTCCAGGCATTCGAGCTAGCAAAAGCTAAACTAGACGTAACGGAACTACGGAACAACCTAAGCCAGGCCAACAAGCAGACCGCCGACAGAGATGCAGATAACGCGGAACTACGACAACAGACCGACAGTCTGCAGCACGAGATACAACAACTTCTGGAGGAGAAGGAGCAGTTGGCGCAACAGCTGGATGATGTTGTTGCTAGGTGAGTTATATAATGTACTAGCGTTGTTGCATTTGTTGAGTTGTGCCAAAACAAAAGAGAATAGTCAAAGAACTTTTAGCCACACAAGACAAAGAACCTCGCGCGCATGCGCGGTTGTATTTCTATTGATTACGATGTGACAGATCTAATAAAATTTGTTACAGAGCATCTCGTCTATCTATTTAGCCGCGGCTTCTCCTGCGTGGATGTCGTTTATCGCGAATCCCTCAGGAACTGTTCGTCTTCTCAGGATAAAAAGTAGTCTACATGTTAATCCGGATTATGTTCTAGCTGTATGTCAAATTTCATTAAAATCCATACAGTAGTTTTTGCGTGAAAGAGTAACAAACATCCATAAATCCCACAGACCAGTAAGCCTGTGAGGTTTACTGGTCTGTGATACATCCTCACAAACTTTCACGTTTATAATATTAGTAGGATTTAGGAAACAAAAGTTAAGCAAATTTTACCTACTTTACGCTTCTGTGTTTCGCGCAATCGACATCTAACAAAAGAATCGCTGTAGTCAACTGTAGTGGGCAGTACCTTTTGTTCAAATTCAAATTCATTTATTTTGGATCACAGGTTCATAAGATGTGTACAAATTATTAATAGGATCAGCCATGTCCCGCCATTGAGGCATACAATCATAATTTAATTTAAAAACCTTATAATAATTGTTTTAAAAACCTTATAATAATTCGGGACTGCGATAGCTAGGAGAAGGGAAACGATAATGCTATGTTTTTATTACAGAATGCGAGAAGAGTCAAACGTGGGTGAGTTGAAGAATAAGTTGCGTCAGAAAGTGGAAAGATGTCAAGAATTAGAGTTGGAACTAGAACACTTAAGGGAACTTGTGGACAGGTAATTATATGATAGAACTACACGTTAGAAAACGAACTCGCTGTTTGTTTGTTTGGGTTAATCTTAGGAAAACTGTGTTGGTCTTCGTCACAGACCAGTAAGCCTCTAGACGCCTTATTAACAAAGTTTTGCATGGGAACACAGTCGTAAAATGGTGACTGCGCGCTGTGATTGGTCGGCTCAAAAGTTCGGTCGTATGATTCCGTACGATTGGTGCCAATCGCTGACGGACTGACGTCCTGATTGGCGGCGGAGCGTATGATATGTTGTGGTACTGCAATGAGTGGTGACCGGGGGTGTCCGGCTAATCAGCGTCTAGAGGCTTACTGGTCTGTAGTCTTCGTATAGTTTTCGCCACGCAAGAAGAGAAGTGAGAGAATAGAAGAAGTGCAATATTTCTCAATAAAAGTTACTAGTTGAAATGTTACTGTTGACGCTATTTGTAAAAACATTTATTTTGTTCGTTTGTTTTTTGATAAAAAAAAACGAGTGTGCTTTAGACCACACGACTGAAGTAAAACTTCACTAACTTATATCTCCCTCAATACTATTTCACCGTAACGTAACGCATTCACCAGCTTACTCCCCAAGTCAAGCGTCCGTTCGCCTCGCTCGATCACACTTTTCGAAACGCTTTCACCAGCTTACTCCCCAAGTCAAGCGTCCGTTCGCCTCGCCCGATCACACTTTTCGTAACGCTTTCACCAGCTTACTCCCCAAGTCAAGCGTCCGTTCGCCTCGCCCGATCACACTTTTCGTAACGCTTTCACCAGCTTACTCCCCAAGTCAAGCGTCCGTTCGCCTCGCCCGACCACACTTTTCGTAACGCTTTCACCAGCTTACTCCCCAAGTCAAGCGTCCGTTCGCCTCGCCCGATCCCACTTTTCGTAACGCTTTCACCAGCTTACTCCCCAAGTCAAGCGTCCGTTCGCCTCGCCCGATCACACTTTTCGTAACGCTTTCACCAGCTTACTCCCCAAGTCAAGCGTCCGTTCGCCTCGCCCGATCACACTTTTCGTAACGCTTTCACCAGCTTACTCCCCAAGTCAAGCGTCCGTTCGCCTCGCCCGATCCCACTTTTCGTAACGCTTTCACCAGCTTACTCCCCAAGTCAAGCGTCCGTTCGCCTCGCCCGATCACACTTTTCGTAACGCTTTCACCAGCTTACTCCCCAAGTCAAGCGTCCGTTCGCCTCGCCCAATCACACTTTTCGTAACGCTTTCACCAGCTTACTCCCCAAGTCAAGCGTCCGTTCGCCTCGCCCGATCACACTTTTCGTAACGCTTTCACCAGCTTACTCCCCAAGTCAAGCGTCCGTTCGCCTCGCCCGATCACACTTTTCGTAACGCTTTCACCAGCTTACTCCCCAAGTCAAGCGTCCGTTCGCCTCGCCCGATCACACTTTTCGTAACGCTTTCACCAGCTTACTCCCCAAGTCAAGTGTCCGTTCGCCTCGCCCGATCACACTTTTCGTAACGCTTTCACCAGCTTACTCCCCAAGTCAAGCGTGCGTAAAATCAAAATCAAATGTTTTTTTATTTCAAATAAACCTAATTACAGGCACTTTTGAAACGTCAGGCTCTAGTTGCACGGTTCCAAATTGTGGGTCCTATGGAGAAGAACCGGCAAGAAACTCCATGGATATACTCTTTTTAAAATAGGTTATTGTTTATTACATCAAATTTATTCAAATAATGTACGTATAATGTAGGTTAATGCCAGAAATAAACAAGAAAGAAAGAAAGAAAAATGGTTTATTTACTACAGCCAGAGGCACACAATAACAATGATATACAATTTTAATCAACATAGACTCCTAAAAGTATAATTGTGTGCCCCGCGGCTGCACCAAATAGGCTCAGTTCACCAAAAATGCCAGACAACTAGTGTTTGGCGCTGGTTTTCAACTGGGCCTTGTTTGAAGTGTCACGGACGAAAATCAGTTTGATAAGAGTTTAAAAGTGAAAATATTGCCTTTAGAAATAAACGTAAAAAGAGTTGCCATAGTATAGTAAAGAAGTTTTACTTCAATACATTTAGGTGTAGAATAGTATTCTATTCTTAGTTAGTTTTATGCAAATAAATAAATATATTTATTTATTTGCATAAAACATGGTATAAAAAGGTGTTACAAACTTAAATATGTGATCATTCATGTTTTGCTTAAAATTAAAGCATGCAAAATTGTAGACATTATAGTCTTTGATCGAAGAATTCCCTAATAGTATAGAAATGATTTTTATTGAGCCATTTGTACAATTTGTTCTTAAAAAGCCTGCAATTAAGTATTTTTAATGTATTCGGTAATTTATTATAGATACGTACGCACATAGCAAGACAGCTTTTATTATATTTTGTTAATCTAGGGATCTCATCTAGTACAAGTCTGTATTGGTCACGCCGATTTCCAATTTTTAATTTTTTTTCCGATTTTTGTATGTATTGCCTTGTACAGTCGACTGCATGACAGTGGTAACACTTCAATTCGAAAACCGCCCTTACTGCTTACAAAATAAAGATGCTGCTAATGTCAAAGTGTTACCACCGACGTGCGGTTGACCGTACAAGTTACTAACATGAGCGTTGTGCCCAGGCTCCGCCTGTCCCCCGGGCGCGAGCTGCCGCTGTCGGGCCACACTCGGCGCGCGCTGGCCGTGCGCTCGCCCACGGCGGAGCTGGAGCGGGCCCTGAGGGACCAGCTCGACTACTCGCACACACTCGACGAAGATATCATGGAACAGGTATGTAATGTAAATATTGAACTCGTTTTTATTATTATTTTTGCAAGACTTTCAAATAACAGGCAAACACTTTGAAATTATACTTGATAAATGATATTTTTTTACGAAATATCGAACTTTCAGAAAGCCTGTTCTCGTAATTAAAAACGTCCAAAATAGTTCCAAACTAAACTCAATTCTTTAAATCGCAATTTCCTGACAGTATATGTTCCTCTTTGCCGTTTATGACGTTTATTTGTGACACTTACCCCCAGTTTCCGAAAGGCTGATCAACGCAAAAATTTACTAATCAGCTGTCAAATCTCAGGTCAATCGTTTTTATTGGTTGTTAAAATTTTTGCCGGCCAATCACAGGAGCTGACATGAGATTTGACAACAGATCAAATTGATCAGCCTTCCAGAAACTGGGGGTTAGGTAATTAATGTCACCAATAAAGGCAATCAGAAACATTACTGTCAGGAGATTGAGATTTAAAGCATTCAGATTAGTTTGGAACTATATTTTGAAGGTTTTTTTTTATAGTATATGATTGCGAAACGAGCTAAAGGCCCATCTGATGTTAAGCGGTTACCTTTGCCCATAACAACTGCAATACCACCTAGGCTGTTGCCTAAATAGTACCGCATGTCGGTTCACCAAACTGAGACATGAAGATGAAAAGTCTCATGTGATTGTAATTTCACCGGCACACACACACCGAAACCTTCAGACCGAAACAGCAATGCAAGCATCACTATTTGGCGGAGAAGTATTCTCCGGACGAGCTCTTTCACAAAGGAGCTCTACTACTACTGAAACTACGTTTTTAATTTCGAGAACTGGCCTTCTGGACATTGCCATTTACACTATAAATTCCTATAGATTCGACATGAACTCAATTGGTATGATCTTAGATGAAGGTTTTCTGATTTAATCGTTTTTATCAGCGTTCCAATATGTAATTATAAAATTAATAAATATATTCTTTCACAGATATTATCGGCAAGTAGCGACGAAAGAGAAGACATACCGCGGCTAGCTTTAAATACGTCTAAGTAAGTTGACCCTATTTATCCACAATCAACATGTTCATCATATAAGAATTAAATGAAATCAACAGAATTCCATTCCCCTTCATTAATTTCCCGGTTTTATGGTATCGTAAACATATATGCAAGGGATTAATGGCTTTCTTCAATAACCTATCTATCCACAAATTGCCCTACTAGAGATAGAAATTTGACAGTAGTTTACATAGAAGGACGCGGAAGGCGAAGAAGAGGACAGAGTGTTGTGACGCAACTTGAGAGAAACCTATGTCCAGCAGTGGACTGCGATAGGCTGAGTTGATGATGGTGATACATAGAAGATACATTTCATATCAATTTTCTACTTCTAGTAGGCCGTATGAAAGGCGGGATGAACTGGACTACTTTCAAAAAGACTGGTCCTTATTAGCCACAGACAGAGAGAGTTGGAAAGGAGAGTAGGGAGACCTTTGCCCTGCAGTGGGATTACAGGCTCTTAACAATAATAGTGGCAAGGGGCTCGTGGCTAAGTAGCGACTGTGTGGGTTCTGTCTGCAAGGTTAAGCTGCACTAGCCGCGGTCAGTCTGTGGATGGGTGACCGTTTCGTTACATATCGAGACCCCTTCGTGCCTCGGAGATCACGTAAAGCCGTCGGTCCTGCGCCTGATCTCTCCGGTCGTGTCGAATTGCCGTCCCATCAGGTTATGAGAGTGAGGGAATAGAAAGTGCACCTGTGTTTGCGCACACACTTGTGCACTATAATATGTCCTGCGCAGGTGGCTAGTCTCCGTTACCGAATGCCGCCGTCACCGAAATTCGTCCGGGAGGACATTATTTATTAATAATAGTAGGCCGTAGATAGAAAGGTTATTGAAAACTGCCGTAAGTCTCCCTGCTTACCTCCCAAAGGTGACACAAATCTTTATAGTCACGTTACTCTTTGTGTTGAGGTCGTCCAGCTCTATCCAGTCGTCATCGTCGGAGCGCATCACCCGGCTGCGCTCGGAGAACGACAAGCTGCTGCTGCAGGTCAACAACCTGGAGGCGCGGCTGCACGACAAGGACGCGCTCATCACTGAACTTAACAGGTCACTATACTATCTCTATTACACATTACAGTTATTATAGGATAATGTTGCTGCACATTCGGCGAGATTACGAACAAGGTCAAAGCCAATTTGAGGGGTTCCGTAGTTCTTACAAGGAACCATTATGGTTTCGTCATGTCCGTCCGTCTGTCCCGTCTGTCCTAATTCTTTACAGCTTAATAACTTCTACAGTTATAAACGCAAGGATATGTAATTTTGTTCAAAAATAGTTTAGGTATAGATCTCAATTCTAAAATAATAAAAATAAATAATAATTTTGTATTTTAGGGGTGGCACCCATACATGTAAAATAGAGATGAAAATGTTTTTTTCGCTGCACCCCCTCGTATGGAAATAAAGAAATAAAGTATTCAAGTGCTATGTGTTATGCTGACATGAACCTTCTCTTAAATTTGGCCCGCTAGATGGCGCTGTACACACGCTTTACACGTTCTGAGTCACCAATGCTGCCGTCTATTGCAAAAACGGAAAAACTAAAATAGCCATTATTAATATTCTATTTGATTTGTTTGTAATTACACCTATCTACGGATCCTTATACCCATATATCTCATTTCGAATGGGAAGGAAAATTTACGACCGCTCATACTCTAATACGGTGAAATATGGCATTGGTGGAATAACAGTGTTTTAAAGAGGGTTTTTTGTGTGGCAGGGTCCGCGACAAGCTAGTGCAGGACTGGCAGACGAGCAAGCTGCGCTACGAGACGGAGCGAGACAACTGCGGCCGCCTGCAGCTGCTGCTCGACACACACAGGCACACTGCCGAGAGCTTGCAGGTAACTCCTTTATAGAAGTGATATCACTGACCTCTACTAAACTAGTACGCTGGACTGGCTATTGATAACGTCGTAATGAATACGAATGATTTCCGCCATTTTGGCGCTGTTAACAGTGACTGCAGTGGTGTTGGTCCACGGAACTATTGTTAGAGACAGGACAATGACATGTTTACGACGACCGTTTGCAATTTTGGTTCCAGGGACCAACGTTGGGGGCGCTTTGATTGGGCTCAATGAACTTCTATCATTTTGAATGACATAGCCTGTCCAGCGTACTAGTATAATTAGAGGTCATTGAGTGACATACGACCTGATGAAGGTCGTGGGAATCCGCTGGATGCGGAAGGCGCAGAACCGGTCGTTGTGGCGATGCTTGGGGGAGGCCTATGCACAGCAGTGGACGTCTTTCCGCTGAAAATCATCAGATGATGATGAGTGACATACACTCATCATACAGTTAAAGGGTATTTGACGTCTGTGGTCTAGTGGTTCGAGGGTCGGACTGCTGATCACTGTTTATGGTTTAATTTAGACTCGGGACCAATATAAAAATTTCCTATTTATGTTGTAGAAAATAATATGGCCTATGGACTTATTGACGACCTCTGCGGTCTAGTGGTTCGAGTGTCGGACTGCTGACCCCGAGGTCGTGGTTTCGATTCCCACAGGACACAAATATTTGTGTGATGAGCATAAGTGTTTGTGTTGGTCTGGGTATTTCATATGTATTATACCAGGCCCCTCAGAAAGTATTGCGAAAAAAAGTTTTTATATATGGGAGACTGGCCAGTTATAATGTTTTTCGAAAATATGATTATTTATAAGTAAAAATAAGTAAGTTCCAATTTCAAAATTTCCCTCCACATTTTTTGCGAGTTAATTGAAAGTATTGTGTCTCACTGAAATATGGATCTGCGCCGGGAACATTTTAGAGCCATGATTTTATACGATTTCAAGTGTCGCCTGAAACCGGATGAATCGTACGATAGACTTCAAATGGCATTCATGGATGAAGGCCCTTCCAAGGCAACCGTGTATCGTTGGTATAACGAATTCAAGCGCGGTCGACCAACTTTGGGGGATGACGAAAGAAGCGGTCGCCCTTTGACGGCTGTTACCGAAGAAAACGTGCTAGCAGTGAAAAATTTAATCCAAGACAATAGGCGAATTACATATCAGGAGATTCAACACATATTGAAGATTGGATCGGGAAGCGTTCACGAGATTCTACACAGCCATCTTCGCGTGAGGAGGATAGTATCACGCTGGGTGCCGCACAACCTCACCGATGCTCAGAAGCAGGCCCGGGTGGAATGGTGCCGTGATATGCTTAACAAATTTGAAGCAGGCTCGTCTCGGCGTGTTTACGACATCGTTACAGGTGATGAGTCCTGGATTTATCAATACGACCCAGAAACCAAGCGCCAGTCGACTGTTTGGGTGTTTCAAAATGAGCCAACGCCTACCAAAGTGAAGCGATCTAGAAGCGGGGGTAAGATTTTGATCGCTAGCTTTTTTAATTTGACTGGCCACTTGGTATCAATTCCCTTACGGGATCAAAGAAGCATTAATGCCGAATGGTATACTACCAAATGTTTGCCAGAAGTTTTCTCTGTTATAAGCAACAAGCGACCAAACACAGGGCTCCGCGGGCTACTGCTCCACCACGACAATGCACCTGCGCACACCGCACTCAAAACGAGGGACTTCCTGGACAGCACGCCAGTCAAACTCCTGGGTCACCCTCCTTACAGCCCTGATCTAGCACCGTGTGACTTCTTTTTATTCCCAAAAATAAAAAATCAGCTCAAAGGGATACAATTTTCGTCGCCGGAAGATGCGCTGGCTGCGTTCGAGCAGGCTGTAAACGAGGTGTCTGCGGCGGACTGGAAAAAGTGTTTTGAAAACTGGTTTAGGCGCATGAATCTTTGTATAGAGGCTGGTGGAAAGTACTTTGAAAAGATTTGATAAAAATATATGTACGTATAGAACAATTTTTTTTAGTTTCGCAAAACTTTCTGAGTTTCCCACGTAAGTATGTATATACGAAAAAAAATAAAAAAAATATCCATTGTCTAGTACCCAAAGCACAAGCTCTGCTTAGTTTGGGACTAGATGGTGCTGTGTAAAAATGATCCAAAGATATTGATTTATTTATTAATTTATTTTTAAAGCATTAACACTACTTAGGCGTAATCTAAAGAACAATAACATGTTGCTAACGTCACCATAAGACATTGAAAGTGGAAGATACATTCGATACCACGAGCAGAGTTCACGATAGCTTATCGGATAAAATGACTGCGGTTGTACTGAACCAGAAGTCGCAGGCTTGAATTCTGCTCGTGAGTGAATATTTCTTTTCACGATTTAATATCTCTATTGTAGTTTAAAAGTATCTCCTATCATTTTAGCAGCATGTTTTCATTATGTTAGTTTATTTTGTATTATTCGAACATCCGTTGTTCTTCTCCAACAGAACCAAGACTCGAACATGATCCAAATCCTAAAGAAGCGCCTGGAAGCGGCCATGCAGTCGGAACTAGACCTGCAGCAACGAGAGCAGCAGGCCAGAGCGCGCCTCGCCCAGTTGGAGAGACAACTCCTGGACTCCGCACAACACAACGATCCTATGAAGTCACAGCTGCATCACGAGGTAATGCTATTCCTATTTCATCCTATTATAGGAAGGAGAGGAGAGTTCCGTGTGGTGCCGGACACAAAGAATAGCACCACCCAATCTCTTCTCGTGGGTGTCGTAAACGGCGACTTACGGCCAAAATTAATATCCAATCTATACACGATTTGCCCTACTAGAGATAGGAATTTGACATAAGCTCCATACAAAATATGTCAAATTTCTATCTGTAGTAGACCAAATCGTAGATAGATTGGATATTAATTTTGGCCGTAAGGGGTTCACCAGAGGATGGGTAGCAGCATTCTCTGAGTATTCATTCAACCAATTGCAATCGCCAATCCGCCTCTGCCAAGCGTAGCGATTATAGCATATCCCCCCTTTTGGGAGACGCCTATGTCCAGCAGTGGACGTTTTTCGGCCGATATGATGATGATGATGATGATAGGACGGAGAACAATTATTACTCGTCCAACAAAGACCAATCCACGTCTTCAAATAATACAAGAAAATTAATCATACGACACATCGTCTTCGTACAAAAATAACTGTGCCCATTACGCTCCACAGATGGAAAACAGCGAGCGTCTCAAAGGCGAAGTTTCTCTCCTCAAATCCAAGCTGGAAGTAGAACGCACCAGATACATGGACCTGCAAGCGATGCTGGACCACACCAGGCTACAAGCCGATCGCGAGATTAACGCCAAGAACGAACAGTGCACCGCCCTCAAGAATGAACTTGCTGAGATGAAAAGGTATTTAAATGCTATCAGAATATCAACCAAATACTTAAACGCAACGTAATGTAACCGATAAGTCCTATACTGTCATGCTCGAGCCTCACACACTGCGAAGATATTCGTGCGAGAAAACTTCGTCCTCGGCCCACGGCTAATAATGTGCGTGGCCACATACTTCGGTGTTGCGTCATTTCGATGTGTCGCGAAATGTCGCGAATAAACACGATAACACACGAGCCAAAATAAAATGGACGACGCAGTCGCTCTGTGTTTTGTGATGGCAAATAATGATTTGTTTTTTTTTTTAAAGCGGGTTTCATTATGTCTGCTCTGCCTCGATAACTACTTATAAATAAATAATAGTTGTAGTTATTCCAATCCATTGAACACACACCAGAAGTTGTATTCAAAAACTATAGGTACCACAGTATTCAGGCGGTATCTTTATCCTAATTATTTGGCGGTCTTAAATCTTTGTTTTGTTGCAGACTGAAGCACGATGCAGGCGTTCAACTACTTCGCGCTAAAGAACTGATCAACACTCAAAGCAGTACGATATCAGAGTTAGAGAGGAAACTGACGTCTACTGCTAACCACAGGCCCGTCGCTGATGCACTGGTAGGTTTACAAATTAATAATGATTTAGCTTTCCGTTTACTATTCATCTTCTTCACTGGTGTTGACGAACTAAAGTTATTTTAAACTATCGCTCTCTTTTACTAATAGTAGATACAAGAAAGGGATGGAAACAATTTTAGAACTGTCAAATTAGTCGAAATTTATATTTCCATTTAGATACAAGTTTAGTCGTGATCTCGGGACGTGCCCACTAAAATACAAAGAAATGTAACACGTAAACTAATTTGACAGTTCTAAAATTGTTGCCATCTCATTCTTATATCTACTGTTAGTAAAAGAGAGCGATAGTTTAAAATAAGTTTAGTTCGTGAACAAGAGAATCGACACCATTATATTCCTTTTTAACCGACGAAAAAAAAGGAGGAGGTTATCAATTCGACGAGTATGTATGACCACGCATAACTTTTTACAGAGTGGTCCGATTTTGATAATTCTTTTTTTATTGGATAGGGTATATCAAATACAAAAAAAAAATACAAAATAGTTTATTGTGCTTTAAACAAATAGTTTCACAAATTAGTGCTTGGAGTCTCCTTTTAAGCAATTAATGCCTGTGTTAGGAGAAAATATCTCGAAGTTGGTCCCATTTAAATTTCAAAATCAAAATCCATCCCCAAGGGTAGGAAAACAGGGGATGAGTGCATGTTCACCCACTGAATTCTTACCTGTTAAGCGATTCTGTTGAAACTTGGCACACATAAATGTAGTTCTTAACATTTCAACATAATGGAGACCTGGAGTTAGATTTCAGTCACAAAAAAACATAAAATAAAACTTTTTAACAAAAAATTGAACCGCCGAAAACAGAAACTAAAAAGCGAAAAATAACAAATTATGAGTCGGCGCCAAACAAACAATCAAAGAAGATCATTAAATTACTTTAAATTTATAATAAAACATCGTAACATCAAATACAATGTGAAATTTTCAACGATAAACAATAACTTTTCAAAAATGCGTTCTCCGCTCGGCCACTTGCAACTTGCACGCACTTTGCTTGTTATAAAAGTTTGTTTGGCGCCGACTCATAATTTGTTATTTTTCGCTTTTTAGATTCTGTTTTCGTCGGTTAAATTTTTTGTTATTTCGTCATCAGTACTTATTATAATTTTATCAGTCTCTTGAAAGCTACCCCGTGGTGAAATCTATGGAAAAAAGAATATCTCTATCAGATAAATAAAAGTCAGTGTGAAGTGTGCAGGCCATGTCGGAGGTCCTTTGGGTTGTCTGAAAACTCCCGACATTAGGACTAGCCACTCAGCCTAATTGTGTTTTAATATTTGTCACAGACTGAAATTGAAAGCACCAAGACGGAACTAGCCCGTGAACTCGCCACTCTAAAGAAGTGTCTGATGGACTCAGCCAGTCCCGAACTCCTGGCTCTCCGATCTGAGAAGCAGCAGATGACTGCCAAGCTGAACAGGCTGGAGAAGGAAGCGCAGGCCAGCAGTGTGCCTGCGGCCGCGCAGCCCGACGAGAAGGACCAGGCAGTGAGTGACTGCTTCATTAAATGGTTCACTTGTTCTGTGGCGTTTTTTTGTTTGTAGTTTTTAAGTAAAGTGCTTTTGCAGTGTGTTTTAGGATGTTTTTAAGGCCAGCGAGATTTGTTTTTCAGGTTTCACAAATTAAACATTACACAGACAGACCGTGGTGTTAAGAAAAATACAAAACGTGATTACTAAAAAGATAATGCAAAATGTTTTTATACCATGACAAAGTTACTCTCCTCTTTTCTTCTTGTGTTCCTCATTACTAAGGGTAGTATCAGTTTTAAAGTGACCTTATTGTTTGTGAAGTCGTTATTGAATACGGATCTTTGTATTTTAATTATCAATTATCTTAACAAAGTTACAAACATGCCTTTTATGCCCAGGTTTGTATTGATGGTCTAACTAATTTTATCTATTTTAAAAAGTTTAGTACGGTCGACCGCACGTCATTTTGACATTGACAGCGCCTTTATTTCGTAAGCAGTAAGGGTGGTTTTCTTATTCAAGTGCTACCACTGACATGCAGTCTACTGTACCTCCAGCATCATCATTATTTCAGTCACTGTTAGCAATAGGCATCTTCTTCATAACGTATTCAAAATCTAACACGCTACCAAGAATAACAGGTACAACTTGGTTTTGATGTTTTATTTATTTAAATTTGATGTTGTGAAACTATTTGGACATTTGACTAACTGTAAAATTCCGCGTCCTAACCCAGCACAGTACATTACGGCTTGATACAAGAGTTTGTGTTGAGGTCGTCGTCGTAGTCGGTGACCTTGGCCTCCAGGTCGGCGGCGCTGCGCCGGTCGTCCAGCTCGCCCAGCGGCTCGATGGCCCACAGCGCGGCGGCGTACGTCGCGTACAGCGCGCAGTACAGCGCGTACAGCAGCGCCGTGGCCGCGCCCAGTGCGGCGGGGAACACGCGCTGCCTGCCGTCGCACTCGCCGCGCCAGCTCTCCTCCGTCCACGTGCGGAAGAACTGGCTGCATTTTCTGCAATGCGTCCATTTGATATTTATTTATAATTAGGAAAACCAACAGCTATATAAAAATTAATAAACAGCTAGCATAGGTTACATTAAGCCAATTACAGGTTTCCACGGATAGTAATAGGATAAATTAACACTGATTTTAACGATCACTAGAAAGCACAAAAACTACAATTGATTAGAGTTAAAAATATTACATAAATTATTTAAAAAAAAAATTGAATATTAATTATGTATTATCATAACTATTATAAAATTGTAAATGTTTATTTGTTTGGTTTGTATCACAGACCAGTAAGCCTCAAGACGCCACATAAACAAAGTTTTGCATGAGAACACAGTCGTAAAATGTTGGCGGGGACCGAGGGGCGGTCGGCGCGTTATGATTCGTCGACTCAAATCGTCAGCTCGCTGACGGAGTGACGTCCCGATTGGTGGCTGGGCGTAAGATATGCAGTGCTACTTAAGCGGAGCCGCGGGTAAAAGCTAGTATGTTATAAATATATCATTAGGAAATACGGATCTTTGTAATTTAATTATCAATCAAATTGAGAGTCGGAGGATAATTCAATGAAAATATCATTGTTGAGGCTAGGTCTATTTAATTTTAATGTCCACCAACACACTGGCGAGTTTCGTGGACTAGGTCAAAAATGTTAGGAAACGTTTATATCGCAACAAAATACTGCAAGCATCAGTTTTATACAGTGAATCAAATACACCAGAAAAATTTAAAAGGCGGTTTCTACAAATGGAAATGAAACACTTTTCCTAAGAAACATGGGTTGCCAGACGAAAAAAAAATTACTTCGCATACAAAAACCTAGGGGATAAATAAGACGCACAGATTTTTGATTTCACCCTGTATACCGTCTAATAAAAATCTCGAAAATACAATAGAACTAGCAGCCACAAACTTTTTGTCGAGCACGATGGCTGTATTTTCTCAGTTTTTCGTAGAGCCCTAGGTGGAATTATGGACTCAGATACAATAAGAAAGTACCACCACACTTACCCCCAGTTTCTGGAAGGCTGATCAATTTGATCAATTGTCAAATCTAATGTCAGCTCCTGGGATTAATCGGCAAAAATACTAACAACCAATCACATCGCTTGACCTGAGATTTGACAGTCGATTAGTTAATTTTGGTGTTGATCAGCCTTTCGAAAACTGGGTTAGTCGTATGGCTTTGCTATAGTGTGAGGTGTTTGACCTGAGAGCCGGCAGCGCCCGCTCCAGCAGGCTGACGAGGCCGTGCAGCACGTGCGTCAGCACCAGCACCAGCACCCACACGCACAGCAGGTACGGCGGCCAGCGGAAACTGCCCAGCGCCGCTGACGGAAACACTGCCGTTTAACACACAGCCCGTTGTAGACACAACTTGTGTCTACAGCATGTTGCAGTAGGGAAAATATACGGCAGCGCATTACGTGTTGATATGTGGTTAAGGCGCAAAATCTAATAATATTTTCTTGTTTCTAAACTTTTATTGATAAAAACGCAACCATAAAAAGATTTAGATTAGGTTCTAGTTAGTTAGCTTTGGGCACTCCTTTCAATAATGAGATTAGGGATAAAGTGTCTACAAAGGACTGCATTTATTCGGTCTATGAGATCCATACCTTACATTGTAACAATACAGATGAATAATAATATTACTATCTGTGGAGAACGATAAAAAATTGTTGATATTTACAATGATATCTGCTATGTGCAAAAAGCAGCAAGCACCAAGGAATTCTTTTATCTGAAAGTTTTTTTAGTGAATAAGTAGTATATAAAAACTTTGAAATTTAAAAAAATTGCATATTGGATTGGATTGGTTTGACAACGACGATATGCGAAATGTACAATCAATCAATCAAATCATTTATTCGCCACAAGATATCGTGTACATAATACAAAAGCAACAAAAACAATAGGTTCGTGCGTAAGGGTGGAATGTCTACCATGTAAGGGTGGGCGCATCGCCGTGCGTCTGGTTGTCCGATGACTGAAAGGGTTTGGGGGAGTTACACACATACATATTATCACGCCGGTTTCCCACTGGGGTAGGCAGAGACTATAGATTCCACCTGCTACGATCCTGACACATCTCTTTCGCTTCATCTACTTTCATTAACATCGTCATCCATGCTCGTTGGTTTAGAGTACTTTAACCTGGCATTTTTTGAGAACGTCCGCTAGTTTATTGCGATACGTTCGCCCAGATCGTCCCCTTCCAAATCTTCCATCCACACTCGTTTCGTATACTTGTTTCGTCAATCTCCTCTCGTCGTTTGGGGAATTAAATCATGTAATTCCTGCGCACACTTGCCGAAATGCATCCGATAAAAAACTGATCGTGTAGCTACTCTGCGCCGTGTTGGCAGCGTGTGGATGGAGGCATGGGTCTTCTTCTTCTATCGTGTCGACATGAGCTACATAATGATAACAGCTCATGCCGTGGGGAAAAGATTAGCCAGTCAGCAGGTTGGGAGCGGGGCTGACTGTCCAGTACCTTGCACGAGCGCGCGGTTGGGCGCGGGCTGCACGTGCACGTCGGGGCGCTGCACCACCTCCAGCGAGCGCACGCGGCGCCGCGCCTCGCTCAGCGCGTGCTCCGACGTGGCGCGCGCGCCCGCCCCCAGCGCGCGCTCCGCTCGCTCCGCCCGCTCCGAGCGCGACGGCTGACGGGGAACATACCTCGCGTTTAGTAGTAGTTCAGCTCCCTTGTGAAAGAGCTCGTCCGGGGAACTACTACAACCACAGAAATAGATAGAATGGTAAAGTAGACAGGGCGCGCGTGCCAACAATCTGCACCATAGTGCACGGCATTTCAAAGCCTTTCTCAGTACGCCTTATGACTTGTTTCTGTAAGTACTGTAACAGATCCCGCAGGAATGCCTTATTGTGCTGTTTCTAACTGCAGAATACATTTGATTAAAGTTAATTTTTAAAAATTAATGACGTCAATATGTAAGGCGTAGTTTGTTCGAAAGTTGCCACGCATGAATCACAACTAAAATTGTGATTACAACCATTCTATCTCTATCTATTTCTGTGGCTACCACCGTACCTACTTCTCCGCCAAATAGTAATGTAATGTAATGCTTGCATTGCTGTGTTTCGGTCTGAAGGGTACGGGTGCCGGTGAAATCACAATCATATGAGACTTTCCATCTTCATGTCTCAGTTTGGCGAACCGACTTGCGGTACCATTTAGGCAACAGCCTAGGTGGTATTGAAGTTGTTATGGGCAAAGGTAACCGCTTAACATCAGGTGGGCCTTTAGCTCGTTTCGCCATCATATACTATAAAAAAAAAAACGAGTGACATCGTGGAACGCCCGGACAAACAGCAAAGCTTCTCGGTAAGCGCGTATAAAACGTGCGCGCGAAGAGCTGTGTGTGTATTCGAGACAGTAGTATAGCCGGGATGGTATTGAAGCTTCGCTCAAATCCTAAAAGCAACATCAACATCTCTATGATACCAGGGTTAGGCACACAGATGTCCATCATAGCCTCCTTGCTTCTTTTATCGATGACTGCGTTAGTTTATTGCGGAATATTTCTCCTTACATCGGTCATAATTACATTCATTTTATACACGTGATTTTTCAGCTTACCGCAGACAGAAAAACCTTACTACTAAGTGCGTCCCTTTGCATCATCATTTTAGCTAAAAGACGTCCACTGCTGGACATAGGCCTTCTCCAAAGGGGAAGATATGCCATAATCGCCACGTTTGGCAGGCGGGTTGGCGATCGCAGTTGTTTGGATACTCAGAGAACGCTGCTGCCCATCCTTTGGTGAATCCTTTAGTCGTCTTTTACGACACTTATGAGAAGATCACAGACCAGTAAGCCCCTAGACGCCTATTAGCCGGATACCCCCGGTCACAAAGCATATGCAGTAGCACTGCATATCTTACGCCCAGCCACCAATCGGGACGTCACTCCGTCAGCGAGCGGCACCGATCATATCACCGAACATTTGAGCCGACCAATCATAACGCGCCGTCCGCCCCCCGGTCGCCGCCAACATTTTACGACTGTGTTCCAATGCAAAACTTTGTTTATGCGGCGTATTGAGGCTTACTGGTCTGTGGAGAAGATATAGGGTCCCTTTGCAAAAATAGTGACAACTTAATTTAAAAAAAACTAGAAACACTCCTTCTATGTACTTCAGTCGCTCAGCAGACGGCAGAGTTTTACATTCAACTAGCATGATAACAAGCAGCCACTGCATCTTTTAATTTCCTTTTATACTTTGAGCATTACTTAAAAAGTTTTCTTAAGACCCACATCAAACGAGCGATACTGCTTCAACTAAATGCTTAACTCACCGTGGGTGTAATCTTGGCGTAAGACATGTTCTTATCTTTCGCCTTCTCCTTGTCTTTTTCATCTATCTGTATGTCTGTTTTGACGTTAAGCTCCGTCTTTGTGAAAGACGGATGGTCGCCGCACATGCTGCAATAAAACATACTTTAAAATGCCTTCACGACAGGTCTTCTAACAGGCTAAGTCAATAGTTTTCATGCAAATTTGACTAGGACAGTCCTTACTGTATGTGGCCAACGAAAGTTAAGGGAAACGCTAAGTTCACTAATGCTTATGACCTTTTTTTGTTGAGTACTGGTACAAAATATATACTAAAAAGAAGTGACACTTAAGCATGTGTGCTCATAAAATTGCTCGCGGCTGTGTGTGCGTGGAGGGGCGAGCGCGGGGCCGTGCGCGGTGCGTGTGGAGCGGGCAGTCTCTCGGCTGCCTCGGCCAAGGGCCGCCGAGCGAGCTAGCTTACACAGAGTACTTACAGTACGTACATGGTTTGACTTAGCGGACAACGAAAGACCTAACTACTTAGTACGTCACACTGAGTATTTCAAAGTCACACGCGTAATCATACCGGACGGTCATTATTGTTGCAGTCAAAAAATAATATTTTAGGTATTATCTTACACAAATTGTTGAGCTACTTGACGCTGATTGCGCCTACTAACTAATAAAAAATCGAGCCTACCTATTCTATCGTGTTTTGATATTGGAGAACATAATTTAATTAACATAAATAAAACTTATCTTACATGTACACCCATCGTACACCCAATGATATTAAAAATTACTTTTAAATATCATTGCGTACACCTATGTTCACTAATAAATATTTATTTGATTATTACATAGCACCACATTCATTTTTGGTATCGGCCCTATTGCATTCACGCGCTCGCTCTAGGTCACCGGCAAGCAAGCTCACATGTACAGGCAGTGTCACCGCTGTCGTACTGGTCAACAATAGCTGAGCCCGCTCGTTTTGTTACACGGTGACAAAATAATTTTGTTGGTTTTATAATTTTGGTGAAAAATAATGGTGCCAATAAACTTAGTTTTCTTTTTGTCTTCGTCTCCGTATTCGTTACTCTTCAACTATAGCTATGGTCTGAGGCTGTGGTATTACGAAAATAGAGTTGGTACGTACACCATGTCGGGCAGTTTCGGCGTATCGCTTTTAGGTGGCTCCATATTTACGCTGGCTTTATATCCTAGTGCGTTTGCATTATAAAACAACGGAATTTTTATATTATATAAAATAAAATGTTGTGCGCGGAATATATATTTTTATGTCACTATGTCACATCACAGCGACATTTGAAACGTCATAATGATGTTCTATTTTTAATTTTGATGTGACTACGGTGTTGTTTTTTAGTTGATAAATAGTTCGTCTACGAATTTCCGATTAAAAACTATTTGGACACTTTGTATTCAATAGTTGCCGTCAAAAGTGATTATTTTCTCTGTGGTTGCCGTGTTGATACATCAATAAAACTTTTTAACAAAAAATTGAACCGACGAAAACAGAAACTGAAAAGCGAAAAATAACTAATTATGAGTCGGCGCCAAACGAACTTTTAACAAGCAAAGTGCGTGTAAGTTGCAAGTGGCCGAGCGGAGAACGCATTTTTGGAAAATTATTGTTTATCGTTGAAAATTTCACGTTGTATTTGATGTGACGTTGTTTTTATTATTTATTTAAAGTAATTTAATGATCTTCGTTGATTGGTTGTTTGGCGCCGACTCATAATTAGTTATTTTTCGCTTTTCAGTTTCTGTTTTCGTCGGTTCAATTTTTTGTTAAAAAGTTTTATTTTTCCTTTTTTTGTGGTTAAAATCTAACTCCAGGTCTCCATTATGTCGTAGTGTCTAGAACTATATTTATGTGTCAAGTTTCAACAGAATCGGTTAACAGGTAAGAATTCAGTGGGTGAACAAGCACTCATCCCCTGTTTTCCTACCCTTAGGGGTGGATTTTGATTATGAAATTTAAATGGGACCAACTTCGAAAAAGAATCATCAAAATCGGACCACTCTGTAAAAAGTAATGCGTGGTAATAAATAAATAAAAAAAATAAAAAAAAATATACGCGTCGAATTGAGAACCTCCTCCTTTTTTACGTCGGTTAAAAATCAAACTCTTGTATGGGTGAAACAATATCAAATTCACTTTCGTCAGGATGGCCCGGCCCCGTGGCTTTAGGTCGCGAGATGTAATTCTTCTTTAATCACGGTATTACTAAAATATTGAATGTTTTCTTTTCTTTGTTGAACAGATCCGCTACCTGCACGGTCGTTGCATTCGCCTGGAGAGCTGTCGGAAGGCGCTAGTATGGCAGAAGAGATATCTACAGCGAGTGTTATCTGGATATACTGAACTTGAGAAGAATCTAGGACTACCCTCGTCCAGGGTACCTGATTTCAGCAGGGGGAAGAAGCGGTTCAAGTGAGTTTTAGGCAATGTTTTATTTTATCGTGTCTGTGTTATTTATTTGTGTATAGGTTATATAGGTATAGGCTTATAACGAGGTGAAAATTCAAGTTGCTTAGAATATTCTCAGTGTTTTTTCCTCTCCCAATTTTCGGATAAATACACCTAAACTCTGTTTTTCTCACTTGTCTTATTTAGTAAACAATCTTGGCATGTTTTTTTAATCCAATTCGTCAATAATAATTATTAAAAGACATTATGTTAGTAATTTAACACACTGAATAACATTTTTTTCATCCCCCCATCTCGGAAAGAGTATTTTTGCTCTTCGATATCTGAGTGCAAAAGCCGTTTTTATCCCCTAGAGGATAAAGTAAATTGAATTTAGAACATCGTGTGCACTAGGTTTGTGAATTCAAAACATCATTAAACCTATTTACTTCTCCCTCCATGGTGCCGAATTTATCATACAACCTTTTTTAATTTACTTGTGTACTTTTTTTTTATTTGCTTTGCGCGCGCCAGTTTCTTTTCACGTCATATTATTAAAACCTTAGGTTAAAAACAAGAAACTCGAAGACAAGTGAAAAACCTAAAATGCACAGGTCTATTACCTTAAAATGAGTGGTTCTAGCGACGAGGAAGTTTATTTGACGCAAACAGAATTGACTGAAACTGTTAATAATGGACAAAGGAGCTTTCTCCCTCAACAATCACGCGAGAAGTATTTGAAACAATACGATATGTTTAACATGTGGCGGCTAGATAAAGGAACCAAAACTTTCTCAGAAAACGTTTTGCTCATTTACGCCAAGGGAATCCGATGAATCGGTAAAACTATTAAGTATGAAGTATGACAGATAGTTTACCGAAAAACAGTACACAAGTGCGTTAGTACTATTAGATATTCTGTGACACAAGTCACTAACACCAACATTACAGTACCTAACAAAAATATTACTCTCAACTTAAGTAACTGTAGCAACGTTACTTTGAATTTTTCTTAATTAGGTATACCTAAGTATTATTTGTTACTAGCTGTGCCCGCGACTCCGTCCGCGTGGATGTCGGAAAATAACATCGTGTCATAATTATGAACACAATATCTTCAAATATATACATATAAGCGCCTAAAGTTCTGGAGTGGCGACCGCGTACTGGAAGGCGCAGCGTGGGTAGGCCCCCCACAAGGTGGACCGACGACCTGGTGAAGGTCGCGGGAATCCGCTGGATGCGGAAGGCATAGGACTGGTCGTTGTGGCGATGCTTGGGGGAGGCCTATGTCCAGCAGTGGACGTCTTTCGGCTGAAATGATGATGATGATGATGAAAGCGCCTACACAGACGATTACACTATTTACCGACCATACTATATTTTGTTTTTACAACCAACCGGCTAAGGTGATGGAATTTCATGGAATTAGCCCTAAACTCCCTCATTCTGAGAAGACGCTCGTACCCAGTAGTGGGAAGTAATTGAGCTGATTATGTTATTCTATAACACTAACCACATCTCTTCTTATGCTGAGAAGAGGCCCGTGTCCAGCAGTGGGACTGTAATGGGCTGGTAATATTATGTTATTCTAGAATACTAATAATATCCACTTCATTAACTCTTCTCATTTTGAGAAGAGGGCCATACCCAGTAGTGGGACAGTAATGGATTGACTACGTTATGTTATTCTATATTTTCTAGTTTCTTAACTCTTCTCGTTGCGAGAAGAGGTCCGTGCCCAGCAGTGGGGCAGTAGGTAATGAGCTGATTATGTTATGATAATCTATTACACTAACAATATCCACCAGCAGTGGGGCAGTAGGTAATGAGCTGATTATGTTATGATAATCTATTACACTAACAATATCCAGATCCTTAACTCTTCTCATTCCAAGAAGAGGGCCATGCCCAGCAGCGGGACAGTGATGGGCTATGTTATGTTATTCTATATTTTCTATAATACTAATAGAATCCAGTTGTATTTTTAGGAACCTGCAACCTGCGTCCAACCAACAATCATGACCTCTACTTTGTATGCAACTTAATACAATAGAGGGGTCAAGCTGTATCGCTGGATCTACTCAACCGATTCAGATAAAACATACCCTATATTTTAAGTTAGACTAATACCAATACAAATGCTAAGTTTCATTACGATCCGTTCAGCCGTTTTCACGAGATGAGGTAACAAACAGACACACAGACAGACAGACAAACAGACAGACAGACAAACAGACAGACAGACATAATTTTTTTAAACGATTGATTCGTGTTCTATAGCTTATTTCTAGTCCCCCTAGCCGGTTTTCGCGAAAAAAAACTCTATGTACAGACTTTTCGACCTTTACAGTTTTATTATAGTATAGATAGTTTAAAGATTATTCTGTAATACTTACCTATCATAATGTAGTAGTTAATACCTAAACTGAAATAAAAGTATCTTGTGATTGTAAATGTTTTTTTTTGCATTTAGTCATTTCCTCGCTGAGGTGGGATGAAAAGTTACGTGTTGCACTCGAGTGCAAAGATTTTTCACCTTGTGCTCTATTGATTTCCTCGCTTGCTCGGGCATCAAAATTGAGGACGCGGTTAAAAAGCAACTTTGCACTCTTGTATAACAAATAACTATTAACATACATGTGCAGAACTAGTAGTTATATTTTATCAGTAGTTATTTGAAAATAGAAGAAAGAAAAATTGTTTACTGTCCCAGATAACGGTTAACGGCGCGCAACATTTAAATAACTAAACAGTGTAACAGGTACACAAACAGGTAGAGAAAATAAATAGGGGTGCTGGCCAGAAAACCTCCTCGTGTGTCCGACGTCTGCTTGTCCTTCTGGACACGTCTAGAGGGAACGGCAGTTGTTGGGCCGGTGCACCCTGGGCACGGGCAATAAGTCTCCTTTGGACCGGGGGACCTTATTGCCTGTGGCGAATATCCTGGCACGGGAGGGGCCCGATGTGGGCCAATGGGAAGTTGCTCCGCGTGTCCCTCTGAGAAAGCAGAGGGCACTGTGGAGGAGCAGGGGCGGGCCCGGTGTGCACTCACCATGCCACTGGGCAGGCAGCGGGGGGACTGTCCTTCCCTGCCCCCGTCGATCTCGTAACCCCAGGAGTGCCCGCTGAGTAGTGTTCTCGCGCCTCTTGGGACCGAGGGTCTTGGCTTCACCGCCTGGACCGCGAGGAAGAAAACCTCTATAAAAATTACGGGAGGTAGGGCCTGCGAGCAGCAGACTCGGAGTAGTCTGCTGTCCAACCAGCAGCTGGCGTAGCTGGCACAGCCGGCGTAGTTGGCGCAGCTGGTAAAGGCCCATGAGGTGAGGTGGCGTGCAGTGTTCCGTGTGCGCCACCGAGAAGGGTGCGGCGAACGTTAGGCCGCACGGGGAGAAGGGGCTCGCCTGCTTGAGGCGGGCCAGGACCTGTCGGGGGTGGTTGTGTGAATACTCACGGGTTCCCACGCCCCCGGCTAAGGTAGTTGAAAGAACACCGTGGTGGTTTTAGTCGGTAAGAGTCCGACACTGGCTCCGCCTACCCCGGGCGGAGTGCGTCCATGAAAAAAAAGAGAAAATAAATAAGTAAAGATACATAATTATGATTATATGTTTTGAATAAAGAGACGTACCAAGATTGTTTAAGACAAGAGAGAGAAAACAGATTGATTGAAAAAAAAAAGAAGTTGATTGTAACATAGAACGCAGCATGGACCAAAAACTCGAAGGTTATAGTATCCTCATGTTACACAAGATCCTTATATCGTAATTTTGATTGACTTTGCAGGTGCATAGCGACCGCGGTGATTATAATTGTCCGCATGGGTTTCCTGGTGCGACGTCGCCAGCACGTGCGTGCGCTGTCCGCCAACTGCATCCTGAGGAGCTCGCGAGACAACAACTTCGTCAGAAACACGCCGTGAGTATAACGAGTTAAATCTGTCAAGGCTTTCAGAAATAAGATTTTTAATTGGTTTTGTAAGAGATAGGATCCTATCAATTAAAATGCCAGCAGTATCGGCTCTTGCTTTGCGGTTACCAGCAAAGTAGCCAGCATTGATAAATACAACGTGTTATTGAAATAACTGAAAAAGGGGTCATTGTACTCATCATTATGAACAACTTTTACGATGGGACCCACCCTGAAATCGCGCAAAAAAAATCAGCTGATCCCTTCATTTGAAAAAATAAAACACAAATCGACAAAATGTAGAGACCAACTGATTATTTTTCCGCGATTTCAGGGTTAGTCCCATAGTAAAACTTGTTCATAATTATTAGTTGAATAAGAGGTTTTCAGTTATTTGAATAACACGTTATATACAGGTAGTTCCACCTATTGCTTGAAAGGGTTTGGCAGTCGCTCCGTGTAAAATACTGATGTACAGCCGCATCTGGTTAGGCTGGAAGCAGTCCCCAACATAGTTGGGAAAAGGCGAGAAGGAAGATGATGCTTGAAAGGGGTTTTATAGAGCTCATTTGCAACAAAAAATATAAAATTTGATCGGCAAACGAAACAAATCGACCACTTTCTTGCGACCACAAACGCTGCAAACCATTCTAAACGTCAGTAAAACCAATTTTAATAATATTACGCGATGAATTCCGGTTGAACCGGTAGTATAAGTTTATAAACTTGTTTTATTATGAAACAAAACGATTTGAGAACCGAACATATCCGGAAACGCTATTTATAGTTCTTTAATTTTCACATCGAGTGCTTTCGGACTAGTTTCGGACAACCAATGGCTCTCGGTAAATTTTCCGTAAATGAACGTCTTTGTTCCGTCACAGATAATAAATACTATTTCATACACTTCCGTCTAGAACTGTCTAAAGTTTTCGATTTCGAATTTGTGAATGTTCTTTTCTCTCGGATTCGAAATACTTTCCGTCGGTTGTGAATAAGGGTGCAGCTCGTGGCCATCATGGTTTCCATTATTCATGTGATACTTGGTGTTGCAGTAGCAGCCAGGTGTGCGGTGCGTCCCCCCCCTCCCGCGAGCGGCCCGGCCCGCGCTCAGCCCCCGACACACTCGCGCGGAGGGTCAGCAAGCAAGAGATGAGGCTCAACCTGCCCGCCTCGCCCGCCTCTCACGTCTCCGCCGCCGTCCAGGCGGGACGTGAGTTATTTCTATTTACTTGAAGTAAACTGTTTCAGAGTCCCGAAATGTCATTAACCCCCAGTTTCTGGAAGGCTGATCAATTTGATTAGTTAATTTTTGCGTTGATCGGCCTTTCGGAAACTGGGGGTATGTCTACGAAATAATAATAGCATACAACTTGCAATTGTAGATTTTCTTATCCTTCCCACAGTGATGTCGATTCTCTTGTACACGAATTAAACTTATTTTAAACTATAGCCTTCTTTTAACTAATAGTAGATACAAGGAAGGGATGGCAACAATTTTAGAACTGTCAAATTAGTTAACGTGTTACATTTCTTTGTATTTTAGTGGGCACGTTCCGAGATAGAATAGAATAGTATTGTTACATAGGGTTACGTAGGTAATAGGGTTGTTACAATATGTGAAGTTCATCACGACTAAACTCGTATGGAAATCTAAATTCCGACTAATTCCATCCCTTTCTTGTATCTACTATTAGTAAAAGAGAGCGATAGTTTAAAACAAGTTTTTTTTTTTGTGAACAAGAGAATCGACACCAGATCTACCAATCAAAAGTTTTACTTTGTGTCAGGAGAAAATCAATTACTTGTGAATGAGTTTACATACCTCACCGTAAAAAAAATGAAATAAAAGGGTGTCTTCAAGGTTCTCGAGAGGGCTACTGACTCTGATAGCAACTGGCTTACATTAATGGGTCGATTTCACAGCCTACGAATGAAGTTACTCTTATGAGATCGTGACACCAATGATATCCAAATCACACTAATGATGTGCATATTTTTATTGGTTTAAAAATGTAAATTAAGTCTTCTTATGATCAATATTAAAACCTTTGACATCGAAACAACAATTGATAAAATTTTCTACAATTTGTTGACAGTAATCTTCATCAATATAAATAAGGCTAAACTTACTTTGTACACCAATAAAACGATGCATGCCATTAGCGTGATTTAGATTTCATTTGTGTCATGATCTCATTAGTGTAAAATCATTCGTGGTACCCAATTTTATGTGAAATCGACCCTAATGCCCCAATTCTTCTGCTTTGTACAGTCATCGGCGACTTCGTCAGAAGATCACCGTACACTGCAAACTCACCACACGACAATCCATTCATCCTAAGGTAAGTTATTATACTTTCAACGTCAACCAACTACCGAAGCCGGTATAACATGGTCGATATAACTTCACAGTTCACCTCGCGGCGAAGCAGCGGCCGCGTACCTACACAAACTAGAGCTGGTGAGTCGCTGCCTTAACCACGCCATGGACGCCTCGCGAGACGTGCCTTGACGTCATCTGTGACGTCACATGCGCCTTTACGCTGCCCGCTGACACTGTGTCTAGGCTATGTCCTGACTGAGAAGCGCGTTATATTGCGCCAAGTAGCGTATTTCGTATAGTGCACTTTCTGTCCATTTAGAGACGCACAATCATCGCAAATCAACGTGCGACCCAGATGGGACAGCGAGTTTTAGACTGACATGTTAAGTTTGAATATTGCGGGTTTTCGATGAATTTTTGAGAGAAAGGAACTTTTGAATGACTGTCGATTGTATTAAATTTATTTTTGTATTGCTACAAGTCGGGCTAATAAGTTGATTTGACAATGAGGCGATGTTTTTCAACATCAATGCAATATAACAGTTAAAATTACAAAACTGACTGAGATAACAGGATTTTAAAAGGACTTTATCTAAATAAATTGATCTGTGAGAGAATAAACTACGAATTTTGTAAAGCATTTCAATGTTTCACCATGCATTTCATGGCCAGGTTAGCGATAAGTATTAGATTAGTGCCAAATTCATTAGTTTATTTGTGTTACTTAATTTATTGTTTAGAATTAATTGTTTACATAGATTCTGTTCATTGACATGTGGCTGTTTTGCGAGATAAATATTTTATGTCATAAAATCTTACTTGATTTTTACTAAAAGACAATAGCCCAACTAAATTATCTGACTTCTATCTTCTGTTTCTTCAATTAATTGACTGACAATCTTAAAGAAAATAAAGCTATATAAATATAAAGCTTCGGCCGCATTACAATGAACAGAGTTACAATTTGGGGGACCTAATTCGGTTGTTGCCACTCCGCCTATTTGTTTTCACGTTCGGTGTGTGTGAGTAAGATAGAGGAGTGTATGCCTCGAGTCGAGCCCTTGCCTTACACAAAGTAATAACCATAGTACCCCTCAGTCCAATAGATCTGTAAATATCTTTAGATGTATGTATTTTCGACACAAATAAATTATTAAGTTAAGTAAATTGACTTATTACTAGGGTTATTTTTCTGTAAAAGGATGATTAAAATGTGCAATGAAAAGCCTTTAAGTTACGATAACGGAAATGGCCATAAATAAAGTATTTATTTCTGAATTACCACGAACAGTTTGTACGGTATTTTTATGAATGTAAGGTTGTTTGTTGATTATGATATTATAAAATTAAGCTGGACTCAATTTTGTCACATGGCATGATACTTACATGATGTGAATTTAATTAAAATTGTTTTACGTATAAATGTGTTGTGTGATAAATGTGATGCTAGCTTTAAACATTTGCTTTTTTCGAGGCCGCCTTGATTTGAGAAACTAGTTACCTAAAATTACATGCATAATCAGATAAAGTGCCTTACGCAATTCACTTCGCTTTGAGGCACACTTGCCACGAGGCTGCCTCGAAAAAAGTAACATAACCCTACCATAAGGCTATGCCAGCCAGCACAAATTCATGCCATCTTTATAAATAATGTTTAGCATAATATTTAGTTTAACGTTTGATGTAAATCCTTAGTTTAATACGAACGCACAAGTACAAGCTAGTTTAAGTTAGTTTAACGCGACCCGAAGTCACGACCGATACGAACGTTCCGTCTAATTGTTTCGATAGCTCATTAAACTTGTTCGCACGAGAAATTGATGCCTCGATCAAAGTCATTTGTTTTGTTTGCTATTTAGTTAAAAGTTTTTTTTGTGTAGTTGTTGCGCCTGATCTCTCTCCGGTCGTGTCGGATTGCCGTCCCATCGGATTATGAGAGTGATGGAATAGAGAGTGCACCTGTGTTTGCGCACACACTTGTGCACTATAATATTATGTCCCGCGCAAATGGCTAGTCTCCAGATTGACTTCCGTGACCGAAATTCGGCCGGAAAGACATTGTCAATATATTTAGTTCTCCTATTTACAACATATCAACATTTTTAGTATGAAAATTGGACAAACTTGTTGATTGTTTGTGTTTTAAACATTCCTATTATTTTCTGAAGTAATCTCGTGCAAGCAAGGACCGAGTAGAGTGCAGGCGAGCTGTCAGGAATATGTTATTTTCTTGTAAAACAATTCCTATTGTTAATGCACCCCACTCGATATTATTAAAGAAATAAATATCACGTAATTTTAGAAGTTTTATCGTCTAAAACCGAATGGCAGAAACCGTTTAACAGATTATATATATAAAGGGTTCTAAAGAAATGGTCTGAACCCAGACAGACATGTAGAATTTTATTTATATGTAAATACCTAAATAATATATTCTGACGTGAAACAATGGCATTTGTTATTATAACACTAGACAATATTGTGTAAGCCAAAGCCAACGAGAGTATTACGAAAGCTGTGTTTATATGCGATTCCAATGTATGAGAGAGCAACGTACATAATATTGTTAGTTCGAGTTGTTTATATTCACTGTTAGAGTACACAGCTGTTGCATTTGACCGCTAATAAAAGAATATTTCATGTTTCAAAAAGGCATCTTTTCATTTAAACTTTTTACTCACGAGTTGGTAAACTTCGTAGAAGCCATTCAAGATTGAGAAGAACGGTTCTAGTTAGGTTGAAAGAGATAAGATTACGTTATCCGATTGGATAACTCCGTCTCTCTCTAAGCAACTCCCATAAGTCCATGCATTTAGCCGTCAAATGTAAACAGTCTAATCACGAATTCTGCACCTTGATGAACTCCGACACCTTTTAAATATAAATTATTATTGTTATATTTTTGAAAACTATAGAAATACATGTCTACACTCATTGCGACCAAAGATATATAAATTAAGCAGTAGTATAGTTTCAAAATTGTTATATGTTAAGTTGAAACCACTGTTTAGGCTCGAGACAAGCTTTACTACAAAACTCACAATTTGAGACCACCAATTTTCTAGTCACACTCGAATAACATCACACTCGTGCCATAAAAGCTCTCTAGAACGAACTCGCGCACATTCACGAATTAGCCGCATGTTTTTGCGACCAAAAAGTCGCACAAATGAAACTAACGCAAATATATTTGTAAGTTGAATAATTCTGTCTATTTTAAAGCAGTCGTTTATTCGCGCGACTAAATCGTAAATGTGCGAGAGATCTAAAATTGACAAAACACATTCTAAAGTTATCGATAATTATGATAATAAAAAGTAAATATTTTGTAAAAGCGTCGTTTCATTTCGTTCCCGGCTTCAGCTCACATCGGCAGGTTTCTATCGCGCAAGGTGTTACTGAGATCGGGGGCAGGGTAAACGTTGTCTGGAAAAAGAAACATCATAGTAATTTATGTTAGGGACATACAATGCAGAATTTCTACAGCATGGCTAATTCCCGCGACTTCGTTCGCGTGGATTTAGTACTTTGCACCTCCAATTTCACCCTCTTATGTCCGATTTTAAGTGTTTATCGAAGTCAATAAGTACAGTGGTTAAGGACAGACCGCTTACACTATTGACTTGCCACTGTCCGATCCGTTTATACTACTGTCCTTACCCACTGTATGTACAGTGGAGAGTCACGATCCTTCCCGGTGATACACTTTGTCGACAAAATCCTTTGAACGAATCCTGCTACATTACACGTACACTCAACCAAACGGAATCATGACCCACCATAAGCTTAATTTTCTACAAACATCCTAATACAGTAAGGTCGAATTTCGCTTAAAGATATTTCCCTGGCAACAAACTTGTTATTAATTTTATTAGGCAGTGACAGTTAGTTTACCAATTTCTTTGATTGACAGTTTCCTTTTATTCAAAATGTCCCTAAGTGCAGCACGATAAGAAGAAAATTTTACTGTTTTGACAATTTCATACGAATTATCGGCCGAGTGGCTCATGATTCCGATTTGTTGACTGTACCTACGGCTGCCGTCGAACACTGAGAGCAAGTGATTTTAGCTTTAGTGGTGGTTCACCGGAAACATAGCTGATAGTACATATTCATTTCGCTAAACACATGGGCAATGTAAATAGGGATTAATTTTGAAAAAAATACCTTTACTCTTCTCTAGGATTTATGCTGTCTCTATACATACCGAATTTTATCAAAATCGACATAGCTGTGAAAACCAAAAAGACACAGTGGTGTCGATTCTCTTGTTCACGAACTAAAAGATACAAGAAAGGGATGGCAACAATTTTAAAACTGTCAAATTAGTTGGAATTCAAATTTCCATACAAGTTTAGTCGTGACATCGGAACGTGCTCACTAAAGTACAAATAAACTGTAACACGTAAACTAATTTGACAGTTCTAAAATTGTTGCCATCCCTTTCTTGTATTTACTAGTAGTAAAAGAGAGCGATAGTTTAAAATGAAGTTTAGTTCGTGATCAAGTGAATCAACACCATTGACTTTTGTTTTGATAACAATAGCATGGATGAAGCTACCTCTAAATTCCTCCTCTGCAGTCCATTAGCCGGTGCAGCTCTGTTGTAATCGGCATTTTCTACTTTTTGCTCACACTTAGGTTTTGACGGCCCCGGCTGCAATGATAAAATTAAATATTAAAAGCCAACTTTGTTGAGTTGAGCATTATAATATATGTATGGAAGAAATAAAAAGACATGCTGCGTCGATCTCGAATAAATTGGGATAAGGACGTAGGATGATGATGACATTTCGAAGCATTGAAGATGTCCGTATAGTATCCACCTTGGATCATAAAAAATGGAAGTCCCAAAAACTTTTCTGACCCAGTGGAGGCGGCGCTACGATCGTCGACAACACGACGCACTTTCACCAGGAGAGAAGAAAGAACTCTTGAGGAATAAACTAGCCTGGAGTCGTAGTAATAAATTAACTGCGCCTAGCATCTCTAGTACGTCTGTGCTGCGCCCGCGACGCATTAGAGGGATTTCCGTATTGCATATATAAACGTCACAATGTGGTGGAAAGCAACAAATGTATGTAGTCTGTACTGGCAAAAAAAAAAAAAAAAATAATGGTGGTAAAAATCGGAATGGAGCCATTTTATTTTCTCGAGTCGCCACTTTTTTTTAATGAGATATAGATCTTCTCTTGACCGCAATCTACACAGCTTAGTCAAGATGTGGTCGACGATGGAGCGAGCAAACCTGTTAGGTGCCGATTCACTCCAGTTTTAAAGGCGTTAGGGTTGTAAGTGCCCGGAATCTACACTTTGTATGTATTTGGTCACCAGTTTGGTGACTACAAAGGATGATGACCAATCCTGCCCTGAGCATGACCAGCAAGTTATGTTTATCGATATTCAACATTAATTGATCCCAGATTTATGGTATTGTTCCAGATTAAATTAAAGGTGCGGGTTTAAAGATAAAGATAAAGATCATTTATTTGTCAAACATGCGTTTACATACAAATTAAAGCATGCAAGATATAAAATAAATTGAAGCACCTACATGTTTTGCCTATCAAGGCGTACAAATTTAAGTATTTTAACAAAATAATTTAAATTAAATAATGAAATGTCTATAAATATCAAAATAATCAATAACAGTATATTGAACTTAGTTTACGGGACTTGTCGCGCACAATTAAATCAAAATATAACAAACATTTTGACTAACCTCGACGTTTCAGTCAAGTTGCATTGGCCGTGGTCACGAGCAGACTCTGCAAAGTCTGCAGTCTGCAGAGTCTGCTCGTGACCACGGCCAATGCAACTTGACCGAAACGTCGAGGTTAGTCAAAATGTTTGTTATATTTTGATTTAATTGTGCGCGACAAGTCCCGTAAACTTAGTTCAATATGAGTGAAATTCGCGAAAGTTTAAAAACTTCTATTGCAATAACAGTATATTCAGTTTGATTGAAAACTAAAAAAATCTTCGATTGCATTTCCGTTTTTTAAGTTAAGACAGTTTGACAGATGTTTCAATATGGCGTCGTTAGTACCTACCATTTTTGCTCACCGGGTTAGTTAAGTTTGCGGGATTGTATAATCGCGACACGCTATGATGGCGTTTTTAACGTTTGCCTGCTCATGAAGATCCGTAAATATTGACAACTACGTATGAAGGAATAATTGCCGTACTTTATTGTCAATAGTGATGCACTGCTACAGCAATATAATTTATCGAATTTCGAATCTATTATTCAAATTTTATATATATTTCTAATATTTTTTATGTATGTGTACAGATGTTTTTTTATTAAATACAAAATAGCTAGGCGTATATGTCTATTGAATAATTAGATAAATTGTTTGCTTTATGTAGATATTATTCCTAATAGCTAGTTGGAGTTGGTCAAAGTAATAAACCCGGTCTCAATCGCTAATAATTTGAAATGGGATCGTGGCTAAGTAGCGACCATGTGGATTGTACGATCTGCAAGGTTAAGCTGCACTAGCCGCGGTCAGTCTGTGGATGAGTGACCGTTTCGTTACACATCGAGACCCCTTCGTGCCTCGGAGAGCACGTAAAGCCGTCGGTCCTGCGCCTGATCTCTCTGGTCGTGTCGAATTGCCGTCCCATCGGATTATGAGAGTGAAGGAATAGAGAGTGCACCTGTGTTTGCGCACACACTTGTGCACTATAATATGTCCCGCGCAGATGACTAGTCTCTGTTGAGATTGACCGCCGTGACCGAAATTCGGCCGGGAGGACATTAATTTGAAATGTGTCAAACACTATTGGGAAATGTCAAAACGCCATCATAGCGTGCCGCGGGTATTGTGATTGTTACCTTGGCGACAGCTTGCAGTCCGTCCTTCTTGTCGGTGTGCGGCGGCTCGCTGTAGCCGCGCTCGGGCCGCGAGCCGTCCCGCGGCTCGTACCCACCGAAGTGCTCCTGCAGGGAGCTGGGCAGCTCCGGCAGCGGGTACAGCCGGTACATCTGACAGTACGCCTGGGGGATGCACGAGGAATTACAAGCTTACAACACAGACAGTAAAAAATATAGACAAAATGCTACAAGCTGCAAACAATCAAGTGAAGCCAAAAAAACAATGCTCCTTCATGTACAGTCTAACAAAGCAATTAGTATGTGGCCTCAAGATTACACTTGGGCCACCTCCTTACAATTCGGAGCGGTAACGCTCCGCTCATGAATATTGCACCACGCACCAACATTGCTCGTCACCTGCGTGCAACGTGACCATCCATAGTAGCACAGAGTACATTATATAGCTGAGAACATAGTAGCTGCGGGCACGCGCACCGCCGCGCGCATCGCGCACGTGCACCGGCCATTCCGCATCGTTCGCTTCTTGTGATCGGTTCGCTTAAAATACCTCGCGCTAATATTAGCTTTCTGTTAAAATTATTCTACACTATATCCTTGCTGTAAATTCATGTATAATAATCATTGTAATCTCTCTCATTAAATAATTTAAATTCAACAAATAATATTCTTCATTCTGCATCTTTCGTTGTTTATTCTACCTACTACTTGCTTGCTATAACTGCTATACTTCCTGAACACTACTAGTACACGGATCTCATTACGTGTACCTGTTGGGGATAAGGGTACCTACCCACACACACACCCCCCACAAGTATACAGGGTCGCCAGATATAGATGAAGATTTCTCAGGAAGTTATTATAGAATGGTTTGATTAGGGTTTTGTATAAATACAGTTCAACTTTGTCCGTTATTAAAATGATATTTCACTCGAAAACATCCATAATCTTCTTATAAAACTTCATTTATATCTCTCTTCCCTGTATACCAATTGCTTTGTTACGACTGTAAAACCAGTGCTCACGCACACACATGTAGGTACCTCAAACTGTGCTCTCCCCTCTTGGTTCACATGTCGCGGCATAAGCATCGCGAAAGCAAATATCCTTCAAGCGCATGGTGTGTGCGTGAGCGCTGGTTATATATGTATGAAGGAGCATAGTTTTTTTTGGCTTCACTATTTATTATTTAAGTATTTATTATTACGACCTCTGTGGTCTAGTGGTTCGGGTGTCGGACTGCTGATTACGAGGTCGTGGGTTCGATTCCCACAGGACACAAAAATTTGTGTGATGAACATGAGTGTTTGTGTTGGTCTGGGTGTTGCTTATGTATTATAAGTATATATTTACAAAAAAAAAATGTATATAAGTATTATATCCATTGTCTAGTACCCATAATACAAGCTCTGCTTAGTTTGGGACTAGATGGTGCTGTGTAAAAAAAATGTCCCAAAGATATTTATTTATTTATTTATTTATTTATTTATATATGCTTTATTGTACACCATAAAAGACATTATATTGAATATGCATTTAAACTATTGTACAAATGGCGGCCTTACACTATGATTGTTCGCAGCACTTCGTTTATATGCTTGCAGCTGAAATCTCAAACGCAACTTAATTTTAAGTCACCGCCATCAAAAAGTCGCACAAATGAAACTAATGCAATGCTATTCGTAAGTTGAATAATTCTGTCTATTTTAAATCGTAAATGTGCGAGAGTGGTGTTGATTCTGTTGTTCACCAACTTAATTTAAACTATTCATATATTTTTCTAATAGTGAAAATGAGAAAGAGATAGAATAATTTAAGAACTGTCAAATTAGTTTACGTATTATTTCTTTGTCTTTTTAATCGGCACGTTCCGAATTCACGACTAAACTTGCATAAAAATTCTTATTTCGTCTTTGACAGCACTAAAATTATTGCCATCCCTTTCTTGTATCTATTATTAGTAAAAGAGAGCTATAGTTTAAAATAAGTTTAGTTTGTGAACAAGATAATCGACACCACCCGCCCCTATCACTTAGGTGCAAGATAGCAACAAAACAGAGTGTCTAGTGTGAGTCGTGTGAACTTACGCATACGCGATCGATTGCGTCGACTTTCATTCATAAATCAGTAGCGCCCCTGGCGGAAAAGAGGAGGAACTCCTGATTAATGAATGAAAAACGACGCATTCGACTGAGTTTTCGACCGCGTATGTAGAAGTTGCAAACTCAATCGGCACTCATCAATCTGGGGCCTTACTCCCGAGTAATCCCGACTGGTTCGAGCTCTGAACCAAATCGAGCTAATGTCAATTCCTAGAGAAATGCAGTACGAATTGACACTAACTCGAATTCAAATTCGATTGATACAGAACTCGATTCAGAATAACAACATATCTACTATATAAGTAGTTAATGCTCATAAAAAATATTAAATTAGCTCTATAAGCTGTACAAGTTTGATAATATTAATTTACATACATACATACATATTATCACGCCTGTTTCCCATTGGGGTAGGCAGAGACTATGGATTTCCACCTGCTACGATCCTGACACACCTCTTTCGCTTCATCGACGTCCATTAACCTCGTCATGCATGCTCGTCGGTTTAGACTACTCTTAACCTGGCATTTTTTGAGAACGTCCACGATTTGATCGCGATACGTTCGTCGAGGTCGTCCCCTTCCAACTCTTCCATCCACACTCCAACCACATTTCCTCTCGTCCATCCTCTCTATATGTCCAAACAATCTTAACATACCTTTCTCAATCTTTGTCACTACATCTTCTTTCACTCTACAACGCTCCCTTATCACGTTATTCCTTACTTTATCTCTCAAAGTTACACCACACATACTTCTCAAAGCTCTCATTTCTACTGCATTTATTCTGCTTTCATGTTTCTTCTGCCATACATACGTGTAGGCACTAACACTCCCCCATGAACAGCCAGCCGTGCCGTTTCCGACACTTTGCGGCTGGTCATGAAGGTGTGTAGCGCCCCATTCACCTGATTACCAGCACTCACTCTCCTTTCAATGTCCTTCATATGCTTGCCATCTCTCGTAAACATGGAACCCAGGTATACAAACTCTTTCACTTGTTCCACCTTTTCGTCACCTATCAAAATATTGCACTCTGTCATAACTTCTTCCTTTTCAAAAACCATAACTTTTGTCTTACTGACATTAACTTTCATTACTTTACTCTTCAAAGCACCATCCATAATTGTTACCATCTTCTGTAACTCCCCCTCCGACGATGCAAGGATAACTTGATCATCGGCATAGAGGAGACATTTGACAAGTAACCCATTCATTTCTAAACCAATTTCACTATCTTGCAAATCTTTCAAACAACTGTCCATGAATAGATTGAACAGCCACGGTAATATCAAATTATCGATTTTCAAGCTTGTAAAGCTTATAGAGCTAGGTTTTTATTTTTCTTGAGTATTATTTAGTAGATATATTGTTATTACTACCGCGAATCATATTTTGTTTGATATACAACGCGAAATAGAGCCACGATTTGCAAAAAACCTTTTTTTTCTGAATTTCGCGGTTTCTCTGTAGCATTTACCTTAAGATTCATAGAGGGTGCTCATCTTCCTTGAACCCTGACTTCGCAAACAGCATTTTAATTTCAAGTTACTTCCCAACAAAAGCAGATGTAATGTAAAAATATCATTTCAGCCGAAAGACGTCCACTGCTGGACACAGGCCTCTCCCAAGGCATATGTTGGGGGGATATGCCATAATCACCACGCTTGGCAGGCGGGTTGGCGATCGCAGTTGGTTGGTTAAATACTCACAGAACGCTGCTGCTCATCCTCTGGTGAATCCCTTAGTCGCCTTTTACGACACCCATGAGAAGATATAGGGTGGTGCACTTCCTGACGTCCGGCACCACACGGAACTGTATGTAAAAATATGGAATGATGCAAAGACTGTTAACTATTAGAGTAGGTGCTCACATCGATGGCCCTGTGCAGCGCGTAGTCGGGGCGGCCCTGCTCCTTGGCTTCACGCAGCAGGCTGGCGGCGTGGCTCAGCAGCTTGTTGTCAGCGTCCCGGAGCTTCTGCTCGGCCAACTCCCCGTAGAAGTAGCGACAATCGGCGCGCTCCTTAGCCTCACGGTCTTCGCGTTCTTTCTGGATATATAACACGTGGAAATTATATTTAAACAGACGGTAAAAAAAAGTATACAAGATGGACTGACGACCTATATGGCCTTACTCTTCAAAATAATTCCAACATCAATGTCAAAAAGTTACAAGAATAAATAGGTATTCTTGATTAAAAATATTCAATAGATCGGAATTATTTTCAAGAGTAAGGCCGCTTGTGATGGTCGCGGAAATCATCTGGATGCGGAAGGCGCAGGACCGGTCGTTGTGGCGATGCTTGGGGGAGGCCTATGTCCAGCAGTGGAGCTCTTTCGGCTGAAATGATGATTAAAAAAAACTAGCTTTCTCAAACTTTAGGCAGGTTTTACCCGGCCTCCAGTACTTTTATCAAAGAGGAGCATCGACCATACATGCAGCCCAGAATAGACGCCTAAATTGTTCAATATAATAATATAATATAATCAACCCATCACTGTCCCACTACTGGGCACGGGCCTCTTCTCAGTACGAGAAGGTGAAGGCCTTAGTCCACCACGACTACGCTGGCCTAGTGCGGGTTGGTGGACTACACACACCGTCGAGAACTGTATGGAGCACTCTCAGATGTTCAGGTGTCCTCACGATGTTTTCCTTTACCGTTAAAGCAAGTGATAATCAAATTTTGATCCGTTCAATGCAATGCGTACAGAAAATTCTGTCAAGTAGCTGAGGCGGAGTACTGCAATTCGATTGGCTCTATCAAGGCAGCTATTGGCTTATCACTAACGCAGATGGTTTGACGGCTCACATCATCATCATCATCATCATTTCAGCCGAAAGACGTCCACTGCTGGACATAGGCCTCCCCCAAGCATCGCCACAACGACCGGTCCTGTGCCTTCCGCATCCAGCGGATTCCCGCGACCTTCACCAGGTCGTCGGTCCACCTTGTGGGGGGCCTACCCACGCTGCGCCTTCCAGTACGCGGTCAATCAATCAATCAACTCAGCCTATCGCAGTCCACTGCTGGACATAGGCCTCTCCCAAGTTGCGCCACAACGCTCGGTCCTACGCGGTCGCCACTCCAGAACTTTACTGCCCCATCGGCCATCCGTTCTGCGAGCAATGTGGACCCACTGCCACTTAAGTTTGGCAATTCTTCGGGCTATGTCGGTTACTTTCGTTCTCCTGCGAATCTCCTCATTTCTGATTCGATCACGCAGGGACACTCCGAGCATAGCCACACGGCTAGACGCTCACATAAATGGTCAAAACTGATGTGAAGTTTAAAGGTTAAAAGGGCGAATTTTTCTAATTCTAAACTGGGCTTGCGTTTGACCGCTACCTTACCTGATAATAGTGGCGACCTACATCAGCTCTATAAGATTGATGTATTGCAGACATCGGTCACCTGTTATGAGGCGACCGGTCGATGAAGAAGAGTCTTCCACTGCCCAGCCTGCTTCTCGAGTTTGTTGTCACTCAAGGACATTTGGTCTCTGCTCTGTTCTGAAAAGATGGACATTCCGAACTTACCCACAGTCTAAGAATTTCTTCTCTGTACTCATTAATCTTGCGTTCCTTCTCCTCACGGAGTTTCACCTGGAAGTCTTCGTATAGTTCAGCGTTCTTGAATCTGATAGGAAACACATAATTTGATTAATCATTCTGAAAACTTTTGGAACAGATTTTTGAAGTTGTAACGGTTTCGTTACTCTTTACCTTAAGATACGAACAACTCGTTTCTCCTAATTAAAATATTTATTAAACTAAAATGAATTAAATTATTAATTCAAAAGCAAACCCGCGAGGCGCGTTATGTTTAGCATATCACGACACGATCGCGTGGAAGGATCAGTCGACGCGCGCGGCGGTGCGCGTGATTCATTTTATTAACTCACAGCTAGCCAAGCGACTGAGGTCGGACGTGCTACATTTCTACTGAAGTGTATTGGTCTACCTACACCTTTCATATTATTTTTAGAATTGAAAGTTAATCATTTCTTTATTTACAAGTATAATATACCTGTGTTGTGTTACACCCCGAATCGGGTAAGTGTTGCAAAGTTATATCTATAAACTTAAGCTTTTAGTAGTAGAACTATTGTTATCAAAATAAATATGAAATATGTCGTGCCTTGGTGGTTACTATCATCATAATCGTTATTCATAGGTTGTCTTAAAACTAAGTATTTTATGCATACTGTAGTTACGCCAGTCACACTTTAAAGTTTTATGTTCTACCTACTAGTACCTACCTATTTTTCCGCTGTGTTAAATTGCTTTGACTGCCTCATCATTGATCGCTATTTCATGTCAATCATTACCATCTGTGCCTCGTAGTATCGCAGCGCTTTTCACCAACATCGACATGGGATGTGGCAGTCAAACTATAAAATCAGGATAGTGTTAAAATGTCAGGTTTACACTATTCCAGGGTTCACCGCTCCGGTACCGGACATAGCTGACCTGTTCCTACGGGAAGTTTATTCCCGTTTGGCTACCCTACAACGAAGTCACAGCTACTGAAGCAACGTCGGTTATCAGGGCAGTGGTTTTGATTTTACAACAATCACACAATAGTTCTAGAGGGTATTGAAGAACCCGCTGTCTGTATTTTTATTAATTATACCTACCTATATTTCAAAGCTTTGTTTTTAATTCTGTTCTACCCAGAGATAATGTGACAATTGGCGCCCAATAATAGGATACACTCTAGACATTGTGTGATAAGTTAATAAGCATTTAATGGTTTTCATTGGTGTTGGCTCTTAATCTCATAGTTTTAAGGTTAATTTTGTACTAAATTAAAAAAAAAAATGTCGTTCAGCAACTTAGTTATTTATGTTTATACACTCGTCGTTATTAAGATTACTGACACTGCCACACATTAGTTAACCTTATCTTAAATTAACTGTGCTGTAACACTGTGCTGTGTGTGCTGTGCAGTGCTTATATTGTGGTATCATAATTTATTTTTTCCTTTATTTTGTTACGCTTATTATTGTAGTGCTCAGATATAATTTTGCAACACATACTCCACAAAAATATGGCGTATCCTATTAAATTTCTTTCTTTACAAAAAGCAGAACTTCAATACGAAGTGGAACTTCGTGGTGGAGCGGGTGACTCAGTCCAAGAGTTTAGGAAACAAATTGTTAAATTATCACAACTTCTTCTATCAGATGACATTCTCGAGTCGCATTTAGATCCTATGGACGACTTAAAGGAAGTCAAAGAGTCTCTGTTAAAAGCACAAAATAATTTGACTAGTCTTAAAAGTAAATTTGACAAAAACCTATTTAGTAGGACTGAAACGTTACTACACCACATTTACCATCGTATTAATAGAATTGATAATGTAGCTGAGGTCCGTGATATATATAAAGTCTGCACTTCTAACTTAAATTCACAGCTTAAGGAGCTGTCTACAATGAAACCACTTGGTTTGCAACCTAAACCTTCTACCTCAGCTGATTGTTCATCGGATCCTTCCACTATATCGGTTACATGTGAGCGTAGTCTATCTGCCGAAATAAGTAAGATAAAATATTCGGGTAAAACCTGTGTTCACTCTTTTATACAACGTGTTGAGGAGTTTGTGCAATCGAGGAGTATCTCGTTTGATAAAATACTATCATCGGCCTATGAAATCTTTGTTGATGACGCGTTACATTGGTACCGTTACAATAAAGATAGAGTTAGTTCATGGAATGATTTGTGTATTTTGCTTAAGGAGGACTTCAGCAGTAGTGATTATGACTATAGACTTGCTGCTGAAATCCGATCGCGCACTCAAGGTGATCAAGAAAATATTACAATTTATCTTTCTATCATGCATGGTATGTTCGCACGTCTCAATAAATCCTTTACTGAAGAAGATAAATTAGAAATATTAATGCATAATATTCGGCCATGCTATGCAAATACACTGGCTTCTTCTTCTAAAATAAAATCAATTGATGAGCTCAAAACTGTCTGTCGTAATTTTGAAGCTATAAAATCAAGATTTTCACAATTCCATGAGCCGCCTAGAGCAACAAGCAGCACTCTTGCTCCCGAGTTCGCTTATAAGCCTAATTCAGCGTATTCAAGTGGTAATAAATTTGACCAACAACAAAAACATAATTATTACAATAAACAATACCAAAAGCATAACTACACTAATCCTAATGATTCATTTAAAACTTATCCTACGCCTTCTAACTATAAAGAAGCTAGCAAAGTATATTCCGGTAATCATAACCAGAATCGTAATTTTGGTGTTGCTGCTATATCTGGCGAACCACCCAGACCTATGTTCTGTCCTAGATGTAGATCTAATAGTCACTCGCTTAGAAACTGCAGTCAAGCACGGTTTCCGATTTGTTTTAAATGTGGTAAAAAAGATGTACGCTACCCAGAGTGTCCTGATTGTAATCCTGTACATAAGGACGAACCGACAAAAAACTAAATAGGCCAGATTGGAGTGACCAGGCTAAAGAATGGAAAGATTGGTTGAAATTTATTACCAACTATTTCACATTTAATTCGGTCGCTTCAATCAATGGTAATATAAGCACTATAGATAAAACCCGTCCGTACGTAACTATAAGAATTTTGGATGAGTTATTAACAGGATTACTAGACACGGGTTCCTGTGTAACTATTTTAGGAAATGGGACGCATATCAAGTTACTGGATATGGGGTTCAAATTACAAGACACTTTCCCGGCGCAATTTGTTACCGCTGGTGGGGAAAAACTTAACTCTATTGGTCTCATCTGTCTTCCTGTTCAATTTCAAAAACAAACTCATGTTGTTAATGCATATATCGTGCCAGAAATTAAAAATTCACTGATATTAGGCATTGATTTTTGGCGAATTTTTGGCCTTTTTCCTAAGCATCTAGATGCTATAACATTTTATAAGGATTCTGAAACAAGCTTTATAACTAACTCAGTAGGGCCTAATATATTATGTTCCTATGAGTATCTGGCAGATGATCAAAAGCTCACAGCCGACAATATAATCACTCAGTTTCGTGACATTTCGTATGAAGAGCGTGGTTTAGGTCGCACTTCACTAATCTCACACGCTATTGATACTGGGGATGCTGACCCCATACGTCAACGATATTATCGAATGTCACCTGAAAAGCAACGGATCTTAATCGAGCAATTAGACGAAATGTTAAAGGATGATGTTGTTGAGCCATGTGAGAGTCCATGGTCTTCTCCCGTTCTTCTTACACCTAAAAAGAATGGGGAACTTAGGTTTTGCCTCGACAGTCGAAAACTCAACGCAGTGACTAAAAAAGATGCGTACAGTTTGCCATATATTACTGAAATCCTTGATAACCTAAGGGATGCTAAGTACCTTAGTAGTATAGACCTATCAAAAAGTTTTTGGCAAATTTTGATTCGGGAAGAGGACAGGTGTAAAACTGCCTTTTACATACCCTCTCGCGGTACGTTCCAGTTCAAGTGTATGTCATTCGGACTGACAAACGCACCGGCTACTCAACAAAGAATGGTAGATATTCTATTCTATGGTCCGGAATTTGAGCATAAAGTGTTTGTTTATGTTGATGACGTCATTATTGTATCCGAGAACTTCGAAAATCATATATCGCTCTTAAAGCGAGTCTTAGAAAAACTGAAAATTGCCAATTTAACTATAAACTTTAAAAAAAGCCAGTTCTTTAGGAGACGGCTGAAATATCTTGGTTATATTGTTGATGCTAATGGACTGCACGCTGATCCTGAAAAGGTGGAATCTATCACAAACTACCCTACCCCTACTAATCGTAAAGAGGTTCGACGCTTCATAGGCACGGCCTCTTGGTATCGTAGGTTTATTCCAAACTTCAGCAATTTAGCAACACCTCTTAATAGATTAACGTCACAAGGCAAGAACGCCACACCCTTTTCTTGGTCTCAAGATGCTGACAATGCTTTTAAAAAACTTAAGTCTCACTTAGCTTCAGCACCCATTCTTGCCTGTCCTGATTACTCTAAGCCATTCGAAGTTCATACAGATGCTAGCGACTATGGTATAGGTGCCGTCCTTACACAGACTATTAATGGTGTTGAAAATGTAATCGCTTACATGAGTAAGTCCTTAACTAAACAGGAACGCAATTACAGTGCAACTGAACGCGAAGCTTTAGCTGTTCTCACTGCTATAGAACATTGGCGTTGTTACCTGGAGAACGGTTTTAAATTTACAGTATTCACAGATCATTCATCTCTAAAATGGTTTATAAATTTAAACAACCCTACAGGTAGACTGGCTCGCTGGGGAGTCCGGCTTTCTGCCTATAACTTAGAAATTAAACACCGCAAGGGTGCTGATAACGTAGTACCTGATAGCCTGTCTCGTTCTGTTCCTGTATGTCCTATTAATGACGTAACCGATGGACTAAATATGACTCCTCCTATAACGAATGATTCTTGGTATTTAAATACGTTCAATGGCTGCATAAATTCACCGACATCTTTTTTAAACTAACGGGTTGAAGATGGTAACCTGTACCGCTATATGAAATCCATCAATCCGCTTACTAGAGAATTTGAATGGAAAGAAGTAATAACATTGGAGAAGCGTCAGGACATCATATTTCAAAATCATTCAGAACCCGTCTCTGGGCACCTAGGAATCTTTAAAACTTATAGACGCCTATCGTTAAAATATTTCTGGCCTGGGATGCACCATGATGTATCTAACTTTGTCTCAAACTGTGATACTTGTCGTTCGTACAAATATCCAAACCACACTACTCTAGGTACAATGGGTAGACCAAAAGACTGCTGTCGACCATTCCAAATGATAAGTGTAGACCTTGTAGGACCTCTACCTATAACTAGAAAACAAAATAACTTTTTGCTAGTTATTGCCTGTTGTTTTTCCAAGTATTGTCTATTGTTTCCTATACGGCGTGCAACAGCCGACATTATCTCTACAATCCTGGAGGAGAAAATATTTCTTATACATGGAATACCTAGTACAATACTAATGGATAATGGCAGACAATTTATTAGTAATACTATGAAAAATTTATTTGCTAATTACAATATCCCTAACGTCTTCTATACCCCGCTCTATACGCCCCAAATAAACACAGTGGAGCGTTACAATAAGACAATCATTACTGCTGTGTCTACCTTTATTGAAAACGATCATAGATCCTGGGACACTAATATTCCTAAAATTCAATTTGCCCTAAACAGCGCGGTTAATGAAGTGACCGGTTATACACCTTCATTTTTAATATTCGGCCGCGAATTAGTGAGCTGTGGTTCTCATTATATAGATGCCGATATCAAAGATCACATAATTTTTGCATCTCGTGACGCTTATGCAGAAAACAGAGGTTGTTTAAGCAAGATTTTTGACAAAGTCCAAGCTGCACTTATCAAGGCGCACTCTAGGAATTGTACAAGTTATAATCTCCGTCGAAAAAATGTAGACTTTAATGTGGGAGACATTGTTTGGAAGCGAACTTTTTACCAAAGTGATAAGGAAACACAGACATAGTAAAAAATATAGACTAAGTGCTGCGAACAATCATAATGAAGCCAACAAAACCGTGCTCCTCCGTGAACAAACCAGCGCTCACGCACACACCATGCTCTTGAAAGATAATTTTTTTTGGCCATGCTTACTAGACGATGCCGCGGCATGTGTACTGAGAGCGGTGAGCATGGTTTGATGCGCATGTATGTGCGTGAGCGCTGGTTTGTACACGGAGGAGCACGGTTTTGGTGGCTTCACTATGATTGTTCGCAGCACTTGGTCTATATTTTTTACTATGTCTGTGTAAGGAAAATAGATTTTCGAAGAAACTTGCACCTAAATTTGTTAAATGTCGTATTATTAAAAAAAAATCTAAACTTGTCTATGATCTCGAGGATATGGAAGGTAAATGTTTGGGTACCTGGCATGTGAAAGATTTTAAGTTAACTTAGTTCAGTCTTTAAGAGGATTTTCTATGGAAAAATCCTAACCTAAAAAGGGGGGTATGTAACGGTTTCGTTACTCTTTACCTTAAGATACGAACAACTCGTTTCTCCTAATTAAAATATTTATTAAACTAAAATGAATTAAATTATTAATTCAAAAGCAAACCCGCGAGGCGCGTTATGTTTAGCATATCACGACACGATCGCGTGGAAGGATCAGTCGACGCGCGCGGCGGTGCGCGTGATTCATTTTATTAACTCACAGCTAGCCAAGCGACTCTGAGGTCGGACGTGCTGCATTTCTACTGAAGTGTATTGGTCTACCTACACCTTTCATATTGTTTTTAGAATTGAAAGTTAATCATTTCTTTATTTACAAGTATAATATACCTGTGTTGTGTTACACCCCGAATCGGGTAAGTGTTGCAAAGTTATATCTATAAACTTAAGCTTTTAGTAGTAGAACTATTGTTATCAAAATAAATATGAAATATGTCGTGCCTTGGTGGTTACTATCATCATAATCGTTATTCATAGGTTGTCTTAAAACTAAGTATTTTATGCATACTGTAGTTACGCCAGTCACACTTTAAAGTTTTATGTTCTACCTACTAGTACCTACCTATTTTTCCGCTGTGTTAAATTGCTTTGACTGCCTCATCATTGATCGCTATTTCATGTCAATCATTACCATCTGTGCCTCGTAGTATCGCAGCGCTTTTCACCAACATCGACATGGGATGTGGCAGTCAAACTATAAAATCAGGATAGTGTTAAAATGTCAGGTTTACACTATTCCAGGGTTCACCGCTCCGGTACCGGACATAGCTGACCTGTTCCTACGGCAAGTTTATTCCCGTTTGGCTACCCTACAACGAAGTCACAGCTACTGAAGCAACGTCGGTTATCAGGGCAGTGGTTTTGATTTTACAACAATCACACAATAGTTATAGAGGGTATTGAAGAACCCGCTGTCTGTATTTTTATTAATTATACCTACCTATATTTCAAAGCTTTGTTTTTAATTCTGTTCTACCCAGAGATAATGTGACAAAGTAAAACTTCTTTAGGCACGCTTGACTTGGGGGAGGTAAACGGAGGGGATAGTGCGGGACGCGGGGAGCGGTACGGCCACGACACAGCGCCGGCAGATGTACGCGCGCCGCGCCGCCATTCCTTTGTTCTCATTGAAATAGTATTGAAGGAGATATCAGTTAGTGAAGTTTTACTTCAGTCGTGTGCTCTAAAGCACACTCGTTTTTTTTTTGTATAAGGTTTAGTATCTATTGCGATGATGACTATGATCACCCTCTACTATAGTAGGTATTATATTATCTGTGCCTCTGGTAAGACGGTTTTTGTCTCATTTTCACGTTGGAATTGGTTGTAAGCCATTGTATCTGATCTGCTACGGACATGGAGTCACTACATTTTGGGATATTTATTTAATCGTATGGCATCTTTATAGGCTATTTAATTATCTATACATCTATATTATTTTATTATTTTATTCACAATGACAAATTGAGATTCTTCAACCAGATTTTGGGATATAAGCGATAGATAAACTTTCCACTTATTGTATCCTGACCTGTTCATGATCTCCCACTGGCGCATGGTGTTGAACTCGTGCAGCTGTTCAGCTTGCTCGCGCAGGTATTGTTCGCGGCTGTTCTTCTTGTCCTGTCTAATCTGTTCTTCCTTCTTCAGCTGAGCTTGGCGACGAGCCTCGTCTCTGTAACGTTACAATATGGATGGCTCTACCCCAGGTACCTACCTACCTAATAGGTAAGATATACATTTATGAATTAGCTGAATTCCTTCAAAAAGTACCAAAGAAACGAATACATATATTGTTAATTCGTTTCTTTGAGGAAGTTGGAATACTTACACTGCATTCCTTTCTTTGGTAGCCTTTTCAAATATAGCCTGCTCCAAGGCTTCGCGCTTTGCATCACCTGACTCCAATCGCTGGCTGATCTTCTCCAACACACGAAGCTTCTCGCTCTTCAACTGGTAACAAATAACAAAGCTATAAATGTAGTTGTCTATTTTATTTTTATCTAAAATCAGTTTTGTTTTCTCATAGCCTTGGTATTCTTAAAATCAAAACGGTCTCATTGATAGTGAATTTTAAGGTATAACTTACGTCAGCTTCGGTCTTTTTTCGTTTCTGCTCGATCCTGCATCTCGAGTTCAGCAGTACTTCCATCAGACGTTCATCCATTTTGTCACGCGCTTCTTTTTCGCGCTTCCTCGCCCTCGCCTCCTCTCGAGAAAGCTCTATGTCCCTAAAGATGCGGGCTTTCTCTTTTGCTTTCTGGAAGAAAAAAAACACATTGGAATGTAGGCTGTATTGTTAAATCATTGAAAAGAAGCATAGCCGTCGATATTAAGAATCGTAAACTTACGAATTGCTCTTCAAACTCTTTAATAGCCTCCATCTGCTCATTAGCCTTCATGTTGTCGATCTTTTGCATCTTCAGCTCAGTCTCATACTCGATGCGGTTACGTTCCGCCATCTCACGAGCTCTGGGTGTGACAACTTTAGTGTAGCTTCGCATTATGAGAATTAAAAAGGATTATAGTAAGAAGAAATACAGAAGAAGTACCGTACTTCCTTAATCTAAAAAAAACTTGCCTTCGTGCATTATATTTCGTGCAACAATTAGGTAGGAGTACCAAATCACATCACATCATGAATATCTTTGCAACAGTCTTATGAAGGCCTATTTTATAGCGGACATCTATTGGCAGTTTTAAGTCTGAATTCACAGCATCCAGGTTGATAAGATCTCAATAGAAGTCGTCTGCTTGCTGATTAAAGGAAAAAATGAATAGCTACGAATTTACACGAGAGTTAGACCATTAATTTTACGTAGGTAGACAGGTATACCTACTCAAAATTAGAAAAGGACTCACTGATCAACAATGTCATTTTGGTGTTGCTTGTTAGCCTCAAACCGTCTCTTCTTCCGCAGCTCCATCAGCTCGTGCCATTCCTGGGCCTTCCTGATGATTTCGTCGTCAGCTTGCTTCTTGCGTGCCGCCTCCTCGGCTCGCTGCTCGTTCAAGAACTTGACCTGTTCGCTCCGTTCCTTTTGGATCGCTGTTTCTATCACCGCACTGAAAGAGGAGTTCGGATCATACTCGTATTTGTTGTGGTGTATCTTATTTCTCGATGAGCATACGTATAAGTAGGACCGTCTTTTACGCAAACCGCTACTAAGACCAGTGGCGGCGTAAAGGGGGGGCGATGGGGGCAGTCCGCCCCGGGTGCCAAGCACCAAGGGGTGTCGAGTGGGTGTGGCACCGGTGCCACTTTGAAGCCGCCAGTATTTCTTCCCAAGTGGCGGTCCAGTGGACTACCTTGAAGCTTCTAAGATTATTCTGTAAAACGAAACTATTGTGAGTTTGTTCAGAGTCCAGTGCTGTTTTTTTTATGGTATAGGATGGCGAAACGAGCTAAAGGCCCGCCTGATGTTAAGCGGTTACCTTTGCCCATAACAACTTTAATACCACCTAGGCTGTTACCTAAATGGTAACGCAAGTCGGTTCGCCAAACTGAGACATGAAGATGGAAAGTCTCATGTGATTGTAATTTCATCGGCACCCGTATCCTTCAGACCGAAACACAGCAATGCAAGCATCACTATTTGGCGGAGAAGTAGGTACGGTGGTTGTACTTCCCCGAACGAGCTCTTTCACAAAGGAGCTCTACCACTACTAAAATAAGATCTAAGATGTAGATATGTCTCAGATTTGTCGTTTCGGTAGCTTCATGCGAAAAAAGCTTTTCAAAATTAAATTAATTAAATCCTACGTAAGATCCGCAATGAGCTAAGCGCGACTAACCTTGACAATGGCATTGAATATTTTAGCAAAATAAAGTCACGTATGACCGTTTAGTTCTTGTTGTTTTATTTTGGGGGGGATCACCAGAAAACCGCCCTGGGTGTCAACCCATGCTACGCCGCTATTGACTAACGGCCAAAACTAATATCCAAACTATCTACGATTTGCCCTACTGGAGATAGAAATTTGACATAAGCTCCATACAAAATACGTCAAATTTCTATCTCTAGTAGGACAAGTCGTGGATAGATAGGATAGGATATTAATTTTGGCCGTAAGACAGCATTTGAAATTAGACTCCAGAAATTGTACCCCAAAACCACGGGTGTCGATAGTCGAAGCAAGAAATCATTCTTCTTGGTTTTGTAAGATTAAATAAATAAATATAAATAAATAAATATCTTTAGGACATTTTTACACAGCACCATCTAGTCCCAAACTAAGCAGATCTAGTTTTGCAAATACATACTTATAATACATAAGAAACACCCAGACCAACACAAACACTTATGTTCATCACACAAATATTTGTCTCCTGTGGGAATCGAACCCACGACCTCGTGATCAGCAGTCCGACCCTCGAACCACTAGACCACAGACGTCGTCAAGATTCAGAACGATAGTACCAGAAGTATATAGTGACCTAAGCAACAACTTGGGCGCGTCCTTATTCTTGAAGACTACATCCCTGGCGGAGTACAGGAGTCGCTCCTGTTCTTCCTTCTTCCTCTTCAGGTAGCGCTTGTAGAACTTGGTGTTGGCTTGCTCTGCCACCTGGATACGCGCCTGACGCTGCTCTTCGTTACGTTTGTTCACGTTCTAGGTGGACAGAGGTGGGTATAAGTAGGATCGACTTTTTGTTTATCTACCTTTTAACTGAACGCTAAGCTTCTAACAAAGGGATGTCTCCGTGCTGATATTACGACAGCATGAGTGTTTTAACTGAACGCTAAGCTTCTAACAAAGGAATGTCTCCGTGCTGATATTACGACAGCATGAGTGTTTTAACTGAACGCTAAGCTTCTAACAAAGGGATGTCTCCGTGCTGATATTACGACAGCATGAGTGTTTTAACTGAACGCTAAGCTTCTAACAAAGGGATGACTCCGTGCTGATATTACGACAGCATGAGTGTTTTAACTGAACGCTAAGCTTCTAACAAAGGGATGTCTCCGTGCTGATATTACGACAGCATGAGTGTTTTAACTGAACGCTAAGCTTCTAACAAAGGGATGTCTCCGTGCTGATATTACGACAGCATGAGTGTTTTAACTGAACGCTAAGCTTCTAACAAAGGGATGTCTCCGTGCTGATATTACGACAGCATGAGTGTTTTAACTGAACGCTAAGCTTCTAACAAAGGGATGTCTCCGTGCTGATATTACGACAGCATGAGTGTTTTAACTGAACGCTAAGCTTCTAACAAAGGGATGACTCCGTGCTGATATTACGACAGCATGAGTGTTTTAACTGAACGCTAAGCTTCTAACAAAGGGATGTCTCCGTGCTGATATTACGACAGCATGAGTGTTTTAACTGAACGCTAAGCTTCTAACAAAGGGATGTCTCCGTGCTGATATTACGACAGCATGAGTGTTTTAACTGAACGCTAAGCTTCTAACAAAGGGATGTCTCCGTGCTGATATTACGACAGCATGAGTGTTTTAACTGAACGCTAAGCTTCTAACAAAGGGATGTCTCCGTGCTGATATTACGACAGCATGAGTGTTTTAACTGAACGCTAAGCTTCTAACAAAGGGATGTCTCCGTGCTGATATTACGACAGCATGAGTGTTTTAACTGAACGCTAAGCTTCTAACAAAGGGATGACTCCGTGCTGATATTACGACAGCATGAGTGTTTTTGCGAATGGTATTTGACTACCTATTAATATATGTTTTGTGTTGTGGCGCAACTTTGGAGAGGCCTATGTCCAGCCACTACTGGACAAATGATTCATCATCAATTCAGCCAATCGCAGTCCACTGATTGCAATAGGCTGAGTTGATGATGAATAATTTTTTTTAAATATTATTTTAAAGACAATACCTATAGCAATAACACGATTTGTTAAAAATAAAAAGGAATCAAACAAACAAATTGGCCGTGGTCACGAGCAGACTGAAGTATGTGGGTGTCATCGTCTTGAGGGGCGGGTGTTTTCTCGAACTACCCGCGGTTGGTTTTTCGTAACGTCGCTGTCCGTAACAAGATATGCTGAATCACGACACACAATGCTGACAGTTTCGGCGGACATACATGTAGACATATCACGACGCGAACACTTCTCGATTACCGGATTCCACGAGGAGGACAACCTATATCCATCTTCCCGATTGAAATGTTTATATTTCTTTATCTCAATCGCTTCTCGTACAATTCTGTGATAGTAATGACGATCAGTGGAGAGGATTTTCGGGTCGTGTAGCTCAATCCAATGGTAATGGTTTAATTGTGCGCGACAAGTCCCGTAAACATAGTTCAATATGAGTGAAATTCGCGTAAGTTTAGGACTAGGTAGCCTAGAATCGTTATAATGAAATTAAAATTTATCATGCAGCTGCTATCTTTTGTCTTATACAGGCAGCAACGTGAAAAAAGATAGATATCTACAATCGGTATGGCCTTCAACTGTTAATTTAACAGATTTTTCGTCAAAATTTTTATTAGAGTCACCAAGTTGGTGACCAAATCTATACAAAATGGACCGATTCATGAAAATTAAATGGCTTCATTCCGATATCTGGGGGCCTAGTACGAGTTTGACACATACGAATACTTTCATAGTTTTCGTCGACTTTCATTCATAAATCAGTAGTTCCTCCTTGTATCCGCCAGGGGCGCTACTGATTTATGAATGAAAGTCGACGAAAACTATTAAAGTATTCGTAAGTGTCAAACTCGTACTAGGCCCCCTGGGAATGACCCTTGACTTGCTACGTTGGAAAGCACACGTCAAGGAGAAGCGAGAAGAATTAGACCTGCGCTACAAGAATCTGTATTGGCTAATAGGCAGAAACTCACCCATTTCTATACATAATAAACCACTGCTATACAAGCAAGTTCTTATGCCAGTACGAACGTATGGTATCCAGCTGTGGGGCTGTACCAGAAAAAGCAATAGAGAAATCATCCAGCGTATCCAAAATAAAGTACTCAGAGATATGGTTAATGCACCCTGGTACATCAGAAACATCGATCTTCATCGGGACCTCAATGTGGACGTTGTAGACACATAACATAACATAATCAGCCCATTACTGACCCACTGCTGGGCACGGGCCTGTTCTCAGTATGAGAAGGCTAAGGCCTTAGGTCCACCACGCTGGCCTAGTGCGGGTTGGCGGACTACACACACCATTGAGAACTGTGTGGAGCACTCTCAGGTGTGCAGGCTTCCTCAAGATGTTTTTTTTTAACGTTGTTGTAGACACATTTATAAAAAAATAAATTATTTATTCATGAATTATTTAATTTTTCGGATTTAACTTACTTACATTTATATATTTAGAGGGTTTAATTTGAAAAGAAAGAAGTACAAGTGTTTTAAATTCGCCGGAGATTATTTCGTACCTAGGATAGGTATTTATAGCTTTCGTGGTTATCCAGTTAAAGCTGTCGATACAGTTTTCAGCCGGGCCCCGTTTACACCCTAATATCTCGGAAAATATTAGGTTTTAAGATTAAATTAAGCACTATGTACGTGTATTTTACGGAGTACATCCTTTCTGTGGCACCACTTTCTCAGCAAGTTTGGTAGTTGTCGTGGTACAGATGGGGCCGGGCTGAAAACGTCAGGCTGGCCCGGCCCCCTTCAAATGCTTCTATTTTTTTTATTAGAGCGGTACATTGAAAATGTGGTAAGTACAAATGATTCTGAAGAGGAGTACATTCGGATAATACTATATCTCGCGACCTAAAGCCACGGGGCCGGGCCAGCCTGACGCACGTTAATATTGAAGTGGTAAAATTCCGTATCTTGTAGGTAGGTATATCGTGAGGACAAAGTTTACAGCCCAGGGGCCTTACTCCCGACTGGTTCGAGCTCTGAACCAAATCGAGGTAATGTCAATTCCTAGAGAAATGCAGTACGAACGAATTGACACTAACTCGAATTCAAATTAGATTGATACAGAACTCGATAAAGTCGAGAGTAGGGTCCCAGGCAGCAAATTACTAGGGGCGCCAAATTCAAATGTTTAGTAAATAAGCTGAAGAAAGAAGCTAAAAATCTTGGAAGCTTATGTTTTCTCTTTACTTACGCAGCTATCCATGTTACAGAAATAGTTTGCGTTTGAAACTACGAGCTACCTATACCTACTTAATAATGGTTTATCTGAATAAGCCCATACCTCTAAAGAGTTTGGCCAGGTCTTGGTCATCTTCCGGCTAGTGGCGTCTAGGTACTTGACGTACTCCCGCCGGCGTACCATCTCCGGATCTTCTCGGTCCGCCTTCGTCCACTCGTGGATACGCCCCCATTCTTTTTCGCTCATTACAATTGGCATTGTTGCTATTTTAGCTTCTGGTAAGAAGAGATCCCATAAAATTCTTATAGCTACTTCTTTTACCTACTTATATAACACACATAAGCAGGCCATTACTCCCACTGCTGGGCACGGGGTTCTTCTCGAATGAAAAGGTTATTTAAGGCATTAGTCCACCATGCTGGCCTAGCGCGGATGATCGGACTACACACACCATATCAAGACCTGTATGGAGCACTCTTATTTCTTTCTCCGTTAAAGCAAGTGTTAATTAAATTCAGACCTAAGTAATACCTAGGTACTCAATAATAATTCAAAGAATATACTTTACCTACCTTTTTTAGGGTTCCGTAGTCCTACAAGGAACTCTTATAGTTTCGTTATGTCCGTCCGTCTGTCCGTCTGTCCTAATCCTTTACAGCTTTAATAACTTCTACATTTATAAACATAAGTAAATTAAATTATGTAAAAAAATATTTTAGATATAGATCTCAATTTTAAAAGAATAAAAAAAACTTGATACCGTATTTTAGGGGTGAAAAGAAACTTTGTGTTATATTGATATGACACACTTCTTAAATTTAGCTTCTTAAATTTAGCGCTACGTGGCGCTGTTTGCAAAAACTAAAATAGCAATGATTAATATTCGATTTGATTCGTTTGTATAGATATATTAAACCTACTTAACTCATAAGGAACCCTATAATACTGAGCATGGCCCGACATGCTCTTGGCCGGTTTTAAAAACCTATACCCATCGATTTTTTCCTCCTAGAATATATATAGAAATAAATAAATTAAATATTATGGTGCGCTACGCACCTAAACTTACCGAAGTATATGTATCTTGTAAGTATATTTTGTTAATTTAAAATGTAAACAAAATTTCAATACTTACAATAAAAAGATTTCTATCTCCCTTTCTTTGACAATATTATTTTTATTCTTCTTTTGCTTTTAATAGAAGTTGGGATGGCCAGAATTAATTTTAGGTTCATGAGTTTATATGGAGTAAGTAAAACTATTAACGATAAGAAAGACGAGAACTAATAAAACAAAAATAAAATTGACAAAATGTTACTTTGGTTGCTATAGGAAGGAACACAATGTTTTTTCGGTTTCTAAGACACTATAATAATGTGTAGTTTGTTATAGTGTGTACATAAATTACATGTGTTATCCTTCTTGGTTCTTTATTGACGATTTATTTATTTATTTTTGTTATGCAAAAAATAATAAAGCATATTATTTTTACTCTGTATCTATTCAAAATGACGTGTCGAATTCTTCAGGTTTCCGAACGAACTGTCATGTCACTTGATCATCTGTCAAATCAAGTCAAGAATATTTACGTCAGCCACGTTGGAAGTGCCAAGTTGGTGTTTTTATGGTAAATATTGTATTTTTTAATTGAAACCCTTTGAAATCTGATAAGAAAATAAATTTTAGTTCATATCCGACCTTATAATTCATAATTAGTACGTGTTCTGATTGTTAATCGGCAGTGGGAAGCGTTCCAATTTTGTGACATAATTTGGTAAATAAAACAGTTTTATGGTAGATTTGAGTGTTAGTTGGTGTTTTTTGTAGTGAGCCAGTGTCGTAAACATGAAAGTGAAGGAGCTGAAGAGGACGGTGAACGTGTGCTGGTCGCCGGCGGACCACTACCCGGTGACGATCGCGGCCGGCTCGGCGGCGCAGCAGGTCGACTCTTCGTTCAGCTCTAGTTCATATTTAGAGCTATATTCCTTGAATTTGGAAGACCCTGGACTCGATTTAGAGCTTAAATCCAGTTTGCAGACAGAGCACAAGTGAGTAAAGCCAAATATGTTAGTAAGTAGGATTAAGAGATTAGTAATCCACACCACTTTTACCCATGACTGTCTTATGAAATATTCAGTTATTTTAATTGGAATATATTTTACTTTTGTTCTAATGACCTTAGAATGAAACAGGTGTGAAACAACTTGAAAACTTCAGTAACTTATCTGTTTTTTTTGGGGGGCCTATAATCAACAACTGTCTGAGTTGTTAATATATGTGTATTACAGCACAATATGGAGGTTTTTTCTTAAACTTTCAGTGTCTTAAAGATAAATTTCAGCTGGTAGGTATATTGTTATTGTTTGTTATCTTATCAGAGCAAAGTTTTTGGTAATTAGAGCACTGCACAGTCTGTTATTTTGCCTTAGTTGCGGCCATGTCCATTTTATGTTTTTATTCGATAGCTATAGTAACGATAAAGGTTTGGCAGAAATACCTATAGTGTTTTTTTTTATAATTATAAAGTTATTAATCCTTCATGAGCCGTGTACATGAATCTGACAATGGAATATTGCGAGCCATATATGAAGCTAACCTTTTCTTTGTATATGGCTGACAATATTCCAGCTAATAATAATAATAATTATGTATATTTTAATTCAATTGCAATAATTATTTAATTCAATTGCAATAATTAAATATTAATTTATGTTAATGAATTTTAATTGAGCTGATTTTGTTAATATTTGAATGAATTTTGATTTTAAAGAGATTTTGTATTTATAATTTTTTAATAATGAGTATAAATTATTAAATTGTTTTGATTATATAATTGAATTAAATTATTTACTTCATCTTTTAATTACTATAATTTGTGTTCGTTAAATTAAAATTGTATGTGTAAGTTATATGGGTGTATGCCTGCAATAAATGATTTTTATTTTTATTTTATTTATTTTATTTATTAAGGTTTCATTGAAAAGTGAGAAAAACAAAATTAATTTTTATTTTCGAAAATTGTTGTAATACATATTTAGTTAGTCCTTTAAATAAAGTAACAGCATAATATATATTTAGATAAAAAAATGGGGCATCGTACCTTTGATATATTAGGAGATTTTTTACTTTTACCGATTAACACAAAACATTTTTTTTTCATGTTTTCTTATCACGGTCGCATCTTATTTTCATTTAAATATATGCGTAATGTTATTGTCAATAATACACTAAAATATGACATGCGTCAATAGCAGGAATACGAAGATAGAGAGTTTCTAAATATTTTTGAAATTTCTATGGAAATAGGGTTATCGCAATTGAATAAATAAAAAAATAAAATAAAAGTGCCAGATATTTCCCAAGTATTTAACTAAAAAAAAAAAAAAAAAAACATAACATAACATCACGCCTGTATTTCCCCGAAGGGGTAGGCAGAGGTGTGTAGTGTGTTAGTATTTAACTAACTTTGAGTAAACTCTTTCTCGTGTCTTTCTGTGTCTCTTTCTGGGTTTCTGTTGTCTGAAAACAATTACTATAATGTTCTCAATGCTCTAAGACTACAACGATACGTGACGCTAACCTAGCAGTCATCATCGGAGTTTGTCAAAACTTCTTGTGATGATAATACGAGTATATTATCATCAGAAGCGTCTGTTACCAATTCAGTATTAGGAATATCAGCAAAACTTTGCGGTAATGGATCATGGGTAATAATACACGCACACCGTAATTGTGAGCTGGTATTTGTGATGACATTAAAGACTTTTCCGTCAATTATGGTGAGGTATAATTTTGGATCTCCGACAACGACATATCCAGCAAAAATTTCCGAATAAATTAGTGAAAGATTTTCAATTTCTTCTTCTACCCAGTTCCTTTCTTCCAGAATCAGATCTTTTGATTCTGATCTGTATTGTATTTTTATTGGTTGGCAAAATCTAAAAGATTGTGGATTTGGGTTTGACCATAAGACAAAACCATCAAGACTTTTTATGCGCAACGGAATGTAGGTAGTAGCAAAGAGGCAGTGTTCGTCATCAATTTTATCAGAAAACGTTTGCTTATATGTTGACTGTCCTGTGCTACCATCAAAACCCCATGAACCCTCAAAAACGCAGTGAAGTGTATCTAACTGTTTTTGATTGCAATATTCCGAAACCCTTTGGTCGCAAGAGTCAATGATTCGTCGAAACGTGTGCATAAGTAAATCATTTAAAGGTACTTTGGCTTCTCGTTCTGATATTTCAATTTCAACATCAAGATAACAATGTTTTTTAGCTTTTTGTATCTTATAATAGGCAGGGTAAATATTAAATCATCGAGATTTGGCACCTTGTTGCATGTAGATATAGTCCTCCACTGATAGTTTTATATCAATCATTAAACAAAGAGCTTCATCAGGAGAATAGGGTTTGGGTTCCGATTTTGACTTTATGGTTCCTGCGATTTTTTTAGGCCGAGTTGGACTTTTCAAGCATTCCTTTATTATAAACTCAAACTCCTGAGTAGAACTTTTATTTAGTTTTTCGCCGGTTTCGTCTGTTACTATTCTCGACATAACTTTAATTAGTTTTGAATGAGGTTCTCCGTCAAGCGATTCCTAAAGATCTTTACGTGCACGGCGCTTTTGGCGATCACTTAAATTTTCATAAAATGTAGATGTGGAACTGGATGAAGCATCAAAATTAGTTTCAGGTTTCGGATCTATTGAAGGTTAGTCAAAGCTACTAGTTCCCGAAGTCGAAGGATTACTTTGTAATAAATGTGTATTTGATGTGAAACTGGAATGAGCGCCAAAAGAAGTTTCAGGTATCGGGTCTTCCAAGTTCTTGGGGTCTTAAAGTTTTTTGTAAGGCATAGCTACTACTTCTCGAAGTTGAAGGATTATTTTGTAATAAAAAATGTGCCTCATCCAATTCTATAATATTTTGTTGTGGTAAAGGACTTTCCTCGATATTCACTTTTGGTATTTCAATATCAAAAATAGTGGAAAGCCAGTGTTTGTTTTTATTACAAAATCGTTTGAAATTCCGTTTACTACTGCAATATAAAGTTCCACATTTACTTAAAAAATTTGAAAGATTGTAATTAAATTCATTGTTTTGGCTATCGATATTGTTCGGAATTCCATTTGGATATAAAGCGTTTAACACGATTAGGCATCGTTCCTCTGAATTGAGATCCAAAGGTCTTTTATGAACCCCGTGCAAATGTGCCTTATCTACCAAAATTTTATAAATTCCCAATTTCGTGAGTGATTTCTTCAGATCCGTGTTCGTGCTTTCGTTGTTAGTCGTTGGAGTTGCCACTCGCTGACCAGCATGAGGGTTGGCGCCCTCATGCCCCCCTTGCATTAAGTCCTCTGGTCGGGGCCCAGAAGGACATCCCCCAGCAGGACGGGTCAGTACCTGCTGAGGCAAAGCAGTGCCATGGGTCTTTGACGGCTCCATGACACCTCACCCCCGCTTCTCCAGATATTATGTATGGAAATTGGGTTTTGACATTCTATCTAACGAGGGCGGACCCCTTCCCAATTCCACATAATATCCTTCATCGAAGATTCATTTTGATGTAAGTGCATGCACTTACAAAACAAAAAAGAATAATAAACAAGATTTGTTACATGATTTGTTAGTTACAGGTGAATCTAATAAAATCGTGTTTGTGAAGACATGATTAGACCAAGGATAATGCTTCAGAAATAGTAATAGGAAATTATAATAATTGAAGAAGCAAATTTATTCCGAGCGAAATTGGTCGTTTGTTAAAGGCGCCTACATTAGTTGACAACCCTAAATTAAAACTTTAAAAATGAATATCTCCGAGTTCCTGTGTTCGTTGCTTCTTATTTTTTTTGTGGTTATACTTAGTAGTGTACTAAACATTTACACACAAAAATAAAATGCGACCATGTTAAGAATGACCATAAATAAAATTATTATGAAATCATGGAAAAAATAAAATTGACGCCTAGGAGAACGCATTTTTTTATGATAAAATAGATGTAATGATGCATTAAGTTAATGGCTAGCGTGCCATGAAACATTTATTGTAAAATGTTCATTATGAAAGCCTAAAACACGTTTCTATGGTTTCTATGGATTTTTCTCGATTTTCGAAATATTTAGAAAACTATGACACTTAAAACCACGGGGGTTTTAATAGAAGTTTTGTTTGGTTATTATCTTTCTAAAAGCCTCAAAAAATAAGGATGGCCGCAACTAAGGCAAAATAACAGACTGTGCACTGGTACAAGTTTCTTTTAAATTATTTCACTGTATCTACATAATTTATAAACATTTAAAACATTTTTGTAGTTTAAATATTTATGATTTAAGTTTGTTGAATCATATTACTATTGTTTCCATAAAGCATACCATACCGTGAAAAATTATAATAAATCTTCCTGCTGTCACAAGGTATAACGTTTGATAAATGTGTGTACTAATTGTTAATGGCGCAACTTGGGAGAGGCCTATGTCCAGCAGTGGACTGCGATAGGCTGAGTTGATTGATTGATTGATTGATTGATTGATTGAATTGTTAATGCTGAATAAACTTAAAAGTAGTGTATTTATCATGATAGTGAAAGAGGATGATAGAAAAGAAGAACAATGGGTAACTGTTATGATGGTAGACAGCAAACAATTTGTCATAATATCAGTCTATAAACATTTAGTGAGCAGTACTCAATCGCTTATAACAGATGTATCCACCACACTTAATAGACAGATGGTTGATCGTAGAATGTTGTTATCATATCAGATAGGGGATGCCACTGCACTGATCCTCATCTATTGCCACCTAAAATTGCTATGCATTATGACTTAACTCTTCTAGAAGTTAATAGACAGGAAAAAAAAACCATTTTACAAGTCCGTTGACTCTGGCTGGTGCTGGAGAAACAACAATATTATCATCAATCATCATCATCAACTCAGTCCATCACAGTCCACTGCTGGGCATAGGCCTCTCCCAAATTGCGTCACAACACTCCATCCTCTGCCTTCCGCATCCAGTCCCCCCAGCTACTTTCATCAGGTTGTCGGTCCACCTGGCTGGGGGGCACCCTACACTGCGTTTGCCAATTCGCTGTCTCCACTCATTTCACTAATCGGTCCTTCGACAGACGTGGCCAGCCCACTGCCACTTCAGCTTATTAATCCTACAAGCTATGTCGGTCACTCTGGGTCTTCACTGGATAATCTCGTTACGAATTTTATCCTTCAAAGAAACTCCAATATTATATGTAATGGCAAATAAACTTGAGCAAAGATGGTGCTGCTGCATATATGTTAGTGTAATAACATAAAGGTTAGAATTGTTTAAATTAATCACTGCAGCGCATGTTAAAGTTATGTAACTATATCTAATTGTGACTCTTTAGCAGCCTTTTGATTAATTCATGTTTGTTTTGTCTACTGGTAGCAAGCGCGACTGCTAAGTGTGGGTTCGATTCCTGACCCGGGCAAAGAGTTATTGGGTGTTTTTGTTAGGAAATTCACAGTAGCAGCCCGGAGTCTGGATTCGTGCCTGATTATTGGCAATAGGCTCGCCTCCTATTACATGGGACTTATAACATAACTGGCGAAATGTGGGTGTACTATACACCTCTGCCTACGCCTTCAGGGAATACAGGCGTGATGTTATGTCATCTTTGTTCTAGATTTCAAAAGATAGTGTGGTCCGAAGCTGGTGTATTAGTTGGAGGCTGCGATGGTGGACTCCTTCAGTTCTACAGTGCTGAGAAACTGCTCAATAACGCCACCGATGCACTGCTTGGCAGCAGCACAAAACACAATGGTAAGATAATCTTGATTTTAACGCTATACATTTTTAGTTGCTAGGATACCTTTCAGATTTAATACTCATTATTACAAACAAGTTTATGTTTTTCATTTTCTCAAGATACTAATAAACTTTTTAGTTTTAATGAAGTTTTGAAGTTTAGTTTTTATAACCTACCACCAATATGAGTTGGCAAAATAAATCTTTGAATCTTTGAATCTTTAGTCAATCCTTAAAGCTTTACAGCAAATAAGATTTAAATGAAAAGTAAGGTTACTAAAGTCTGTTTTTTCTCTCTTGTCTTATTTAGTAAACAATATTGCCATGTCTCTTTATTCAAATAGCTACTGATAAAATATAATTACTAGTTCTGCACATGTAATAAGGTAAAAAATATATATTATTGAGGTATGCATGAAAAATACATGCTAAGATTGTTTACTAAATAAGAAAAGTAAGAAAAAAATGGTGGTACATTTTGGTGGCAGCTAGTTTATGTTAGAGATGTCACAGTTTTGATAAACAGTTCTGGATGCCTCAATAACAAAAAAAAAACGAAAAAAATATCATTTATTTAAACAAGCTTGATTGTACTTCTTTCTCCTCTCTAAAACATTATCAGGGCACGTCTCAAAAAATTACTTAAATTGCTTATCAAGATTAATATGGTATTCAACTGAGAGAAATGGGTCATTGATATTCAATGTTTGTATATACAGCAATAAAAAAATTACATAACTATTGGCTTTATCATGTGTAGTTTTATTGTAGGGGATATTAATGATGCAATAAATTAATAGCTGTATAAGTTAGTGTGCACAAGCTGTTTAATTGTTATGCTGCCCTGGTAGACAAGCAAGCAGTTTTCAGGCTTTTGTTTCGAATCTTGATTTTGTAAGCAGACACAATAAGTCCATAGGCCATATTATTTTCTACGGAATAAATATGTTATTTCTTCGGAAGAATAAAAAAGGCGGATGGAATCTCGCTAAACAAAGACTGAAGCACTGAATTTTTTCCTAAACCTTTTATAATTTCGAAAGCATTTTAACACACCAGGTTTATACTGTTATTTTATTTATCTACACTCGTATCGTAAAATTCGAATTATGAACTCGAAAGTAATGTCATAATGACATACTTTACGCACATGCACCTGTAATGAATTTAAAAAGTTTCATTACGATACAGTTTGCTGAACAAAACAATGCGGTAATTTAATTTTTTTTCCATAACCGCACACTTCAGCCCAACTAGGGAGTTTTTAATGCCACTTCGACCAAACCAAGGAGTTTTCAAACCTTTTTTTTAGCAGTCGTACAGTTTGGCACCAATGAGTACACAAAATTCAGGGTGGCGCCACTAGTCATACATTGAAAATTTTTATCGTATAAAATCGCGTTTTTGGCAGAACTTTGGATTGTCATATTGCTTTTAATTATATTTAAGTGTTTACAGGCATATTTTTGTATGATAAAACAGAGATTGACGGAATCCTGACGAGGATAGAAAATTAGTTCCGATTATAATGTTTTCGCCAGACTATATTTTATTATCTGTGTAGGCGCGCACCAGAGCGCGTGCGCGGCCGCGCGCCACGGCCTACTGGATTTGGTCATCGTTACTTGTAAATTTATTGTTATTGTTTACGTTATTATTATGGTTTTGTATGTCGAAAGTTTTATTCTGGGCAAAAATATCTGACTACAGCAGTGATACTGAACTGAGGAGAATATGACCCCGCCTGAATTTCTGGATGCAGCAACGTAAATGACGAACAATCTTTTACCAGAGAAATCAAGAAAAACAACGACAATGTTACCAAGATTTTGACTTTGGTATTTTATTTAAAATTGTATGAGTGTAGATAAAATAGTGTATGAAACTGACATAATTAGGTATTAAAACACTCGTGTGATACTATTAAAAACCTCGCCTACGGCTCGGTTTTTAAACTCACACTCGTGTTTTAATAACCCCTATTATGCAACAGTTTCATAAACTACTATTGTGAAACTACAACAATGACTACCGTCACACTAGATTTTTTACATAATCGCGACTTTTTGGCATACTATGGATGTGAATGTGGGTGTGCCAGCCCATACTTTTAAGCTAGCCGGCATACTATGGATATTCCGTCCGCCTTTTTTATTTGTCCGAGGTTATTTCATCAAATTTTATATTAGTACTAAGTTAGAATCAAACCAACAACATTATATGGCCTCTCTGTCAAAGCTCTATTTAGGTTGTTGACACATCTCATACTGATTCCGAGTGCATTGATCTGATAATAATTAGGTCAAACATAACAGTCACTAAGAAGTTGTCGCCACTCGGCTGTAGTTGTCATATTTATTGAGATAGAGATGTTCCTCTTTACACAGTTTTTGTAAAAGAACCAAGAATTATTAATTATTATTATGATTAAAATAGTAGTACTCATTCTTTAAAACTTCTGAATAATTATTCACATTTTACTTAGATGTAAATAACTCAAAACATGATGCAAAAAAAAACATTTAAATAAATAAATAAAATAAAATAAATATCTTCGGGACATTTTTACACAGCACCATCTAGTCCCAAACTAAGCAGAGCTTGTGATATGGGTACTAGACAATGGATATAATACTTATATACTTCTTTTTTTTGTAAATAAATACTTATAATACATAAGAAACACCCAGACCAACACAAACACTTATGTTAATCACACAAATATTTGTGTCTTACTAAGCCATACTTCTTTGCTCTTTAACCGACTTCATTTGTAAGTGTTATCTATCTGCTTCTGACTATAATTAATAACTGGTTTAAACTTTGTGATAACGCATTATCTATGGTCACTGTTTAGCTGCCCATTATTGAGCTTGTATGACGTCACGATACAATGAATGTGCTTAACTTACGTGTTGTATTTTTTTTGGGGAAAGCAGCACTCCAATTGGTATTTTACATCTTTTAGACCATGTAGGATCCTAGAATAGCCTCGCTAGGTTTCTTTAGATGGTCCAATATATATTATTTCGATCATAGAATATCGTAAAATTGCTGCAAACAGCAATTTATTCCATATAAATATAATACGCATAGTTTACTTATGATAGAACAACTTTGAGCATCTCTTTCTGAGATTATAAGCACGAAAATTATGTTCCATTGTGGAAATAAAAATGCAGTGGTCGCGGTGTCGATTGCCGTACCAAACCAATAAATGTATTGCATACAATTTCTTATACAGCAGTACCTATGAAATTCTTTATCTTTTCCACTAGGCAACGTATCGGCGTTGGACATCAACCCTTACCAGAAGAACTTGCTCGCATCTGGAGCATCAGAAAGCGAAATATTTATATGGGACCTGAACAACACGAGCCAGCCCATGGCTCCCGGAAATAGAAACCAACCTTACGACCATGTGCAAGGCTTAGCTTGGAACCAACAGGTAATAGTCCACCTACAAGGTCACCATAGGAGCTATTTTCATTTAAAAAATTTGTTAAAGAATACTACCTTTCCAAATAGATTGTAATTTATTAAGACATTGCCTATGTATCCAATCTCTATTCTAAATTGTAAGATTATATTATATATAGTGTAATATGTTTTGTGCTATTTATTTATTTTAGTTTATTAACATACAGTAGTACGCCACGGACTGCCCCCATTATCTAGATCTTACGTCTTCTTTGTCCATCCAAAGGTTGTCTGGAAGATATCGCTTTTAGCGATAAGACCGCCCATGTACCCATAATTTATATTTTATTCCTGTTTACTACTATTTTCATGGTGTAAAATAAAGTATATTCTATCTATCTATCTATTTTTGTAACATATGTAGTTTAGTAGACGTCTGTGGACGTCTTTTGGCTGAAATGATGATGATAGTAAAATCTAAGCTACAAAGCTTAGCCCATAGACGCACAGTTGCTTGTTTGTCGGTGTTCTACAGGCTGTACTTTGGAGAGTGTGCGCAAGAGCTCCATGAGCTTATTCCGCCATCTCCTTTCTTTCATCGGACTACACGACGCACTGCAGGATATAATCCACATTTGGTAGAAATCCCTACTATCAGGACCAACCTCTTTCATAATGCGCACAGCCAAGTTGTGGAATTCACTGCCGGCATCTGTATTTCCGGACACTTGCAACCCTAACGCCTTTAAAGCTGGAGTGAATCGGCACCTAATAGGTTTGCTCGCTCCATCGTCGACCACATCTTGACAGAGCTGTCTAGATTGCGGTCAAGAGCAGATCTACATCTCATAAAAAAAAATGAATCGGTCAGTCATTCCTGTAGTTTTATCCTGATATTTTTTATGAAACAACTATCGAACTCTTATGAAAAAGTGACTGCTTTGACAGGTACAACACATTCTTGGATCCACATTCGCGACCAGATGCGTCGTGTGGGACTTGAGAAAGAATGAACCGATCATGAAACTCAGGTAAGGCTAGACTTGATTGGTGGCGCTTTTTTATTTATTTGTTTTATGGTCGAACCACGGCACCTCATACAAGCAGTCCAGTAAACGAAAAGTAGACATTCATTACCAACTTTGAGCATGAAGTTCGAATTTCTGCCATTTCTGACGAAGTCTGTGGTTCGAGGGTCGGACTGCTGATCATGAGGTTGTGGGTTCGATTCCCACAGGACACAAATATTTGTGTGATGAACATATATGTTTGTGTTGGTCTGGGTGTTTCTTATGTATTATAAGTAGGTATAAAAAAAAAAAAGTATATATGTATTATATCCATTGTCTAGTACCCATAGCACAAGCTCTACTTAGTTTGGGACTAGATGGTGCTGTGTAAAAATGTCTTAAAAATATTTATTTATGTATTTCTGCTGTAGTTTCTTTCAAGTTCTCTAGTGAAAACGAATAAAATATTCGATGAAGATAATGAATAGTTACTTAAATTCCAGCGACTCGCAGTCCCGCACGAGATGGCGCTCGCTGGCGTGGCACCCGACTGTTGCCACTCAAGTGTGCATCGCGTCAGAAGATGACCAAGTCCCGGTAGTGCAGCTGTGGGATTTGAGGTAAATGTTACGACTGACATAAGTACTCAAGTATTTTATTATTTTTAACGCACTTACGCATGCGAAGCGAAATCTAAAGATTAAATTGTGGAAAGAAAAAATCGCAAATCAATCAAATCGTAGTGGAGGATAATTTCGATACCACGAGCAGTGTTCACGGTAGCTTAGTGGCTAAAACACTGGCGTACTGACCCAGGAGTCGCAGGTTCGAATACTGCTCGTGAGCGATTTTTTCTTTCTACAATTTAATCTTTATAAGTACTTAATATTTATCTAGCAAAATGCAATAGTTGTTTTAGAGTTTGACCCCAGTTTCTGGAAGGCTGATCAACGCAATAATTAACTAATCGACTGTCAAATCTCAGGTCAAGCGATGTGATTGGTTGTTAACAGTTTCGCCGACCAATCACAGAAGCTGATATTAGATTTGACAATAGATCAAATTGATCAGCCTTCCAGAAACTGGGGGTGAGTCGTGCAGGACGCCAACCCAACATCTAGGTTAAAACCGAATGGGATACAATATTGCATTTGTGCATTAGCTATTTTACCATGAAGGAAAGAATAAAATTACATACAAGTCTATTATACTGAGATCAGGATTAAATTACAGTTATTTATCCCCAGATTGGCAGCTTCTCCCCTGGTCACACTGGAGGGTCATCAGAAGGGCGTGATGTCAGTATCGTGGAGCAGACAGGATCCTGATCTACTCCTGTCGGCTGGCAAGGACGGCAGAGTGCTGTGCTGGAACCCCAACAACACTAAACCTGTGAGTAATCATAATCTCAAACTCAAACTTTTTAACGATTTAAATTGTGGAAAGGAAAAATCGCTCACGAACAGGATGCGAACCTGTGACTCCTGGTTCAGTACGCCAGTGCTTTAGCCACTAAGTTACCGTGAACACTACTCATCATCATCATCAACTCAGCCTATCGCAGTCCACTGCTGGACATAGGCCTCTCCCAAGTTGTGCCACAACACTCGGTCCTCTGCCTTCCGTATCCAGTCCCCCCCAGCCACGTTTTTCAAGTCGTCGGTCCACCTGGCGGGGGGGCGCCCTACGCTGCGTTTGCCGATTCGCGGTCTCCACTCAAGGACTCGTCTGCTTCAGCGGCCATCGGTCCTTCGACAGACATGGCCAGCCCACTGCCACTTCAGCTTACTGATTCTATAAGCTATGTCGGTCACTCCGGTTCTTCTCCGAATAATCTCGTTTCGGATTTTTCCTTCAAAGAAACTCCAAGCCTAGCTCGCTCCATAGCTCGCTGAGCGACTTTAAATTTATGGACTAGCCCAACTGTCAGTGTCCACGTCTCAGCGCCGTAAGTCATGACTAGCAGGACGCACTGGTTGAAGACCTTTGTCTTCAAACTTTGCGGTATAGGCGACGAGAAGACTCGGCGAAGTTTGCCAAATGCTGCCCATCCCAAACGGATCCTTCTGTCGGCTTCTTTCTCGAAGTTGTGCCTACCAAGCTGAATTATCTGCCCTAGGTAGACGTACTCCGTTACAACTTCGAGTGCCGACCCTTCGACGAATATCGGCCTCGGCATGACATGCCTATTGAACATGACTTTAGTCTTGTCCAGATTCATGCCGAGACCGACACGCCGAGAGGCTCCGTTTAAGCTGTGCAGCATTTCGCCTAGTTGTTCCAGCGACTCAGCCATTACAACGATGTCATCGGCAAAGCGGAGATGTGAGATGTTCTCGCCGTTAACGTTGATACCCTGTCCAGTCCAGTCCAGCGTCTTGAAGACGTCTCCCAACGCGTTAGTGAACAATTTTGGGGATATGATATCCCCCTTGTCTCACCCCTCTGCGCAGTTGGATAGGCTTCGTCTTTTGGTCCTGGAGCTGAACAGTCATGGTAGCTGCGTTGTAAAGGCATCTCAGCATCTCTATATACCGTTCATCAATGTGACATCGCTGCAGAGCATCCAGAACTGCCCAAGTTTCGATGGAGTCGAAGGCCTTCTCGTAGTCCACAAATGCCATACACAGCGGCTGATTGTACTCTTTAGTCTTCTGTACGATCTGCCGAACGGTATGGATGTGGTCTACGGTGCTGTAGCCTTTTCGAAACCCAGCTTGCTCTGGTGGCTGGAATTCGTCGAGTCTTCTGGCGAGACGATTCGTGATGACCCTCGAGAACAGCTTGTACACATGGCTCAGGAGTGAGATGGGTCTATAGTTCTTCAGTAGGGTTTTATCCCCTTTTTTGAAGAACAGTACCACCGCACTCCCGCTCCATGCCTCCGGTGTAGAGCCTTGTTGGATGACGGAATTAAACAGACTCTGTAGCTCCTTCAGGACCGGAGCCCCGCCTGCTTTTAGGAGTTCAGTGGTAATTCCGTCATCGCCCGGAGCTTTGTTGTTCTTAAGCTGCTCGAGGGCCGCCCCAATCTCGCCCTGGTCAACGTCCGGAAGATCTTCGGTGTAATGGCGCGTGAGCTGGGCTCTTTTGTCGTCATTGCTAGGAACCGCTAGTCTCGCCGTTTTCGTGGAATACAAATGCCCATAGAAGTTTTCGACCTCATCCAGCATCTCGATCTTAGAGGTGACAATTTTGCCATCCGCAGCTTTCAGTTTCATCAGATGGGTCCTCCCTAGCTACTAAGCGAAAACTTTCGACCCCCTATTTTGCTCAATCGCCGCCTCAATGGCGCGTGTATTGGAGCGGCGGAGGTCACGTCGCATCAGCTTCCTAATCAGTAGGTTTAAGGACCTACTATCTGATGAAGTCGAATGCGCGGATGACATCTCCCGTCTCTTCCTCATCAGATCGAGAGTCTCAGCCGAAAGCTTGGGCAACTTGCTTCCACGCTGTGGCGGAAAGAATTTGCGAGACAGTTCCTGCAACGTTTTGACCATGGTGTTGGTTTTCTCCTCAATATTGCCAGTGGTTTCCAGCGAGTCGAATCGATTTTTAAGTTCGAGTTGGAACCTTTCGGAGCCCAAACTGGTTTGGAGCGGCGAAGGTCGGAGAGTAGACTTAATCAAGCGCGTTCTTTCAGCTCTAATATTGATATTTAGAGTGCCTCGGATAAGTCGGTGTTCACTTCCGGTGTTAAACCTGTTGATCACGGAGACATCTCTAAATATATGCTTCTTATCCGTCATGATAAAGTCTATCTCGTTCCTTGTTACGTTATCGGGGCTTTTCCAGGTCCATCTTCTATGGGGCTTCTTCTTAAAGAAGGAGTTCATTAAGAAGAGCCCTTGGGACTCCAAGAAGTTGGCCAACATTTGGCCCCTGTGGTTTCTGCGCCCCAAACCGTAAGGTCCGATTTTAGATTCGCCGCGTTCTTGTACTCCCACTTTAGCGTTAAAGTCCCCCATAACAACGTTGTAGTGAGCCTTAGCGGTACTATTCATAGCCTTAGCTATGTCTTCGTACATCGCTTCGGCTATATCATCAGAGTGTGTCGAGGTCGGCGCATATACCTGCACTACTTTTAGCTTGTACCTATCATTTAGCTTTAGTACAAGGTACGCTACCCGTGTCGACACACTACCGATTTCCACAACGTTGTTCACGAGGGCCTTATTGACAAAAAAAACCAACACCACCTTGGGAGAGCTGATCACCTTCGCGGAAGTAGAGTAAGTTTCCTGACTCCAGGGTTATTGTGTCCTCCCCCTCTCTACGGACTTCGGATAACCCCAGTATATGCCATTTTATATGACTTAACTCTACTTCAAGCTGGGCGAGGTGATGGTCCAGTCTCAACGTTTGTCCATTGTACGCTGCCAGATAGAGTCGTCGGTTTTGGTAGCCTGCCGTAACCCAGGGATTCTTCGCACCCCCCGTCCCACCGTTACCACGACCGCTACCGTAGTCGGGAATAGAGGGACCACCGGGAACTGGGGGCCGTTGTATTGTTTGTGCGTTCATTTTGGGATGTATGCCCAGAGCCACCACGCTGGGCAGGCGGGTTGGTGACCGCAGTGGGTGATGTTGCACGATGTTTGTGCACAGAAGGACGCTGCTGCCCATCCTCCTGATTTAAACCCTTAGTCGCCTTTTACGACACCCATGAGTAGAGGGGGGGTGGTCTATTCTTTTTATTTGCCGGATACCAAACGGCAACACGAACACTACTCGTGGTATCGAAATTAACCTCCACTTGGCACGTCTTTAGGTGACGTCAGCGATATGTTATTAAGAAACAGTGTTTCATAACCGACTCGACTAACTTTGCAGTTAATTCAAAGTCGTATAGATATGCCTACCCTTACCAATTATTTTATTATTTTAACGCATTGACGCATGCGAAGCAAAATCCAACGATTAAAATTGTGGAAAGAAAAAATCGCTCACGAGCAGGATTCGAACCTGTGACTCCTGGCTCAGTACGCCAGCGCCAGTGCTTTAGCCACTAAGCTACCGTGAACAAACGAACTTTTTATTGCATTCATGTATACATAGGTGTTACATTTATAAGTCCTGTAGGTACTTATATTGTTGTATTTTTGGCATATTTTGAACATATACTTACTCCAATACAATCAAGACCTTGTAAGGACTTATTCCATTGCATGTTTTAACTCCTGGAGTTTCCTGTAAAGCTAGGATAGAATCTACACTGAAAAACAGCAACGAAAAACGTCAAATTTCGTTCGATTAATCTCGCAACCTACGACAAAGTTACAAGCAATAGGAGAAGTAGAATATGTTGTCTAATTTCTTGCTTGTTTATCTGTATAATGTGTTGTTAGTGAACAATAGGGAAGGTGTAAATTTGTTTAAATCGTTTTTATTTTAAAAATCGAAACCGTTTCAAGAAAAATAAGCAACTATGAAAAAAACAATAAATATTCAATAAAATGTCCAAGTTATAAGCAATTTTAATTGGTTCACTAGACAGAGACAGCGCTACCAAAGAATGACGTCATTGTTCAAAACCTTCAAAGAAACTTGACATCTCTTTGTACAATGTCCGTTTAGCACGACAAGGACAGAAAATGGCCGTTCCAAAAACTGAAAAAGCGTTTATCTCTTTCATTTTTTCATGGATTTTATTACTATTTTCACAAATGTTGTCGATGCTGTACCTTCTTTTAAATAACATAACATTTTTGGTATATTTTAACAGTAGTCTACTCCCGGGTTCTTGTTGTATTAAACATCGTGCCTTTGTCTCCAGGGTGGTGAGCTGCTAACAGAGATCAGTCACCAGCAACAGTGGGTGTTCGACGTGTCCTGGTGTCCTCGCGACCCCAGCTTGATGGTCACCGCGTCGTTTGACCAGCAAGTAGCGGTACATTCACTGCTCGGCGGGTCTAGACCAGAAATTGTAAGTATCTTTAAATGTGGCCTGTAAGTAGTATCTATATTGAGGTTAAATCCGCTTCTTAGTTTTGGCTTCTTAATTCAAAAAGTGAATGTGTATGGTATCAAATTTCTTTGTCCAATCTTTTGTCCAATTGAATTTGCTCCACTATCGTGCTGGTGATTACTGATACGAAACCACAAAAAAATGCGATTCTTGTTTTAGTTTTGCATTTTTCATACATAACCAGCTTTGGGCAAATAAATAAAACTGATTTGCAAAAAAACCTATTTATTTACTTAATTTTTTAAAGTTCGCAATGTATTCAAATAAAATTTAAGCTGGCGCTAGGGGTGAACGACATCCGCTCGCATACGCAGTCCGTGTCGTAGCGAGCGTAGGTAGGTTAGGTACCCGCGGCATTGATCCCGAGTTTTGTACGCTTCAAATTGCGGGTTTGCAAAATACCAAATTCATTCTACACTCCTCTTCCAGACGACCCACAACCAGAGCAACATCATGGACTCGTTCGGCGGCATGGACACGTTCAGCGCCCTCCCCGCGGTGGCCCGCGCGCCGCAGCCCCCTCCGGCGCCCACGCAGCAGCTGCCCGTGCCGCCCAACTGGCTCAAGAGACCCGTGGCGGCCAAGTTCTCCGTAAGTTATTTATCATTTTATTTATTAATTTCCAATATACGTGGGACACTCAGAAAGTTTTGCGAAACTAAAAAAAATTGTTCTATACGTACATATATTTTTATCAAATCTTTTCAAAGTACTTTCCACCAGCCTCTATACAAAGATTCATGCGCCTAAACCAGTTTTCAAAACACTTTTTCCAGTCCGCCGCAGACACCTCGTTTACAGCCTGCTCGAACGCAGCCAGCGCATCTTCCGGCGACGAAAATTGTATCCCTTTGAGCTGATTTTTTATTTTTGGGAATAAAAAGAAGTCACACGGTGCTAGATCAGGGCTGTAAGGAGGGTGACCCAGGAGTTTGACTGGCGTGCTGTCCAGGAAGTCCCTCGTTTTGAGTGCGGTGTGCGCAGGTGCATTGTCGTGGTGGAGCAGTAGCCCGCGGAGCCCTGTGTTTGGTCGCTTGTTGCTTATAACAGAGAAAACTTCTGGCAAACATTTGGTAGTATACCATTCGGCATTAATGCTTCTTTGATCCCGTAAGGGAATTGATACCAAGTGGCCAGTCAAATTAAAAAAGCTAGCGATCAAAATCTTACCCCCGCTTCTAGATCGCTTCACTTTGGTAGGCGTTGGCTCATTTTGAAACACCCAAACAGTCGACTGGCGCTTGGTTTCTGGGTCGTATTGATAAATCCAGGACTCATCACCTGTAACGATGTCGTAAACACGCCGAGACGAGCCTGCTTCAAATTTGTTAAGCATATCACGGCACCATTCCACCCGGGCCTGCTTCTGAGCATCGGTGAGGTTGTGCGGCACCCAGCGTGATACTATCCTCCTCACGCGAAGATGGCTGTGTAGAATCTCGTGAACGCTTCCCGATCCAATCTTCAATATGTGTTGAATCTCCTGATATATAATTCGCCTATTGTCTTGGATTAAATTTTTCACTGCTAGCACGTTTTCTTCGGTAACAGCCGTCAAAGGGCGACCGCTTCTTTCGTCATCCCCCAAAGTTGGTCGACCGCGCTTGAATTCGTTATACCAACGATACACGGTTGCCTTGGAAGGGCCTTCATCCATGAATGCCATTTGAAGTCTATCGTACGATTCATCCGGTTTCAGGCGACACTTGAAATCGTATAAAATCATAGCTCTAAAATGTTCCCGGCGCAGATCCATATTTCAGTGAGACACAATACTTTGAATTAACTCGCAAAAAATGTGGAGGGAAATTTTGAAATTGGAACTTACTTATTTTTACTTATAAATAATCATATTTTCGAAAAACATTATAACTGGCCAGTCTCACATATATAAAAACTTTTTTTCGCAATACTTTCTGAGGGGCCTGGTACATTGTTCTACACGATCAATGATATTGTCGTACACGAAAACCGCTAAGGACTTATCTGTGTACGGCGAGTCGTTCATTTTAAACATAAAAAATTCAGGTTATTTTATTTTCTAAGAATATATTATTTGTTATACATATAAATTTTTTTGTGATGTTATGTTATAACAATAGATTAAGAATAGTAAGGTTCAGGCGACAAACGCGTTTTGATGCGTTACAAAAAATCTTTTAAATTTGTACTTATAACTTTTCGAACGTTTATTGTAAAGGGTTTGCAGATCCTCTGGTAGTTTATTAAGATAGTAGGGAACCACCTAGTTAGCAACTCTCGTCCCGTAGAGGTTATTGGTTTTAGGTAGTACATATTTATTTTTAAATGAGATAGGTCTTAAGAAACTTGGTCTTGTTATTTCTATTATAAGCTCAGGCTTATTAACTTCCGCTAGTGTAAAATATTCGACCTTGTTGTACACATTCATAACATTACAATATTCAAATAAGTCGTAGTCAATATTTTTTTATATTTCTTTTTTATATGTTTGGGCGTGATGATTTTTAATATTTTTAATTGTAGTCTATAAATATCTGCCAAATATGTTTGGTAGGTTCTACCATAGTTGTACTCATTGAAAAGTGAAACTTAATAATAGGCTTGTGGAGGAACGAGGTATCATGTTCCTCCAACCAAAGGGGATCCTCCGACCAGCTACCTTACTCTTGAAAATAATTCCGACCGATCGGCATTGGATTTATATCAATTCGTACTTTTAAGTGCAAAAAATGCAATAAATTTACTAGAAATTGAGTAATTTTAGAATTAATTAAACCTAATCATAATTAAAATTGTGTTTTGTGTATATTTTTAATCAAGAATACACATTAATTCTTGTCACTTTTTGACATTGATATTGGATTGAGATTCGAATTATTTTCAAGAGTAACCCCACAGGTTGGGTCTGCGCCCAGCGGCCTACTGCCCAACCGTTGATGTTGGGCGCTTGTATAGCTAAGTTGGTGTCATACTCTGCGTGCGTGATACAGGATATTTCTCAAGTAGCGGGATAGATGTCGCTACAATACTCACGTGCGTGATTCGGGATTGCTGTCATCATTGACTACTTTGGTGTTAGTTCCCATGTAGCGGGATAGATGTCGCTACAGGCTTCTTAATTTGTTTGCAGTCTTGCGCTTCATTATCAGACGATTTTTTTCCTTCACTGTTAAAGCAAGTGATGATCAAATTCTGATCCGCACATGAATTTTCGTAAAGTCAGATGTGTTGGCCGGATTTGAACTCAGATCCCCCTGCACGGAAGGCAAGCGTTCGACCACTAATGTAATGTAATAAGCGTTTCAAAAGCGGTTAATAGACAGAGACAACACTAGTGACTGCTGACGTCATTACAAATTAAGGATTATTCCCAACCGCCATCCCCAAATCCGCCACCACTGGTAGTCGTTGCGATAAATCTATATTTTATTTCCCAAATGCCATCCAGGAACAATAATATAATAATTTTACGAATGTCCACCACTGGTGGCCGTTCAGTAGTGGCCGTTGCAACAAAACCATACTTTTCGTTCCCAACAACCACAAGCGGTTGTGGTAAATTTTAAATAGCACTGCATGCGATGCAGTGCATTGTGACAGTTGGAAGCATGAGTTCACGCTTAGATTTGTCTCTGGATATAAGCTTAAAACTTAACCCGAAACGGCCTGTAACAACAAGTAGGTATTAGGCTGACCATGACAATATTAACTTAATTTAAATGTGCTTAAAGTTGATATTTGTCAAACATTAATTTAATTTTAACCATAGTGATATTTCAAATATTTACAACATTTTCAGTTTGGTGGCAAACTAGTGACATTCGAAAAGTGCCCGCAAGAGTCCGGCCCACAGAAACTTGTATACATAAGCCAGGTAAGAATTTTTTAAATTTTAGTTACGTTTAGAAATAATTTGTTACCAAAAAAAACAAGAAAATGATTATTGTCTCGTTTTCGTCTCGATTAACTCAGCCTTTTGTAGTATACCCGATTGGTTAAATTAGGACCTACGAGTAGCACTGGGCTACTATCCAAGTAGATTGCTAACTGTCAATTTGTATTCAGGTTGTAAGCGAGCCAGAAATAGTGGAAAGGGCAACAGAGTTGGACGCTGTACTGGACACCACCCTCAGTCACGACCCCGCAGCCATTGAGAGACTCGCTGAGTAAGTACTGACTAAATATAAGAGCTACCAGGACATTCATCTTAGTTGGTTAAAAGCGGGTCCTAAATATAAATACTATCGGCAGAACCCTACAGCCATGCATATACCGTCTGTCCGTCCGTCGTCCTTTTTAAAACCAAAAGGGTCACCATACAAAAAACCTCGAAAAAATTACATTTTTCGTATATTTTTGCATTTGTTCCTGCTCTATCCTAAAAATCGTAAAACATACAAACGACAAACTTGGCATGTAGGCTTATTCTAGTTTAACAATAAATAATAAAATGAAGGTAAATACAGACATGTGGTGGTACGAAGCCTAAGTACGTGAGTCCGACTAGCATTTGGCCGATTTTTAATTATTGAAAAAACATTGTCTAATTAACTCTTTGTATGTTGGCAGTTTATCAATTCTGTTATGTGATCGGCCATGAATAAAATAGTTTTTTCACATTTGTCGGACTATAATAAGTTGTCGTGGTCGCTCACAATGGGCCTGATAAGAAGGCTCAAAGTCACTCAAAGGGCAATGGAGAGGGCTATGCTCGGAGTGTCCCTGCGTGATCGAATCAGAAATGAGGAGATTCGCAGGAGAACGAAAGTAACCGACATAGCCCGAAGAATTGCCAAACTTAAGTGGCAGTGGGCGGGGCACATTGCTCGCAGAACGGATGGCCGATGGGGCAGCAAAGTTCTGGAGTGGCGACCGCGTATTGGAAGGCGCAGCGTGGGTAGGCCCCCCACAAGGTGGACCGACGACCTGGTGAAGGTCGCGGGAATCCGCTGGATGCGGAAGGCACAGGACCGGTCGTTGTGGCGATGCTTGGGGGAGGCCTATGTCCAGCAGTGGACGTCTTTCGGCTGAAATGATGATGATGATGATAATAAGTTGATCAAATCATTAAACGCATTTGCAAATTGAGCCTTATTTCAACAGCACTTGAATGTGTATTTGCTCGTGCAGGTACTGTCGTCAGAAAGGCGATGCTACAACAGATCAGAATGAACGCTACACATGGTTCTTCTTACGCGCCAACTTCTTACCGACGTTTCGAAGCGAAGTGCTCAACTTGTTGGGTAAGTTCATATGTTATGTATAATTACTTACTCTTACTCCTCTGGCTCAGCGACCCAAAGTGAGTCATGGCCTCCGAAACGAGAACTCTCCACTTTCCTCGATCTTGCACGATATCTCGCCAGTTGGTAGCTTGAAGCTCACGTAGATCAGTCTCCACAGCATCTCCCCAGCGATATCTGGTGCGACCTACTGGTCTACGTCCGGTTGGTTGGCCCAGATACGCTTTCTTGGGTCCTCGATCTTCCCCATGCGTTCGACGTGGCCGAGCCATCGCAAACGTTGCGCCTTGAAATGTATAATTAGATTAAATATTATCATAACTGCTTGTTTTTCTGGTTGAAATAAGCTCCAAATTACCAAGAAGCTCTGAGTTTGGCTATGTTGTTTGGCCACTTAAAATTTCTAAATCATCATCATCCTCCTGCCCTTATCCCAATTTATTTGGGGTCGGCGCAGTATTTTTCTCTTGTATTTTTCTTCCATACATCTCTACATCAGCCGTAATCTCCGTGTTCACTTTCTTTCTATTCATTGGATCTTTCACACAATCCATCCATTCATCCTTCCACAAATTTATAAACAATTTTGAAATTATATTTACGTTATAACGACCTATTCATTGTAATAACTACTATTTTGTTCCGTAAAGTTACCCCAACTTTGAATCAGAAAGAAAGAAATATTTATTTGACACAAAGCACAGATACACAGACACAATTCAACAGGAACACAATCAAATATACAAAACGGTTCATAGATGCTGTGTGTCTAGCGACTGTGCCAAGTAGGTCCAGTTCAGCATAAATGCCAGGCAACTAGTGCATGACGCTGGTTTTGATCTGACACTTGATCAAAAGTCTTCAAAAGTTTCGAGCTTTGTTTTCGTACAAAGTCGCCCATTGACGGCGTGCTGGCCTGCCAAAGAGACCGATATATAATTCTACTTACAGTTTAGTATTTTGCAGTATTGTTTTGATAATTTATTAATGCTACAGGTTTCAAACAAGACGAGATATCTTCAAAATTCAAGAGCTCCAGCCTCCCGACTGGCGACGGCACTCAACCAGACGTGGCTGGGCTGAGTAGAGTGAGTCATGCAACCTAATATTATACAGTAATGTGTTTATACCCTTATCTGATATGGCTTTCGATCTGCCAGCGCTGTTTTCTGTGCTTATAATTATTATTATTTGATCTTGACTAAACTGTTTGAACATATTTAATTCATTAAGGGATTTATATCTAGATATTTATCTTGCATAATACGATGTTTTCTTGGCAAACTATTTATTTTTCTGTCATAATTTTCAATAACATTAACTTGTATAACTTTCTCACTGCCACGGTTCTTATGTTGAAAATGCTAGCTCTTGTGATTCAAGAAAAAGTTATATTTACTTAAAAATTGATGCAGCATGCTAATGACCTTTTGAATATCAGAAGGTATATATACCAGTACTGTTCAAAAGTACAAACCTATAGGCCATTTTAGTCTTTACATAGCTACAGTATTATTTCACAAATTTACTGTATTTTTGCGCTTGCGTTACCTTTTTAAATCAAATACCTTGGCGGTGAGAACGTTTATGAGCAATAAACCACATAATACCCTGTATACTTATGCTAACTCCTTATGTATAACGTGGCACTGTCTGTCTGCCTCACTGCTAGGGCGAGTCCACGGAGACGGAGGCTGAGTTGTCCACAGACACCAGCACAGACCTATCGGTGAGTAATGCTATCGCTGATTACTGACTGCCTTGTGGGGAATAAATACTTAACTGCTTCAATTGCATGGTGTCGCAAGCGCAGCTTCTCAGCCTGAGATCCTGAGGGTCCATTCGGACGGGCCACTAACGCGGCCATAACGCAACAACACGTAGCTATTCCAAAAGCTATCAGAGAGTGTTTAAAGTTCAAATTCACACTTGGTTCACTGACAACTGCTTATATGACATAAAAGAATTTTGGAATGTAAAATAATCATGTATAAATTAGAATTGTGTAAAGTGATATTTTACTGCTGAGCGTGGGGTCCTGGGTTCGATTCCCGGGTCGGGCAAAGTGTTATTGGGTTTTTTCATTAGGAAATTCTTAGTAGCAGCCCGGAGTCTGGATTTGAACCCGGTCAATGGCAATAGGCTCGCCCCCTATTACATGGGACTATAACATAACTGGCGAAATGTGTGTGTACTATTACACCTCTGCCTACCCCTTCGGGGAAATACAGGCATGATGTTATGTTATGTCGATATTTTAATATTATTTTTGACGTGTATATAATAATTGTTGAAATTTTTTAATCCATTTATTGAATAATTTGATAATATTATTAATTTGTGATAATAATTGAAAATAAGTTTATAAATAAATTCATGTCTCTAATTTTGTATGCCAGCTGGCTGGCGAAACATGCAGAACTATAACTTATGTAACACCAGTATGAACCATGTTTCGTACAAATAAACATTTCGTTTCATTTCATTACTAGTTTTTTGTCAATTAACACTTGTAACTGTTACACCTCTGCCTACCCCTTCGGGGAAATACAGGCATGATGTTATGTTATGTTAACACTTGTAACGAATTTTTGTATTTCTGCAAAGCCAGGGCTATAATCGAGCTGGAAGCACGAGCTGAAACAAAATCTTAACTGTCAAAAAACTAGCTGCGAGTGGTTGCGTTGAAGCTGGGTTTGTGGCCCGTCGGAATGGATCCTAAAATGATTCAAATTGAATTTTTTTGTTTTCATATAAACCTAATTACAGGCACTTTTGTAACGTCAAGCTTTAGTTGCACTAGATTCCCAGGTTAACACAACAAACATAACATCACGCCTGTATTTCCCCGAAGGGGTAGGCAGAGGTGTAACAGTACACCCACATTTCGCCAGTTATGTTATAGTCCCATGTAATAGGGGGCGAGCCTATTGCCATTGACCGGGCACAAATCCAGACTCCGGGCTGCTACTGAGAATTTCCTAATGTAAAAACCCAATAGAACACTTTGCCCGACCCGGGAATCGAACCCAGGACCCCACGCTCAGCAGGTGGTGGTCTTATTCCCAGGTTGATGATGATATTGTCCATTGCAGGATGCCCACACACTCATCGAGAGAAAACTGGCCAACCTAGACTTGGCACCGACAGTCACCAACGTTGTCATTCCTAATGGAGAAGGTATTATTTTAATTTAAAAAGCTTCGATTTTTCTATAGATTTTCCATAAGGTTTTTGACTTGCATTGTAAGAAATAGAAAATAGGGATCAGCTACAATTTTACGAAAACAAAAATTCATCAAACAATGAGATTACTTGAAACATTTTATTATGGAATAGGATGCCAAACGAGCTAAACGCCCACCTGATGTTAAGTGGTTACCTTTGCCCATAACAACTGCAATACCACCTAGACTGTTGCCTTAATGGTACCGCAACTCGGTTCGCCAAACTAAGACATGAAGATGGAAAGTCTCATGTGATGATTACACATTACATTACATTATTCTGATTCTCTACACAGATTCGACTAGTTTGATCTGCCGCGCGCTGGTTTGCGGCAACTTGGAAGAGGCGGTGGAACTGTGCCTGGACGCTAAGAGGGTCGCTGATGCTCTCATCATTGCCTCACTGGGTAAGTTAGTTTAAATATACGCCTTTAAATACCTTGAGCACACCTCGGACACTCAATACAATATGAATACTAGCGCCACCTACATACACAAGATTTCGTCTGCTTACGCACACACACGTATAGGTTAGGGATGCTCGCCGCTCGTAGTGCCGACTGGGTTCCAAGCTCTTCTCAGTAGTTTTCAGAGATGGCGTGCTTGTATAGCGAATGGCGATTGACAGCCATTGCACGATTGCAGTCCAAGTGCCTTCAAACAGCGGACGCGGACGAGGAATCATGAATTGGCGGGGGGCGGTGAGTGGCCGTTCTGTACGTTAGTACTATTAGATATTCTGTGCCTTGAGCTTAAGATGATAAATATTTATTTTCATAAACTGATAAGCTACACGATTAAGGTACACCTTTTTTTCTTTAGTAAGGATCTCTGTCAAAATAGACTTCCAAATCCAAAGGTATTGAAACCAAATATTTGAACTTTGAAATGAATGAAGCATTAGTTCCAATATCGCAGTCACTCTTTTAGCCACGGTCTTACAATATAGAAGAAGGCTTATGGCTTATTTACAGCAGGTCGACAGCCTTGGGATGAAGGCGACGTAGGCGATGCACTGCTTATACCTAGTCGGCGAAGGCGTAAGAGTCACGAAGCAGGGTTTTTCACCTAGTTTCGCCCTACTTATGACTTCAAACTGTAGTCGTCAAACAACTAGCTAGGCGTTTATATCGGGTCGGTTGCCGCCTTTAGACTGGCAAGCGAAGTCAACCTGTAGACTATAAACAACGTATAAATGAGCCATTAGTTAACCTTCGAATCCGTCGGCTACCTCCGTCTGCTCCACAGAAATAGATAGAATGGAAAAGTGGGCAGGGCGCGCGTGCCAACACTCTGCACCTTAGTGCAGGGCATTTCAAAGCCTTTCTCAGTACGCCTTATGACTTGTTTTTGTAAATACTGTAACAAAAACCCGCAAAAATACCTTATTGTGCTGTTTCTAACTGCAGAAACATAAGTTAAAAATTAATGACAGAAACATAAGTTAAAGATTATTTAACTTATCAAAAAAAGTTAGTATTGACACAACATTAGTAGCATACCATGGTTTGGTTGCTTCCATTTTGAGGTTTGGAATAATTTTTTGGGGCAATAGCAGCCTGAGGTTACAGGTGTTTAGAGCCCAAAAACGTTGCATAAGAGCAATGTGTGATATGAAGATGACAGATAGTTGCATACCGGTGTTTAAGTCCCTAAAGGTATTAACATTTCCGGCATTGTATATTTTGGAAATGGCTGTTTTTGTTAAAGTAAACAAGAATCTCTTCATTACAGTATCAGAAACTAGAAGGGGACCTATTAGAAGCCAATATAAAAATCTTTTACATGTTGGCGGTTATAACACAGCTTTACTTAAAAAAAGTGTTCTTAGCATGGGCCCTATAATATACAATAAAGTACCTGATATTATAAAAAAAGAAACTACACACATTTTTAAAAAGAAATTGTCAGCATTATTGTTGGAGAAATGCTACTATTCAGTTAATGATTTTTTAAATGATAAATTCTAGTTTTACAATGTAGATAACACATGACATTAATATTTTAAATTTAATTTGAAATTGTTTTGATTATTATTATTTTATTGCAGGAATGTTACTATTTAATTAATGATTTGAAAATGATAAATTCTAGTTTTACTATTTAAGTACCTACCTAACTCGTGACATACCTACATATTTTTATATTTTATTCAGTTTAATGTAATATATTTGATTATTGTTTTATTGGTGTTATGGATTTTAAATTTAATTGATTAATTAATTAAACTCAAAAATGTTTGCATGCCTCATTCAAGGTAGTTTGTACAAGGGTCACTCTACCGATAACACCTTTATGTCATGTACCTACATTCTTTGCAAATAAATTATTATTCTATTCTATTCTATTCTAATGACGTCAATATGTAAGGCGTAGTTTGTTTGAAAGTTGCCACGCATGAATCGCAAGTAAAATTGTGACTACAACCATTCAACTCTATCTATATCTGTGGTCTGCTCATACATTGGTGGCTTTTTTGTGAATAGGTAGCCCAGAACTCTTGTACAAGGTACAGAAGTACCACCTGAACAGCACAGCGGGGGAGCCCGTGTCTCTCGTGTGCAGCAGCCTATTACTGGCGCAGTGGGACGCGCTGGTGACGTCAGCCGCCGCCAGCAGCTGGCGCGACACGCTGGCCGCGCTGCTCACGCACACGGAGGGAGAAGCAGCCAGCCACTACTGCGGTGAGTACCTTAAAAGGGACCTTAACTAACCCTAAGGAACTACCCTCTTTGTTAGATCATAAAACGCACATCATGCAGTACAGCCGTCATTATAAACTCGACGATTTGTGCAGTTAAACACCCGCAAAGTCGGCGGGAGATGATTAGAAGTCGTCGGTTACATTACACGTAAAATTATCTCTAGTAACCGGGTTTCAAATGGTGGCAATTTAATGCAATAATTCAAACAATTTTTATCATCCGTTCGTGCACGGCTGGCGAGGACGTGGTTGGAGGTGGATCACTGTGTGGCTCAGTTTCTTACGGGTCATGGCAATTTTAAGAGTAGACTCTTTTCCTTCAAACTTGTTGCTTAGCCATTGTGCCAGTGTTCAACGTCTCACTATGAATACGAACAATCTGCACATCATATCCTGTGGGTGTTTTGTCTATGGCAAAATTATCTCAATATTATGTATGTTAGACAGTGTGCAAGTTACATCCGGTGTTGTTTACTATCGGGACCTTGTGTCGACTAGAACAAATTTCCATGCGTTCAAGCGTTTTTGCCATACCTATTAATGGAATCAAGTGTAACAGCTCGCAAATAGGACCCATAAATCATTAGTTTTTATTTTTAATCCGTGGTGCTAGGCAGCTTGGCTTATCCAAGTTGCAAACATTTATTTTTATTGCACCTATGGCCTTTTACTCTATTCTGTATTCCGCTTGATACGGAGGGAAGTGGAAACAAATTTTCTTCCTACTCCTCCTAATTTCTTTTCTGATTAATTTCGTTGCGGGTTTCAAGACAGTTCAATCATTTCCCCGGGACGCACCGAGCTTCATTGCTTCGGCGTTTCTTTGGTTGGTTGCCATTGTAGATCCTGGCTTACAGGAGTTGCAGTGGTTGGGAAAGTGAGGTGGGCTTGTCCAAAAACAAAACCAATAATTTTAAACTATTTCATTGTTTTAATTGTCCCACAGAAATGTTGGGCGACAAACTGTCCAAGGAATCAGATCCCTCTCTATCGGAGGCTGCGACCATCTGCTATCTCTGCGCTATGAGTCCCGAGGAGCTGGTGGCTCGATGGAGTCAGTCGAGGAGGGGAGACGTGGCTGCGTTGGCAGCTCTCACTGAGTTGGCGCTGCTGGCTAGAAGGGCGGCGTTAGCAAGGGGGAGACAAGTGCCGGTAAGTCATCTTCAGTGTTCTGCAACGCGCATTGCATTTTGATTCATATTTGTCTTCTTTGACATCTTCACTCTCTGTAGCCGTCTTTTTGTCTTTCCAGTGAATTCATAATAGAAAAAAACCGGCCAAGAGCATGTCGGGCCATGCTCAGTATTATAGGGTTCCTAATTATAAACGAATCAAATCGAATATTAATCATTGCTATTTTAGTTTTTGCAAACAGCGCCACCTAGCGCTGAATTTACGAAGCTAAATTTAAGAAGGGTGTCACATGTTCATGGTTTGTTCTGTATGTTATCTTAACTATTATAAAATTGTAAACGTCTGTTTGTTTGTTTGTTTGTTCCAGCATCACGCTAAAACTACTGGACCGATTTTGATGATTTTTTTTTTGTTTGAAAGCTGATGATCTGACTTAAAAACTGGTATGGGTTTTGAGAAAGAAAGAAAGAAAGAAAAAAAGAAAAAAAATAATTCGTGGGTTGCGTACTCACCCGACAGATCGAAGCTTCTATGCATTTGCACGAGCGGATAGTAATGTACGATGGAGTGGAGTGGAGTGGAGTGGACAGGGGATGGGACTGGGGATGGGACTGGGGACGGGACAGGGGACGGGACTGGGGACGGGACAGTGGACGGGACAGGGGACGGAACATGGTACGGGAAATGGGATGGGACATGAAACGGGACATGGGACAGGACAGTGGGACGGCACATGAGACTGGACATAGGATGGGACATGGGACAGGACATGGGACATGGGACGGGACGATAGTGATATAGTGAGATAGTGGGACAGTGGGATAGTGGGATAGTAGGACAGTGGCAGTGGGACGGTGGGACAGTGGGGCAGCGGGGCAGCAGGGCAGTGGGCCAGTGGGGCGGTGGGATAGTGGGGCAGTGGGGTAGCGGGGTAGCGGGGCAGTGGGGCCGTGGGGCTGTGGGGTTGTGGGGCAGCAGTGCAGAGAGGCAGCGGGACAGTGGGGCAGCGGGGAAGCGGGGCAGCGAGGCAGTGGGGCAGTGGGATAGTGGGGCAGCGGGGAAGTTGGGCCGTGGGGTAGCGGGGCAGCTGGGCAGTGGGGCTGCGGGGCAGTGGGGTAGTGGGGCAGTGGGGTAGCGAGGCAGCGGGGCAGTGGGTTACCGGGGCAGCGGGGCAGCGGGGCAGTGGGGCAGCGGGACAGACGGGCAGCGGGGCAGTGGGGAAGCGGAGTAGCGGGGCAGCGGGGCAGCGGGGCCGTGGGATTGTGGGGCAGCGGGGCAGCGGGGCAGCGGGGCAGCGGGGCAGTGGGGCAGTGGCATAGTGGGGCAGCGGTGCAGAGGGGCAGCGGGGCAGTGGGGCAGCGGGGCTGTGGGGCAGCGGGAAATTGGGGCAGTGGGGCAGTGGCGAAGCGGGGTAGTGGGGCAGGCTGTGGGGCATTGGGATAGTGGGGCAGCAGGGCAGTGGGGCAGCGGGGCTGTGGGGCAGTGGGGCTGCGGGGCAGTGGTTTAGTGGGGCAGTGGGGTACCTTGGCAGCGAGGCAGTGGGGCAGTGGGGCAAGGTGCCAGTGTAGCAGCGGGTCAGTGGGGTACCGGGGCGGTGGGGCAGCGGGGCAGTGGGGCAGTGGCGTAGCGGGGCAGTGGGACAGTGGGGCCGTGGGGCAGTGGGGTTGTGGTGCAGCGGTGCAGAGAGGCAGCGGGACAGTGGGGCAGCGGGGCGGGGAAGCGGGGCAGCGAGGCAGTGGGGCAGCGTGCCAGCGGGGCAGTGGGGCAGCGGTGCTGTGGGTTACTAGGGCAGCGGGGCAGTGGGGCAGTGGGGCAGCGGGGCAGCGGGGCTGTGGGGCAGCGGGGCAGTGGGGAAGCGGGGCAGTCGGGCAGTGGGGCAGTACGTTAGTGGGGCAGCGGGGCAGTGGGATGGTGGGGCTGCGGGGCAGTGGGATGGTGGGGCTGCGGGGCAGCGGGGCAGCGGGCAGCGGGGCAGCAAGCAGCGGGGCAGTGGGACAGTGGGGTAGTGGGGCAGCGAGGCAGTGGGGCAGAGGGGAGGAAGGGCAGCGGGGCAGTGGGGCAGCGAGGTGGCGGGGCAGTGCGTCAGCGGGACAGTGGGGCAGCGGGGCAGGTTGTGGGGCAGTGGGATAGAGGGGCAGCGGGGCAGTGGGGTAGCGGTGCAGTGGGGCAGTGGGGTACCGGGGCAGTGGGGCAGCGGGGCAGCTGGTCAGCGGGGCAGTGGGGCAGCGGGGCTGTGGGTCAATGGGGCAGTGGGGCAGCGGGGCAGTGGGGCAGCGGGGCAGTGAGGTAGCGGGGCAGTGGGGTAGCGGGGCAGCGGGGCAGTGGGGCAGCAGGACAGCGGGACAGCGGGACAGTGGGACAGTGGACTGGACTGGAATGGACTGGACTGGACTGACGTGGGTTAGCAGAATTTAACGCGAGCGGAGCCGCGGGTAAAAGCTAGTCTATTATAAAATGTGTTGTGTGTACATAAATAAATAAATAAATAAATCAATAGGTATAACGCAAAGTTACTTTTTGTGATATTTTTAAATAGGAAGTAACTAAAGGAGCATTATTTGCTACGATCATTTTTCTCTAAGGTCAACGACCTTTGAATTAGGACGTCCTAAGTATTTTGCATTTTTCTCAATATAACTCGAAAATTTATGATCACATTATGCTCGAAATAGTTTTAAAAGAGAGTTTTTATAAAGGTCTATCAATTTGGAAGATTATAAGTTTCTATGTTGCATAGTTTAGAAATGGCAGGAGGGGACACACATTGCAAGCCACTTTGGCGGGCTGTATTTCGCAGATGGTATACCTGATAAAAAAGTTATGTATGAAACATTACCTTCATTTTAGTAGACCTATTCAATGATAACCCACACGAGGGGGTGCAGCAAAAAAAAAAATTCATCTCCGTTTCAGATGTATGGGCGCCACCCCTAAAATACGTAATCAAGATTCTTTTATTCTTATAATAAAACTAAGTTTAACCGGATTAAATCGCGTATATTATTTAAAACCTAAGAAGTTATCTTTTATTCTTATAAAATTGAGATCTATATCTAGAACATTTTTTAACAAAATTTCGTTTACTTATGTTTATGACTGTAGAAGTAATTAAGCTGTAAAGGATTAGGACAGACGGACAGACGGACGGACATGACGAAACTATAAGGGTTCCTTGTAGGACTACGGAACCCTAAAAAAAATGACAATTAGTTTAATAGAACAAAAGTGCATTTGCAGTATCATCAAAACTTGCAGTTGTTTCCTTCTGACTAGATTCGCTTGAAAACAAAATATAAAGGCGAATATAAGTGAAAATGATTTTGAAGAGTTGTAGCCTCTAGTATATGTAGCAGCAAATTCCCAATATTAAATTTATATATCAACGTTAATAATAATTTTAATGTTAACTATGACGTCAGAAACTGTCTCCATAAAAGAGATGAAGAAAATATTTTATTTCGAACACACATTTTATTTCATTAGGATAAAATGGAGCTTTGTAAAAGAAAGTTTGTACAACTTTTGGTAAAAACAACTGTCTTGCAGTGTAACTACTAGTGCATGAATCAATATTACACATTCAACTTTTGTTACAGGCGGGTGGCAAGCTAGAGTCAGTCCTCAACGAATACGCGTCCCGGCTCGCCTCTCAGGGTTGTCTGCAGAGCGCCCTCAACACCCTGGAGGGCATTCAGCACACCGAGCTGAGAGACAGGCTGATGCATGCCCTGGGCATGGTGCAGCAGAGGAGAGCTAGTCATGTGAGTACAACGATCACTGAAGGAGCCACTTGCATATATTCTTGGGCAGAAGAGTCTGTAACATTCAATAAAGCGATCAAACATTGGTCCAGTTTTTTTTATAGTATAGGATGGCGAAACGAGCTAAAGGCCCACCTGATGTTAAGCGGTTACCTTTGCCCATAACAACTTCAATACCACCTAGGCTGTTGCCTAAATGGTACCGCAAGTCGGTTCGCCAGACTGAGACATGAAGATGGAAAGTCTCATGTGATTGTAATTTCACCGGCACCCGTACCCTTCAGACCGAAACACAGCAATGCAAGAATCACTGTTTGGCGGAGAAGTAGGTACTAGTACTTCCCCAGACGAGGTCTTTCACAAAAGAGCTCTATTACTACTAAAACAGTTTTTGAACTGGAAGTAATATAACCAAGCAACGGCTATTACCTACGTGTCCCAAATTCATTTTTTTTTTTAAATTTCAAATGAACCTAATTACAGGCATTTAAATTTTTTTTATTTTTTTTTTGACTTCTGGTAACTGCTGTCAATCATCATCCTCCGAGCCTTTTCCCAATTATATTGGGGTCGGCTTCCAGTCTAGACAGATGCGGCTGAACATCAGTATTTTACACGGAGTGACTGCCATCAGACCCCCGCAACCCAGTAACTGGGTAATACTGACATTCGGAGGTTAGAACAGTTGTCAGACTTTCAGGCTTCTGACTACCCGTAACGACTGCCATAGATATTTGTATGACAACCGGGACCGACAGCTTAACGTGCTCTCCGAGGCACGGAGGGGTCTCCCATCTACAGACTGACCGCGGCAAGTGCAGCTTAACCTTGCAGATCGTACAATCCGCGCAGTCGCAGTCGTTGGTAACTGCTGTCAATGAGGTATTTAAATAAAACCGGGATTAATGGTTAAATGTGTCGTCCGAAGCACTAAAAGATCTTGATGTGGTAGAGTATTCATTTTGCCACGAGCCCTCTCTATAGCGAGCGCTCACTTACACTTTGATACACAACGAATAACAATTATTATAATTTACAAATATGAAGTTAAAATATGAAGTGTTAATTCCAAGAAATAAGTAGGTCGTCAAGCTTGAATACAACATGCAGCACACCGCCCTCCCGCCCACAAATAATAATGTGTTTCGCCCCTCCACGGAGCATCCTCAGGAGATGTTGACTCGTTATTTATATTGTTTCGGGTCCGAGCATATGAAACATATGAAGGGTACAAGAAAAGAACAGGGAATGTCACAATTTTTTACTTTTTAATGGCAATGTATACATGGTTTATGAAACTTTAGTTTGCAATCGACAGATTTTTTATTAAGTACAGGTTTGTCATAAGAAACAGTTTCTACATCCATTGTTCTCAATAATGAACTAGCAACATTCCAATTATAAATGCGTTTTTCTCTTGATTGACTTTTGTGGACATACCCTGTTCTTTGCCTGTACCCTTCACATTTTGTATGACATGGATTTCCGCAAAGTAACGCCTGATTTCATTATTTATTATTATGTTTGTCTGTAGCAACCGCAGCCGGCGCGTGCGCACTCAGTGGGGCACGGACAGCGGCGCGGACATGTCGCCCACCCAGACCCCAACTATGCACACCGTAAGCTTGCATTATTAAATTGAAGCATTCTTCAAATTGTTGACCGAAAGTTTTTTTTTTTTTTTTTTACATTTTTTTTTTTTCTGTATATCTTACATAGTGCAAATAAAATAGACATACGGCCAAAATTAATATCTTATGTATCCACGATTTGTCCTATTAGAGATAGAAATTTGACATAAGCTCCATATAACTTGTTCGGTGCAATACAACCGAACAGCTCAGCACTTTTGCCTTTGCGCATTTTTATAAATGCATTGCTCATAATTATTGGCCATCAGTACGTTTTCGACCATTGATCGCGTAACTCATATCATCATCAAATCATCTTTTTAGTGCTAATTTAGTATTTACCATTTAATATTTTAATAGAATTAATATAACCTTTTAAACCATAACTTCGTATCATTCAGCTAGGAACCGTTAATCAACCTATTTAAGAGGACGCTCCCAAAACGCAATTCCGACCCTCGCACTCCCCTTACACCCCGCAACTGCGGGTCGCTCTTGTAAATTTTATGCGAGTTGCAATAGAACACATTTTCGAAAAATTCATTCCCGCGCGTTTTACACTCGGAAGTAAATGACGTAAGTCTCAAAACAGTTTTCGTTTTATTACAAGAATACTAAACAATCTGTACAAATTTCCTCTAGCCAGTTTTTAGTAAACTTTATTATCTGCCTATATGCATAAATTTTATACAGCTAAGTTAATTAATAAAGAAAATATTTGGAACATCACTAAAAACGCATGATTTTGAAAAAATAAAAGTATCGAACAAAAACCAACTAATTATGTAACTGTCTAATCAAACGATAGATAAAGGTTCAAAAAAACATATACCTATGTAAATTTGACATTCATCAAGCAAGTGCTCGACTCACATGTTTTCAAATAGTCACCTCATTTTGGGAGCCTAGCCTTAAACTCTAACCATACGATATCAACGTAAAATCACCGAATATCAACCAACCCAGAAGTTAGTGTCTTGACGCAACGGGCATAACAAAAACAACTTCTTCATATCTAATGTCAAAATTCTATCTGTACTAGGACCACAGACCAGTAAGCTTCAAGACTCCGCATAAACAAAGTTTTGTATTCGAACGCAGTCGTAAAACGTTGGTGGGGTCAGGGGGGCGGACGGCGCGTTATGATTGGCCGGCTCAAACGTTCGGTGGTATGATTACTTATGATTGGTGCCGCTCGCTGACTGAGTGACGTTCCGATTGGCGGAGGGACGTATGATATGCAGTGGTAGATCATATGCGTTGTGACCGGGGGTGTCCAGCTAACCGGCGTCTAGAGGCTTACTGGTCTATGACTAGGACAAATTGTGGATAGATAAGATAATAATTTTGCCCGTTAGTTGATAAAAATAATTGTTTAAAAGGTAATATTTTATAATGATTGGATCAGTCTAAAACATCACAGGAGTTAATGGATAATGGATTTATCTTAAATTGAATGCCATAACGATAAGATTTTACTGAAAATATTACTGTCCTATCATCACCCTCCTGCCCTTATTTCAATTTATTTGGAAACGGCGCAGCATGTTTTTTTCTTCCATACATCTCTATCAGCCGTCATCTCCGTGTTCACTTTATTTCTATTCATATCATCTTTCACATAATCAATCCATATTTTCTTCGGTCTGCCTGTTTTCTTATACGGCCAAAATTAATATCTAATCTTTGCCCTACTAGAGATAGGAATTTGACATAAGCTCCATACAAAATATGTCAAATTTCTATCTCTAGTAGGGTAAATCGTGGATAGATTGGATATTAATTTTGGGCGATAGCCATCAACATTCATACTTAAAACTTTTCTCGTAAGATGCTCCTCATTCCTCCTCGACACATGTCCATACCATGACAGCCTGTTGCTACTTAACTTCTCTGTCACTGGCGCTACTTTCAGACTCCCTCTTACTTATATTACTGTCCTATATGAACCGTAAATTGTACAGTTCACGTGGAGCCCTACGATGAAAAATCGTGGCAAGCCTCGATGGCAGCTGCGGCGTCGCACAGGCAGCGCTTCCCGGCGGCGGCGCCCGCGCATGCCCCGCAGGTGGCGGCGCCGCAGCCCCCGCAGCCCCCGCAGGCCTCGCAGCCGCCCCGGCCCGGCAGCGTGGGACCCGCTGGTGAGTTTCATTGAGGATACCACAGAAATAGATAGAATGGCCATGTGGGCAGGGCGCGCGTGGCCTTTCTCAGCACGCCTTATGACTTGTTTCTATAAATACTGTAACAAAAACCCGCAAAAATGCCTTATTGTGCTGTTTCTAACTGCAGAAACAAAAGCTGTAAAGTACATTTGTTTTTTTTTTTTTTTTTAAATAATGATGTCAAAATGTAAGGCGTAGTTTGTTCGGAAAGTTGCCACGCATGAAACGCTGATAAAATTGTGATTACAACCATTCTATCTATTTCTGTGGAGGACATAGACCAGTAAGCATCTAGGCGTCGATTAGCCGGACACTCAATGTAACAAATGAATTGACTCATTATTAATCTAACCGTTTATCTTATCTTTCACCTATAGACGTGATATAATATTGTGTCTCATGGTGTGTCCCGGAAAGTGAAAAGAAATTCTTAGTATAAACCAGGAGTTGCAAGTTTTCGCTCTCCCACTAGCTAAGTCCCTAATTAGGAAATCACTGCCGTTAGTATAAGCGAACTGGGTTTGTAGAATACAGGCGTCAAGTTGTACGTTTTTATTTCAGGTGGTATCGGATCCCGTTCTAAATACAAAGTCGATCCCTCCGTACAATCCGCTCCCCTATACAACCAGTACAATTTCAACAACCCCGTCACTTCCCAACCTTACGGTGGCTTTAACAGTCCCCTTCCCGACCAATACGGTGCTTCCAGCGTTCCGTCCTACGCTAACCCAATGAATCCAGTGGGCCAGTTGAGTCAACCAGGGCCATTGAACCAGCCGGGACAGATGAACCACATTCACAGTAACATGGTCGGACCACAGCCACAAATGGGCCAATCCGGCCTGAATCCAGCTGTGAACGGCTCGTATTATAACCCAGCAGCGGCCCCCGAGCCGGCGGCCGCTGCCGTGCCGTCCAAACCGGTGCCGCCCGGATGGAATGATCCGCCGATGATGTCTTCCAAACCTAAGGTATGTGTTCTGAATATGTAACTGATGAAATGTATGTAATTTTACGATTTCCGATGAAGCTTTCGGCGTAATGACGATATTGTCATCTTGATTTACTCATCTATGTACTTAATAAAATTAGATTGAAAATGGCGGCGTTTGTATTTGCCTCTCGCTCACACGGACGGTATTGTGTGAGCGAAATGCACATAGAACAACAAACTATCTGAATTATCAATCTCATTTTATATCTGCGTGAGTAGTACAGTCAGCTTCATAAATATAGGAACGAACATACTGTTCAAAATTATCTGAACAACTAAGAAAAGTCAACTATATCTTAGTGACACAAGGATTGTTTCAGAATGAACATAGTACACGCCAATTGTCATTCTAACAAGAATTTTATCCCATTGAGATATAGTTAATTTTTTTCAGTTGTTTAGATCATTTTGAACAGGCTGTTCGTCCTGATGTTATAGAAGCTGACAGTTCATATAACTAAAATGAACTACAATTTTTCTATTTTATGATTCCATAATGACGAGTTTAGTTTACTGTCATAGTTGTTTTACAAATGTGTCTCAAATTATCACGTGACTATGGTTTCCTTGTTTTAATATTCATGTGAGAATTTTGTTTTCTTTTATTCAGATCTAAGTTTCTTCCAGAGACATGACATTTACAATTTCTTCATAATGTAACGTAGCATAACTAATTCTAAAAGCGTAAGAACAAATCTTTGCCGGTCACTGTGACCAAGAAGTTTATTTATGTTTTTTTTCATATTGGGCGTTTAGTTCGTTTCTCAACAGCTCACCTTTTTGCCTAATTTATTACTTAATTGTACGTATCATATCTAGTATTTGATGTAGTAACATTATTAGCACATAGACACGGCCGACATGTCAGCGCTACACGCGGGCACGCGGCAATGGAGCCACATAATCGAACATAGGAGGCATTTAGACGAGGTACCCACAACCAGAGAGACATAACTGGTTCTGAATGACGTGTTTTCAGGTTGTTTTGCATTATCTTTTCTCCTAGTTCAGCCACTCAAATGTTTGTTTCATCTATCGCTATTTTTAGAAAAGCAGTTTTGACGCTCATGAAATATAATTGTTTTTGAAGAAAATTCGAGATGTGTGCCTAAATTAAACAGACATGAAGCAGGCCAGTATTTATTGATAATACATTTCAATCATCAGATTAATATAAACTCTGTTGAAAACCCTTTTTAGTTCGATTGTAATTATTCTGTAGACAATAAAGAGAGAGCGAATGTTGTGTGTTTTGTGTTGTGTTTACTAATCATAAGTATGCATTTGAGCTTTTTTTTTCGTTTTTCATGATTTCCTATGATTCATACGAGTACATAACTAAAACCTATTCGTCAAAAACAGAACAAATAAAATTCATTCAATGTCATCTTTATTTTTCAATAGCTTAAGGACATGTCCAATCTCTGAAATTTAAATTATCTTAAAACACGTATATACAGTTACAGCTCTAATTTATAAGTTCTCTTAAGTTTGTAACTTATACAGGTAACTATAGAAAATATGAAAAATTGTGTCTTAATGACTTCAAATCCATTTATAAACGTTAACTAACGCTATCTACTCTAAAGGTGGTTTTCCATCATAGCTATGCGAGAAAGCTAAGCGATGAGCCAGGAAAAAATCCAACCAATAGGATTGCTTCATTTTGTTAGCCTGGCACAGCGCAGCTTTGCTATTGTTGGAGATTTATTCCTCGGTCAGCTTCGTTGCATAGCTCTGGTTAAAAGCCATAGTAACACCCTTTAGGCCAAAACACATCTGACGGAATTTACGTCGTCGATCTTCCGTTGCTTAACGCCGGCCGGTATTTATTTATTTTATTAATTAAATGCATTTTACGCATGCGAAGCGAATTCTAAAGATTTAAATTGTGGAATGAAAAAATCGCTCACGAGCAGGTTCGAACCTGCGACTCCTGGCTCAGTACGCCAGTGCTTTAGCCACTAAGCTACCGTGAACACTGCTCGTGGTATCGAAATTATCCTCCACTATACGTCTTTGGGTGACATTTACACATTTTTTTTTTGATACAGAAGGACTGGTCATAAATTAATAATTATCACGCAATAATACACCAACACACAAACATACCTCTAACACATCCATACATTACACATACACACTCAAATACTTAGATGATGTTAAATAGTAACTATTTGTATTTTATCTAAATATTTATTTCACTGGTTTTATTTTTGATCATGTTTTTCAAGCACAGTTATTGCATTATATTCCTGTAGAATCTGGAGGTGGGCGATGGCAGCTGCGACACAGTGCATACTACTGCAGCTACTATCGTACTCTTGTACCTTGTTATACTTGTAATAATGTTGCCCAATAAACTTTATCTTATCTTATCTTCTTATTTATTTATTTACAAAAAGTATAGCCACATCACATACATTAAAATAATCACTACACATAATTAAACAGTATCTTGTCTGATGTACATGACAATAACGGCGTACATAACACTTACAACTAGTTGGCTATAAAGAGCTACATAATTTACAAAAAGAGACTGCATACACATAATTCCATACTAACATCTCACTGAATCTAACACCGTACACATTTGAACGAAGATTGGTTACTACGTCGAGTAACTAAAAATTACGCGATGGAAGATCGGCGACGCAAATTCCGTCAGATGTGTTTCCTTAACCACATCACGTTCCATCATTGGACTAGTCAAAATGAGAAGCCATAATAATTAAATCGTAATTTCTAGCCAAAACAAGAACTAACAGCGCAAGCACCGATCACCCACCCCCTGTTCGGCGTGGAGCCCCCGCAGCACGTGCCGCTGGCCCCGGCGCCGCAGTACCCGGGGCAGCAGTTCCCCAGCCAACAGTACGGGCAGCCCAACCAGCAGTACGGGCAACCCAACCAGCAGTACGGGCAACAGTACCAAGGACAGTTCCCAGAGTACCAACAGATGCCCGCAAATATGACACCCGCCTATCCACAGAAGGTTTGTGTTCTTGTATTTATTACTGTAAAGTTCTTACTGTGAAGTTGGTTTTTAGGGTTCCGTATCCGAAGGGTGCCAAATGGGACCCTATTACTCTCGCTACGCTGTCCGTCCGTCCGTCCGTCCGTCCGTCCGTCTGTCCGTCTGTCTGTCTGTCACAGGGCTGTATCTTTTGAACGGTAATAGGTAACCGGTTGAAATTTTCTCAGAATATGTGTTGCTATGAGGTGTATCACGACAAATGCTAAAAACAAAAAAAAGTCTAAAACCAAAGGGGGTCCCCATACAAGAAACCTCAAAAAACATGCATTTTTTCCAACGTTTTTGTTTTTGCTCTATCTTCATAACGGTAATATGTACTAGTGTCAAACTTGGTCAGATTATAGTGCATATTATGTAGTTTAGCAACAAATACTAAAAATAAGACAAACATAGACATATGTGGTGGTACTTGCGTAAGAAAGACATGCAAAAATTCATATTTCGCGCACTGTACGTTGATGTCTTTTGATAAACTCTCTTAAATTAAATCTGTTTTTATGGGGTATCAGGTCGTTGACCCTTACTGCGCGAGTCTGACTCGCACTTGCCGGTTTTTTATTTTATTTATGAAAATAATTTAGAGATTAAACAAATTTAACAAAACAAACAGCAGTAGTAGAGCTCCTTTGTGAAAGAGCTCGTCCGGGGTAGTACGGTCGACTCGACCGCAGGTCAGTGGTAACATTTTGACATTGACAGCGTCTTTATTTCTTAGGCAATAAGGTTGGCTTTCTAATTCGAGTGTTACCAGTGTCATGCAGTCGACTGTATTACCACCATACCTACTTCTCCGCCAAATAGTGATACTTGCTTTGCTGTGTATCGGTCTGAAGGGTACGGGTGCCGATGAAATTACAATCACATGAGACTTTCCATCTTCATGTCTCAGTTTAGCGAACCGACTTGCGGTACTATCTAGGCAACAGCCTAGGTGGTATTGCAGTTGTTATGGGCAAAGGTAACCGCTTAACATCAGGTGGGTTGTAATTTGTACCGAACAGACAGCCATGACTGAAAGCGAGATAATCTTCTTCTATCGTGTCGACATGAGCTACATAATGATAACAGCTCATGTCGTGGGGAAAAGATTAGCCAGTCAGTAGGCTGGTAGCGGGGCTGGACTGCCCAGAGTGCGCCGGACGATCAATTAAATATCGTCACTCGTTTTAGGGGTAGTTGATTTGAGGTGGTTTGAATGAAGGTCACTTGTTGATAGATAGACTTTACTTCTGGTACCAGATACATATTAATATTATAGACTACATTATAACTACGACCTAATGGATTGGATGCGGGGAGACGACTGCTGCGCCGCGCTAATACAATTGAGCGCCTTGTACTAAATCAATGCGTCAGCAGTGTCGCTACACTCGTGGAGGCTCTTTTAATGCAGCGAGATAATAAAAACGTGATACAAAGATAATGGAAATATTAAGGACGTTTTTAATTTAATAGGCTTGCCTCCTAATTCATGGGACTTAGCAAAATGTGGGTGTTACACACACACACTCTTTAAAGAAAAAAGATTTATTTAAAATACAGGCAGCTGATGGGCTTGAAGTTTGCTTGAAGATGCTGCAGCGCTTCAGAAATGTATGCGGAAGCTCGAATCGACTCATTTAATGCCATTCAAAGGAAAAGGATAGCGTCTTTTATGTACAGAGTTGACATGTGTAGGAACGCTATTATTAGCAGTCTGGCAGATAGGATCATGGGGACGAAAATGTACAGACGTTGGATACAGGTCACCCATTAATGTTTTTTTTTTTGTTTTTATTAATATAATGGCTGACATTTATTATATCATTTTTAATCCTATTAATTTAATTGTATTAGTTTTTATTATTATTTTAGTATTGTAATGTCTTATTTTTAACTATGGTTCTCTGTGACTGAAATAAAGTGCAAATAAATAAAAATAAAATAAATAAAAATTCATACGAGGACACTTAAAATAATAAAAAAGACTTGTAGAATAAACAATTAATAAAAACGAAAACATGTCGAGACTGATGTGATCATCAGACATCATCAGTACATAGACACACAGTACATAGCGAATTAAAACGTATAGTGACTATTATCCATGTGGCGAATTTAATGTATGTACAGACATCTGCCTACGCCTTCGGGGACTACAGGCGTGATGTTACTATGCTTTTTAATTTCTCATAAATTGTAGGTATTAACATTAACTTAAGGTCTTAATTAAGTCAACCGAGAAAAAACGTCACCGTTAACTACCCCCTCTACAGCTCTGCGCGCGCACGTTATATCCGCGCTTGCTTAGGATTTAGTATTAATCAAACCTTCGACCTTTTTCAGCCGGAGAGCCCCCCGGCGCCCCCCGAGCCGCCCGCACCGGTACAGAAGGCGCCGCTGCCAGAGCAACACGTTGTACTACAGACTGTGTTTGACTCCATCAGAAACGAGTGTTCCAACAGGGCTGCTAACCCGGTGAGTAGATGGAAGTATAATCATCACCTTAGCCTTCCTACTGGGCTATCAAGGCGTGCCTGTCGAACAGTATCTTTGTCTGCAACAGGATCGTCGATTTCCACATGTTGTAATTTTTTTGCAGGCGTCCGATTACGTATGATGACCTTCATAAATAGTATATTTTTACCCGACTGCGCCAGAAGTTTTTCGAGTGTATGTATGTATGTATGTATGTATATTTCTTTGGCACGCTCTGTAGCCTAAACGGCTTGATGGATTTTAGCTTGAGAGGTGTCATTAGATTCGTCTTAATCGTGAGAGTGACACTGGGTATATCAAAATTACAAAAAACAAAATGGCCGCTTTTTGGCGCCATTTTAAATGTCTTCAAAATTTTTTTTTTGTGTCGAAACCTATCGAGTGTGGTATCAAAATAAAGGGTTTAATAAATGGTTTACAAAAATATATGCAACTTATATGTTTAAATGTAATTTGGCATGAGAAATGCTACAAAACAACAAAATATTCAACGTTAAAAATGAATTATATTTATGTGTGACTGTTCTCAAAGAACATTAATAGCGCGATAAAACATGATAAAACTAAAAAAAAAAAAAAAAGTTAATTAACATAACCAAAAAACCCGACTGTGTTGATCTGATACTTTCACATTATAGGTACTTACCCACACAAGTATTGTTCACATCTTTTCAGCTATTTTTACACGCAGTCGGGTTTTTTGGTTTTGTTAATTAACTTTTTTATTATGTTTCCAATATTGTTTAGCTTCACCAAAGCCAAACGAAAGTTGTCATCAAAAATCGGCTTATTTTTAAATTATTTTATTTTATACTTTTCGGAAAACTTACAGCTAGACAAGTATTATAGTTAACCTGTCTAATTCTAACCACAATGAACAATCCATTTTGTCTCGCATGGATACGCGTCAAACATTAAAACGAGAGGTTAATATACACCATAAATAAGGCCAATACCAAGTTTTCACATTTAACAATAACAATAAAGAAATGCTAGTAGCAGACAGCAAATTGAATACAAGAATATATTAAAACTGATCAAAGAAGTGGTTGCACAGAGTTTTTTTTTATTTAGAGACACTGGTGTCGAATAGATCGATGTCAACTTCCCGGCAGGTCGCATTGTACATTTAGCACGCCCTTACTAGGTAGGAGTTTTGTCTGTAAGTTGTTCTTACGGCGGGGACATGCAACAAGTTTGGTCTACGCAGAAACAAATGAGGTACGCGCAGCCCAATTTTGTTCAACAACTCGGGAGTGTCAGTTGATCCAGTTATAATTTTTAAAAGATATGCCCAAATATCCCGTTCATATAAGGTCCAAATTCTTTAATCAAAATCAGGGTGAAAATACCGGTCGAACCCGGTCTTCTGAGATAGTATTACCGAGAGCCCGCTGTCCCTTTCCTGCATATATGGACACCCTATAGAAAGTGACAAAAGGCTCCCCAATCATCGGACCGAATTTTTGTCAGCCGTCCGCTTTCCAGCTTGATATATAAGTTCCTTGGATATGCCAGATCTGATATTTTTCGGCGTTCATAGAGTGTATGATTTAATATTTGCTTTATCTTTGTAGCAAATGAAGAGGAAGTTAGAAGATGTCCAAAGAAGATTAGAGACTTTGTACGACTTGTTGCGTGAATACAAGGTGAGTTGTGTAAACCAGGGTTGTTGCTGATCCAGAATTTTATCACATCAGCGGATGCTGATGCTGATGCTGATTTTTGACATTGACATCAGCGGACGCTGATGCTGATGCTGATTTTTTCGAATTGGAAATGAATTTATTTAAATTATATAAAAATGTATTTAAATTTATACAAAAATGTAATTGTTTTTTTTTTTTTTTTTTTTTTTTTTTTTTATAAAAATCCGATATTGGTTAAAGGCTAAAAATAGTGCCTTTTTAAACCTGTGATTAGTCAAATTTTAAAATTAAGGGCTAAATATAACAAACGAAACTTTGTCATGTTTTCATAGAGCCCTAGGAAAAAAATCGCGACCCTACATTTTTCTTTACGAATTATTAACTAAAATCTGGTAAATTATGAAAAACATGAACATTGAAAATCTACAAGAGACAACCCTGTAAAGAAGCCTGCAAATAGCGTGAGCCAAGCGAGCGCAATTTTTTTTTAGGATTACTGAAAACGTTACTCTATTTTAGGCGCATTTTAAAAGGAGTTTTAAGGCTTTTCTTTTATATAAAAGAATTTGAGCTTTCTTTCACTATGCTTAAACAAACGAGAGATAAAAATACAAAGTTTTTGCTTATAAAGAAAGAAACATTTTGTAAGTGAAATTATTTAAACTGGACCTACTTTATTCCGTGTGGTGCCGGACGTAAAGAATTGCACCACCTTATATCTTCTCATGGGTGTCGTAAAAGGCGACTAAGGGATTCACCAGAGGATGGGCAGCAGCGTTCTCTGAGTATTTAATCGCTAACCCGCCTGCCAAGCGTGGCGATTATGGCATATTTCCTCAAACTGCTTGGAGAATCCTATATCCAGCAGTGGACATCTTTCGGCTGACATGATGATGATAAATGATGGACCTACTTTGAGCGCACAAAAGAGCAGCGCTAACGCAAATGCCAATATTTCTTTGTTTAAAAAAATTAAGAGTTCCCCTTATTATCTTAATGCTTCTTTTATGATTTGCATTCGTTAATGAAGAGCTTGATTATTTTTATTCAGCAAAGGAAATCCAACATAAATTATTTTCATCCTTGGCTTTTTATTAGCTGACTATAATAGCTCCATATTGCCCTTTTTGTTAGAACGCCTTTCAACTGTACTGTCTGCTGTTGACATTTGTCGTAATAGACAAGTTTGTTTTGGTTTTGCAAAAATCACCGAAGTGAAATAAACTGTGCTATGATTGGTCAAAACCATAAACTTATTATACTAGGTTCAGATTAATAACTATACTAGCGGTCAAAACTCACAAGCGAAACAAATACATGTGCCATAAGCCCCTCCCCCTTCGGTCACGTTACAACATGAACATCAGCATAAATATCAGCATCATTTAATGCGGATGCTGATGCTGATGCTGATGTTGAAAATGATGCTGATGATCAGCGGATGCTGATGCTGATGCTGATATTCGCAACAACCCTGGTGTAAACATTACACTTTTCAAAAGCTCTACAGAAAGACAACATTCGTTATAGAAACAGATCTGTATAAGTACAGTAGTACACATTAAATATGGCCCACCGATGTACCTGCGCAGATGGCATTATAAAATACGCGGTAAATTGGTTAACCAATCAGAAAACACCATCGCTGCGCGCCGAAAGTCTCAGCCGCCGCTAGTGTACGGAAGCGTGCCAGCGAAATAGAAAATGACGGCACGGCAACTAATTTTAACACCTTATAGGCATTACATAAGGTTGATTATATTTTTTTAATGTTTCTGATGTTTTCGTCGATCATCTTTTCGTGTCTGCGCGAACGAAGATTGACGACGCGCCTTATTTTTTGTGTCGTACTGTAACTAGGTTGTCAAAATAAGTTGTGATAATCCCACAGACCAGTAAGCCTCGCCGATAAGCCGGATACCCCCGGTCACGAAGCATATGCAGTAGCACTGCATATCATTCGCCCCACAGCCAATCAGGACGTCACTCCGTCAGCGAGCGGCACCAATCATACCACCGGAATTTTGAGCCAACCAATCATAACGCTCCGTCCGCCCCCTTACGACTGTGTTCAAATGCAAAATTTTGTTTATACGGTGTCTTGAGGCTTACTGGTCTGTGGATAATCCTTAAGAGCATTTGAAATACCGTAAGAGGGATGCGCGATAACGTCTTTCTGTGATAAATCTAACTATAAGTGGGCGAAGCCCACCCTATCTCTTCTTATGGGTGTCGTAAAAGGCGACTAAGGGATTCACCAGAGGATGGGCAGCAGCGTTCTCTGAGTATTTATTCAACCAACTGCGATCGACAACCCGCCTGCCAAGCGTGGCGATTATGGTAAATCCCCCCTTATTAGGGGAGGCCTATGTCCGGCAGTGGACGTCTTTTGGCTGAAATGATGATGATGATGATGATGATAATGATGACGATGACGATTACGATGACGATGTCGATGACGATGACGATGATGATGATGTGTTCCCCCAGCTGTCGGAGAGTGGGTGCGCGTCGCTGCACGCGAGCTGCACTGCGGCTGCAGGCGGCCAGCACGAGCAGGCGCTGCAGGTGGTGGCCGGGCTGGCCACGGGCGCAGACTTCGCCGCCGTGGCGTCCTTCCTGCCTGGACTCAAGACCCTGCTCCAGCTCGCCCACCAGCTGCAGGTCTACGTGCGGTGAACGCGACTCACACACATTATACTTATGTATTGCTAAGCTTACACGAGCTTATTAACTTGAGACGCTGACAACAGCTAAATACACCAAATAGGCTTCTTAAAAACATTTTTAGCTGCATCTATTCAGTTTGTGGCAGTGAAAAAAATATATGGTAATCTTGATCGTATTTTCTAAAACTATTGTGCCCAAAACACGTTTTCTTGAAGTTTTCTCGATGGAAAAGAATTGTAAACTAATCTTTTAAAACATGCTTTAAAGCAAACAATCTCTATTATTTACCAAATATTATAAATTAAATTAAGAAAACTTTTAAGAAAGACAATAATCTAAAACATAGTTGATTCTCCTCTCGTTGCCTCTTTTTCAGTTCTGTACAAAACGACAATGACCGCAGAAGTCTAAATTTTTAGGTCTTGTCAGCCTCTTATGTGAAAGCTACAGGATAGCCCGCGAAATTCAAAATTTCTTGCGTTTTTTGCTAATTGTAGCTCCATTTCGCGATGTATATCGGTCGAAATATGATTCGCGGCAGTAATAACAATATATCTACTAAATAATACTCGTAAAAATATAAACCTGGCTCTATAAGCTGTACAAGCTCGATAATATTAATATACCATCAAATAATCGATTTTCGAGCATGTAGAGCTTATAGAACTTGGTTTCTATTTTTTATGAGTATTTTTCAGTAGATATATTGTTATTACTACCGCGAATCATATTTTGATTGATATACAAAGCGAAATAGAGCTAACATTTGCATAAAACGCAGGAAATTTTGAATTTCGCGGGCTACCCAGTAGCATTTACCTTAATGCTTTCTAATAATTTCTTGAGTTTTCGCGATCACTACACATTGTAATAAAACAACTTTAACCGGATATACGTGATGTAATCCGGTTTAACTTGTTTTATTATAATGCTTACTACTCGTCACTAACCTTGCGTGTAAACATGTTGAGTTAGTGCTTGGTATAAGTGAAACTGAATAGTGCAAGTGAATAGAAGCCGATTGTATTTACTGAACGACAAGTAGAAGCGATTAGTTGTAATGAAAAGTACTAACTTCGTGTAATTTTCTTAACAAGCATAGTTTACACTAGCTTAGTACTTGTCATTAGTACTGCCCATGGTGGGAACAATAACTATCGTTAATAAAAATATAAGATCGGCTTCTGATTACTTGCACTTGAAGTTTAACTAATACTAAGCACTAATTCAGCTATTTATACGCAAGCTATTAGTGACAAGTACAATCATGGTGCCATAACCAGGATAATCAGAGCCGGTCTTGTATGAAGCTTCCATACTACAGAGTTTCGCTTTTATTAGTTTAGTTATCGTTATTAAGCCGTTGACCATAGTAAGCAATGGTAACTAAGCTCGTGTAAACCACGCATATCACAACTACTTACGTGGAACGTTGATTGACAATCGCTAGTGTTGCACTGAGGGCTGAATTAATAAACCACTCATTTTTGAGAGTTGTCTCCTAACCAGTTGAATGCGGCAATTCCAGACATAATTAAAATTCTATTGTTTTTCGTATAATATCGCGTCCGTGGGAGTTCATGATGAAATAAAATTATGTTTTATGCAACTTTTGGACTATTAATTTGATAAAAAACATAATTTTATGTTACCAATAGTATAAAATTACGATGTTCAAGTTTTTACAGCGATTTTTTGAATTCTGCTTTCAAATCGCATGTTTATTTTTTTGGGCCTAGTTGCGAGGTTAAATAAAAGTGCAATAAAATGATAGCTACATGCTACATACCATGTACGCACGGATACACATTAAGTTATATAATTCCAGTATAAGCTGACCTCTCATTGTACACAAAGCCTCTACAATGCGAGGTCAGCTTGTGTAGCCGTGTGTACAATGTCAAATAACTGCATTGAACGTAAATGTGGCCATTAACGATCACGTAACATGGATGTTTTTATAATTATTATCCGTTTATTTATTATGACTGTATTCAATTCTAAGACTCCCACTCACACTGAGGCCTCATCGTTTAGATATTAATAATATAGTTTAAATAATATTGATTAGACTAATATTAATTAAATACACGACCGATAAATGTTTTTGTAGAAATATTGCTCAGATTTGTATTTTAAATTTTTATGTCAAACATTGTACCAATGAATGATTAATATCTGGTAGTTTTTTGTGCACTTTTATAGAAAATATTTTGCATAGTATTATTATTTTGATTTCAGAGCAACTAAACATAGTCATCTTGATAACTTCTTAGGTTTTCGCGATCACTACACATTATAATAAAACAAAGTTTAACCGGTTTTAATATACGCGATTAAATCCGGTTAAACTTTGTTTTATTATAGTAATCGTGATTATTTTGTCTTGTAAGTAGACACAGAAAACGTATTGTCCACACTACTGAGTCTCTAGGACGCTTAATGAATTAACCAGTACACATACACTGCTCAATATATTCGCGCAGACAAGCCATGGTGTCGCCTTCGATGTTTTTGTCTTCGAAGTTTACTCTCCGTGCCGTTTTGTGGAAATAAACTACTAAAAATAATATAGGCCTCCAACCAAATAGACTGCTGCTTTAATCCGACCGCCCTAGTCGGACTTATCCGGCAAATATTATCAGACAAATATTATTAATATTGTCAGTATAATAATATCGTGTCAGTATAATAATATCGTGTCAATATAATAATATCGTGTCAATAACAGATAATGGGGACATAAATACCTTTTTTCTTGTGGGTTACGGGTATTTATCAAAACCGACAAAGGTCGAGAAGTTGAACCCAACAACCTCAGCATATATATCGTGTCAGTATAATAATATCATGTCAGTATAATAATATCGTGTCAATATAATAATATCTTGTCGATATAATAATATCGTGTCAGTATAATAATATCGTGTCAATATAATTATATCGTGTCAGTATAATAATATCGTGTCAATATAATGATATCGTGTCAGTATAATAATATCGTGTCAATATAATGATATCGTGTCAGTATAATAATATCGTGTCAATATAATGATATCGTGTCAGTATAATAATATCGTGTCAATATAATTATATCGTGTCAGTATAATAATATCGTGTCAATATAATGATATCGTGTCAGTATAATAATATCGTGTCAATATAATGATATCGTGTCAGTATAATAATATCGTGTCAATATAATTATATCGTGTCAGTATAATAATATCGTGTCAATATAATGATATCGTGTCAGTATAATAATATCGTGTCAATATAATTATATCGTGTCAGTATAATAATATCGTGTCAATATAATGATATCGTGTCAATATAATTATATCGTGTCAGTATAATAATATCGTGTCAGTATATTAATATTGTGTCGATATAATAATATCGTGTCAATATAATAATACCGTCTCAAAATAATAATTTCGTGTGTTTTCTGTCGTACAAGTACGTCATTGCCGAAATGGACATGATAATATTGATCGGGTAAATCGAGCTAAATATGAATGTGGCGGTTACGGGTTAATAGTTATAAGAATATTGACAACACTTAAATGAGTGATAGCAGTATATTGTCATTCGCACTGTTTATTGGGCACAATTTTATTATTGTTATCCCATTATTTTTTACTGACATTTTTTTTTTTGATTGCCTCGTTGGTCTAGTGGTTGCAAGCGCGACTGCTGAGCGTGAGGTCCTGGGTTCGATTCCCGGGTCGGGAAAAGTGTTATTGGGTTTTTTCATTAGGAAATTCTCAGTAGCAGCCCGGAGTCTGGATTTGTGCCCGGTTAATGGCAATAGGCTCGCCCCCTATTACATGGGACTTACAACATAACTGGCGAAATGTGGGTATACTATACACCTCTGCCTACCCCTCCGGGGAAATACAGGCGTGATGTTATGTTATGTTATTATTTTTTTACATCCGAAATTAATAATACTATGCAATACTAATATAATAATTATGATAAACAGTCTAATAATAAATTTGTCGTTTATTTATTTACCATCTTAAACACAAAGAAATTGTATGGTCTAACTGAATAATGGTTTTGTTTGTAATGTGTGAGTCACTGTACGAGCTCTGTAACTAATATATAACTTAATATAAATAATAATGTATTATAGAATTATATTATTGATGAAAATATATTTTTTAGATAATTATTTTGTTGTTTCATTTACAGTCAAATAACCTTTTGACCTTGGGAAATTCTCATCCTCACTCTTATTCCGCGGGGAAAAACGGAATGAGTGTTGGAATCTCACCAACAAAACTACAACGGTGTTTTTTTTAATGCATAATACATACAAAAAATATCATACAAAACTTGGGTAATCACGAAACCAGCACCGTTATCCACAAAATAATACATACAATTTTACAAATACTTTATGCAGACAGAATTAAAGTACAACCACGGTCCAGCCACTCCAAACAGTCTTCCAACGCGAGAGATAAGTGTCCCAAACTGCCTACAAAACTGTCAAACGATGTCCAGAGTTGCCTTTAAAAAAAGTTAATTAACAAAACAAAAAAACCCGACTGCGTATAAATATAACTGAAAAGATGGAAACAAGACTTGTATAGGTACATGTAGGTATATGTGAAAGTATGAAATCAACACGCAGGCGGAGGCTACCTATGAACTACTTTGTGTAATTCATGACCAAAAACATACGTAGCCTCCGTCTGCGTGTTGATTTGATAGTTTTACATATACCTACATGTACCTATACAAGTCTTGTTTCCATCTTTTCAGTTAGATTTATACGCAGTCGGGTTTTTTTGTTTTGTTAATTAACTTTTTTATTTTAAAATTTTTAGTTCTGTCATGTAATTCTTTTTAACGATGAATATTTTGTTGTTTTTTAGCATTTCTCATTCTAAATTACATTTAAACATATAAGTTGTATATATTTTTGAAAAGCATTTATAAAACCCCTTATTTTGATACCCCACTCGATAGGTTTCGAGGGAAAAAAATTTTTTTTGAAGCCCTAATTTGGCGCCAAAAAGCGGCCATTTTAATTTTTATAATTTTGATATACCCAGTGTCACTCTCACAACTAAGACGAATCTAACGACACCTCACAAGTTAAAATCCATCAAGCCGTTTAGGCTGCAGGGCGTGCCAAAGAAATATACATACATACATACATACATACATACATACATCATCATCATTACAGCCGAAAGACGTCCACTACTGGACAAAGGCCTCCCCCAATTAAGGGTATATAAAACAAAGTTTAACCGGATTAAATCGCGTATATTATTTAAATTGGTTTCCCTGACGTTTCGAAAGCTTTGCAGCATTTCGTGGTCGTGGTGTATAATTATTTAATTATTGTAACCATTGTCTAGTACCCATAGCACAAGCTCTGCTTAGTTTGGGACTAGATGGTGCTGTGTAAAAATGTCCCAAAAGGTAATTATATTTTATTTTATTCAAAACCATTTCGGCTTACAAATGTCCTTCGCCGTGCCGTGCCGTTGGTGAGCTCTTTTCACTTCGTTCTGTAAATAAAACATGAAATCCTGGATTCGTATCCACCTACCTACTACTGTAAATAAACCATCTAGTTCCCAGACAAATAATTCTCTACTCAAGGACGATGTTTATGCTTTTAAATACTTTAAACCACAGCAAGCACTCAGCGCGGGCATATCCGGGAACATTTGAGTGCATTGGCGTAGCGTTCAGCGCAATCACGGGCCTATTTCGAAGATTATTATCGCTGCGTTTAAAACAAAATAACGTTGCCAGGATTTTATGTAAGGAGCTTTTGTTGTTCCTTACCTATATCTAAGTACATAAAGTAAAAACCAATGAGCGATGACTGTTCTGATTTATTGGCTCAGACCAAGTCTTATTCTTTCGGTCTGAGTTTATTAGGTTTTATTGATGATCAACATCAACTCGGCCTATCGCAGTCCACTGCTGCACATATCCCTCTTCCAGTTGCGCCACAACACTCGGTCCTCTGCCTTCCACATCCAGACCCCCCAGCTACGTTCTTCAGGTCGTCGGTCCACCAGCCTGGCGGGGGGGCGCCCTACGCTGCGTTTGCCGATTCGCGGTCTCCACTCAAGGACTTGTCTGCTCCAGCGGCTATTGGTCCTTCGACAGACATGGCCAGCCCACTGCCACTTCAGCTTCAGCTTATTTGGTGGTCGACTATACCCAATTATTTAGTGTACCTCATCATCATCATTTCAGCTGAAAGAAGTCCACTGCTGGACACAGGCCTCCCCCAAGCATTGCCATAACGACCGGTCCTGCCATGCGATTATTTCGTGTAGGTACCTCATCATCATCATTTCAGTTGAAAGAAGTCCACTGCTGGACATAGCCGGTCCTGCGCTTCCTGCATCCAGCGGATTCCTGCGACCTTCACCAGATCGTTTCGTGTATCTACCTAATTGATTTCAATATGCACACACACACCGCACGAACACAAAAAAACGTATACCACTTTTCTTCCTCTTATGCCAAGTTTTTTGGGGAAGAACACCCTTAATAGAGTTTAATGTCTTACAGTACATTGATAACAGTATTCGTCATGGTGATCGTTTGAATGGTAGAGAGGGCACGGATCTTCCCATAAAAAAAAAAACGATTTTTCTAACCAAAGTCCTACGCAATTATGTGCAATTGAGCGTGTGAAGCAATTTTCTTATCTAAGGAAATTCCAACAATATAATTAGAAGTGGGCGTTTAAACAAAAAGCGCTTAAAAAAGTCTAATAAAAAAAAAAGCGTATAAGCACGCTTTGTGATTAAAGCAGATTTCGTTTAGACTTTTTCGTAAACCAAACTTATGCTTTCAATAGTACGATTGAAATGTAACCTTATTTCTATGATCATAAGAGTCAATTTCAAAGTTGACTGGTGGCGGTTTGAAACCGGCAGAATAAAATTTTATTCGTTTACGTAAAATTTGTTTAGAGAAAGCACTTTTTTATTTTCTTGATTATTTTCGTATCGTTTAAACATTTTAAACGTTTTTGACCTTGATTGATTTGCTTTTGCTTTGGCGCTTAGTTTATTTTTCGTCGTCAACGCGTGAATGCGTTTTTGAATGTTCTCCTTGGTAATTACGCGACGATTGTAGTTTGTTTGTATAGTTTTTAGTGAACTTTGTAAATAGTTTAAATGTAAATTAGAATAGTGTAATGTAGACAAATAAAAGTCAATTTATTTGGAAGTGAAAAACGAAAAGCGGCAAAAGCGTAAAAAAATTAGTTGGCAGAAAAAAGCACAACGTTTAAACACGCTTACGATTTTAAGTAGTTTTTCCCAACTTTAAATATAATATTTCAAGTGTTGCACGTTGCAGGATTGTGGCTTAAAAGGATTAGCGATGTGACATACATACTGTAAGGATTATGCAATTAGGTACTGCATCTGATAAGCTATTAATGAGTCAGTGACATAATGGAATGCAATTTTGTTGTAATTCAACGTGAGTGGTAGGTATGTGCCAAAAATACAGAATTTAGCTGTATTACATTGTCATATAACAGACGAATCAGACAATGTTCAACGGTGAACCAATAGCACGAAATTAATGTCAATTTAACCTAGGACAGCTAAGACTTCACGCTTGGCAATACTTTTTGCTATCACTTCAAAATCCAAGATTATTAATGAGTCCGTTAAGTCATTATCGTCATCATTTCAGCGGAAAGACGTCCACTGCTGGACATAGTAGTAGTAGTAGAGCTCCATTGTGAAAGAGCTCGTCCGGGGAAGTACTACCACCGTACCTACTTCTCCGCCAAATAGTGATGCTTGCATTGCTGTGTTCCGGTCTGAAGGGTACGGGTGCCGGTGAAATTACAATCACATGAGACTTTCCATCTTCATGTCTCAGTTTGGCGAACCGACTTGCGGTACCATTTAGGCAACAGCCTAGGTGGTATTGCGGTTTTTATGGGCAAAGGTAACCGCTTAACATCAGGTGGGCCTTAAGCTCGTTTTGCCATCCTATATTATAAAAAATAAAAATAAACATAGGCCTCCCCCAAAAGGGGGGATATGCCATAATCGCTTGGCAGACGAGTTGGCAATCGCAGTTGGTTGAATAAATACTCAGAGAACGCTACTACCCATCCTTTGGTGAACCACTTAGTCGCCTTTTACGATGACAACCATCACATCGATCATGGCTGACTGCATATACAGACAAATATGCATTTACAGACAAATATGAAAAAACATTTGTAGACCTAGGTACTTACAAGTTAGTTATTTTGTGCGGCAATCGAAAACGCGATCCATTGTGTATCAGCGAAAACCACTGCGCCCAACGAATCATCAAGTCTTTCATATTTCGTCAAATCTTTCTTGCAATATCCTATTCATGTTCGCAACAATAAGGCACGCTTCACAGATACAGGCGTGCTACGAATGAGTTCGGATAAGTAATAGACGTGCAGGTGAGTAAGATGGAACATTGTTATCCAGACCATCGTGCATCGCTGAGGAGAGCGCCAATGCACCGAGGAGTGCGCGTCCATTGTACCACGAGGTTTGTAAACTAACGTCACGAGTACAATTTCAAAATCGGGTTTGGCTTAATACGCTCAGATAATAATAATAAATAATAATAGTTAATAGAATAAAAAGCAGATGGAGTACGCAGTACAAACACTGTGCGGCCTGTTTTTTTTTTTTTTTTTTGCCCTGGGTAAATCATCATGGACGCACTCGGACTCTTACCGACTAAAACCACCACGGTGTTCCTTCAACTACGGGGTGACTTAGCCGGGGGTGTGGGAACCCGTGAGTATTCACACAACCACCCCCGACAGGTCCTGACCCGCCACAAGCAGGCGAGCACCTTCTCCCCGTGCGGCCTACTGAACTAGCCTTACATGTAAATTTCCATGTCCACGGTTCACTCTTTGAATCGAATTGCAAATACGATCACATTTCATGACCTGAAGGTTGGTGGTTACTTTTTCCTGAGCAGCTCCCTGCTCGTAAAGAAAATTCCTGTTAGATAAAAAAATACGAGTCTGTTTTAGACCACCACGACTGAAGTAAAACTTCACTAACTGATATCTCCCTCAATACTATTTCAATGAGAACAAAGGAATGGCGGCGCGGCGCGCGTACATCTGCCGGCGCTGTGTCGTGGCCGTACCGCGCCTCGCTCTCCGCGTCCCGCACTACCCCCTCCGTTCGCCTCACGACTCACGACTCGTAACGCATTCACCAGCGTACTCCAAAGTCAAGCGTGCCTAAAGAAGTTTTACTTCAACAATTCTATCGGCTACAGACGTCAGCCATTAGCCAAGTGCGTGTGATCTTGGATCTAGTTGACTGAATACTGGCCAAGAACGATACCTAACATATCCCATAACTCCTTCGTATCGTAAAAACAATGGACACAGTGCCGCGAAGCTCGGATTAGCCGTGTGCGGCGAGGTCGCATCGCTGCATTGTGTGCCGGATTAAAAATAATATGTAACGCGGAAATACGCCGAGATGAGACGACAGCCAGTGTAGGATTTGTCGCGAGAAATATGTCACTTAAGCGCTGTGATATTATGGTGTTAGTGGGATACCTAAGAATTGAGGTATTGAGAATATGTCTGTTTTATTATGAAACTCTCAATATGTTTCAGTCAGAGAATATTATTTTAATTGAGTCGACATTGATACAATCTCATGAAGAATTGACAGTCTCATAAAGCGGCCTGCCAAGGAGACATTTAACTTTTTTAATAAGGATTTCATTCCAACAAAGGATGCCATTCCAACAATGTCTATCTTTCATTGGTTTTAATAGTTTAACGGCCAAAAATAATATCCAATCTATCCACGATTTGCTCTACTAGAGATAGGAATTTGACATAAGCTCCATACAAAATATGTCAAATTTCTATCTCTAGTAGGGTAAATCGTGGATAGATTGGATATTAATTTTGGCCATAAGAGATAACCGTACTTTTGGTAACTATCGATAGCACCGCTGATTCAGTATTTATAGGGTGTATGGAGAGGTCCATACACCCTATGGAGAGGTCCATACACTGATGCGAATGGTACCGGTCTGGCATCAAACAGTCAGTCCGTTTGTCCGCATAAGAAGCTCAGGAATATATTCATGTTTACAAAATTGCTATACGTTCCAATTAAGGCATTATAAGGCAGAATTTGTTTCGTGAAACATAGGAAAGTATCAGTATGTACTGCAGCTGAGGTGCCTCTGAATAAAATAAAAAATAAATAAATATCTTTGGGACATTTTTACACAGCACCATCTAGTCCCAAACTAAGCAGAGCTTGTGCTATGGGTACTAGACAATGGATATAATAAAATACTTTTTTTTGTAAATACATACTTATAATACATAAGCAACACCCAGACCAACACAAACACTTATGTTCATCACACAAATATTTGTGTCCGGTGGCAATCGAACCCACGACCTCGTTATCAGCAGTCCGACACTCGAACCAGTAGACCACAGAGGTCGTCTGAATAATAATTTCTTAGTTGCTCTTTAGTTGTTACGAGATCTATGATGAATAACTATCTTGTAAAAACAATACTCAGACGGAAACCACTTAGCAACATTAAAAATAACTTTTATTCTGACTAGTCATACAAAGATTGAATCCACAAATAAATAGTAAAATAATAAAAGAGCAAACTCGCCTTGATAAGATTTCACAGATTATTAAGAATTATTTAATTATACTGATACCCTGAGCGGTATTGCAAGTGTAGGCTCTGACGTCTTTAGCAAGTTAAGTGGACTGATAAGAACGAAATCACTTTGTTTTATGATAGCGATCGAAAACGAATGGTATTGGGGCTATTAAGGCTTTTAGATTACGTGGCTTAGAAAGACTATGTTTAAATAGTGTGAAATAAGTAATAATAAATATACTACATACGGGTTTGTATCCACGGATCCCGACATACATAACATCACGCCTGTATTTCAGCGGCACCGCGGACTTCATAGATAAGAAACACCCAGCCAAACACAAACACTTATGTTCATCACACAAATATTTGTGTCCGGTGGGAATCGAACCCATGACCTCGTGATCAGCAGTCCGACCCTCGAACCGTAGACGGCGTAATATAGGTACAGCTTCAACCAAAAATGTAAGCCCTATAATTTACTGCCTCGTTGGACTAGTGGTCGCAAGTGCGACGGCTGAGCGGCAGTGTTATTGGGTTTTTTCGTCAAGATATTCTCAATAGCAGCCTGGAGTCTGGATTGGAGTCTGATTAGTGGCAATGGGCTCGCCCCCTATTAGGTACGTGGGACTGATAACATAACTGGAAAATGAGGGTGTACTATGTATAGAGGTGTACCTCTGCCTCCCCTTCGGAGAATACAGGCGTGATGTTATGTATGTATGAACTGCATATTTCGTAATTGCGATGATTTAAAAAAAATCTGTTGTTGTTAATCTTTCTTTCATAGAGGTGCATTATTTTAAAATATTTGGATTATTTTACACAGCACCATCTATCTAGTCCCAAACTAAGCAGAGCTTGTACAGTCTACAAAGCAATTAGTATACAGGGTTGCCAGATATAGATGTAGATGCTAAGGCATTACAATTTGGAGCTTAAGTATTTAATTTTAGTGGTTGAATTTATAATTTGGAGGACTACAGTTAAGCCATTAACGGGCGCAGTCACCATCGGCCGCAAAACAAAAGAAAATCTATCGTGTCTCAACATTAGGTACCTCTTCTTTATTGGCTAATTACAGCAATGAGACAGAAACGAAAGAGTTTGTAAAAACGAGAGAGTGTGTAAAATCGTGAGAGTGTAAATTAACTCGCTAGCGTAAAGTAATGAACTCGGGCAATATCTTCACTGTACAGAGACCGTTCTACCGTAAACTTTTAACTCCATTCCATTTCCGTGTAGTCTATGGTGTAGTTTTATTTCAGAGCTTAATTAGAACTGTTTTTTTTTTGTATTAACTCGAACAACCTCATGTTACTTGTTTTCACTTTTCTGTGGGGGCTTACGATGTTATTAAGTTTGTTTTCAATTACCCGTGGCAAACAATAAAAATCTATTCTATTCTATTTTATAAGATAACGTATCTAGAACCTATTTCCGAGAAAAAACATCCCATACAAGGCTTTGATATAGGACAGCTGACGTCTCTATCAGTCTCTTATTTATCTCTTCTTTCCTGATTATCTTTCACATCATCCATCTTTTCTTTGATCTGTCTATTTTCGACAGATCAAAGAAAATGCAGATTCAGTTTTTTTTTTTTTTCCGAGACTGAAATAAATAATTTCTTTCTTTCTTTCTTGTCATAATGATGATGATGATGGGCAATGATCTTTAATGACCACGAAATGTAAAATATTCAAAACTTGTTAACCACATCCAGTATAAAATATAATAACTATATCGAAAATACAAATATCAAAATGAAAGACGGCGTGCATGCAGAAGACCTTTTGTTGTGTTTATCGCGAGCGGGCCGTGGGAGGGGGGGGGGGGGCATTGTGAACTACCCTAGTTCTGAAGTTTTAGCTTATTTGTAGTGCGGCCGTGATCTGTATGAAAAATGTGGCCGTTTAGTTTAGTGAGCTCAATAGTGCAATGCGGATGGCTGAATTTCAATGTTTGGATTTGTTTTCAAATGCAGCTCTTTGTGTAATTGTTGCTCATAAGTATAGAAATGAATGAACTTCCCCTACTAATTAACAAAAAATAAAACCGACTTCAAAAACCTTAACTAAAAAGTAAAAAATAATCATTGTTTGTATTTTAAAATCTTAACTTAAACAACATTTTTAAGGCGGCGCGTGGTTGACCCTTTGCGTTATGTAATGTACAGTCCAGCGCAATATCTATAGTAAAAACAGTTTATGTGAACGTACATGAAAATCACGCGCCGCCTTCAAAATGTTGTTTAAGTTAAGATTTTAAAATACAAACAATGATTATTTTTTACTTTTTAGTTAAGGTTTTTGAAGTCGGTTTTATTTTTTGTTAAAAAGTTTTTATTTCATACTTTTTAGTTGAGGGTTGATTCATAAATGTTTATATAACCAATTTGAGAATATATTTTTATTAACCTTTGCTATCCCACTGCTGGGCAAAGGTCTCGCTCATCTTCTTCCAAACGTCCAATCACTATCGTGAAAAAAAAAAACACGCATATCGGCCAAGAATTCTCAGAATGAGGAACCAATGAGCAGATCATCTAGATACGTAAAGCTAAAATAAACTGATTTATTGAAGCTGGTTAAAAAACTACTTAACCTAAGTCAATAAAATTTATATGGGACCACCGCGCGGACTTTCTCTACCAAATAAAAAAACAACCACGTAAATCGGCCCACAAATCTCGGAGTAATCGGTGTACATACATGGAAAAAAAAAAAAAAAAAAAAAAAAAAATACCTTTTTTTGAAGTCAGTTAAAAAGGGCAATTTTTGAAGTAAAACTTCTTTACGCACGCTTGACTTGCGGAGTAAGCTGGTGAATGCGTTACGAAAAGTGTGGCGAACGGAGGGGTAGTGCGGGACGCGGGGAACGAGGCTCGCGCTAGGCCGCGACACAGCGCCGGCAGATGTACGCGCGCCGCGCCGCCATTCCTTTGTTCTCATTGAAATAGTATTGAGGGAGATATAAGTTGGTGAAGTTTTACTTCAGTGCTCTAAATAAAGCACACTCGTTTGTTTTTACACATACAACGTGTTATTGAAATAACTGAAAACCTCTTAAGGGGTCATTATACTCATCAGTATGAACAACTTTTACTATGGGACCAACACCGAAACCGCGAAAAAAAATCAGCTGTTGCTTACATTTGTGTTCACATAAGTCGACAAAATGTAGGGAGCACCTGATATTATTTCGCGTTTTCAGGGTTGGTCCCATAGTAAAAGTTGTTCATACTGATGAGTACAATGACCCCTTAAGAGGTTTTCAGTTATTTCAACTACACATTGCAGATATCTTGATGATCAAGTCAGCCTATCATTTTCTTCAACGAATCACGCGACGTAACTTAAAACACAAATAATCATGAGGAAGAAGGACAACCGGCTTCTTAGACCACCAATGTCATCTGTGCACCGTGAAACCAGCAGGTGATAATTATACTTTGACGATTGCCCTGCAGGTACACTCCGAGCATAGACCTCTCCATTGACTTTAATTCATAAGAGTTTATCAAAAGACATCAACGCACGTGCGCAATATATAAAATATTTGCATCTCATTCTTACGCAGGTACCACCACACATGTCTGTGTTTATCGTATTTTTAGTATTTGTTGTTAAACTATATAGTATCCACTATAATCATACCAAGTCTGACGCTGGTGTGTATTACCGTTTTGAAGATAGAGCTGGCACAAAAACGTAGAAAAAAATGCATGTGTTTCCAGGTTTCTTGTATGGTTTATGGTATTCTTGGGGTCTTTGGTTTTAGACTTTTTTTAATGTTTAGTATTTGTCGTGATAGGCGTCATAGCAACACAGATTCTCTGAAAATTTCAACCGGCTACCTATTATCGTTCAAAAGATTACAGCCCTGTGACAGACAGACGGTCGGACAGCGTAGCGAGAGTAATAGGGTCCCGTTTGGCACCCTTTGGGTACGGAACCCTAAAAACCAACAAAAAAAAGTTCAACAGTGTGAAAACCAAAGACTTTGTATATACCAGTATAATAACTTTATGGTGAAAACCTAACAATACGTATAGGTAAGACTTGGGTAGCAATAGTTCCTATTTATCTGCGGCGGCTAGAAAAGCATAAAAAACCCATAGAATATTGATGACGTAGCTCACGAAGCAGGCAGTGTTTACCGCTCTTCCGGGGAGTGACGTGAACCAAGTCGATGCTACCCGCATGCCTCTCTGTTGAGCAGCTTGCTTTGCTCCAACACAAACAAGGGAAGCAGAGTGCCATTTTGGATGTACACTATCGCGGTTGATTCTAGACTAATAAAATTATAATTATATTTAAGTGTTTACATTATTTTTGGACTTAATTATACACGTAACAAAAAAATACCTAAAATAAAACTAAACTAGAGCTAAAAACTAAAAAAACCGGCCAAGTGCGAGTCGGACTCGCGCAGTAAGGGTTCCGTACCTCTCAACGACCTGATATCCCATAAAAACAGATTTAATTTACGAGAGTTTATCAAAAGACATCAAAGCACAGTGCGCGAATGTGAATTTTTGTATGTCTTTCTTACGCAGGTACCACCACATATATGTCTGTTTGTCTTATTTTTAGTATTTGTTGCTAAACTACATAATATGCACTATAATCTGACCAAGTTTGACGTTGGTATATATTACAGTTTTGAAGATAGAGCAGGAACAAAAACGTTGAAAAAAATGCATGTTTTTTGAGGTTTCTTGTATGGGGACCCCCTTTGGTTTTAGACTTTTTTTTGTTTTTATTATTTGCCGTGATACTACTCATAGCAACACAATTTCTGAGAAAATTTCAACCGGTTACCTATTATCGTTCAAAATATACAGCCCTGTGACAGACAGACGGACGGACGGACGGACGGACGGACGGACAGCGTAGCGAGAGTAATAGGGTCCCGTTCGGCACCCTTCGGGTACGGAACCCTAAAAAAGAGCATCAAAAGAGACTAATTATGATTTATTAATTTTATTTTTACTACAACGGCTGCAAGCCAATTGCAAGAATTAAAGATGAGCTGTATGCCTATTTACATACACGCTGAAATTTTAGTTGTTCTGGAAACGATAAATTTAGACTACATAATTAATAGGATTGATTTGCTATTGTCCATTAAAAAAAATAACATTATGTGTATTTATCTCAAAAATTATGATTTCAGGTAACTCCTATCTTAGGGTAACTAATAAATCTTAGCTTTTCCTAGTTTTAATGTAACAATTTTAATTGTTTAATATTTAAATTGAATTACAATTTATTTATTTATAATTTATGTACACACAGTTATGGGATGTTTTTAAGAAAGGCGTCGTGAATAGTGCTATCGAAGTATGTGGAGTGACTAAAAGGAGAAATGGCAAACAAGAAAAGAATGTATGGTGGAATACGGAAGTACAGAAGGTAGTGTGTGAGAAGAAGAAAGCATGGGTAGACTGGCTGGCAATAAGAGTTGACCAGAGAATGCAAAAGCGACGGATGAAGATGTGGCTAAGGCCAAAAAGGAATATAAGAGAATAAAAGAAATTGTGAAGGAAATTGTGAAAAAGAAGAAGGATGAGCAAAAGGATGATTTTGATGAACGGTTATCTGAAGATTTCGGGAAAAACATTAAGTTTTTCTGGAAATCCATAAAAAGAGCCAGAGGAAAATCTGCAACCTCGGAGCTCAATAACATCAAAGACAAGGATGGAAATATAATGAATGAGGAAGGATGCGTGTTAAAGAGATGGAAAGAGTATTTTGAAGGACTGTTTGAAAAAGAGGTGATACAAGTATCGACGGTGATGGACGAAAGGGCAGACATTGAGGATAAGTTTTGTATGGATGAAATTGTAAAAGCGTTGAACAGAATGAAATCAGGAAAGGCTCCAGGGTATGATAGGATATCAGTCGAAATGCTGAAGGCTGGACAGGGCGTGGTGGCTAGTCTGCTGTACCGTCTTTTCAACTTGTGCTGGAGTAATGGCCTGGTACCAAAAGACTGGTGTAAGGCCGAGATTGTGCCGCTCTACAAAGGAAAAGGGTCACAGCAAGACTGCAAGAATTACCGTGGCATTAGCCTTTTATGTGTTGTCGGCAAATTGTATGCAAAAGTTTTGATTGAAAGAGTGATGAAAGTAACTGATGAAAAAATATGGGATGTGCAAGCGGGATTTAGAAAGGGCATGGGGTGTACGGATCAGGTCTTTTCCTTGCGATGCATAGCTGAAAAATGTTTGGCCAAAAGTCAAAAAGTCTATTGCACTTTCGTGGATTTGGAAAAGGCCTACGACAGAGTGATGAGGAATGAACTATGGTCTGCTTTGTCTATCTATGGGGTGAATAGCAACCTGATTCAAGCGTTGAAATCTCTCTATGCGGATTCTAGCGCTTGTGTCAGGATTAACGGCGCCTACTCTGACTGGTTCAGCATCGATAATGGTGTGAGACAGGGATGTGTAACTTCGCCGTGGCTGTTCAATCTATTCATGGACAGTTGTTTGAAAGATTTGAAAGAGAGTGAATGGGTTACTTGTCAAATGTCTCCTCTATGCCGATGATCAAGTTATCCTTGCATCGTCGGAGGGGGAGTTACAGAAGATGGTAACAATTATGGATGGTGATTTGAAGAGTAAAGTTTTGGTTTTTGAAAAGGAAGAAGTTATGACAGAGTGCAATATTTTGATAGGTGACGAAAAGGTGGAACAAGTGAAAGATTTTGTATAGCTGGGTTCCATGTTTACGAGAGATGGCCAGCATGTGAAGGACATTGAAAGGAGAGTGAGTGCTGGTAATCAGGTGAATGGGGCACTACACACCTTCATGAACAGCCGCAAAGTGTCGGAAAAGGCACGGCTGGCTGTTCATGGGGGAGTGTTAGTGCCTACACTTATGTATGGTAGTGAAAGTTGGGTATGGCAGAAGAAACATGAAAGCAGAATAAATGCAGTAGAAATGAGAGCTTTGAGAAGTATGTGTGGTGTAACTTTGAGAGATAAAGTAAGGAATAACATGATAAGGGAGCGTTGTGGAGTGAAAGAAGATGTAGTGACAAAGATTGAGAAAGGTATGTTAAGATGGTTTGGACATATAGAGAGGATGGACGAGAGGAGATTGACGAAACAAGTATACGAAGCGAGTGTGGATGGAAGAGTTGGAAGGGGACGACCTCGGCGAACGTATCGCGATCAAATCGCGGATGTTCTCAATAAATTCCAGGTTAAGAGTTCTCTAAACCGACGAGCATGCATGACGAGGTTAATGGACGTAGATGAAGCGAAAGAGGTGTGTCAGGATCGTAGCAGGTGGAAATCCATAGTCTCTGCCTACCCCAATGGGAAACGGGCGTGATAATATGTATGTATGTATGTAAGAGACAGCATTAAAATTAAAACTATTTCAATTATTACTATTTCACACGAAAAAGTCGAAATTAACGCACGCGTCTAACTATATTCGGTTACGGCGGACATTGGTGTGGGGTTCAGACTAGGGCATGCAGTTTCATACATTTTCAGTTTCGAAATTGGCTTATGAAATTGGCCTCATCAGTTTCGAAATTTCGAAATTTCGAAATTGTGGGCAATGTTTAAAACACCTAATAACTACCTAAGCCTATCGCAGTCCACTACTGAATAAAGGCTGCTCCTAAGTTGCTCCACAAAAAAATAACCTTTATCTTTTCCATCCAGTCCACGGAGTCCACCCCAGCTACCTACTTTAGGTCGTCGGTCCACCTTGCTGGAGGACGCTGCGTTTTTGCGGTATTCAATCAAAGATTCGTCTGCTCCAACAGCCATCGATCTTTTGGTAGACCGGCCTACCCATTGTCACATTAGCTTGCTAAATCTACAGCCTATGCTACTCTCTGGTTCTTTCGGATAATTTTATCCTTCAAAGAATCTCCACAATCCATAGCTCGCTCCATAATCCGCTGAGCGACTTTGAATTTGTGGACTAGCCAAACTGTCAGTGTTCACGTCTCGGCATTGTAAGTAATGACAGGCAAGAGTAGTATAACCACTAGTCTACCAACCTGAATAGAACAGGTCCCTAACTACCTATGTAGACACATTCCTGCACAACCTCTAGCGTCGTTTCTTTGAAGAAGACCGATTGGGCTTGGCACGCTGCGCAACTTGCGTTTTGAACATGATCTTGTCTACCATAGTCTTGTCCAGATTCATACTAAGGCCCGTATTACAGAAGCTTCCTCAAGTTCAGTTTAAACTCCAATCACCTGATCACTACTTAAGGATAGAATCGTTACTTGAGTATCGGTCTTATTCCAGAACGGTAATTATAAACTTTAATTCAACAACAAAACAGACGAATTTGACCTGAAATATAATAGAAATCTCTACTCAAGCGTAGTCTGGACCACGCTTGAGTGATTACAGATCAAATATCTGCCCAAATACCGAAATAGGTGACAATATAAAACGAAACTAAACTCAGCTGAACTGTGATCAACAAATCTCTGCTTGAGGGACGTTCTAAAATCAAAGCTCAACTTAAAACTAGTTTTAAACAGAGATCAACGCTTGTGTATCCTTCTGGAATACGGGCCTAAGACTGATACACTAAGGCCCGTATTACAGAAGCTTCCCCAAGTACAGTTTAAACTCCAATCACCTGATCACTACTTAAGGATAGAATCGTTACTTGAGTATCGGTCTTATTCCAGAACGGTAATTATAAACTTTAATTCAACAACATAACACACGAATTTGACCTGAAATAGAATAGAAATCTCTACTCAAGCGTAATCTGGACCACACTAGAGTGATCGCAGATCAAATTTCTGCTGAAATTCCGAAACAGGTGACAGTATAAAATAAAACTAAACTCAGCTGAACTGTGATCAATAAATCTCTGCTTGAGTAACGTTCTAAAATCAAAGCTCAACTCAAAACTAGTTTTAAACAGAGATCAACGCTTGAGTATCGTTCTGGAATACGGGCCTAAATGACTATATACTATATGCTATGTAGCATCTCGCTCAGCTGTTTCAGAGACTGCCATTACAATAATGTCATCGGCAAAGTGGAGACGTGAAATGTTCTCGTCTTTTCCATCACAACCCTTCCCCGTCTAATCCAGTGTCTTGAAAACGTCCTCCAAGTCATCAGTGAACAGTTTTGAAAGAAACGACGACGACGACGGCGAGATATCGCTGACGTCACCCAAAGACGTTACCATAGTGGAGGATAATTTCGATACCACGAGCAGTGTTCACGGTAGCTTAGTGGCTAAAGCACTGCCGTACTGAGCCAGGAGTCGCAGGTTCGAATCCTGCTCGTGAGCGATTTTTTCTTTCCACAATTTAAATCTTTAGTTTCGAAAGAGTATCGCCCGAAGGCCTTCTCATAGTACACAAACACACAGCAGCTAATTGTTCTCTTCAGTCGTTCTTCCAATCTTCCGAAAAGAATGGTCTACGATGCTATCCAACTCAACCCATCTGTCTACTACTGTACATTTTTGGTCTCTTCCGAGATTCGCCACAATACTCGGTCCTCCGCCTTCCGCATTTATTCCATCCCAGATAGTTTTCCAGGTCTTCAGTCCACCTGATTGGGAGCGTCGAGCGTCCTAACCTACATTTGAAGATCTCCATTCAAGGACTTATTCACTGCCACTTCAGCTTGTTGATTCTACAAGCTATGTCAGTCACTTTGGTACATTTTTGGATAAACTCGTCACGGATCTTATTTTATCCTTCAAAGAAGTATAGCTTGCTGCGCGAGTCTAAATTTGTGGACTAGCCCAAATGTCAGCGTCCACGTCTCGACACAGTAGACCATGACACGCTAACGCACTGGTTAAAGACTTCTGTTTTCAAACATTATGGTTTAGGCGAAGAGAAGGCGAAGTTTGCGAGATGCTGCCCAGCCCAACTGGATCGATCTGCCTGATACTTATTTGAAGTTGTATCTACCAAACCGAATAACCTGCCCCAGATACCTGCACAACTTCGAGGGAAGTACCTTCAACGAACCTCGGCACGACATGCATAATATGCATATCGTACATGACTTTGGTCTTGTCCAGATTCATGCCGACACGATGCTGTAGCCTCTTCTAAACCCAGTTTTCTTTCGATTCGTGGAGTCTTCTGACGAGATAATTTGTGACGATCTTGGATAACAGCTCGTATACCCAGTATAAGTATTAAATTTCTTTGTATTTTAGTGGGCATGTTCAGAGATTACGGGTAAACTTGTATGGAAATGTTAATTCTGACTAATTTAAAAATGGGTTCTTTGGAAGTCATAAATTCAGCTGCTGATAAAGATTCTAAGTCGTTTTCAAATGCAGCCTGCTGCTGGAAAAGCTCTAGTTACTAATCTAGAGCAGATGTGGGAGTTCTATTGACGATTTAACATTACACAGTCTTTAAATAAATAAATTTCGAAATTTCGAAAGTAGGGGTGTCAATTTCGAAATTGAAAAACATGCAAATATGGTCCGAAATTTCGAAACTATGAAGTTTCGAAATTTCGAAATGCATGCCCTAGTTCAGACGTTTACTTATTTTTTTAATTAAATCAAATCAACTGCTGGACGTTTGTTTACGCAATTTGACAAAATAGTTCAGAATCACGAGGAGGATCGATTGGGATAGTTTTTATACCATGATATACTTATTTACTGACTCCTCTGGCTCAGCGACCCAAAGTGAGTCATGGCCTCCGAAACGAGAACTCTCCACTTTGCTCGATCTTGCGCGATATCTCGCCAGTTGGTAGCGATACCTGGGGCGACCTACTGGTATACCACGATATATTTTAAACAAAATTTATTTTTAAAATTCAATTTGGTTATTTTGGTTAAATTAAGTACATCATACATCGTGTATGGAGTATTGCAGTCACTTATGGGATGGCTCCACCAAATACCAGCTTGCCGCTCTTGACTCGATTCAACGCAGAGCCGAGAGGCGGCTAATTGGTGATGAACTGCTAGTAAAATCTAAGCTACAAAGCTTAGCCCATAGACGCACAGTTGCTTGTTTGTCGGTCTTCTACAGGCTGTACTTTGGAGAGTGTGTGCAAGAGCTTCATGAGATTATTCAGCCATCTCCTTTCTTTCATCGAACTACACGACGCACTGCAGGATATCATTCACTTTTGGTAGAAATCCCTACTATCAGGACCAAGCGCTTTGAGAACTCTTTCATAATGCGCACACACAAGTTGTGGAATTCACTGCCGCCATCTTTATTTCCGGGCTCTTATAACCCTAACGCCTTTAAAGCTGGAGTGAATCGGCACCTAATAGGTTTGCTCGCTCCATCGTCGGCCACATCTTGATAAAGCTGTCTAGATTGCGGTCAAGAGCGATCTATATCTCATTAAAAAAAACAATATATCGTGAATAGGTCCAGCAAGTTCAGCTCGATTATTTTCCGTGCACCAGGTAGACCCTGTAGGTCATTCTTCACTTTCTACGTTATTAACTAAAGCATGTAATTTAGTGATAAAAAAACTGTCCCAATCGATTCTTCTCGTGATTCTGAACAAACCAGTTTCTTCAATGATTTCAAAAGAAATATAAGTCTATGAGTTTTAAAAATTGCGTAAACAAAAAGTAACGTTGTATAAGAAATGTGTATAAGTTTTTATGTCCCAATAAAATTAATTAATAACATTATCACCACACAGGAGGGTGCTTATAGAAGGTTTTTGAATGTTTCTCGCATTTTTATCTGGCTAGCCGCCACTCATACGGAATGAAATTCGCGATACTTCCATATCAACCGACCGATACGCTGCAGTCAAGGCTATCAATACTTTACAATCAGATAACACTTTACATAAATCACTTAACTTACAAACGCGTTTACGTTTTAGCTGTAAATAATTTATAACTGCGCTAGGCGCTAAACGTAACTGTTTCGAGCCATTAACTTGTGTTAATGCGTTACGTTTCAGACATTAGGTTTGGAACTTCGTAACGTGTTTCAAATGTACTTGAAATAATTATGAAATATATTGTTTTATGTTAAACAAAGATTTTTTGGGGTTGGATTGTTTTAATGTGTGTTAAGTTACTTGGTCTATGGTGTTAAGTAGGTTAAACATTTAGGCTCGACACAGACGAATTTCTGAGTTTCGGTAACAGGCAACTTGCAAATAGGTGTTTTTATGTCGTTTTCAAATTTTAAGAAACTGCGTAGACGTGGAAACTCTAGTTGCAAGTTTCGGTGCTCGACAACAGTTTTCGGTTGCGGCTCTCGGTGACAAATTAAATGCTTTTTGACTTATTTTATACAGTTTCTACTATTAGCCAGTGCCAGGATCTGTTAAGCTAGGTCCTAGTTTCTAGGACATACAGTTCTATCGTCTAAGGCAATGTTCATGAGCAATGTTCAGGTTTCATAAGCTACTGATTGTATGTGAAGTGATTGTTGTCTTTATTTATTTAATTAAATGAAAGAAACAAAGAAAGAATGGAAAAATATTTATTTGCTACAAAAGTGACGCACAAAATTGCCAAAAAAAAATCAAAAACAGAACAAATACAGGTACAGAGCCAAGAAGTGTGATAAGATATGCGTCACATCCGCGCAAAACGGCCACCGCTCAGCATATTGCTGTGCCTCATGCACGGAGCAAAGACATAGCGCTGGTTTTCAGCGACAGCCAAATGCACAACTGGGTACAAAGGCGGTCTTAACGCCGTAGGGGTTCTCTACCAGACAACCTTAGGGTAATGCAGAGATAAAGAATGAGGTAGATGCACCAGTAAAGTAAAGTTAAATAAGGCTAGAACTACGGACTTATAATTAACATATAATAAAAATAAATAAATACATACGTACATATAATAAAATAACATCGAGACCCCTCCGTGCCTCGGAGAGCACGTTAAGCTGTCGGTCCCGGTTGTCATACGAATATCTATGGCAGTCGTTACGGGTAGTCAGAAGCCTGAAAGTCTGACAACTGGTCTAACCAAAAAAATGTAATGTCCGAATGTCAGTATTACCCAGTAACTGGGTTGCGGGGGTCTGATGGCAGTCGCTCCGTGTAAAATACTGATGTTCAGCCGCATCTGGCTAGACTGGAAGCCGACCCCAATATAATTGGGAAAAAGCTCGGAGGATGATGTACCAGGCCCCTCAGAAAGTATTGCGAAAAAAAGTTTTTATATATGGGAGACTGGCCAGTTATAATGTTTTTCGAAAATATGATTATTTATAAGTAAAAATAAGTAAGTTCCAATTTCAAAATTTCCCTCCACATTTTTTGCGAGTTAATTCAAAGTATTGTGTCTCACTGAAATATGGATCTGCGCCGGGAACATTTTAGAGCTATGATTTTATACGATTTCAAGTGTCGCCTGAAACCGGATGAATCGTACGATAGACTTCAAATGGCATTCATGGATGAAGGCCCTTCCAAGGCAACCGTGTATCGTTGGTATAACGAATTCAAGCGCGGTCGACCAACTTTGGGGGATGACGAAAGAAGCGGTCGCCCTTTGACGGCTGTTACCGAAGAAAACGTGCTAGCAGTGAAAAATTTAATCCAAGACAATAGGCGAATTACATATCAGGAGATTCAACACATATTGAAGATTGGATCGGGAAGCGTTCACGAGATTCTACACAGCCATCTTCGCGTGAGGAGGATAGTATCACGCTGGGTGCCGCACAACCTCACCGATGCTCAGAAGCAGGCCCGGGTGGAATGGTGCCGTGATATGCTTAACAAATTTGAAGCAGGCTCGTCTCGGCGTGTTTACGACATCGTTACAGGTGATGAGTCCTGGATTTATCAATACGACCCAGAAACCAAGCGCCAGTCGACTGTTTGGGTGTTTCAAAATGAGCCAACGCCTACCAAAGTGAAGCGATCTAGAAGCGGGGGTAAGATTTTGATCGCTAGCTTTTTTAATTTGACTGGCCACTTGGTATCAATTCCCTTACGGGATCAAAGAAGCATTAATGCCGAATGGTATACTACCAAATGTTTGCCAGAAGTTTTCTCTGTTATAAGCAACAAGCGACCAAACACAGGGCTCCGCGGGCTACTGCTCCACCACGACAATGCACCTGCGCACACCGCACTCAAAACGAGGGACTTCCTGGACAGCACGCCAGTCAAACTCCTGGGTCACCCTCCTTACAGCCCTGATCTAGCACCGTGTGACTTCTTTTTATTCCCAAAAATAAAAAATCAGCTCAAAGGGATACAATTTTCGTCGCCGGAAGATGCGCTGGCTGCGTTCGAGCAGGCTGTAAACGAGGTGTCTGCGGCGGACTGGAAAAAGTGTTTTGAAAACTGGTTTAGGCGCATGAATCTTTGTATAGAGGCTGGTGGAAAGTACTTTGAAAAGATTTGATAAAAATATATGTACGTATAGAACAATTTTTTTTAGTTTCGCAAAACTTTCTGAGTGTCCCACGTACATATAATAAAATATACACATTATCATCATCATCATTATCATCATTTCAGCCGAACGACGTCCACTACTGGACAAAGGCCTCCCCCAAGCATAGCAGGCGGCGGCGGCAGGCGGCTTGGCGATCGCAGTTGGTTGGTTAAATACTCAGAGAACGCTGCTGCCCATCCTCTGGTGAATCCCTTATTATAGTCGCCTTTTACGACACCCATGAGAAGATATATCTTCCTACCCTATAGGGTGGTGCAATTCTTAACGTCCGGTACCACACTGAACATACATACATATTATACATACATACATAACAACATACTTATATAACATCAAGATAAATCAAAGTCGAGCTGAATCTGCTAAATTGTTTTCACGGAAATATTTCCTTAACTTAATTTTAAAGGCGTGCCGCTGTTAGCCATCCTGATTTCACAAGGAAGCGCGCCCGATATACCGAAAGTCCGCCACTTTCGAGAAAACCATTCCCGATGCAGCAACGGCTGCCAGGGGGACATAGCGGTGGGGTCCCCCCGCAATGCCCCAGTAAGCCGAGGTTCGAGCCCTCCTTTGGGGGACGCCCTTATGCGGTTTTGCAACCTCGATTTTAGTATATAAGTTAGGTTTAGGGAATTATATCGGCGGATGGAGTCCCTAACGGGATTCTCCACCACTCCGGTTAAGCAGTCGGGGCACCTATTTTGGGTACCGATCTGTGAGAGTCCAATCGAACAAAAGCGTCTTTCCGTTAAGGTCTTCAACAAACACGACTGTTGTTGCTGCCGTGTTCATCCAATTCCTTTATTAGTTTCCTATTAACTGCACGACTACATTGGCACACATCCAGCCACCCATGCCTATGATATCAACACGAGAATTCATATTTCGGTTTACATAACAGTGATCGCGATGGCATGATTACGGCAAACATGTTAAATTCGCGTCGTAAATCACGCCGGCTATCTGTGGTGCACCGGCAGAAACCATTAGCGGATCTAATATTTATTGTGGCAGACAAATTGGTGCTTGTTTAACATAGATTTAACTTTTGTACCGTGTTTTATGAGCAAAGTAAATGATTATCATTCTAATTATTGTTTTAATAATGTAATCAATTCTGTTATGGTCGGATTTCAGCCTACCCAGAACTTAAAACATTCGTATTTTATAAACCAAGTGACCGCAAGTGGCATCATTTTAAATGCGGTAAAAATAAATAAATCTGTTTTCCGGAACATCCTATAATTTTGCAACAATTTTCAGACTAGATGTTTAAAATGACATGACATGTTTCATAATTTCAGCCGAAAAACGTCCACTGCTGGACACAGGCCTCCCCCAAGCATATGTTGAGGGGATATGCCATAATCGCTACGCTTGGAAGGCGGGTTGGCGATCGCAGTTGGTTGGTTAAATACTCAGAGAACGCTGCTGCCCATCCTCTGGTGAATCCCTTAGTCGCCTTTTACGACATGAGAAGATATAGGTTGGTGCAATTCTTTACGTCCGGCACCACACGGAACACGTCCGACATGACATGACATGTTTAGGGACATGACATAGGTAACAGGTAACATGGTACTACATAAGGTCTGAAATACCTACTTTGAAGCGTAGTACATAGTAAACTAACAATCACAACATCCAGATAAACAACACACCCTACTCTTTAGGAATAAATAAGAACAAAAACAAAAAGCAGTAATCCTTATCCTCACACAGTCACTTTAGTCGTGGAAACAATTTCTTGCTCGCCCTGAGGGCTTAAGCAAACAAAAGACATGTGTTTCTTTGTTTTTGTGTCGGACTGTGAGCTGATGTATTGCGCGCGGTGAATCGCCGACACTCGCGGCTTTGTGGAAACTGACGTGATCATAGAATATGGAAAATTCATGGATTTTTCTTTTTTATGGCATAGGATGGCAAAACGAGCTAAAGGCCCACCTGATGTTAAGTGGTTACCTTTGCCCATAACAACTTCAATACCACCTAGGCTGTTGCCTACATGCTATTGCAAATCGTTTTCTCCAAACTAAGACATGAAGATGGAAAGTCTCATGTGATTCTAATTTCACCGGGCCCCGTACCCTTCACACCAGAACACAGCAATGCAAGCATCACTGTTTGGCGGCAGAAATGGGTAGGTACAGTTATAGTACTTCCCCGGACGAGCTCTTTCACAAAGGAGCTCTACTGGGCTTATATTTTTCTTATCGTCCCTAGGCAATTAATAACTCTTATTATACGATATTCTAGAATTAGCATTTAATTCCAAGTTCTATCCATGATTCATGGTCTGGTGGTCTTCAAGGCTCGAGTGAATATGTTTTTGCTGGGCAAGCGTGAACCATAGTCGACCGCAGTATCGCTTAACATCAGGTGAGGTAGCGGTCAACCACATGCCAGTTAAGAAAAAAAAAAAAAAAACAAGTTTGTCTTAACAAAACCGTATCCTAAAAAATAGAAGAAGATATAAGAAGTTGATTGAAGTCTTACAACCAAACTGATGTGGCTTTTTAAAAGAAGAAATGGCAAAGTGCTTCGGTATAATCATGTGATGTAAAAACAAGAGTAGGTAATAGGTATTAGGTAAATTAGATATTGAGATTACAATAAACAAAGTCATTCGTAATAAAAGATTAACGAAATAGCGATAAAAGTAACGAAATAATCATGTACTAACGAATTTCGCCTGATTATGCGCAGATAACATCCCGCAGTTTCTAATTTCATACCGATATCGTCTTGATAACCTTTTATAACATGTTATATACAGATTTACGTGCAGATTATTTCATGCATATCGATCAACGTAATCCTTAGAAAGAATATAAAAAGCCTTCTCTCCAAGAATTAGATTAGTCCGTCTCAAGAATTGCCAAAATGGTGTCCGACTTTAGAAAGAAGAAGTTACTTCATGTGTTCAACGCCTTCTTTGACACTAACAGAAGTGGTGGAGTGGATAAAAAGGACTTTGAGCTAGCTGTGCAGAAGATAACTGAGCTCCGAGGTTACAAACCAGATGACGATAAATACAAGCAAGTCGAAGAAATTCTTCTGAAGATTTGGGACGGTCTCCAAAGCCGCGCAGACGCCAACAATGACGGTGAAGTATCAAAGGAAGAGTGGATAGAAATGTGGGACGAGTTCGCAAAGAACCCCTCTGCAGCCGCTGACTGGCAGAACCTGTACTGCAAGTTCATCTTCCAACTAGAAGACGCCAGCAACGATGGAGCTATCGACGTTGATGAGTTCTCCTCTGTCTACGCATCTTTTGGTCTTGATAAACAGGAGTCTGTCGAAGCTTTCCATAAGATGGCCAAGGGTAAGAAGACCGTGTCTTTCGAGGAGTTCCAGCAGCTATGGAAGGAGTACTTCGTGTCTGAGGACCAGGAAGCTCCAGGAAACTTTATCTTTGGATGCTACATCTGCAGTCTCTCCAAGCATTCTCACTCTCACTCGCATTAATTAGGATAAGTTATAGAAAAGTGTATTTATTGTTGAATGTTCTCGATTGTGAATTTATGATTGTTGTGATTTAGTAAATATTTTATTCTCAATGTTGTGTCTTTTCATTCTGATTCCTGCTCAGCCATTATATGTATTAATTAAACTCTAAACTACAATATAAAACGCCTGAAATATAGACTTCAGCATTTATCTGTTTATTTTGATTACGATTACGATTTTCTTATATCTACACTCAGTAAAAATATTGTAAAGTTTCCTATAACGATTTCATACAGTTGTTCCTTTTATACCGGCTCTAGCTATATTAAATTTAAAAAGAAATTCCACCTTATCTATTCTGGTAGGTGGAAGTGTTAAGACTATCTGATATTTTAAGGAGAAATTCCTCATTCACAACAGATAAAAAGTCGTGTTGTCCTTCTGATACTGGCGGGTGTAGAAATAACAGTACCTATATTCAAATGATTGAACTGTATTAATTTCTTAAGTGATGGGTTTGTCCACGGATGCATAAAAAAGGCGGTCGGAATCTCCGTAGGAAAAGATTGAAGCTCAAATTTTTTTTCATTTCTACATAATTTTAACACATCATTTTTAGGGTTCCGTACCCGAAGGGTGCCAAACGGGACCCTATTACTCTCGCAACGCTGTCCGTCCGTCCGTCCGTCTGTCTGTCACAGGGCTGTATCTTTGTAACGGTAATAGATAACCAGTTGAAATTTTCACAGAATATGTGTTGCTATGAGGTGTATCACGACAAATACTAAAAACAAAAAAAAAGTCTAAAACCAAAGGGGGTCCCCATACAAGAAACCTCGAAATACATGCATTTTTTTCAACGTTTTTGTTCCTGTTCTTTCTTCAAAACGGTAATACATAATAGCGTCAAACTTGGTTTGATTATAGTGCATACTATGTAGTTTCGCAACAAATACTAAAAACAGGACAAACATAGACATATGTGGTGGTACCTACGGAAGAAAGAGATGCAAAAATTCACATTTCGCGTACGTTCTTTGATATCTTTTGATAAACTCTCGTAAATTAAATCAGTTTCTATGGGGTATCAGGTCGTTGAGAGGTACGGAACCCTTACTGCGCGAGTCCGACTCGCACTTGGCCGGTTTTATTTTATTTTATTTGTGACACTACGACCATAGAACAAATAATATGCTACGACTAAGACTTCCGTCAACGACGTTTGTTGCGTAATGGCGGCTGTTAGGCTTATTATGGATGTGAATGTGTGCGTGCCATCAGCCCGTACTTTTAAGAGAGCCGACTTACTATAGGTGCTTCATTTATTGTTTAGTGAGATTCCGTTTTGTCACTACTCAAACTCAGACTACCCAATACACAATAAACACGACAGTATTACAATCACCATCTGGCACTTTTCCATAAAAAATTCGAGATGCAACAATGTTACGGTGGTCATTACTCTAGGCTCGGTTGATAGAAGTGGCTATAAAAAATTCTATGAGTTTGGACAATTTGGCAAATGAGTGGCGTACCCCACAGCCCCCGGTCTGCGACCAGCCCTGCGCCATTACAACTCTCTTTTATCGCATTAGCTGGGATAGGATGTGGGAAGATGGGGTTCAAATGGACAGGCTGAAATGTGATATCGTAAGTTTGAAAATGCATGATTGACAATTATGACACTTGGTATGATTATATTATTTCTTCTGATCACGAGGTCGTGGGTTCGATTCCCACAGGACACAAATATTTGTGTGATGAACATAAGTGTTTGTGTTGGTCTGGGTGTTTCTAATGTATTATAAGTATGTATTTACAAAAAAAAAAAAGTATATAAGTATTATATCCATTGTCTAGTACCCATATCACAAGCTCTGCTTAGTTTGGGACTAGATGGTGCTGTGTAAAAAATGTCCGAAGATATTTTTTATTTTTTTATTACAATTTTGGAAGGGGTGTGAGTTTAGGGGTACATTAAATGAGCTTCCACGAGTGTCAATGGTTAAGTAGGTAAACTTGGCTTATCATGGACAATTAGCTCCCGTACCACCCTTACAATACAAATACTCTTTATTGTACACAAAATTTATTTCTCTATTGTGCAGTTTGTACGTGCACCATAACAGTACCACATTACAGGAGAAATCTTACTGTGCAACGTTTAAAAAACATTATGGTGGTTTATGGGTTCGTTTACAGACGCTAATTTCTCATGCACCAACGCTCAGACTTGGGAATCGAACCAGCGGTCCTTAGCGCAACACTGCCGTTTCACCAAACGTGCCATTATAAATATGTGTAAAAATTTATTTTATCAGTCAAGTTTGTCGTGATAACTGATAAACTTGTTAACTAATCATATCAATTAATTTTTTTATTACTAGGAAATAAAATGGCAGTTTCTTTAACACTTTCCGAGACATAAGTCGGATACACAATAGAGCAGTATTTACCTAACTGATAAGTTGTAAAATATTACACATATATAACATCACGCCTGAATTCCCGAAGCGGTAGGCAGAGGTGTATATTACAACCACAGCTATAGTAAAAATATAGACGAAGTGCTGCGAACAATCGTAGTGACGCCAAATAAAACTATGCTCCTTCGTGTACAACCATCCATAGTAAAAGTTATTCATAATGATGAGTACAATGACCCCTTTTCGGGATTTAAGCGACTCAAATTTCAGCATGTATAAGAATTTCCATACAAGTTTAGTCGTGATATCGGAACGTGCCGACTAAAATACAAAGAAATGTAACACGTAAACTAATTTGACAGCACTAAAATTGTTGCCATCCCTTTCTTGCATCTACTATTAGTAAAAGAGAGCGATAGTTTGAAATAAGTTTAGTTCGTGAACACAGACATAGTAAAAGATATAGACTAAGTGCTGTGAACAACCATAGTGAAGCCAACAAAAACCGTGCTCCTTCATGTACAACCAGTGCTCACGTACACAGCATGCACCTGAAGGATATTTGCTTTCGCGATGCTTACTGGACGATGCCGCGACATGTGTACTGAGAGGGGTGAGCACGGGTTGAGGTGCATGTGTGTGCGTGAGCGCTGGTTGTACACGAAGGAGCATAGTTTTTTAGGTTTCACTAGATTGTTCGCGCAGTGTTGTTGTGTTATTGGGTTTTTTCATCAGGAAATTCTTAGTAGCAGCCGGGAGTCTGGATTTGTGCCGGTCAATGGCAATAGGCTCGCCCACTATTACATGGGACTATAACATAACTGGCGAAATGTGGGTGTACTATACACCTCTGCCTACCCTTTTGGTGAAATACAGGCGTGATGTTATGTTGTTGTTGTTCGCAGCACTTCGTCTATAATTTTTACTACGTCTGTGATTACACCTAGTTTTTATGTAAATTTTGGGCTTGCGTTTGACCGACAACAAACTCACCTGATGTTAAGCGATGGCACAGTCCACGTTTGTACAAGCTTGCCCAGCAATTCCTATTCACTCGAGCCTTTAAGACCACCAGATTATACATAACTAACAAGACCAATTAGATGTAACTAATTAATCAGAGCTTACTCTCTCCTACTATTTTTGCTGTACCCGACAGGGTCCATAACCAGGGTTCATTGACCTAAGATTACATTGTGGAATGCAATTTTGTTGTGTGTCCGGAACATGTTTTTTTTTCTCGATGCTTATTTTAGTTACGTTACAGGCGAAAAAAAAAACAGATTAACAAAAAAAAACAATAAAATTAAAAATTATTTGCCTATACAAGATAAAGATAAAGATTTTTATTTGCAAGACCAAAAACCGGCCAAGAGCATGTCGGGCCATGCTCAGTATTATAGGGTTCCTAATTACAAACGAATCAAATCAAATATTAATAATTGCTATTTTAGTTTTTGCAAACAGCGCCACCTAGCGCTGAATTTAAGAAGCTAAATTTAAGAAGTGTGTCATATCAATATAACACAAAGTTACTTTTTGTGATTTTTTTAAATAGGTAGTAACTAAAGAAGAATTATTTGCTACGATCATTTTTCTCTAAGGTCAATGACCTATGAACTAGGACGTCTTAAGTATTTTTCAGTTTTCTCACTATAACTCAAAAATGTATAATCACATTATACTCGAAATAATTTTAAAAGAGAGTTTTTATAAAGGTCTATCAATGTGGAAGACTATAAGTTTCTACGTTGCATAGTTTAGAAATGGCAGGGGGGCCACATTGCAAGCCATTTTGGCGAGCTGTATTTCGCAGATGGTATACCTGATAAAAAAGTTATGTATGAAACATTACCTTCATTTTAGTAGACCAATTCAGTGACACCCCAAACGAGTGGGAGCAGCGAAAAAAATTTTTTCATTCCCATTTCACATGTATGGGCGCCACCCCTAAAATACGTAATCAAGATTTTTTTACTCTTTTAGAATTGAGATCTATATCCAGACCATTATTTAACAAAATTTAATTTACTTATGTTTATAACTGTAGAAGTTATTAAGCTGTAAAGGATTAGGACAGACGGACAGACGGACAGACGGACAGACGGACAGACGGACAGACGGACAGACGGACAGACGGACAGACGGACAGACGGACAGACGGACAGACGGACAGACGGACAGACGGACAGACGGACAGACGGACAGACGGACAGACGGACAGACGGACAGACGGACAGACGGACAGACGGACAGACGGACAGACGGACAGACGGACAGACGGACAGACGGACAGACGGACAGACGGACAGACGGACAGACGGACAGACGGACAGACGGACAGACGGACAGACGGACAGACGGACAGACGGACAGACGGACAGACGGACAGACGGACAGACGGACAGACGGACAGACGGACAGACGGACAGACGGACAGACGGACAGACGGACAGACGGACAGACGGACAGACGGACAGACGGACAGACGGACAGACGGACAGACGGACAGACGGACAGACGGACAGACGGACAGACGGACAGACGGACAGACGGACAGACGGACAGACGGACAGACGGACAGACGGACAGACGGGCAGACGGACAGACGGACAGACGGACAGACGGACAGACGGACAGACGGACAGACGGACAGACGGACAGACGGACAGACGGACAGACGGACAGACGGACAGACGGACAGACGGACAGACGGACAGACGGACAGACGGACAGACGGACAGACGGACAGACGGACAGACGGACAGACGGACAGACGGACATGACAAAACTATAAGGGTTCCTTATAGGACTACGGAGCCTAGTCTGCTCGTGACCACGGCCAATGCAACTTGACCGAAACGTAGAGGTTAGTCAAAATGTTTGATATATTTTTATTTAATTGTGCGCGACAAGTCCCGTAAACTTAGTTCAATAGGACTACGGAACCCTAAAAAGGCCCCCATCTCAGCATATGCTACAACACCGAAATGTTGCAGCGCTGGTTTTCGAAAGGGTCCCGATAGTGAGGCCACGTGTACACACGAGCAAATACATAATAATTACAATAAACCTATATATTTTTATAATACTAAACATAATACCAATAAAACTGTAATTAAATGTAAAGAATAAGAATAATTTATTTCGCAAAAAATACGGGTCCAGACAGATAGATAAAGAGTCACAGTTAGTTTCCACATATTTTGCCATAAGTGGCAAAATAAAACATCCAGTTAAGTTCTATCCTTGTACCTTAGAGGATAAAGATGCCACATCCAACAGTATCTACTTTACCTACTCCGCATGCATATGGATGACAGAGGGGCGTGTCTGAGTGATGCATTCTATCTGTCACGAGAAACATCAGCTACTGTCGGCTCATGCCTATTATTATGTACTAGAAGCATGTGCTAAGGTACATTTTAGTGAAGTTATAGCTTGATACAGCGGACACGGAACGGACACAGAACGGATGGCTGATGAGGCAGTAAATTTCTAGAGTGGCGAACGCGTACTGGAAGGCGCAGCGTGGGTAGGCCCCCCACATGGTGGACAGACGACCTGGTGAAAGTCGCAGGTATCCGCTGGATACGGAAAGCGCAGGACCGGTCGTTGTGGCGATGCTTGGGGTAGGCCTATGTCCAGCAGTGGACGTTCTTCGGCCGAAATGATGATGATGATGAAAGCAGAACTGTCAATCGGCTTCTAATGTAGAGGGAAGGGTATTTAAGGTTCGAGAAACTGAAAATCCTGTCCACGATAACTATGGTGATAAGCTTGATGTAGTTTACCTCTTTACACATAAAAAAATGAGAAAGGAAGTACTCTAGTTGACCCGTTAATTCAACAATCTTTCTCCAAGTCACAGGATCCCCTCGTTTAGGAGACAGAGTTTACCGTATTTGTTCATGATGCACAATGACCCCCTTTTCAGGTTTATGTTAAAGAAAAACGAATGTTGTATCATCATCATCCATTATTATTAATTAAATTAGCCTAAACAAATATCTACCCTAGTTAAACTTTTAGGAGCCTTTCGTTTCCGGACTATTCCAACTGTTTACTGTTTTTCTCGGTCCTTAGTCTACATACTTACCTGAAACCATAATAAAAAAATAAAACCGGCCAAGTGCGAGTCGGACTCGCGCAGTAAGGGTTCCGTACCTCTCAACGACCTGATACCCCATAAAAACTGATTTAATTTACGAGAGTTTATCAAAAGACATCAACGCACAGTGCGCGAAATATGAATTTTTGCATGTCTTTCTTAAGCAGGTACCACCACATATGTCTATGTTTGTCTTATTTTTAGTATTTGTTGCTAAACTAAATAATATGCACTATAATCTGACCAAGTTTGACGCTGTTATATATTACCGTTTTGAAGATAGAGCAGGAACAAAAACGTTGAAAAAAATGCATGTTTTTCGAGGTTTCTTGTATGGGGACCCCCTTTGGTTTTAGACTTTTTTTTGTTTTTATTATTTGTCGTGATACACCTCATAGCAACACATTTTCTGAGAAAATTTCAACCAGTTACCTATTACCGTTCAAAAGATACAGCCCTGCGACAGACAGACGGACGGACGGACGGACGGACGGACAGCGTAGCGAGAGTAATAGGGTCCCGTTTGGCACCCTTCGGGTATGGAACCCTAAAAAGGTGTACGGTCAGGGACGGTGTCAGGAACGTAGTTCCTTACGCACACAGACACTAGAAAGAGAAAGAAAGAGAGAGCGCGCGGTGTGCGTATATGCCTGCCTGCTCATAATGCAAAAATCTTCCGTGATTGTCCGTGATGTTACATTTTTCCCGGGAATTTCGTTCCAAAAATAATTTTAAGTAACCGATTTTTTTATCCAACTCCAAATAATAATTAAATTAAATTTTGAAAAACCGTGTCGGTTTCAGTTTGCACGTCCTGAAAAGTTGGCACTTTTGACACTTCATAACTATGCTTACCCCGCAGATTCTTCCCTTATCTTGTGATCCGGACCTCTAAGTACCTACCATATGACGTCATATGTCATAGGGGCGTGAGTTGAGTGATGTGATCTATCTGTCACGGCGAACATCAGCTCCTGTGCTCACACGCATTACGCTTATTATACGTGGGACACTCAGAAAGTTTTGCGAAACTAAAAAAAATTGTTCTATACGTACATATATTTTTATCAAATCTTTTCAAAGTACTTTCCACCAGCCTCTATACAAAGATTCATGCGCCTAAACCAGTTTTCAAAACACTTTTTCCAGTCCGCCGCAGACACCTCGTTTACAGCCTGCTCGAACGCAGCCAGCGCATCTTCCGGCGACGAAAATTGTATCCCTTTGAGCTGATTTTTTATTTTTGGGAATAAAAAGAAGTCACACGGTGCTAGATCAGGGCTGTAAGGAGGGTGACCCAGGAGTTTGACTGGCGTGCTGTCCAGGAAGTCCCTCGTTTTGAGTGCGGTGTGCGCAGGTGCATTGTCGTGGTGGAGCAGTAGCCCGCGGAGCCCTGTGTTTGGTCGCTTGTTGCTTATAACAGAGAAAACTTCTGGCAAACATTTGGTAGTATACCATTCGGCATTAATGCTTCTTTGATCCCGTAAGGGAATTGATACCAAGTGGCCAGTCAAATTAAAAAAGCTAGCGATCAAAATCTTACCCCCGCTTCTAGATCGCTTCACTTTGGTAGGCGTTGGCTCATTTTGAAACACCCAAACAGTCGACTGGCGCTTGGTTTCTGGGTCGTATTGATAAATCCAGGACTCATCACCTGTAACGATGTCGTAAACACGCCGAGACGAGCCTGCTTCAAATTTGTTAAGCATATCACGGCACCATTCCACCCGGGCCTGCTTCTGAGCATCGGTGAGGTTGTGCGGCACCCAGCGTGATACTATCCTCCTCACGCGAAGATGGCTGTGTAGAATCTCGTGAACGCTTCCCGATCCAATCTTCAATATGTGTTGAATCTCCTGATATGTAATTCGCCTATTGTCTTGGATTAAATTTTTCACTGCTAGCACGTTTTCTTCGGTAACAGCCGTCAAAGGGCGACCGCTTCTTTCGTCATCCCCCAAAGTTGGTCGACCGCGCTTGAATTCGTTATACCAACGATACACGGTTGCCTTGGAAGGGCCTTCATCCATGAATGCCATTTGAAGTCTATCGTACGATTCATCCGGTTTCAGGCGACACTTGAAATCGTATAAAATCATAGCTCTAAAATGTTCCCGGCGCAGATCCATATTTCAGTGAGACACAATACTTTGAATTAACTCGCAAAAAATGTGGAGGGAAATTTTGAAATTGGAACTTACTTATTTTTACTTATAAATAATCATATTTTCGAAAAACATTATAACTGGCCAGTCTCCTATATATAAAAACTTTTTTCGCAATACTTTCTGAGGGGCCTGGTAATGTGCGCGATAACATCGACGTTCAGGCGGTTGATATACTTACTTTCTGAATGTATGTAGAACTTTTGAACCTTTACGCTTGTTTTTCGTGGAGGGGTGGGCAGAGGGACCTGAAACTTGTATCTGCAAATAAAACACATGTATGCATGGGGTGCATTAAAAGAGTTTCCACGAGTGACGATATATAATTGATCGCCCGGCGCACTCTGGGCAGTCAGCCCCGCTACCAACCTGCTGACTGGCTAATTTTTTTATCACGGCATAAGCTACTATCATTATCGACACTTTGGAAGAAGAAGAAGAACAAGAAGAACAAATAAAGAAACTGAAATTGAAATTGAGGTCTCTAAAAACAACCATTCTATATAAAGTCATCGATATTGCTTGATAAAATGTATGAAACAGCTATATGTTACATTTATACAGGAAATTATCTTTTTTGGGTATTCCTGTCCATTTTTAAAAAAACATTTTTTTTTCCATTTTTTACATAAATTGTTCTGGAATTTTTAATAGTTTTTCTATCATATCCAAGTGTTAATTTTTATAGATTATGGCTGTAGTGTTTTCGTAATTATATTCAAAGTGTCTGCGCCGGTAACAAAGGTACGCGCTGTGTGAAACTATCAACAAAATAATTTGATGAAAAAGTTTTTTTTGTGCCATACATTTAAAATTGCATTGTCATCCAGTTCTGAGCTATGTTTAAAGTTTTAAGTCACTAGCTCATCAGGAAGCTAGTTTAAAATCGATTGCAAAATTGGTACCGAACATACATACAAGACTGAAAGCGAGTTAATAAAAACGTGATAAAAAATAAGCCCAGTAATAAGGTGATCATAGAAATCTGTTTAAAAATAGATGTCTAACTTTCGTAAACATTATTGTTGTTTTTTCTTTCTTTCTTTTATTATAATATTTTTTAATTTGTTTTCTTAAATGGGCTTACGTTTGACTGCCACCTCACCTGATGTTACGCGATTGTGCGGTCGACGATGGGTGGTGCACGATTATGTATTATATTCAATTATCCGCACTGGTTAAAAATCATCCTTTAGGCATGAACGAATAAAATAAGGCGGACGGAATCTCGCTAGACAATAAGTGAAACACTTATAGTAAGACGTGGCACGCACGTACACTTTCACACCCATACAACGACCATATAGCCCCATAGACGCCAAATGTTGAATATAATGCTTACAATAAATTCTGCCACTAGCTGAGGCCCTACTGCAATCCGATTGGCCCTACCAAGGCGACTATTGGCTAATCACTAACGCGGCAGTGTTGACAGCTCATGCAAGTGGTCGAATCTGATTTGACGATTTCAAGTGGCGAATAGTGGCGACCTACATTAGTGAAATTTCATAGATGTGTTGCAGACATCCATCGCCTGTTATGAGGCGCCTATGGGCTGTATGGTCGTTGCACCCATAGTAAGACAAAAACCGCGATTACGCAACAAATCTCGGTGTAGGAAAAAATTAAGTACTTCAATCTTTTCTTAGCGAGATTCCGTCCGCCTGTTTTTATTTGTCCGATCCTATAGGTAGGTCACGGTCATGAGTATTGAGAAACATGACTAAAGATAAAGAAGTCAGTATTGTCAAATCAAATCAAATACATTTATTTGCGTAACACAGGTTAAAAAGTGATAAAATTATTACAAAATGTTCTCCGTGTTTTACCAGTAATGGTGAGCAAATGTTTTCATAACAATCTAATTATTTAATTAAATATCATATCATATTCATTTAATTATTGTTATTCTGAATAATATAGCGCCCTGAAAATGGTGACAAAATCCATTATTAACTCAAACTATTAACATTTTGACTTGTATCACCACAGATCAGTAAGCCTGAAGACGCCACATAAACAAAGTTTTGCATGAAAACACAGTCGTAAAATGTTGGCGGGGACCGGGGGGCGGACGGTGCGTTATGATTGGTCGGCTCAAATGTTCGGTGATATGATTGGTGCCGCCCGCTGACGGAGTGACGTCCCGATTGGTGACTGGGCGTAAGATATGCAGTGCTACTGCATATGCTTTGTGACCGGGGGTATCCGGCTAATAGGTGTCTAGAGGCTTACTGGTCTGTGTGTATCACTATTGAATTCAGTCAACGATGACGTAAGAACTAGATGTCGCATAAATTACTTTAGTTTTGACACCACTTACAACGCTGCCTACTCCAAAACCCAAATAACCATGTAAATAATGAACACAGTCGTTTTTTTAACTACACGAATACTTTATTATTTGCTGTATATATCCGTAATGTTATCAAAACAAACACAAGCTGGTTCCCTGCATTGCAGTTGAGAAGATAGCAGATAATGGCGCACGTCAGCCTTATCTTACAATCTGTGGTAATTACGTTAATTATAAAACTAGTTGAAACACCGGAGTTTGATTGTACAAATATTTTATTTCAGACTCATCTTTTTTGAGGGGCTAGGTAATAATTAAATAAATAAAATAAATATTTTTGGGACATTTTTACACAGCACCATCTAGTCCCAAACTAAGCAGAGCTTGTGCTATGGGTACTAGACAATAGATATAATACTTTTCTTTTGTAAATACATACTTATAATACATAAGAAACACCCGTGCGTGGATTGCATGACTTGTGAAGTTAAGCTGTGTGATCCAGGGTCACTTTTTGGATGGGTGTGATTGATGGGCGTTTCGTTGCACATCAAGACTCCTCCGTGCCTCGGAGAGTACGTTATGCTGTCGGTCCCGGTTGCCATACGAATATCTATGGCAGTTGTTACGGGTAGTCAGAAGCTCGAAAGTCTGACAACTGGTCTAACCTTAGGATGTCGGTATTACCCAGTAACTGGGTTGCGGGGGTCTGATGGCAGTCGCTCCGTGTAAAATACTGATGTTCAGCCGCATCTGGTATGCCTGGAAGCCGATCCCAATACAGTCGGGAAAAGGCTAATAGGAAAAAGAAGAAGATTTTTCTATTTACTCGAGCTGGAAAGAATAGGCCTCACCTCACTGAAAGAAGTTTCTGATCGCTAAATGCCAAGAACATATTTAAAATATAAGTTTTAAACAATATAGAGATTTCAAGGGTTCTTTATTTTTCTAATTAATAACATAATCATCCCAATACTGTCCCACTGCTGGGAATAAGGAGAATAAGAAGAATTCAGGCTTTGGTCCACCACGCTTGGTCTAGTGCGGGTTGGCGGACTACACACACCATGGAGAACTGTATGGAGCACTCTCAGGTGTGCAGGTTTCCTCACAATGTTTTCAAGAGGAAATGTTGCTGGTCTTTTCTCCATAAAAACGCTCTCGACTATTTTCTTCCTAGTTTATAACCTTAAAGCAATGATTTTTTGCAGTAAAATAAATATGAACTTTTTGTGTGTCCCTATGTTTTAGTTTTTGTTGATAAAAAGTCCTGAAAAAATCTCAAAATTGCCTATTTAGACCGCTGACTACAGAGGCCTAGTGTATACATTTGACATAGATTGATGAAAAAGTAAAAATATAGCGAAATAGTATATATTCTTCTTATTCAGCTTATGAAATATCTTTTAAATTGATTCAGTTTCGGGGAGGAGAAAATAGTCGAGAGCCAAACCTTGAATTATGAATTTTTTACTAAGGCTATTCAGTCGGAGTTGCGGTTGTCCTTATCGCACTTATTTGAGACCGAGTGCTCACAAAGCAACAGCGATAGTTTCTTCATATACCTTATTTTCAAAATTATCTCTGCCTTTACTCAAAATGTCTTTAATTCCATTTTTGTGAGCATACTTTGTTGATTATGTTTACAGACAGCCATATTTTCATTTTTGGTGTATCTGTATCACTGCTGTGTTTATTAAAATCTCTAAAGTCTTTGTTTTCGTTTGATGTAATGTACAATAAAGAATACAATAAATAATTAATAAATAAAGGAAAAAAAATGCTTACCATCATTCCGTTAGTTATTTTGAAATACATAATACTTATCCGTTTCCGTAAGAATATACAAAAATGTATAGTTTAATCCGAAAACCAGACACATTATAATTTGGTTTACCCAAATATATTGCACCCTACCCCCATTAGAGGGGTGATCGTATGGTGATCCATATGGCTGTCCGGGCATGGCGTAATGTATAATAGATATTTCACCATTAATGTGTCATCTATCCTCGTATTATAGCAGGGTAGGTAGCTTCTAAGGCACAGGCTTTGTAAAATTAAAGGCTACGGTACGAGCCTATAAACTTTATTTTTGTAACTTAAATTTACTTCGATCTATGTTAAATGAAATACAGACAATTTTTTAGAGATCCATATAAACAAAAAAAAAGATATAAGTAGTTATTATTTTTGGGACAGTTGAAATATAAAGTTGGGAGAGACCTCATCACTTTGTTCAGCTCAAAATTATTATCCAGAATGATTATGATATAATGGTGTGATTCTCTTGTTTACGAACACAGACATAGTAAATAATATAGACGAAGTGCTGCGAACAATCATAGTGAAGCCAATAAAACCGTGCCCCTCCGTTTAAAAACCAGCGCTCACGCACACACATGCACCTTTAAACCGTGCTCACCCCTCTCAGTTCACATGTCGCGGCATCGTCCAGTAAGCATCGCGAAAAAAAATATCCTTAAGGTGCATGGTGTGTACGTGAGCACTGGTTGTACATGAAGGAGCACGGTTTTTGTTGGCTTCACTATGGTTGTTCACAGCACTTAGTCTATATCTTTTACTATGTCTGTGTTCACGAACTAAACTTATTTCAAACTATCGCTCTCTTTTACTAATAGTAGATGCAAGAAAGGGATGGCAACAATTTTAGTGCTGTCAAATTAGTTTACGTGTTACATTTCTTTGTATTTTAGTCGGCACGTTCCGATACCACGACTAAACTTGTATGGAAATTCTTATACATGCTAAAATTTGAGTCGCTTAAATTCCGAAAAGGGGTCATTGTACTCATCATTATGAATAACTTTTACTATGGACCAACCCTGAAATCGCGAAAAAAAAATCAGTTGGTCCCTATATTTGTTTTCTCTTAAATCAATAAAATGTAGGGACCACCTGATTTTTTTTGCTATTTCAGGGTTGGTCCCATAGTAAAAGTTGTTCATAATGATGAGTACAATGACCCCTTTTCGGGAAATAAGCGATTCAAATTTCAGCGTGTATAAACTAATTTGCCAGCTATAAAATTATTGCTATCCCTTTCTTGCATCTACTATTAGTAAAAGAGAGCGATAGTTTAAAATAAGTTTAGTTTGTGAATAAGGGAATCGACACCAATATCTTCGCCAAAATTTGTAAGTCCCAATACAGATATTAGAAAAATATTTATAGAAACAACATTTATTTGACACAACTGACAGAGACACATTGTTAACAAAAGATCATAGTATCGACTTATGGTGAACCTACGTCTACTCAATAATATTGAGTTCTACCTACAATATAAAAGCCACCAAACACCGGTTTCAAAAATATTTAATAATGAAACTGATAATAAAAACTCTTTGTAAAAATAAAGTCCTAACAGATCCTATCGCACTCTAATGGGGCAAACCATATGATGGTCCTATCACCGGGGAACGGGGAGCAATAACTGTCCCGTTTAAATATTGTAACAGCGAGTGTGCAGTGGCCACAATTACCGTCACTAACCATTTTATAATACCCTTATGACTATTGGCACGGTTGCTGCACTTATTGGACAATTACATGGTTGACTTTTGTATAATTGAGTGTTTAATAGGGTGGTATAAAAAGGCTTTGTTTATGGAGAAAGTGTTTAACAAAACCTTTCCTAAATGTGGTAGTTTTTGATTCATATTATGAAAGTGGTTCAAAACTCGGTTGCTGATTGTTTGGACTCAGACCGGGCCGTATATAAGGGGGGGTTCAGGGGAGTCAAGACCCCCCCCACCCTTAGTCTACGCAAAAACTCTAATATTCACCGTTTGTATCCGTGTTCGTGCCACAAAATAGTGTAGTAGGCAGTGGGCTGGCCATGTCTGTCGAAGGACTGATGGCCATTGGCACAGAGGAGTCCTTGACTAGAGCCCGCAAATCAGCAAATGCAGTGTAGGGTGCCCTTCAGCCAGGTGGATCGACAACCTGAAGAAAGTAGCTGGGGGGGACTGGATGCGTAAGGCAAGGACTGCGTGTTGCGTCGCAACTTGGGAGAGGCCCGTTTCTAGCAGTGGACTGCGAAAGGCTGAGTACAAGAGACGGACAAAAGTTCGTTTACATTTGTGCATTGTTGTATGTGAAAGCCATCGCTACGCCCGCTCGGTGTCAAATCAGATAATGTTCCTTGTTAGAATGTTCGCGAGGATAATCGTGTCTCACGGATTGGATCCCTATTTCATTGAAACTTATACTGACCTGGGCGAGACATCAGCGATATACAGTACACCATCACCTGACTCTACTGTGGGATTAATAAATTTTTGTGTAAATACCTCGAACAAAATACAGATAGACAGACGCATTCAAAAACATTATTTTGTAATTAGCGATATTTTTAACTTCTACTTTACTAATCACTACTATCTTATGATTCATACACAAACATAGCTACGTGTTATTAGGACTGTGTACATTGCAATCGACTATATAAAGACGGCACATCACGCACAAGACATTTACAAGAAAAAAAACAGTCAGCAAAATGGTGTCCGACTTCAGAAAGAAGAAACTCCTTCACGTGTTCAACGCCTTCTTCGACACAGATGGCAGTGGCAGCATCGAGAAGAAAGACTTCGAGATGGCCATCGAGAGGATAACCAAGACCAGAGGATGGAGTGCAGGAGACGCCAAGTACAAATACGTACAAGAAACCCTCATGAAGATCTGGGATGGAATCCAAAGTGGTGATGTCAACAGTGACGGTCAAGTCTCACAGGACGAGTGGATTGCCATGTGGGACATCTACCTTAAGAACCCCTCAGGCGCAGCTGACTGGCAGAACCAGTACTGCAAGTTCGCCTTCACGCTGGAAGATGCCAGCAACGATGGATCTATTGACAGCGAGGAGTTCTCCTCTGTCTACGCTTCCTTCGGCCTGAACAAGGACGAGGCTGTCACTGCTTTCCAGAAGATGGCTAAGGGCAAGGCCGAGGTGACCTGGGCAGAGTTCCAGGAGTTGTGGAACGAGTACTTCGCGTCCGAGGACGTCAACGCTGCTGGAAACTACATTTTCGGCAAAACTAGCTACTAATTTGATGATTGAAGAGTTTGATAAAATGTTTGGTATGCATATTTTTGGACTGTTTTTTTTCCGATAAGTGATTTATTGATTAGGTATTATGCATTTATTATGTAAGTAGAGAATAAAGTAAATTATTTTATGTAACCATTATGTTTGTTTCCTTTTTTTTTCTCACGTTGAATAGTCGCAGTGTCGGAAAAGGCACGGCTGCCTGTTCATGGGGGAGTGTTAGTACCTACACTTATGTATGGTAGTGAAAGTTGGGTATGGCAAAAGAAAGATGAAAGCAGAATAAATGCAGTAGAAATGAGAGCTTTGAGAAGTATGTGTGGTGTAACTTTGAGAGATAAAGGCATAACGTGATAAGGGAGCGTTGTGGAGTGACAGAAGATGTAGTGACAAAGATTGAGAAAGGTATGTTTGGACATATAGAGAGGATGGATGAGAGGAGATTGACGAAACAAGTATACGAAGCGAGTGTGGATGGAAGAGTTGGAAGGGGACGACCTCGGCGAACGTATCGCGATCAAATCGCGGATGTTCTCAAAAAATGCCAGGTTAAGAGTTCTCTAAACCGACGAGCATGCATGACGAGGTTAATGGACGTAGATGAAGCGAAAGAGGTGTGTCAGGATCGTAGCAGGTGGAAATCCATAGTCTCTGCCTACCCCAATGGGAAACAGGCGTGATAATATGTATGTATGTATGTATGTGTGGTGTAACTTTGAGAGATAAAGTAAGGCATAACGTGATAAGGGAGCGTTGTGGAGTGACAGAAGATGTAGTGACAAAGATTGAGAAAGGTATGTTAAGATGGTTTTGACATATAGAGAGGATGGATGAGAGGAGATTGACGAAACAAGTATACGAAGTGAGTGTGGATGGAAGAGTTGGAGGGGACGACCTCGGCGAACGTATCGCGATCAAATCGCGGATGTTCTCAAAAAATGCCAGGTTAAGAGTTCTCTAAACCGACGAGCATGCATGACGAGGTTAATGGACGTAGATGAAGCGAAAGAGGTGTGTCAGGATCGTAGCAGGTGGAAATCCATAGTCTCTGCCTACCCCAATGGGAAACAGGCGTGATAATATGTATGTATGTATGTATGTGTGGTGTAACTTTGAGAGATAAAGTAAGGCATAACGTGATAAGGGAGCGTTGTGGAGTGACAGAAGATGTAGTGACAAAGATTGAGAAAGGTATGTTAAGATGGTTTTGACATATAGAGAGGATGGATGAGAGGAGATTGACGAAACAAGTATACGAAGTGAGTGTGGATGGAAGAGTTGGAGGGGACGACCTCGGCGAACGTATCGCAATCAAATCGCGGACTTTCTCAAAAAATGCCAGGTTAAGAGTACTCTAAGCCAACGAGCATGTATTACGAGGTTAATTAAATTTGATGAAGCGAAAGAGGTATGTCAGGATCGTAGCCGCTGGAAATCCATAGTCTCTGCCTACCCCAATGGGAAACAGGCGTGATAATATGTATGTATGTAATAATCCTAGCGATTTTGCTGATAACTGCTGATTATGATTTAATTTGCTATAGCTCCATCCACCTGAGGAGATTTATCATCATCGACATTAAAGTTTTAAAAGTTAAATGTCACACATGGATCTGTACAGTCAACGACAAAATTCTATGAATATTTTGGAATGTCACAATTAATCATCTTAGGTAATTAATTGATTGTCAATTATTATTTAGATTTAAATATTTTTTATTTCAAGTAGTTTTAATTACAGGCACCTATCGACTATTGGAGGTACGGTTCCAAAATGGAAATGGTTCCAAATATATTTAGTAAATAAAATAGGGTTTCATTAATTATTTTTTATTAAATGCTAGTGCAACTCTCGACTTTATATAATAGATTTTTTCACTTCTTCCTTTTGTCGTATTGATGGCAAAAATAAAATAATTAAATCGCTCAAATCTGTTTGGCCCAAACAAATTTTTCCATTGTGTCTGCCTATTTTACGCCGCCTGAAAGGTAAACAATTTTAAAAATCAGGAATCATCATTTTATTTAGATGTTGACGATCGTGAGGGACTTTACCTTATTCATAACGATTATTATCCTCATGAAGCAAATTATCAGTTATTTAGTAATTATAGAAATCCATGTCAGGAAACCGATAGCAATCAGCTTGCAATGTGCGTCAATACCACACTCAATCAGTTATCAATTAATCAGGGTTCAATCACTCTAGATTGTGGGAAATATTTACTAAAATAAGCCGTCAGGAATTGAATCCGATAAATGAATTTCATACTTTTAATGGTGGCGAATTATTTTGGGTTTGTTTAGTTTATTTGATCTGTGACGAATTCAAACCTGTGACAAGCTAATATCATAGCGTGTAATAAACATAATGACGCTATGCTACTTTCAAGCGCACAGCCAATTCACATTAGGCGCCAGTCTCCGAAACCATATATATATATTTAAATATAAGTCACGTTATCACGTAATATTGTTGTGACGTCAATGTTTAAAAAGATTTTGAAGCAATTGTACTGTAGCAAAATGTTCTACAAAATCCCAAGTTAAATATTTGATACTTCTGTATTTAAGCGAGTTGTGTGTTGTAATTATAATACATTTTAATATGATAACAGACTGTATGTGACCGTGTGTGGTATTACTGGGCTTTATGCTGTTGTAAATGATATGATTTTAGTACCTTCGATGCACGGTAGTAGGTCGTTTTATGTAGTTTTTGTCGTATACATATTGAGTTATCATCGTCATCATTTCAGCCGAAAGACGTCCACTGTTGGACATAGGCCTCCCCAAGCATCGCCACAACGACCGGGTATATTGAGTTATAACACATAACATTACATAATATCACGCCAGTATTCCCTAAACTCCTTTGCCTGGTAGGCAGAGGTGTATAATACACCCACATTTTGCCAGTTATGTTCTAAGACCCATGTAATTTGGGGCGAGCTTTTAAGTTATAGCTTTTTGTAATATTGTTAAAAATGGATTCTTAAATATGTACCTAGGTAAGAGTCTAGCAATGATATTTAAGAGTACAGATATGCTACTGAGCTCGCAATCTGAAGACTCAAAAACGTCGTAATTAGGACGTTTTTCTAGTAAGGCGCCGAGCGTGACAGGTGGCAAGAAATTTTCTTAACTATAACTTTCTAAGCTATAACTTAAAAGCTCGCCCCAAATTACATGGGTCTTAGAACATAACTGGCAAAATGTGGGTGTATTATACACACTGAATGTATACTGTACTGGAATACTGGCATGATATTATGTAATGTTATGTGTTATAACTCAATATACCCGGTCGCTGTGGCGATGCTTGGGGAGGCCTATGTCCAACAGTGGACGTCTTTCGGCTGAAATGATGACGATGATAACGAAAAGAAACTTAAATGCCGTCATGTGTGTATAGAAAGTATTCCAATTATGACACGAAAGTAACTTGAAGTAATCAACTTACTAACTTTGTACAAGTTTATGTGTATTGTGCTGCAGCTGCGTACGGAACATTTTTGTTGTTGGTTTTTTTAGGGTCTGACATATCTAAATTTTTTAATATCATTTCGAGATAAAAATGAGACATTCCAATCCTTGGATGTTATTAAAAAGATTTAAAACATTATCTCATAAGTCATAAGTGATTTATTTCATAACAAAAATACATTTGTGTCGAAATTAAACATAATCTGTAAATAAGCTACACAATAACATTACTAAATGTAATAATATTTTTCCAAAACATAAACCAGTGATCTACATAAAACAATATAATTATAAATCGATTAGGTACATGTCAAATTCAATTAATTCAAACAAAGATGAAAAAAAAACCATTAACATGCATAAAAATTTCTATGTCAAATATAATAACGTCACGCCTGTATTTCTCCGAAGGGATAGGCAGAGGTGTAGGGGGCGAGCCTATTGCCATTGACCGGGCACAAATCCAGACTCCGGGCTGCTACTGAGAATTTCCTAATGAAAAAACCCAATAACACTTTACCCGACCCGGGAATCGAACCCAGGACCTCACGCTCAGCAGTCGCGCTTGCAACCACTAGACCACCGAGGCTGTCAAATATCACAAAATAAATAATCTAATAAAATATCTTAGGTACTAAGTTTGTGCTTGTCATTAATGAATCTTCTTCGTTTCATGACGCATAAAGATGTCGATAAAATTGATAATAGAATTTGCACGATCAGAGAATAGTGAAAGCAATATCATGTTAAGAAAATAGATAATTACATAACATCCATAAAAAATATGAGATACAAAATTATACCAACATTTTAAAACTAATTAGACAATTTTCAAGAGAGTTTTCCACGAGTACCGCGCGGTCAAGTAAGATCCTTGTTAAGATTAAAACGTGGGGCGATCATAAATAAAAAATAATTTCACAAAACAGTTGGAATATAGCGGACATTTTTGTTGGAATACGACGAGTGCTAATTATGGGGTGAATTATCGTGTTGAGCGGACGGTACCAGGGTCTGCCGGGGGGTGGGGTGAGTGACAAGCGGGAGAGGGTTGCCAAAATAGTGCGGTGAGTCTACTGAGGCTATGGAAGAGGTCAAAGATTCTGGTGTTAGGATACAACCATGATAGCTAAGAGCCTATACAACGGAAGGAGTAGATAATCGTAAACCGATGGAACACTAGGAATCAGAATTAAACAGTACAATTGTAGCAAACCACTATCTTGTAATATTCAACCATTTATGTATGTACCATAGAACTTTAGTAAGGAATCTACAAGTCCAGAACATAGTACAGAAAATCTGGCTTGTAGTCCAGTTAGTGCGGAAGGGTACATTGCATAAACTTTGTTGGGTAGTTGGGTAATGATATGCATGACGATGGCGTTACGCATACGTACGATATCGACTTATTTAATGATAGTCTCGGGAGAGAACCTGAGACAACATTGTATAGTAAAAATACACTCATCATCATCATCATTTCAGCCGAAAGACGTCTACTGCTGGACATAGGCCTCCGCCAAGCATCGCCACAACGACTGGTCCTGCGCTTTCCGCATCCAGCGGATACCTGCAACCTTCACCAGGTTGCCAGTCCACCTCGTGGGGGGCCTACCCACGCTGCGCCTTCCAGTACGCGGTCACCACTCCAAAACTTTACTGCCCCATCGGCCATCCATTCTGCGAGCAATGTGCCCCGTCCACTGCCACTTAAGTTTGGCAATTCTTCGTGCTTTGTCGGTTACTTTCGTTCTCCTGTGAATCTTCTCATTTCTAATTCGATCACGCAGGGACACATAGCATCGGAGCATAGCCCTCTCCATTGCCCTTTGAGTGACTTTAAGCCTTCTTATCAGGTACATTGTGAGCGACCACGTTTCAGTGCCCTAAGTAATTACTGGCAACACACACTAGTCAAAACATTCGTCTTGAGACAATGTATTAAGGTATTTTGGACGAGAAGATAAAAATACACTTAAGATCAATGAATCGGGGTCACCAACATAAACCTTAATACCTTGGAAACTAAGATTGAGAGCTTATTCAAATAAAAAGTATTTTATAGACTATTTATGAATACTCCAGTAATTTATTTGAGTAGTATTAAATAATCTTTAGGAAATTTTTAATTTGAATACGCTATCATTCTTAGTTTCCAAGATATTACGGTTTATGTTGGTGACCCCGATTTATTGCTCCGAGTATATTTGGTTTAAAAACGCAATGTACAACGTTGTCTCGGTTCTCGCCCGAGAATGTAAAACCACCATAACATGCTTCGCTGTCTGTCTGTCTGTGTTGTAGTCATGACATAGACAAATCTTGCAAGCCTATTTTGAGCTACTTCTTGATGTCAAAATAGGCTGATATACACATATTACACATGCAGTTCTAATGAAAATACGACAATATTAACATCAAAAGCATTTTTAAAATTAAATAATAAATAAATAAATATTTTGGGACATTATACACAGCACCATCTAGTCCCAAACTATGCAGAGATTGTACTAGACAATGGATTTAATACTTATATACTTTTTTTTTGTAAATACATACTTAAAATACATAAGAAACACCCAGACCAACACAAATACTTATGTTCATCACACACATATTTGTGTCCTGTGGGAATCGAACTCACGACCTCGTGATCAGCAGTCAGACACTCGAACCACACAGACGTCGTCAATTAAGCATCCACCCAACATCGTTCATCCCTTACACCATCCCCCCGGTCCCACTCGAGGGTTACCTGGAGTGGCTTCGCGATATTTATTGCGGTGTTATTACGTGTAATCGCCGCTGAATCTACCTGCCTTATAATGTGATCTCTCCGTTATTAACCCCCCGAATGAATAGCGACGCTGACCTATTTAGTGTAGTGCCATTTTATAAATTTAAATATTGGCGAGTGTTCTTGGTTGTGTGAGAGGTTTTCTGTGGCTGATTTGAGAGGTGATTTTACGTTTATTAATTAAGGAGCCAATTAATTTTTTTTTTTTTTAAATTGGAGTTGACGACCTCTGTGGTGTAGTGGTTCGAGAGTCGGACTGCTGATCACGAGGTCGTGGGTTCGATTCACACAGGACACAAATATTTGTGTGATGAACATAAGTGTTTGTGTTGGTCTGGGTGTTTCTTATGTATTATAAGTATGTATTTACAAAAAAAAAAGTATCTAAGTATTATATCCATTGTCTAGTACCCATAGCACAAGCTCTGCTTAGTTTGGGACTAGATGGTGCTGTGTAAAAATGTCCCAAAGATATTTATTTATTTTATTTTATTCTGTTTAGTAGAGTTTTAAATATGTAGAGGACAGAAACATCGGTAAGCGTGTGATGTGTAAAGAATAATACTTATTACTCAATACTGATGTTCAGCCGCATCTGGTTAGACTAGAAGCCGACCCCAACATAGTTGGGAAAAGGCTCACAGAAAGAGAAAGAGAGTGTAATCAACATCTTAATTTATTAAGGGCCCCAGAGATTCCTGGCAGGGAAAGAATTTTGTCTACGAAAGAAGACAAAATGTAACAATACAATTAGAATAGAAAATAAAAATAGTAATAATAGTAGAGCTCCTTTGTGAAAGAGCTCTTCCGGGGAAGTACTACCACCGTATCTACTTCTCCGCCAAATAGTGATGCTTGCATTGCTGTGTTTCGGTCTGAAGGGTACGGGTGCCGGTGAAATTACAATCACATGAGACTTTCCATCTTCATGTCTCAGTTTGGCGAACCGACTTGCGGTACCATTTAGGCAACAGCCTAGGTGGTATTGCAGTTGTTATGGGCAAAGGTAACCACTTAACATCAGGTGGGCCTTTAGCTCGTTTCGCCATCCTATACTATAAAAAAAAAAGAAAAAAAAAAGAAAAAAATAAGAAAACATATTGTGCCGTGTGGTGCCGGACTTAAATAATAGCACCACCCTATCTCTTCTCATGGGTGTCGTAAAAGGCGACTAAGGGATTCACCAGAGGATGGGCAGCAGCGTTCTCCCAACCAAAACCAGCGAGGTGGCGGTCACACGCAAGCCCATTTGATATAAAAAAAACTTATTAGTAAAAGAGAGCGATAGTTTAAAATAAGTTTAGTTTATGAACAAGAGAATCGACAATATTAGATCTCTTGTAATGTTCATTCTACGCCTGCTGGTGTTAAAACGATGATTTTCAATTTATTCTACATAATACCGCTTGTAACTCTGGTAAGGTTACAAGCGGTATTATGTAATAACGCAAATAATAAAACGCTTCTACAAATAATTAATTAAAAAAAGTTAATGTAAATATTTCAGAAAAAGGTTTTGTTCTACCACAAAAAAAGCTAATTAACCATTTGACTAAACTGCAACAAGTTTTTTTTTTCCAAAGGTATATCGCCAGTTACACGTTTACTGCTAGTACCTATTGGTCGGGTTATCATCGCTTACCTATCTACAGCATACCAACAACAATTTTACAAAATTAATGTACTAAATAGCCATCTGCAAAACACACTATAAGTTAAAAGTTTTAACCTAAATCCTTATTTATTGCGAGCGGGTAGTTTTACTAGTAACACACTAGGGCTTACTTTATTACTCGTGCAAATGAAATCTATGTACCTGTGTAAGTAAAATAAATACAGGAATCTATGTAGGTACTGTCTACAAAAAAAGGAGTATTTTAGGAATTCAAAATTAATAATATCACGAGCACATACGTAGTAAAAAATATAGAAGAAGGGCTGCGAACAATCATTGTGAAGCCAAAAAAAAATTTTTTTCGTGGTCTTTCCTCTTTATAATGTTACTGTATTAGTAGGGTACGGGTGCCGCTGAAATTACAATCACATGAGACTTTCCATCTTCATGTCTCAGTTTGGCGAACCGACTTGCGGTACCATTTAGGCAACAGCCTAGGTGCTGGTATTGAAGTTGTTATGGGCAAAGGCAACCGCTTAGCATCACGTGGGCCTTTACCTCGTTTCGCCATCCTATACTATAAAAAAGTCAGTTACGACTAATACTCAAGCTGTTATTAAAAGCCGTATAGTCACCGGACTTGGCCTCAGTAAAGATAGTTAGAAAACTACAAGTATTTCAGTAGATACCTAGTCAGATTTGTTGGTTCGCACGCGCAGAACCTGACGTGATGCGCGGCGTTCTACGTCACGGTAACCACTGCAGTGTACCTACACCGGTGTAGGATCGGGAAGTGGGTGGATGCGGTACTTCCAAAATCGAAAGACGTTTCATCAGATTGTTGGTTTGCATGTTAACCATAAACTGATGGTAGGATAGAAAGAAAATAAATATTTTTTTCCCAGTTACCAATGTGGGATACATAAAATATGAAATAGTACAGAAAACTACATATAAATCTTCCATACTTTCAATGGCATAACCACGAACATACGGCCCGTGGGCTGCATACGGCCTTCGGACAAAAATCAAAATCTTAAGATTTTTATCAATTTAGTGTGTGTTTAGTTACTTTGAGTCTGGCCCGCTGAAACACACAAAAAATTTCCGCAATGGTAAAAAAATCCTGTATGTTTTTATCTAAGACTTTATAAAAAAATTGGCAGTCAATTTTTGACTGCCGACAGAAGTAAATAAGGTGACGCGAACAATAGCATGTCGCATTTTGGTGACGTAGTGTGATGTGACGCCAACTCATAAGTTTTGCTGCTACTAAAAATCAATGCAACGTAACGCAACTCATCGCTGCTAAAGAAGTTTTCACTTTAAAAACAATAAATCTTATTATTTTATTATTTTTAACGTTTTTACGCATGCGAAGCGAAATCTAACGATTTAAATTGTGAAAAAAAAAAATTGTTCACAGCAGGAATCGAACCTGCGACAGTACTCCAGTGTTTTAGCCACTAAGCAACACTAAGCTAACACTGCTCGTGGTATTGAAATTATCCTCCACCATGGTACGTCTAGTAGCGTTCACGTTAGCTTAGTGGCTAAAGCACTGGCGTACTGAGCCAGGAGTCACAGGTTCGAATCATGCTCGCGAGAGATTTTTTCTTTCCACAATTTAAATCGTTATCAATATATTTTTTTTAATTCCTAGCTCGTAGGCACTGCAGGAAATCGCAGTATCACACACGAGCGCGCAGCTCGCGACGACCTAACACTAGGGTGTTGTGTTACCGGATTTATTTACACTGCTTCATACCGTGTATGCTTGTTATCGTGTGGTTGAGGAGGAAAATAGGCCACTCTACGACTAGGAGACTTGTGAGAAGCTACTGTTGTATGCTCTTCATCCTCTTGACCTTATCCCAATTTATTTGTGGTCAGCCCAGCATATATTTTTCATCCATACATGTCTATCAGCCGTCGCGAACAGTGAACACTTTTTTTTTTTTTTTTTTTTTCCGTTGAGAAAATCCTCATGGACGCACTCCGCCCGGGGAAGGCGGAGCCAGTGTCGGACTCTTACCGACTAAAAACCACCACGGTGTTCCTCTACCGACCTTGGCCGGGGGCGTGGGAAATACTCCCGTATTTACCCAACCATCCCCGGCAGGTCCCGGCTCGCCACTGGCAGGCGAGCCCCTTCTCCCCGTGCGGCAACCACAACGGAGGCACCCTTTTTTTTCTTTTTTTTTTTCCCTTGGGGAAATCCTCACGGACGCACTCCGCCCGGGGTAGGCGGAGCCAGTGTCGGACTCTTACCGACTAAAACCACCACGGTGTTCCTTCAACTACCTTAGCCGGGGACGTGGGAACCCGTGAGTATTCACACAACCACCCCCGACAGGTCCTGGCCCGCCACAAGTAGGCGAGCCCCTTCTCCCTGTGCGGCCTAACGTCAGCCGCACCCTCCTTAGTGGCGCACACGGAACACTGCACGCCACCTCACCTCATGGGCCTTTACCAGCTGCGCCAACTACGCCGGCTGTGCCAGCTACGCCAGCTGCTGGTCGGGCAGCAGACTACCCCGAGTCTGCTGCTCGCAGGCCCTACCTCCAGTAATTTTTTATAGAAGTTTTCTTCCTCGCGGTCCGGGCGGTGAAGCCAACTACTCAGCGGGCACTCCTGGGGTTACGAAATCGACGGGGGCAGGGAAAGACAGTCCCTCCGCTGCCTGCCCAGTGGCAGGGTGAGTGCACACCGGGCCCGCCCCTGCTCCTCCACTGTGCCCTCTGCTGATATCAGAGGGACACGTGTAGCAACTCCCTACTGGCCCAGAACGGACCCCTCCCGCGCCAGAATATTCGCCACAGGCAATAAAATCCCCCGAAGGTTAATCCCTCGGCAGGATTTTATTGCCCGTGCCCAGGATGCACCGGCCAAACAACTGCCGATCCCTCCAGACGTGTCCAGAAGGACAAGCAGCCGTCAGGCACACGTGGAGGTTTTCTGGAACGGCCGCACCCTGCGACAACCCGTGTTCACTTTCTTTACATTCATTTTGATAGGTTAATATACTTATTAATTATACAGACTGAATCATATTTAAATAAATAATATTAAAATTTAATACTTCTTTCAAAAATAAACATGCTAATTTATTGAATAAATAGATGGCGACCCCATATTAACTTTAAAAAAGTAGCTATTGTGATCAGTCACAGATTAATAACTCTGAGTGGTCAGTAGATCACAACTTGTCACAATGAGTATTATAAAAGGCAAGGCGTCACCAAGGCGTGGAAATGTTTTGTTTTTGTAACACACGCTTCTCCAAAACTCTTGACATTGGCAGAATTGTCGACATCGGCATTGCTTGCTAAACAAAAAAAATAGAATAGTTAGTACATACGAGGTTCAGCCTCCCCTAGTTAGTCGGATGGACTTCATGGTAGCATGTATAAGTTTTATTGTAAAATTATTGTTAATGGTATGAAAATGTATCTGGTTCTATATTACCATTCTGTAATAAATGTAATCTTAGCAAATATATAGCACTGAGTTTGAATTTAAAGGATACTTAAAAATATCAGCTTTCATATCGTAAAATCCATATTTTTTTGGTTGTCCTCTATTCTTATAGCCGTCCACATTCATTCTTAAAACTTGAACCTGGAGGGTTATCGTTGTTAGTGTGATTAATAGTCCCATCTTCAACAGATTATCACAGTCTAGACTTCTAGTGTGTCTGCCACAAGACCACAGGCCAGCATTAATTGATAATGGAACTACAGATTCATATTTTATTTCGTTTTAAATTTTAAATTCTTCTAAAAAAAGTACACGGTTTTATTCCCATTACTTTAGTTTTATTTTCACTGTGTTTTCATTAGTTACTACGAAATCTAAGTCTGAAAGACATACCAGTTATTCGAGTTTTTTGTGATTTTTTTTATTCTTATTTCGTAGTTATTGCTAATTAGTCATGCAGTCATCAGTTAAGCAGGAGGGTCTGAGTTCGAACCCGGCCCGCACTTCTGACTTTTCGATTTCATGTGCTAGTACAGACGCACGGCGATGCGCCACCGTTATATGGTAGATTATATTCCACCCTTACGCACGAACCGATTTGTTAATAGCTTTATTTATTTATTAGCTATTTCCACACACACACACACAAATCACATGAGACTTTCCATCTTCATGTCTCAGTTTGGCGAACCGACTTGCAGTACCATTATTTAGGCAACAGCCTAGATGGTATTGAAGTTGTCATGGGCAAAGGTAACCGCTTAACATCAGGTGGGCCTTTAGCTCGTTTCGCCATCCTAAACTATAAAAATAAAAAAAAGGACCATAGAAAATTAGACGTTAAAATAAAATTCAATACAATAAAATATTACAATTAAAATACTTCAAAAATTAGATAAAATTAGATTTAAATAAATACGTTTCTGTTCATCATTTCAGCAGAAAGACGTCCACTGCTGGACATAGGCCTGCCCCAATGGGGGGATATGCCATAATCGCCACGCTTGGCAGGCGGGTTGGCCAGTTTCTGTTGATATAAGTCTATCTGCCAGGCTGCTTATAAATAGTACATAGTAATAATAGTAGTAGTTTATCATGCGTACCGCTAAAGAGTGGAATTGTCGGTGTCAGTGTTTCCCGAGAAGTATAATCTGGTGGTCTTCAAGGCTCGAATGAATAGATTTTTGTTAGGCAAGCATAAACCATAGTCGACCGCACCATCGCTTAACATCAGGTGAGGTGGTGGACATTACGCAAGACCGTTAAAAAATAAAAAATAAAACCGGCCAAGAGCATGTCGGGCCATGCTCAGTATTATAGGATTCCTAAGTAGGTGTAATTACAAACGAATCAAATCGAATATTAATCATGGCTATTTTAGTTTTTGCAATAATCGGCAGCATTCGCTACTCAGTGTGTTAGTAGCGCCATCTAGCGATAAATTCAAGAAGCCAAATTTAAGAAGTGTGTCATTTCAAAGTTACTTGTAGTGTTGTTAGACGCCGCTAGATGGCGCCAAATTTAAGAAGTGTGTCGTCAACATAACACAAAGTTACTTTTTGTGATTTTTTCAAATAGAAAGTAGCTAAAGGAGCATTATTTGCTATGATAATTTTTCTCTAAGGTCAATGACCTTTGAACTAGGACGTTTAAGTATTTTTCAGTTTTCTCTCTATAACTCAAAAAATTATAATCACATTATACTCGAAATAATTTTAAAAGAGAGTTTTCACAAAGGTCTATCAATGTGGAAGATTATAAGTTTCTACATTGCATATTTTAGAAATGGCAGGGGGGGGGACACATTGCAAGCCACTTTGGCGGGCTATATTTCGCAGATGGTACACCTGATAAAAAAGTGGTGTATGAAACATTACCTTCATTTTAGTAGACCTATTCAATGATACCCCACACGAGGGGGTGCAGCGAAAAAATAATTTCCATCCCCATTTGACATGTATGGACGCCACCCCTACATAACATAACATACATAACATAACATCACGCCTGTATTTCCCCGAAGGGGTAGGCAGAGGTGTAATAGTACACCCATATTTCGCCAGTTATGTTATAGTCCCATGTAATAGGGGGCGAGCCTATTGCCATTGACCGGGCACAAATCCAGACTCCGGGCTGCTACTGAGAAAATACCACCACCACCCCTAAAATACGTAAAAACGATTTTTTTATTCTTTGAAAATTGAGATCTATATGTAGACTATTTTTTAACAAAATTTCATTTACTTATGTTTATAACTGTAGAAGTTATTAAGCTGATTCGGACAGACGGACAGACGGACAGACGGACAGACGGACAGACGGACAGACGGACAGACGGACAGACGGACAGACGGACAGACGGACAGACGGACAGACGGACAGACGGACAGACGGACAGACGGACAGACGGACAGACGGACAGACGGACAGACGGACAGACGGACAGACGGACAGACGGACAGACGGACAGACGGACAGACGGACAGACGGACAGACGGACAGACGGACAGACGGACAGACGGACAGACGGACAGACGGACAGACGGACAGACGGACAGACGGACAGACGGACAGACGGACAGACGGACAGACGGACAGACGGACAGACGGACAGACGGACAGACGGACAGACGGACAGACGGACAGACGGACAGACGGACAGACGGACAGACGGACAGACGGACAGACGGACAGACGGACAGACGGACAGACGGACAGACGGACAGACGGACAGACGGACAGACGGACAGACGGACAGACGGACAGACGGACAGACGGACAGACGGACAGACGGACAGACGGACAGACGGACAGACGGACAGACGGACAGACGGACAGACGGACAGACGGACAGACGGACAGACGGACAGACGGACAGACGGACAGACGGACAGACGGACAGACGGACAGACGGACAGACGGACAGACGGACAGACGGACAGACGGACAGACGGACAGACGGACAGACGGAAAGACGGACAGACGGACAGACGGACAGACGGACAGACGGACGGACATGACGAAACTATAAGGGTTCCTTGTAGGACTTCGGAACCCTAAAAATGAGGATCAGAATTTGATTATCACTTGCTTTAACGGTGAAGGAAAACATCGTGAGGCAACCTGCACACCTGAGAGTGCTGCATACAATTCTCAATGGTGTGTGAAGACTAAGGCCTTACTTAATCTTCTCATTCTGAGAAGAAGCCCGTGCCCAGCAGTGGGACACTAATGGGCTGGTTATGTACTTATTAGTCAAAGTTATAATATGTATATTCTATTAATGTATTTCACAATGTGATGTTTATGTGGTGTGTGTGTGAATGTGTTTTTTTTTGTCTGGGTGTTTCTTATGTATTATAAGTATATATTTACAAAAAAAAATACAAATATTATATCCATTTTGTAGTACCCATATTACAAGCAGTAGCAGTTTATAGTAGTAGTAGAGCTCCTTTGTGAAAGAGCTCGTCCGGGGAAGTACTACCACCGTACCTACTTCTCCGCCAAATAGTGATGCTTGCATTGCTGTGTTTCGGTCTGAAGGGTACGGGTGCCGGTGAAATTATAATCACATGAGACTTTCCATCTTCATGTCTCAGTTTGGCGAACCGACTTACGGTACCATTTAGGCAACAGCCTAGGTGGTATTGAAGTTGTCATGGGCAAAGGTAACCGCTTAACATCAGGTGGGCCTTTAGCTCGTTTCGCCATAATATACTATAAAAAAAAAAAAAAAAAAAAACAAGCTTTGCTTAGACTGGGACTAGATGGTGCTGTGTAAAAATGTCCAAAAAAATTAAAAAAAAAAAATTATACCCACCTACAGAAATGTCAATCCCACAAAAACAAGCAAGCGATGCAAAAATAAATCCTTTTATATTATTAAGTACCTAGCTCATTTGTAGAAAGTACAGCCGAAGCACTTTCCGATACAAAGGGATTATTAAATATAACTCAATGTTTTATTCCACTCCCCCGAGATGCAAAGATGTGTGACAGTGCCGTCTGGCCGCGAGAACAGCGACGTTTATAAATGATGTACGTTAATATTGTGGGATCACGAAAAACTTATTGGTACAAGTGAAGATTAAACGTATAGTTATTAAATAATTTGTTTGTTTGTTTGTTTGTTGGTTGTTGTTGTTCTCGTAAGCACGGACGAATAAAAAAAGGCGGGTGGAATCTCCCTAAGAAAAGATTGAATCACTTCATTTTTACATTTTTAGGGTTCCGTACCCGAAGGGTTCCAAACGGGATCCTATTAGGGTTCCGTACCCGAAGGGTTCCAAACGGGACCCTATTACTCTCGCTACGCTGTCCGTCCGTCCGTCCGTCTGTCTGTCACAGGGCTGTATCTTTTGAACGGTAATAGGTAACCGGTTGAAATTCACTGAGAATATGTGTTGCTATGAGGTGTATCACGACAAATACTAAAAACAAAAAAAAGTCTAAAACCAAAGGGGGTCCCCATACAAGAAATCTCAAAAAAAACACGCATTTTTTTCAACGTTTTTGTTCCTGCTCTATCTTCAAAACGGTAATATATACCAGCGTCAAACTTGGTCAGATTATAGTGCATATTATGTAGTTTCGCAACAAATACTAAAAATAAGACAAACATAGACATATTGAGAGGTACGGAACCCTTACTGCGCGAGTCCGACTCGCACTTGGCCGGTTTTTTTCTTAAGCCCACTATAATTTTGACAGTACACATATTGTTATTTTATTTGTGACACAAAAACTTCCTACACAAGAGATTTATTGCGTAATCGTGGCTGTTAGACTTACTATGGGTGTGAATGTGTGCGTACCAGCCCGTAATTTCAAGCGAGCCGACTTCGTATTGGGTGCTTCACTTATTGTTTGGCGAGTTTCCGTCCAACTTTTTTTATCGTCTATGGCTGTGAGGAAATTAATAAACTTTCTTTCATCGTATATTTTCCATGCAAGAGTATTGTATAAAAGATAATTATTATTGTAATACTGCTAGAGCTAGAGTGGCTTTAAGGCTGATTTGCACGGGGAAAGTCCCACTAGGTGAGACAGAGTTTCATGAAAAAAGAGACATCATGATACTCGCATGGAGAAACGTGAACTCATGCTTCCAACTATCAAAATGCAGTGTTATTTGACAGTTGGAAGCATGAGTTCACGCTTAGATTTGTCTCTGAATATAAGCCTTACAATGACCACAAAACTTCCTTCAAACATTAAACTACTTATGTCAATATTCTCCATGATCAGATGTACCAATACATATATCACAATACGCTCGTATGTTTATCTAAAATTACAGCGGCGTAAAATACAAAATCGCGCATTTCGTAGCCTCATGTTATAAATTCAATGAATATTTGAGCGTGTGCGTCCCGGCCCACCTGACGTATAGGTACCTATCGTCATTTTGACGGCAGTACGGCACTCTTTATGAACAACGCGACTGTCTGTGTGTGTGTCTACCAAGTTTTTGATGGTCGATTGAAATAAATAATTGATAACTTCTAATATTGATAGGATAGAGTTCTATTGAAAATAAAAATGGCATTTATTTAATGTAGGCTAAAACCAAATAGCACTTCTTAATCGTTGACGATAGAGACAGCCGAAATATACCCACCAAATCCTCATCATCATCATTTCAGCCGAAAGATGTCCACTGTTGGACATAGGCTCCTCCAATGGAGGGATATGCCATAATCGCCACGCTTGGCAGGCGGGATGGCGATCGCAGTTGGTTGGTTAAATACTCAGAGAACGCTGCTGCCCATCCTCTGGTGAATCCCTTAGTAGTCTTTTACGACACCCATGAGAAGATATAGGGTGGTGCAATACTTTACGTCCGGCACCACACGGAACCCACCAAATATGACCACGAATATGACTTTGGATGCCCATCGAATTGTTAATCTATGACCTAAATTATTAAATAAACTTACCTATATTACTAAATAAATTAAAAGTAAAAGAACTTTATTAAAAACAAGCTTTCATTTAAATGCGCTAAAAAGAATAAAATCAACTTTTCCTTTAAAACTACTACTAACTTATAACGTCATTACACAATTTATATGATATAAATGCTTGTCGCGAGATTTAAGTAGGTACTGGTATTTACTTAGTTTCAATTTTAAAAAAAAATTAAATTCAATCAGATCAAGTTATTCAATTTACTTGTTTATCTACACAGGAGTGCATTAAAAATAACTAGTCCGCCATCTTGGGTGTTCCGCCATGTTGGATTTAGAATGACGTCACACAGCTAACCAAGCATTGTCATCCAAACTAAACGTGTATACAAAATTTCAACTCAATCGGTTGAAGATATCTGCTTCAAAATTGAGTTGCAAGATTCCATCTTAACAAATTACATACATACAATAAAAGCTTGTAAAATAGTTTAATACATATTCTGCTAAGAAGTTCTTTTCAACGATACCTTGCATGCATTAATGGTACTAAAATAAAATTGCCGCCTCTTTGCATGTATACATAGAGGCCCCCCAAATTGACGACCTCTGTGGTCTAGTAGTTGGAGTGTCGGACTGCTGATAACGAGGTCGTGGGTTCGATTCCCACAGGACACAAATATTTGTGTGATGAACATAAGTGTTTGTTTGTCTGGGTGTTGCTATGTATTATAAGTATATATTTACAAAAAAAAAATTATATAAGTATTATATCCATTGTCTAGTACCTATAGCACTAGCTCTGCTTAGTTTGGGACTAGATGGTGCTGTTTAAAAATGTCCCAAAGATATTTATTTATTTAAAAAATATGATAAAACAATATTTAAATATCATTTTTGGGGTCACCTCAAGTTTTACGTATTATGTGAGATTTTGAAATAATTATATCATTTGGATTGGAAGTTATAAGGTTCTGACAGACAGACGGACGAAGTGCTAAGTAGAGACCTCGCTTCACTTGGTCAATACATTGAATATTATATGCATTTAAACTTTGTATAATTGGCGGCCTTAATTACGGCGGATGTCATTTCATTTCATTTATTTTTTTCATTTATTTTGTAAAAATGTGGTAAATACAGGTGGTAGGGTACTAAGATTAGTGATGATTAGTGATTAGTGATTAGATTTATGTGTGGATCAGAATTTGCAGAAGTAGCACTTGCTTTAACGGTGAAGGAAGACATCGCGAGGAAACCTGCACACCTGAGAGTGCTCCATACAGTTCTCGATTGTGTGTGTAACCGCCAACCCGCACTGGCCCAGCGTGGTGGACTGATGCCTAAATACTTCTCGTTTTGAGAAGAGGCCCGTGCCCAACAGTGGGACAGTAATGAGCTTGTTATGTAGTAGGTGGGAGTGTCTTAGACTTTAGTAATAAAGTGCATTAAAATTGGTTCACAACCGTAATTTTAGTTTATTGTGCTAGTTTTAGAGTACCAAGAATAACAAAATCATTGAGCTGGTTGGTCGCGTTTTACGGGACGAGGTTATAGACCAAAATTTCTTTATTACCTATAACAAGCACCTATAATCACGCCTGAAAGTTTATCTAGCCACTAAAATAGCACGGTGTATAATTTTTATTACCTATGGTAACAATGTAGATTGGAGAAATAAATGAAAAATAAACAACGTTTCATAGCCCGCCGCCGCCGCTACAAGGTTCAGTCTCCCGCCCGCGATATCGCAAAATGTACAGTCGACTGCACATCAGTGGTAACACTTGAACTACAAAAAACCGCTCTTACTGCTTACGAAATAAAGACGCTGTCAAAGTCAACGCGGTCGACTGTACAATTAAGGACCAAAATAAGGATAAGATTCGTTTCAAATACATGATGTAGTTGTTCGCTTTTTCATTATTAACCCTATACATCTTCTATCACATGTACTATCAGCAAACTTTCTGGTGCACAATACAATACAATAAAAATCCTCTTTATTGCACAACATAAAAAATATGAAGCACCACTAAGGCTAAAATCACTTGCACTCAGAGTTCGACGGCAGCCGTAGGTATGTGTAATGTAGAAGAATTCGTTCAAGGGACTTTGTACACAAAATGTATCACCGGGAAGGATCGTGAATGGAGAGGTTTCTGAGGAATTATACGACCTTATACCGGCCGCTGACTTCCACCATCGTATACGTACCACCCGCCATAAATTTAAATTCCATCCTCGCCAAATGGTTGGCGGTTAACTACCCCTTCATACGGTCTTTTTGCCTCGTATAGAAAAAGTGTGGAACCAGTTTCCGTTAGCGGTTTTTTCGAACAAAAACAAAAGGTTGGCAACGCATCGGCGACGTCCCTAGTGTTGCGGACGTCCATGGGTGGCACGCTCATTTACCCCTCTTTTTATGAGCCTGTTTTTACTATTGTCGTACTTCAGGGCAAAGGCCTTCCATACTTTCTTCCACCAATCTTGGTCTTTTGAAATTTGCGGCTAATCCCTTAAGTGGGAGTCCAGCTCAGCCCGCTATCTCCTTCTGGGCCTACCGAGTTGTCTTTTTTGGCTGTGTGGGAACCAATGCGATTTTTGCCCATAGTAGCCAGCCCAGTTCCACTTTAACATAGCAGCCGTGTGGCCTAATTTTGGTTTTGGAATCCAGTATCGAGTTACACGATCGGTAAGTTTTGATCCCTCAAATACTGCGTTCTATTGCTCGAGTACTAACCTTTATCATAAAAAAACGAGTGTGCTTTAGAGCACACGACTGAAGTAAAACTTCACTAGCTTATTTATATCTCGCTCAATACTATTTCAATGAGAACAAAGTAATGGCGGCGCGGCGGCGCTGTGTCGTGGCCGGCCTAGCGCGCACCACGTTCCCCGCGTCCCGCACTACCCCCTCCGTTCGCCTCACTTTTCGTAACGCATTCACCAGCTTGCTCCCCAAGTCAAGCATGCCTAAAGAAGTTTTACTTCGAAAATACGTTTAAGCATGCTTACGCGCTTATCAGCTAACTAGGTGATCGTCATATGATTAGTATTGTCATCACACCTGTGATTGAGATACAAATGTAGCTAATTAAGAAATTATATTAAAAACATTTTGACCGCCTTGTTGGTCTAGTGGTCGCAAGTGCGATTGCTGAGCGTGGGGTCCTGGGTTCGATTCCCGGGTCGGGCAAAGTGTTATTGGGTTTTTCATTAGGAAGTTCTCAGTAGCAGCCTGGAGTATAGATTTGTGCCCGGTAAATGGCAATAGGCTCGCTCCCTATTACATGGGACTATAACATAACTGGCGAAATGTGGGTGTACTATACACCTCTGCCTAACCCTTCGGGGAAATATAGGCGTGATGTTATGTTATGTTATTAAAAACATATGTCAAGAGTGGAAAAATCGTTTTTATATTGTAACGATTTCAAGCGAAAATATATGTATTCATTCTAGCCACCTTTGCGGCCATTTACCAGTTTTTAATATTTTAACCAGAAATATAGAAAACATAGTTTGACCTAGATACGAGTAGTAATCTATTGTCATCTTTTACTTCCAGAAAATGCTACAACTGAAAGCAACAAAGAAACACAGTACAAAGAAAAAGTGTCCTTCTCTCAACGACCCGACGTCAATACACTACTACGAAGTACCTAAAATCAAAGATATTTTTAATCACCACATACCTAGCTACGTACTCGCTGATTGGAGGTATTCCTTTGATGCCGGATCAAAGCGCACCCTGATTACTCGCTAGTTAGATCGGCGAACATTTTCACTTGCCGTCGCGTACGTTGGACTTACTTGTAGCTATGGGTTCGGCTATTTTCAGACAGGATTTTGTGGTATTGAAGGCACTGTGATTATTACTGAGATTTTAATAGGTTTCTAGAGTTGTGAAGATTTCACAACTATCATGATATGGACATGTCAATCAACTCAGCCTATCGCAGTCCACTGCTGGACATAGGCCTCTCCCAAGTTGCGCCACAACACTCGGTCCTCTGCCTTCCGCATCCAGTCCCCCCCAGCCACGTTCTGTAGGTCGTCGGTCCACCTGGCAGGGGGGCGCTCTACACTGCGTTTGCCGATTCGCGGTCTCCACTCAAGGACTCGTCTGCTCCATCGGCCATCGGTCCTTCGACAGACATGGCCAGCCCACTGCCACTTCAGCTTACTGATCCTATAAGCTATGTCGGTCACTCCGGTTCTTCTCCGGATAATCTCGTTACGGATGTTATCCTTCAAAGAAACTCCAAGCATGGACATGTGATGAGGAGAAATGAAGAGCATGTTACGAAGAAAGTTTTAAGTATGAATGTGGATGATCATCATCATTATCATCATTTCAGCCGAAAGACGTCTACTGCTGGACACAGGCCTCACCCAAGCAACGCCACAACGACCGGTCCTGCGCTTTCCGCATCTTTTCGCATGAATGTGGATGGCTATAAGAAAAGAGGCAGACCGAAGAAAACATGGATGGATTGTGTGAAAGATGATATGAATAGAAATAAAGTGAACACGGAGATGACGGCTGATAGAGATGTATGGAAGAAAAAACATGCTGCGCCGATCCCAAATAAATTGGGATAAGGGCAGGAGGATGATGAGTTGTGAATATTTCAGAGCTTATTTTTCGTAGGAAAATCCTTATGGATGCACTCCAACCGGGGAAGGCGCCACCAGTGTCGGATTCTTACCCACTGAAACCACCACGTTGTTGCTCTTACTACCTATTTCCGGAGACGTGGGATACGCTCTGTATTCACCATCCACCCTCGACAGGTCCCGGTTCGCCACTAGCAGGCGAGCCTTTTATCGCCGTGCGGCCTCAACATCAACCGCACCATCATCGGCCCGCGCGGAATAGGACAAACCACCGTCACGGGCCTTGATTCCTTGGCCTTGGTCGGGCGGCGGACTATCTCAAGTCCGTCGCAAGATTTTCGGACCCTATTATAACTTTGGTTTAGTAAATTATGTTGTCAGTTCTAGTGTTGGATACGCATTTATTTAAACTTTATGTAACAAATGTTACGAGGCGGACTTAATGCCTTATTAGGCATATAAACTTTAGGGTTATGCTGAGATGACAAGGCAGGTGCAATACTGTTTAAAGAACAAAATTGATCAACTAAATATTTCTTTCTGTTTAATATTTTGCCAAGAAATCATAATGATTATATCAAATACTTATCTAAGATGTTGTAGCCAGTTGTTACCAAGTAGATATTACGTTCCGGGAATATTTTTATAAATCGTACAAAGTACACAGTATCTTTCGTGCCTAAAAATGTTAATAAAGGTACTTAGATAACCTTGGTCCCATCCTGTTTATCTTAATAATTGCTTTGTTTAAGCATAAAAATAAGCAGAAAAACATTTAATTGTAAAAAATTAAACGTTAAAACGAGGTCAGCCACAAAAAAGGTCTTTATTTGCCGAAAATGTTACATAAACCCTGAACTTAGACTTTAAAAGGATTACGAACGAAAATTACAACATATTTGAGTTTACATAATCTTTATTCCAATTATAATTTTGTTGAGTTAGATATAATTTTAATTTATTAATAATTGCTACTTGTGTATTTATCTGTTCTCATGCATTGAATATGAAAGAGTAATAACACTGTTTTTTATAACAATAAAAAACAGTGTTATTACCGGATCGAGCAACTTCAACAAGAAGTTAGTCTCGTTAGTAAAGTAAAAATAAATAAATAATTTATTAAAAGCACAGCTGTGATGTTTGCCTAAATAATACTAATATGAAATATCAATACTGATTGTATTTACTTGATTAACTATCTGTAATGTGAATACTATAAATGGTTGTTGTATTGACTCTAAATAAATATATGCATAGTAACTGGTGGGGATGGCGCCCCGCTCTCACTAGTTCACTCCTGTTTCACATATCGCGTGGAGCGGACGTTGAGTCCATCGCTCCACCAAGTGCTGTGTATACCTAAATACCGAATTATTGTGTTCTTATTTTATCCCGAATACCACAACAGCCATACAAATTACATAAGAAATCTTAATAACGAATTAATAAGGCAATTAAGAAACAGTCATCATTGTCTGCTGTCTCTCAAACTAAGTAAAAAACCTATATCTTGAGAGACAGTGTTTTGCTATTTACAAAGCACGACCCGTGTACGAAATTTTAGTTTGTTAACATTATCTATAGTTAGAATTACCTTACATTTACAAAAACAACAAACAAACATAATAACAAACGTTTCACTCCTTTTTTACGCAGTCGTATATTAAGTCTCAATGAACAATATTCCATTCTTCCATGTGTCTTTATAACGATTGTCAAATTTGATTGACACCAGCTATAGTTCAGCGATTGACGGTCGTCACTCCTGGAATAAGTCGATCCACAGTGACGTCACACGATAGATCAATCGCCAGGTCCCAGGGCCGAAATATCATGTTGATAGACACCGCTCCTCAACGTACTGAAGTACCGATGAATTAAACAACTACACGTCACAGCCTAGGTTAGAGATGTCGGTTTTGTAGCAAAATGTTAAACTGGTTTTAAACAAAATATTTGGTTAATTAATGGTGTATGTATACGAACATTTGCGCGAGTATGGGACCTTACCTACCTAAGGCGTTGTCCTAATACAAAGTGACTACGCGATATTGCAAGTTCACGTGAATTTTGTTCGCGCGTTTGTTCGTGATTTGACATTAATAGGATATTTATTCGACACCTGGGGATCTACTCGCGTTTTACGATATTCGATTTATCGTATTATTAATCACATAATTTGCTACTCCAGTCAACCATCGTTTCTATATCGCATGCGATGATCGAGTTTTGACGTTTGTTTCTTTGATATCCGGTCAATTCCATACGACTATGAACCGTCTTCTATCTTTATTGTGCCTTTTTATGTGCCTATCTTTATTACTAAGGTTTCAGTCGGAAAGTTAGCACTTCGTTTGTCGTTCGTTAAATGCGACTATAGCCCCTGTATGTTTGATCGCGGGCTCGCACGACAAAATTCGTATGAACTTCCGAATACATTATGATAGTATTTTTCCCTTAAACTTTGGAATTTCCTAAAATACAAAACTAACACAAACAGAACCGAAGGAATTCCTAGTCAAAGTTTTACCGTACTCTCAGTAATCTTTCTAAAAATAAACAAATTACGGTTTCATCCCAGCTGCCTGTGGTTTATCCTTTTTAGGTGAAAAAGCCCATAGGTGAATATATTAGTAGCACGCTGTATTATGTCAAAGACTGTCCCTAGCCCCCAAATATATGAGGTTGTGGCAACTTCTGGTAAGGGTTGCCATCGACTCAAGTGCAGTGTTAAAATATGTAAAATATTATGGTAAAATTATGCAGAGAACTTCCGAGTTTGATAAAGGTGTTCTGCTTAGGAATTCCACATTCATTAAATATTAAAAGTTTTATTAAGATATTTTAAGTTGCTGTTCTTTATTAATGTTGCGTTGAAGTTGGAAGAAATAAATAAATAAATAAATAAATTCTTTATTTTCCATAAATTTGGTACATTTTGTACATTCTATCTTTGCTCACAAACAAACAATAATTTTAATAGCTGATGGTATAAAAGATAGAGTAAACGATGGTGCCTGTGCTAGTATTAACTGTGTGACAGGCACCATCGCCTTCCTCCTACAGATTAAGTGTCCACATTTTAGCAGTAACAAAATAAAGTTAAACTGTTATTTACTACTTAATGGTGCAAAAGGAAAGAGACAGAACAATTTTGCTAATAATGTATTGTATGTATAAGGCAGTAAAACAGGTTGATAAGAGAATCATGGTGTGTGTTATGTGTGTGTGTAGGGGTGTGTGTGTGTGTGTGTAGGTATGTGGTGGTATGAGTGTGTGTCTAAGTGGGTGGGTAGAATGTGTTTGTGTATTAGTGGGTACAATTAGCGTTTACAAATCACTGGCGAACAAAGTTTCAGTTTCATCATAGGTTTGTGTCAGTAGGTATTTGACGACTTCCTTTTTACAGTTCTTTTTTGGGAGTGGATATATTTTGCATGTTTTATTTATTTTATTATATAAGCGGCTACTAAGACTATGATAGTGACGGCCTAGTGTTAGGCCGGAATAGTGTTGAGAATTAGTTGCTGGACCATCTTTGATGGCTCGAGTATTTTCTGTATCCCTTGTCCGTGCTATTTGTACAGAAATCAAGTTTTTGACTCGAATCTTTAACAACTCGGCTTGACAACAAGTACCACGATTTTTCAAATTTTTACAGGGGAGCATATTGTTTTCTTTCAGTTTCAGTTTTTAGGGTTCCGTACCCGAAGGGTGCTAAACGGACCCTATTACTCTCGCTACGCTGTCCGTTCGTCCGTCCATCCGTCCGTCTGTCTGTCACAGGGCTGTATTTTTTTAACGGTAATAGGTAGCTGGTTGAAATTTTCTTAGAATATGTGTTATTGTTACCCCTATCACGACAAATACTAAAAATAAAAAATAATAATTAAAACCAAAGAGGGACCCCATACAAGAAACCTTTTGCATGCATTTTTTTGTTCCTGCTCCATCTTCAAAACGGTAATACATATCGACACAGACGCAGACGCGCGGGACATATTAAAGTGCACACGTGTGTGCGCAAACACAGGTGCACTCTCTATTCCCTCACTCTCATAATCCGATGGGACGGCAATTCAACACGACCGGTGAGAGATCAGGTGCAGGACCGACGGCTTTAAGTGCTCTCCGAGGCACGAGGGTGTAGCACCGCCAAATCCTATTGCTAGAAGCTGTCTACTGTCATATGTGTAACCAAGCCTTTAGACCAACTTAACCTTCAGAATATTTTTTTGAAACGGAGATCAAGTTTGCAAAACCATCATCAAACTCTTTCCCTGCCTGTTTACACCACAAAATATAAGCGTGATAGTTTCCCATCTCAAACCTCGGCGGGGATAAAATAATCGCGGACGTCACCCACACTCGCTCCTAAACTTGGACAGACACACGGATATTGGATGCAGGTCCGACATACACACGGATTTTTATATAAGAATGCGGCCTTAAGGTACGGGCGGTAGCGTTCTTGTTTAGATGTTGTTTTTGTTCCTTTATTAATAAATTCGTCAAAACTATGTTGGATCTGACGCAGAATGTCTGATTCACCCCCAGTTTCTGGAAGGCTGATCAATTTGATCTGTTGTAAAATCTCATGTCAGCTCCTGTGATTGGCCGGCAAAAATGTTAACAACCAATCACAAGGCTTGACCTGAGATATGACAGCTGATCAGTAAATTTTTAAGTGGAGGATATCGGTATCCATACAGTTAAACTAAAACGGCGTTGGACAGGACACTTGGCTAGATGTGGTGACGGCAAGGTAGTTGAAGGAACACCACTAAGAGTCCAACACTGTCTCTGCCGTCCCCAGGCAGAGTTCGTCCATGAGGAATTCCCAACGGCAAAAAAAAGGTGGAGTAGAGGAAGAGAGGCCAACTATAACGTCGGAAGACCGATGGCAAGATGGTTTGATATCGTGGTCCATTTTTTCGGAAAAACCTGGAATAGATTGGCACAAAACCGGGAAGAATGCCATAAACGGGAGAAGGCAGTGGATTCATAAACGGGAGAAGGCAGTGGATTCATAAACGGGAGAAGGCAGTGGATTCATAAACGGGAGAAGGCAGTGGATTCCTAAAAGCTGCGAATGGTGATGTTGATGATGCATCAATTTTTTTACTTCATAATCTTCACACTTGTACCACACATCTCACACGGCCGATTATTTATTGAATTGTGCGAAATCTGCCGCCAGCGAATATTCGCTTTGATGTGACGCAAAAGGATTGTCTTATTTCGCTGAACCCCTCTATATCTATTGAGGTATAGTACTGGTACACCGGAGTAAAGTACCTACTGGTGTACTGGAATAAAGTACAAAGTACTCGTATGAAGCAGGGAGTTTTAGCCAGAGTAGCCAATTATTCTTTTACAGCGCTCGGAATTAACTCTGGTTATGATATAATGAAAAGGCGCAATTTTCTGTTTGTGTTCGGGTTTGGAAGACTGTTAGTAATGTTGGCTGAAATAGCGTTTTATTCCATCATCATCATCATTTCAGTCAAAAGACGTCCACTGCTGGACATAGGCCACAACGATCCCCTAAGCATCGCCAAAACGACCGGTCCTTCACCTTCCGCGGGTTTCCGAGACCTTCACCAGATCGTCGGTCCACCTTGTGGGGGGCCTACCCACGCTGCGCCTTCCAGTACGCAGTCCATCCGTTATGCGGGCAATGTGCCCCGCCCACTGCCACTTAAGTTTGGCAATACTTCGGGCTATGTAGGTTACCTTCGTTCTCCTGCGAATCTCCTCGTTTTTTATTCGATCACACAGTGAAACTCCGAGCATAGCCCTCTCTATTGTCCTTTGAGTGACTTTGAGCCTTCTTATCAGGCCCATTATGAGTGACCACGTTTCAGTGCCGTAAGTATTTGCTGGTGTTACTGGTCAAAGACTTTCGTCTTGAGACACTGCGGTATTTTGGACGAGAAAATATTGCGTAGCTTCCGGAACGCTGCCCAACCGAGTCGGATTCGACGATTGACCTCTTTTTTGAAGTTGGACCTACCTAACTTGACAGTCTGTCTTAGGTATACATAATCGTCAACAACTTTGAGTGTAGATTCTTCGATGTTGACGTTTGTGTTTTATTTAGTTTTAGCATAATTTTATTCACTCATACTCATGACTGCTCATGACCGACGTCGGCACCGATGGCGACTTGTCCGGCTATCTGCAGTAGGCCATCGTGGTGGACTAAGGCCAGAATCTTCTGACAAAAGGCCCGTGCCCAGCAGAGCTGGTTAGGTATTGTTTGTTATCTATGCATCTGACATCACATGCATCTGTACATCTGAGCTTTAGCAATAAGTGTAGCAGTAGTTTCAACGGCCTAATAATCAGTAAAGACAGCAAATTTTAACTCTTCAAGAATAAAATTAATATTAAAATTGCTTCCACAATAACAACGATATTTGTTTATTTACTAGGGGAGTAGTAGGAAAAATACACGCTTGGACGTGGAGTTGCAGAAACCAGCCCGTTATACTATACTATACTATACTATTAGGGACACAAACATATATTAAGTAATAATTTTAGATACTGAATTTAACAATACATAATCCAAGACATTTTCCACAAATAAATATTACAAACGTGAAAGTTTGTGAGGATGTATGGATGTGTGGATGTTTGTTATTCTTTTACACAAAAAATTTAATTTTAATTTTAATTAAATTAAATTATAAATCTTTTATTTCAGACTGTAGGTCCATTTGGTTAGTATACAAACAACTTAGAAACTAATGTTAGTACTTACATCTACCAGTGAATAAAATAAAATAAACTATTTTAGAATTACAATTACGCCACAGGGGCATGTAGTCGTATCCAATGTCCCAGTATCGGGCTGTCCCACCTATCTGCTATAGTTTTCAGGATGCTGTTGGGGCTGGCGCGTACCCTGCTCATGATGGAAGCGCATCGCTTGCGCATGATAGCGTGGAAACCATCTATTCCCGCCTCTGCGAACATGCCGGAAGCACTGCAGTAGCGCGGCAGCCCCATCAACACCCTAAATGCATTATTATATTGTACGCGCAGGGTGCTGTATGTCCTCTGCGTGTAGTTAACCCACAGACTGCATGTATAGAACGACCGACAGTATGCTGTAAACAGCGTAGCCTTTACTTCGGTCGTGCATGTTGCAAATCTGCGAGCCAACATATTGCAGCGGACAGCCAACGCCCTGCGCTCACGCTCAATGTCCAGGCTGTCCTTTAGGTCTTCGGAAACCCAGTGACCCAGATACTTGAAGTTAGTGACTTGCTTTAAAGCACTTCCGCAAAGATTCAACTGTGGCACAATCGGGTAGAATTTAGTGCCTGCCTAAAAGACCAGTTCCTCACTTTTCTTAACGTTGTATCTGAGCCCATGGGCTTCCGCGTACCTTTCACATATAGTAAGCAGACTCATCATTGCGTTAATCGAGGGGCTCAACAACACCATATCATCAGCATAACTAATGTTATTGACGCATACTCCGTCCACGTGACAACCCTGATAAGTGCTGCTGAGCTCAACGATCAACCGGTTTATGTACAGACTGAAGAGCCAAGGTGAGGACAGGCCACCCTGCCTCACTCCACACTCCAGCCCATACACATCCAACAACGAGCCTGCCCACCTTACACAATTGGTCTGATTGTTATACCAAAACCGAAGTATTGATATAACTTCCCTATCCACTGAAGTATCCTTCAATAGCTTCTGCTACAGCAAGTCGTACGACACCAGATCAAACGCTTTGGAAAGGTCTAGTAAACACGCATTAACAGGCGTTTTCCTAGACGTGTAGTACTGGACAGTGTGCTTGAGAGACAGTATGGCACTTTCGGTAGACAGACCTGGTCTGAACCCAAACTGCGCATCATGCAATTCAATGCGGGTCGCCATATGCCTATCAAGCAAACTGTCCAGCACCTTGGCCATTACAGTAGCAAGCGATATAGGCCTATAGTTTGAGAGATCTGATGTGTCCCCGGTCTTGTCCTTCACAATCGGCACAACTACAGTTTTGATTAGATCGCTGGGCAGATGGGAGTGGCTTAGACACAGTGAGAAGAACATCGCCATTACCCTTGACAGGTGAACTCCTGCATACTGCAGGTGCTCGATGCTGAGGAAGTCATGCCCCGGAGACTTGCCCCTCACCATACTTTTTATAACAGTAGCGACATCTTTTGCTGAGAATCTGACATTTAACTCCGTCAGACAATCCTCAGCATCGGCCTCCTGCGATGCCGGACCAATAGGAGATTCAACTTTAAAATGTTTTACAAACAAGTTTGCTATAGCAGTAGGCTCATGTTGCCCCGCCACACTCACGGGGACGCCCGGCCTCGGATTCAACCGGTTTGTATTTTTCCAAAACCTTGAAAAATCTTTAGATTTATGTAGCTCTGCTATGATGTCCATTTTTATTTTATTTTTATTGTTCTGACACCGTCTTAACTTTGACTTAAAGATTTTCCTCGTGTCGCACATATTTTCGTACACGGAACCAGAAGTTGGTTTATCTGACATACTCCAGACTTGAAAAGCAGCTCGGGCGTCCGCGTGAGCCTGCTTAACATGTCTATTCCACCCAACAACATGCTTACCCTTCCTACCCCCTCCCACATCCACATTACTGGAACTTTGGGCAGCCTCTGTGAGTATACACACAATTTCTTTATACATGTCATCCAACACAACTTTGTGATTAGCATCCACACAAAATCCGTTAGCACATTCTTTAAATTCTGGCGGGAGATTAATTTTTCTTAACTTATTATTACATATTTCTTTGTATTTGTTCCTTTGACTAGCGTCCCGTTCACCCCATGTCACCATATTTTTACACAGATTGGGTGTCACAATTGTAGGTCTTATCATATTAAAATTACACTGTAATTGTATAGGCATGTGATCAGACCAGTACGTATCATACATTACGGTTGCGCTAACGAGCAGACGCCTCGCAGCCTTGGTCACTACACAGTGATCGAGCCAGCGGTGGCATCCGTGCGCGTCGCTTACGAATGTATACGTACCTTGCGGCAGTAAGTCCAGATCCGCACAGGTCCAGCACTGCTCCCCACAGAAACTTAACAGTTCACTACCGAATAGCAATTTTAATGAAATTTGGCATACAGATAGAACATAACCCGGATTAATATATAGGCTACTTTTTATTCCGGGAAGATAAACGATAAACGACATTCACGCGGGCAAAGTCGCGGGCATAGGCTAGATAAATATGAAGATAACGGAAGAGAAGACAATGTAGGTATGAACTTTAAGTAGGTACATGTTTAGTATCTTACTTATTTAAACTTGTTATCTAATAATAACTTTGTAGGGCGTACGATGAGGCCCACAAATAAAAGACCGATAGACTTAATTATAAACGATATATTTGCACTGATATGTGACCGCGGAGCGTGTTTGGTGGAGCCCGTGTCTTGTTCCGTTACGACTTACGACATACGACTGAAGTTATGACGCGGGTTAACCGCGTGTTATAAAAGAGTTGCTTATGTTGCTATTTAGGTACGGCTGCACCGTACATGCTCCCAAGCCAAAAATTACATAAAATAACAAAAGATAGTAGCTATTTAGATATGAAAATTAATGTCCAATTTTAAACTGTTTCCGATATGGTTAATTATACAAGGACCAGTCATCTGTTCAATTGTAACTTGATCTCTACTCATAAAGCGCAGTTCACATGGTCCACAACAGAATGATAAAAAGCTATTTATTTTACTTAATTGTGTCCACTTGCTATTACTACACGCAGCGATGCTTGTTTGGCATTTTCGGGTGCTTGGATCGTAAATACACAAACTGATAATTCTTCATGTGATAAATAGTTGTATGCATGTTGCATAAATAGTTAAAAGAGCCGCTGTTTACACACTGTTGTATTTTGCTTTCGCTCAAGGGCAGGTAAGTGTCCTTCTGCAAGTTGATCTGTAACTGATATATTTTGACAAGCTCTTGATGAATGTTTTCGATTGGCAGCGACAGATCCTTTGTCACCTGGCTGTGATGGCTGGAGATAATGTTCAATTGGTCTAGTAGTAGTTGTGGAGAAGGAATATGGGTATTAAATTTCTGATGATGAACATCGGTGAGCATGTCGACCAATTGATCTTGAATGTTTTTTAGGTTCAAGATTAAGTTGTTGGCTATCATAGCCAGTAATATAAACTCATTTACAATTTCTACGCTTCGAATTTCTTCCTTCAATGTGTTCGCTGCTTTACTTAATTCGTTCATACGTATGTTTTTCACTTCATGCTACTTATTTATTGTTTCTTCAATTCGTTAAAGAACATTGTATTCCCCTTCAACTTCCGCTGTTTGGTTTCTCCATAACTTCGCTAAATGTTTTTGATCTTCTCTTATGTGAGTAATATCTTTTTGATATAGTTCAGCGAACTGCTCGTCTAGTACCCCGAACAATGCATTCGCAAGGTACTCAATTCCGTTGATAAGGCCGCGCCTCTTACGAGTACGCGTGCCGTTTTGCTGACCAAGTAAAACTCGGTTACTGAACTCTAGTTCTGATAAACTGTGACGTATGTGCAAGATAATTACGTCATAGTGTGATACCGTGTTTATTGATGTACACATGGTTTCAAGGTATTTTTGATATTTCTCTAGTGCCGGCATTCCTTGCCAGTAAGGATCCATGTTATAATAAACGACAAACTTACACTGATCTCGTGTCAGCCTCATGTTGCCGATCTTGTCGAAATAAAGACCTTGATATTTATTTAATTTAGTTATATTATAAGAGGCGTATGAGCCACTGGCTAGCGTCATAAATAATATAAAATACATCGCTAATGATATAAAATTGCTTGTAATTTTTGATACCGCTTTTTTGCTTGTTGCCTTTACATTCCTGTTTTCATATTTTTCTTTTTCGCTAGAGGTGTCTATAGGCAAAACTGAGAGTTTTACGATCGGTCGCTTTAACACACCATTTTTTGTCTTTAGTGAGACTACCCGGACTAAACCATCTTGACCAGGATGGAGCTCTATAACTCGTCCCATCATCCATTTACCAGGTGGTAGATTTTCATCTTGGATGGTCACCAAGTCTCCAACTTTCATATTCGCTTGCTGTTTTAGCCATTTGCTTCGAACCGATAATTGCGTAAGATAATCCGTCTTAAATCGTTTCCAGATGTCCTGAGATAATTTATATGCTAAATTCCACCTGCTTCTAGCGTCATGCTCTGTCTCGATAACGGTCGTTCCAACTCTACTAGTTAGGAAGTGTGCAGGAGTTAGAACATCCAAGTCCTCCACATCTTCAGATAACGAACATAAGGGTCGGGAATTTAGACATGCTTCCAGCTGTGCTAATAGGGTGCTAAACTCTTCATAGGTTAGTTTTTGATCGCCTACGACACGTTTTAAGTGATGCTTCAAGCTGCGGACAGCTCTCTCCCATAGTCCTCCCGCGCTTGCCCAAGATGGTGCATTAAAATGCCATTCGATGTTTAGGTCGGTTATTTCTTTAAAGAAGCTTTCATCAAGGGTTTTCTTCAGGTCGTAAAATTCTTCCTGTATCATTCGATTAGCCCCAACAAAGTTGGTACCGTTGTCGCTATAGATATGGTGAGGTGCTCCTCTTCGTGCAGCCATTCTTCGAAGGGCCGCCAAAAATGCAATGCTGCTAAGGTCTGAGACCAATTCAAGGTGTATGGCCTTCGTCACCATACATATAAATAAAGCCACGTACCCCTTACTAGTTTTAACTCCCCGTCCTTTGCTAGACTTGACCTCGACGTACCCAGTGTAATCGACGCCAGTGTGATAGAACGGAGGTGCTGGATTAACTCTTTCTTGAGGTAGATTCCCCATTAGCTGATACTGTAGTCTTGGATCATGTTTTCTGCACTTTACGCTTTTTCTCACTTCCTTCTTAACTGCTCGATTTCCAAATAAAATCCAGCCTAGTTGAGTTTGCTCTGCTAACGGTTGGGATGGTTCTTCACCCCTGCTTATTCCTCCCATCTTGATCATGGCATAAATATCTGAGCCAAGAAGTAAGTCAACTTGTCGACTCACATAGAACTCTGGGTCTGCTAAATTTATGTTCTGAATGAACGACCATGAAGGCTTCATAAAGGTTGCATTAGGCAAGTTTTTAATAAGGTTGTTCATAATTACTACATTCGTATTAAACGTATAGTCGCTATAAATTGACATACACGTTATGCTGATCATTCCTTTCGAATTACTCGCTTTTTCTCCTATTCCATAAACAACACCTCTACAGAATGTTCTCTTCGCTCCTAATCTCTGTGCTGCGTTCTCAGAAATCAATGAAATCTGCGAACCTTGGTCGATAAGTGCCCTCAAGATATGGCACTGTCCTTCTTCTGATACAACTTTTATTAAAGCTGTGGCAAGAAGTATCTCTGCTGAGCCCCCTGGCGACACGTGTAGGTTGTTTCCCACGTTTTCATTCGATTTTGCAACCAGTTCGTTGTTGTTAGGTGACGGTTTCGCTTTGTTGCAGGCATCGTGTATCAAGGTGTATAAATTTTCCGGTATTAAATCATCCCACTGTAAGTTGGCTGCCCATACTCTTTGAAAAAGTAGCTTTAATTTTGTTGATAATGGCGCCAACCATCCTAGTGGATCAAATAATTTCGATATTTCCGATAAGATATTTCTTTTAGTAAGACTGGATGCTTGATCGGTGATATTGTATCGAAAGATGAACATGTCGTTTTCGGAATCCCACTGTAAACCTCGACTCGAGGTTTTAGCTGAGGCATTGAACACTACTCTCAGCTTCGTTGTAGCTGACTCAGCTCGCTGTACCGCATGATGCGGAAGGAAACATGATAGTTTCTGCTGGTTCTGCTGATAGTTTTGATTAATATTTGATGGGATCATATGACTCAATGATATGTATTCATTGATAAATGCTTTATACTGCTCTGCTAAGTATGCTTGTTTTTCGAACTTTTTCTCTAAGTTTCGAAACTGCGCTACTGCTGACCTTCTTGATAAACCTAGTTTTTCATGTACGTCCTGCTTCATGGGTAACTTTACCACATACCGGCCGTCGTCACGGCGTTTTGTGCTGAGTAAATAAAAATCGATACATGCTTGATCTTCGGACGATACATCAGACTGATCCTCAATATCCTCAACTTCCCAGAATCGTTGAATATTCTCGATATTATTCAATACGACGTTACACTGATAAGACTGCATTTTGATATTGATCACCAAACCACGGCACGTGCACTTTTTGCTAGTTCAACACCACGATTTTTGTTAAAATTCACTGCTAAAGTTTTTTGCTAACACAAAAATGTCCCCGACGCGCGAGTCCAATGTTCGAAGGACCAATTTGTAGGGCGTACGATGAGGCCCACAAATAAAAGACCGATAGACTTAATTATAAACGATATATTTGCACTGATATGTGACCGCGGAGCGTGTTTGGTGGAGCCCGTGTCTTGTTCCGTTACGACTTACGACATACGACTGAAGTTATGACGCGGGTTAACCGCGTGTTATAAAAGAGTTGCTTATGTTGCTATTTAGGTACGGTTGCACCGTACAAACTTCTTAGTTTTCGCGATCACTACACATTATAATAAAACAAAGTTTAACCGGATTAAATCGCGTATATTATTTAAATTGGTTTCCCTGACGTTTCGAAAGCTTTGCAGCATTTCGTGGTCGCAGGTAGACTAAGATGACAATCGTCTTTACAGATATTTCTAAAAAAATATTTTAATCTACCGTACAATATTTATTAATTAACAGCGTTTCGATGCACGCAGTAATCACTCACAATATCATTATCTTTTACAGTGTTGCGTGCTGTTTGGGACTTGATTATTTTTAGGACTGGGTTCCAAACCTTAGGTTGGGTTTGTTATCTACTATTATGTAGGTATGAGTATAACGCATAAAATAAAATAAAATAAAATATAAAAATAATATCACAACTTAACACCCCATAAATATCATTCTACGTTGGGGTCAGCTGTCAATTGTTATTAAAGCATGAAAAATGTATGAATCAGCCACCGTTTATGTTAATTTGCATCGTTGACTCATTTATTCGTAACTCCGAAGTTAGCGCACCCCTTTAACTGACACTTAATAAGTCTTCGCAATTTTAACGAGGCGAAAGGGGTAACTTAACTTTGAGGGTCGAAATCATACCTAAATTATTAAGATACGGCCGAATATTACAATTTTTCAGGGATTTTATTTATTTTTTAACAGCCTGATTGGAACAGGTAGGTAGCTATTTCACATCCAGTCACTAAATGAGGGAATGAAATAATACAAGAACAATTTTTTTTGCAAAGTTCACGAGAGTAAGTACGAGGGCACGAGTTTCTTTATCAATCATTCATGGAGTCATTCTTTGCAGAATTTCATGAACTTCCGTGAAAAAGTAAAAGAAGTGGACTTTTAAATGTAAAAATTGTTAAAGTCACAACTAGGTCACCCCCATTAAAGAGTGAAATAAAAGTTAAAATTTCTGTTAAACATTTTTGAAGTTCATAATTAGGAAGGATTTTTGTTAAAATTTTCTTAAGTTTTTCTCTTAATCATAACATTTTTCCAGCGTGTTACTGGGCTTCATTTTTGCCGACTGGAACTTGGTTATGCATTTATAATCAGTTTTTGGCATAAAGACTGCATACTTTTTCATTACTTGCCTTGGGTTGAAAAATACAAGAAAAAATAAATTGAAACTGGTCGGGCACACCCGATGAAATAACGTGAGTGAAACCGTTTATATTAATAATTAAAATAAAACTGATAAATCTTTTAATTTTTTTGACATTTTTACACAGCACCATCTAGTCCCAAACTAAGCAAAGCTTGTACTATGGGTACTAGACACTAGATACTTTTTTTTGTAAATACATACTTATAATACACAAGAAACACCCAGACCAACACAAACACTTATGTTCATCACACAAATATTTTTGTCCTGTGGGAATCGAACCCACGACCTCGTGATCAGCAGTCCGATACTCGAACCACTAGACCACAGAAGTCGTCATTTTGTCGTCCTTATGAAGTTAAATTAAACCAAATCATTTTTAAAGAATTTTTATTGCTCTTTTGATCTTTATCTCCGAAGCAATATAATAAATCACGGTGATACACGAAGAGGTGCGATGCCGTTCAAACCACATGTCATGTGCGGTAAACATACGGATGAAGTGGGGCCATGACATACCCGTTTCATCATCCTCCTCGCCTTTTCCCAACTATGTTGGCGTCGGCTTCGAGTCTGACCAGATGCGGCCGAACATCAGTATTTTACTCGGAGCGAGTGCTATCAGACCCCCGCAACTCAGTTACTGTGTAATACTGAGATTCGGAGGTTAAGCCAGTGGTCATACTTTCAAGCTTCTTACTACCCGTAACGACTGCCATATACACGCTGAAATTTGAATCGCTTATTTCCCGAAAAGGGGTCATTGTACTCATCATTATGAACAACTTTTACTATGGGACCAACCCTGAAATCGCGAAAAAAAAATCAAGCGTCCCTACATTTTATTGATTTAAGTGAACACAAATGTAGGGACCAACTGATTTTTTTTTCGCGATTTCAGGGTTGGTCCCATAGTAAAAGTTGTTCATGAGTACAATGACCCCTTTTCGGGATTTAAGAGACTCAAATTTCAGCATGTATATTATTATGGCAACCGGAAACCGACAGCTCAACGTGATTTCCGAAGCACTATGTGCAGCAAAATGGTCACCCATCCACGGACTGATCCCGGCAAGTGTAGCTTAACCTCGCAGATTATACAATCCGCACGGTTGCTATTGAGCCACGAGCCCCTCCCATGAAGTACACGTTTATTCAACAAAATGTTATTCCTCGCAGCTTAGGCTTTTGGACTCAATTGCACAATGTTGACGTGTTTTTTTACCTAACCCTGCGCTAAACGATGTTGGCTATTAGTTAGCAACTTAGCACGTAGGATAGTTAGTTTAGTTTAGTTAGATAAGTTTTTAAACTTTGGCGAATTTCACTCATATTGAACCATACGTATTTACGGGACTTGTCGCGCACAATAAAAACAAAACATAAAAAAACATTTTGACTAACTTCAACGTTTCGGCCAAGTTGCATTGGCCGTGGCCACGAGCAGTTGGCGTGTAATGTGTGTGACGTAGGATGTTCCCGACATCAGTCGTTGCTAGAAACTTGTGGGCTAGTAGCAGGTTTCGTGGCCCCCTACTAAATAGGGCACGAGGCGCGCGACTCGGCGTCTATGATAAATTGCAACACTCGCTCATCTGTCACTGATTCGCGTTGATAGTGAATACTTAGCCGTATCGACGAGCTTTGTACAATGTTGTAGAGAAGTATGATAGGGACGCTGGCAGTAATGTTTAAAAAATGGTAGATAATTTATTTTTAGTTTTTCAGTCAATTATGATGATCATTTTTAGGGTTCCATAGTCCTACAAGGAACCCTTATAGTTTCGTCATATCCGTCCGTCTGTCCTAATCCTTTACCGCTTAATATCTTCTACAGTTATAAACATAAGTAAATGAAATTTTGTTAAAAATTGTTTAGATATAGATCTCAATTTTAAAAGAATAAAAAATGTTATTAACGTATTTTAGGGGTGGCGCCCATACATGTGAAATGGGGATGAACATTATTTTTTCGCTGCACCCCCTCGTGTGGGGTATCATTGAATAGGTCTACTAAAATGAAGGTAATGTTTCATACATAACTTTTTTATCAGGTATACCATCAGCGAAATACAATTCGCCAAAGTGGCTTGCAATGTGTCCCCCCCCTGCCATTTCTAAACTATGCAAAGTAGAATCTTATAGTCTTCCACATTGATAGATCTTTATAAAAACTCTCTTTTAAAATTATTTCGAGTATAATTATGAGTTATAGTGAGAAAACTGAAAAATACTTAAGACGTCCTAGTTCATAGGTCATTGACCTTAGAGAAAAATGATCTTAGCAAATAATGCTGCTTTAGTTACTTTCTATTTAAAAAAAAATCACAAAAAGAAACTTTGTCTTATATTGATATGACACACTTCTTATATTTAGCGCTAGGTGGCGCTGTTTGCAAAAACGAAAATAGCAATGATTAATATTCGATTTGATTCGTTTGTAATTAGACCTACTTAAGGGACCCTATAATACTGAGCATGGCCCGACATGCTCTTGGCCGGTTTTTATTTTTTGTAAATTTTAATTTTCTTGGTCTTCTGAAGATTACTACATAGAGCCTTGGTACAGAGAAGCGATGTCGAGGCAGACTGCGAAAGCGATGGAGGGATAAGCTGGACAACAATACAAACGACTGGCCATCACTGGCACTAAACCGCACAGATTGGAAATCAAGTGGTAAGGCTTTGTCCAGCAGTGGGATGATATAGGCTAACAGTAGCAGTGTAGTAATCTCCTATAACTTACTCATAAACCTACCACTACATAAGGTCATAGGGCAAGCGGGTTAGTGAATGGAGAAACATTCCTCTCTGCTATAAAACGTATTATTGAAATAACGGAAAACCTCATAATGGGTAATCGTACTAATCACTATGGAACCAATCCTGAAATCGCGAAAAAAAATCAGCTGTGGTGTGGTCTACAATTGTGTTCACATAAATCGAAAAAATTTAGGGATCAGCTGTTTTTTTCTTCGTGAATTCATATTGATGAGTATAATGACCCCTTAAGATGTTTTCAGTTATTTCAATAACACGTTGTATACAATTAAAAGATATTTAAAATTATAGGTGATGTTTACTAACAAGGTAATTAATAACCTGTTTAATTTTATAAAATAAGCAATTACTAGGTATATCAATACGTACGGGTTTATATCAGTACGTACGGGTTCTTGTTTTGATTAAAGTCTATGCTGATAGCAGACCGGGTAAATTGTTAAGACAAAGAATAAAGATAAAAGCTGAATAATTAAAATAACTAGCAAATAAACTTTCTTTCAAGTATTATGACTGCTTTGTAGCAAGTTTATTCTTCTCTATAAACGTTTAAATAATTGTAGGAAGAAAGCAAAAGGAAAGCTTTATCCTAAATTTTTCCTTCTCAACCAGAACAATTTTATTTATAAATATCGACAAGAAATAACGTTTTGCAAGATTTTCAATTAGCAAATGGTTCGAAGAGGCTCGATTTAATCAAACCTCGCTTTGAAAGAACCTATTTGTTTCACTTCGGCAATTGATTTGCCGATAACTAAGAATTCAATTAGTTGTTGGCAAGAGGTTTTTGTTGGAGAAGGTGGTATTGCTGAATTTAGAAATTGAAGAAAGACACAACATATTTGCAGGTAGCAAAGGATTATTTAGGTTTTTGGTTAGAACGGATGTTGATGTTATGGGCTTTTGGATAGCTAGAAAAAGTAAATTAATACGAGTCGAGTGTAATAGATCGCCAACCCGCCTGCCAAGCGTGGCGATTATGGCATATCCCCCCCCTTAGGGGAGGCCTATGTCCAGCAGTGGACGTCTTTCGGCTGAAATTATGAGTGTAATAGATCGAATAAATCCGACGCCTGTATTATTGAGTTTAGCAGGTTCTTTATTTGTGCATGAAATGCAAGGCCTGACATCTTTACTAGTTACGTTAAATTATTCAAGAGTTTTTATGTTTTTTATTCATTATCATAAAGTTCAAATAATGTAAATATATAAGCTAAAGAAAATTACGCAAAAATAACAATACCATAATACGATCTATAACCCACCGACTCAGATTTACAAAACAAACATCTCAAAATTCGATACGTCACATGTAACTGCACCCCAGTGAAATTAAACGCAATCTGAGCGCAATATCTTTGACGTGTGTTCCGTGCGCGTGACGAATGATGACTGACGTGTGACAGTGCGCGGGTTACGAGGTAACCTCGGTCCTCCCACCCCGGCTGTCACGCGTTCCGCTATATTAAATTCTTTGAAGTGTGGTATGGAAATGTTAGAGGATGTTTCAAATTAATTTAATTTTGGGATAGGAGGGTTGAATTATAGCGAGAGATTTATTAAGAGATTTTATAAGAGGTTTATTTTTATATTGATTACGGAGTATGTCTACGAAGCTTATATTTAGGTAGTTGCGTTTGTATTGAGTCGACCTAAAATCAAATTATAGTCAGCTGGAGAAATAAGTATTAAATAGCTATTTAATTTACTTAGTTCATTTCTTTAACGCAGCCACCGCTTTGTCACAATAAGCTCTTCTTAATATAACAAACCATTTATCTTGATAGACTTTGATAGGTCATGAACACAATTATATATTTCATGTTGGTCACCTTTATTCGTTGAAAATACAAGAGGATAAACAAAGTAGTCAGTAATTAATGGATTCAATTAATTTGTACATAAGAGCTATTATGTGTAGCGTGGGCAGCAAATAATGACATATACTGTTTTTCTTTTTATTTTACTCCTGAAAGAAGTAATTTAGAGGTAAAGAAAAATACAGTGTCTTGCCTGTCTTGATCAGTTAATCCAATTCTAACAAAAAAATATTGAAGTACGTACATAACATCTCGCCTGTATTTTCCAAAGGGATAGGCAGAGGTGTATAGTTCATCTAGATTTCGCCAGTTATTTTTTAAGTCCCACGTAATAGGGGGCTTGCTATTAACCGGGCACAAATCCAGACTCCGGGTTGCTACTGAAAATTTCTTAACATAAAAACCCAATAACAGTTTGCCTGACCCGGAAATCGAACCCAGGACTCCACGCTCAGCAATAAAAAAAATTGCAAATTGGCAATCACAAACTTGGACATACAAATAAAAACTCTATTGTAACTGTCCACAATGAGTATATAATCCATTTACTACATACATATTATCACGCCTGTTTCCCATTGGGGTAGGCAGAGACTATGGATTTCCACCTGCTACGATCCTGACACACCTCTTTCGCTTCATCTACGTCCATTAGCCTCGTCATGCATGCTCGTCGGTTTAGAGAACTCTTAACCTGGCATTTTTTGAGAACATCCGCGATTTGATCGCGATACATTTTTTTGATCCATTTACTTTATGTGATTTTGTCCGCTATCTTTATTCTGTTGTGCCAATTTGATCTTTATATGTTTGTCATTAAGTTGTTTATTGGCTAGGTGAAGAATGCTCTCCATTGGCCGTCCGCGGTGTTGTAAGGATTTCAACGTTGGTTGAGCGCCGACTTGAGTTTAGTCTTAGATTTTAAATGTTAGGATGAGTTCGGGCCAGATTCAAAATGTAAGTACCTACTTTTGCAATGAATTCTTTTCTATTCATAGAGCCTAACCTCAAAATATTTTTCATTATTAAATTCATACCTCACATTTTTTTTTTATTACAAAAGAAACCATATTATCCAATGATATTTAAAAGTATAGATATTATTATGCCATACTCTTGTTCTGTGTGCCATACCCTAACAAAACGAATGAAAAAATGTTCCGTACGCAGCGGCAGCATAATACACATAAACTACTACAAAGTAAGTAAGTTGGTTACTTCAAGTTACTTTCGCGTCATAATTAGAACACTTTCTGTACACACGAGACGGCATTAATTTTTTTTTGTCACCGATCTCTCTCGGCGGCTTACTTGACGCGGATTAATAGAAAAATCTCCTAATTAGGACGTTTTCGAGTCTTCAGTTGCAAGTGCTAGTAAAATATCTGTAGATTTAAATTGTGGAAAGAAAAAATCGTTCACGAGCAGGATTCAAACCAGCGACTCCTGGCTCAGTACGCCAGTGCTTTAGCCATTAAGCTACCGTGAACACTGCTCGTGGTACCTATCGAAATTATCCTCCACTATGGAACGTCTTTGGGTGAGGTCAGCGATATCTTAAGAAACAGGGTTTTTTAACCGACTCGACTAACTTTGCAGTTCATTCAAAGTCGTATAGATATGCCTACCCTTACTAATTAATTGCTTCGCATGCGTAAATGCGTTGAAATAAAAAAAACCTAATTATCTGCACTTTTAAATATCATTGATATTATATATATATTTTGCAGATTCAGTTTAAAACATAAACCAGTTTAGGTTTTCCTGTACACCACTTGGTCCGTCGACATTCCTTACAACAAGATGTGGGTGGGGGAACACGACGCATCGCGCTCGCGCCTTGCAGAATATAACCGTATACCCAAAAAAAAATTGTATTGCTTTTCTATAGCAACTTATTTACAAAAGTACAGCATGCAATGATATTACAGCATGTTTTTTTTTTCTAAGCAATATTATGCAGGTTTAAAACTATGTGAAACGAACAAAAATGTTCCGAACTTAAACGAAGTAATTCCTTTGAACTTACTAATGAGTACACGATTACCTTCCCTCCCGATTCTGGCAAAAAGCCGAAAAAAACTCCAGAATTAAGTAATCAAGGATAAACCTTTCAAGGTCTTAGATAAAAAACCTTAATTCTTCGTCTAAGCCTATTATTACCGTATCCAGAATTTACATAATCCAGGCGTTGGCGTCCCGCCAGAGGTCTAAACGCGTTTGGCTGTATTGAGATTTACTATCTGAACGGTTTTAGTTCTGTACTGAAAAGTTTCCGAATCGAACCAAATTGCTTGCCTTTTTCTACTTTTTGCTGAAAAGTAATTAGTTTCAGTCTCTACTGAGTCTATTTTAGGGATGCTGAATATACATCATTATTTGTGTGTAGTGCAACTAGAGCCTGAAGTTTCAAAAGTGCCTGTAATTAGGTTTATTTGAAATAAATTATTTGAATTTGAATTTGTAGTATGGACCTCAAACACAATAAAACTTAAAAAAAAAAATTGAACCGACGAAAACGGAAACTGAAAAGCGAAAAATAAATGTACCATAAAGCATAATAAACAAATTAAATGCTTTTAGAGTTACAGTAAGTTCTCCAGTCTTCGTCTTCGTGTTAATGGAACAATATTCATATACTGCTGGCCCAGAAATTGGCCACCTTAATCTCTTACCAGTTCTCCGGTAGAAAACGGCGATAGTGAAGAATGTCGTGCAGGGACTACTTGATTCACGGAAACTAATCAAGCCGAACTTCCCAGACCTTAAGGAAGGAGGAAGGAATTAACGATCTGCTGTTTTTTTTGTATTTTAGGAAACAATGGCGAAACGAGCTAAGGACCCACTTGATGTTAAGCGGTTACCTTTGCCCATAACAAGTGCAATACCACCTAGGCGTTGCCTAAACTGAGACATGAAGATGGAAAGTCTCATGTGATTGTAATTTCATCGGCACCCGTACCCTTCAGACCAGAACACAGCAATGCAAGCACCACAATTTGGCGGCAATAGTAGTACTTCCCCAGCTCCTTCACAAGGAGTTCTTCTACTGCTACATGTAACATGATATAAAATTATCCCAATCAATTCTCCTAGTGATTTTGAAGAACAAACTACTTTTAGGTTTACTCTATGTAGGGTGTTTCCTACACTATGCGATGCTTGCTTGATAAATGCTATGATTATTTATTTTAAGGAAAGAGGTAAGGGTCTTGAACGCCCCTAAGCCACTGCGACCTAGTAAGATCTATTGTGACGCTTCTTGCAGCATCACAGCACTTCCCCAAGCTGCAAGCCAATCATGAAGTCGACTATGAAATTGGAGGAGGAGGGTTTGTCCTATGCTATGATAATGCTAGATGCTTGCTAAACCCGGTGTTCTTATAACTGTATGTGATAAAACAACCGAAGTGATTGATTGAGTTTATTCAACTGTGTGTGTAAAAATAATAACATTGATTTATATGAATTCAGGTGACAGAGTCTGCAATAAAACCTCTTAAGGTTGCCAGTACACTATACTAAAACTAAGATTGTAGTTCTTCGGGTCAGTCGACTTATAAAAACGCTGAGCTGGGAAAACTAGTGCCAGAGGATTAAAGTTGGTGCCACTTTATTTAAGGTTCTATTTTATTTCTAGCATAGGTATGTTGTTTCTAAATGAGCATAAAAGACTGATTCCAGATGTAGAGTAACCACAAAAGTACGGTATATTAAGCTAAGGTACAAAATAAGACATCTGTATGATCACGCTACAGCTACTTAAAAAATAACAATCCCTTTTAATTCCTCACTAAGGGTTGGTGTGTAATACTAACTTACCAGAGCAATAAATATTCACATTATATCAACGACGGGGATTTTAATTTCACCACCAATAACCCTACAAGTCATAATAATAACTATTGCTTTAACAGAGACGTACTACCGTTCATGTATGTGCACACAAAATAAATAACCATAGGTACCTACATTTTTTTTTTTTTTTTTTTTTTTCCTTTTTTTTTTTTTAAACATACATTATTATGACAAAAGCAAACCAAAAACCACGGGGGTTTGTCCGGAATGCCGTTATTCTGCAGACAACTTATTAAACTAAATACATAAATATGTGCAATAAATTAACAAACAATGGATTTGGCGAGCGACTGCCTGTTACATAAAGTAACAAGAATATCTGTTAGCCATACAATATATTAAAAACAACATAACATATTATTGTTAACGGCGAGAACATCTCACATCTCCGTTTTGCCGATGACATCGTTGTAATGGCTGAGTCGCTGGAACAACTGGGCGAAATGCTGCACAGCTTAAACGGAGCCTCTCGACGTGTCGGTCTCGGCATGAATCTGGACAAGACTAAAGTCATGTTCAATATGCATGTCATGCCGAGGCCAATACTCGTCGAAGGGTCGGCACTCGAAGTTGTAACGGAATACGTCTACCTAGGGCAGGCAATTCAGCTTGGTAGACACAACTTCGAGAAAGAAGCCAACAGAAGGATCATTTGGCAAACTTCGCCGAGTCTTCTCGTCGCCTATACCGCAAAGTTTGAAGACAAAGGTCTTCAACCAGTGCGTCCTGCCAGTCATGACTTACGGTGCCGAGACGTGGACACTGACAGTTGGGCTAGTCCACAAATTTAAAGTCGCTCAGCGAGCTATGGAGCGAGCTATGCTTGGAGTTTCTTTGAAGGATAAAATCCGTAACGAGATTATCCGGAAAAGAACCGGAGTGACCGACATAGCATGTAGGATCAGTAAGCTGAAGTGGCAGTGGGCTGGCCATGTCTGTCGAAGGACCGATGGCCGTTGGAGCAGACGAGTCATTGAGTGGAGACCGCGAATCGGCAAACGCAGCGTAGGGCGCCCCCCTGCCAGGTGGACCGACGACCTAAAGAACGTGGCTGGGGGGGACTGGATGTGGAAGGCAGAGGACCGAGTGTTGTGGCGCAACTTGGGAGAGGCCTATGTCCAGCAGTGGACTGCGATAGGCTGAGTTGATTGATTGATTGATACAATATATTATAGTCACTAATCTGTTTGTGCATACATTGGATACTTCAAAAATATTGACAAAATTAGGCGCCCATACACTAATAAAATTATAGGTCGATCAAAGCTATGCATAAATCATGTAGGTAAGCACCCAAAAGGCTACCATATCCAACATTCACAATAAATTCCTACATCAATAGCTTCCACAAAGCCTTTTCAGATTTATTTCCAGCGCGATCACTAACGACAAACGCAAACCAATTACGGAGGTAATTAAAAATGACTTAGCTGATAGTTAGGCCTGATAACCACACTTTAACTTTATTTGTTTAAGTCCGCGGTAACTGGAAAAAATAGTGTTTTCATCTGGATTACATTACAAGCTCGGAGCTAGGGTGTTTTATTCGATTACTTTTGACGTAATAGCATAGAATACCTGGTAATAGGAAAAGTTTACTATACTTGTCTTGAATTGGACTATGATTATGGGACAGAAAAATCAAAATAATATTTTGATTAACTATTTTATTAGTTTTAACGCATTTACGCATGCGAAGCGAAATCTAACGATTTAAATTGTCAACTCAGGAGTCGCAGGTTCGAATCCTGCTCGCGAGTTTTTTTTTCTTTCCGCAATTTAAATCGTTATTTTGATAAACCTTGACATTTCGGCCATGTTAATGTAACATCGTGGATGTGGTCACGAGAAGACTGATGTATCGTTGTCTTGAGCGGCGGATATTTTCTCGATCTACCCGCACTTTACAGTTGTATACTAGTCTTGCAACAAGGGAACTCAAATAAGGTTTAATTTATACGTGTTATTCAAGTTTATTTACGGTGTTGTTTTTCCATCTGAGCTCTCTGCTTCTTCACTCAGCACTCGGCAATTTCATGTCGGAAATTTCTCTTATGGCTCCGTTACATAATTCTTCAGATTATTATTAACAAATAATGCTATAGATACAATGCTAAGTCTTTTCTTCTTTATATTTATTTATTAACTAACTAACAACATTAACACAGAAATAATTTTACATAATTAAAAAAAAAAAACATCTTAATTTTAATAAAGAAGATGGATGGCAGCTACCACCTGTTTGGAACCCAGTCCTAAAAATAATCAAGTGCCAAACAGGTGGGCCTTTAGCTCGGTTGGCCATCCTATACTATAAAAAAAAAAACAGCACGCAACACTGTAAAAGATAATGATATTGTGAGTGAGTACTGCGTGCATCGAAACGATTTTAATTAATAGTATTGTACGGTAGATTTTTTATTTTTTATTTTTTTAGAAATATCTGTAAAGACGCTTGTCATCTTAGTCTACCTGCGACCACGAAATGCTATTAAGCTTTCGAAACGTCAGAAAAACCAATTTAAATAATATACGTGATTTAATCCGGTTAAACTTTGTTTTATTTTAATTTTTAAACCCAACAATTCAGCACCATAAAACTATAGTTTCTAATTACAAAAGACCCGTTGATTAATTCAATCAATCAATCAAAACGAATCAAAATTAATGCTGTAACGCGCATATCATTCACAGGTCTATTATTCAACAATCATCAATCGCTGACACAATTAATGATTCCGTCAGATCCGCTCTTTGTTTCACTATTACTATTCTGTAAATTAATAGTTGCCTGTCTCTTGGTCTATGCGGTGCGGGGGCCGTAGTATAGTGATGGGACAATTCGAGGAGAAGTAATCAGATTGTTAGAGTGTATTTGAGTAAATGGAAGGTGGGTCGCTAATTGATCGGTGTTGTATCATTTTGGTGCGTTATACGAGTAATACAGGGAACAGAACTTATGCAGGCTTACATTTTAATAAACCTACACTCTTAGGACCACAATTAAAGGAAAAATCGGAAAATAATGAAGTCTTTATTATTAAAACAACGGCCTTTCAAACATTTTAGGCCACTGAGTCATCAAAACTTGCAGGGTACTTTCCGTTGACCTAGGATATTAAAATTTGGCAGGAAGGAAAGTCTTGTAACACTTACTCATTCCTAATTAAATAAGTGATGAATGCAAACCATATAAAAATTTAAATAAAAGTCAAATGAGGTCCGGACCCTAAGTTGCGATCAACAGAAGATCAGATCATTTTGTGTTCTTTGCAAGGTGTTAAAAATTACATATTAATAGGCTTACACTTTTCATTCTGAGAAGAGGCCCGTGCCCAGCAGTGGGACAGTAATGGGGTGATGATGATGATAAGGCTTACGCTTAGTGTCTGCAAGCAAAAACTTAATATTTCATGTTTAATAAAAAAAAATAGATTCGATTCTTGCCGAGCAACACTCGATTAGACCTGATTGCTATTTGTGGTCACGTCACTGGCTCTCATGACAAATGGCCGGCTACAGGGTGCTCCGTTATAATTCGTTTTTAACCGTCGCACGTCAGCGGGTCGCGTACCTGCCGCAATTTATATATAGGTTGTTGTAATATGGCTCGGGTTTGGTTGTAAATTGTAAATAATAAAATAAAAATTTAGTTAATTAACGTATTTACGCATGCGAAGCGAGTCGCAGGTTCGAATCCTGCTCGTGAGCGATTTTTTCTTTCCACAATTTAAATCTTTAGAATTCGCTTCACATGCGTAAATGCGTTAAAAAATAAAATAATTAGTAAGGGTAGGCATATCTATATGACTTTGATTTAACTGCAAAGTTAGTCGAGTCGGTTAAGAAACAATGTTTCTTATTAAGATATCCCTGACGTCACCCAAAGACGTATAGTGGAGGATAATTTCGATACCTTATACTATTTACCTAATAATTTATGGAACATGGAAAATTGTAATTAGTTCTAAGAATATTATCAATAATAGTAAATGAATGTGTAATAATAGTATATAATTGTAATAACATTAAAAACTTAAAAATAAGAATAAATGAATAATAATAATGTAAAATAAAATTTGCACGCTTGCTTGCAGGCAGAATACAGTGACATCTAGGCTTTAAGATCTTACCTGTATACTATTATTGTATTTCTAGCAAATAAACGTTTGATTATGATTATGATTACCACGAGCAGTGTTCACGGTAGCTTAGTGGCTAAAGCACTGGCGTACTGAGCCAGGAGTCGCAGGTTCAAATCCTGCTCGTGAGCGATTTTTTCTTTCCACAATTTAAATCTTTAGAATTCGCTTCGCATGCGTAAATGCATTAAAAAATAAAATGAACAGTAATGTAATTTTCTGGAATTTTGTGAGAAAACAAACTTGATGAAAAAATGTAAAAAAATAAAAAAAAATAAAAAAATAAAAAATTTTTTTTTTGCAAAAAATGCGGCTATGGTTTTTAAGGTTCAGGACTATTTATGGATTTTTAAACTTATGGGTGACGATAATATGTAACTTCATGTAAGTAAGTTGTACCTATATGACAGTACACCTTTGTCTGGAGATCACGTTTACTATAAGATCTTTCAAACTAGCCCTGACTAATACGGCACCCGGACATGAACCCTTGGCCCGGATATCACGCACCCTGTACATACAAAGGGCGAGTACAGGCAGATATTGAAGAATGATGGCGCAGCACGCGATCGCTTCATTTAGCTGCCGACTGCCCGCATCCCGGGCCAGAGAGAGACAAAATATAAAGAAAGAGAAAGCAAAAGCTTTTTGCGTATTTTAATTATTAGTTTAGAAATTGCGTGTTATGATGTAAATTGGTAGCAGTCGACTAAGGGACTCACCAGAGGATGGGCAGCAGCGTTCTCTGAGTATTTAAACAACCCACTGCGATCGCCAACCCGCCTGCCAGAGAAAACATAAATTTTTACACAAACACTAATAATATTATTTACAAAAAAAACAATAACGAATTTAAATAACGAATTTAACGTTTTTTTTAACGAATTTTTAATTTCTAGAACGAATTTCGGTTATTTTGCTGCTGTGCCCAGACTTTGTAGACGATAAAATGCGTTATCAAAAACTAGCGATATTGACATCTGTGCGTCTTTGTCAAAGTACACGAAAAAATTAAAAGAATTTATTTAAATTATAATTAATTAACTGTTGTTTTATATATATATAAAAATAATATAAATAATGTAAAAAGTGTCTGACTCGATTGAAAGCGGGAAGATATATGTATTACCTACATATTGTTTTGTTTTTAGTTGAGTTAGATACTTTCACCTTAATTTTAAATTAGCTCAGTCATTAAATTTGTGCATGCTGTGGCCTCCTGTAAGTGAAGGAGTACACCAGATAGAATCCTGTATCTGTCACTTGTGATTTTTTGTGTATATCTTTTGTTGGAGGTCCTCAATAATATAAATAAATAATACTTTCATATAAAACATGTGCTTGTGTTGGTCTGGGTGTTTCTTATGTATTCATCATCATCATCATCATTTCAGCCGAAAGACGTCCACTGCTGGACATAGGCCTCCCCCAAAGGGGGGGATATGCTATAATCGCCACGCTAAAAGAAGCAGCTGTATTTATAAACAATTTGATTCAACATCTAGAGGGGTAAATACCACCCTAGTAGACAAAATGGCATACAATCTTCAATGCATGGATGGAGATCCATTTGAAATTTAAAGCGGCATTGGCCTAAGGGTAACGGCCGGTAGGAGACGGATGCTGGTTCGAATCCGGTTCACTACGTTGGGTATACTATGTATGTCGGTATGACAAAGCACTTTGAACTCATTGAATTTAGTATAGGAATTCAGTGGCTAATACATAGGTACGCTGGACCGCACGTCGGTGGTAACACTTTAACATTAACAGCATCTTTATTTCGGAAGCAGTAAGGGCGGCTTTCAAATTGAAGTGTTACCACTGTCATGCAGTCGACTGTACGTTACATCGATTTTGAAGAATACAAAATGGCATTTATTCAATTTAAGCTACAACTAATTAAATAAATAAATATTTTTGGGACATTTTTACACATCACCATCTAGTCCCAAACTAAGCAGAGCTTGTGTTCATCACACAAATATTTGTGTCCTGTGGGAATCGAACCCACGACCTCGTGATCAGCAGTCCGACACTCGAACCACTAGACCACAGAGGTCGTCAATTAGTACTCATTGAACGTTGAAAATAGAGACAGCCCCCAAAAATGTTACCCTAGGCCGTTTTCTTGTAGTAAGAGAGAGAAGAAACAAAAAAAAACTTAGAAGAATGAATTATTTTAGAGTTTCCTAGCCTACCTTTGCAATTAAACTAGACTTTTAGTATTTTTAGTATTTGTCATAGTAGAGGCCACACACAAATTCAAATTCTAATAATTTATTCTGCATATTAGATGTTAAAAATCACGGTTATTTTAAAAACTAGATGGTATCGCTAATTCCTACATGACTAACTCTGAGAAAAAATAACGAAATAAACTTAGGGATTATAGTAACTTTTAAAGTCCAGATAATATGTTGTTTTAAGTAATTGTGTGAGGACACACATAGAGTTAATATATGTTCTGTGAAAATTTCAACTGATTACCAATTATGGTAAAAAATATACAGACCTGCGACAAACGGACGAGATAGACGGCGTAGACATAGTAATAGGGCCCTGTTAGCTTCTTTCGGGTACGGAACCCTAAAAATTTAGTCTACATATAATATCCTACCTATTTTAAAAAGAGTATATCCATGGAGTTTCTTGCCGGTTTTTCTCCATTCCAGACCCACAATTTGGAACCGTGCAACTAGAGCTTGCCGTTTCAAAAGTGCCTGTAATTAGGTTTATTTGAAAAAAAAAAAAAATTGAATTTTAATTTTTCCAGAATTACTGAATTTTTGTTACTTTCCAAAGGACATCAAAATTACCCGAATAACACAGCATGAGGTCGTGCGTCAGCAGGACACGACTTGCCGAATTATAATTTATTTAAATAAACCCATTAAATATTCCGGCGTTGTCCGCGCGTCTTTAACAAAAGTTGTGTAAAAACAAGATGGTGGTGCAAGATTTATTGCTCATGTTCTTGCGAAGAAAGCTGCGTCTTGCGAGTTGACGTCACTTATGGTTAAAGAAACTGTATGTTATGTGGGAGAATATGGTTCAATTTTTACTTTGCTATTTGTTACCAGCAAGGTAGGAAAACGGAGTTTTTGAGAATGAGCGGTAAAGGATAGATAGTGTAATGTTTGGAAAACTGTTTATAAAGAAAGTATCAGCTAGCAGGCTAGTCAACATCCGTTGTAATTCCTTCAACCATTCATCCCTAATGACAAATGAAATGAAAATAAACAATTAACAACTAATAATTTAACGAAAGTTTTTTTTTAATTACAATATTTTCAAATCGAAAGAGAGTTTATATTGCATTGTCATAAAAGATTCAAGTCTTTAACTCATCGGAAAGTTAGTTTGAAATCGATTGCAAAATTTGTACCGAACAGACAGACAGGATGGAATGCGTGTGAGAAAAACGTGGTAATAAAACAATAACCTCTTTCTACGAGCTTTTTGGCTTATTAAGTATTTTACACGGAGCAACTTCCATCAGATCTTCGCAAGCCAATTACCAATACCAATTATTAATACCTGTCGGTATTGAATTGGTATTGTATTGTTGGCATTGGATGTCTCCTACAGTTAGAATAATTGTAAGACTTCTGGCGGGTTTCTGACTACCCGTAACACTGCCATAGGTATTCAAATGGTAACCGGGACCGACGTGCTCTCCGAGGTGCAGAGAGGTCGCTATATGCATTTGTGCAATGAAACGGTCACCCATCCAAAGACTGTAGCTAGCGGCGCAGCTTAACCTTGTAGATCTTGCAAAACTCGTGGTTATAACTTAACCACAAACCCTTCAAAACAAACAAAATCAACTCAATCACAAAAAACAAAGTCACAATCTTCTAATAGAATTCCACTACAATTTTACATACCCATACTAACATAATGAGAGTCTTGTAAAAAGGACACCGTCCTTTGAGCCGGCGGCGAGTCAGCCTGGTGGTGGGATAATAGTGGGCATCGCTCGCTAATAGGGTCACGAGAGCCTCTATAGTCGATCAGTGGAGTTGAAAGCGTTTTATGGTGTACTGGCATTTTTAATGTATATGGAATGGGTCAAAGGTGTTAGGATCAGAAGTGCTATTTTTTGTGCTGAAGTTGGGTTAGTACTTAGTGTGTGTATAGGATGTGAACCTATTTACCTTGATTCAAACTGTCTTTGTAGGTTTTTATTGTACCTTTTAGGGAGTAGAAAAAGAGAATTATTTCAGACTTATTTGAAAATATTGGTAAATAGCTGTGCCAGCGGTTTCGCCCGCGTACCGGAATAAAATAAAATAAATAGATAAAGTAGCTTTTTAATAGTGAAGGAATTATTTCTATTTCAATTTCAATGTTTTTTATTTCAAATAAACCTAATTACAGGCACTTTTTAAAGGTCAGGCTCTAGTTGCACGGTTCCAAATTGTGGGTCCTATGGAGAAGAACCGGCAAGAATAGACAAGATACACTTCAAAGTATCTACTTTCGGCCATACATGTTTACCGACCTCATTGGAAAACACAAAAAACGAGATTTAATACAAGTAGCGAGACATGATTAAGCATGTCAATGTATAAGTTTTTAGTCAGTGCAAACACAGCCAACAACAAATCTTGAAATCTGTCAAAGAATTTACCCAGTTTTCTGCAGTGGGAACGTAACAATCAACAAAACAAGTTGTGACATTAGTTTCATGTGACAAGTTTCGAGACATTACATGTTAAATGTTTTTTGGTGCAAACCCACAGTAACCGTGGGTAAAAAAAGTCATCTAGTTTATGTTAGTATTTTATTTCAATGTGCGGGTCAGTTTTACTAGGGTTACTAAGAAGAAATATACATTATTATTTGTTTGATTTTTATAGTTCACATAATACAACTGTCACAGAAATAGATTGGTTGTAATCACAATTTTACTTGCGATTCATGCGTGGCTACTTTTCGAACAAAGTACGCCTCCCATATTGACGTCAAACTTGACACACATAAAAAAAACACAGCCACAATTTTTTTTTAAATTAGACTTTTTACAAAAAATTGAACCGACGAAAATAGAAACTGAAAAGCGAAAAATTAAAAAAGGTTTTTAGTCTTAATAACTATTCTCCTAACTAAACTAATGTAAATAACTAATTATGAGTCGGCGCAGAACAAAGGTTTGTTCGAGTAAGCAGTTTTATTAATTAAATTATCTGTGAAGAAAAGGGTGCCTCTACGTCAATTTAGACAACCCATTATTAGCCATGTCCACTATAGATAGATAGATAGATAGAATATACTTTATTGTACACCATGAAAATAGTAGTAAACACTATACTTAATTACACTATATTTGATGATCTAATTTAAAATTAAGACAGGAGTATTACACAATTACAGCCCTTTACAGCCACATCGTTAAGGTCATTATGACCTCAAAATATGTTGTCAACGCTACCTGTGAACACAGCTTCACATCTCGAGAATCGCTGACTCCCTCTGTCGAGGGCGCACCCATGGGGTCCCTGTAAGCTCTCTACGGACCCACACGGACCGTACGCGAGTATAACGCCTCAGCGATCAAAAGAATCTTCACATTCGAGTTATCTGGCCCTTTTAAATCCTGCGGTCAACTATATCGTTCAAAAATTTGTAGTGCTATTGCTTGTGGGGTAAATATTTTTAAGAAATAGGTTTAATAGGTACCGTGATTTTGATAAGGTTGTTATACTATCTTCAGGATGCGTATTTGTTATTAATAAAAATAAAAAAAGTTGTTTCTTAACGGCAATTTCGAATGGTTATTTTGTAGCTTTTTTATTTGTCTGTTTTTAGCATGTAAGCGTTTTGGTGTTCAGACTGTAAGTTTTTAATGTTGCAAATGTATTGAAAGTCGTAAATGAATAAATTAAATTAAATTACACAGGACTTTAGGTTGAAGATTGGAACCATATATAACAAATACACAAAAACGGTAATTTATGAGCTTGATTTGAGAGAAACTACATATTATTTTATTATTTTTAACGCATGCATGCGAAGCGAAATCTAACGATTTAAACTGTGGAAAGAAAAAATCGCTCACCAGCAGGACTCGAACCTGCGACTCCTGGCTCAGTACGCCAGTGCTTTTAGCCACCAAGCCACCGCGAACACTGCTCGTGGTATTGAATCCAACCTCCACCCGGCAACGTCTTTGGGTGACGTCAGCGATATATTATTAAGAAACTACATAGTTAATTTTATTTTTGAAAAAATTAAAATTATTTGAGGATAAATGTCTTATTGCACCGACCGACAATGTTGCTGATGCTAATAATGATCAAATATTGCAAAGTCATTCCATTATGTAGTTGTGTATAGGAAAGGAAAAGACTATTTAAAAATAAAAACCGGCCAAGTGCGAGTTGAACTCACGCAGCAAGGGTTCCGTACTTCTCAACGACCTGATACCCCATAAAAACTGATTTAATTTACGAGAGTTTATCAAAACACATCAACGCACAGTGCGCGAAATATGAATTTTTGCATGTCTTTCTTACGCAGGTACCACCACATATGTCTATGTTTGTCTTATTTTTAGTATTTGTTGCTAAACTACATAATATGCAATATAATCTGACCAAGTTTGACGTTAGTATATATTACCGTTTTGAAGATAGAGCAGGAACAAAAACATTGAAAAATATGCATGTTTTTTGAGGTTTCTTCTATGGGGATCCCCTTTGGTTTTTGTTTTTTTTTTGTTTTTAGTATTTGTCGTGATACACCTCATAGCAACACATATTCTGAGAAAATTTCAACCGGTTACCTATTACCGTTCAAAAGATACAGCCCTGTGACAGACAGACGGCCGGACGGACGGACAACGTAGCGAGAGTAATAGGGTCCCGTTTGGCACCCTTCGGGTACGGCTCCCTAAAAATTGACTTCTCGTACGTTGATATGAGACAATCTAGAAGTAACAAGTTGCTGACATATCTTCGCAGAGAATCTTATTGACCCGTTTCCCTCGTTTCAGACAACAATTTGTGTAGGAGAATAAACAGAAAGAAAACACTCTTTACTTTCCTGTTTCAAGTCTAAAGGCTTTTTTCTCTTTTAGTTTTTGTCGTCATGCCTTTAATGCTTAATACTTTCACTTGCTTGCAAGTCATCATCATCATCATTACAGCCGAAAGACGTCCACTGCTGGACATAGGCCTCCCCCAAGTATCGCCACAACGACCGATCCTGCGCCTTTCGCATCCAGCGGATTCCCGCGACCTTCACCAGGTCGTCGGTCCACCTTGTGGGGGCCTACCCACGCTGCGCCTTCCAGTACGCGGTCGCCACTCCAGAACTTTACTGCCCCATCGGCCATCCGTTCTGCGAGCAATGTGCCCTGCCCACTGCCACTTAAGTTTGGCAATTCTTCGGGCTATGTCGGTTACTTTCGTTCTCCTGCGAATCTCCTCATTTCTGATTCGATCACGCAGGGACACTCCAAGCATAGCCCTCTCCATTGCCCTTTGAGTGACTTTAAACCTTCTTATCAGGCCCATTGTGAGCGACCACGTTTCAGTACCGTAAGTAATTACTGGCAACACACACTGGTCAAAGACTTTTGTTTTGAGAAAAGTTTGTTAAAAAGTATCTCGTGGTCGCCCAAAACGTACCAAATAAAATCACCAGAAACGCGTGCAGTGGTAGTTTTACATAATCTTTCCTCAACTATGTTGGGGTCGGCTTCCAGTCTAACCAGATGCGGTTGAACATCAGTATTTTACTCGAAGCGACTGCCATCAGATCCCCAGAACTTAGTTACTGGGTAATACCGACATTCGGAGGTTAGACCAGTTGTCAGACTTTCGGGCTTCTGACTACCCGTAACGACTGCCATAGATATTCGTATGGCACCCATCCAATGACTGACCGCAGCTAGTGGAGCTTAACCTCTTGAAATCCATGTGGTTATTAATTTGCCACGTACCCCCTTTTAACGTTCTTTTGTTTATATATTATAAGAAAAAAGTGGTAAGTATATTTAAAAAAAAACATGAAGTCATTGTATTATTTATTGAATTATTGAACATACAAGTTTCACAAAAAAACCGCATAAAACAGTAACACACAAACACAAATAAATTAAACCACTACCAGTGATATTATAAGCGTAATTTTCCCCCCGTCCATCACCATCCGGTCCTTCGTAATTGTTTACAATGCGACTGGAACGCGTTGAACGTCTCAAATCCAACCGGCGTCGGAGCGGAAGAGGTGGAACGTGACAATAGCGGCCTCGACCGGCGACGTCTAACTTTGACAGCTGACAGCTGACAGCCAGATATACTTTCTCTCTACTACGAACTGACGACAAGAGCGCGGACGCAAAAAATCTGTCGCGAATATTTTAATCTCAAACTTGTAAAAAATAGACAAATAAAACGTAGAATCAATATAACAGAACCTGTTTTCTTGAAGACGACCCCAACATTTGGTGACCCCGACGTGATTAAAGAAAAAACTGAAGATTGAGACTACGATGCAGCCGCATTGTTCCTGCTACGGCTGCTACTTCAACGGATGAAAATGGCTTGTGTGTGACGTGTGTTTTTTGGTTACTACTTACAGGGAAGTACGCCCAGTTTTAGTATCTTATTTATTTTACAGTTTTCTTAATGCTGCAGTCTGCCTAACAGTGTTCATTGCAAAATAATTACTTCAAAGCCCGATCACAACCGTATTTCTAATATCTAAATGATTAAAATATCTATGGAGTCAGACTGAAATTACTTTCTGTGTCGATTTTCCTTACTATATGACAAGAACCTAGGTTCATACCTAGGACCCTACTTCTACCTAATTTTGCTTGCATTTCGCTTACGGGACCACCCTGGCATTTTCCAGATTCGCCGTGTGCACCTGCTTCTTGGGTCCTGTTGGAATGCTCTGCTAAAAAGAAAGACACCTGCCTGCACTTCACAGCTTGCGTCCTGTGCTGCGTGGCCTGCTTTGCTCGTGTGCGAGTTGCTGACTGACGAGTGGTTGTCGTAGCTATTGCACGACTTGCACGGTTTGGCTTTTGATTTTTGTTTTAACCGAGATACCTGTTACCAGAATTGGTACTGTATACCTACTTAATCTTTAACAGTCTGTTCAATTTGTTGTGCTTTTCATTATGGCTGCTGAATTAAAACCTCTTATTCAGCAACGTGGAACGATGAAAGCTAGAATAACTATATTTTCAAAATATATAAATACTGTTATGCTGATAGGTGCTGAAAGCATCTCTAAACAAATACTCGCTGAAACTGAGATAAAACTGTCAAGATTCAGAGAGTTATTAAACCAGTTTGATAATTTAAAAACTAAAATTGAAGGTTTAGAACCTGAACAGTTAGAAGAGAATGATGTAATTGAGAGTGACTTTTGTTCAAACATTGCTAAAGCTCAAGTGTTAATTGATAGTCTTGCACCTAGTATTATACTACCTGAAAATGCTAATTCTCATTCAATAACTAGCTGCCAGAATATAAAACAAGATAGCCGAAACTATAGCATAAAGCTGCCTACCATACAGCTGCCTTCCTTTGATGGAAACTATTTAAAGTGGATGGAATTTCGAGACACTTTCGATTCTTTAATTAACAATAATGATACTATTCCTGATATTAACAAGTTCCATTACCTACGTTCTTCGTTAGAGGCAGGCGCATCTAATATAATAAAGTCAATAGAGTTCACTGGTACCAATTATAAATTAGCTTGGAGTTTGCTTATCGAGCGCTTTGACAACAATCGTATACTTACAAATAATCATTTAATGGCTCTTCTGAATTTTGAAGCAATTAATAAGGAAAATTACAAGTCACTTCGCTATATGATAGATTACTACGCTAAAAATCTTCGTGCCTTATCTTCTTTGAATGAACCTACAACTCACTGGGATACTTTAGTTGTTTTTATAATGGCCACGAAACTAGATGGTGTTACAAGTCGCAAATGGGAGGAACACGGGAGTACTATTCCTACTTCTCCAACACTTGAGGAGTTTTATAGTTTCTTGCGTAATCGTGCTGACGTGCTAGAAACCTTGCAGTATAGCAAGAATGATTTATCAATCAAAACTGAAAAACGTTCATCTTCTTATAATAAGGACAATAAGCACACAAAATCATTTGTTTCTTCTTCGACAAACGTAAAAAATTGTGTTGTATGTTCGCAAGATCATTTACTTTATAAGTGTGATAAATTCAAAGAGATGTCATTGGATTCTCGATACAATGAAGTTTCAAAGCACAAGCTCTGTCATAATTGTCTACGCCCTGGTCATTTCTCGGCTCACTGCAAACATAATTCTTGCAAAATCTGTAACAAAAGACATAATTTATTACTGCATAAATCACAGTCCAATAATGATAAAACAAACTTACCTGTTGATACTTCTTCTGTGACATCACTTCCTCAAGTGGCGGAGTCCTCTCAGACGTCTACTGTCACTATGTTCAATCCTATATCACTCTCCGTGCAAATTCCCGGGCAAATTCTCTTATGTACTGCTCAGGTGGAATTAGTTGATAGCCGATCTAATAAAACATTCATTGTTAGAGCTCTTCTAGACAATGGAAGTCAGTCTTCATTTATAACTGAAAGTATGCAAAAGAAAATGAATCTGACTTGTTCTAATACTAATATATCAATTGCTGGAATAAATAATAAATTAACAAATACTAATAAAAAGTGTGATATACAGTTAAAATCACGGGTCAACTTATTCCAAACGAACATTTCTTGTCTTGTAGTACCGCAAATCACCGGTAAGTTGCCTAGCACAAAGATTAACCCTTCTCAATGGGATCTTCCTGAGTTTATAGAACTAGCAGATCCAACCTACTACTGCCCATCTGAAATTGATCTACTACTAGGGGCTGATGTTTACTGGGAAATTGTAGATTCTAAGCTAATTAAGTTGGGGAAAAATAAACCTACCTTACAGAAATCCAAGCTGGGTTGGTTAGTGTCTGGTCCATGTGGTATGGGCCATGCTACTACCATTAATTCTAACTTTTCTCAAGAAATTAGAGATTCTCTGACTAAATTCTGGGAAGTTGAAAATATTCTTGACTTGCCAACAAAAAATACTTTGCTTTCTGAGGATGAAAAATATTGTGAAAATCATTTTATTGAAAATACGGTCCGCCTGAAAGATGGCAGATTCTGTGTCAAACTGCCCTTGCGGAAAGTCGCTAATGAGGCTCTAGGGGACTCTTATCTTATTGCTAAAAGGCGTTTCTTTAATTTAGAAAAGAAATTAGATAAATCTAACATTAAAAATGAGTATATAGATTTCATTAATGAATATAAAAGATTAGGCCATCTTACCGAAATCAGCCGTCCTATTTTCGGTTACTATATACCTCACCACGCAGTAATTCGTGAAAGCAGTGAGACTACTCGCTTAAGAGTAGTCTTCGATGCCTCTTGTAAGACTTCTACAAACATATCACTTAATGATATTCAATTTGTTGGGCCAGTAGTTCAAGATGATTTAATGGCAATTTTGCTCAGGTTTCGTCAGTATACCTATGTAGTGATAGGTGATGTGGAAAAAATGTACAGACAGGTTATGGTTACTGAATCCCAGCGTCACCTGCAACTCATACTCTGGAGAGAGGACAAAGATCAAGAACTCAAAACCTTGCAACTAAATACTGTCACGTATGGAACAGCTTCAGCTCCGTATCTTAGTACTAGGTGTCTTATACAACTTGCAATGGAGTGCTCTGATGAAACTGTTGCTAATACGTTAAGACATGACTTTTATGTTGATGACCTGAATACTGGTTCAGACTCAAAATCTGTGTTAAAATCTACTCTTTCAGGAGTAATTAAAAAACTTTCTGAGGGTGGTTTTCCTTTGCGTAAATTTAGAACAAATTCTCCTGATATTTTTGATGATATACAAATGACTGATCAATCTCAAGACTTTAGTAAGCAATCCTCTGTGTTAGGATTAAAATGGACACCTAGCTCTGACACTTTGCACTTTACAGTCGAAATTAAACCTATTCCTAAAATTACGAAACGCTCTATACTGTCCAACTCGTGTCGCATATTCGACCCATTAGGCCTCTTATCTGCCTGCACTATTTTTCATAAAATATTTTTACAGAAGCTCTGGTTACTTAAAATAGACTGGGATGATGAAATTTCGAAGGAGATGGAGAACTCATGGATAGAATTCTATAAAGAGACTAATAATTTTGCTCATATTAAGGTACCTAGGTATATTCTCTGCAACTCCCCAACCTATATAGAGGTTCATTGCTTTACTGATGCCTCACAAGATGCCTATGGTGCATGTATTTACTTAAAATCGACGAATAACTTGGGTGAAGTTGAATGTAACTTATTATGTGCAAAAACTAAAGTTTCTCCCTTAAAAACTGAAACAATTCCACGTCTAGAATTGTTAGGCGCTTTACTTGGTGCAAAATTACATTCTAAAGTTCTGCAATCTTTAAAAATTAAGATTTCACGCTCAGTATTTTGGACAGATTCAACCATAGTTTTAGGGTGGTTACACACTCCACCTAAAACCCTTAAAACTTATGTTTGCAGTCGGATTGAACAGATTCGTGATCTAACTGATATAACTACTTGGCGTCATGTACCTACCGAATATAATCCTGCTGATATGGCGTCTAGGGGCATTCAACCACGTCTTCTTTTTAGTAATACCCTTTGGTGGCATGGTCCTTCCTTTCTGGCCAAGTTTGAACATGAATGGCCCCAGTCTAAATCTACTTCTGTAACTTTACCTGAAACAAAAATAAGTTTAAATATTAAAACCCTACCTAATGATGTTGTACCATTTGAAAAATATTCTAAATTATACAAATTGCAAAGAATATACGCTTACATACTAAGATTTATAAATAACATTAGAAAAAATAATACTAAACTAAATGGTGAACTTACTTGTTCTGAATTGAGTAATTCACTGATGCTTATAGCTAAAGCTTCACAAGGCGAAAGCTTTTCAAAGGAAATTCATTCACTTAAGACTTTAAATAAACTAAATTCTAAGTCACGGATTCTCTCTTTAAACCCATATTTGGATCAACATGGTGTATTACGTGTCGGTGGACGGATTGAAAATGCATCCCACTGTCCTTATGGGAAAAAACACCCCATATTACTTGACCCCAAACACACTTTCTCTAAACTTTTATTTGAGCAAGAACATCTTCGTCTCTTACACTGTGGCCCTCAGCAACTGTTGAGTTCTATTCGTGAGCAATTCTGGCCCACAGGTGGCAAGGTGTTAGCTGCGACTACCGTTAGAAAGTGTGTACGATGTCAGAGATTTAAAGCTAAACCTTTAAACCCTATAATGGGTAACTTACCACAACCTCGTGTAACTCCTGCTCCACCATTCGAGACTTGTGGCACTGATTTTGCTGGACCTTTTCTAATATTAAATAGAAAGGGCCGTGGTGCTAAGACCTCCAAGTGCTATTTATGCATATTTGTTTGTTTTAGTACTAAAGCTGTGCACTTAGAAGTCGTGAGCGACTTAAGTAGCGATGCCTTTATCTTGTGCTTGCGTAGATTCATCTCACGACGTGGTAAACCTGACACAATATACTGTGATAATGGTAAAAACTTTGTAGGAGCCAATAACGAACTGAACAGACTGCTTAAGAATAGTGAACGATCGGTTAGCGACTACGCGAGCAAGGAAGGCATAACGTTTAAATTTTCTCCTGCATATGCACCGCATTTCGGCGGGATCTGGGAAGCGGGAGTCAAAACGGCAAAATTTCATTTAAAACGGATAGCGGGTAACTCTAGTTTAACTTTTGAAGAGTTGTACACACTGTTTGTGCAGATTGAGGCTATTATGAACTCGCGTCCGATTACTTCAATGTCTGCTGATCCTTCTGATCTGTCAGCTATTACACCTGGGCACTTCCTTGTGGGTCGGCCATTGACCTCACTGCCTTCACCTGTCACCGAGCGAGTCAGCATCAACCGATACCAGCTGATTGAACGCTTAAGACAACATTTCTGGTCTCGATGGACAAAGGACTATCTATCTACTCTGCAGCAACGCGTCAAATGGCAGCATGCACAACACCACGTTAGTGTTGGCGACCTAGTCTTCATTCTGGACGATCAGCTGCCACCTATGAAATGGCTCATGGGCCGGATTGTCAAACTATATCCAGGAGCAGATGGCGTATGCAGAGTGGTCGACGTGAAAACAAAGAGCGGCGTCATTCATAGGCCCGTTTCTAGACTAACACAACTAGATTCCCAAGAGCTCCTTGGGGAACACGTCCCCAAGGGGGGGGAGGATGTTTACAATGCGACTGGAACGCGTTGAACGTCTCAAATCCAACCGGCGTCGGAGCGGAAGAGGTGGAACGTGACAATAGCGGCCTCGACCGGCGACGTCTAACTTTGACAGCTGACAGCTGACAGCCAGATATACTTTCTCTCTACTACGAACTGACGACAAGAGCGCGGACGCAAAAAATCTGTCGCGAATATTTTAATCTCAAACTTGTAAAAAATAGACAAATAAAACGTAGAATCAATATAACAGAACCTGTTTTCTTGAAGACGACCCCAACATAATACCATCCTGTAAATACCCTCCGGCAACAAATTGCTTTTCACCCAACAATCGCTGGTCTAACAAGTGCACGCACATTGTAGCCCCAAGTGAAATAAAGCGAATGCCGTAGCAACGTAGCGCCGTAGCACCGTAGCGCTCGTAGCCAGCGGCTACGTCACGCTACGATATTTCATAAACAGCTACTAGTGAGTTATGTTTATTGCCGTAGATATTTCTGTTTTAAATAGGTATTTTAATTTTTATTGGTCCAGGTCAGTGGAAAAATAAACAACTCTTACAATTGTCGCTTTGGAAAAAGGCTACATATAAAATGATATTTTTACGCACCATTGGATGTACAATATTTACATTATTTTAAGTGGGATTTTTTTCAGTTTCATACCAATCCAACGAAAGAAAAATCGACTTAAAGTACATTATAGTCTTCCAAAAACGCAATTTTAAAAGTTTAAATGGTTTCAATGTATGAGTAGTGGCACCCCCATTTTGTGTACTCTTTTATGCCAAACTGTACCTATGTAGGATAATTTAAAAAGTTCCAAATAAACTTTAACCTTAGTCTCTGACTCGTAAAAAAATCTGCTGTTCCATACATAAGTATTCACCTAACTCGATAAAATGTACGAAACAGCTGATTTTTTCACGATTCTAGAGTTGGTCCTATAGTAAAAAATTGATTAGCAGAAAGTACTCTTAAAATGTTTTTGGTATTTTTTGTAAAACCACATTTTATGAAATTGAAAATAACTTACGAAAACAATACAAAAAAATATTGGTTTTGTTATAAGTTCAGTAGACGTGAACCTACTTTGATGGACATAAAATGGTCCTTCCATACGGGACCCGCAACATCCCAGCACAAAGGACTAAACTAAGCCCATCGATACGTACCAACTAGTTTCGTATTACAAAACTTTTTACGATTTCACTTGAACCCCCCACATGGTACCCCCATAAAACTAACGGTTGTTTTACATAATTTACTATAAACCCTTGTCGTACGACCGCCGGTAACTGGCAGATTACCAGGTCCTACTTTAGTTTAATAAAACTATTATTTTCTGTAGTTTATTGGTGTTATTTTGTGTACAAAGTTTGGGGGTTGATGATCAGGTAGTAGTTAGTTCAATTTTGCGGGATTTCATGACGACATCTTAACATGGACTAGCATCGCTTGTGCTCAAAATTTTGACACAAAAATTGTGTTTGTAAATTAGCATTTTGTATTGGGAAATTATGTGTGTACGCTCACTTTATTTTACTTGCGTCAATGGCAACATACACAATTTTTTTTATTCTGCACGTCTATGGCACAGTACCTTTTTAACCGACGAAAAAAAGGAGGAGGTTCTCAATTCGACGCGTATATTTTTATATTTTTTATTTTTTATGTATGACCACGCATAACTTTTTACAGAGTGGTCCGATTTTGATGATTCTTTTTTTAATGGATAGGGTATACCTCGAAGTTGGTCCCATTTAAATTTCAAAATCAAAATCCACCCCTAAGGGTAGTAAAATAAGGGATGAGTGTTTGTTCACCCACTGAATTCTTACCTGTTAACCGATTCTGTTAAAACTTGACACACATAAATATAGTTCTAGACACTACGACATAATGGAGACCTGGAGTTAGATTTTAACCACAAAAAAATGAAAAATAAAATTTTTTAACAAAAAATTGAACCGACGAAAGCAGAAACTGAAAAGCGAAAAATTACTAATTATGAGTCGGCGCCAAACAACCAATCAACGAAGATCATTAAATTACTTTAAATAAATAATAAAAACAACGTCACATCAAACACAACGTGAAATTTTCAACGATAAACAATAACTTTCCAAAAATGCGTTCTCCGCTCGGCCACTTGCAACTTACACGCACTTTGCTTGTTAAAAGTTCGTTTGGCGTCGACTCATAATTAGTTATTTTTCGTTTTTCAGTTTCTGCTTTCGTCGGTTCAATTTTTTGTTAAAAAGTTTTATTAATTACATAAGTTTCATTCCCCTTGTTTTATAATAAATACAAAAAAACACAGTTTTTGATGTTTATGTTGTTATTGCAGGATCACAAATAAAATACAATCCATTAAAGTCAAAGTACTACTAATTTTATTTGTTTGTTTATCCTTCAATTACGTAGAAACGGCTTAGCGGATTAGGATGAAATTTAGCACACAGATAGAGCATGTCTTAAGGGGAATGTAGTAGACAAGTGGCGCCCCCATCAGTAAAAAACATATTACTCGCTTAATACATCATTTATCGAAAAAAAAAAAAAATTTTCAAGTACAGGTACTGTAGTTTAATCAGAACTATTAACTTTGTAAATTATAGTTCGCTATTGTTGTAGATAGCAAAAGTGCGAAAAACGGCCACTTTTGGCATTTTTTCTATCTACAACTGCAGCGAACTATATTTTAATAAATAGTTCTGATTAAACTACAGTACATGCACTTCAATTGTTTAAAAAGAATTTTCGATTGATGATGTATTCAGCGAGTAATATTTTTTTTTAATTGATGGGGGCGCCATTTTGCTTCTAAATTCCTCTTAAGTTAACATATTGGATGCTTTTTAGTGGCATACCAAGGGAGCTGCGTGTGTTAGCTAGTTAAAACATAAAGTTCTCCCATTAGGATTTTTTTAAATATATGGTACCTAATCCCGTAATCCCGCAGGTGCATCCATACAACATTATCATCATTTTACGGTCGTTAACCCTAAATTACACTACCTATTCCAATCACTGGTCATCACTAGACATGGGTAACTCAACAAAAATGCGTGAGCTGCAGCTCAGCTCACGGTTCAGGTCAGTGAGCCGGAGCTGTGAACCGGCTCACAGATCAGCTCAATTTGTGTATCTGCCTACTTCGAGTTATGATCTGTGATGCGAGTCGCTGAGCTTAAAGACCGTTCGATCTGTTTGAGCTGCGCTCGCTCGCTGACTCTGCGACTCACCGCGGATCTGTCGCCGCTCCAGCTCACCGGTTCAAACAGGTTTTTATCAATATAGACATATTTTATCTTCCGTGCAACAAAAGTTGTCGCACAGATAGATACTATTCTTTGAGCCGTGAGCTGCGTATTTTGTCATTGAGCTGCAGCTCAACAGCTCAAGCTTATTGATCTGTATATTTGAACCGGTTCTGAGTTGAGTTACACACCTCTAGTCATCACTGTGCATGTTTTGTGAGCTTCGAGATTATTTTACTTTGGTGACCCAATCTTTTTACTATGGAATTGTGTAATTTGTGTACAGTCAAGATAATATTAATGGTAATAAACCAGTATAAGCTGAGCTCATCTTCTATGAAACTTGAATACTAAGCTAGTTCCGCTTATAATGGTATTGTTACCATTAATGCGGTTGACCGTACACGATATATGAAGATTACAATGTTGTTTATTGGTGTCATTGGCTTGTTGGTTACAAGTACAGCTGTTACAGATTAGGTACTTGTTTCACTTCTAGGTGACTGACATTGTTATTGGGTTTTATTGTCTATGACATACATTTATATTATTTTGTACTGTGGCAACACTGTCTTTTCCTTACCTATGTCAGTAAAATTTCAAGAAATATAAAAATGTGAATTATTTAGTGTTTTTCTATTATTAAATCATTAAAGGGTTAAGTTAACATTTGTGCATACCTAGGATGGACTACGACTCATAATTAGTTATTTACATTAAATAATAAATAATATAATTTTAATTAAATACTTATTAAGAATAAAAAGCTTCATTTTATTAATCGGTTTTCAGTTTTTGTTTACGTCGATTAATTTTTTTGTTAAAAAGTTTAATTTTTAATTTTTTTGTGTTCTCCATTATGTTGTAGGGTCTAGAATTACATTTGTGTGTGCCAAGTTTCAACAAAATCGGTTAACAGGTAAGAATTCAGTGGGTGAACAAGCACTCAACCCCTGTTTTCCTACCCTTAGGGGAGGATTTTGATTTTCTAATTTAAATGAGATCAACTTCGAGATATATCCTATCCATTAAATAAAGAATCATAGATATAGGACTACTCTGTAAAAAGTTATGCGGGGTCATACAATAAAAATAATACGCGTCGAATTGAGAAACTCCTCCTTTTTTTCGTCAGTTAAAAATAAATATCATGTTACAGAGTGACCTTGGCTGTAGACGATGAAGCAGAAAATTATGACACTATACTGTTGACACAATAAAGATTATATTAGGTATATTATTATGTTACTTGTATGATTACTTGTATGTCAAACCTCCGCAAAAGTGATCAATTATCTGTCATCCGTCACTTCGACAACGAAGTACTGACGTGTCATTAACACAGACACCATTCATCTTAATGACACTTGATTGACCATCGCCAACTACCACAAAAAATACGCAATCGTAATTACACTCTCTTTTGCCTTATCTCACTGAATGGGTTCATTATTTCCCATCTGGGAATGTAGGAAAAAACAGAGTACATAAGCCGGTTATCATACCGCGCTTATTCTGAAAGTCAACACAGGAAAATAGGTAACTGGTGTCTTTCTACGCCTGTTTTCTTCCCTTAAGTGGCTTTCCAGTAACATAAGGAAAAGAATGAACTCATAAATAAAGGGTTACTGTTAAAAGATTAAAAATGATCAAACTATGGCAATGACCGTAGCATTGCAATTGACCGCATCGCTCCACGTGCGAAACGCAACTTCCTATCCCCGTCCCTGTCCCACTTATAAAATTTTCCGGTAGCTGGTTATCTGTGTCCTTTTCTGTCGCGGAAAACTGTAAGGGCTGATTCCGATGCCTCAGTTTACGTCGCGTTGTTGCGGCGAGTGGACGCTTGTGGGGTGGCGATTTCTTCCCTTCGTATTTCTCTCGCGAAGTATTTGCATAGTGAAGTGCGGAAGTTTTGAAACTTGTATTTTTGTTTTGTTTGAAAAATTGTTTAGTATTTATGACTGTGTAGTGGTGTTGTTTATGAAAATAGTAGGATTATTTTTTATTATTGTGTTTTTTTATTGAGTGATGTGATGTGACTGAGTTTGACAATAAGACTATTGTTTTAGTAAGTATAAACTGATTAATGTTTTGAAATATAAGTATCCTCACTATAACCATATTTAAAAAAAAATTGTTACACGTATGTGACACAGTTATGTAGGGGTATTTCTAAAAATATAATGCGTCTTTTATTTTTAGCTTTAATATATTTTTACCATTGCCACTCGAAAAAGGGCATTTTATTCAGCGATAACAGTAAATAAAACTCTCTTTTACTCACAAGTGAGTAAAAACATTTTGAATTTGGAACGTGAGCACGAATTTTGTACTAAGAAATGAATAAAACGTGCTGAACGTACGTACTGGCTGGCTGAATGGAGCTATCAAATTTAAATTAAGAAAATAAAAATACTACAGGTTGAACGAGAGACTTATTGAAGGAGGATGTTAAGTACTTGATTCTCGTTCCAAATATGTTAAAAAATTTAAATTTTTTTAATGCACTTCATCAATTTCTGTAGACACTTCCGCGCTCACAAATCAAAGTTTTATGCAGTGAGGTCGGTGGCTATTTCACCCTCTTCGCCTTTTACAAGACAGCAGACCCCTAAACAGAGCTTGCGCGAGTATTTTGACTACTATACCTACCCGTGATTTGTCGTAGAATATTTTTTCATCTTTTCTTTGTGTGTACGCACATTCTACCATATTCTTGAGTATGTCTCTCATTCACCCGGACATGCTATCAATCAATCAATCAACTCAGCCTATCGCAGTCCACTGCTGGACATAGGCCTCTCCCAAGTTGCGCCACAACGCAACGGTCATGCTATACCACTATTTATTTTCTCGCAGTCAATGGTAAAAAGTAGAGTAAGGTGAAAAAAATAAATCTCGGTCCTTGTATCCCTCGCTCCGCTCAGGATTCTATTTTTGGATTGAATCTTAGAATCCTTCGCTGCTCGGTCCAACTTGGTCCCTCGAATTAAATTCCCTTTTTTCCACTTGTTGTATAATCTACTATTATGAACTAGATTCGCATATGTAGTGAGTAGCTATAGCAATGGATTTTTAATGCATTGAGTGTTAGGAACTCTTAATGTGAAAATGTTACTTAAAATTTAAGAAGGTCAATGGCCAAGATAGGTAAAAAAACTAAGAAGAAGGAATAGTGTGTGAGAGTTCGAGCGGTACTTCAACGTTACTGATTGTTATCACAATTTGAGAAACTAGTTTGTAGTAGAATCATGAGGAGAATCGATTGGGATGTTTTTTTCAAAATAACAAAATTACATGCATTTAGAGTTACTGTATATATATCCTATCTCTTCTCATGGGTGTCGTAAAAGGCGACTAAGGGATTGACCAGAGGATGGGCAACAGCGTTCTCTGTGTATTTAACCAACCAAATGCGATCGCCAACCCGCTTGCCAAGCGTAGCGAATATAGCATTTTCTCCCCTTTGGGGAGCTACGTCCAGCAGTAGACGATTTCCAGCTGAAATGATGATGATTATGATGATGTCACAAACTTTCACATTTATAATATTAGTGGTATAAACGAATAATTTGTAAATAATAGTGATATAAATAAGAAAACATTATGTATAGAGAAGTTTTTAAACTTTCGCGAATTTCTTGAATTTTTTTAATTTTTTGAGAGGGCTGGCTTGTTTTTTGCGCAAAGAATAAGCGTTGCCATTCAACGTGGCAACGCTGCCAGTCTCCTGGGCACGCTTCCAGATGACAGTGATGTGGAGGAGTTTTTCGACGTCTAAGTCCAGTTTTTTATTTTTTTAGTATTTTATTTTAATTTTTATTTTGTACATATTTATATTGTATATAAATTAATACAGGTAGATAGATTGATAATAATGTTAAAATAAGAATGTATTATATAATGTATAAAATAAAATTAACATAAACACTATTCAACAATTCTATATTTATGTTGTGGTTGTTATTCTAGTTAATTATGTCTAAACCTCTAAAATTACCACAACATGAAACGTTCAACCTAATATTCAAATACTAGGTTAAAATTTTCCCGTTAATGTGTAAGTATATTTCCACAGCACAAAGAAAAAAAATACTAGGTATATGAAAAAATAAGTATGAAATATAACACCTTGGCAAAAGAAAACAACTCTCGGGATTTTCTTTTATTCTTCGAATATACAACATTTCAGGGGTATAAACAATTCAGCTGTTATTTTATTTACAAGGGATCAGACCAGTGGTAATACCTAGAATGTCTGATTGAACTGTATTACGTGTGGATAAGAATAGTTTATTTGTAAGATAAGTTTCATAGTAAACCTAACAGTTTTCTAGTCTTGTAGATCCAGTTCTTAGAAATATTCTAATTCAGTGTTTTATTTTTAGGGTTCCGTACCCAAAGGGTGCAAACGGGACCCTATTACTCTCGCTACGCTGTCCGTCCGTCCGTCCGTCCGTCCATCCGTCCGTCTGTCTGTCACAGGCCACAACCAGTTGAAATTTTCACAGAATATGTGTTGCTATGAGGTGTATCACAACAAACACTAAAAACAAAAAAAAGTCTAAAACCAAAGGGGGTCCCCATACAGAAAACCTCGAAAAACATGAATTTTTTTCAACGTTTTTGTTCCTGTTCTATCTTCAAAACGATAATACATACCAGCCTCAAACTTGGTCTGATTATAGTGCATACTATGTAGTTTAGTAAAAAATATTAAAAACAGGACAAACTTAGACATATGTGGTGGTAACTACGGAAGAAAGAGATGCAAAAATAATTCACATTTCGCGTACATTCGTTGATGTCTTTTGATAAAATCTCGTAAATTAAATCAGTTTCTACGCGGTATCAGGGCGTTGGGTTGTACGGAACCCTTACTGCGTGAGTCCGACTCACACTTGGCCGGCTTTTTTTAGTTTTATTCTGTCCAAAATTATACAAATTAAAAGTTAGAACAATTCTATAAAAAATAATTTCACAGAAGTTTTATTTGGTAATAGTTCATCACAATTTCTTGAGCACAAATCGAACTCCCAGGCTGGAATAAAAATAAAACCTGTTTCTATGTAGGTATATTTAATTTATTGACGTCTGTGGTCTCTAGTAATTCAAGTGTCGGACTGCTGGTCACTTAGTCGTGGGTTCGATTCCCACAGGACACATTTATGTGATGAACATAAGTGTTAGTGTTGGTCTGTTTGTTTCTTATGTATAAAATAAAATGAAAATTCCTTTACAGTTCCAAAAAATACATAACATTGGTTGAATGAAGCCCTAGACCTCACACTAGGATCCCTTGTGTCGTATTATAAGTATGTATGTACAAAAATAAAGTACCTATGTAAGTATTGTAACCATTGTCTGGTATCCATAGTACAGTCAGTGCCCATAATTACCATACAAACAATAAGTATGAGAAAAGGGTTCTAGTAATTGAGGGCACTGACCGAACAAGCTCTGCTTAGCTTTGGACTAGATGGTGCTGTGTAAAATTTTACAAATATTTAATATTATTTTCTCCCACTTGCTCGGAAATTGGTTCATTATTCAAAAAAAAAAAGAATACAACAATCGGCTCTTTTCCGTACGCAACGAAGTAACAGGCCAGTAATATCCAACACGACAATAATAGAAATAGCTGGACAGTTTTTATTATTTAAATTATGGTACCGAGGTTTTTGAGTACACACACAAATTAGGTGTTTTTTGGTACAAAATATTTATAATTATAAGGGTTAAATGCGCATTTTGTTTTCAAAACTTTGAAAATAGAACAAGAACTGCGCGCGGACGAATTGGCGCGAATGAAAATAAAATACAGTTGAAATCATGGTATAATAAGATGTTTCACCAGGTATTCTCTTCCCGCAATGACAGCGCGATGCCTCCAAGCTACGTCACGATCAGTGCTGCCGTTGATTGATATCTTCAATATACTTAAGGAGATTTTTGTTCATAATGAATATAAAATAAATTCCTAACTAGCCTAACTATTTGTTATCTCGTGTTATTCATCTAATTAGTTAATAAAGGAAACTATATTAAATAACTAGTTAAAAAGTGATTTTTTATAGAAGAAAGTAAATGAAAAAATGCATTTTGCTCGGGTAATTTATTTTCACAAAGTGGCAGCACATCAAACTGACAAGTGTCACGCTAACAGCCCGCTATTGGCTCCACGGCCGATGACGTAGTACGGAGGCAATCACGTGACCTAGCTGTCACGGGAAGAGACTACCTGGTGTTATTATACCATGGTTGAAATAATTTGTGTATTGTTTCCTCGCAAATGAGAGAAAAGTACTATACAAGTCTCGGCCAAAATAGTCTCGTTTAGTTAAGAAGGACTTACTCGGCCGTCAATTGCTTAATTTCAGGCCTCTACAGTAATGTACTATTTGTATGTTGAACTTGAGCCCAAGTTTGTCCTGACAATCATACAAAACTGTCACATTTGATATCTCAGTGATTCCCGCAGGGTTTGGCAAACTACAGGGTCGTAAGTCGTAACCTCCAGTGTCAGTTTCCTGTCGACGGTTGACATTGACATTGTCACATAAAACATTCCCATGTGACAGACCCTTGTCATTTATTAGAAGTTTCTTCAAATTCAGGACTGTTATTGTTTTTTTCTTACACTAACAGTTCTTATCTCTCAAAAATGAGGTAGTTGTAGTCATCATCATCATCATTTCAGCCAAAATATGTCCACTGCTGGACATAGGCGTCCCCCAAGCATCGCCACAACGGCCAGTCCTGCACTTTCCGCATCCAGCGAATTCCCGCGATCTTCACCAGGTCGTCGCTCCACCTAGTGGGGAGCCTATCCACGCTGCGCCTTCCAGGACGCGGTCGCCAGTCCAACACTTTACGGTCCCATCGGCCATCTGTTCTGCGAGCAATTAGCCCCGCCCATTCTTCGGGCTATGTCGGTCTTGCGAATCTCCTCATTTCTCACTCGCTCTACACACACTCCGAGCATAGCCCTCTCCGTTGCCCTTCGAGTGACTTTGAGCCTTCTTATCAGGCCCAATGTGAGCGACCACGTTTCAGTAGTTGTAGTACATTCCACTATTTGCTGATGAGAGTGTTAAGGTCCTATGTGATTAAGAATGTGAGTGTCACCAGTTTATTTCCTGTTTTTATTACGCATAATTATAAAGTTTCTGTGTGGTTTTCAGGAAACAGTAGGCCACCATGTTTCAGGCAAAGGAGAAGCTTATAAAAAAGTGGGGGCAGCAAATCCATCTCAAACTTTTCAGGGTTACCAATTATTGTTATTAATTATTCATTATCTATTATTATTTATTATTGGCGCATCTTGGGAGAGTCCAGCAGTGGACTGCGATAGGATGAGTTGATGATGATGGTTGATTATCATAAATTAATTGGTTCCATATTATATTAAATGATTTGATTCCATATAATTTTAAACTAGTCTTTGCCCGCGGCTTCGCCCGCGTACTTAGATAAAATACCTATCTCTAATATAAACGTCTATGTTACTTATGGATGAAGTAGCTTTCCAACGGTGAAAGAATTATTAAAATCGGTTCAGTAGTTTCAGAGTTTATCGACTACAAACAAACAAACATACAAATATTTCCTCTTTATCTTTCTATACCTAAACGATTGGAACAAATAAATTTTTATTATAATTTTTTAACATCATAACACATAACATAACATCACGCCTGTATTTCCCCGAAGGGGTAGGCAGAGGTATAATAGTACACCCACATTTTGCCAGTTATGTTATAGTCCCATGTAATAGGGGGCGAGCCTATTGCCATTGACCGGGCACAAATCCAGACTCCGGGCTGCTACTGAGAATTTCCTAATGAAAAAACCCAATAACACTTTGCCCGACCCGGGAATCGAACCCAGGACCCCACGCTCAGCAGTCGCGCTTGCAACCACTAGACCAACAAGGCAGTTAAAATAAAAAGTTAAAATTATAATAATAAAATAATAATTAATATTTATTTATTTATTTATTTATTAATACACACAGTAATATAAAACCTTAGGATAACACAAATAAAATTCATGGCAGTGATTTTTGGTTTTACGATTACAATATGGATCGCAACTGGCATCTTAGCTAGATTACGAAGTAACCTGTGTTAAAGATACCAGTCCCTATCCCTAATGTGAGTACATAATAACAATAATTTTTTTGCAGTTTTTCGTGGCAATCCAAGATAGGTAATTACATGTTAAAGTTGACGAAAAATTAAATTAAATTAAAATTATGCTTAAAGCTAATGAAAACTTTCATATGCGTATGTGGGTGAGAGTATCTGTGTGTGGGGGGTTGTATGTGGGTGGGTGTGCATGAGTGTGGGGGTGTATGTGTGTATGTTGAGAGAGTAGTGTGTGTGTGGAGTGGGGTGTATGTGTCTCTAATATGGTTGGGTAGTAATGTGCTACACCATTGGAGTAATAAGATTTTCTGTCTCTTGGTAAGTCAGGCTTAGAAGCCACTTATTAATATCTTTTTTACAAGCACGACTAGAGAGATGGTAAATAGAGAGCAGCTTATTCACTTTATTATAAAGGGTAGGAGCCAAGAAATAATTAAACCTTTTAGTGTGTGTGAAATTTCCTTTTTTAGTTTCACAAATTATGTCCTTACCTTACCTTTTAGTGATTTTTCGAAACCGGGTTGCAGCATGTTGGATGAGTACTGTATACGATATAAAAAGTTGCCTTACAGTCAATACGCTCAGAAAGTTTTGCGAAACTAAAAAAAATTGTTCTATACGTACATATATTTTTATCAAATCTTTTCAAAGTACTTTCCACCAGCCTCTATACAAAGATTCATGCGCCTAAACCAGTTTTCAAAACACTTTTTCCAGTCCGCCGCAGACACCTCGTTTACAGCCTGCTCGAACGCAGCCAGCGCATCTTCCGGCGACGAAAATTGTATCCCTTTGAGCTGATTTTTTATTTTTGGGAATAAAAAGAAGTCACACGGTGCTAGATCAGGGCTGTAAGGAGGGTGACCCAGGAGTTTGACTGGCGTGCTGTCCAGGAAGTCCCTCGTTTTGAGTGCGGTGTGCGCAGGTGCATTGTCGTGGTGGAGCAGTAGCCCGCGGAGCCCTGTGTTTGGTCGCTTGTTGCTTATAACAGAGAAAACTTCTGGCAAACATTTGGTAGTATACCATTCGGCATTAATGCTTCTTTGATCCCGTAAGGGAATTGATACCAAGTGGCCAGTCAAATTAAAAAAGCTAGCGATCAAAATCTTACCCCCGCTTCTAGATCGCTTCACTTTGGTAGGCGTTGGCTCATTTTGAAACACCCAAACAGTCGACTGGCGCTTGGTTTCTGGGTCGTATTGATAAATCCAGGACTCATCACCTGTAACGATGTCGTAAACACGCCGAGACGAGCCTGCTTCAAATTTGTTAAGCATATCACGGCACCATTCCACCCGGGCCTGCTTCTGAGCATCGGTGAGGTTGTGCGGCACCCAGCGTGATACTATCCTCCTCACGCGAAGATGGCTGTGTAGAATCTCGTGAACGCTTCCCGATCCAATCTTCAATATGTGTTGAATCTCCTGATATGTAATTCGCCTATTGTCTTGGATTACATTTTTCACTGCTAGCACGTTTTCTTCGGTAACAGCCGTCAAAGGGCGACCGCTTCTTTCGTCATCCCCCAAAGTTGGTCGACCGCGCTTGAATTCGTTATACCAACGATACACGGTTGCCTTGGAAGGGCCTTCATCCATGAATGCCATTTGAAGTCTATCGTACGATTCATCCGGTTTCAGGCGACACTTGAAATCGTATAAAATCATAGCTCTAAAATGTTCCCGGCGCAGATCCATATTTCAGTGAGACACAATACTTTGAATTAACTCGCAAAAAATGTGGAGGGAAATTTTGAAATTGGAACTTACTTATTTTTACTTATAAATAATCATATTTTCGAAAAACATTATAACTGGCCAGTCTCCCATACATAAAAACTTTTTTTCGCAATACTTTCTGAGGGGCCTGGTACTTTACAATTTTTGTAAAGTTCGGTAGTCGGGTATGTGTACTTTCTAAAGGTGCTCACTTTTAGGATAGCCCTTTGTGCTCTTTCTAGTTTAAGAATAAGTGTTTTCGGCGCACCACCCCAGGATGATATGCAATAACTTAGAAGAGATTGACATAGAGCGTAATAAACTTGTTTTAGGATTCGGGCTTCAGCTACATGGCGGAGGGTTTTAAAAATATAAATTAATTTTTCTTTTTAATAATAAAATAAAAGTTGACAGTTATAATTTTTTGAAGTGAGAATAATTTTATATTATTGTAATACATTCCAAAATAACTATATATTATAATAAAACAAAGTTTAACCGGATTAAATCGCGTATATTATTTAAATTGGTTTCCCTGACGTTTCGAAAGCTTTGCAGCATTTCGTGGTCGCAGGTAGACTAAGATGACAAGCGTCTTTACAAATATTTCAATATTTTTTTTATTAAATAATAATATTGTACGGTAGATTAAAATAAATTTTTTTTTTAGAAATATTTGTAAAGACGCTTGTCATCTTAGTCTACCTGCGACCACGAAATGCTGCAAAGCTTTCGAAACGTCAGGGAAACCAATTTAAATAATATACGCGATTTAATCCGGTTAAACTTTGTTTTATTATAATGTGTAGTGATCGCGAAAACCTAAGAAGTTATTATGGATTATACGTGGGACACTCAGAAAGTTTTGCGAAACTAAAAAAAATTGTTCTATACGTACATATATTTTTATCAAATCTTTTCAAAGTACTTTCCACCAGCCTCTATACAAAGATTCATGCGCCTAAACCAGTTTTCAAAACACTTTTTCCAGTCCGCCGCAGACACCTTGTTTACAGCCTGCTCGAACGCAGCCAGCGCATCTTCCGGCGACGAAAATTGTATCCCTTTGAGCTGATTTTTTATTTTTGGGAATAAAAAGAAGTCACACGGTGCTAGATCAGGGCTGTAAGGAGGGTGACCCAGGAGTTTGACTGGCGTGCTGTCCAGGAAGTCCCTCGTTTTGAGTGCGGTGTGCGCAGGTGCATTGTCGTGGTGGAGCAGTAGCCCGCGGAGCCCTGTGTTTGGTCGCTTGTTGCTTATAACAGAAAAAACTTCTGGCAAACATTTGGTAGTATACCATTCGGCATTAATGCTTCTTTGATCCCGTAAGGGAATTGATACCAAGTGGCCAGTCAAATTAAAAAAGCTAGCGATCAAAATCTTACCCCCGCTTCTAGATCGCTTCACTTTGGTAGGCGTTGGCTCATTTTGAAACACCCAAACAGTCGACTGGCGCTTGGTTTCTGGGTCGTATTGATAAATCAAGGACTCATCACCTGTAACGATGTCGTAAACACGCCGAGACGAGCCTGCTTCAAATTTGTTAAGCATATCACGGCACCATTCCACCCGGGCCTGCTTCTGAGCATCGGTGAGGTTGTGCGGCACCCAGCGTGATACTATCCTCCTCACGCGAAGATGGCTGTGTAGAATCTCGTGAACGCTTCCCGATCCAATCTTCAATATGTGTTGAATCTCCTGATATGTAATTCGCCTATTGTCTTGGATTAAATTTTTCACTGCTAGCACGTTTTCTTCGGTAACAGCCGTCAAAGGGCGACCGCTTCTTTCGTCATCCCCCAAAGTTGGTCGACCGCGCTTGAATTCGTTATACCAACGATACACGGTTGCCTTGGAAGGGCCTTCATCCATGAATGCCATTTGAAGTCTATCGTACGATTCATCCGGTTTCAGGCGACACTTGAAATCGTATAAAATCATAGCTCTAAAATGTTCCCGGCGCAGATCCATATTTCAGTGAGACACAATACTTTGAATTAACTCGCAAAAAATGTGGAGGGAAATTTTGAAATTGGAACTTACTTATTTTTACTTATAAATAATCATATTTTCGAAAAACATTATAACTGGCCAGTCTCCCATATATAAAAACTTTTTTTCGCAATACTTTCTGAGGGGCCTGGTATAGTTATTTTGGAATATACCTACCTTATTAGTTAAACTGGCATGTAAAAATTGTTATCGATTAATAAATTCAATTCAATTCCAAGACGAAGCCGTGTTCGATAGTTGATGGAAGGAAGTTAAAAATAATGAATAATCCTATCCAATCCAGGAGCCATGCTCACCTCACCAGACTAGATATTTACAACCAGACTGATAAGCAAATGAGACTCCTGCTGTACTCTAAGAGAAACAGCACGAAGATAAATAACATAAGCACGATGAATACAAAACAGCTAGCTCGGGAATCAAGCCGGCGGACTATCCGTTACTCGATATGGAAGCCTTATCCTAGCCTATATTGTTTCACCGCCGACTGCCAAGTTTGTTGCCTCTCTTGTAATTATAATAATTTGTATACACTTATCTGGACACAATATTGTCACTTTTTTTCTTTTTTAAATATCGGTCGTTTGCATGGATGCGTGGTTTTGTGTGTGTGTAGGGTTGGGGTGGTCTGTGTGTTGGCATTGGCGTTGCTGTATCGTGTAATGACATCATTATTTTGGCGCCAATACATGTGTTATTGGCAGCAAGTAATGATGGTTAACTTATACCCACTGATAGTAGAAGGAATTAAGCAGAGTTTAACTGCTTGTTATTTTATTAAAACGAGAAAATAATTGTCCCTGCAATACTTTGTCGTTCGATAGTTTATAAGAGACTAGACTTTGCTCGCAGCTTCGCATGCGTAGGTGGCTTTTACTCTCACTGACTCACAGAAAAAACTAGGTTTCAAATTACCAACGCGTCCGTAATTTAAGTAATAGCACATTCCGTGTTCTAATTATTGGCCTTAGCAAAATCCATTTTTGGAAGGCTGGGAACAAAAAAAAAAGTGGTAATAATTTGGTGATTACTATTTATTTATTTATTTCCACAAAAAACGACACATACACACACATTTACTCACGTTTTTTTTTTTGTTACGGTTATAAATATATTTAAATATATATTTAATTACTTAATTCCTTTTAAACTCTTAATATCCTTAATAACCTACCAAGGATATATATACCAGCAGAATACCAGCGTCAGGTATAATACCTGGCACATGCTGAGCTGGACACCCATTTGGTACAATACTGAGACACATATCACACTTTTTATTGTCCTTTTACTTGAATGTCCTGTGTCTTGTTTTTGTACTAAATAAACGTTTTATCTATCTATCTTTTATCGCGCATCCCTCGAAAACTGTTTATCTTCCTGGGGTAACAGGTAGCCTATATTAATATTTAATCCGGGTTATGTTTTATCTGCATGTGTGCCAAATTTCATCATAATCCGTTCAGCCATTACAGCGTGACCATCCAAACATCTTACAACAAACTATCACATTTATAGTAGTGGTGGCTCAGACGAATAAAAGAAGGCGGATGGAGTCTCGCTAAGAAAAGATTGAAGCACGATTTTTTTTCCTAAACTCACTATAATTTCGACAGCACTTTAACACACTGGATATATATTGTTATTTTATTTGTGACACTAAGACAATGACCAGCACACGAGATTTGTTACGTAATCGCGGCTTTTTGTCTTACTATGGGCTATGGGTGTGATGTGTGCGTGCCAGCCCGTACCTTAAAGCGAGCCGTCTTACTATGGATGCTTCACTTATTGTTTAACTTATTGTTTAGCGAGATTCCTGTCCGCCTTTTTTATTCATCCGTGACTGGTGGGATAACTTTTCCCGCACAAATTTTTAAACATTTTGATATAATGCGGTGGTATATGTGGGTCAATACTCGTATCAAACCGTGAGTACAGTCAAGTTCACATCGATGGTAAACAAGCTAGTGTAAGCTGAGCTTGTCTTGTATGAAATTTACATAATAAGCCACAAGCCGCTTATAATGGTTTTCATTATTATTGATATGTGATATTTTGTACTTCTATTTAGGCATAATTATTAACATATGAATAAGAGGCAAAAGAACAAGATAGATAGATAGATAGAATATACTTTATTAAAGTACACCATGAAAATAGTAGTAAACAGGAACAACGTATAAATTATGGGTAGGACGTGGGCGGTCTTATCGCTAAAAGCGATATCTTCCAGACAACCTTTGGATGGACAAAGAAGATGTAAGATCTCGATAATGGGGGCAGTCCGTGGCATACTACGGCATGTTTACTATGTTAAGCATTCATGATTTTAGTAACGTTAAAACGGCTCGGAATTCCATTCAACCTAACAATGTAAGCAAAGTCGCAAACACAGCTGCATAAAAATATAGCACATGTTCAACCACAAAAGAAGCCACGCAACAGCCTTCTAAAAGCATGTTTACATCGAACTTATTGACTCGTATCAATAAAACAATGCTTATTACAGCCCCACATGTAAAGTGGGGGTGCATCGCACGCACGACTCCAACTCGATTACTTTGTATCGATTAACTGCACGCATCGAGATATCGATTATTTTCGGATAGAGTGGTGAGTGGTCTGACGAAGACACGTCCGTAGAATTTTCGTGTACAATGTAAATATGATGATGGCTATAATATAAGAGGAAGACCAAAGAACAGATGGATGGATTGTGTTAAATATGCTTGGGACAGAAAGAAAATGAACACTGAGATGACGGCTGATAGCACTGATCTACATTATACTTGTACCTAGGAAGAAGTGTTTGTCCCTTTTTTTTGCCGTGGGGAAATCCTCATGGACGCACTCCGCCCGGGGTAGGCGGAGCCAGTGTCGGACTCTTACCGACTAAAACCACCACGGTGTTCCTTCAACTACCTTAGCCGGGGGCGTGGGAACCCGTGAGTATTCACACAACCACCCCCGACAGGTCCTGGCCCGCCACAAGCAGGCGAGCCCCTTCTCCCCGTGCGGCCTAACGTCGGCCGCACCCTCCTAGGTGGCGCACACGGAACACTGCACGCCACTTCACCTCATGGGCCTTTACCAGCTGCGCCAACTACGCCGGCTGTGCCAGCTACGCCGGCTGTGCCAGCTACGCCAGCTGCTGGTCGGGCAGCAGACTACCCCGAGTCTGCTGCTCGCAGGCCCTACCTCCCGTAATTTTTTATAGAGGTTTTCTTCCTCGCGGTCCGGGCGGTAAAGCCAAGACCCTCGGTCCCAAGAGGCGCGAGAAAACTACTCAGCGGGCACTCCTGGGGTTACGAGATCGACGGGGGCAGGGAAAGACAGTCCCCCCGCTGCCTGCCCAGTGGCAGGGTGAGTGCACACCGGGCCCGCCCCTGCTCCTCCACTGTGCCCTCTGCTAATATCAGAGGGACACGTGGAGCAACTCCCTACTGGCCTAGAACGGGCCCCTCCCGTGCCAGAATATTCGCCACAGGCAATAAAATCCCCCGAAGGTTAATCCCTCGGCAGGATTTTATTGCCCGTGCCCAGGATGCACCGGCCAAACAACTGCCGATCCCTCCAGACGTGTCCAGAAGGACAAGCAGCCGTCAGGCACACGTGGAGGTTTTCTGGCCAGCACCCCAAGAAGTGTTTGTCCCTAGACCAACCCCCCTAACCATGTTGACCATCTACAATCGTCAACGCTATAGAAAACGATCAAAATGTATGGGAATGACATATTTCAACGAATGACTTTTTCATTGAGATATGCCATTCCCATACATTTTGATACTCTAGTCTGATAAAACACTGGGACTATGTTAAGATGATAAAGATGTTAATAATAATGTCCTTCCGGAAGAATTTCGGTCACGGCGGCCAATTTAAACTAGCCATGCTAGAAGACTAGCCATTCCCGGTGTTGGGAATTAACATAAAATAAAGTCTTGTGATAGAAACACGGTTTTTAATTTAATAAGCACATTGTACGGCTTTTCTCATCTAATATAAAAATTGAAGTCATACTTTTTCTGGAGTTGCAAGACATCAAAAAACTATATTCTTATTGCCATCAATATTTATTTATGTTTTATGTTTGGATACGAACACCCGGGACATATTATTATGCACAAGTGTGTGCGCAAACACAGGAGCACTCTCTAATCCGATGGGATCGGAGTGAGATAAAGCGCAGGACCGACGGCTTTACGTGCTCTCCGAGACACGGGGGTACATCATCGCCAACTTCCTGACTCCCGGTTGCAGAAAAATTTATTGACCGAAAAATCTCAATAATACTTTTTGGCTGACCCGGGAACACAGGACCTCACGATCTGCGGTTAAACACATTACCGCTAGACTACCAAGGCAGTCTACCACCAGGAGACGATGAAGATGATTAAGATGTTACTTTCAATACATAAACAGGGGTGCATCACACGTACGTAACGTCGAAGCAGCGTCCGTCTTCCACTCGAGTAGTCAGTATCGATTAACTGCACGCGTTCTAAATATCGATTATATTAAGGATACGGTGAGGGATGGCGTGAAGTGTGGTCATAGGGATGTGTATCTATAGAGGATGTGGATGTGAGGTATTTCGGTTATCACGCACATTAGGTATAACTAGTATTTGAATGGAGACCACACGACAAACGTTTTGACGAACTAAATCGAATCAATTCGATCAAATAAAAAAATGTTAACATACTTTGAAATTGATGTTGTGCGTATTTTTTACAAACAGCGGGGTAATTGTGTAATGCATTGACTTTGACATTAGCTTTCATTTTGAAATTAAAGCGATATTCATTGCGTGGTACGTAGTTGCCGATAACACGGATTGTCAAAACACACAGAGCAATGAAAATTGAAATCCAGATCATTGCGATCGCGAGTGAGTTACGCAATTAGGCAGCAGATCATATTTTTGTTCCGTATTGACCCTTGAATGTACAGAAGAGTTCAAAGACTAGCCAGAAATAGACTTGTACTCTGTTAAAAAAGTTCTTTTCGACGATATCCCACATATATTAGTAGAACGAAAAAAAATTTTTTGCCCCTCTCTGCATGTATGGACCTCCTCTTACTGAAATCCTCAAACTTCTATAATTTTTAAACATAATTTTCGGCTTTGGCCTCATGTTTTACGTATTATCTCAGAATTTGGAGTAATTACATTGTTTGGATTGGAAGTTATAAGATTCTGACTGACAGACAGACAGACGGACAAAGTGGTGAGCGGCCTATCTAACTCAGAAACCACGTGTCGCTCGGTCAATAATAATCTTGGTCACATCTTAATGAATGCTAAAATTAGAAACAAATTATTTTATTATTTTTAATGCATGTACGTTTGCAATGCGAAGTGTTCACGGTAGCTTAGTGGCTAAAGCAGTGGTGTATTGACTGGCGTACTGAGCCAGGAGTCGCAGGTTCGAATCCTGCCCTGCTTGTGAGCGAATTTTACTTTCCACAATTTGTATCTTCCATTTATTATTCTCCAAAAAATTTCAATTCAGATAGCCATTACAATTTCTTTAATACTCAATACTCAATATATTTATTGCATTCACAATGTATTACTTAGGTGGTAGACTTAAAACTATGAGATCATTGTGAACCCTGTCGGGCACGGCAAAGTAAATATGTAGGAGAGGAAGCTGACTGTTAGATGAAATATTGTCTATAATTTATATTAATACAATTTTAACTAGTATATATTTGTAATGATTTATCATCGAAATATTCATTAATATTGTAATAGCATTTTTTTAATAATAGTTGTTTTAGTTTTTTATTAAATATATTTTTTTTGCTTTCATTTTTTATTGGCTCAGGTAATCTATTATATATTTTTATGGACATTACGTAAGGACTAGTTGAATGCATTTTTAAGCGGGAAGGTGGTAAATTTAGCTTAGATTTGTGTCGGAGTTCATAATTTAACTGTATATCTCCACGTTTTGAGTAGAATTCCTGATGCTTCCGATCAAATTTACATGTCTCTACTCTAATATATATAAGTATTAATATTAATAGACTTACTAAATACATAACTTGCTCACATGCCTTCTCCCCCTATTTAAATGTTAAGCAGCGATCAATTACATGTAGTAAACAGTGATGGATAGTTTTGTTTTACGCTGTCTTGTATTTTGGGGTAAGTACTAATAATTAATCGCGTGTCAGTCACTGTGGCCACTCCTCTTAATAATTGAGCGAACATTCAAAGAGTCTTGGAGTCTTGGTCTTGGTCTTGGTCTACTCGCGTTTTACGAACGACAAACGAAGTACGAACTTTCGTTCCGACTGATACTTACATAATAAAGATAAGCACATAAAAAAGGCACAATTAAGATAGACTACGGTTCATCGTCGTATAAAATTTACCGGAGATGAGAAAAACAAACGTGAAAACACGATCATCGCATGCGATAAGGGAACGATGGTTGACCGGAGTAGCAAATTGTGCGATGAATCGTACGATTTATCGAATATCGTCGAACGGGAGTAGACCCCCTGATCGATTTTTGAATAAACATCAGTTTGGGATATATTTTTTAAGGAAAAGGTATTACTTTTTTTTTTTTATGTCATAGGAGGGCAAACTAGCATGCGGGTCACCTGATGGTAAGCAATCTCCGCCGCCCATGGACATCCGCAACACCAGGGGAGTCGCGGATATCTGATGTTTTGTAGTTATCGTGCTAATTTGACGACCTCTGTGGTCTAGTGGTTCGAGTGTCGGACTGCTGATAACTAGGTCGTGGGTTCGATTCCCACAGGACACAAATATTTGTGTGATGAACATAAGTGTTTGTTTGTCTGGGTGTTACTTATGTATTATAGTAAAAAAAATGTATATAAGTATTATATCCATTGTCTAGTACCCATAGCACAAGCTCTGCTTAGTTTGGGACTAGATGGTGCTGTGTAAAAATGTCCCAAAGATATTTATTTATTTAATTTGGTCCCCTGAAATTTTAATCTTTTATATGCGACCAATTGTCATAAATTGAACAGTGTATTGTGCTTATAATAAAACCAGTTTAACCGAATTACATCGCGTATATTATTTGAAAAATACCACAAAATTGTATTTTTTTTTAAATATCTGTAAAGACTTTTGTCATCTTAGTCTTCCTGCGACCATGAACGCTGCAAAGCTTTCGAAACGTCAGAAAAACCAATTTAAATAATATACGCGATGTAATGTAGTGTAGTGATCGCGAAAACCTAAGAAATTATTAGTGTATTGTGCTCAAAACTTTATATATTTTAGTGGCATATTTTTTTCTACGAATAGGTATTTGGGTTTTGAAATGAATGTCTATATTTTTTTGGGGGAAAAGAGCTTAGTTAATTTTCCTGAAAAAAAAAAAAAACATATTTATGTCGTGTAGGTACAAAAAATATTACTTTGTCAGGTTTCCTGTGAATTTTTGATTGAAAGTTGTCAAATTACCTACTATTATTATTTTGTTTATTATTTTGGATGCGGAAGGCAGAGGACCGAGCGTTGTGGCGCAACTTGGGAGAGGCCTATGTCCAGCAGTGGACTGCGATAGGCTGGGTTGATTGATTGAAATTACCTACTTAAGAAAATAATTTACTATTTTCAAATTATAATCTTACGATAAATAATTGTTTTGAGTATGTAGTCAAGGAGCCAAACCCTTGATAGGAAACTGTAATTATAACCAGCATAATCCTATAACACACACCCATACGTGAGTCCAGTAAGTACATCAATAAGATAGGGGTAGGAATGTGCACCCATAATTCCTTAGAAGCCTCTCCGAATATTTCGCCTGAGATATTAATAATATCGATTAGGATAACTCCATCCGTAGGATTAGGTTTTTGTCTCTTTCCCTCAACCAGGAATACTTATAAACGCATTTGTGAATGGGTAGATTGACTTACTGAAGATGGTGTGTTACTTGGGAATGTGGGACTCCTGTACCATGTTTAGAGACAGGTGGTATTTTCATTTCCTTAGAGGTTATTTTATTTCTTTCGTAAAGCAACCAGAGAGCATGAAGACTAGGTATGATTATGCAGATAAGAAAAAAGTTTATTGTTTTTTTAATAACGAGAGGTCGCCCAATGGTCGAAATTCAATCGTAATTCATAAAAAAATCATGATTGAACTATGCCGAAAATACCATTTGCATTTTTTTATTGATAATACAAAAGCTCGTCAATAGATACAAAAAAAAACAGTTAAAAACAGAGGAAAAAATGGTACTAAACCGTTTTTTTTTATACATAATATTTTTCAAAGAAAAAGCAATTATAAATCGTATGAAACCGGCAGTAAAATATAATGTTTCGCTGGAAATAGGTCAGTATACAGCTTATACATGACCTACTGACTCTAGATGAGCTCTAAGCAAACGCACAACTTTAGTTCTCTTCAAACGCAATATGAAAATAAAAAAACCACAAACGAATAAAAGAAAAATAATCCAGTAAAAAGTTGGATTTCCTCTTCATATTTCAGAAGTTCTTCGCAATGCATATAATTGTAAGCGAGCCATAAATAAAACATAAACGAAACACCTAATTAAGCAGCCGCATAAATTGGCCGGTTCAAATGAAAAATGGCGGTCTTCCAAAGGGTTGCCAGCTTCGTCTGTAGTGTTGCCAAGAATTGTAAAAATATTTTTTTGGGAATTTAAAAGGCGGTATGTCATTATTTTATGTTCGATGGTTCGATTAAATTTTTATTGTCATCTTCATTTCAATCATCATTATCATACGCTCCGCCCATTGCCACTTAAGTTTGGCAATTCTTTGGGCTGTGTTGGTCATTTTAATGCACTTAAAAAAGTGATGAGCATCCGTGCAACTAGAGCCTGATCTTTGAAAAGTGCCTGTAATTAGGTTTATTTGAATTAAAAAATATTTGATTTGATTTATCAAGTTAAACATCTATAACCGTGTAGCATTAAAACCAAAGTAATAAGCTTGCCCCTGTTATTTTTCCTCTCATAATGTTATTCCTCTTTTAAGCGTATTTTAAAGTCATTGTAAGGATATTGCTTATCTGTGCGATAAAATACGTCACTTGCTCAGAACACAAAAAAAACCGTTAGTAGTATTTCCAATACTAAGGTAAGGTAAATACTTAAATAAAATAGACGAGGTATGGTAACACCAAGCTTAGGGTAGCCAGCACAAAAACTACAAAACACCCACGTCACACGCTTGTCGTGATTTGCTGAAATTAGCGCGTTAACATTTGTCTCTGGTTTGTTTGTTTTTTGAGAAATGGCGCCTTGTTAGTGATATGCTCTTTTACGGGTATATTGGCACTGGACTCTTCATGTTTGCGGGTTGTGTAACACAGATTTTTTATTTAGTTTTTGTATAAAACTGATTGTGATATTCGTTTATAAAATAGCTGTGCTGTGATAGATACGACAGATATTTTATTTTTATTTTAAATATTGTGAATACGTGTTTCTGTTGTTTATTAAAATGTCTGGTATGTTATGACTATGACAAACATAATAACCTCCTCCTTTTTTTGAAGTCGGTTAAAAAGGCGTTACTTTAGTATATACAATTTTTTTATTTATTTTTATTTTTTACTATGTCATCGACATGACTTCATATTTGGTTCTTTATAGAATGGTTCTTATTTTATTGATTTTAGAGACATATATCAATCTACACAATCACCAAATCTACCAACACCATATTATCAAAGTTAAATTATAAAAAAAAAATACATACATTTGGCAGATATATAATCCACATGTATATCAACAAAAATCCTTTTGGATACCGCAAGCCCTATCTAATAAAACCGAAATAAAATGAATAATAGAGTTGGCATGACATGGTGCACTAAAAATATCGCTCCTGTAAAATGATAGAGGTGGCATCCGGTACGCGCCCATCTCCGGTATCCTTAGCCGACGTAGCGGAGAGAGGGTTATGTGTGAATAGATTATATGGTGATAGTGGTGTGTAAAAGGGTGAAGGTTAGGTGAGGTTTATTGTTAGTATGGTACTGTGTAGCAAGAAACTTATCAGTTTCGACTGGACTCGTTGGTTGAACAGTCAATTTAAAAAAAAACCTGTGCGTTCAGGGGATGAACGAAGTTATCCTTAAAATTCATATTATTTGACCGGTTCATTATTTCGCTCGATCCCCAGTAAAAAATGTTTTTGTATGTTTTATTTAATAGGTAACTTTGACGTTACCCACCAGATGGCGCTTGAAGGTTTGATCAGCTGACAACTCTATGTCCGTATATTCAATGTACTCTATGGGTATAACGCAAACCTTAGCGTGACGTGAAGCTATATTTTCTCCCGAATCACACCTACCGCAAGCCCCTGAGGAACATTGTTCCAAAAAAAATCATACGCACAGATTATATTAATCATCAACTCAGCCTATCGCAGTCCACTGCTGGACATAGGCCTCTCCCAAGTTGCGCCACAACACTCGGTCCTCTGCCTTCCGCATCCAGTCCCCCCCAGCCACGTTTTTCATGTCGTCGGTCCACCTGGTGGGGGGGCGCCCTACGCTGCGTTTGCCGATTCGCGGTCTCCACTCAACGACTCGTCTGCTCCAGCGGCCATCGCTCCTTCGACAGACATGGCCAGCCCACTGCCACTTCAGCTTACTGATCCTACAAGCTATGTCGGTCACTCCGGTTCTTCTCCGAATAATCTTGTTTCGGATTTTATCCTCCAAAGAAACTCCAAGCATAGCTCGCTCCATAGCTCGCTGAGCGACTTTAAATTTGTGGACTAGCCCAACTGTCAGTGTCCACGTCTCGGCGCCGTAAGTCATGACAGGCAGGACGCACTGGTTGAAGACATTTGTCTTCAAACTTTGCGGTATAGGCGACGAGAAGACTCGGCGAAGTTTGCCAAATGCTGCCCATCCCAAACGGATCCTTCTGTCGGCTTCTTTCTCGAAGTTGTGCCTACCAAGCTGAATTATCTGCCCTAGGTAGACGTACTCCGTTACAACTTCGAGTGCCGACCCTTCGACGAATATCGGCCTCGGCATGACATGCCTATTGAACATGACTTTAGTCTTGTCCAGATTCATGCCGAGACCGACACGCCGAGAGGCTCCGTTTAAGCTGTGCAGCATTTCGCCTAGTTGTTCCAGCGACTCAGCCATTACAACGATGTCATCGGCAAAGCGGAGATGTGAGATGTTCTCGCCGTTAACGTTGATACCCTGTCAGTCCAGCGTCTTGAAGACGTCTTCCAACGCGTTAGTGAACAATTTTGGGGATATGACATCCCCTTGTCTCACCGCTCTGCGCAGTTGGATAGGATTAAATTAATAAAATCAAAAAATAATAACATTAACAATGAAAAAATTACAACCACATTTATTTACAGTATAGGCTAAAAAAACTCACAATCGTATTGTGGGATATACCTAGTCCATAATATTGTCAAAAACCATGTCGCAATACCAGAACGCATCGCAAGGGTCACTTGTAATAGTTTCCGGTCCGTCGCATGGCCTTATTGCGTCCACCTCCGGTCGGGGCTCGGACAGCAGATGACGGTAATCCGTTGCCTGAGAGTTAATTGAAAGTATTTCCCAATCAATCGGCTCGTTAATTGCATTTAAGATTGGTGTAAGATCAATTTATTGATAACGTATTTCTTTGGGTTTCTGGGTCATTAACGTGAAATATGGTTATGGGATTTATGGGTGCTGAGTCCAGAAATAGAGGTGAAGTTAATAGTGTCAGAAGTATAATATTTATTCTTTCCTTTTGTCGGGGACCCATTTTTCGATGTAATAAACAGAGGTAGAAAATATGAGGCCACTGAACAGATTTATTTTATGAACTTAAATGAGTACCTAACGTAACATCCCCAATTATCAACACTACGGGTCGATCACAAGTTTTTTTTTAAATACATTGGTTTCGTGATGATTTTTACGTACTTGTGGTGCACTATGTAACAGTTCAATGTTTATTAGATATTATAATATTTAACCATGTACCAAATTATAATTTTGCTCTTATTTTCTGAAGTAGGTTGTTTTTTTGTCCAACAATGGGGCACTGTTGGTAACTGGGGCTTTTACTATACTTAATTATTCACTGGACCGTTGTTACTATTGATACAAGCGCTACCTACCAACCTTGAGATAATGGATTCTTTGCCCAGACAGAGCAAAATTTTATTGGTTTACTTTGAAAAAAGAAATGTAGCAACCTGGATTGCATTTGCTGATTTTCAGTCTTCATATGCACATATATATAGCTTGTAAGATCTCGATAGACTGGCCATGTCTGTCGAAGGACCGATGGCCGTTGGAGCAGACGAATCCTTGAGTGGAGACTGCGAATCGGCAAACGCAGCGTAGGGCGCCCCCCCACCAGGTGGACTGACGACCTGATTGATGAAAGTAGCTGGGGGGGACTGGATGCGAATGGCAGAGGACCGAGTGTTGTGTCGCAACTTGGGAGAAGCCTATGTCCAGTAGTAGATAGGCTGAGCTGATATGCACATGAAAGCTACACTCCCTACCGTTTAGCAAATACATACGTGACGTATATATCTCTAATACGTTATAAAAAAATTGATCAACCATATGTAGGTGAAAACTATTTTTGACAATTAAACAAATAGGACGACGCTTCGTTGGAATATACCATTGTTTTTAGTCACGTTGGCTTGTTCAGAAGTATATTTTGTTTTAACGTGGACTAATAGATACATATTATAATAAAACAAAGTTTAACCGGATTAAATCGCGTATATTATTTAAATTGGTTTCCCTGACGTTTCGAAAGCTTTGCAGCATTTCGTGGTCGCAGGTAGACTAAGATGACAAGCGTCTTTACGCATATTTCTAAAAAAATATTTTAGTCGTTAAAATCGTTTCGATGCACGCAAAAATAAAATAAAAAAATCAAAAATATTTTTTTAGAAATATTTGTAAAGACGCTTGTCATCTTAGTCTACCTGCGACCACGAAATGCTGCAAAGCTTTCGAAAGGTCAGGGAAACCAATTTAAATGATATACGCGATTTAATCCGGTTAAACTTTGTTTTATTATAATGTGTAGTGATCGCGAAAACATAAGAAGTTATTAATAGATACATACTTTATAGTTCTAGAATTAGAAAAAAACCGGCCAAGTCTGAGTCAGACTCACGCAGTAAGTGTTCCGTACCACCCATCGACCTGATTCCCCATAGAAACTGATTTAATTTACGAGAGTTTACGAAAAGACATCAACGAACGTACGCGAAATGTGAATTTTTGCATCTCTTTCTTACGTAGGTACCACCACATATGTCTATGTTTGCCCTCTTTTTAGTATTTGTTGCTAAACTACATAGTATGCACTATAATCAGACCAAGTTTGATGATGGTGTGTATTACCGTTTTGAAGATAGAGCAGGAGCAAAAACGTTGAAAAAAAAATGCATGTTGTTTAGGTTTCTTGTATGGGGACCCCCTTTGCATTTATACTTTTTTATTTTTAGTATTTGTCGTGATAGGCACTATAGTAACACATATTCTGTGAAAATTTCAACTGGTTATCTATTACCGTTACAAAGATACAGCCCTGTGACAGACAGACGGATGGACGGACGAACGGACAGCGTAGCGAGAGTAATAGGGTCCCATTAGCACCCTTTGGGTACGGAACCCTAAAAACTAATTAAAATATGAGGACTAATGTTAGAATGGATGCAATGATTAAATCGGTCAATCAACTTTTTTACCCAAAAATTTACAGCGTTTTCGCGGAAGGCTTCACGTTATCAACGGACAAATACGCTTAATAATATGCTGAGATGGGGGCCTTTTTTAATCTCATACAGGCATGTCAATTTTAAGTTTATTGTTAATATGTTATTTTTAGTTTTTTTTTTCCTCTCGCCTTTACCGAGACTGAAAAAAAAAAAAAATTCTTTCTTTCTTAAATGATGAAATAAAAAATTAAGTAATTTGAGCTGCTTTGTGCAGCTAAAAAAAAATTGAAAAAAAAATAATTAAAAAAATAAAAATAAAAAATAATTAAAAAAAAACAATTGAAATCAAAAATGGAATAATTTTTTATTTATTTTGTGAGAGTAGATTTGATAATAATATGTCTTATGGAAACGGTATCAACCATAAAGTTCGCGAGAACAGACAAAAATGAAAATTTTGTAAACCAGTGTTATGTGTGTGTATAGTATTTTTTATATATTAGTCTATGCCTGCAGCTTCAGCCCCGTGAATGTCGTTTATCGCGCATCCCTCGGGAATTGTTCATCTTCCCAGGAGAAAAAGTAGCTTATATGTCAATCCGGGTTATGTTCTATCTGCATGCCAAATTTCATTAAAATCCATACAGTAGTATTTGCGTGAAAGAGTAAAAAACATCCATACATCCTCACGTTTTTCACGTTTCTATTAGTAGGAAAGTTGGATATTAGTAGGATGTGTATATTTTCTATGGATACCTGAAGATAGAAAAAAAACATTACTATTATTTATGAAAAATTTGTTTTCTTTTCTTTCATTAATTTCATTTACTTAATTAAGTAGTATGTTAAATTATCATTTACAATGACTAACATAACAAAAATAGTTTTGTAGGGACTGAGGAGACATCGATGGCCCCGGAATATGAATCAAAATAATGGTGGTTTGTCCATTGGGTAACCACATTTTCTCATGGAAATCTTTATGTATAGTGGGTATGACATAACGTCGCCTCAGTGCTTGAATGTCCAATCGACCATTGAACAAATTTTACCGGAGACGTTTTTAGGGTTCCGAAGTCCTACAAGGAACCCTTATAGTTTCGTCATGTCCGTCCGTCTGTCCGTCTGTCCGTCTGTCCGTCTGTCCGTCTGTCCTAATCCTTTACAGCTTAATAACTTCTACAGTTATAAACATAAGTAAATGAAATTTTGTTAAAAAATAGTCTGCATATAGATCTCAATTTTAAAAGAATAAAAAAATAGTTTTTACGTTCTTTAGGGGTGGCGCCCATACATGTGAAATGGGGAAAAAATAATTTTTTTCGCTGCACCCCATTGTATGGGGTATCATTGAATAGGTCTACTAAAATGAAGGTAATGTTTCATACACCACTTTTTTATCAGGTGTACCATCTGCGAAATATAGCCCGCCAAAGTGGCTTGCAATGTGTCCCCCCCCCTGCCATTTCTAAACTATGCAACGTAGAAACTTATAATCTTCCACATTGATAGACCTTTGTGAAAACTCTCTTTTAAAATTATTTCGAGTATAATGTGATTATAATTTTTTGAGTTATAGACAGAAAACCGAAAAATACTTAAAACGTCCTAGTTCAAAGGTCATTGACCTTAGAGAAAAATTATCGTGGCAAATAATGCTCCTTTAGCTACTTTCTATTTGAAAAAATCACAAAAATTAACGTTGACATCAATCAGACTTCTTAAATTTGGCTTCTTGAATTTATCGCTAGATGGCGCTACTAACAACACGCTCTGAGTCGCGAATGCTGCCGATTATTGCAAAAACTAAAATAGCCATGATTAATATTCGATTTGATTCGTTTGTACACCTACTTAAGGAACCCTATAATACTGAGCATGGCCCGACATGCTCTTGGCCGGTTTTTATTTTAGTTTATTATTGATTTAAGAGAAATATTTTAAAAACTTTGATGATTTAAGAATAATGTATAGCATATATTACATTATTCTTAAATTTTCAAAGTTTGAAAAGGCGACGATTAGAGTAATGTTTTCATGAAGAGTTAATTACAAGAATAGTTAATCGTAACTTATGTAGTAGTATAAGATAATGCCACTTTAACATCTACCAACCTAATCAACCGTGAAGTTAAGCAAATAACTAACATATTTACCGATACGCGATTAGTTAGTGATTGCGTATTCAGAGCACTACGAGACGCGCCCTTTGACGTACGAGTTAACTACGTTATATTAACTGCACAGTTTTGCGTCTCCGGTTAGTGTGGAGTAAAATAGAGGAGGAAGAGTGTTAGTTTCAATACAGGTTGTGTTTGTCACGTGCATATTAGTAACACTAATATATACTGTGTGTAAGGGGAACGCTTCCGAAAAAAAAATGCGATTCTTTTTTTAAATTTTTTCATATATATTTTTTTGCATTGTTCATACATAACCAGCTTTGGGCAGTTAAATAAAACTCATACAAAATGAAAAATGCAAAAAAATATTAAAAAATCTAAAAAAAGAATCGCATTTTTTTGCGTGGTTTCGTATCAGTAATCACCAGCACTATCACCTATCTTTGTCTTCGGAAGCGTTTCCCTAACACCCTGTATAATATCTATCGATAGTATCGAATAACCCCCAATGAATTATACTATCGATAGGCTTATCTATAGTATCGATCGGAAGGTTTCCAACAATAAATAAATAAATAAATATAAATATCTTCAGGACATTTTTACACAGCACCATCTAGTCCCAAACTAAACAGAGCTTGTGATATGGGTACTAGACAATGGATATAATACTTATATACTTTTTTTTTGTAAATACATACTTATAATACATAAGAAACACCCAGACCAACACAAACACTTATGTTCATCACACAAATATTTGTGTCCTGTGGGAATCGAACCCACGACCTCGTGATCAGAAGTCCGACACTCGAACCACTAGACCACAGAGGTCGTCGAATACTTTCGATAGTATCGATATTATCAAATTATTGTTACGATACTATCGATAGTATCGATTGTTTGAAATCAATCAATACTATCGATAGTATCGATACTATCATGCTATCGTTTAGATAGTATTGCAATATAACTATTGGTGTTCATTGACGTAATTTTTACATTGAATTTATCTTTTTAAAACTTTTGCTTTCCTAGCTTCTGTATTGGTACACGCCCCACTGTTAGGGTGAACCTACTTAACCATTTCTTTAATAATCTTATACCTACATCAATACTATCTATACGATAGCACAAAAGTATTGCATGATTTCGAACAATCTATGCTATCGATAGTATCGTAACAATAGTTTGATACTATTGGTACTATCGATAGTATTGTTTGATACCTGCCCATCGATACTATTGATAATATTGATAGGCCTATCCATAGTATGACTTATTTTAGGGGGGGACTATCGATAGATCGATAATCGATTTTTATGCAACACTAGTGCATATCTTAAGCAGTTGCCAATAGTTAATCTGAGAAGTGAAGCTCAGATTTCGTCATTGTTCACTATTGTTACACATACATAATTAAGATGACAGTCACGCTGCATAAAATAGTTACTGATATTCTAATTGTTTTTGTCAAACAAACAAACCTGAGAAACGCTAACATGAAGACTTAGATGCCTCAAATTTAGACAAATTAACTCAGCTTATCGCAGTCCACTACTGGACTTAGGCCTCGCCCAAGCTGCACCACAACACTCGCTCCTCTGCCTTCCAAATACAGTACATCTCAGGTACCTTCTTTAGGTCATCGGTCCACCTGGCCGGTGGCACCCTACGCTGCTTTTGCCGATTCTTGGTCTCCACTCAAGAACTCGTCTGCTCAACGGCCATCGGTCCTTCGACAGACATGGCCAACCCACTGCCACTTCAGCTTATTAATCCTACAAGCTATGTCGGTCACTCCGGTTCTTCTCCAGTAATCTCGTAACAGATTTTATCCTTCAAAGATAAATCTAAACATAGCTCGCTCTATAGCTCCAACTTCGGTCTGGCTAGTTATAAAACACATTATGAAAACGAGTCTACAAAGACGTTAAGGTCTTGGCTCAGATATAGATGCAGCCTACGTAGTGTCTCACTGATGGCCTCCACTTTTCCTGTCTAAAAATCTGTGTCTTGTGGGATTCCTGACAAGGTCTGAATCGCATTAACATCGGATTGTGGAAATGAGAATTACGATACATACGGTGGGTCTACAATAGTGATGCGACTCGAGTCCAATTTTACTCGAGTGACTCGAGTGACATCGTAAAAAAACGTACTCGAGTGAAAAAAAAAACGCTCGCCCACCACTCGAGTCACTCGCCCACCATTCGCCGAGACACACAGGTTTAAAACTGCTTTTTAAAAGAGATAAGTTAAAGTGCGTTGTTGTCACACTTTTTTGCACTTGTTACTTGTAGTGAACTCAAGTGAACTGTTGTGTTAAATGAGTTATCGACGTTTTTGAGTGAGTGAGGTGAGTGACCGAGTGACTCGTGAACCACTCGAGTGACTCGACCATTCGAATGATTGAGTGATTCGTGAACCACTCGAGTGACTCGACCACTCGAGTGGTACTCGAGTAAAATTGTAAAATGACTCGAATGACTCGAGTGGCAAAATCGGACTCGAGTCGCATTACTAGTCTACAATCCAGCAATTCTTCAGATAGGCTAATTTCATTTCAACGTTTATTTCTCGATTTTTGTGTCTCCTTCAACATCCTCGTACATTAAGTTATTCTCGTAATTTCCCGTACACTTCCCATAACTTAATTCCGCACAGATCATATCAGTCTGTGTACGAGTTATGAATACAAATCAAGTTTTATATTGAGATGATAATGTGACAACCATTTGATGTCAGCGTTTGATTAAGACGGTTTCCGTAATGTCTTGTGCCATATCAATCAAATATTTTGATGAGCACCAAATATTAAGTAGGGTTCTTCGCCTTAATTCATGGTAGATTTTAATTATTACTAAATTCATATTGGAATAGGAAATTATAGATTACTGAATAGGTACTTTTGATGTGTAAAAAAAGTACATGTTGATTAAAGGAACTGTAATATTTAACTTTTTGTTTTATTTAATTTTTTATTCTAATGTGTAGTTTTTTAGTTTTATTCAACAATATTTTCACTGCTTATGATAATTACATTGTAAAGATATAAATTGTGGAAAGAAAAAATCGCTCACGAGCAGGATTCGTACCTGCGACTCCTGGCTCAGTAAGCCAGTGTTTTAGCCACTAAGTTACCGTAAAGACTGCTCGTGGTATCGAATTTAACTTTCACTTACGTAATTATTTATTATTTTTAACGCATTTTACGCATGCGAATACGACTATACGACTTTGAATTAACTGCAAAGTTAGTCGAGTCGGTTTAGAAACACTGTTTCTTAATATGATATCGCTGACGTCACACAAAGATGTACCAAGTGGATGAGAATTTCGTTACCACGAGCAGTGTTCACGGTAGCTTAGTGGCTAAAGCACTGGCGTACTGAGCCAGGAGTCGCAGGTTCGAATCCTGCTCGTGAGCGATTTTTTCTTTGCACAATTTAAATCGTTAGATTCCACTTACGTCTTGGGTGACTTCAGCGACATCTTATTAAGAAACAGTGTTCTTTAACCGACTCGACCAAATTGTATCTTATTTATTATCTTTAGATTTTGCTTCGCATGCGTAAATGTGTTAAAAATAATTACGTTGTATTTAGAATTAATGCTTCTTTACATACATGAGCACCATAATCGTCCTTAATGAAATCGATTCGAAAGCAATTTCATAGTATCAATTTTATTATAATAAATGCGAAAGTAACTCTGTCTGTTTATGTGTTACCTTTTTACGCCTTAGCCACTGAACCGATTTTGATGAAACTTAGTACAGGGATCGTTTGGCACCCTGAAGTAAATAAGCTACTTTAATTCGCGTTATAGTACATCTACGCGGGTGAAGTCGCGGGCGACTACATTCATCAACATTATGTTTCACTTTTTTTTTCTCAACCTATACTGTCCCACTGCTGGGAAAAAGTCTCCCCCATGTTTTTCCAAACTTCCCTATCAGTAGCTTTTTCCGGCCAATTCTTTTGAAAAATATCCAGATCATCCCGCCAGCGTTTCCTCAGCCTATCCCAGCGACGAATTCCTTCCTGAGGCACGCAAGTAGCAATCCTTGCCCACCTTTCTGGATGCATTCTGCTGATATGGCCCGGAGTGGGCAGTACATTTTAACCTAGCAGACTTGTTGTTTACATCGGTAATACAGGTCTTGAACAAACTGTGCATAATGTTTAATCTTCATAGGAATTATGATTACCTACAAACATTCCTGTAACCAAATTCCATAACCACATACAACTCTACAGATCAAATTAAGAATTACTTCCCCCAGTTCACCCAGTCATCCAGCCATGCAACTATATTTACCGTACGTTAGTCCGCAGCCCACGTATAAATGTTGAACACGTTGCATACTGGATGCGAATCTAAACACGATCGATACGTGATTGAAACGTTGCGAGTGCTGGTCAGCGGTCGTTGATTTTGAACCCTTTCATAGACAGCAGTATCAGACTCTTACCGATTAAAACCACCATGAGATTTCTCTTACTACCTCTGGCCGGGGATGTGAGATACGCTCTGTATTTTCTCCAACCCCGGCAGGTCTCGGCTCGCCACTAGCAAGCGAGCCCTATCTTGTAGCAACTCTTTGTGTAAAATCTGGATTTTACTGAGATGCTTAAATAATCTTTTTACTTATGTTTTTTAATAATATTAAATCAATTTATTCTATTCTCACAATATAATTCACACTACTCAGTTTAGTAAATGTAGCAAAATTACAAAACCTGAGTTTGTTAGAGACTGGTTCCTGAAATTTGCTTTAGCTAATTATTAATTCAAGTAAATATAACTAATTAGATTACCCTTTTGGAATTATTTTAGCAGTTATAATAATATGTTTAAAATACACTATTAGTATGATGTCATCCATACAAATTTAAAATTACTTGTATAATTAATATTTTTTTTTTTATCATGCTATATTTTTGGTAAATGAAGTGATTTAAGTTATTTGAATTTACAAATAGACATCAGTGAAAATTAAGTGTCCTGGAAATTGTCTGTGCAAAGAACATTAATTTTAACTCTATTTGACTAAACGCTGATATTAGCTCTAAAAGTATATTTTGGAATTAACAAAAAACTACATACGTACTCTTTAATTTTTCTTCTAAATCTAAATAATGTTTTAATCTATATTATAATAAAATTGTAAAGGTCGAAAAGTCTGTACATTGAGTTTTTTTTGGCGAAAACCGGCTAGGGGGACTAGAAATAAGCAATAGAGCACGAATCAGTCTAAACGACTATTGAAATAAAAAAACATCCTAATTTTAATAGAGAAGATGGTTGGCAGCTACCACCTGTTTGGAACCCAGTCCTGAAAATAATCAAGTCCCAAACAGCATGCAAAACTGTAAAAGATAATGATATTGTGAGTGATCACTGCGCGTGCATCGAAGCGATTTTGATTAATAATATTGTACGGTAGATTAAAATATTTTTTTAGAAATATCTGTAAAGTCGATTGTCATCTTATTCTACCTGCGACCACGAAATGCTGCAAAGCTTTCGAAACTTCAGGAAAACCATAACATAACATCACGCCTGTATTTCCCCGAAGGGGTAGGCAGAGGTGTATAGTACACCCACATTTCGCCAGTTATGTTTTTATCCCATGTAATAGGGGGCGAGCCTATTGCCATTAACCGGGCACAAATCCAGACTCCGGGCTGCTACTGAGAATTTCCTAATGAAAAAACCCAATTTGCCCGACCCGGGAATCGAACCCAGGACCCCATGCTCAGCAGTCGCGCTTGCGACCACTAGACCAACGAGGCAGTCAGGAAAACCAATTTAAATAATATATGCGATTTAATCCGGTTAAACTTTGTTTTATTATATTGTATATATTGCTTTCATACTGAATGTAAAAACTTTGCAGAAGTGAAAAAATAGGTAATTTAAGTTGAATAAAGCGAGGTGCATGCATTGAATTATGGGAGTGTTCAGCAAAAGTTTATGGACATCGTGTTAGTTTAGATTGGTTTCCTTTGTTTTACGCTCACTGGTAACGGAAGCATTAATTTTAGATTTATTCTAGGTTTTGTTATTTAGATTTCGAAATGATGTTTCCATCATTATTCTTACTTATTCCGTTGGCTGAGCGATCCAAAATGTGTCTTGGCCTCCGAAACGAGAGACCGCCACTTCCATCATTATGAATCTTGTTAAAAGGTCAGCCAATGCTAAAAGTGGCCCTAGAAATTTCTAATAGGGTTTAGTTATAACCCATACTCGATTAAGATATCCTTAATAAAATAAATCATAACAAAATCCTCATCACACAAAACTAATTCAATAAATTACCCAAAAACCACATTAGAAATATTAGAACACCACCGTATACATCACAATCAGACAATAACCCGGTTAAATGGCGAGTCGTCGGTGGCCACGCTCTATTGGACAAGAAACTTATCTTCTACTCGACCGGGTTGTGCCCGCACGTTCGTCCTAAACCAATACGTGATTGCGTTCGCTTCATTTGACGACGCCAAACAGTTGTAAGATTATCGCCGCTGTGTGTTCGAGCTGAATTTTGAGTATTGTAAATATGTTCCTTAGTGGTTTTATGGGAAATTTGATGGAGTTATTTAAATTAAACATAACATAATCAGCCCATTACTGTCCCACTGCTGGGCACGGGACTCTTCTCAGTATGAGAAGGTTAAGGCCTTAGTCCACCACGCTGGCCTAGTGCGGGTTGGTGGACTAGACACACAATCGAGAACTCTATGGAACACTCAGGTGTGCAGGTTTCCTCACGATGTTTTCCTTCACCGTTACAGCAAGTGATAATCAAATTCTGATCCGCATATGAATCCGAAAAGTCAGAGGTGCGGGCCGGGATCGAACTCGCACCCTCCTGCATGGAAGGCAAGCGTTCAACCACTAGGCTATCACTTCTGAAATATCCATCACTGTTTAAATTTAAGCGAGCTTAAATCAATATGTAATTTAATATCGTCGATGAGAGTGCAATGCCACGTAACAACATTTAGTTATAAGGTCTAATTTACAACGTTATTCAATATAAAGTTAGACCTTATAGCAAAATTCTGTTACGTAGTATTGTTTTCTCACCAACGACGACGTAATCATTATTACGAGCCCCTAGCCCATCGTGTTTAAAATTTGTTGCAGTGTATTTTTTTTAATTCTTGTATGATAATAATTATCAGCTAAAAATTATTCATCTTTCGTTCTTCTCAGGCTAAAACCAAGTATTTCCAAAAGAATGACTGATGACCATTTCCTTGAAAACTACTTCAAGTTTATCAATCAACACAGCCTATCGCAGTCCACTGCTGGACATAGGCCTCTCCCAAGTTGCGCCACAACGCTCGGTCCTCTGCCTTCCGCATCCAGTCCCCCCCAGCCACGTTCTTTTGGTCGTCGGTCAAGTTTATCAAAAAACCAAAATTAAATTGTATAGGTACGTTCATTTACAGAGTTATTTTTTTACGACAAGGTTTGAAAAGTTCTGTAAATAATGAACAAAATAACAAAAAAATGTTTCATGCAAAAACGAGAGAGTTGTAACTTCATCTTAGGGGTAGAAATGAACTTCGTAAAACATTTACTACTGTAGGCAAAAGGCATGTTTATGCAAATTTAACTTCCCTACATTTAAAATTCCATATTTTTATAAGGTCAACTCTCAAGAAAAATTGTGGGCAAGATCTTTCATAACCACATTCTACCCGCAAACGAAACACGATCTCTTTATTGCACTCAAAAGAACATTTTATGGACTTACTGCCAGAACCACGAATGAATATTTCAAATTAAAATTATTCCATTCGAGCCTTCAATTAAAAGGGGTTCCAAGCATTCGGAACAGGTCTGAAGGAAGACATTTCTAAACGAATTGGTATAAAAATTGAATACGGACGAAGCCAGCCGTCACGATTATTTTGATGACAGTTCAAAGGAATCGGTATTAGGAAAAAAACGATGCGTCTCATTCTTTTGGCTGTGTATAGAGAATTTGTTGATGGACTCTCTGTTCGCTGTGTTTGCAAAAATGCGGAAATAAAATTTCATCAGTATTTTATGTGGGTCAGTAAAAGTAAATTATTTTACGTTGAAATAGAAATGCTCAGGTATCTGTGATATTATTTTAATTACATCACTTTCCTATTTCAGATCGTGTAACAAACCTGTGGCACGTTGTTTAAGTTTTGAGTCAAACACTAAAGAAACTTTTGTTAAAATTCCTTCTTTTCTTACAAAAAAACAACGACTTCTTAATTTTTCTTCGTACCTTTTCCCAATTATTTTGAGGTCGGCTACTGCCAGTCTAACCAAATGCGGCTGAACATTAGTATTTTACACGGAGTGACTGCCATCAGACCCCCGCAACCTAGTTACTGGGCAATACCGATATTCTAAGATAGACCAAGCAGTGATAGCCTAGTGGTTGAGCGCTTGCCTTCCACGCAGGAGAGTCTGAGCTCGACTCCGGCTCACCCCTCTGAGTTTTCAAATTCATGTGTGGATCTGAATTCATTTATACCTTGCTTTAACGGTGAAGGAAAACATCGTGAGGAAATCTGCACACCAGAGAGTGCTCCATACAGTTCTCGATGGTGTGTGTAGTCTGCCAACCCACACTAGGCCAGCGTGGGGGACTAAGGCTTTAGCCTTCTCGTACAGAGAAGAGGCCTGTGCCCAGCTGTGGGACAGTAATGGACTGATTATGTAAGGTTAGACCAGTTGTCAGACTCAGAATTCTGACTACCCATAACGACTGCCATAGTTATTTGTATGACAACCAGGACCGACAGCTTAACGTGCCCTCCGAGGCATGGAGGGGACTTGAAGTGCGAAACGGTCACCTATCCAAGGACTGACCGCAGCTAGCGCTGTTGAACCTCGCAGGTCTTGCAATACATGTGGTTAACCATACTCAGCTACGAGCCCTCACAAAATAAAAACCCACTAAAATCACTCAGGTATATTTATTTAACCTAGATTTTTCGAAAGAATTCTTCACAAAACTATTGACTCCCCAAAGCTGACCAATACCAAATAAATTCGCCCAATCAAACGGAAGGAGATAATTGAAAAGATAAGTAAAGAATTACCTTCCTTTTATCTTTTCTCCTTGTCGTATGAAATCTGCGAAGATCGCCGATATTACACTGGCGAGCAAATAAATGGGGTACTTAGTACCAGCTTAATAGTCACGTGATGTAGCTCTGTCCACATTATTTACCCGACCGCGAGCGAAGTTGGGTAATGTGTTTGGAAGTAGCGGTTTCTTTGTAGTAGATATCTGCTGAACTACAGTAATTGTGTGCCAGAAGTTTGTGCGACGATTTTCGGTTTTAATGTCTAATGTTTGTTCTTTTCCTATTGAAAAGGCAGAGTTTAAGCGGTATTTGAAGGCAGGTAGATGTGGTGTATTGAGTTTTGTTATTGCTCATTGCTCATAAATATCGTCGTATTTTCTGTAGATAGGAAAAGCTGAACCGCAGAAGTCAAGGTTAGGTTGAGGTTGACCTTTTTATTATTTTGGGTACAGTATCAATATATTCAAATCCACGCCTGAGGGAACAGGTTGGAATAGTTTCATGATTTAATAAATTATTCCGCAAATTCTGGAAACACGCATCAATAACCCCCCCTGAATAATGGAATCAAATTACACATCCTAACTATTAAAATGCTGTAATTGTCTGTTTGTTTGTTCAAGCATCATTTAAAAACTACTGAATACAAAAAAAATACTACCAATTTGAGGCAACATTTTTCATTATAATGACGACGTCTGTGGTCTAGTGGTTCGAGTGTCAGACTGCTGTTAACGAGGTCGTGGATTCAATTCCCACAGGACATAAATATTTGTGTGATGAACATAAGTGTTTGTGTCTGGGTGTTTCTTATGTATTATAAGTATGTATTTACAAAAAAAAGTATATTAGTATTACATCCATTGTCTAGCATCCATAGCACAAGCTCTGCTTAGTTTGGGACTAGATAGTGCTGTGTAAAAAATGTCCCAAAAGATATTTATTATATTTATTTACATGTGCTGGTTTTTTTATCGCAGACCACAGCGTCAAAGCCGCGGGCGTAAACTACATACATACATACATACATATTATTACGCCTGTTTCCCATTGGGGTAGGCAGAGACTATGGATTTCCACCTGCTACGATCCTGACACACCTCTTTCGCTTCATCTACGTCCATTAACCTCGTCATGCATGCTCGTCGGTTTAGAGAACTCTTAACCTGGCATTTTTTGAGAACATCCGCGATTTGATCGCGATACGTTCGCCGAGGTCGTCCCCTTCCAACTCTTCCATCCACACTCGCTTCGTATACTTGTTACGTCAATCTCCTCTCGACCATCCTCTCTATATGCCCAAACCATCTTAACATACCTTTCTCAATCTTTGTCACTACATCTTCTTTCACTCCACAACGCTCCCTATCATGTTATTCCTTACTTTATCTCTTAAAGTTACACCACACATACTACACATATAGGGCGTAAACTAGTTTACAATAAATAAAGCACGTATCAAAACAGACGATTAAATGTACAGTTGTACAGTGCAGTGCAAATAAACTGCAAGTGTGAATTAAAGCGAAATTCTCGCCATTGCAAAGTGGATTGCTGTGTAATCCGATCGGAGCTGATTCTGAATTTTGTATTTATTTATTTACGGTAATCAAATAATGTAAGAATGGTGGATGTTGTAGGTGGTGTTGGGTTATGTGGGCGCGGGAATTAAAGGGAAACTGATTAACTCGGTGCATTGTCTCGTGAAAATGAAAGCGGAATATAAAGTGCTTTCATGTTAATATGGGATTGTGAATAAGGATTAAGCGATTGGATGCTATATATTCTTAATTTTAAAATAACGTGAAATGAACAGAATTCTATCAAAACTTGACATGCAGAAGTTGACTATGTTGTTTTGTCGTTCATATGGGTTTTTGGGTGTTGTTTATTTATTTATTATTATTGGAACAGACAACAATTGGGTCTAGTGTGATCGTCGTGGATGATCTTATGAGACCTAACTGATAAAAGACAAAAATATATAAAAAACGGTACGGTACGGTAGTTTAAAATATATTTTTTTAGAATAGTCTGTAGGGACACTGCTGACGCATGGATTTAGTACAACGCGCTTAATTGTATAAGCGCAGCGCAGCAGTCGTCTCCCCGCAGCCATACAGTTAGGTCGTAATAATCCGTAGTTAAAATGTAGTATATTTAATTGTCTAACATGTCTGGTACCAGAAGTAAAGTTTATATATTCCAACAAGTGAGTTCACTACAACGACATCGACCCCCACCCCCTAAAGTGGTGACCCCAACATTTGAACGCGCAACTTTCGCAACAGAGGATGCAAAGACAGAACAACATGGGAGACGACTCGCCCCTTTCGCGTTGGCCAAGGGGGCTCACGACCTGACTGCACCGGATAACCAGATCAGCCGACAGGAGCGACTACCGGAACGTATGGCCAGCACAGGACTTCCCGGAGCGGCACAAGGGCGGCGGCACTCATCGCGTACGTCCAGGCATCCGATGTACGAGTCCAGGCTGAGTCAGCTATTCCGGCAGAACGTCGCTGAATGGCAGAACCTGTAGAATGCGTTACGCTACTTCGTACGAAAAGCTTCGCACGAGCGTCATACGAAGAGCAACAGAAGCACCAACTGAGTGAAACGTCTTGTGATTTTGTGTTAAAATTGTGTCGGTATTTTTAGAATTTATAATTGTTATGTAGTGAATCGGTGATAGGTATATTATTTTGTTGTATTCAAGTCCCACGTATCGACCGTCAACCGCTATCGCATTTCTGTTGAGCTTGCATTGTAAGAATTGGCGCTCCAGTAATGCGATACGTGTGTTTACTGTAGAGTTCCGCTTAATTTAAATCAGATAGTAACTACTGTACTTGTTTTATAAAGTTGATTGTTATATTTTGTAATTCATTTTGATTTGAAATGTAAAAAAAAAACAAGTTTTTTTTTGTTTTTAAGGGGGATGTAGTGTAGGGACACTGCTGACGCATGGATTTAGTACAACGCGCTTAATTGTATTAGCGCAGCGCAGCAATCGTCTCCCCGCAGCCATACAGTTAGGTCGTAATAATCCGTAGTTAAAATGTAGTATATTTAATTGTCTAACATGTCTGGTACCAGAAGTAAAGTTTATATATTCCAACAAGTGAGTTCATTACAACGACTTCGACCCCCACCCCCCTAAAAGTCTGTAAAGACGCTTGTCATTTTAGTCTTCCTGCGACTACGAACGCTGCAAAGCTTTCGAAACGTCCGGAAAACCAATTTAAATAATATACGCGATGTAATCCGGTTAAAATTGTTTTATTATAACGTGTAGTGATCGCGAAAACCTAAGAAATTATTAAATATAAAAGATAAAGTCTTATTTTTTGTGATACATAAATTCGAGCAACGGAAACTCAGATGAAAGTGAACTGCAAAAGCACTTTAAACATTAATTTATTAATAGAGTTCAAAAAACACTTATAGCTCACCATAATTTTCGGTGCAATTTTTACAAACACTACTACATCAAAGCCTTCCAAAATCCCTCATATTCCCCTCATACCTGTCGAGCCACGTCACTCACTGATACAACAGCCTGCAGTAATGTAGTGACAAACAGACGTACACAACGTGCACTACATTATGCCATACATCAGCGGTACTCTAAGTGTGTTCCGCGGAACCCTAGGGTTCCACGATATCCCTGTAGGGGTTCCGCAAGAATTTAGAAAAAAAAAACAAAACACCTCTCTCTGGTCACTGGTCGAACGTTTTGAATCCGCCCGCCGCGCGTATACTTGTGAGCGCGCAGTCCCTTTGATAAAAGCCGCCTCTGAATTAGACGCTATAGTTGTGAACAAGCGACTTTCGGCTCTATCTTCAAAAGCATAAAGTCGAGATTGTTTACAACGCATTTTTTTGTATTTATATTTTTATTTCCGCTTTTTGTTTATCAAAGGCGCCGACTCGAGTATTTTTGAGAATGTTCGAGTTCGAGTCTAGGACTAAGTATAAAAGCGCTATTATATAAAAAAAGTCGCGCCTCGTCAGTCAGTTGACGATTAGCGTTCGGAGCGATAAGTTCGTACCTACCTACTTACAAGCTGGCTAGCCTGCTGCCTTCTTGTAAGTTCTACTGCCCGCTGTATTCTGATTGTATCAGTTTTGTACATTTCTTCTTTGGACTAAACTTTGTCTCATAAACGCAGTAACGATTGTGCATTATTTTGACCCTACCATCCTGACGTGTAACATTATTAATAAAGAAGAATGGAACGTTGGCTTAAAGGTGTTAAACGTGTTGCAACGACATCTTCTAATGACGCTGAATGTTCAAAAGCAGTACGCGCGGAGAATACAGCAATTACCGATCCAGACGATGATGCCACGACGTCAAGCTCCACGGTTTCAAAGACGAAAAAAAGGAAGTATGATGAATCATATATCAGTTTCGGATTTGTTGATTCCAACGGCTCACCTCTCTGCATGTTATGTAGTAAACTGCTTCCTAATAGTTCCATGGCACCTGCCAAATTACGCAGACATTTAGAAACTGTACACCCCGAGTCTAAAGACAAGAATAAAGAATTTTTTGTTCGTAAAAAAGAACAGTTATTGGAAAGTCAAAAAAATATGATGCATGTAACACAAACTATCAATGAAAAGGCCACGGAGGCATCATATTTAGTTAGCTATCGCATTGCACAAGCAGGTGAAGCGCACACTATCGCTGAGAATTTAATAAAGCCATGTGTGTTAGACATAACAAAATGTATGCTCGATGAAAAATCTGCAAAGCATCTTTCTACTGTACCGCTATCAAACGATACTGTTTCACGGCGAATCCATGATCTGGCAAGCTACGTCAAACAAGAACTAGTTGCACGTCTACAAAAAACACGATTCGCCTTGCAAATGGATGAGTCAACTGATGTCACTGGTCTGGCTATCTTGCTGGTTATCGTGAGATATCCATATGAACGTTCTTTTGAAGAAGACATGCTTATGTGTTCACCGCTGCCCACAAACACTACCGGGGAAGAAATTTTTAATAAAATAAACATATTTTTTATAGAAAATAATCTTAGTTGGAACGATTGCATTGACATTTGTACAGATGGGGCCAAGGCGATGACAGGTAAAACAGCAGGAGCAGTATCACGAATAAAAAGTAAAGCGCCTAATTGTAGTTCCAGCCATTGTATTCTGCATAGACAAGCACTTGCGATGAAGCAAATGCCGTCAAATCTAAAATTAGTTATGGATGAAGCGGTAAAAATAATTAATTTTATCAAATCACGACCACTACAATCCCGATTGTTCTCATTATTGTGTGAAGATTATGGCAGCAAACATAAAACACTGCTGCTCCATACAGAAGTGCGATGGCTGTCTCGGGGTAAAACTTTAACAAGGCTATTTGAACTTAGAGCCGAGTTACAAATGTTTCTTTCAGCAGATACAGTTTCTTTTAATTTGAAAGACCGTTTGTATGATAAAACTTGGTTGTTCCGATTGTCTTTTATGGCGGATATCTTTCAAAAACTGAACGAATTGAATTTATCATTGCAAGGTAAACAGACAACAGTGTTCCAGGCCTATAACAAAATAACTGCCTTCAAAAGAAAATTAGATTTTTGGATTATTTGCGTTGGTAAGAGAGAAATAGAAAGCTTTACGTCACTCAGTGAGTTTGTTAGCGATAACGACTCGGAAATGTTTCAAGATGATGTGTTTGAAGAATTGGTCCAATATCTCACTTCGATGCGCGCATCTTTTGTAAAGTATTTTCCCGAAGAACATAATACAAAAATGAAGCTGAATTCATGGATTCATAATCCTTTTTTACCCAACTTGCAAAAGCCCGAAAGTATGTCAAACGAGATATATGAATCTCTTTTAGAAATGTCATCAGACACAAGTATGGAGTCACTGTTCAAAACGACGCCTCTCAACGATTTTTGGTGCAGAATCCGTGATGAATATCCAATGCTTGGCAGAATGGCTCTGAATATTCTTCTCCCGTTCCCAACAACATATTTGTGCGAAACAGGATTCTCAACCTATGCAGCCACGAAAACAAAATATCGCAATAGACTGGACGCCGAACCTGATATGAGACTTCAAATGTCTTCTATCAAACCTGATATCAACCAATTGATGAAAAATAAAAAACAGTTTCATACCTCCCATTAGTTAAGATTTTTCCATTTTTAATATCTTCTATTATTGTACTTGGCATGTGGTTAAAGTAAGTAATAATTAGTAACTGTTACATTGTACTTTTATTATGCTTATATAATAAAGAATACACTTTTAAAAACTATTGTTTTATTGTAGGGTTCCGTCAAGTATTTTGCTTGTCAAAAGGGTTCCGTGACCAAAAAAGTTTGAGAACCGCTGCATTAGACTATACTTAACACCTATTTTATTTTACCTATGTTCGCAAATAAATGATTTGAATTTGAATTTGACATTTTTACACAGCACCATCTATTCCCAAACTAAGCAGAGCTTGTGCTATGGGTACTAGACAATGCATATAATACTTATATCCTTTTTTTTTTTGTAAATACATTCTTATAACACATAAGAAACACCCAGACCAACACAAACACCTATGTTCATCACACAAATATTTGTGTCCTGTGGGAATCGAACCCACGACCTCGTGATCAGCAGTCCGAACCTCGAACCACTAGACCAATAAAATAAATGAGTTTAATAATGTGAGAATAATGTAGGTTAATTAATATCAGGAATAAGAAAATGAGATTGACGATGAAAATGTGCCCTTAAACAGTAAATATATAAATGCCTTAGCATGTAGGAGCCGGCCAGTCCCTACACGTTTTTGATCTAATAATGATAATGATTTGCTTGGTTTCGAAAGTTGGTGGTTACCTTGCTGGTTCCCTTCACAGAATTAGCATAGGATATATACTAACGACAAGAAGACTTAAGCATGAGTGCTCGTAAAATTGCTCGGCTATGTGTACGGGGCGGGGCGAGCGCGGGGGCCGAGCGCGGTGCGCGGCGTGTGGACCGGGCAGTCTCTCGGCTGTCCCAGCCAATGTATTGCATGTAAACGCGCTCCCTCAAGGTCACCGGCGAGCGAGCTCACACGTACAGGGGAGTGTCACCGCTGTGGAATTAGTAAATAGATATTCATTGTTTATAAATGAAATAGTAAGTTTTCATTTTATGTTTTTTGTTGACAATATCAGAAAACTGTAAATTATGTGTATTCATCTTTTTATTTGTTTATAAGTTTCAATCTTCCCACTGCCCTTAAAACTGTCAGACATATTCGGATATTATTCAAGACTAATGGCTATAAATGAGGCATCTTGACGAGGATAAAGGTAAACAGCAGTCAACATCAGAATCAATTCATTTATATTCTTAACCAGGTTTAATTTCGATCCTCTGATTGCACCATAGTAAAATGCTCGTTTAAAACCGACAAAATCTATGGAGTTACCGTCAACCCGTCCATTATTCATTGACAGTAAGCATATCATTACCGTCGGTAAGTTACGGTAATGATCGTAATGACCGCCGTTTACCGTCCGCCGGTAACCGGTTTTTAAACGGCCCGCCATACATTATTTATATGCCCGACTGTTTATACTATTAAAGTTCTAAAGAATTTCAAAAAATTGTTTGTTCTTTTGTAGAAGGATAGAAATGAAAGATATTTTGTGTTTGTTCAATTTTACCTGACACTTTTTGTCCTTCTTTACAATGATATTTAAAAGTACAGATATGTTACTTGCACTTGCAACTGATGACTCGAAAACGTCCTAATAGCACTTTTTTCTATTAATCCGCGTCAAGTAAGGCGCCCAGCGTGACTGGTGACAAAAAAAAAACTAAAATGCCGTCGTGCGTGTACAGAAAGTGTTCCAATTATGACGCGAAAGTATCTTGAAGCAACCAACTTACTTACTTTGCACTAGTTTATGTGTATTGTGCTTCCGCTGTGTACGGAACATTTTTTTTTGTTTTGTTAGGCTATGGCATATCTGTACTTTGAAATATCATTGCCTTCTGCTGTAACATAAAAATATCTAAATAAAGGTAGTAGAAGTGGCAAAGGGACCTGAACTCGTCGCCGCGTACAGGTGTCTTCCAGGACACCAGTGCGTGAACTGTTTGCTTGATCATCAGTGCTGTTTTGGACGCAGAGTCACTAAAATTGTATTTCGCAGCATATCTAGCAGCGGATTTTTTTCAAGGCTTTATTGATTTTGCAAACAGATACTCGACACGTGTTTCGCCTCTCCACGGAGCATCCTCAGGAGATGTTGACCCGTCGACCGCACGGACACGAATAAATAAAATAAATAAATAAATATTTTGGGACATTTTACATAGTACCATCTAGTCCCAAACTAAGCGGAGCTTGTGCTATGGGTACTAGACAATGGATATAATACTTACATACTTTTTTTTTGTAATTACTCACTTATAATACATAAGAAACACCCAGACCAACACAAATGCTTATTTATGTTCATCACACAAAGATTTGTGTCCTGTGGGAATCGAACCCAGTGATCAGCATTCCGACACTCGAACCACTAGACCACAGACGTCGTCAATTGAATCAACATCTGTATTTTTCCTGATTTTTGCATATATATATCATAATCCATTAATCGGACCTTCTGCATATGCATATAGGTATTTGTGATCTAGGACGGTACTGTATATTGCATTCAAACTTTTTGACCTAGTTTTTTGGCGGAATTAACACTAAAATTGTAACTTCATAATTTGTGTGTCAAGGATTTCCACAAAGTAACGCCTGATTCGATTATTTACATTTAGTTTATTTTATTTTATAATTACTCCATTAAAGTAGTCATTCAACATGCCGCTATTTAATACAATTCCATCCAAAAATAATGGCCCATCGCCAAACATATTAATGGAAGCTTTGCATTTTATAATCCCATTAAAACAAGTAATAAATGATCACGACATCTAAATCCAACCCCTCAAAGAATTATGAAGACTGCTCAACTTCATTAAGGAGACTTCAGAACCGGTCCCATAGATTAAGGCACCCCTACAAATGAACCGAGATCTATGACCTCTCGACTTATTACTTTAAAAGCCTGTTTGATAACTAAAAACTGCAATTTGGAGACGCTTTTGTGGAAGTCAGGAGTAAAGTCTGTTTTTATTATACAAACATTGCAGTATCTAATTTTATGGCCTTGAATATTTTTCAAGTGGTATAAACAGAAATGGTTGAAGGGTGAAAACTTCCAATCAATATCGAATAAAATAATATTCACGAAAATCGACCAGATGGATGGACGCGTACAAGTAATAGGGTCCCGTAGGCACCTTTTTGGATACGGAAACCCAAAAATGTGAGCAAAAGAGTACGATACCAAAATTGTAGACATTTAGAATTGATAATAGGACAAATCGAATATTTGCGAAAATCCTAGGATGATTGCGAAAGACCGGTTGGAATCTTAGAAGAGCTATTATCAGGATCATCGCAAAAATCCCAGTTTGTTTAGGACAGTTGGAAGTTTGAACGCTGATTGGCTAATATAAGAGTCGATTTGTAACATCTTCATTCTCGTTGATCAGAACATGGCTCGAAAGACGAAGGAATGTAGCTGTAAGCCAATCGGCGCATCCGTCAGTGTACAACGTTCATATAAGCCATTCAGCGCTCATTACGTGAGCGGTTATTCGCGTCTAACCTAAGAAACCCCGGATTTTTAAAAATAGCTCGGATGATAAAGAAAATCTTTCATAGATTCCAACTATCCGGTCCTTTGCAATCGTCCTAGGTTTTACGCAAAGATCCAATTTTTTCGATTATCCTACGACAAATATACACGATTCGCTCAGAAATGTAGGCGTTAAACCAGGTACATAATTATCCATTCGGTTCCTACAGAGCGTTCGGTTACTTACTTAATAAACAAACTGATTCTAGTATAAAAAAACTATTAACTGAAGCCTCTTATTAACACATTTCTATTTTCAGTTCTTCAATACTTTGGGTTGAAACACTTTCAGTTGAACTTTCTGAGTGTTCTTAATAGTACAATTAAACTGTCAATTTTGTTAAATTAAATTATTCGTCCTGTCCCACTTAACTCTTAGTGGCCCAATTTGTTCGTTAACTGAAGTTTCTGTCATCGCCGTACTTCATATTACTGACAGAGCTGTAGACTGAGGGACTTTACTCATGACGCGACGCGATGCGAGAGATATTACTTCGATTGTCGACTCGAGTTGTACGTACGTTCTAATTGATACCAAATATATTTCCAACAGATTACTAGTTGCGCAACAGAAGTCACTCATCGATATCCCGAACAGAGAATCACGTGCAAGTCGAAACAAGTGCCAGCGCTCGCACGCACCCGTAAATTTATTTGAAATAGGATCGCAGGTCATTAGAACGTACATGCAATTCAATATCGAGCAGATCTGTGAGTGATATCGTCAATCCATGCAATTCTGCGTCGCGTCGCGCCATGACTAAAGTCCCTTAATTGATTCATAAAAATATATTTTACGAAATGAATAGGAATCTGTTATAACAATCGAAAAAACTGTTGAAACTGATGTCAGACTAAGTTTGAAGTTGTTATCACAACAATTCGACATGCGAGGAGCCTTCAAGAAACGAGCATACGTCTTTTTAACCGACGAAAACTTTTTACAGAGTGGTCAGATTTTGATCATTATTTCTTTCTTTTAATGGATAGGGTATATCTCGAAGTTGGTCCCATTTAGATTTCAAAATCAAAATCCACCCCTAAGGGTAGTAAAACAGGGGATGAGTGTTTGTTCACCCACTGAATTCTTACCTGTTAACCGATTCTGTTGAAACTTGACACACATAAATATAGTTCGACATAATGGAGACCTGGAGTTAGATTTTAACCACAAAAAAATGAAAAATAAAACTTTTTAACAAAAAATTGAACCGACGAAAACAGAAACTGAAAAGCGAAAAATAACTAATTATGAGTCGGCGCCAAACAACCAATCAACGAAGATCATTAAATTACTTTAAATAAATAATAAAAACAACGTCACATCAAATACAACGTGAAATTTTCAACGATAAACAATAACTTTCCAAAAATGCGTTCTCCGCTCGGCCACTTGCAACTTACACGCACTTTGCTTGTTAAAAGTTCGTTTGGCGCCGACTCATAATTAGTTATTTTTCGCTTTTCAGTTTCTGTTTTCGTCGGTTCAATTTTTTGTTAAAAAGTTTTATTAAAAGGTCGGCAACGCATCGGCGACTCCCTTGGTGTTGCGGATGTCCATGGGCGGTGGAGATTACTTACCATCAGGTGAACCGCTTGCTCGTTTCCCCCCCTATGTTATAAAAAATAAAGTTGTATAGTCAAACGCATAATCGGTGGTAAAAAAACAGTATACGCCCAGCCCTAAGTGAACTAAGCCGGATATAATGGTTTTTACCTTTGATATGCGGTCGACTGTATCGTTATAGGTACTAAGTTTGAAACAAAAATTCATGTATCGGAAAAATGTAATGCCATCATCAAATTTAATTATTTTTATTATAATAATACATCACTACATTTCCAAAGTATATTGGACCTAGACTATTTCATTCAGTCATAATAAGATGTATAACTTGTTGTATCATGTTTTTTAACTTTTATCTTTGTATATTATAATAAAACAAGTTTAACCGGATTATATTGCAGATATTATTTAAATTGGTTTTCCTGACGTTTTACGTTTTAACTTTGTGCTTTAATTAAAAAACACTATTGCAAATGACAGCTTGGCAACAGACAAACGATGAGTAGACAACTTGCCATTATAAACCGAAGTAGTGTATTTTTATTGACATTCTCACTTTAATTATGTCAAACATAAAACATGGTAATTGGCATAATTATAGTGGAAGGTTTGATGTAAAGTACGAACGTTTTGTATTTTCCGTGTAAAAACAGATGTTTGTTAAATATTAAAGAACTAAAAAGGAAAGTTGTAACTGCGTAGGATACATTTCTAATGAGTTAGGAATTCCTACCGCGTAGATATTTATAATGAGTCAGGAATTTATTACGAGTCTATTTTTAAAATAGGAAATGAGAAACCTACAACTTTTATTCCCGCACACAGGAAGCTTCACTTATGCTAAATACATTATTTCCAAAATCAACTTATAAATCATTAAATAAATCATTAAATAATCTCTTCTTTCTTTCCAGATGGGACAAAAGACCAACAAATGGATCTCGACCAACGACAGCCTGCCCTGATGCTATAATAACTCCCCAAAATGGAAAGACGCGAAGAGATCCACCGCCATGGGTGCAGCATCGCCAAGCAGACGATCCTGACCACTCACCCCAGCGGTCTTCAAACCAGAGTGTCAGTAGAACTTGCGAACTTCGATGCTCTGTGTCTTCATGCGGAATGTAAAGGCAGTCCCAAAAGACCATGGGAAAGCAGCCCCTTTGCGGCACGCCGAGGTCTTTTAGGAGGGGTCTCAGCACATGCCACCCCTGTCCTAGGGAGAAGGAGTGATCTGGTCAATGACGGTAGGTTGTCCCAACAATGCTCTCCTGTTATGAGGAGACGGGAAATCCTGGACAGTCCTGGAGGGTCTCCTCTGCTGTCCAGGAGGTCGGATATCGAGGAAGAAGACTGTTCGTATGTGGATAACAGTGTCATCAGTGGCTGGTTGAAGTTTCGAGACAACAAGCGGGTGAGTGGATCTCTTATAACCGTTAAAACCTTGTTTGAGGATCAAAAATGGTGTTTTATGATTATGCACGCAATTTTTTTTAAACAGGATGTGTGGTTGAACGAGTGATTTATTTAAGAAGGATGTTCGGTACTTAATTCTCGTTCCAAATGTTTATGAAAAATACTTGTATTTTTTAAATATTCTTCCAATCGATTTCATCAATAAATGTGGACACTATCCCGCGCTTACAATTACATCGGTCGCTATTTCCACGCTCTCTGCCTTTTTTACTAGCTCTAGACCAGTGTTTTTAATTCATTTTGAATATGCGACCTCTTTACAAATAAAAAAAAATTGCGACCCCCTAAACCCTAGGGCCATAAACATGCAAAATTTTAGTGGTTTGAAAGACCGAGTTGAGTTCTGGATGTAGAGAAAACAAGAATATCTAGAGCTTGCAAGGGACGCTTTAAAATTATTAGTACCATTCACCACTTCTTACCTATATGACCTGACGTTCTCTTCATTGGTGGACATTAAAACTCATAAAACTTTTTAACAAAAAATTGAACCGACGAAAACAGAAACTGAAAAGCGAAAAATAAAATGAAGATTTTAGTCTTTTCCTAACTAAAATAATGTAAATATCTAATTATGAGTCGGCGCCAAACAAACAAGCAAAGTGCGTGCAAGTTGCAAGTGGTCGAGCTGAGAACGCATTTTTGGAAAGTTATTGTTTATCGTTGAAAATTTCACGTTGTATTTGATGTTATGTTGTTTTTATTATTTATTTAAAGTAATTTAATGATCTTCGTTGATTGTTTGTTTGGCGCTGACTCATAATTAGATATTACATTAGTTTAGTTAGTCGAGTCGGTTAACAAACATAATAAGATATCGCTGACGTCACCCAAAGACGTACCAAGTGGATGAGAATTTCGATACCACAAGCAGTGTTCACGGTAGCTTAGTGGCTAAAGCACTGGCGTACTGAGCCAGGAGTCGCAGGTTCGAATCCTGCTCGTGAGAGATTTTTTCTTTCCACAATTTAAACCGTTAGATTTCGCTTCGCATGCGTAAATGCGTTAAAAATAATAAAATAATGTCTGTCACATTTAACGAAAGAGTTGAGTTGATCAATTCTTACAAGTACAAGAGTACACGAGTAAGCAAGTACACCAGAACCGTACTTAAATAATTAAAAGCCAAGGTCACTTTCCAGGAACGGGTATCCTTTGACATAAAAATGCTTAATCCGGCTTTTCATATTTATTACGGGAACAAATTAAGTTTCTCATTACAGGGGTCGCGTTTTATGAAACATTTAAAAATTACGGTCTCCGCATCACAATTTTTAGAGAGACAGTTTTTGTGGGAGATTATATTTGGTAGAAAGTATTTTATGTGGTTTAGGAGAGGAAAAGTTTATGGTTAACCTAAAAGTATAATAACAGCAATCAAGGTTAACATAATGTTTCATATTTTATCAAAGTAAGTCTCAAAAATGCTACTTGTATTTTAGTGTCTATGGTCGTAGCACTGGCGTAGGCGTCTACGATCGTGCTACGAGCCTGTTGTTTGCTACGACGCTGAACCGTAGCTTTGATACTATACGAACTAAAACACTCATTTTATTATTGTGAAACACATCGGGGTACTTAGTGAAAAACTAGGCTAAATATTTTAGATTTTTTAGACATATTCAACAGGTACTATTGCTCAGTGTAAAAACGACTTTAAATGTCTAAAGTACCCGTCTACAGGTCTACTATAAATGTCTACAGAATTTTAAAATATCTAAAGTACTTTAAAATGTCTAAAATAATTTAATTTTAAACTGTCTAAAGTAGCCTCTAGAAGTAATATAGTAGGTTGACCTTGGAATTAGGCTTAGTTTGCACTACAGTTACAAGACAAAATGATGTCACGAATTTGGTCGAATATACGAAAAAGATACGACAAAATCCACGACATATTTCACAGAACAGGTCTTTAGGGAGCCATAAAACATATTTATATTTTTGTATATTTCATATATTTTCTGTCTAGTTTCAGTGTTTGGTGGCAAATACCTGTTATTTCTTGCTGCCAGGTTCAGTTACCTCGGTATGTTACGAGGCGAGTGGGTAATTTAGTGGCGTAGTACTGGCGCGAGTTGCTTCGAGCACAAAATGCTTGTACCTATTACTTTGATGTGTTCTAGTGTTGGGAACAGCCCGGTGAGATTAATGACTAACATTTTTTTATAGCTAGGAAGAGGAGATTTTACTGTCAGGTTAAGAATGTTAGTGAAAAGTTCATGAGAAATGTTGTACTGAGTGGGAATAAACGCATTGAAAGTGAACAAGTAGTCCAAGTCCCCGACGGCGCACTCGTCACACGACAATGTTACACGTGCCTCGGCACTCCACTAATTACGCCCAAAATAGTGTACTGACCCGTATTGCTCGAACTTACAACACAGATTTCTCTCATGTTGTTGTATTTAACTGTACTAAACCTACATTTAAAACACAGATAAGGAAAACAATAAATGAAGGCAAATAGCAAGCAACCCAGCTGTTCGTTATTCGGTATCATATAGGTAATCTAACAATAAATTGACTAAATTTTAAACTTAAATCTAAGTATTTTATTATTTTTAACGCATTTACGCATGCGAAACGAAATCTGATGATTTAAATTGCAAAGTTAGTCGAGTTGGTTAAGAAACAATGTTTCTTAATAAGATATCGCTGACGTCATCCAAAGACGTATAGTGGAGGATAATTTCGATACCATGAGCAGTGTTCACGGTAGCTTAGTGGCTAAAGCACTGGCGTACTGAGTCAGGAGTCGCAGGTTCGAATCCTGCTCGTGAGCGATTTTTTCTTTCCACAATTTAAATCATTAAATCTAAGTATTATTGTAATTTTTAACTTTACATTTTTTCTTTGTAGTCCGTTCGCATGTTTTATACTTACCTGGTTATACAGGGAAACCTATTATTAGCCATACAATATTGTAATACACATATTCTGTAATTTATTATATGTATCGCTGTTGGTTTTCTAAATAAAATAAATAAATAAAGTAGATCTCAATAGCCAACTGCCAACTGAAAATCAGCTCTGGGTGTTCCACGCCCAACACTGTGAGTTGGTGATTCTTTTGGCATGGGCTTGACCACAGAAATTGATAGAATGGTTGTAATCACAATTTTACTTGCGATTCATTTTAATATTATTATTATTTATTAAAATCAGATCTCAAAAATCCATGTGTTAGTAAAAATCGCTTATAGACTATGTTAGTAACATTCTATCCATTACATACCAAATGCGTGTTCATGCACAACTTTCCGAACAAACTACGCCTTACATTTTGACGTCATTATTTTTTAAAATTAATTTTAATCAAATATACTTTACAGCTTTTGTTACTGCAGTTAGAAACAGCACAATAAGGAATTTTGCGGGTTTTTGTTACAGTATTTATAGAAGGTTAAGAAACACTGCTTCTTAATAAGGTATCGCAGACGTTTCCCAAAGACGTAGCATAGTGGAGGATTATTTCGATACCACAAGCAGTGTTCACGGTAGCTTAGTGGCTAAAGCACTGGCGTACTGAGCTAAGAGTCGCAGGTTCGAATCCTGCTCGTGAGCGATTTTTTCTTTCCACAATTTAAATTGTTAATGTAATTACATTAATTATAATTAATGTGTGTAATGACAGTTCTTAAATCAAGATTCGTGCATGAGCATCGTTTCGGAATACAGCCTAATGGCCTAAATTAATATCCAATCTATCCACGATTTGCTCTACTAGAGATAGGAATTTGACATAACATAACATAACCAGCCCATTACTGTCCCACTGCTGGGCACGGGCCTCTTCTCAGTACGAGAAGGCTAAGGCCTTAGTCCACCACGCTGGCCTAGTGCGAAGTTATTTGACATAAGCTCCATACAAAATGTGTCAAACTTCTATCTCTAGTAGGGTAAATCGTGGATAGATTGGATATTAATTTTGGCCGTAAAACTTCCATCGACTACCCCCAACACTACGGTCTCAAGGTGGAAAGCCCTTACCCTAGTTGCGGAGGGCACTCGTGAGTCCTCGCGTTGATACCCATGCACTATAGCTCGCTTACTATAGCTTGCCGACTATAGCTTGCTTACCATAGCTCGTTTAGCACGGCCTGGACTGGACGTGTATTTTTATACTTCACCGTTATTATGTGCGACGCCTTCTTTAAATAGTTAGTAGGTATGGGGAGGGGAATTATGTACCCGATGAGATTTTTTTATGCTGTAATAAGACTTTTGAAGAGAGGGCTTTGCTTTGATATAAATGTAGGTGTATGGTCCGCTGTCGTCTATAAAAACTGATCAAGTGCAAGTCAGAGTCGTGTACTATGAGTTCCGTACCATCACACATGAAATCTATAATATTTTTGTTATTTTTTATGTATTATAAGTATGTATTTACAAAAAAAAAAAGTATATAAGTATTATATCCATTGTCTAGTATCCATAGTACAAGTTCTGCTTAGTTTGGGACTAGATGGTGCTGTGTAAAAATGTCCCAAAGATATTTATTTATTATAAAGAATGCAGTAACATTTGACGACGTCTGTGGTTTAGTGGTTCGAGTGTCGGACTGCTGATCACGCGGTCGTGGGTACGATTCCCACAGGACATAAATATTTATGTGATGAACATAAGTGTTTGTGTTGGTCTGGGTATTTCTTATGTATGTAAAAAAAAAGTATATAAGTATACTATTAGGTATACCCATTGTCTAGTACCCATAGTACAAGCTCTGCTTAGTTTAGGACTAGATGCTGCAGTGTAAAAATGTCCCAAAATATTTATTTATTTATTAAAATCAGACTAAGTTTGACGCTTACCTTATTTATTACCGGTTTTAAAATAGGGCGGGAACAAAAACGTTGAAAAATATAGTTTTTTTGAAGGTTCTTGTATGGGGAGCCCCTTTGGGCTTGGACATTTTATGCCACAGTAACACATATACTGTTAAAATTACAACTAGCTACCTATACGGTTAAAAAGTTACAGCACTGTGAGACAGACGGACGGACGGACAAACGGCGTAGGCTTAGTAATAGGGTTCCGTTGCCACCCTTTGGTTACGGAACCCTGAAAAAACCTGTTCACGTACTGGACTATGATTTTCGGTCAGTCAATAGTGATGTACCTAATAGTTTCGATTGCAGGATGATAATATAATTAGTTTATTTATTTATTTATATATGTTTAGGGGGTGGGGGTCACAAGTCGTTGTAATGAACTCACTTGTTGGAATATATAAACTTTACTTCTGGTACCAGACATGTTAGACAATTAAATATACTACATTTTAACTACGGATTATTACGACCTAACTGTATAGCTGCGGGGAGACGACTGCTGCGCTGCGCTAATACAATTAAGCGCGTTGTACTAAATCCATGCGTCAGCAGTGTCCCTATACTACATCCCCCTTAAAAACAAAAAAAAAACTTTTTTTTTTAACATTTCAAATCAAAATAAATTACAAAATATAACAATCATTGACTCTATAAAACAATCGTAGGTAGTTATCTGACTAAACGGAACTCTACAATAAACAAGTGTATCGCATTACTGGAGCGCTAGTTCTGACAATGCAAACTCAGCAGTAATGCGATAGCAGTTGCCGGTTGATACGTGGGACTCGAATGCAACACAATAATTTAACATGATTCACTATTTAACTATAACAATATACAATTTAAGAAAACTATATCACAGTTTGACTGAAGTCTTCATTTGCTCTCCGTATGACGCTCGTATAAAGCTCTTCGTACGAAGTAGCATCTCGTATACCACAGGTTCAGGTTCTGCCGTTCAGCGACGTTCTGCCGGAATAGCTGACTCAGCCTGGACTCGTACATCGGATGCCTGGACGTACGCGATGAGTGCCGCCGCCCTTGTGCCGCTCCGGGAAGTCCTGTGCTGGCCATACGTTCCGGTAGTCGCTCCTGTCGGCTGATCTGGTTATCCGGTCTGGTCTTCCGGTGCAGTCAGGTCGTGAGCCCCCTTGGCCAACGCGAAAGGGGCGAGTCGTCTCCCATGTTGTTCTGTCTTTGCATCCTCTGCAGCCACGCTGCACATGCGCTCTCCACGTTGCTGGGCATGTGCACGTGCTCCGCTGCCGCGTAGTCCGCGTGCTCGGTAGGTAGTCACACCGTCCTCGCCGAAAGTTGCGCTTTCAAATGTTGGGGTCACCACTTTAGGGGGTGGGGGTCGCAAGTCGTTGTAATGAACTCACTTGTTGGAATATATAAACTTTACTTCTGGTACCAGACATGTTAGACAATTAAATATACTACATTTTAACTACGGATTATTACGACCTAACTGTATAGCTGCGGGGAGACGACTGCTGCGCTGCGCTAATACAATTAAGCGCGTTGTACTAAATCCATGCGTCAGCAGTGTCCCTACATATGCTTTATTGTACACCATAAAAACATTACATTGAATATGCCATTAAACTATTGTACAAATGGCGGCCTTATCGCGATCAGCGATTTCTTCCAGGCAACCTTAGGATGGACAAGAATGAACTGGACAGAAAATGGGGTTGTCAGATGTGCAAATGTGTGTTTAAAAAACTACCATACATTTTTGACTTTGGTTACTCATATATTTTATACATAGAAATATTTGCTTAAATTATTTTAGTGAGACTACTAACAACAATAATATTCTTGTATTATTGTACAACACCTAATGAATATATCCACCACCCAAAATAATATCATCCTTATTTACCCACTACAACAATTTGTCCCGTTTTGTCCGGACTTTTCGTGACATTAACACACTGAGTGGTCCGCGTGAATTATCACCACACATTTGCTAAGGCTCGGACAAATGCCGGGACAATTTGCGCCATCGTTGGCAAGGACATGTCCTGCGGAACACCATAAATCATGGCGACCCCAATAAACAATGCTATTGGACCGATGATCACTGAGTTCGATGTTTTGTTGTTAACTTGATTGAATTTCTGTAATGAAAGGACGTTGTCTGCTGTTTATAGGGACATAGGGACAAAAAATAGAAGCAGGTTGGTATTTCAATGTCTTAACTACTTTTTTTTTGTCTCTCTTGTCACGTATTACTACAAAAAATAGATGTAGGTGGTATTTCAATGTATTAACTACCGTAAACTGCCTTAACTTGGCCCACAAGCCCTACTTTATCTAGTTATTTTTTGAGTAAACTATAATAGCTATGATTTCCGTACTTGAGGAGCTATGTATGTACGTGGGACACTCAGAAAGTTTTGCGAAACTAAAAAAAATTGTTCTATACGTACATATATTTTTATCAAATCTTTTCAAAGTACTTTCCACCAGCCTCTATACAAAGATTCATGCGCCTAAACCAGTTTTCAAAACACTTTTTCCAGTCCGCCGCAGACACCTCGTTTACAGCCTGCTCGAACGCAGCCAGCGCATCTTCCGGCGACGAAAATTGTATCCCTTTGAGCTGATTTTTTATTTTTGGGAATAAAAAGAAGTCACACGGTGCTAGATCAGGGCTGTAAGGAGGGTGACCCAGGAGTTTGACTGGCGTGCTGTCCAGGAAGTCCCTCGTTTTGAGTGCGGTGGGCGCAGGTGCATTGTCGTGGTGGAGCAGTAGCCCGCGGAGCCCTGTGTTTGGTCGCTTGTTGCTTATAACAGAGAAAACTTCTGGCAAACATTTGGTAGTATACCATTCGGCATTACTGCTTCTTTGATCCCGTAAGGGAATTGATACCAAGTGGCCAGTCAAATTAAAAAAGCTAGCGATCAAAATCTTACCCCCGCTTCTAGATCGCTTCACTTTGGTAGGCGTTGGCTCATTTTGAAACACCCAAACAGTCGACTGGCGCTTGGTTTCTGGGTCGTATTGATAAATCCAGGACTCATCACCTGTAACGATGTCGTAAACACGCCGAGACGAGCCTGCTTCAAATTTGTTAAGCATATCACGGCACCATTCCACCCGGGCCTGCTTCTGAGCATCGGTGAGGTTGTGCGGCACCCAGCGTGATACTATCCTCCTCACGCGAAGATGGCTGTGTAGAATCTCGTGAACGCTTCCCGATCCAATCTTCAATATGTGTTGAATCTCCTGATATGTAATTCGCCTATTGTCTTGGATTAAATTTTTCACTGCTAGCACGTTTTCTTCGGTAACAGCCGTCAAAGGGCGACCGCTTCTTTCGTCATCCCCCAAAGTTGGTCGACCGCGCTTGAATTCGTTATACCAACGATACACGGTTGCCTTGGAAGGGCCTTCATCCATGAATGCCATTTGAAGTCTATCGTACGATTCATCCGGTTTCAGGCGACACTTGAAATCGTATAAAATCATAGCTCTAAAATGTTCCCGGCGCAGATCCATATTTCAGTGAGACACAATACTTTGAATTAACTCGCAAAAAATGTGGAGGGAAATTTTGAAATTGGAACTTACTTATTTTTACTTATAAATAATCATATTTTCGAAAAACATTATAACTGGCCAGTCTCCCATATATAAAAACTTTTTTTCGCAATACTTTCTGAGGGGCCTGGTATGTATGTATGTATATTACTATGACAACGCTAACATTTGGTTCAGTTATAAAGTGTCAGTGCCTGTAAAACTTAAGTTAATGCCTTAGGCAAAGTAGGACTGTGGGCAAAGTTAGGGCATTTTACGGTACTTTTGTTTTGTCTCTCTTATCACTAGAAAAAAATGTAGTAGGTTGGTATTTCAATGTCTGAACTACTTTTTTGTCTCTCTTATCACGTATTACTACAAAAAATAGAAGTAGGTTGGTATTTCAATGTCTTAAGTACTTTGTTTTGTCTCTGTTATCACGTATTACTAGAAAAAATTGGAGTAGGTTGGTATTTCAATGTCTTAACTACTTTTTTTTGTCTTTCTTATCACTTATTACTACTTCTAGAAATAACACACTTACGTAATTTGTAGACACTTATTTCGTGTTCATAAATATCCTTTCTTTTTATGTGTCACAGTTATTACGCAGAAGCTCATCAATTAAGACTTCACCACCACGTGAATGTCGAGGCAATCCAGCTCCTCGATAACACGGAAATAGTGCGAAGACTAAAACGGACAAAGCTATTCGAATTCGTGTAGTGTATAGTGTAGTGACAGACAACATGTAGTGATAAGTGCTGCTTATAAAGAACACTAGAACAAAGTGTCTTCCTCTTAACTGAAACTAAGAAAAGTTATTGGACACATTCTTAGAACATTTTTACATAGCAATTTAGGTTAAAATTAAATTACTCATTAGCCTCGTGGCTAGATTGTAATTCAAATAAAGTATCTTTAAGGAACTTTATAAAGTATTATTTTTTTCTTAACAACCTTATTCTTAGTTGATACTTAACCTCTTAACGGTCATTGTACTCATCATTATGAACAACTGTTACTATGGGACAAATCCTGGAATCGAAATGCCTAAAAACCATGTTTTTCGTGTTTCTGAAAAATAAACATATCAGATAGAATTTATAATATTGTAATAGTGGTGTCTGATGTCTTGTGTTTATTCTGTTATATTGTACGTATCACATAAATATTTACTTTGGCCAATTTATTTCCTAATAAATCACAAAAAAACCTTCAAATACCTACAAAATCACAAAATGGTATTCGCAGAAATATTCCACCGTATACAATCAGCTCTGTAGGCACACATCAGCGGCCAATCACTCACAAAAGGGCTTAACAACCGCTCGCAACCAAATTCTGCGCTCAATTGCGGATCCATAATAGAATCGTATGAAGATGTGTTCCTGGTACACGAAAGTTGAGGTATGCACTATTTTAATGGTAGGAAACCTGGTTTGTTGGTATGTAACGTACTCAAATAAAGTGCGGGGCGGTATTTATTACGACATCTCTGGTCTAGTGGTTCGAGTGTCGGGTTCGATTCCCACAGAACACAAATATTTGTGTAATGAACATAAGTGTTTGTGTTGGTCTGGGTGTTTCTTATGTATTGTAAGTATATATTTACAACAAAAAAATAGTATATAAGTATTATATCCATTGTCTAGTACCCATAGTACAAGCTCTGCTTAGTTTGGGACTAGATGGTGATGTGTAAAATGTCCCAATTTTTTTTTTTTTTTTTTTTGTTGCATACCGTATTTTTACCTTAATAGCATAGACCATATTCATCTATGCTTAAACGGTAGCCTTTTTTAATTTTATGAAAATACGAAGTTCAGTTGGATTGGATTGATTTGTGTTTGAAAACTTGAAAGGAAATCGTCGTCATAATATTATGGTAAGATTATGAATCTACATTTATGACCACATTTTTAAATAGATTTGAATGATTCTCATTTATCTGTGAATGACTGCATGAGATAGTATTACATCCCAATATTTTGACATTTCTTTTAGTTTAATTTTAAAGTAAGATATTTGTAAGTTATACTTATGTAAATATATTTCAATTTCAATTTATTTATTTCTTCAAAAATAATAATGTTAGAATAAGAATAAGAATAATTTATTTCGCAAAAAATACGGGTCCAGACAGATGGATAAAGAAAAGTTATTTATTTATTTATTTATATATGCTTTATTGTACACCATAAAAAACATTACATTGAATATGCATTTAAACTATTGTACAAATGGCGGCCAGTTAGTTTAATTTAATTAGTTAAGTTTCCGATATTTTATTATTAAGTGCACCGGTAACTATCCTTTGTCTCTTCCATGACATTCCAGTTCATTCAATGGTTGTCTGGAAGAGACAACTAACTATCTGGAATATAAATTCAGAGTGCTATTAATTTCCTGATAAATTGTTTCAAGCTACTATTAGTTCTCTGATATTTTCAGACCGCTGTATTTATTTAACTTCACCGCTTAGAGCATCTCTACCCCAAAAGGTCCTTAATTGAGTTTCATTTAACTTCATAATTATTTTCTTTTCGAAAGCTCTGGACCTTTCAAGGCGGGGGTATGGTGTAGCGAACGTCCCACCAGCGCCATCTAGCTAGTCTATGGGTCAACTTGGGGGTGACGTTTTTTAGCAACACTGCTCGCAGGCATTTTCTAGAGTCGCTAACTGATCGCGCACACCGCCGCGTACGCAAATTACTGCTGCGTCGAAATACTTGGTTTTTCTACTATTGAGAACCATCTCCACTCTGGAGCGCAAATATTCCCGCATATACACAACTACAAATCTAGCCTAGATACGTCAGTGCATTGTGATCGAATACTGGTGGCCACCACGAAGAAGGAATCAACGGAACCTGCCGAAGATCTCAAGCTGCAGCCAGAAGCAATCCGGTAAGCGAATTACAGATTTGCCAGTTGGTTTTGTTGTTGGATGACCCCTCAAATTCTTTCACATAGGCTAGATAGAATAGACGAAATTGGACTGACACGCATCCTCGTGTTGGTCGTATAAGTTCTCATCCCCGCCACTGGAGTACGACTATTTACACGCCTGCTCCAACAAGAGATCGCCGTGGAGCGATAAGACCGCCAGTTGTACACTAACACATAAGTAGTTATTTAAGAAATTAATGTAATCTTGTTGTGCAGTAAAGAGGATTTGTATTGTATTGTATTTGTATTGTAATAATGTTAACATAAGTATTTCAAACATCCGTAGGTATACTTGACTATTGAAAGTTAACAGAGCATGTAGGTGATGCAACCAGAGCCCTTGCTAAGTTATAAAAATAACTTGTATTAAGGGCGCTGGTTCAAGCCCTTGACATAGTGTATGTCCGCGCGTAGCTCAAGGTTTCATCAGGATTCATCACGAAATAAATTTCTCATTACTCCAAATTATGTATTTTCCGATTATTACATGAACTGACCAGAAGAAGAAGTTTTACAACAAGAATGACAGCCCGCGCAAAGCACAGTGTCTCCATCTTTATATTACTACAATCAAATAGACCCAACGGAGTCACTAAATACATTTTAATTTGTAAATGAACACTAAAATAATTAACCAGTCGTCGTGATAAAACTAATATTAATTTAGATATTCTCTAAACATTATATAAATCAACAAATCATGCCAGATATTAAAATATGAAACAATATAAAGCGGAATTATCAGAACCACAAAATCAAATTAACAACCTTTAAATTAATCATTTCATTAATCTAATTAGAATATTCGAATTATAATTATCATAATATTAACATTATTTACAACATTAATTTAATTAATACGGATCATCAAATATTAAACTTTGCTAAACAAAAAGGTATCTTCTTTGATCTTTGATGATCTTTGCAAAGTACAACAAATACAACAGAAATCAGTATGATTTACAGAATTTCATGATTAATAAATTACATAGCAAATTCTAGAAATAAAGGATATTTATTTCAAAAGATTTCATAATTGTATAAACTAGTTACCTCAAAATGGCAATAGATTGCATTGTAAGCATCGATATTCGATATAGCATAGACATTAATTGGTCTGAGTCCGAGTATAAATTAATATTTTAATGTTATATAAGCTATGGAAAGCTATATTACTCTCAAATTACACTAGAGGGCGCAATGTTCAACCAACGCCAGGAAGAAACATTCAATACTGACCAGTCATCATCATCATCATTGGAGCCTGTCAGTTATCCATTCTTGGATGTAGGCCTCTTCCCTCCTTTTCCATTCCTGGCGGTCTTGTGCCCGACTCATCCAGTCATGACCTCCGTGCCGTCTAATGTCGTCGACCCATCGCTGCGGTGGTCGGCCTCTTCCTCGAGTATTGGCTCTGGGTCTCCACTCTAAAATTTTTCTCGTCCAGTTGTTGGTATCCATTCTTGCAATGTGTCCTGCCCATGCCCACTTCTTCGCTGCTATAGAAGCCATCACGTCACTCAGTTTTGTTTTGCTTCTGATCCATTCGTTCCGCTTCCGGTCGCGCAGTGTTATTCCGAGCATTGCCCTCTCCATGGCTCTCTGCGCGACTCTGAACTTCTCAGCTGACCAGTAATAAAGATTAATATATTAAGTTCTGTCAAAAAAGTGTAAACAAATTGATGGCAACACTAGCGCGTCCATATGTACATGGTATTATAAAAATTGCAGACAGAACAAGTGTGAGTCAAACTGGAGTTAAAAAAATAATAATATAAAAGTTAATTCTTCATGTGTACATGCTGAATCTGGTATTATCCATAACATTTTCATGGGTTGTTGGCAGACGCTATTATGTCATGAAAATATGTCTAGCACTTGGATATAGCCTCGATTAATCCTTGAGCGGTCGCCGCGCTGCAATCCAACATCAAAATCAAAACAATTTATTGCGACATGACAATTGACTGCTACATCAAACGATTCCATATATCCTGCCACAGTTAAACCGTACTCCACCAAAAGCGTATTAAATAATATTAAATTGTACGGTTACCGGTACAAAATGTTCCTTATTAGCGATATTTATGAGCCGTCACTACGCGGCTTCATACAGATGGATTATTTCAATAATTCAACGGTGAAAACCAGATAATTTAACTAGCGCGGTACGTGCTATAGCAGGTAGCGGAAGCGAGATTGTATGATTTGATCATACATACACACTCACACTAACACACAATGCCTATCAATTTTAGAAACGATTGTACTTACCTTTTGTTTGCTTGTTTTTATTTTTATTTTTATTATTATTTATAAACTCGGAATGTATAACATGTGCTATAATCCTTCCATATTGATAGGGGATCGGAACTGTCTCTCCTAAACACAGGTTACTTTGTTGCCTATCTAGGAGAACAGTACTCTACCCTTTAACTAGATTAAATAAGTACTTAAATTGTAAGCCTGTGCTAAAATCCTTCCATGTAATCTAGTCCAAGTTTAACAAATAAATAACTATAACTAACTATAACTATAAAATCCGTAACGAGATTAACCGGAGAAGAACCGGAGTGACTGACATAGCTTGTAGGATCAGTAAGCTGAAGTGGCAGTGGGCTGGCCATATCTGTCGAAGGACAACAGGACAGGAAAAAATATATACAAATTACCTAGCTATAAGATCTCATTAATGTTACTGATGACTGATTTGTATGTTTGAAATAAATATTTTTGTATTTTTTTTGTATCGCACAGACGTCAGTGGATATGTGTTGTAAGAACATGTTATCAGTGCAGGCTGTTGTAATGAAGATACTACCCCCCAGTTTCTGGAAGGCTGATCAACGCAAAAATTAACTAATCGACTGTCAAATCTCAGGTCAAGCGATGTGTGGCTGTTAACATTTTCGCCGGCCAATCACAGAAGCTGACATTAGATTTGACCATAGATCAAATTGATCAGCCTTCCAGAAACTGGGGGATAGTGCTGCAGCTGCATTTGCCGTTGACCAGCCTTGAGTGTTATAAACGACTTTTTGCGAATGAAGTACTGAAACAATACAAGAACAAAATAACAACAATTTTAGATTAGTATATCAAAAACTAAATTATTTTTCGGTAGGATACTATTAAATGTAGTTTCATCGCTTATACCTAATCGCTATGAAAAAACACTTATCCCGCCAAATCTCTTTAAAACCTTCATACAGGAAATTTTCAGAAACTTGTCAGCGTTCCGATTAAATTCTGTTACTTGTGCCGGTAATTGTCGGCGACGTATTTTTACCTCACCTCGGTAAATGACCCGCGGCGTGGAATCGTAGGAATTTTTCATTGAACGAGACAAGGCCGCCTAAACGGCTCTTAAGCGACTCCTGTATTACGTCTTCAGTGTTTAGTCTTTGTTTTGTTATAGAGAAAAGATGCAAGCAGCATCTTCTACGTATGTCTTCTAGCGCGGTTTTTTTAAATTCAATTCTTACAAGGTCGACCTTTGAAGGATTCAAATGGTGCTTGTAATGTACACGGTGCATGTAACTGGTGCGGGCTACATGCGCAGACTAATGCGGTATATTCATAAGGCACTGGACCCACGCATTTTTAACACGGATGCATGTAACCCGTGCATGTTAACACGGATGCAAGTAACCCGTGCATGTTAACACGGATGCAAGTAACCCGTGCATGTTAACCGCGCCGTGTACAAGCACCTTAAGGAACATTAAGAAAACGTTTAATCCATGGTATAATAAGATGTTTCACCAGGTATTCTCTTCCCGCAATGACAGCGCGATGCCTCCAAGCTACGTCACAATCAGTGCTGCCATTGATTGATATCTTCAATATATTTAAGGAGATTTTTGTTCATAATGAATATAAAATAAATTCCTAACTAGCCTAACTATTTGTTATCTCGTGTTATTCATCTAATTAGTTAATAAAGGAAACTATATTAAATTACTAGTTAAAAAGTGATTCTTTATAGAAGAAAGTAAATGAAAAAATGCATTTTGCTCGGGTAATTTATTTTCACAAAGTGGCAGCACATCAAACTGACAAGTGTTGCGCTAACAGCCCGCTATTGGCTCCACGGCCGATGACGTAGTACGGAGGCAATCACGTGACCTAGCTGTCACGGGAAGAGACTACCTGGTTTTATTATACCATGGTTTAATCTATCTATCTATACTTAAAATAAAACAGAAGAAATGTCAAAACTGTGTCTGTTAGCTAAACATATTTGTTCCCAAATCACGCAAAAACTACTACGGATTTCAATGAATCTTAATTTTTTTATTTACATTTTAACTTTATATGGTAAATGCCCATAATCTGAAGCTATTACATATACGATATATCTTATCTCAATTTTTGGTTTTTATTTGGTCCTGCGTTGCGATGCACTCTACTTGACATCGGAAGTCATGAAGGATTGAATGTCAAAATTGTAATTGAGAAAAATATAGAAGTTGCTAGGCGACGATATTTTGGAATTATGAACTGTTATTTTGGAATTATGAACTGTTATTTTACCATATTTTGTACTTGATTCCGTGGCCTGGTAGCCTGAAGGGTAGACTATAGATAGTTTTGAGATCGAATCCCGAATGCTGCCCAGCTAACCATTTTTTAATTTTGAAGTATAATTTTTGGTTTTTCTATGATAAGCCGAATAACACGCATGCGAAGCAGCGGGCAGAAGCTAGTGTTGAATATAAAGCGTACAATGTATTCTGAACTAGCTGAGACTCACATAAGTGGTCGAAACTGATTTGAAATTTTTAAGTGGCGGATAATGGTGACCTACATCAGTATTATATCATTGATTTGTTGACAGATATCGGTCGCCTGTAATGAGGTGTTTATGGTGTGTATGGAGTTCAAAGTGACAGTATTAATGTAGTCAGTCAGACCTGGAATCAACTCACACAGCTACAAAAAAGACTAGTAGCATCTATTAGTTCCTCTAGCGTGCATGTTTAAGGGTTCGCAGGACATACTGTAAATGTCTCATTGTTAAGTCGGACGCACATCAGTGGTAACGCTTGAATAACGAAAACCGCCCTTACTGATTTTGAACAAAGATGCTGTCAAGGTCAAATTGTTACCACTGACGTGCGGTCGACCGTACAACTTTTTGCCATCGCCGTCGTCATATTTAACTTTTCGTATAGTTAGCAGTAGAATGTTTAGTAGGAACTTGACGACGTCTGTGGTCTGGTGGTTCGAGTGTCGGATGCTGATCACGAGGTCGTAGGTTCGATTCCCACAGGAGACAAATATTAATGTGATGAACTTAAGCGTTTGTGTTGGTCTGGGTGTTCCTTATGTATTATAAGTATGTATTTACAACAAAAAAGTATATAAGTATCATATCCATTGTCTAGTACCCATTGCACAAGCTCTGCTTAGTTTGGGACTAGATGGTGCTGTGTAAAAATGTCCTAAAAATATTTATTTATAACGTCTTTTTCTTCTGTTGAACTGGAAAAACTCAAGAAAAACTACTGTTCTGAGCCTACTCAAGATGGCAACCGTGACACAAAATTATGGGCCTAGGATAAAGCTTTCGTTGGTACTATTATCAATCACAAAATAACTGAATTAGGTTAGCACTGTTATAAAGCGAACGTTTTAACTTCACGTTACGTCAACGCCTTCAAAAATAGTACGTCAACATCTCTTTTACACACAAAATCATCTGACTCTATTCAGCAAAGTGACATGAATAGATGCCTCCTTTGAAACGCGAAACCTCAACTCACATCAAAACATAGAATTAATATAACACAACAATGGCGCGAATCTTTCAGAATGCATCAAACGGTCCGAATCGCTTCATTTTCATTCGAGTTTTCTGACTGACATCCCACTTTTCATCCATAATTCAACCTTACTACATTGATTTAAGGGTGAAAGTGGTCGCAAATGTAAAGTTGTGGGCTGAACAATGAGTGAACGTTGTATGACAAAGGCTCTGGAGGTCCGAACGACAAACGTAACAATAGATACTAGTGCTGGGAAAGGTAAAACGATTGTGAGCTCGATTTTAGAGCGATGCAATGCTCGATTTTTGATCTATTTTCAACGGTCTTAAATTTACATTCAGTTGCAAGAGATGTATTGTGCTGTGTGCTTTACGAGATTGGACGAAGATTTTTCAACCGAGCAATACTTTGAAGTATTAGCGGGAAAAGAAAGACGACTTAACAAGTTAACTTCTTGTGTGTTTTAGTCATAATGTCAATGCTTGACTTGACTTCCTCTGACTTATCAGCTTAAAACTTAACTTACTTCATAATAAAAACAAGTATAACGGGATTATATCGCGTATATTATTTAGATTGGTTTCATGACGTTTCGAAAGCTTTGCACCGTTCGTGGTCGCAGGATGACTAAGATGACAAGCGTCTTAAATATCTGTAATTTAAAAAAAAACTATCGTACTATTTTGTGGAATTTTTTAAATAATATACTGTCTTTACAGACAGTCTTTGTCTTAGTCTTTTCATCTGTAAAGACTTTTCATATTAGTCTTCTGCGACCACGAACCCTGCAAATCTTTAGAAACGTCAGGAAACCAATCTAAATAATATACGCGATACAATCCGGTTAAACTTGTTTTATTATAATGTATAGTCAAATCAAATCAAATCAAATCAAAATGTTTATTTGTGTACACAGGTAATTTTGGTGTTAGTAGATTATAGGTAGTCTCTATAGTGATCGCGACAACCTAAGAAATTATTAACTTACTTCGTATAAAAAGATGTGTTACTTTGAGTGTGAGTGATGTCTTGTTTTGTGTGTTGTGTGTGAGTGAGTTTTATTTTAATGATTGTTCAATGTCATAAATTCAATGTTGCGATTGTTTTATAAATCTACATGTTTTCATTTTTTTTGTGTTCCTTTTGTGTCCCTCATCATTTCAGCCGAAAAACGTCCACTGCTGGACAAAGGCCTCTCGCAAATGGGGGGATATGCCATAATCGCCACGCTTGGCAGGCGGGTTGGCGATCGCAGTTGGTTGTTTAAATACTCAGAGAACGCTGCTGCCCATCCTCTGGTGAAATATATATTCAGCTATTTATCTGAGTATTAAATATACTACAGCTTATAGCAAAGTTCTTAAACTTACATGCATATTTACAAAATTTACAAAAGAAAAAAAATCTATGCAATAAGAAACTTGCGTGTAGCAAACATTGAATTGTTGTTCACTCGGAAAATTTGGAAAAATATGTAATATTTTGCAGACAATAACTTCTATTAATTATTATGTTCACAGTAGCAAAATAATTTATTCTGAGTTTATTGTATATTGTGTCCCTAGTTTGTGGCAATTAAATAATTTCTTTCTTTCAATGAGACGTTTCAATCAACTCAGCTATCACAGGCCACTGCTGGACATAGGCTCTCCCAAGTTGCGCCACAAGACTCGGTCTTCTGCATCCAGTCCCTCCCAGCTACCTTCTTCAGGTTGTTGGCCCACCTGGCTGAGTTATGTATTTGCTATTAATGTCAAGTCCAATCAATCCAACCCAAAATCGATTACCGCACGCAGAAAATCGTTTCCTCCCCTCTCTAGCTTGGTGACCTGTGGTGTCCCAACTCATGGGCCGATGATATTTTTGTTTGCAAAAATTATAATGCTCAGCCGCCGCGTGATGTTTTAATATCTGTTTTTGTTCAAGCTTCAGATTGGAACAGGCCAGGCGTTATGTGGTTGGTAATGGGCTCTTTGTTTGAACCGGCCGGGTTAAGCGGACGTTTTTGAGGATTGGAATCGGATGGGATGTGTTAAGCTTTGTTTTGATAATGAGGCTGTGGTACTTCAATAACAGTATGATTAGTTAATGGTAAGCATTGCTGCTAATGCTGACAATCTTATTGACAGATTCTTCAAAGAAGAACTTTTTAAAACCAGACAGTAGTACAGTTTTAAGAAACGGGCTGTCGTGGTTTTGATTACAACATGTCTATGATTAAACCTTCTAAACAGCATGAAAGCAATAAATGATTACGGGCAAAGGGGCAGCCTGGGACCTGGAGAAGCACATGGCTTCTTTTTATCCCGAAAAACTAGTGTTCCCGCGGAATACGTGATAAATGACATCAACGCGGGCGAAGCCGCGGGCAACCTCAGTCCTACTTAATATTATAAATGTGAAAATTTGTGTATGGCGCAGGACCGGTCGTTGTGGCGATGCTTGGGGAAGGCCTATGTCCAGCAGTGGACGTCTTTCGGCTCAAATGATGATGATGAAAATTTGTGAAGATGTTTGGATGTTTGTTACTCAATCACGCTGTAAGGGCTGAACACATTTGGATACAATTTGGCATACAGATAGAACATGTTCCGGATTAACATATAGGCTACTTTTTATCTCGAAAAGATGAACAGTTCCCAAGGGATGCGCGATAAACGATATCCACGCGGGCCAAACCGCGGGCTTAGGCGAGTTTAAAATAAAAACAAATAATCTAACCTTATTTCAAATGATAATAATAATAACGTAACAACTAGGTCTTGGTACCAGCACTAGTATTGTACGGTCACAATCAACGTCAAATACAGCCATAGCATAGAATATATTATCATACTATGGCCATAGCACCTTTCTCTCCAAAAATATCCAATAAGATGTATTCTAAAGCTAATTACGCGGTGACGTCACGAGATCCGTAAATAATGACGTCGACAGCTCCCGCAATATGGCGATATTTCGGATATTACGCTAAGGGTGGTGTATTTCATTCCTTGGAAATGTTAGATTTATCACCGCAGCGAAGGAAGAGCTGTGTTTGACGTTCTTCGGAGTCAGCAGATGTGTTAATGGTTTTAATAATAATGTTCAAGTGGTTTTATGAAATAGTTTGAACAATTTCTTGTGCTGCTAATTTTTTCTTTGGTATTTATTAGATCAGGGATTCCCAAAGTGGTCGATATCGATCCCTCGGGGTTAATATCAGTTTCCGGATTCGGTTTCAATACTGTATAAGTTGTGTTACGTATTGTCTTTACCAACTTGTGATCTTCACTTTGCGATTTTAATGTTTTTTTCAAAAAATAAATACCTACTTCGTCCAAAATACCGCAGTGTCTCAAGACGAAAGTCTTTGACCAGTGTGTGTTGCCAGTAATTACTTACGGTACTGAAACGTGGTCGCTCACAATGGGCCTCATAAGAAGGCTCAAAGTCACTCAAAGGGCAATGGAGAGGGCTATGCTCGGAGTGTCCCTGCGTGATCGAATCAGAAATGAGGAGATTCGCAGGAGAACGAAAGTAACCGACATAGCCCGAAGAATTGCCAAACTTAAGTGGCAGTGGGTGGGGCACATTGCTCGCAGAACGGATGGCCGATGGGGCAGTAAAGTTCTGGAGTGGCGACCGCGTACTGGAAGGCGCAGCGTGGGTAGGCCCCCCACAAGGTGGACCGACGACCTGGTGAAGGTCGCGGGAATCCGCTGGATGCGGAAGGCACAGGACCGGTCGTTGTGGCGATGCTTGGGGGAGGCCTATGTCCAGCAGTGGACGTCTTTCGGCTGAAATGATGATCATGAAATACCTACTTGAGTATTTTAAATTTTTTAAAATATAATAATAAAAAAGAAACAAAAAAAAATACTTTATTTCTGGCAAGGCATAATTTTGACGTCATAAACACACCCATATCACATTATTTGTATTAATAATTATTAATGACACTTGATATTTACTGAATTTTATGTCTATTTATTTTGTTGAGTTTTGATGAGAAAATGATGTCAAGCCATGATCTCTGTGGCGCTCGTGCTATCGAATTTAACTTCCACTATTGAATCCGTCTTTAGGTGATGTCAGTTACATCTTATTAAGAAACAGAGAAACAGTCTGTGTTTCTTAACCAACTCGATAAATTTCAAAGTTGTATAGATGGGCCTATTTTTATTATCTCAATGCGTTAACGCACGCGGAGCGAAATCTAAAGAATTGTGTATAGAAAACTTCGCTCACGAGCAGGATTCGAACCTGCGACTCCTGTTTCAGTACACCAGTGCTTTAGCCGTTAAGCTACCGTAAAAAAAGTTTCAGAAAGTTATTAAAGCCTGAAAGTTACTCCGGTTAGCATAAAAAAGGCAGTCTTCGTTGTCGGTGGACGAATTTCTTCATCCAAGATATTCTGGCAATCATAAACATAATCAGACCATTACTGTCCCACTGCTGGGCATGGGCCTCTTCTTAGAATGAGAAAGTTAAGACCTTCGTCCACCACGCTGGCCTAGTGCAGGTTGTTGGACTACACACACCATCGAGAACTGTATAGAGCACTCTCAGGTGTGCAGGTTTCCACACGATGTTTTCCTTCACCGTTAAAGCAAGTGATTATCAAATTCTGATCCAAACATGAATTTGAAAAGACAGAGGTGCGCGCCTGGTTCGAACTCAGACCCTCCTGAGGGAAGGCAAGCGTTTAACCTCTAGGCTGTCACTGCAATCATCATAATCATCATTTCAGCCAAAAGACGTCCACTGTTGGACATAGGCTACTCCCAAGCATCGCCACATCAACCGGTCCTGTGCTTTCCGCATCCAGCGGATTCCCGCGACCTTCGCCAGGTCGTCGGTCCATCTTGGAGGGGCCTACTCACGCTGCGCCTTCCAGTACGCGGCCGCCACTCCAGAACTTTACTGCTCCATCGGCCATCCGTTTTGCGAGAAATGTGCCCCACACTGCTATAATTTGTACAAAAACTATACTAGTTCATAGAGTTTATCCATACGTACCTACTTCTACCGTCAAACAGTGATGCTTGCATTGCTGTGTTCAGGTGTGAAGGGTACGGGTGCCGGTGACATTACAATCACATGAGACTTTCCATCTTCATATCTCAGTTTGGCGAAACGACTAGCGGGACCATTTAGGCAACAGCCTAGGTAATATTGCAGTTGTTACGGGCAAAGACCTCTATTTGAAGACTTCTGTGGTCTAGTGGTTCGATTGTCGGACTGCTGATTGCGAGGTCGTGGGTTAGATTCCCACAGGGCACAAATATTTATGTGATAAACATAAGTGTTTGTGTTGGTCTGGGTGTTTATTATGTATTATTAAGTATGAGTTTACAAAATGTCCCAAATATTTATAATTTATTTAAAGGTAACCGTTTAATATCAGGTTGGTCTTTAACTAATAATCATAATCATAAATTTTATTTATAAACGTATGAGTACAGGTCAACTTAAGTACTAGATTGAGCGACAGATACATCTGGAATTTTACGTGGGAGACAGAGCAAGACCCAGTCCCGAGCTAGGAGTCAACCTGTGTTACGGGTGCTAGGTGATTGCTCCGTCGCCGCACTAATAACTTGTTTACATCAATCGTAGCAAAAAGTTGCAGTTGATTCACTGGATTCCCAATGTAGGCATGCCTGTATATAGGGAATCAGTTCACAAATTACACAGAAACGCAAAGACCTACTGTTAAACAGGTCTTCCTAAAAAGTGGTAAAAAACTAACTAATTATATGCCACATTCATTTCGCCATCCTATAATATAAAATTAAATCCCTAATAAAAACTCCAAAAAGTCTAATATTCTCCGCGAAATATCCGGTCGTGGGTCTCCAAGCGTCCAACAAAAAAATTCAAGAAGTTATCACTGACCAGAAAACTTTTGACCAGTTCTAGCTACCATAACAAAATCAGTAGAAATCGTGTCGCTTCTCATTAAAATCAAACCCCATACATTATTATAATAAAAAAATGTATAATCCAACTAAATTATAATGTTGGCGCAACAGCGGGTAATTTGAATAAATTAAGTGAAAGACGCCCGTTTCGGAAATTCGCCGAAAATTGAACGTATTACATTATTTATGCAAAAGCTTCGGATTGGTTGCGTTATATTTTGTGACACGCAACGATTACAATGAGTTTATGGTATTTGTTTCCACATGATCTGATTAACAATTGATAGGAATTAGATTTCTACATCATTGGCGTTTGGTTTAGGTGTTAATCTCAGACCAAAATAATCAGATAGACGGAGCGCGTAGAACTAGTAACTGTAAATTGGGAAATTGGGAGCGTCAATCTTATTATTTTGGTCTAAGGATAGATGCACGCTCTCGATCGCGGCTCGCGAACACTGTGGGCGGAATAGTAGGTACTTCTTTGTCATTTGGTATTCCTTTTTCTGGTTTCACCTACTAATTCTACGCGCTCCGTATATCTTATTCTAATGGTCTTTGGTGATAATAGGTTCAGGGTTCGAAAGGTTAAAATTGTCGTATCGTCTTAACTCAATAAGTAGTAGTGTAGTATAGTATAAGTAGTAGTGTAGTATATGCATGTTAATAATTTCTTAGGTTTTCGCGATCACTACACATTATAATTAAACAAAGTTTAACCAACTTTGTTTTATTAAATGTACGTGGGACACTCAGAAAGTTTTGCGAAACTAAAAAAAATTGTTCTATACGTACATATATTTTTATCAAATCTTTTCAAAGTACTTTCCACCACCCTCTATACAAAGATTCATGCGCCTAAACCAGTTTTCAAAACACTTTTTCCAGTCCGCCGCAGACACCTCGTTTACAGCCTGCTCGAACGCAGCCAGCGCATCTTCCGGCGACGAAAATTGTATCCCTTTGAGCTGATTTTTTATTTTTGGGAATAAAAAGAAGTCACACGGTGCTAGATCAGGGCTGTAAGGAGGGTGACCCAGGAGTTTGACTGGCGTGCTGTCCAGGAAGTCCCTCGTTTTGAGTGCGGTGTGCGCAGGTGCATTGTCGTGGTGGAGCAGTAGCCCGCGGAGCCCTGTGTTTGGTCGCTTGTTGCTTATAACAGAGAAAACTTCTGGCAAACATTTGGTAGTATACCATTCGGCATTAATGCTTCTTTGATCCCGTAAGGGAATTGATACCAAGTGGTCAGTTCAATTAAAAAAGCTAGCGATCAAAATCTTACCCCCGCTTCTAGATCGCTTCACTTTGGTAGGCGTTGGCTCATTTTGAAACACCCAAACAGTCGACTGGCGCTTGGTTTCTGGGTCGTATTGATAAATCCAGGACTCATCACCTGTAACGATGTCGTAAACACGCCGAGACGAGCCTGCTTCAAATTTGTTAAGCATATCACGGCACCATTCCACCCGGGCCTGCTTCTGAGCATCGGTGAGGTTGTGCGGCACCCAGCGTGATACTATCCTCCTCACGCGAAGATGGCTGTGTAGAATCTCGTGAACGCTTCCCGATCCAATCTTCAATATGTGTTGAATCTCCTGATATGTAATTCGCCTATTGTCTTGGATTAAATTTTTCACTGCTAGCACGTTTTCTTCGGTAACAGCCGTCAAAGGGCGACCGCTTCTTTCGTCATCCCCCAAAGTTGGTCGACCGCGCTTGAATTCGTTATACCAACGATACACGGTTGCCTTGGAAGGGCCTTCATCCATGAATGCCATTTGAAGTCTATCGTACGATTCATCCGGTTTCAGGCGACACTTGAAATCGTATAAAATCATAGCTCTAAAATGTTCCCGGCGCAGATCCATATTTCAGTGAGACACAATACTTTGAATTAACTCGCAAAAAATGTGGAGGGAAATTTTGAAATTGGAACTTACTTATTTTTACTTATAAATAATCATATTTTCGAAAAACATTATAACTGGCCAGTCTCCCATATATAAAAACTTTTTTTCGCAATACTTTCTGAGGGGCCTGGTATGTTTTTATTTTTTGTCTTCTTCTATTCTATTCTAATTTTACCTAGGGTTTAAGTGTGGTCTCCTGTTATTTGAAGAGAACATGATAATGTCCCTGTGTTACTTAAATTGTTTGTGATTGTGTATCCTGTATTGGATATCCATTTCCATTTTTTTTTTTAGCATATCACAATAAAAGACAACAGTATAATAGCTACACATTATTTCACGGAAAGAAATAATCCGAATTCAAATTCATGTAGGTATTGTGGATCACAGGTTCATAAGATGTCAAAATATACAAAGAGAAATATACCTATTTATTACGAAGAATTATACAAAAAGGTTGACCACGAGAGTTAGGTAAGTACAAAAACTTTTTAGGGTAAAAATAACATTTTTTTCCTTTTATTCAGCCGCACCGTTCCTTGAAGTTATTCTCCAGTAAATCTTCTTTTTCTAAAGTCTTCTTTTTCTGAAAGCAAAACAATAATTTATTACTATAGATAAAATCGAATCCGTACCACAAAATATCACTGAAACCCACGGGAAAATTCTGAAAACAATTTGAAACTGCCTTCAAAGCGTCTTCATATAAATGTAAATGTATGGGGTTTAGAATTACTCAATGGGGTTTGATTCCCACAGCCACCTAGCCGTGCGGCCATCGCCATTTTATACGACTTTTTTGGTGCCCAAGTCAATTGGATTTGCGTCATTTTTTTCTGTCTCACTCTTTCTTGTTTTAAATTGTATATTTGTCCCTTTCCTGTGTCTGCCGGTGTGATGTTTGCAGGACTCTGTTAGGATAAGTGGTTTGGTATTAAAGGTATTTTCACGTTCCAATATCATCACGGTCGTTGGCCTTGTGAGGTGTCTGAAACTCTATTATCGATACTGATTGCATTAGTCCGGTTTTCTGCTGTATGTTTGCCAAATGTTGGATCAAAGATTGCATTCAATTTGGGTCTTGGCTACAAAGATACCATTGTTATTGGCGTTTCAATGTCTCAGGCGTTGATTGATTTTCTGGGCTGTCAGCCACCGTGGGCATTATAAGTAGTGATTTATTGTGATTGGAGGATTTATGTCAATTGCAAAGATATAGAACTTAACCAGTTCAATTTTTTTTTTTTTTTTTTTTTTATAAGTATTATGGCCTGGTGGCTAAGACCTTTAAGCCAAGTCATTTTTTGTTATGTGAGTAGTTTTATGGCCTGGTTGCTTAGACCCTCCAGCCAAGTCTTTAGTTTACTCACCCTACCCTAGTAAAGTGATGGAAACTTTACCAGGTTTTTGAGCGGATGATGAGAAAATACGAAAGTCACGTTTTTCAACTTTGTACCATTTACCCACACTTGTACACGTTAACGAGCACTTAACATTTAATAATCCACCATTATTACACATTAACACTCGAAGAAACACAAATTTAGGAAAATAATACAAAATCCACAACATGATCTTTCCGAATTTTCCCGCCAACTAACCAGTTCAATGATGTGTAGTGTCACAGATAATATAACACTATACTAGTAATAGTGTAGTCGGAGAAAAATATCACAGAAAGTTGTCATTGTGGTGAAATCATAGCTTCTTTGAGCAAGCCCAAACATAGTGCGTTGGTCTGAAAATTGCTAGAATTAAAACCAAATTGCTAGAATTACAAATAATATTTTCAGTAATTTAAGTACTAATAACACTTATATAGCATATAAGCACAATCTGTTACTAACTCATCACTAACAACTTATGGCCTGGAATAAAGTAATTTTATTTATTTTTATTTTAAAACCAAAGATCGTTCAGCATCAACAATGAAAGAATAAACAATCACTTATAAGTGATGTTCTGTCTCTCTCTCAAAGCAAAACAATAAGATAGACGGAGCGCGTAGAACTACCAAATGAAGCCAGAAAAAGGATTACAAAATGGCATAAGAGTACCTATTATTCCGCCCAAAGTGTATGCGAGCCACGATCTGGAGCATACGTCTAATACTCAAACTAAAGAATAAGATAGACGCTTCCGACCGCGGCTCGCGAAAACTGTGGGTGGAATAGTAGGTACTGCTTTGCCATTTTGTGTACCTTTTTCTGGCTTCATTCGCTAGTTCTACACGCTCCGTCTAACTTATTCTTTCAATCTGAGGTCCCTTTTTATAAATGACAGCGGGAAGCTCCTCAGCACAAACAATAAAAATAAAAAAAACAACTCAACCTATCGCAGTCCACTGCTGCCTCTTCCAAGTTGCGCCACAATACTCGGTCGTCTGCCTTCCGCATCCAGTCACGTTCTTTAGGTCGTCGGTCCACCACAAACAATATGAGTCCTCAAAACAGTCGCGTAAGTACTTCATAATGTAATCATAAGTACTTTTAAATTCCGAAACCACCTCACGTCCAGATTTAACTTTTAATTTTCGATGCACGGCATCTCACCAGCCAAGTTCTCGATACTTCGTCAATTTTCACCCCTAATGTAATTCAGATAAGATATTCAACAAAAGGGTGAGGTCTTACATTGATTGTGCCTTATCGCGAAGCAATAAGTGTGTGAATGAAGCCGGGGTGAATGTGTTAACTATGAAAAATGTGGGATTTAATGGAAATAAAATAGTTTTAGAAGGGGATTTTGGATCAAACATAAGACAGAAAATCGGCCTTGAAGTCATTACTCTTGTTACTGCTGCGGGGTGAATATAATTGTTTTTTGGGTTTTAGGTATGATTTGCTAAAAACTTAAAAACTACAAGGCGTTTGGATATTTACGAAATATATGTCTAAACAATTGTAACATTAATAGCCTGAGTTTTGAAAATAGAGCTGGAGGGCCAAATCAGAAATATTAAGAAAAGTTATCAAAAGAGTCTTGAGCTCAATTTCGGATAAAACAAAAACTGTCATTAGAAAAAAATCTGCTGGTCTAGCTAGCAATTGAATCAAACATTTTTTGCTATAAAATTGAGGGTGCCCTATGCTGCATTTGCCGATTCGCGGTCTCCACTCAAGAACTCGTCTGCTCCAACAGCCATCAGTCCTTCGACTTGCTTGGTTAACGATGAAATAATCTTTACTCCTTCAGTTTCTGCAAGTGTGAGCACTCCAAAATACAAGTAAATTTAACAAGAACCAAACTAATAACAATCTTGAATTTCCAACAACAAAACAAATCAAACTCCAGTCATATTTTCCGGAGGAAATCAACACATACCGAGTAATGATTTACACAAAAATACTAATAAAGGACCCCACACTATCCACAGCCATTATGGACCCCAGAGGGGGATGGAAATAATTTCCCGTCCCCTGTCTTACCCCTAGTGACGGATAGTGGAAGTAATCGGCTTCTTGATTGAAAATTACTACTTTTTAATACATAATCATTGATTTCGTTATATATTTTCGGCCCATATCCCTTGGAGGGTGGGTAGGGGAAAAATGCCTTTGTTGTAATTACTTTGACAATAGTCGATTAAACTTTTGTGAGGCGCTCATGTAGAACTTGGCACATTCTTTCCGTGCGTCTCGTTAGGGATGTAGTGTGTTGTGTAATTGTAGGGAACTCTATAGACTGAATTATTTCGCGTCATAAATGTGGTAATGGTAGGTTGCAACACGTGTGGGTAGAATGTTATATTTATTTTGACCCGTTACAGTTCACTGAACTTTTCAGGTTGTATCGTTATTTGCCTGAATATGGCCTAAATCTTTTACGTACATTTTTTTTTGCATCCATTTACTGTCCCTTAGGACTAACTGCGTAGTTGTATGATTTAAATTTCTGATAGCTTGACTTTTGACCTGTCCAAGACGAACGATGACGCTTAGTAACAAAATATACGAACGACGACGAAGTGCTGCGAACAATCATACTGAAGCCAAACAAACCGTGCTGCTTCGTGTACAACCAGCGCTCACGCACACACCATGCACCTGAAGGATATTTGCTTTCGCGATGCTTACTGGACGATGCCGCGACATGTGTACAGAGAGGGGTGAGAACGGTTTGAAGAGCATATGTGTGTGTGAGCGCTGGTTGTACACGAAGGTGCACGGTTTTTTTGGCTTCACTATTATTGTTCCCAGTACTTCTTCTATATTTTTTACTACGTCTGTGATAATAAAGTACGATATGTAATGATGATGATGATGCTATGGTTGCCTGAAAGAAATAGTGATAAGGCCGCCAATTGTACAATAATTTAGCATATTCAATGTTATGTATCTTAAGGTGTACAATAAAGAATATATAAATAAAATGCTTGCGTTTTACCCAGCTGCTTAAAAGTATCGATACGTCAGATAAGATTATGTCACTATGATCAAATGCCCCATTCATCGAGACCCCCTCCGAGTCTTGGAGAGTTCCTTATATTATACAATCGGTTCCTGTTGCCATAACATGATCTATGGCCGTAAAAGTCTGCCTCGTTGGTCTAGTGGTCCCAAGCGCGACTACTGAGCGTGGGGTCCTGGGTTGTCCCGGGTCGGGCAAAGTGGTATTTCATTTCATTTCATTTATTTATTCATTAACAATTTCAATTTTGTATTGGGCTTTTTCTTTAGGAAATTCTCAGTAGCAGCCCGGCGTCTGGATTTTTGCCCGGTTAGTGGCTATAGGCTCGCCCCCTATTACATGGGACTTATAAATAACTGGCGAAATGTGGGTGTACTGTACACCTCTGCCTACGCCTTCGGGGAATACAGGCGTGATGTTATGTATGTATGTATGTAAAAGTCTGACAACTGGTTAACCCTTCTGATGTCAGGTCTGACGGCAGTGGCTTCATATAAAATACTAATATTTAACGGCATCTGGTTAAGCTTGAAAACTGACCTAGTATGAACAAAGGCTAGGAGGAATGATCAAAGGTCCCTTAACAAAAATAAGTATAATATAAAAGAACAATAATTAGAACCTTTCCCACATGCCCATACCCGTAAAGGAACCCAATTCCGGGAAACAGATCATTTACGATTCAAAGCCTTTGTATGTACCATCCTTCTGTACTCAAAGTTACTTAGCAAAGAGACCCATAAAACAAACAGGGTGATATAAATACTAAACGGTACGACTGTACGACTGACAACAGCAAATTTCAATTTAGTAAAACCGCGCTCCAGCGGTGGGATTAGCAACGCCCACGTCTGGGACACGGACTGGGAAGAATGGATGCGGTGTGCACACTTTGCTGAATATTGTGCACAGATCGTTGTACGCGTTCGGGTGATTCATTAATGTCGCGTTCTTCGGCTGATTCCTCTGGCGTAAACGTTTTGTCGCTTTTGACAACAGGCTAGTACACGCTCCTATGAAATTAAGTGTACCAAGAAACATGATTATGTTTATCAAAACAAAAAACACAATAATTTTGAAAAATGTTACGCTAGAGGAATCAAACAAAGAACACAACCTCGGAGAGTCACCTATTTTCATTAAATTTGGTGAGGCAGGTATTTCAAGTTTAAGTTTAAGGGTGCCTTTCCACCAGAGCTATGTGAGGAAGATAAAGTGGTGAGTGAGGAAAAAGTCGACCAATAGGATTGCTTCATTTTGCTGGCCTCGCACAGCGTAGCTTCGGTATTGATGGATTTTTGGAAGCCTACCCTTATAATCATCATTATCATCATTTCAGCCGAAAGAAGTCCACTGCTGGACAAAGGCCTCCCCCAAGCATATGTTGTGGGGATATGCCATAATCGCCACGCTTGGCAGGCGGGTTGGCGATCGCAGTTGGTTGGTTAAATAATCAGAGAACGCTGCTGCCCATCCTCTGGTGAATCCCTTAGTCGCCTTTTACGGCACCCATGAAACGATATAGGGTGGTGCAATTCTTTACGTCCGGCACCACACGGAACACCTTTATAATGGAAATGTCTTATGGTCCTTTTCACTTTTTGTAGGTGCTTTAAAGGCAACCAACAGAAAATTATAAGCTAAGATTAATTGAGGAGAATTACCAGTCAAACGGAAGCCAATCTAAAATAGAAAAGAAAATAATGCTGAAAGAATAGGAATTAGAGTCCTCCCGACGACGGCCAATAACAACATACAGCGATGGCATAAAACCTCTTCATTAAAAAAAATGGGAATTATTGTTGTCCTTGAACTACAGAACGCCACGTGCCACGAATACCACGACCCTAATATATCCCTCGTCCTTCTTCCACAATCATGCATCACTTTATAGAGGAGAAAGGTCAGGTGCGTAGTATTGCGTACACTTGACCTTTTTAGAGGTCATCATTAATAAGGTCATATACAAAGTCTTTGGTTAATATACAAAGTCTTTGGTTAATCTCCTTCAACGTTACTATTCTGATCATAAGTGAGTGTAATATTTACGCAGTATATATCAGGTTTCCCTTTTTTTAAACTTTGCTTGTTTTTGAAAAAAAAAAAAAAAAAAAAAAAAAAAAAAAAAAAAAAAAAATCTTTATTGATCAAAAGCAGAGTTACAATACTTAGAACACTAGCCTCCACACTAGGATTCCCTGTGTCGTGGAGTCTAGTCTCTTTCATCAGACTAACAATTAAATCTAAATCAGCTGATCCTTACATAATTTGTGTTCACATAAATCGACAAAATTTAGGGATCAGCTGTTTTTTTTATTGCGATTTCAAGGTTTGTTCCATAGTAAAAGTTGTTCATAATAATCATAATAATATAACATAACATAACATAACATCAAGCCTGTATTTCCCCGAAGGGGTAGGCAGAGTAAGCATGTAATAGGGGGCGAGCCTATTGCCATTAACCGGACACAAATCCATACTCCGGGCTGCTACTGATAATAATATAATTTAACATAATAGTTATTTCATAATTTTGAAATTACTAATATAATTTTTAAGTAAATAATGTTACTAACCCTTTGAGTCTTGGTTACTTGAATTAAATAAATAATAATAAATGATGAGTACAATGACTCCTTTTCGTTTCCAAAACTAACGAAAATTCACCGTGTGTGTAATAATTTAAAATGTAATTGTCTTAGTACTCCCTGTACTTCCTGTACATGAAGCATACTTCGTTAGTTCGTACATTTATGTTCCTCGCATTCTGTTGATATGTTAATTTCTTCACTGAATAAATAATTCATTTGTTAAGGCGTATCACTCAGCATTGTTGTGAATTATGCCACGCGTAATAATTATATTAACTCTTATTGCCGACAATTTAGAGCTCAATTTGCTTCGTAGCGCCAAATGAGTTTGTAACTAAGATTTATATTTTGTTCTCCGTTGATTTGACGCAAGGTATCAACGGGGATTGTGAATTTTCATATTTATGGTGAAGTAATGAATTTAGGTACAAGTGAAAGCTATTCTGCTGAATAAAAAATACTATATTACTTCTGACTTCTGATTATCTCAACAAACATATTATTTTTTGTATTATTTCGATTTATCTGTGTTCTTTCTGTATTCTACATCGTTGGTCTAGTGGTTGCAAGCGCGACTGCTGAGCGTGGTGTACTGGGTTCGATTCCCGAGTCGGGTAAATTGTTATTGGATTTTTTTCATTAGGAAATTTTCAGTAGCAGGCTGAAGTCTGGATTTGTGCCCGGTCAGTGGCAATAGGCTCGCCCCCTATTACACGGACTATAACATAACTGGCGAAATGTGGGTGTACTTTTACACCTCTGCCAACCCCTTCAGGTAAATACAGCCGTGATGTTATGTTATGTTTCTGTATTCTTCGGGTAGTGTGAGAATGGATTTATGGATTACAGCAGTAAAGTGCATTAAAAAAAACTGTTAAGTGGGTATTATCCATAGTAGGTTAGTAAAAAAGAAAGACTAACTATGGTTAGTGAAGCTATAGTATATGAATACTACTAATACATAGTAACCAGCTCCTTACCCGTGAATTCCGTGATGCATCTCTGGATTACTGCATTTATTAAAGGAGAGTCGAACCTCCCTGCTGGTCTTCAGGATGAGTTGGAGCTTGCCCGCACTCTGCAGAGCAACGAGGCCGATTTCTGTCAGACGATGGCATGCAAGCCATCGACGTGTGCCTGCGTGAACATACCGGATGCACTGCAGAAACGGGGCAGCCCCATCAACATGCTGAAACCGTTATTATATTGGACCCACAGGGCGCTGATAGTCCGCTGAGTATAATTGGTCCACAGGCTGCACGTGTAGAAGACGTGGCAATATGCTTTAAAAAGCGTTATTTTATGCTTGCTACAACGTGCAAATCATTAACCATTTTATTTTTTATATTTTTTATGATATATAGATCTGCTCTTGACCGCAATCTGGTTCCGTACCCGAAGAGTGCCAAACGGTGCTATTACTCTCGCTACGCTGTCCGTCGGTCCGTTCGTCCGTCCGTCTGTCTGTCACAGGGCTGTATCTTTTGAACGGTAATAGGCAACCGGTATAAATTTTCTCAGAATGTGTGTTGCTATGAGGGGTACTACGACAAATGCTAAAAAAAAAAAGTCTTAAACCAAAGGGGTACCCCTTACAACTACCCCCATACAAGAAACTTCAAAAACATGCATTCTTTTCAACGTTTTTGTTCCTGCTCTATCTTCAAAACGGTAATACATACCAGCGTCAAACTTGGTCAGATTATATAGTGCATACTATGTATTTTGCAACAAATACTAAAAATAAGACAAACATAGACATAAGTGGTGGTACCTGCGTAAGAAAGAGATGCAAAAATCCATATTTTGCGCACTGTGCGTTGATGTCTTTTGATTAACTCTCGTAAATTAAATCAGTTTCTATAGGGTATCAGGTCGATGGGTGGTACGGAACCCTTACTGCGCGAGTCCGACTAGCATTTGGCCGTTTTTTTTTAGTTTTCGGGTGGCAATCCTCATGGATAGGTATTATTCACCGTCTGGGGAAGGGGGAGTGGTATGTCGGACTCCTACCGACTAAAACCACACGGTAGCCATCCTCAGCACACAATAGCTCCGGGAACTCCAATGAACCGCACCGGTGCCTCTAGTGCTTAGCATTATTAAGAAAAATATAATACTTGATGATAATGCCTTGTGGATACGACCACGTAAAATTCCTATACATGCTGAAATTTGAGTCGCTTAAATCCCGAAAAGGGGTCATTGTACTCATCATTATGAACAACTTTTACTATGGGACCAACCCTGAAATCGCGAAAAAAAAATCAGTTGGTCCCTACATTTGTGTTCACTGAAATCGATAAAATGTAGGGACCACCTGTTTTTTTCTCGCGATTTCTGAGTTGGGCCCATAGTTAAAGTTGTTCATAATAATGAGTACAATTACCCCTTTTCAGGGAATAAGCGATTCAAATTTCAGCGTGTATAAGTAGGTTATAGTATGTAAGAAGATGCATTAGATTATACTTATTCCAACAAGATACTCGTCTTTTATTGTTGTTTTCTTCTGGATCCTGTCCCCCCAGCTACCTTCTTCAGGTCGTTCGTCTTCCTGGATTGCCTGGTCTTTGTACTTGGTTCTGAATATTATCAAGATCCTATGTACCTATGTTATGTGATATATGCTTTACAACACATTACATGCTAATCGGTTATGTGCGGTTAAGTTGGACCGACGACTTGGTGAAGGTCGTAGGAATCCGCTGGATGCGGAAGGCGCAGGACCGTTCGTTGTGGCGATGCTTGGGGGAGGCCTATGTCCAGCAGTGGACGTCTTTCGGCTGAAATGATGATGATGATGATGACGATAAAGACTGTGGTAAGGCATGACGTATTGGGAACTAAGATGACTGTGTGTTATGTGGGGTATCAGGTATGGGTCAAAGAAACCTTCAACAGTATTCACAGAGGTCATAGTGTTGCTAAATAACAGAAAGTTAAACATACATACGTATTATTACTTATCACGCCTATTTCCCATTGGGTAGGCTGTCTATACATGCTGAACTTGTAATCGCTTCTTTCCCGAAAAGGGGTCATTATACTCATTATTACGAACAACTTTTACTATGGGACCAACCCAGAAATCGCGAAAAAAAAACTACTGGTCCCTACATTTTATCAATTTAAGTGAACATAAATGTAGGGACCAATAGATTTTTTTTTCGCGATTTATGGTTGGTCTCGTAGTAAAAGTTGTTCATAATGATGAGTACAATGACCCCTTTTAGGGAAGGAAGCGATTAAAATTTCAGCATGTAGATTAACGGCCAAAATTAATATCCAATCTATCCACGATTTACCCTACTGGAGATAGAAATTTGACAAAATTTGTATGAAGCTTATGTCAAATTCCTGTCTCTAGTAGAGGAAATCGTGGATAAATCGGATATTAATTTTGGCCGTTAAACCTGCTACGATCCTGACACACATAAAGTTAAAAAGATTTAAAAAAATGCTTTGGCTACAGTTTCGCCAGCACCAATAAGTACTTAGGTAAACCTAAGTTCTTATTATGAAATTCGCCCTCAAAATCCGTACTTGATGTTTTAGGTTTAAAGTCCACGATAAAAAGGATCCATCCAGGCCACCAACTCCAAAAGGACGATTTCAAAGATACCAAAAAGGGGCCAATCAGACCGTAACAAACACAATTAATACTCGCAACGATCAACCCTTCTGTCGGTCAATGGGACCGACGCAGTGAAAAGTGAAATACGCGCCAAATCGGCCGGAAGCCCCACCTAGCCAAGATGGCGGGAGACGGCAGACATATTGACGGGCGTCCGGAAACGACAGTGACAGAACGCGATGGTACGCGACGAGCTTTCCGTTCGGATACGCGCTAAAGAGGCCGATCGGTCCTGTTAAAAAATGAGCCAAGTTATTTTTTTGGGAAGTCAAGCTGTATTGGTGACAGATTTGCACGTTGACGCGAAAATAAATGTGATGAAAGTAGTTTTTTTTTGAGGTAGAGAAAACTCTTTAACCTTTGAAGTATCAGCAGTATTTAAAACTAAGCATTTATATTTGTTTGGAGTATTAAGCAGACGACACTAAGCAATTTTCTCTACTATCATAAAGATTGGCAGAAAGTAAGTTACATTCCAAGTGACGCAAATGTCTTTGGCTTCTTTCACAAAATTGCGTTTCTCAAATTAAAATTCAAACGTTTTTTTTTCGAATAAGCATTTACATTCAAAATGATTAAATCTAGTTGCATGGTTCCAAAAAGTTGGTCCTATGAGAAGAGCCGGCAAGAAAATCCATGGATAAGGATATACTCGATTCAAAAAGTAAATGGTACAATGTTTGTTTATTACATATATTTTGAGAGAGACAAATTCACTGAAGTCAAATAATAAAGTAATAATAAAACTTTTTAACAAAAAATTGAACCGACGAAAACAGAAACTGAAAAGCGAAAAATAACAAATTATGAGTCGGCGCCAAACAAACTTTTAACAAGCAAAGTGCGTGCAAGTTGCAAGTGGCCGAGCGACGAACGAATTTTTGGAAAGTTATTGTTTATCGTTGAAAATTTCACGTTGTATTTGATGTTACGTTGTTTTTATTATTTATTTAAAGTAATTTAATGATCTTCGTTGATTGTTTGTTTGGCGCCGACTCATAATTTGTTATTTTTCGCTTTTCAGTTTCTGTTTTCGTCGGTTCAATTTTTTGTTAAAAAGTTTTATTTTAACTTTTTTCGTGGTCAAAATCTAACTCCAGGTCTCCATTATGTCGTAGTGTCTAGAACTATATTTATGTGTGCCAAGTTTCAACAGAATCGGTTAACAGGTAAGAATTCAGTGGGTGAACAAGCACTCATCCCCTGTTTTCCCACCCTTAGGGGTGGATTTTGATTTTGAAATTTAAATGGGACCAACTTCGAGATATACCCTATCCATTAAAAAAAGAATCATCAAAATCGGGCCACTCTGTAAAAAGGTATGCGTGGTCATACATAAAAAAAAAAAAAAAAACAAATATACGCGTCGAATTGAGAACCTCCTCCTTTTTTTCGTCGGTTAAAAAATGAAATTTATTATTACGCCAGTTTTAAGAACTTGACATTTTTTAAAGATACGATGATAAGTTCGAAGATTCCTCCATTAAAAATAAATAAATAAGGCTTAATAATACATTAACCTTTCATTTATTATTCATATTATAACTATTGCCCCAAATTAAACATTATACTACGCCTCCCTATATGTTTGTACCTATAGTGAACAGTAGCTCAATGTCTCAGGCGTTGATCGATTCTCCGGGGCGTCAGTCAGCGCCTTAGTCATTGAGCATCGTCAATGCTAATACACGGTTGATCCATTGTGGTGAATGCATACTCAATAGCCACTTGAGGGGTTAATAAGAAATGATTAATTACAGCACCACACTTATTATTCTAAGAAAATAAAACGGATTTCTCTAAATCCAATATAAAAAAATAACTAGTCCAAGTTTAACAAATAAATAACTATAACTATAACTATTTCTCTAAATAATAAACCTAATTGATAACATGTCCACGCAAGATCATAGTCAGAACAGTTCATTACTTTCAAATTGGGTCGTGGGTACTACCTTTCTACTACTGCAGGAAGGCTTTAGACCGCTACTATGACTGTCGAATATATTAAAACTTATAATACCTAGAAAGAAAAGAAAGTGACACTGCGCTCAATTTAACAAACACAACGTAAAACCGAAAGACTTTAAAACATAATAAATAATAAATATTTTTGGGACATTTTTACACAGCACCATCTAGTCCCAAACTAAGCAGAGCTTGTGCTATGAGTACTAGTCAATGGATATATAACTCATAAACTTTTTTTTGTGAATACATACTTATAATATATAAGAAAAAAAGTAACATCAGTAACCAGTAAAAGTAATTATTTATTATTTTTAACGCATTTTACGCATGCGAAACGAAATCTAACGATTTAAATTGTGGAAAGAAAAAATCGCTCACGAGCAGGATTCGAACCTGCGACTCCTGGCTCAGTACGCCAGTGATTTAGCCACTAAGCTACCGTGAACACTGCTCGTGGTAACGAAATTCTCATCCACTTGGTACATCTTTGGGTGACGTCAGCGATATCTTATTAAGAAACAGTGTTTCTTAACCGACTCGACTAACTTTGCAGTTAATTCAAAGTCGTATAGATATGCCTACCCTTACTAATTATTTATTATTTTTAACGCATTTTACGCATGTGAAACGAAATCTAACGATTTAAATTGTGGAAAGAAAAATGCAAAATGCGTTAAAAATAATAAATAATTAGTAAGGGTAGGCATATCTATACGACTTTGAATTAACTGCAAAGTTAGTCGAGTCGGTTAAGAAACACTGTTTCTTAATAAGATATCGCTGACGTCACCCAAAGATGTACCAAGTGGATGAGAATTTCGTTACCACGAGCAGTGTTCACGGTAGCTTAGTGGCTAAAGCACTGGCGTACTGAGCCAGGAGTCGCAGGTTCGAATCCTGCTCGTGAGCGATTTTTTCTTTCCACAATTTAAATCGTCAGTAACAGTAACTTAATTATATCGACAACTGACAACACTGCATAAAATAAATGAAATATTGTCAGTCAAAGTCAAAGGTTTTTATTTCCAATAAACATTAACATTCACTTTCAAAACGATAATTATGAATCTAGTTGCGTGGTTCCAAAAAGTTGGTCTATGGATGGCATATTGGCAATTCTAGTCTATAACATTCAAAGAAATTGGACAATTGGAGTATTTCCATTTACTACGATCCTGACACACCTCTTTCGCTTCCTAATATAATGATTTTTTTACGAATGAATATCTGATTCATTCAAAATCGAACCAAAATGTTAATAAAAAAAACAACATTTTCACCTCACTATCTCTTCTATAAAGTAAGTTCGCACTTAGGCCCGTATTACAGGACGATACTCAAGCATTGATCTCTGTTTAAAACTAGTTTTGAGTTGAGCTTTGATTTTAGAACGTTCCTCAAGCAGAGATTTATTGATCACAGTTCAGCTGAGTTTAGCTTTATTTTATACTGTCACCTGTTTCGGTATTTGAGAAGAGTTTTGATCTGTAATCACTCTAGTGTGGTCCAGACTACACTTGAGTAGAGATTTCTATTCAGTTTCAGGTCAAATTCGTGTGTTATGTTGTTGAATTAAGGTTTATAACTACCGTTCTGGAATAATACCGATACTCAAGTAACGATTCTATCCTTAAGTAGTGATCTGTAGGCCTAGTACGAGTTTGACACTTACCGATACTTCCATCGAATTCGACGACTTTCATTCATTAATCAGTAGCGCCCCTGGCGGATACGAGGAGGAACTAGTAGTTTATGAATGAAAATCGACGAAAACTATGAAAGTATTATAAAGTGTCAAACTCGTACTAGGCCCCCAGGTGATTGGAGTTTAAACTGTACTTGAGGAAGCTTCTGTAATACGGGCCTTAACATTTCCAAGGAATAGTTCACGAGGTCCATTCAGCTGAGAATGGTGAGGCATTCACTCGTTCTTTTTAAAGTATTTTAACCGTAATACATTCTGACATAAAAAGGATGCAATAAAAACTGTGTCAGATAGATGAGAATATGAAAGGTCAGCAATTGTTGTGAGAAAAACTGTTTTTTGTATTCATAAGATAGAATTGTTGGAATGTGAAAAAAAAAAAATGAATGAATGTGAAGAAAATGTGGAAGTTAAGATCTCGTCCGGGGAAGTACCACCACCGTACCTACTTCTCCGCCAAATAGTGATGCTTGCATTGCTGTGTTTCGGTCTGAAGGTTACGGGTGCCGGTGAAATTACAATCACATGAGACTCCATCTTCATGTCTCAGTTTGGCGAACTGACTTGCGGTACCATTTCGGTAACAGCCTAGATGGTATTGCAGTTGTTATGGGCAATGGTAAGGTGGGCCTTTAGCTCGTTTCGCCATCCTATACAATAAAAAAAAAGTCGTGAGGGAAAAGCATCAAATCATAAAAATTTGTATCTATATGCTGCTAATAAATGCAGTGCACTCATTAACCTACATTGTTTTCGCAATTTTTTCCAAATCATGTAGGTAGGTAACAAACCATGCCAATTATTACTTGAAATGAGTGTAATCATAGACAATTTCTGTGAGTATAATAATATATCCATGGAGTTTCTTGCCAGCTCTTCTCCATAGGACCAACTTTTTGGAACTGTACAAAGTTTTTATTTCGAATTCTTACATAAGATTCTATGTAAGAATTCGAAATAAAAACTTTTGAGTTTGACTTTGATCATGCCATAAATGGATAAAGGTCAACCATAAATGGATAATGGTCGACCATAAATGGATAATGGGCGACCATTAATGGATAATGGTCGACCATACATGGAAAAGTTTGGACACATTTTGGACGACTGTGTTTATATCAGTTTAGCTAGAAGTCCTTGAATACGCTATGCTTAAAAATTGGTTTTAAAAGCCATCTATCTTTTTTTTCTGATAATTTGGAATATAATATACACATTGACTACAGCTGTACTGTACAGTGTACAATAATGCGTTTATTTTATTCAATAAAAACAGACCGGAATTTAAAATCCTTTGACACAGTCTCAGTGCTACAAAACATAGGTTTTATCCTATCAAGGTTATAAGTGCAAAGGAAATTGAGCTTTGTCACGTTAACAATAAGAGTGGACGAGGCAGCAAAAAAGTAGATGTAGACTAAACGTCCCCTGGAGAGGACGCTAGGCTGTGATGAAACATTTATGAGCCGGCAGTGACAAATAGTAGAATTGCTTGAAGCTTGAACCTTCGTTTCGTATATCGACGTCACTTTTGATACTTAGGTATATAGTTTTTGTTGCTTCTATTCTCGAGGTTGGCATATTATGATTCAGAGTAAGCACAGGCCGTGTGTGAATGTAGTATTTAAATTAGAACAGATAACCATAACTCTTGTCGTGAGTTTATAGTCAAATAAGTATCTGATTATTTCAAATCTTTGGGCCTTCTTCTTATTCAGTCAAATCAATTTTAAATTAGATTATTTCTTGACTAATAACTATGTGGCCTTCCTATTTTTTACCTTTGGAGCGCAAACATGTTCATTGGCAACCGTCTAAAGTCCGCACCTGGGGTTTGTCAGCCAGCAATGGAACGCAGTATCCTAGGAGTTAACCTTACTGATCGTGTAAGAAACTCTATACTACGTTCCAATACACAAATAGCTGATGTACCACACAGCTGCTGAGATTAAGTGGAACTGGGCTGGTCACACCTGCCGTATGCCGGAGGAGCTATGGGCGAAAAAAACCACACAGTGGGTTCCAGATCAGCAGCAAATGAAAACGCGGCAGGCCCAGAAGGAGATGGCGGGACGAACTTAACTCAATGATGGCGGCGAAACTATAGCAAAAGAAAGAAAGAAAGAAAAATGATTTATTGTCCCAGTTAACGATACGCAACATTTAAGTAATAGTGCAACAAAAACACAAACAGGTAACTAACAGATGGGTGTACAAATTTTAGAACAAAAAACACATAAAATATAAAGAAGGTATAGTCGACATAAAATATTAGGAAAATAAGGAAAGTACAACTATCGATATTTATTTAAGAAAACAGTCCTGGCGGTGTACGCCACGGCAACCTCAGCAGTATTCTCAGTGCGTTATTATATTGGACACGCAGGTCGCTGTATGTTCGATATGTTAAATTTACCCACAGGCTGCAAGTGTAAAAAGACTGACAGTAAGCTTGAATTGTAGCTGCTAAAAAAAACTTGCAACACGAGCACAAATTCATTTTTTAACACGCTTTTATTAGGTTGACCTGTATGTAACTATGTAATGGAATCTTAGGTAGCTAATTTAACCATCTTCCAAGGGTCGTAGCGTAATGAAAATTGGCAGCTGTATGTAGTACTGATGACAATACAATAATATGGTACTGTCGAACTGATCTGATGATGGAGCCGGAAGGTATGAACTGGAACTTCATGATGGAAAATCGTATCATAGCTGTTTTGATTTTCTTAGAAAAGTCTTGTAATGAACTTTGACCACGATTAGGTTTCAAGGCCTGATGATGAAACCGGAAGATAGGCACGTGTTTTTACGTGCATTTATAAAAGCGTGTTATTCTAGTGTTTTTTAAACTATTTATTTATTTTCCATCCATCTATTCTAAAACCAGGCAAATAAAAAAATTATCGTCTCCTATAAAATCTTAAAACGACATCCCTAAAACGTTCGTTAGCTCCGAGCACATAACAAACTCAAGACGATGACACTCCGCAACATGGATGACATAAAGGATATTTTAAATTGTTAATGCAGGCTTCATATTTTACGTGACACTGCCAGCTTCTGCTAATATATATTAATACTGGTAAAGGCATGTATCATTTTGTTCCGTTACTAAGGAAATACGCGCGGATACGTGACGTAAGGAACGATGGCTTTTGAAGAGGGATTGGATTTAGCTTTTATAAGTGTAGGTATAGTATTGTGTTAGGAAAATATATGTAGAAAATGACACTTGGGTCGGTTTTCCAATCGTCTGATAACTTTTAACTGAGGAATCAATGTGACGCTTTGACAGATTTTCTATGCAACAATGTGAAAATGGTGTCGATTGTCTTGTTTACGAACTAAACTTATTTTAAACTATAGCTCTCTTTTACTAAAAGTAGATTAAAAAAATGGATGGCAAAGGGCTGCCAACTCTCCGGGTTTGAGCCTAAGTCTATGGGTTTGGGTTGGTCGGTGGTTGGGTTTGAATGGTGCATGTCCGGGCTACGGGTTAGTATCAAATATCTCCGGGTCAGACCGGGTGGTGAGCACGAGACTCGAGAGCCGTGTGTAAGGCTGCAGTGACGGCCGGTTTTCACTGCTCGATACACCACAACAACTCTTTGACGAAAGCTCATGGGTTGACTTGAAAAAAGCGCCAGATAATTGAAAACGCGGAAAAAATAAAAGGTACGTTTCTCTGTATTTTAGTCGGCACGTTCCGAGATCACGACTAAACTTGTATGAAAATTTTAATTCCGTGTAATTTGACAGTACTAAAATTGTTTCCATCCCTTTCTTGTATCTTATATTAGTAACAGAGAGCGATAGTTTAAAATAAGTTTAGTTTGTGAATAAGAGAATCAGCACCAATGTCAAACTTATTCCTCAAAGAAAAGTTGAATTGCAATTGAAAAACCGGCCCTTGTAGTAATTATTGCGCTAAATTTCACGAAGTAGAGTTACTTTTTTTTATATGATTTTTAGATCAAGGCGATAATAAAACCTAGTAGCAGTAGTAGTAGTAGTAGTTTTGGAAAAAAATGCTTAAAATAGACAAAAAGATTGTCTGTTTTAAAGATAAAGATTTTTATTTGCGACGAAACATGGTTTTTACAAAGATGCATGCATCTTTATGAAGTTAGTAGAGGAATAGTTTTTTTTTGCCAAACAGCTTTGGTTGTCCAGATGAAATTAAAGGGATATTATGAATACCTACTTTTTCGTCAAGGTTAGCAATGCATGTAACCTTTTTCTAGGCAAGTGAGAAGTTGGCAGCTATACTGTTCTGTGGTTTAGTTTGACAGAAGAAACGACAAAGAACTCCAAGCAATATCATAATTAAACGTAGTGATTTATATTCTCTTTGATCATAATCATGATCAGTCTTTACTGGTAACTGGTGGTGGTGGTGGTGGTGGTGGTGGTGGTGGTGGTGGTGGTGGTGATGGTGTTGTTGGTGGAAGGCCACTTGAATTCTATTAGCAACACGATCCTTTAAACCAAGTATGTTCTAAACTTTTGTCTAAACGCTATACAGATTATATTCGTTGCGGTGTACGGGACTTGGCGAGATTTCCCGTGAGACGCTTAAGGGTTATTTGTCCGATGGTTCGCCTAGCTTTGTAGTGGAATCCTAATTCTAGAGCTAGCAGAATACACGGAGAGTACTGGAGGTTACTAAAAGTGTACGTTTTGCGGTACAGACCGCAGCTATCCTTTGCAGTGTAATATTTAACGAAGTTGAGTATTCAGTTAGAGGTTTTTGTTGAAGAAGTGTTGATACTACATTTCTGAGCTATTGTGTTTAAGTGTCCAATCTGAAGGATGGCTTATCATTATCATCAGCCTATATTAGTCCACTGCTGGAAATAGGCCTCTTCAATGGCACGCCACTGGCATCGATCCTCGGCCACTCGTATCCTGTTGCTATCAGCCACCTTATCATCGCTCCACCGAACCTGAGAGCATGTCACGTCGTGGTCTCGGTGAGGTTAGCTCAGGCAGGAGACTCGGAGAGTCGATGGTTCGGAGGCTTGACACTGTGACACACGGGAACTTGGAGAACAGAAACTAGTGGTACAGGAACTGGTAATCAGGAACTGGTAGTCAGGAACTGCAGGAACGGAACTCAGAGGTATTGAGGTATGGAACTCTGAGGTACGGAGGGTACAGAGGGTCGGTAGTACGGAGGGTAGGAGGAGTGGTAGGTCAACTCCGACTATAAGACGATTGAGCTGCTGCTATGCCAATGCAGCGAGCTGTGGCTGGAGGATTCAGGATTCAGGTAGATAGGTAGGTAGATATGTAGGTACAAACACAATGAAACAAGCAGGAACGACTTGAATTCTCTATCTTGCAGATTGGATAACACTGATAAGATACACTGTACTGATCATGTAAAATAATATAAAAAAACTGTTAATGGACGAGCACGTCCATGCTCGGCCGAGTCTGCGATATAAGTCTATTGTTTTATGTGAAAAATTGAAAATTATGGAATAATTTAAAATTTTGAATTTGGATAGATGTAGTTATAATAAGGTGGCCAGGAAATCCAAAAAAGGTGGTGAGCAGCGAGTTGAACCTCGTTACAAGCATCCTACCCTACGTTTACCGATTCGCGGTCTCCATTCAAGAACACCGCCCACCACCATTTCAGCTTGCTAATCCAGCCAGGAAGCCTAAGCCTACAGGCTATGTCGACAACTTTGGTACTCTATAGGATGACCTCGTTTTGGATTCGATCCTTCATTGATTCCTTCAGAAGGATGGTTGAGTTCATTCAATTCAAATTTATTGACGGTAATTACCTGTCTTTCCACCTGCTACCATAAGCCAAATACAAATTAAGTGTTGGTCAGTTATTTTAATTATCTTGCCTTGTTGATTATACACAAATATGTAACTGTATGTCACTTACGTAAGCAGCAACATTACAGCAGTTTGTCGTTATTCATTAAAAAACTACCACATAATAACAAAACAGAAGCACAATCCAATAAAGTTCTTCGTTCCCCCTCCAAGCGTCATACACCTAATGCGGAACGAAAAAGTACTTTTTGTGGTGAAAAAACCCTTTTTTCTCGTCGAGTTTCCCGAGAGGCGACAATCCACGTCACTCAGTCGGTTTAATTGCGAGTAGTAAAACAAACGAGGGATGCCGCGAGTGTGTCGCTGAATCGCGCGTGTTGAGTGTGGCGGGGCGAGCAGACGAGCGGTCGAGACGCGTTACTGTGTGAGTAGTATAGAATAGTAAAACATGTGAAGGATGCTGCGAGTATGTAGCTCAGTCGCGTGTGTTGAATGTATCTGGGCGAGCAGACGAGCGGGTGAGACGTGATAGTTTGTTTAGTATAGAATAGTAAACAAACCACGAGGGTTTGTTTACTATTCTATACTTCGCCGCCTTCAAAATGTTGTTTATGTTAAGATTTTAAAATACATACAATGATTATTTTTTACTTTTTAGTTAAGGTTTTTGAAGTCGGTTTTATTTTTTAACCGACTTCAAAAAAAGGAGGAGGTTATATATTCCGCGGGTTTTTTTGCTAAAACGTTTTTATTTCATACTTTTTAGTTGAGGGTTGATTCATAAATGTTTATATAACCAATTTGAGAATATTTTTTTTATTAACCTTTGCTATCCCACTGCTGGGCAAAGGTCTCGCTCATGTTCTTCCAAACGTCCAATCACTATCGTGAAAAAAAACACGCATATCGGCCAAGAATTCTCAGAAAAACGAACCAATGAGCAGATCATCTAGATAGGCGAAGCTAAAATAAACTGATTTATTGAAGCTAGTTAAAAACTACTCAACCGAAGTCAATAAAATTTATATGGGACCACCGCGCGGACTTTCTCTACCAAATAAAAAAACAACCACGTAAATCGACCCACAAATCTCGGAGTAATCGGTACATACATGAAAATAAAATAAAAATAAAGCCGCGGAATACATAACCTCCTTCTTTTTTTGAAGTCGGTTAATAAAACGAAAACTGTTTTGAGACTTACGTCATTTACTTCCGTGGTAAAAAGCGCGCGAATAATTTTCTCGAAAATGAGTCCTATTGCAACTCGCATAAAATTGACGAGAGCGGCCCGCAGTTGCGGGGTGTAAGGGGAGTGCGAGGGTGGGAATTACGTTTTGGGAGCGTCCTTATAATATATATTTTCAATATTTTTTTGAAGAACTTTTATTTATTTAAACACATGTTTTTACCCTAGACCGATACATGCACTTAGTTATTTTTTTTTTTTTTTTTTTTTCTCTGTATATGGTAGGTACATTGATGTCTTACGATATACGTGGGACACTCAGAAAGTTTTGCGAAACTAAAAAAAATTGTTCCATACGTACATATATTTTTATCAAATCTTTTCAAAGTACTTTCCACCAGCCTCTATACAAAGATTCATGCGCCTAAACCAGTTTTCAAAACACTTTTTCCAGTCCGCCGCAGACACCTCGTTTACAGCCTGCTCGAACGCAGCCAGCGCATCTTCCGGCGACGAAAATTGTATCCCTTTGAGCTGATTTTTTATTTTTGGGAATAAAAAGAAGTCACACGGTGCTAGATCAGGGCTGTAAGGAGGGTGACCCAGGAGTTTGACTGGCGTGCTGTCCAGGAAGTCCCTCGTTTTGAGTGCGGTGTGCGCAGGTGCATTGTCGTGGTGGAGCAGTAGCCCGCGGAGCCCTGTGTTTGGTCGCTTGTTGCTTATAACAGAGAAAACTTCTGGCAAACATTTGGTAGTATACCATTCGGCATTAATGCTTCTTTGATCCCGTAAGGGAATTGATACCAAGTGGCCAGTCAAATTAAAAAAGCTAGCGATCAAAATCTTACCCCCGCTTCTAGATCGCTTCACTTTGGTAGGCGTTGGCTCATTTTGAAACACCCAAACAGTCGACTGGCGCTTGGTTTCTGGGTCGTATTGATAAATCCAGGACTCATCACCTGTAACGATGTCGTAAACACGCCGAGACGAGCCTGCTTCAAATTTGTTAAGCATATCACGGCACCATTCCACCCGGGCCTGCTTCTGAGCATCGGTGAGGTTGTGCGGCACCCAGCGTGATACTATCCTCCTCACGCGAAGATGGCTGTGTAGAATCTCGTGAACGCTTCCCGATCCAATCTTCAATATGTGTTGAATCTCCTGATATGTAATTCGCCTATTGTCTTGGATTAAATTTTTCACTGCTAGCACGTTTTCTTCGGTAACAGCCGTCAAAGGGCGACCGCTTCTTTCGTCATCCCCCAAAGTTGGTCGACCGCGCTTGAATTCGTTATACCAACGATACACGGTTGCCTTGGAAGGGCCTTCATCCATGAATGCCATTTGAAGTCTATCGTATGATTCATCCGGTTTCAGGCGACACTTGAAATCGTATAAAATCATAGCTCTAAAATGTTCCCGGCGCAGATCCATATTTCAGTGAGACACAATACTTTGAATTAACTCGCAAAAAATGTGGAGGGAAATTTTGAAATTGGAACTTACTTATTTTTACTTATAAATAATCATATTTTCGAAAAACATTATAACTGGCCAGTCTCCCATATATAAAAACTTTTTTTCGCAATACTTTCTGAGGGGCCTGGTATATGGTGTCACATATACTACCATTGCTGGTGTAGAAATATTACGTAGGTTCATTACAGGAATAAATAACATTATTATTATATTAAATTTAGCATTTTGGATTACAATAATTTTAACAGATTAATAGACTTACACTCATATTAGGAATTACATTAATAACAATTTCTTTAAATCTAAACCTACAATGTCAAAATATCAATTACAATGTCAAATAATCAGTTACAATGTCAAAATATTAATTATAATGCCTAAATATTAAAAAATTCATTAACAGAATAAAAACACATGTCTAAGAGCCAAGAAAACATTTTACTTTTGAACTTATTCTTACTCAGTCTTACTGAGACGTGTTCATTTAACGGAAACAAATGAGGGTACTTCTTCACAAATAAACAAATTTCAAAAATGTACAGGCATGGATATGGAAGAAT